>OY856409.1:1395405306-1396695306 GCA_963693085.1 Alisma plantago-aquatica
GGTGGGCTTGTTCCATTAGGGTAGCGATCGTGACCAAGAAGGATGTCGCGACCAAGAAGACAATGTCATGACCGTGACACTCAGCACGATCGGGCCCAGCTCGGCACAGTCGGGTCGAGGTCAAGGTATCACGACTGACACCCCAGCGTGACTGGGACACACCAATGCAACTGTGGTACATGACCGCAACCGCAACACAACCATCTCGACTGCTACAAAACCCAACAATGGCAAAAGATGCCTCGACCACAAAACATGACCATGATCGTGGCACCTCAGCACAGTTGGGCACACCTCGACACGGTCATGACGAGGAGTACCACTGCGACCGTTATTGAAGGTCACGACCATGACAGCTAAGTCGATGCTCTCCAGATTTGCACCTATTTATAGATGACCCCGTACATCATTTGAGGCATCACTTCTTCCCCATTATGCCTAGAGGCTACCACTCTGTGCCCTTCCAAGTAACATGATCAATTGCCACCAAAGACTACCTCTGTGGTGTCCTTGGTACTCCACCATCTCAGTTCCATCAAGATCTATCTCCTAGCCACAAAAGTGGTGGGATTTCTGATCTGAAACACCCTTTGCCATTACCCATCAACCGCTCCATCTCTAGTGAGCAAGAGCACGAGAAGAGAAGGAAGAAGGAAAGAGAAGATAATCCTTGTCTGCCTTGGTGTTCTTCCCCTCCTCATCTAGATCAACCCCGCCATTGTGTAGAAGACCGTTTATCCACCGAGCCATGACTATCTTCTTCACCATGACCATGGCATAATCTTTCCTCTCACTTCTTCTTTTTGATTCTATCATGAGGAGTGAGTAGTCCATTTCACTAGGGTGAAGGGACTATCCCCGCTGCCAGTGCTTACAAGTCCATTTTATATGATTACATGGCTTGTATATAACTTTCCATTTCATTGTTAATAGTTTAATGCATGCTTGGTGGATTGATCACATGCTTTGCATGATCTATTATATTCCTTTGTTGCAAGAACTTCAATACTTAGGATTTGAATATCAATTAACATGGTTGATTCCTGGACGAGAACTTCTGAAGGGATATCTAGGGAGTAGTAAGTGTGTGACCCGTGGGTAATGAGACATCAAGCCCATGGACATACTTACACATACTTTATTTCCTAACGGATGGTTTTCCTACTTCATTTGGATAGTTGTACCTTGCCTGGATGTGTTTTGGATGTGTACTGATTATAGGAAATTAAACAAGGCCACATGTAAGGATCATTTCCCGATGCCTTTCCTAGACCAAGTCTTAGAACGATTAGCTCACCAGGAATATTTTTTCTATCTCGATGGTTACTCTAGATTCTATCAAATTCCCATACATCCATACGACCAAGAGAAGTCAACATTCACTTGCCTCTTTGGAACATATGCCTTTAGAAGGATGCCTTTCAGGCTTTGCAATGCGCCTGCTACTTTCCAACGTTGCATGACAACCATATTCGTTGGACTCACTGAAACTATTATGGAAGTTTTCATGGATGATTTCTCCGTATATGGGGATTCATACGACTCATGCCTGAAGCACCTCTCCTTGGTCCTCAAACTATGTGAAGAAGCACATCTAGTGCTAAATTGGGAGAAATGTCATTTCATGGTAAAAGAAGGCATTGTCCTCGGCCATAGGGTCAGCAATTGAGGGATCGAAGTAGACAAGGAAAAGATTGAAGTGATTCTAAACTTGGTCTCCCAACTAATGTAAGAGAGGTCCGTGCATTTCTTAGTCATGCATGTATTTATAGAAGGTTTATAAAGGATTTCTCCAAGATAACCAAGCCTATGATGAGCTTATTACGAAAGGACGCTGATTTCTACTTTGATGAAGAATGCATCAAAAGTTTCAACAATCTTAAGCATGCCCTTACATCAACCCTATCATCTATTATACATCTAAGACCCTTGAAGAAGCTCAAAGGAACTTTGCAACTACCAAGAAGGAACTTTTAGCAGTTGTGTATGCCTTTGACAAGTTCATATCCTACCTCTTCCAAGGTGATTGTCTACACAGATCATGTTGTAATTTGTTACCTCTTAGCAAAGAAAGATGCAAAACCCAGGCTAATCAGATGGATTCTCCTCTAGTAAGAATTTGATCTTGAGATAAGAGATAAGAAAGGCACAGAGAATGTTGTGGCAGACCACTTGAGTCATATCCACACCCTAGACTCTGAAAAGATCCCTATCAACGACTCTCTTCCGGACGACCAGCTCATAAAGCTTTGGAAGCTATCCCTTGGTATGCAGACTATGTGAACTACCTTGCGGATGGTGTCATCCACCCTGAGTGCACCAACATTGCACTAAAGAAATTCAAGTATGACGTGAAGAAATATCATTGGGATGAGTTGTACCTCTTCAAGCTTTATGTTGATGGTCTCTACATATGTTGTATCGCTAAAGAAGAAGGTCATATTGTTTTAGAGAAATGCCACTCCGGCCCCACTGGAGGTCGTATGAGTTCCAAGAAAACTGCTTTGAAATTCTACAAAATCAGTGACGCCCTGTGGGCCTATGGAACTACTTTCAAGACTCCTCTTGGAACAACACCCTTTAGATTAATCTATGGAAAATCATGTCACCTGCCCGTAGAACTTGAACATAAAGATTGGTGGGAAACCAAACAACTGAATTTTGACATGAAGAAAGAAGACCAAGCCAGGATTTTGCAACTTCAAGAGCTAGAGGAGCTCCGGATAATAGCTTACCAAAATGCAAGAATCTACAAAGAGAGCACAAAACTATGGCATGATGGTCATATGAAGAGGAAAGACATACAAGTGGGATACAAGTTCTACTGTTTAACTCAAGACTAATATTGTCCCCAGAGAAACTCCATTCTCATTGGTCTAGACCATACATTGTCAAGAGCATCTACCGACATGGTACCTTCATTTTATGGAGTGAAAAGTCAGGAGAGTTTGTGGCAAATGGCCAAAACTTGAAGAGATATTTCACCATAGCTGACACAAGCATTGAAGTATCGTTGAATATTTCCAAACCAGTATATCTACCAACAAATTAAAAGAAGCATGTTGAATCAACAACGTAAAACAATGGCACTTTTCGGGAGGCAATTTATCCTTATCTTATCTTCTACTTTTAGTTTTGAATTAGAAAATTTTACAACTGGTTGTTAATGCATCGCAAGATGCAATCTTAAGTTCTAATAGTTTTCATTTTTTGATATTTTAGATGGAGGAAGCATTGAGGAATGCAACCACATCTGATGGTCCAACCGGCATAGTTTTTCCCCTACATCTCAGAATTAGAGTTTTCTCGGGATGAGAAAATTCCTAAGTTTGGGGTGGAGGGTGGGTGGTACGTACTTTACTTTCCACCCACACCTATTTGTTTCATACTTAAGATTCCATCATTGTAATTTTGATCAAAATTTTCTAAATTTTCAAGTTTTCCAAGTATTTTTGTATAGAAATTTGATGAAGTTTTGATGCTTTTATTTCAATCAAAGCCTTTACCTAGCCGGCTAGTTTCTTTTTCCATGCAATTTTGAATCATTATACTCTCCTTATTCAAAGCAAAGCCTCAAGAGGGATAATTTCTAAAACTAGACAATGGTTAGATATCACCATGTGAAGTTTATGAATCCTAACATCATGATCATTTAGTAAAGACAGAAAGTATCTATCGAACTGAGAGGGATCAAACATGTCATGCTTCCTAACTGATTAGTGGAACAATAGCATGGAGTCTCCACTGGATCCCCATCAAGTCATTATTTGAGCATAGTATGATAAGGAGAGTAACTCAATGCACTGAATTGTAAATCAAGTTGCATTATCATCTGAACTCTCGTTTACACTTCTTATACCATCTTCATACCCCTCCATCCATAAAAAAGAAACAAAAATCCATAAAAAATGTGCTAAACCCTAAGTTTGGGGTGCCACACCACTCCTCTCTTATTCGCTTCTTCCATACCCCTCTCTACGAAAAAGGGGTGTATCACCAAAATGAAAAAGAAAAGATGCCAATGTGCACACAAGAAAAAAATGCAATCTCGAGTCAAATAGAGGCGAGGTTCACATACAAAAAAAGACTTGCAGTCAATGTAATTGCAACCATATAATAAAAATCTCAAGTTGAATAGAGGAGAGATTTACTACTTCCTTCCATACCCCACTTCACTCCCTTTTCCACCTATAGGCACAATGAATGCCTATTTTTTGCCACTTTCTTGAAAAACACCAATGTCAGATCAGGTGCACACTTGTTGTTTTGTGGGTATCTATGAACTTTTACGAAGCTCTTAAACATGCTTGATGTTGGAGAAAGTGGGGAGCAAGTGCTTTTCGGAAATGAACTCAGGAAAGTAGATATTATAGGATGTGTTCAGTGATCTCATGTAGTTGAGATGCTCAACCATACAAAGAAGAAAAGAAACAAAGGTGATGTGAATATGAGGAAATCACAAGAGTTGACAGTATTCAATTGGCGACTGTTTCAGATTTTGTGTTACTCGTGGATGAGAAACATTTAAGTTCGGGGTGTTTTGATGAATGCATATTCATCTTAGTTGTAGTTGCCATTTTTGCACTGAAAGATCACATACACCCCCTGAATCTACTCATATATAATTTTCCTCAGTTGTAAATGATTATTTAGAGTTTTGATCAAACCCATTTGTCTCTATTGTAGGATTAAGCATCACACTATATGCACCATCTTAGGAGACGGTGGTCCCAAGAAACTTTCAATAATTTGAACCCTATTTTTGATGGACAATTCCTTCATCAGAAAGTATCCTCATCAGTCAGATGATTCAATGATGCAGGCCCATCGACCCATAGAAATACCCCACATAGGGGTGGGTTGTTCCATGAGGGTCGCGATCGTGACCAAGAAGGATGATGTGACTGCGGCCAAGAAGACAATGTCACGACTGCAACACTCGGCACGGTCAGACTGAGGACAAGGTGTCATGACTGACACCCCAGTGTGACTGCATAACCCGACCGTGACTGTGGTACAACCATCTCGACCGCTACAAAACTACGTGACTGGGACAGACACCTCGACCACAAAACACGACCGCGACCATGGCACCTCTGCATGGATGGGCACACCTCGGCATGGTCGTGCTGAGGAGTACCACCACGACCGCTATTGAAGGTTGCGACTACGGTAGCTAAGTCGGTGCTCTCCAGATATGTTCCTATAAATAGATGACCCCCTTCTTCATTTGAGGCATCACTTCCATGCCATTACACCGAGACGCTGTCGCTCTGAGCCCAAGCATGGAAGACAATCAACTGCCACGAAATACTACCTTCATGGTGTCCTTGCTACTCTGCCACCTCTACTCCATCAAGATCTATCTCCTAGCCACAAAAGTGGTGGATTTTAGATCTACAACACCCTCCATCATCATCCATCTACCGCTCCATCTCCAGTGAGTAAGAGCATGAGAAGAAATGAAGAAGGAAAGAGAATAACATCCTCGTCTGCCTTGGTGTTCTTCTCCTCCTTGTCAAGATATCCCCCCCATCGTGTAGAAGACCGTTTCTCCACCGAGCCTTGACTATCTTCTTCACCATGACCATGGCGGAATCTTCCCTCTCACTTGTTTTTTTGTTTCTATAATAAGGAGCGAGCAATCCATTTCGCTGGGGTGTGGGGACTAGCCCAATTGTCCGTGTTTACATGTCTATTTTATAACATTCCATGGATTGTATATAACTTTCCATTTCATTGATAATCATTTAATGCATGCTTTGTGGATTGATCACCTGCTTTGCATGATCGATTATATTCCTTTATTGCGAGAACTTCAATACTTAGGATTTGAATATCGATTAACATGGTTGATGTCCAGATGAGAACTTCTGAAGGGATATCTTGGGAGTAGTAAATGTGTGACCCGTGGGTAACGAGACATCAAATCCATGGAGATTCTTACGCAAACTCCATTTCCTAACAGATGGTTTGCTTACTCCATTTGGATAGTTGTATATTGCATGGATGTGTTTGTATGTGTAGTGGTGATGAATCCTGATTCCAACCCAGTGATTTCCATCATTAATCTAAACTCCATTTTAATCCCGCTATTTTACTTTCCTTGCAATTAGTTTAACTAAACCCAAATCAACTCTTGTTCTAAATATTAGTCTTAGTTGATCCAGATTTGACTAGTAAGATTCTTAAAAACGTTTACCCTTGGGATTTGATCCTTAACTATACTGTGATAAAACCTGTCCTCTTACGGGTGGTACTATTGCAAAAGGCTTTGGTAAAAACTTAGGGATTTCATCCCTAGGTGGATTTGTTAGTGCAATTAAAGCCACGTTAGTTCCCAGTCTGTACGGGATTGTGCGAGAGTGAAAGGGATCAAAATATTTTGAATTTTCACAATCTATGAACCACAAAATGGTCATTTGGTGACCCATATGGTTGTCTGGTCACACGAGACGGTCTTCTCTCTCTTGAAAATGACCATTTGGTAGTTTTCCAATCACACACGAATTTGATAATTTTGATTCCAATTAATATCACATATTAATTCCTTGCACCCCAAGTAATGTGTAATCAAAACAAGTTCGGGAAAGTTCCAGAATGTTCGTTCTTCCCAACCAAGCCATCTCACCCAGGAGAGACATCCGTCTCACTCACCCAGATGCTCGTCTGGTGAGTTGAGCCAAACCAATCAATTCAGTTAGTTGATTCATAGAGAAGAACTTAGCAAATTTGAACTATGATCAACTTGACAACCCAAACGGCCATTTGATCACTTGAGATGCATGTTTGTCTTCCCAAACGGCTGTCTCACCCAATGAGATGGTCGTTTGGCATTGTATTCAGCCAATTAGTTGATTTGTTGTGTGAATTAAATACCTAAAACACTTTTTTAATCAACACAATCATCATTCTAGATAAATTCCTCTTCTATATGAGTTCCTATGTATGTGACCCTATAGGTCCCATATCACGTTGGTAGTGAATTTACAAAGCTATTTTATGACAATACTAGCATTAAGAGGTGCCTAGTCACACATCACTACTACCCAAGTGAATGGAAAGTTGGAGAACAACTTCAAGCTACTATTTGTGTAAGGTGTTGTAGTGATTGTATAATTCCTTTGTCTCTGATATCCAGGATGAACTCGAGGCTTGGATGGTCATCCTCTCAACGTTCAATCCATGAATATTGAGCCAAGAGCAGACTGTCTGAGATAATGTGACCTCAATATCATATATTGATTCACATGTGCATGTGCATGCATTTCTTAGTCTCACTTATCAAGTGGCCATGATATCATACTCCAGTAGGAGGGGAAAATCTAAAATCTATCACTCACAATCTATCCCCATGTGTCAAAGTGACCCAATCATCACCTTTATAACAACCCATGTTGTAAGACTATGTTTCATGATGTCAAAGCATACACGACAACATGTGATGAGTGTAGTGATTTCAGGTATAAGAATCACAATCACCACCTTCAGTATCAGAGATGACCATGACCTCCAATAATGGTTTCCAAGTGTCACTCTCAAGGTGGGTCTATCTGATACATTGTTCCCTAACATCTATCAATGTGCTTGGTTTGGTATTGCCATATCACGACTTATGAGATTCTATCATCAATCAACCCACACTCTAGTCTTATGTGATACTGGTGTCTATCTACCTTCCACAGTAAGACCTGACTAGGGACATAAATAGAATGTACACATTCTTAACATTCGTATGATGGCATCCTTCCAAGTCATGTATTTGAAGACATACATATTTGAGTATTGTCATTATTTAGATATTCATAATATTTCTTCATTATCTCAAAATTGAGTGAAACAGAATGAAGAAGCTTGCCTTTATGAGTATTAATCAAATCCTTTATGGTATATGCCATGTCAATCATCAAATGATTTGCTATATGGGAATACCTTACCAATAGTTGGCACCCCATAATTTGATGATGTTGTAGGTTTCATCATTGTGACACCCTCTGCCACAAAAAGCAAGATTACATAAAACCAAGCACGGAATTAACACTAACAACAAGTGGATTGCCAAAAAACACTAAAAATTAAAGCTGATTTCATAAAAGCACACAAGTGTAACATGTTTCACATGTAAGTCCTTAATTGGACACATGTATATCATATCATCAACCTATTACACATCATATCTATTCCATATATAGATACATGTACATCTTCCATTACTATACAGTAAAAAGGCACTCATGCCAGAAACCTCATGATTATAACATAACTGCAAACACATCAAAAACACCCCCAAGACCTGAGTGTACAGGGATGACTCTTGGACTCTACATCAAAACACTAGTAGCACTTCCAACCTTCTCAGCTACTACTTTGGTTGTTTCTCTGCCTCAGCTACACGATCACCACCTTGTCGTGCACGACCACCTAAAAGATGTGGAGAAATCCACAGGGTGAGATCTAAATCTCAGCGGAAGATATAACTCTCCACCAACACTATTATAACACAGATAAACTAAAGAAGGTAGTTAAAATACTAAGCATGATGAGTAGATTCAGTTAAATGATATGTATGCAATTTAAGTGATGTTGGCACTTAACACTGAGCAGTAGAACAATTAGTATTCTAGGAAGGAATAGGAAGAACATGTATGCTTTCTACCAACTAACAAGTACAAAATCAAGGCAAGGCTTCAACCAATTTTCTCATGTTTGATCCTAAGAAAGTATACTACACGACTGGTTACATATTTTATTATGCCTTGAGGATTTGAGTCATACCACCCAAATCCAACTGACCACTACTAAGTCGAAATCAGTGCCATACAAGGTCTATAGAAGAGTCAGAATCAGTGACCTTCAAACCTCATGGTCAGTACACGAGTACACGATAGAGACATATCAGTCAACTGTAACCTGTGACATATAGTCAAATAGTGAAAGTCCTAGCCCGCTTTGGTACAAGTCACGACGCTAGTGTAACTGCGCTAAGGCCCACATTCACACTGCTGCCAGGGTATGGCCCACTTCCAATCCTATGAAACCTCATAAGCATCAAAGTCACTGAGCTACGACCCACAACCGCACTCCTACCAGGGTACAACCCGCAACCAATCCTGTGAATGCATATATTCAATAGTATATGACTTCAAGATTTCACTAAGTAAATACCGCTTCAACATACAATAAGTGGTGACACTGAGATGGATCTATGGAACATGGAAAAACTACATGATTAAGTTCCACTTTCATCAATCAAGTTATAATGTACAGAACCATAACAAACTCCAAAAGCTATATAACATTTAGGGTGTGAACTTGTCACACTATCACCACATAACACCTATAATACTACCATTCACAATCATCATCAATACCAAAGCGACATACCATGGGATATCAATCCCTCAACTCATCATTAGGAAAACGTCCTCCTCTCATAATAGGCAATAAGCCGCTGCCAGGTCATAGGACCCATTCACATCATTCCTACATCACAAGTACCTCAACATGCCTCATGAAGGCACATTCAACTTGTTTCATATCATAGACATCATAGCATACACTAGATATGATTATAGCCATTTCATGAAAGAGATACAAGCATGTTACATCTTGTATTATTAGGGTTAGGGATCCTTCTTAGCCGATTAGGGTTTCAAAAGCTAGGTTCCATCACCAACCCTATGTTCACCATCTCCCATCATCATGTGGCATCCTTAGGGTTAAAGAACATGATTAAGGTAGATTAGAGGTTATCCAAACAACATGTTACATAGCTTATGTATTACTAATATAATGATATCATCATGTGTCCAAGCAGACCTCTCAACCACCTACCATCATCATTTCTCGACCACTTCATATAACTAGGTTACTTTCTCGACCACTTCATATAACTAGGTTACTTAGACCATGTTTTGAACACGACACCTAGAGTGTATCAACTACAACACCTAGAGTGTCATGACCGCGACACCTAGGGTTAGGGTTCCATTCACCAAAAGCATAGCACATGTCGTGACCTCTAGGATGATAGGAGTCTCGACCTCAAGTCATGGCATTATGTGCAAACCAAGATGATATGTCATGACATTAAGCAATACTAGGCCCATCTCAACAAAAGGCAAGCATCTTGACTAAGAATAACTATGGGTCATGACCTACACAGAGTTAGATGTCTCGACCATCACTAGGAGTGATGTCTTGGTCCCAAAATAGAAAACAATACCAAGGAAAACCATGACCAACATGAAGGAGATAGCTCATGCAAAATGATCACCAAAACCTTAGGCATGCACCATGAAACCACCATGGAAAGATCTCATCTAAGAGTGAAGAAACCATCATTAAGATACCCAAAATAAAAACTAACCTCCCTTAAACATCTAGGTACACTAACACCATGCATGAGAGCTAGGCCAAGGTCAAAAGATAGGGAAGAACGTCCATAACACATAAACCACAAAACGAGTGCATGTAGATTAGGGTTTTGGATCTCTACCAAACCAAGCAAGGTATATCCACTAAAAAAGTTAAAGAAATTAACATCATCTACTAGCATGGTAAGGAATCATTATAGAGAGAGAAGATAGTATCATGTATGCATAAAACAGTGCAATAATAGAGTAGGTTAAGTATTTTATGACCCGCCTTAAGAAGATCACCACAAAGGATTCCAAGCTCCAAGATCAAGAGCTTTAAGCACACGATCCAAGAGTCAAATAAGCTCCACCAAAGGCTCTACTCTTAACCACAAGAGCACCTCAGGAACAAGAAGGTACCAACATCAAAGCTAGCTCAAGAAAAGAGAACAAAAATCTCTAGGCCGAACTAAAAAGGGAAAGAGATAAAGAGAGTAGAAAACATCCTCACACTTGGGTCTACCCTGTCAAAACATGGTCTATGACGCTTGTGATGAGGAGTTTTCCTCAATAATGACCACCATGTGGAAACCATGGTCTAGGGCTGAGAGAAGAGAGGAAGATGGAGGTAGGAGATCAAAATAAATGTTTTCATAAAAGATAAACACTTACCAAGGTTGAAGATGAGCTATGGTCACCAAAAACACCACAATCAAGAAGAGGTTGGTCACCAAGAGATCCAAGGTCGGATACCCTTACTCCACCAAGCTCCAAGAACAAGAAAAAGAGAAGGAAGAAGATGGAGGTCCAAAAGGGTTACAAGAATGGAGAGATAACGGGTTATATAGATGAGGGGATGAGAGAGAAGGCAAGATATGAAGTGTCAATGCTTCAAGGTATCAAAGGGACGCATGTCCACTTAAGAGACCAACATGCAATCACTGAATCCTAACATCTATGACATGAGATACACTCTAGGTTGGGTCTCGACCACCTTGGTCACCCAACATGGTTGCGGTCATGATTCCATGAATCACCTTCCATGGTTGCGACAAGCATCATCCATCACCACTTGGTCGAGACAATGGATCTCCTCAAACCCTAGGTCGAGAAATCCTATAAGAAGGTAACCATCTCGACCCAATACCACTAAAGACCACTTTGGTCATGACCCTAACACCTAGAGTGTGTGTCTCAACCACGAAACCCACCCTAGGTCGAGACAACCCACTAGGTACACCTAGGTTGAGACACTCAACACCTAGAAATGTTAATCACCACTAAAGGTATCAACTCTCTACTAAGGCTCAAACAAGGTGCCCACTTATTTGTATCTCATATCGATGATGTCAAGAAAGAGAGGGAACACCCTAGAGGTGACAAATTGCACATAAACCCCCTACTTAGGGTAAATTGCAATTTGCACCAAAAGTAGCACATAAAGCACAAATAACATCCAAACAAGCCCAAACTTGAAACTTAAGATCTTCACAAGCCATACTTACAACTCAAAATATTAGAGCAAGGTTATATGCACATGATCAAGACAAAGCAAATAGGGTTACCTGAAAACTTAGGTCAGGGGTCTTACAATCATAGCCATCCCATCAAGTGTCGCAGTCCTCCTCTATGACCTTCGGGCATGCAGTCTTGTCATTGTCTTGGATAGGCTAGTAGGGTAATCCAGAGAGGATCATTGTCGACTGTTTTGGGTGGAACCTCCACCCCTTCAGGTTTTGGTTTAATGATTTTTTGTTTGGACAACATCATCATCTTGATGATGTTTGATGCATTTTCTGATGTCAAAATGCTTAGGGTACGGTTCGTTGACATAAGGTGTGAGCATACATTTGATTTCTTACTCCTTTGGAGGGATGAACTTTTCCTTAGATTGTTGGTTGTTCTAGGTGGTCCATAGGCCCTAGATTTTGTAGGTGATAAGGACGATCTCCTCAATTTTGGATGTGATCTCAAGATAGTCCTCATTTTACTTGTCATCATTATCAACTTCTTATACAAACTAAGGCAACATCACTGGGATGATTGCCTTGGATGTTTATGGTTGGTCTTTAGTGAAGGACACAATGTAGAGGAAGTAAAACTGGGAACCCTTATGCTTGAGGCTAAGGTCCCATTAATATAGCACCCTGGGTCGAGGATCTTCTTCTAGATGAATAAGTCGAGCTTCATGGCTCAAGTCTTCAGTCACCAGTAGACAATTAAGCTAACCTCTTTAGGTCAAGTCTCTCGTAGTGGGTCACAATGGTGAGGGATTCCAATACGGTGTTCACCTAGAGATTCTAGTATGCGTGTACAATGAGACATATAACCATACACCCAAACCCTTCTATCTAGTAGGGATCTGTATGATCTTTGTGTGCCCTTGTCATATGGCTTGCAGTCCTCTATCTATATGAATATGCATCTCCAATAGCTATAACTGAATGATCTTTGTGTGCCCTTGTCATCTGGCTCCCATTCCTCGATCTATATGAATATGCATCTCCAATAGCTATTGTGAGAACAACATAGAATCATAGGGGAGATGATAATTTCTTTTGTATGGTGGTACCCAACTGATATTGTCTATGTGTAGCATCTCAAAGAAAAATAGTAGATCCTCCTCCTCGATTCAAGCTATGGTCTAGGATTTTCAACTTGAATGGTGATGATAGAATGGCTTAACAGATACTTCAATTTTAGATGTACTATTGAGGGAACCACCCAACTCTGATGTATTCATGCTTGCCTATAAGGAGGTTGAAGGAGGGACTGCACTCCATTACCATGAAATGGGATGTGAATGTCACTAGCCTGATTTGTAGCTCTATGTAATTTCTCCTAGAGAATATTTAATTACTCCATCAAAAGAGGTTTCTTTCTTCATTGGGTGGAGGTCAGAGTGATCCTTCACGAGATGATTAATGTACTTAAGAGACACAAATTGAGGTAGGAACCATTGTTGACAAAGCATGAGGGTATCTTGAGGTCATTGCATATTGTTTTAATTTATAAGGGGTTGTTGTGACTTCCTCCTATTGGCATCTCATCCTCAGAGAAGGAGATCATGTGTGGGGTTGTGAATAACCTGATGGTGGCTTCAAGAGCTTCTGGCCTTAGATATTTGGTGATGTAGGAACCTTCTAGATTTTTCATGACCACTTCTTGGTGTGTCAGGATGTTTTTGATCGTTCTTCCAATGAAACTTCCCCTTCGGATTCATTAAGGAATTGGATTGTAATGAGCCTTCATGACCAGTCTCCTTGCAAAGCTCAGGTGTTGGTGGTACCTTCTTGGTATTGATAGATGGAATGGATACCTTTCTGGTCCTCTATTCTATAGTGTTGGTAGGGACTCCTACATAAGTATTAACCTTTTCTTTGCCCTTGTCAAGAGTTACTGATACCCCTGATATAATAGGGTGTTGGCCTATCTTCCTTGAAATTGACGATGATTGTTTTTACGGGTACCACAACCGTAGGCCAAGTAATCATAACTGTTGGATCTTTCTTGGGATTCGTGCCTATGGGACCAAATACTTGTGTACTTTTAAACCTTAGTAGGCTTTTGGTATGTTGGTCAGTTGCTATTTCGGACTTGGGTGGGCTTGTGTTATGCTAACCAGTGTTTCGATGCCTATTGGAATTTTTAGCTTCTTTTATTGGACCGGGGCCATAATCTGAGTACTTCTGATATTAGTTCTTGATTGTTTCCTCCAAAGGAAGGATGAGCCAATGTGGGAGTCCTTCGGTGGAAAAATTATAGCCACTATATTGGAGGATGAAGGCACCTATTCAGATGTGACTGTATTGACCTTAACGACATCTATCAAATCTTGCAAGGCTTGTTTGATAGAGATGCATGAATCAGTCTTGTGCCCATTTAATTGGTGGAAGTCATAGAGATTTAGCTTGAAGTTTTATATTAGGGATTCAGTGGATCCCATATGGATGGGAATTTGAGTAAGTGCTTGATATCTGGTAAGATGGTGTTGAAAGAAGCTCCCAAGGAAGTGAACTTCCTTTTTAGCTTAGAAGATTCTTCTGTTGATCGATTAGTATTCACTAGCTCAGATTGAGGTGTTGGGTTATTCATTTGCAGAGGAGTATTTTTGACTTCCTACTGCATTGGGGGTTGGAAAGGCAGTCATGCGTACCATAGTAGTTTCTCAATGCTCATGCATACTATGGGGGCATGTACTAAGGTTGATACTTGGGTGGAATTACGTAATCCAATTGTTGTTGATGTGTTGAGGCATGGGTCGTCTGAGTTGCCAATGTCTATATTCGAAAAATATGGCGATTCCTAGTTATCGCTTGCCACCTCTGTTGGCATGAGCATTGTCCCTACTGTGGTATTTGTGGCTTTTGCATTTATCCACTTAAACTTATGAGTACTTGTTGTGAAGGTAGACGGTGGTCGGAAAGTGCAGCCTATGTTTTTGTAGACCCCCCCTATTGATGGAATTTTTGGACCGTACTTCTTCTAGTATGAACTCGGGGAAGATTTTGTACCTCTATAGAGATTATAGGGTTGTAAAGGCTGGCGTCGTGGCTTTAATCACTATGCATAGGGCCTCCTTATTTGTAGGATTGAATTCCAACTGGGCAACCAACTCCCTCCATCATCTTACAAACTCAGATAAGTTGTCACTTGCCCTTTCTACGATGCTTCCATGCCTTCTTTAGTTGGAACCTGTAAGGAGTGGGACCCATAGGGAATCCAATCACTACTAAAATTTGAAAAATAAAACATCCATTCCAAACACACTCAAAAGTATGCTGGAAATGGTGTAAAGTTTTCAAATCTCAAATAATGGTATTCAAAACAACCAAAGTGTAGAAGCAGAATAAGACTAATGACTATAATCAAATTTACAAAAGTGCACCATCATCTCCCATATACGGTTTACATGAAAGTTACAACATAAGGATCTAGATAGAGGGAAATCTAAACCATAACAAATTTTTCTCCAAGCATCAATTTCATGAGTTAGGTACATGTTGGAAGCCATGCATGTACTCCTTATCCTAATCCTAGGCTGGTCCTCCATGCTCCTACTGCGAAACTCTGATCCTAGTCCTGGATGGTTGGGGTCACCTGGCAAGAGGAGAAAACAAGGTATGTGTCAAAATAAGGAACAAGAACAAGATAAGAACAACAAAGGTAAAATCAGGTAAGAATATGGAGAGTCAAAAGTATGAGGCACATATCAAAAGAATCTTGCCATGTTAAATAGTAAGAATTTTTGCATGAATGATTAAATTAGACTAAATTAACTAAGTAGGGTGGATAACCAATAGGTGAGTGGAGAGTAAACACATCCCCATGCACCTACAAAATACTTATAATTGGGGAGAGTAAACACATTCTCCTGGGCGAAATAACACATGCCCAAAATATGGGTGGTTCTACATAAGTACCACTACAATAGATAATA
Source organism: Alisma plantago-aquatica (assembly GCA_963693085.1). Classification (NCBI taxonomy): domain Eukaryota; kingdom Viridiplantae; phylum Streptophyta; class Magnoliopsida; order Alismatales; family Alismataceae; genus Alisma; species Alisma plantago-aquatica. Next base: position 1,395,421,105 of record OY856409.1, read on the forward strand.
CATCAATCAAATCATCATGCTAAAAGAAATATTATGGAAAGCTAAAATAATAGAAATATTGCAGGTGGGGTTCAAAACCCAAGCAAATAATGTAGATTGTGCCAAAAAGATCAATAATACAAATAAAGGTTTTAGTACATGCCTCATTGGGAAATTAGGGTTTGGATAACAATTATGCCAAACTAAAAGGGATAAGATTGCACGTGCCTCAAGTCAGGGTCCTATTTAATTATTTTTCACCAACTTAGTTGATTCGCAGATCTTCTTTGCCTAATTCAAGTTATTCACATAGATTATGGTTTTATAAAGAATATGGTGTAAAGAAACCCTAATTTTAGACCTATTTGTAAAACCTAATATTTTGTACTAAAAACCTAAACCATATGATTTCTCATGTTTTACTGATCAAGAAAACATATTTATTTGCCTTATTTGAAGATGATATGAATTAGTTGCAATTTTTAGGGCTTTTTATATAATTGATTAAACTTCCAAAAATCATCCTTCGAAAACATGGAAATCAGTATTTAAAAACATGTTTATTATAAAGATCACAATTTTCTGATTCCAAATCATATTTATTAATTATTTTTGGGCAAGCAAATTAAAAGATATGATTTTTACAAAATTGACCAATCAGAATATTCTGAAAATCCACATAAGCGAGTAATAAGCGAAAGAGAGGAAAAGAAAGTCCTGGCCCGCATGACTTGGCCCTATCACAAGCGGCCAAGTCACAGGTCAAAGCCCATGTGGCTTCTTCCAAACAATAAGCAAAAGTAGGTAAAATGTATATAACACCCTCGAGCAAGAAAATGAAGAAAAGAGTGTGAGAGAGGGTAGAATAGGGAAATTGCACAAGAGATTCATCCCCTAGCTTATGGAGGCAGGTGCTTGCTTTGATTTTTGGGCAAAATGACAAATCACGACCATTTACTGAACCGAAGGTGAAGAAAGATAGCCTAGGGGAATTTGAACTAACCTATCCAAGTAATGTTAATGTTCATACTACTAAAAACCCAAGAACGATGCTGCTAGGTCAAGATGAAGAACTGGATGGTGGTGGATGTGTGAGGGACCTCCAAACAAATTGATGCGGGGAAACAATCGCTCATGTGCTCACGAAGATGTAGTTACCTCTATTTATAGGTGGAGTGATGATCTAGGGTTTATCCTAGGTAGTCGTGAGAGAGCTATGAGCCCAACTTTGGGTATTTCTTAGAAAAACCATGATAATTCTAGAGTTAGGTATAGGTGCATGCGGAATCTGATGAGGAAACCAATGGTGAATAAATATCATTTAGCAATGAATAAGAGAGAAATAAATCCCAAAAAATATATCGATTGGGTTTCCTATTTAGGTTCAAGAAAGGAGATGACCCAGCCTCTGTCAGATCAGGGGTTGGGTCCATCTCAGCTATTTGTCAATGCAGAAAAAGGGAAAAAAGGAAAATGGTGTGTGACATTTAATGTGATTTCCAAATCTCAATCAGACGAAACTGACATATATGTTTATTTAACTTTTCCCCCCTCTTCAAATTGAGGGTGCAAACAAATCCCAAATAATTAAATTTGACACCTAGCCTAACCTACACACATAGAATCTAATTTTGGCACTATAAACTGAATAATTGAGCATGGGAGCTAACTGAATTGAAAGATTCATGTTTAGTTCGAGAGGAGATTATCTAAGTTGGAAACTACGCATTTTGTGGTTCAAAAATGTTGATAGTAAATAAGAGGAATTTTTACAAAGAAAACAAAATATAGATTCATATTCATATCAAATAAATATTATTGCTTTTATATAAATAGTATTATAAAGTATACACAAAAATAGTAGTTATTATTATCCCAAAATTATGAAACTTGGCCTCCAAGCCAAACCAAACCCAATGAAAAAAAATCTCAAGTTATCTTTAACCAATTAGTCTTCCTTTGATAAATTTTATCTCCCTTACATATTTTATCACTATTTCTCATATCAAATAATTCAAGATCACATTATCTTGTTTAGGGAGTTATTATTTATTTATTTTTCTCATTCCTTGTTCCAAAAGAGCTCAGAAAAGTCTAGATAAATATTATTTTATCATTATCAAACTTCAGCGGTCATTTTTCATCTTAGATCCTGATTGAAATACTAATTGAGGTATTTGTGCATAAACCCGTATATTGGAATGAATACATATTAAATATACTCCAAACCACTAAGAATTCAAAAAATTCAACATCAAGGACAAAAAGGATGGAAAAGATAGGAAAAACATAGACAAAGGGACAAACTGAGCATGTACCTAGATTCCAGTTTGTTACAATACTCTACCCCTTAAAAAGGATTTTGTCCCAGTAATCTCAATCAAAGAGGGAAGGGTGAGTACATAACATCTCATCTCTAGGCTCCCAGGTTGTTTCCTCCAATCTATGGTACTTCTAGAATCTTCTCATAGGTCAGGTTCTCATGGATGACTAAGGGTTTCACTTTTGAGATTTCCTTTTATTAGATATAACACAATTAACATTTTAGCATTATATTTATAATGATATAACATCATCCTTATTATTCTTTTAATTGATTCTTTGTTCCCAAAAGAGTTGCATTTCATTACTTGTGTATCTATTATTTATCTCATTAAGAATTTTACCACAATTAGAGTTATACTCAATTATCTCAATGTCTATTAGTATATTTGACCATTATCCTTATTAATTTGGATTTAGACTCCATTATCCTCATATTATCACCATATTGAATTATATCATATTATTTGCACAAAATAGGAAATTTATCCAATTTTTAATTAAGTCTAAAATTAACCCAAATACTATCACATTAATTAATTATATCTATATTACACATTGTCACATTACCTTTCTTACTCGCATTAATGTCATCATAAATTATTTACTCATATATATTCACTTCCAATTATTTATTACGCCCATTTATATGATTCCACTTACTTCTTATCCATATACGAGTCATTATATGATTTTAGTGAAAAAGGTGGAACATATTACATATTAATGAATTGTTTCACATACCAAGTCATTATTAGGTGACTAAATTAGGTGTATATTAGTAAACAAAGTGATATGCATTGTTTATTAATAACTTGATTAATCTATAATTAGGTGATTATATACCATTTATGTGTATCAATGTATGTTATCTGATTATGATCCCAATGTCACTAATTTGTCATGAAAGTCATCAAGGATGCATATATTGAGGCTAGATTATTACAACTTAGGATTCAAGTAAATATGATCATTATAATTTACATATAACATCTTAACAGGCATTAAGTCCAGAGTTAGGTTCCAATTATCTTGCTTGTCATATGATTAGGGTTTATTAGTTGATGACCTAGTCAACATCATGTGTCCACTATTAGTATTAATATGTGAGTCACTCTTATTATGTGCATTAAGTATTCCTTAGGGTTCAAACACATGAATTATTCATTCGATGACTATTGTATGTTAATTAGTATATAAACAAACATGTCAGGTTATAACTATGACTTGTGTGGTTAATACTAATGATCCAAGCACATCATCCTCCTAATCATGGAGTTAAGGTTCTAGAGTTAGAGTAGAAGGATTTCAGTATGTTGTAGGAATCCATTCCCTTTAAAAAGATTTCATCCTTGAAATCAGCACATCAATGATCTACCAAGTTACTACTACTAACCCTCCACCACTTAAAAAGGTTTTACCTACCAAGTCAAACAAAACTAGAGGTAAAAGGGTGAGTCTAACTAAATGATTTAGGTGAATATATGAAAAATTGTTCTAAATTGGATGACTAAGACTTATTTGGCCAAATTTTGTCTCATTTACGTGAATATATAAAAACTTTATGGAAATTGGGATTTATGAGGTAATGTATACAAAACTAGGTCTAGTTTAGGAAAACATTAGGGTAAAATAGGTCAAATTTGATCAAATTTGGATCAAATGAGTTCAAATTAGGGCCAATCAGTTCTAGTTTAGGTCTTGTAAGTTTTGATTTATCCTAAATTATACATAATAGTATTATACATGTTTTGTCTACAAACATAATACATGTTTTGCTTTCTGATTTCTGTATGAATTTTGTTTTTGTAAAACTTCCACAAATCAATCCATCTATTGATTTTGAAACTTTCTTTTTTTGGTAAGTCGGGAGGCAATGTTATTCATCTAGCTCCCCTTGCGAGCAAATTCAAAATAAGGCTACAATCACTAATAAGATCTGCATAAGTAAATGAAGTAGTACTACTACCCTTACAAAAATCATTAACAAGGTGGCTATAAATCTCACTAGGAGGGAGAGCATACATAATGTATCTCTCCAGGGATTTTAAATGGATTTTTGCGAGGCCATCAACAGCCTGATTGGTTTTTCTGCAAGTATACTGGATGGACCACTCTGGTTTGGATAATGCCTTAATTTTTGTTACGAGCTTGGCGTATCTAGGATTATCCTACCAATCAGAGTTAGTTATCTTCACAGTCAATAAGGAGTTCGATTGGAAGATCGCCTTGTTGACATGGTTGCTCTATGCAACCTCCATAGCCAGTAGAATACCTCTGATCTCAGCTTCAACCACGTCCTATGTATATCTTAATGATTTTGTTACTTTCTTCATACGATGCCAAAGATGCTTAGTATAAGGTACATGATTGTTTAGGATAGACAAGGGCATGCTAAAACATGCAAGTAGATAGGAAAACCTAGGGATCATGGGGGAGAGGCGGCAACAGTGGGGATTCTAGGGAAATGTATCCCAATGTGAAGCATGTAGATCAACATGAAAATTAAGCAATAGGTGATCATAGTATGCAAGATGAAATTGCTACCACAGAGATGCCTCGTATATAGGAGACAAGTATTTCTATTTTGGAGATTTGCATGGAATTCTATGTATCTAGCATGAGAGGTGGGTAAAAGTAGGACAATCATCAGTGAAGGAATCAAAGTTGCAACTGTAACAACAAGGGGATGGATCAGTGATGACAGATCATATAGTCACCGATGCATCTACATCACAAGAAACATCTGGCATAGAAAGGACCATCTCTTTCAAGAAAGTAGTTGCAGGAAACCTAAAATCCAACATATCTAACTCTTTTCTGGAGAAAAAGTTCAAAGAAGGGATGTCGTGTGATGATATAACTCTAAGTGTGATAGAAGGAGTACCAACAATTTTGATAGAGATAGAGGTAGAAGACAACCTCACACAACCATGGAAATATGTAGTGGTGGTTTGCCTCCCTGGAGCATATCATCTACATGACCTTACAAGACAAGCTAAAACCTCTATGGCACATCATTGGTTGTGTCAACATGTTTGAATGAGACCTAGGACACTTTGTTGTCCAACTCTCATGCATAAAAAACTATGAGTCTGCTCTCATAGGTGGGGCCGTGGAAAATATTTGGTCTCAATCTTTTTCTCTGGGATTATATCCCATGTTTAAGCCTAAGGAGGAAACACCAGAGATGATACTTTCCTAGGTGTGCATTCTAAACCTACCACTCCATATGTATGTGCCAACAATGTTTGAGTACATAGGGTTAGCATTGGGCAATCTAACCAAGGTCGACACTCATATTGACAATCACTCACACAACAAGTTTGCAAGACTCGCATTTGAGGTGGACACTATCTAGCCTTTTATACTGACTATTCTGATTAACATGGTTGAGTACGAGGAGATCTATGAAGGCTTTCCATGGGCTTGTGCAATTTGTGACATGAAGGGACAAACTTCAAAAGAATATCAAAACATGGGACAACCAGAGGACAAAGCAGATGAGACTCGGAGGAAGTAGACCGAATGTTATAAGCAGGACAAGAACTAAGAAACTACCAGGTGGGAAACTTAGAAGAGAAGAAGCAAAAGCAGGACCTATGTAGCATAAGGTGAACAAGGCTTAAGGCTTGACGCCAACTGTTTTTCAATTTTTAATGTTGAAGAAAGCTCCAAGATAAAACAACAAGAAGAGTCCAGTCACATCACAATCGAAGGAATGCAAAATGCTATAAAGAGGCTAATTAAAGTTGGGAAGAAGAAGCAACATGCCAACAAGAAAATGGTCAATGAAAAAACTAGGGAATCCCTGGGAGACATCACTAATATGAAGGAGGACACTATAGCACCAACTACTCAAAAATGAAGGATAAGAAACTACATAGAGATGAAGCCAACATGAAAGTATACACTATTCTACCATCTGAACAGAGGAGAAATAGTAATGAGGCGGAGTAGTCAAATTTATTGTTGTGTGACAACGTCGACACCCCCATTGCTATAGGAGATAACCATGCCATAGAAGAAGAATTTTTTCTTCCAGAACAAATAGTCAAAATCAATGAGGCTATAGCTACTATTCACATTACAAAAGGAATACAATCCAAAGGGAGCTCCAATAAAATGAAGAGAAAGGGCAAAGTAAGAAACATACCATTAAATGACCCACCAAGAAGGAGCCCAAGAACTATAGAAAAAGAAATTGTGAGCATCAGGAGAGCATTGCCATCCAATCACTTTGTTGCAGAAGGCCAAAAGGATCCTCATGAGCAGGTAGATAAGAAAAATCTAAGTCCATCAGACTCAGTCTAATACAAGCTATCACTCTATCTCATCCAAAATGCAAGATATAATGTTCTAGAATATTAGAGCCATAGTGAAGTCTAAGACCAGAAGAGTTCTAAAAGAATATATACATATACACAAACCAAAAGTGCTTGGAATCCTCGAGCCATGGATTAGTGGAGAAAAAGCAACAAAAACAATTAAGCATCTTAGATTTCACAACTCTTTTCACGTTGAATCTAGGGACTTTGTAAGTGGTATTTGGTGTGCTAGAATTAGAAATAATGTAAAATCAATATTGTATGTTACCACAGATAGTTCATTACTTGCTATTTAAACAATGAGTCCCATGTTATTTTTAATTATGCCAATACACACATCAATGTCAGGAGCTTCCTTTGGAAGCACTTTATCAGAATGGGCAAGAGCTTCAACAAACCCTAGTTTGTGTTGGGTGACTTTTATACTACAATCCACCCAACTGAGCGTAGTAGAACAAATCACTATAATTTTTCTAAAGCCAAGACATTCCAAGAGACCTTGCTTGAGGCAGTTTTGTCCGACTTGGGGTTCTGTGGACCCAAGTTCACCTTCAAGTGTGGTCCTTTGTAGCAGAGGATTGATCGGGTCATGGATAACGACCTTTTCATCCAAATTTATTTCAACTTCATGGTGACACACTTACCTCACACCCCTTTTGACGATTGCCCCATCCTGCTCAAATCTACATGAAGGAAAGCTATACTGTAGTAATTCTATGCTAAGGCTGCATGCACGTTATTGAGAGTTTAAAAACATGTTGAAGATGAGCTAGAAGAACAACCCTTAATTTCAATGATGCACTTGATAAGGAAAAGAATCATATATCTAGTTGGGACATGAATTCTTCTCTGCAATGAAGTAGAAAGAAGACACGTCTAATGCAAAATATAGGCTTACTCAAGGAGGAGCTGGCCACTGAATATAACCTGATCTCAGATGAGATCTATATTGATATCAAAGTTGAACTCGATACTACACTTAGATAGGAAGAAGAAGAGCTACAACTAACAAGCCATTTGGATTGCCTCCAAAATGAGGATGTCAACCCAAAATACTTTGGTTCCTACATCAAATAATGAAGGAGGTTTAACACCATATCGAGATTGGAGAATGAGAAAGGAGAATGGATAAGTGATGAGGCCGCTCTTCGTACTATAGTGCGCAATCCTTTCAAAGTAATTGTAACAGAGACAAATGAGTCAAGGACAATTAGGTCAGACCATATACCTGGAACCTTCAAGAAATTGAATCTCGATCAACTAAAAGTTATAGTGGATCAACCTACTAAGATGGAAGTTCATAGTGTCCCCTTACAAGGTTGTAGGCTCAAACGACATTATTGGATTGTTTTTCATATGTAATTGGGAGCTCCTAAAATAATCTATAAGGATTACTATAAATGATGCAATGTTCACCCACCCTTTAAGAAACAACCTCTGCACCTCCACTATTTTGTTAATCCCCAAGGTTTCCACGCCTAAATCATATGAGTGGTTGCTTCCCACTTTGCTAAATAAAATTTTCTTAAAACTTATATCTAAGATTGTGGTAGAAGATTGATGACACATATGTCGATGTGGATAGCCAAAACACAAAGTAGCTTTGTGCCCATGAGGTGCATTATAGATAATATAGCAATCACTCAAGAGGCTACACATATGATGAAAAGAAGAAAAGTGAAAAAATACATGGACATCAAGGTAGATTTATTGAAAACTTATGCCCACCTATCATGGACCTTAATCCACGATACATTGGTTAAACTAGAGCTCCCAAGCAATGTATATAACTACATCATGAGTTCTATATTCACAGGGGAGTGCTTAGTCCTATGGAATGGGGAAAGTATTGAAAAATTTAAAGCAAGAAGAGGTTTCTGATAGGGAGACCCTATATTTCCATACATCTTTGTACTTTATATAGAGGGGTTTTGTCATAGGATAGAATATTTAGTGCCACAAGGTGAATGGGAACCTATTAATCTTAGTAGAAGAGGCACCAAATTTTCCCATTTATGCTTGATGATGACTTAATTCTCTTTAGCAAAGCTTCATGCAAGAAAATGAAAGTTATATGGAACTATTTTAAGAGATTCAACATCATGCCAGGCCGATCCATATCCATCAAAAAGACCCAAGTCTTCTTTGCAGCCAGTGTTACACGACCAATAAGGAGGTAAGTAAGTTAGGCTCATTCAAGGAAACAGAGAGTCTGGACAAATATTTAGGGTTTCCAATCATCCACTCCAAAGTCACCACAAAGAATTCTAGTGAAATCTTGAATAAATTTGATACACAAATAAATGTATGGGCAGATAAGAACCTCTCACTCACTGGAAGATGTTGTCTAGTACGTTCAACACTGTCTTCCATCCCTACTTATACCATGCATACAACTGTGCTCCCACTGAGTTTATGTGATCGTATTGACAAAAACATCAAGAAGTTTCTGTAGGGGGAACAACAATGCTAACCCCATGTGCTTGGTAGTCAGGGACAAAGTTACAAGAAACAAGGAAGGTGATGGTTTTGGCATCCACATTGAATGAATGGAACTCAACTCTATTGATGAAGAACACTTGGGAAGTTTCTACCAGGAGGGACACCATTTGGTCCAAATTCATGGAGAAAAGAATAATGCCCACTTAGACAAAAAGGCCTTAATTGTCAAGATTGGAGAGGGTGGACTTGTACGAAAAGGAGTTCATCAATCAAAACTCTCACATTCAGGTGAATAATGGAAAAGGTACACTTTTATTAAAAGATAAATGGTGTAAGGGAGACATGACACTTTAACTGGAAGTTGTGCATGACATCCCAGATGATATTTCATATATTCAAGTATCCAACATCATCCTGAATGGGGGGAAATGGGATGAGTATTTCGTCAAAACCTAGTTACCCAACACGTATGTAAATCACATCATGGAAATTTCTCCTCCGATAGACACCTTTGTTAGTGACATGATGGTCTGGAATGGAACCGAGAATTTTTAGTATTCAACATGCACGACATATTATTTGCTAAGAGGTCCAAAAGATCATCGTGTGGAGGGGAAATGGAAGAGTGTTTGGAAGGCTAAAACTACAACAAAAGTCAAAAATTTCATGTGACTACTAATGCATGATTCTATTCAAACTAACAACATAAGAGTCCATAGACATATAGATACCAAGGCCAGGTGTGAAAGATGCAAGGAGTTTGAAGAAACAATTATTCACACAATTCAAGATTGCATGCATGTTAAGGGCATTTGGACTGGTTTACTCCAACAATGGGTACCTACTAACTTTTTCAACCTTGATCTGGGTAGTTGGATAAAGGAAGGTTTAAGAGGTGACGAAGACCAACAAAGATGCTTTATGATCATATGCTAGTACACTTGGAGTTGTAGGAACTCCCATATCTTTGTGAAGTCCCTTAAACCCATCGAACATCAGATCAATTACATAAAGAAGGAATTTGAAAGCTCACATAGAGCTTGGTAGTAGGATGTGGGGATCACAACACCATACAAGAGACAAAAACATGTATATTGTTGGTGCCCCCACCCCGAAACCCTGAGGATGAACATGGAAGCTACTTTGAACAAGGACAATAAGCATTGTCATCATGATTGTTAGGGAATTCATTGGCACCTGGGTCATAGGGTATGCCAAGAACAACAAGGTGGGTTTGGAATTGTAGGCCTAGCTGAAAGCCATAAATTTTGTGCTGCAGAAGGCAAATGAGATGAAAAATGGCCTCCTGGAGATAGAAACTAACTATAAGAGAGTTGTAGAGATGATTCAAGAGGCTCCAACAGTCAACCCTAAATTTCTTAAAGAGATTCTCATGATCCAAGAAGGTTGCAAGATGCATGCCTACTGGAAACTCAGGCATGTACCAAGGGAGTGCAGTAACACTACAGATGTTCTTAAAAAATTTCACCTCAAAAAAATAGCCTTATTCAATATATTAGACCACCATGTCAAATTAAAGATTTAATAGATAGAGACATGTGTAATGGTATAGAGACATGTGTAATGGTAGTAGTACTACCATGTTTATTTCTAAAAATAATTTTTGTAGACCTTTATCAATGTTAGAAAGCTTGCATGAGGAGAGAGGGATGAATAGATGATCTCATGACTTGCCCAAAAAAATACTAGGACATGCTATTAATTAAGAAGCATGTAGTGGATACAATCTCAGGACAAAATGTCTAAGGAAAATGACAGTGAAAAAGAATAGAACATGCTACTTCAAGAAGTTGAAGTTTTCTTTGTTTCTGTCACTCAATTCTGTTAAGGTTTGTAAGAGTAGGAAGTCTGATCAATGCTACTTCTAGTGGTAAAAAATAAGCAACTGATTGTTGCATAAAGTCTATGGCATTAATAGTTGTATAATTTTTAATAGTTTTATTAAACTTAGTGTAAATGTTAGAAGAAAAATGAGACTGTTTAACATGAACTCCGTGCTCCCGACTCCCCTGAAGGCGACTACAGTGGCGACGACTTCATTCTGTCGAGATCTACCGGAGGCAAATGGATTCCAACCTGGGAGTGTAGCTGATGATTCTTCTAAGCAGGAAAGGTCTACTTCGGTCATAGATCTCGAACGGAATCCAGTTAGTTGGGAACTGATCTCACCGAAACAACAAGGGAGCCCATCTAATCTGCAGCCGACTGAAATCACTGTCATAGATGGCAAACTCATCTATTCTAAGAAGGAGGCATTGGAGGTGGCTGGACGATGGAGTAGGTGTCTTATGGGGTATGTCATTGACTTCTTTCCGCATATCCCTACTCTGGCGGCGTATTTCTCTAGTGTCTGGAATACCAAAGAGTCGTTTGAGGTCTTCGACAGGGGTGAAGGGTTCTTCCTTATCTGATTCTCTGATCAGGATGATCTCCAAAGGGTTTTAAAGGGCGAGTGGTATGTAAAGAGCAGGCCGGTTGTTCTGAAGCAATGGAAGCCTGGTGAAATGCTATCAAAAACAGTCCTCGAGAATGTTCCTGTCTGGGTGGAGATTTGGAACCTTCCAGTTGAGCTTTGGGATCCTAAGTTTTTTGGAAGAATAGGTTCTTATCTGGGAATTCCTCTCAAAATGGATGCTCAAACGCAAGCAGTTCATCGTATAGACTTTGCTAGGATCCAGGTTCTTATGAACTGTAAGGCAAAATTTTCGCGCAAGCTTACACTGCAGAGTGATGAAGGTGATGAACACCTGGTTAGTTTGAGATACGAATGGATCCCAACCAAATGCGGGAAATGCGGCTTTCTGGGTCATGATAAATGCCGAATGAAATCTGTTGTTCCAAAGATGGTTATTCCAGTAGTTGCTCCGAAGAAAATCTGGGAAGTGAAGAAGAATCAGGGATGTCCTCTAGCTGAATATAACCCATCAAGTATTCGAGGGAATGTTCCTGATTATGTAGTAGAGGAGATTGTGGACGAAGATGAAATCGGTGCTGCGAAAAATGTTGTTCAGGAGGAGTTGATCGTTGAGGATCATGTTCTATCTGCTGCAGTTAATGCTGGTTTTGAATATACCAAAGATGAGAAGGTTGCTCTGCTGCGCAAATCTGCTGATGAGTTATCTGTTCCTTCTACTCTGGTTACTATTAATGAGGTTAAAACTCCAGACAGTGATGTTAGCTCTCAGGCCTCGTCTAGTTCCATACAGCTGAATAACAAGGATAAAGCTTTGATGATTCCTCCAAAATGTCAGGCCAAATTTAATGTGGGACTTTCACACAGATTAGATAAATCTAACTACTCTCCAGTTGCAGTTGAATTACAAATGACTTCTTCTTGCACTGAGGCTGTCAGTCCAACTGCCGAGGTTAAGAAATGAGTACATCTCTCTCTATAGCTTCTTGAAATGTGAGGGGTATTACTAATAAGATTTTTTCCGTCCAAGAAGAGATTAGAAGGTCTAGGTATGATATTAACATTCTGGTGGAAACTAAGCTTCGGATGAATAAGATTTCTAAGGTTATGAATAGATATTTTCCTGAATTCAAGTGGATGTCTAACTCTCAATCTCACCCTCTTGGTAGAGTGATTATCCTGTGGAATGATAGTAGGTGTAATATCTCTAAAATTGAGGAGAATGATCAAGTTATTCATGTTGCCATTCAGGTTGACAACTCTACTCTTTATTTGTCTGTTGTTTATGGTCATAAGCTTGACAATGATAGGATTGGTCTTTGGGAGTCTATTTGTAACTTCTCTATGAAGGTTGAAGGCTCTTGGATCTTGATGGGAGACTTTAACTGTGTTCGTAAGGCTAATGAAAGAGTCAGCAAACAAATTCCTACTAAAAAGTCTATGGATGACTTTAACTCTTGTGTTATGAATTGTGGTCTTTATGAGCTTGATCTGAGTGGTCCATTTTTTACTTGGAACAATAACCAGAGTGGTGTGGACTTTGGTGCTTCTAAAATTGATTGGATCTTATATAATGCTGATTTTCTCTCTACTTATGTGGACTTTTCTGGTGATTGCATCTCTAATATCATTTCTGATCATAGGAAGATTGTCTTATCTATTGGGCATCCTCGGAAAGTCAAAGCTCTATTTAGATTTTTGAATGCCTGGACTCATCATAATGATTTCCTTAATATTTTCAACCATGCTTGGAGCTCTGAGGTCCATGGTTGCGCTATTTTTAGAATGTGTAGGAAGTTGTCCTCTCTTAGAGTTAATCTTTCTCAATGGAACAAGAATGTTTTCGGGAATGTCGATGATAATTTTAGAACTGCCAAGTTTAATGCCCTCCAGGCACAAGAACGGGCTGATTCTCATCCTTCTGATCTGATGCTTCGTGAGAATGCTAGAACCTTACTGGAGGAGGCTAAGAAACATGCTGACATCCAAGAAGCTTTCTATAAGCAGAAATCTAGGGTCTCCTGGCTTAAGGAAGGTGATTTGAATAGTGCCTTTTTCTATTCTTCTTTGAAGACCAGGCATCAAACTAATTCTATCAAAAAGCTTATGATTGATGGATCTATTTCTTATGATAAAGATAGTATCAGAGGGTTTATTTCTTATTTCTATGAAAGTCTCTTTAATGATCCGTCTTCTAGTTCTTATGTTTGGGATAGAGAGTGGAATGGGAGCGTTCTAACCCTTGATCAGAAGTGTTCTCTCATTCGCACTATTACAAGGAAGGAGGTGGATGATATTATTTTGAATCATGAAGAATGATAAGGCCCCTGGTCCTGATGGCTATAATGATGTTTTTTATAAAAAAGCTTGGCCCATCATTGGAGATGATGTCTTTTTGGCTGTTCAGGAGTTCTTCAGGAATGGCAAGCTTTTGAGGGAGGCAAACAAAACTTTCATTACTCTTATTGCTAAAGGGGATGACAATTCTGATATTAAGAACTGGCGACCTATTGCTCTTTGCAATGTCTTCTATAAAGTTATCTCTAAAGTTCTTGCTAATAGGTTACAAAATGTCCTGCCTTTTATTATTGATCGAAGTCAATGTGCTTTCATCAAAGGTAGAAGCATTAAAGATGCTACTCTTCTTACTAATGAGATAATTAGTGATTTTAAGAAGATGAGTTCTACTAAAGCTATGTGTATTCAAGGTGATATCACTAAAGCTTATGATTCGGTCAATTGGAAGTACTTGTTTTCTATCATGTACAGGATGGGGTTTCCTATGATTTGGATCAAATGGATTGAGGAAATCTTTTTATCTACTTCTTATCAGGTCCTTGTTAATGGTGAACCTACTAATTCCTTCTCTCCTTCCAATGGTGTAATGCAAGGGGATCCTATTGCTCCGTATCTTTTTTTCATAGCCATGCAAGGCTTCTCGGAGTTGATTAAATGTGCTGGAAAGGAAGGAATGATCAAACCTATTTGTGCCTCCAAAGATCATGCCATATCCCATCTTATCTTTGCTGATGACCTGATGATCTTCACTAAAGCTAACCCTGGTGTTGCTTATGCTTTGAGAAGCATTCTTAGTGAGTTTGGAGCTATGTCTGGTTTGAAAATCAACTCTTCTAAGAGCTCTATCATCTTCTCCAGAAATGTGAATAAGGGTGCTATTATTGATATTCTGGGTATCAAAGAAAGTACTTTTCCTACTAAGTATCTTGGTCTACCTCTTTTTACTGGTAAACTCTCCAAGCATCTCTGTTCTAGGCTTATTGACAAGATTAAGAAGAAGCTTGAGTGTTGGAAAGCTAGAGTTCTTTCTATGGCTGGTAGACTTGAACTGGTGAATTCCACCCTTAGGAATATGCATATGTACTGGTTGTTTGATTTTCCTATTCCTGCTGCTGTCTTGGATAATATTGATAGAATTTGTAGGGACTTCCTGTGGGGTGGAAATGATAATAAGAAAAGTATTCACTTGGTTAGTTGGGATCGCATCACTGAACCCAAAGATGAGGGGGGTCTTGGTTTAAAGAAAGCTAAAGATATTGCTAAAGCTTATTTGTTGTACAATGCGTGGAATATTGCTAGCAAGAAAGACCACCTTTGGGTTAGGTGGATTGCTGAGAAGTACTTAAGAAAGGTCTCTTTCTGGACTGTGAAGGAATCTCCTAACTTTTCTTGGATGTTCAATAACATTATTCGAACTAGGGATTCCTTGAGGGTGCATATTAAGTTCCATATTGGTAATGGTTGTAAAACCCTTTTGTGGCAGGATCCTTGGCTTCGTCATAACAATTTCTTGGGTGATTTCTTTGATAAGAATATGGTGTCTCTTTCCAGCCTTGAATGGAATAATTTGGTTTCTACTGTTTTGAGTTGTAGTGGCTGGTGTTTGCCTAGATCTAATAATAGATTTCGGCTCCAAATCCTTAAGGTGATAAAGGGTTATGATTTTAATTTTTCTAAAGAGGATTATCTTACGTTCAATGATAAGAAAAATGCCACCTTTAGGATTATTTGGGATTGTATTAGAAACAAGAATGCCAAAGACAATCATTTTGTTTGGATTTGGAGAATCAAGACTCATATGTGTGCTAAGATTCATCTTTGGAAGGCGCGGCATAATAAGATTCCTACTTCTGATTATTTGAGGAGATGTGGCATTCTGTTTCCTTCTATTTGCTTTCTCTGTATGAAGGGCTATGAAGATACGAACCATATCATGTTTGACTATGAGTTTATCTTAAATCTCTGGACTTTGGCTTCTGGTTATCTGGGAAATGTTAGTACTCCTAAATCTTGGAATGATATGTGTAAGTCCAACTCTCAGGTCATTGACTCTTTTTATAGTCTTTTATATTATCACACTTGGTGTGAAAGGAACTCTAGGGTTCATGAGGAGAAATTCAAAAATGTGGAAACTATTTGGAAGATTATTTATTCTGAGCTGAATATTTTTCATACGATCTCAAGTACTGTTGAGACTTGATTCTGGTCTGAAGATGGTTGATTCCTTCTCTCCGTGCTCTGTTTGGGTCGTGGTTTGCTGTTGTTGATCTGCTGTTCTGTTGTCTATCCTCTTCTGGTTGGTTGATACCTTGTGATCGTGCTTATATCTGTTGACTGTAGCTGTTGTGGTTTCCTCTTGTTCTGGCTTGAATGGTCGAGTTTATCCTTCGGGAGTGGCAGAACTCTTTCAAGCCGGTTTTCTGGTTGGTTGATGCCTTGTGATCATGCTTATCTTTTGGCTGTAGCTGCTGTGGTTGTCTCTTGGTCTGGCTTGAATGGTTGAGTTTATCCTTTGGGAGTGGCAGAACTCTTTCAAGCCGGGTTAGGGTGCTTTCATGCTCTTGCTTCTTGGTCTTGTTGATGGGAGTATATCTGTCCTTTTTTTCTCTGGTTTCTATTCTTGTGACCCTGTTGGATGCTTTGGGATGGTTCTTGGTTGGTTGGTTGGGCTTGAATGGCAGAGCTTATCCTTCGGGAGTGGCAGAGCTCTTTCAAGCTTGGTTTGAGGTGTTTCTTGCTCCCCTCTCACTGTTTATCAGTGATGGTTGAGTGTGCTGGTGTTATGTTTGATTTTTGATGGTTCTCCTCCTTTGGATGATCCCTTGCTATGGCTTGAACGGTAGAGTTTATCCTGTGGGAGTGGCATAACTCTTTCAAGATGGTTCAGTGTGCTTCTTGTTTAGGTGGAGTGATGGTTCCTCATTGCTGCTCTAGCCTTGATGGGCGTGTTGTTTTGTGTTAGTTCCTGCTGATGGTGATGCTGGTTTGCTTGCGTTTAGACTTTCTGCACCTGTTCTCTGCCAATGCTTCTGTTGGATATCCAAATCATTTTGCTGAGGTTGACTTGTTGCTGGCTATCCCGGAAGTCTCTTTTGCTGTTGGGTTTTTCTGTTAGTTGTTTCTACTCTGTTCTTCATGGGCTGGCGTGCTGGTTAGCCTGGTTCTGCTAGTGTTGCTGATGGATGCCTACGTTATGGATAGTTGTTCCTGGTTTCAGTTTTTTGCTTGCTGCTGCTGACAGGTTGGTTCCTGTTGACTCTCTGTTTGGTTGAGATGTTTCTGGTTGCTCCCCTCTGTCCATTGATCAGTGATGACTGAGATCTTCTAATGATGTCTTGCTGTTCGGTTGATGCTCCTTCTTTTGATCCCTTGTGCTTGTTCCTTTATCTGCTGGCTGCAATTGGATTGGTTTTCTGTAGATCTCTTTCAAGCAGATTTTCCTTTCTTCATGCTCTACTGGGTGATGGCTTTTCTCTTTTGATCTGCTCCTGATTCATACGCTATTGCCTTATAATGTTTAACAATTATAAAGGAAAAAACGAAGTTAGAAACCAACTATACTAACAATTCGGGTTAGTATACAACTGATGGGGAGAGTTAGTTGTGCCTTGAGATTAAATGAGTTGCCTGCTTTTGGCTTGCTCTCCAATGTGAGGAGTGTGGTTTCTAGTTATTTCACACAATACAAAAAGCCTCGGAATTTGGAGTGATAAGTAGATTAACAGTTGTTTACTATGATGTCTTGTTGTTCGATTGATGCTCCTTCTTATTTGATCCCTTGTGTCGTTCCTTTATCTGCTGGCTGCAATTGGATTGGTTTTCTGCAGATCTCTTTCAAGCAGATTTTCTTTTCTTCATGCTCTGCTGGGTGATGGCTTTTCTCTTCTGATCTGATCCTGATGGCTGTGTGTTGGTTATCTCTTCTTCTATGGTTGGTTGGTTTTTCTCTGGAAGTGTTGTCTGCCCTAGTGGATGTCAACTGATGTGGTTTCATGAAGGCTCAGCCTTTCTTTGTTGTGGCTCCTCCGTTTTTGTTCCTTCTCCTGTTGTGAGCTTTTGGTTGAGTACCTTTGATGTAACGATAGATAGGTTCTTCTTTTTTGAGTTAGTTCCACTTTTGGAATTAACATGTTTTGTACAGACACTAAAAGCAAAAATGGAAAAAAAAGCAACAGGAGTTTTGTCCGACCAAAAAAAAGTGTAAATGTTAGTGAAGAAGGTAGCAATAGTTTTCAAAATATTACTACGACCCATTAATAGAAAGAGGCAAGTTTCTTGACATATGTCATCCAAAAAAGTCATGAAATAACAAAATCTTGAATGTATGGTCACAAAGCAAGGGCCCCATATATCAACATGAACAATATCTAAAAGAGTTTTTGAATTGATCTCCTTTTTCCTATGAAACACCATCCTATTTTGTTTTCCAAATTGAAAGGATTCACATAGAAATGATCTATCATGTATCTTAGGAAATAAACATCTTAATTTTGCAATAGAGGGATGTCCCAAATGGTAGTGCCATTTCTAACCAATCACAAAAGACAATAGTAGAGCAACAAAATATTGTAGCACATCCAGGTAGTACATTCTATTAGGTCCCTCATGGCTCAAACCGATCCTCATCTTTGTGTGAAGATCTTGAAACACACAACCCTCACGATAAAAATAGATTGAGAATTGTGTCCTCTTAAAGTTCTGCAGACATAGAACATATTAAGTGGAAATTTTGGAACATATAAGACTGATTTAAACGGTACTCTTTTAGATAAAGATATAGTTCCAATTCTATGTATTATCGTCTGAGTTCCATCACCCACTATCATAGGAGGAACTTGAGTCATTTTAGATAAGATTATAGAAAGTTCAGAACAACTAGATATGTTAACAGACTCTCCTGAGTTGATGGCCCCTTTATTGTTATTGTAAGTAGCAAGAAATTCAAGTAAAGTAGAAGGACCTCTATCTTGAGCATGTGTTTGTGAGGATAGACAAGCTTGAAGAAGGTTTTGAAACTCTAAGCAAATCAACTCAACCATGGGCTAAGTAGAACTTGAAGTAGTAGCAATCAAATCTTCACAAGCATCAGAGGAGACTCGGTTGGCCCAGTCATGTGCAACATGCTTTTTCTAATAGTGGTTGTACATGATAAATATGCAATCAACTCTTATTTAATATGATCATTATAATTTACATATAACATCTTAACAGGCATTAAGTCCAGAGTTAGGTTCCAATTATCTTGCTTGTCATATGATTAGGGTTTATTAGTTGATGACCTAGTCAACATCATGTGTCCACTATTAGTATTAATATGTGAGTCACTCTTATTATGTGCATTAAGTATTCCTTAGGGTTCAAACACATGAATTATTCATTCGATGACTATTGTATGTTAATTAGTATATAAACAAACATGTCAGGTTATAACAATAACTTGTGTGGTCAATACTAATGATCCAAGCACATCATCCTCCTAATCATGGAGTTAAGGTTCTAGAGTTAGAGTAGAAGGATTTCAGTATGTTACAGGAATCCATTCCCTTTAAAAGGATTTCGTCCTTGAAATCAGTACATCAATGATCTACCAAGGTACTACTACTAACCCTCCACCACTTAAAAAGGTTTTACCTACCAAGTCAAACAAAACTAGAGGTAAAAGGGTGAGTCTAACTAAATGATTTAGGTGAATATATGAAAAATTGTTCGAAATTGGATGACTAAGACTTATTTGGCCAAATTTTGTCTCATTTACGTGAATATATAAAAAATTTATGGAAATTGGGATTTATGAGGTAATGTATACAAAACTAGGTTTAGTTTAGGCAAACATTAGGGGAAAATAGGTCAAATTTGATCAAATTTGGATCAAATGAGTTCAAATTAGGGCCAATCAATTCTAGTTTAGGTCTTGTAAGTTTTGATTTATCCTAAATTATACATAATAGTATTATACATGTTTTGTCTACAAACATAATACATGTTTTGCTTTCTGATTTCTGTATGAATTTTGTTTTTGTAAAACTTCCACAAATCAATCCATCTATTGATTTTGTTACTTTCTTTTTTTGGTAAGTCGGGAGGCAATCTTATTCATCCCGCCCCCCTTGCGAGCAAATTCAAAATAAGGCTACAATCACTAATAAGATCTGCATAAGTAAATGAGGTAGTACTACTACCCTTACAAAAATCATTAATAAGGTGGCTACAAATCTCACTAGGAGGGAGAGCATACATAATGTATCTCTCCAGGAATTTTAAATGGATTTTTGTGAGGCCATCAGCCGTGTGATTGGTCTTTCTGCAAGTATACTGGATGGACCACTCTGGTTTGGATAATGCCTTAATTTTTGTTATGAGCTTGGCGTATCTAGGATTATCCTACCAATCAAAGTTAGTTATCATGTATATTTATTTGTGTAAGGAACTAAGGATTGTATTTTAAAGAAATTTTACATATATTTGTTAAAATAAAAATATTTAAAAATTCCTGGGCACCTAGGTTGTCTGGGCGTCCCCCTAGAATGCCTAGCCGCCTGGGTACTTATACGAACATGTCTAAACCATGTACAAGATCTATCACTTCATACTCAAGGTCTAGGTTCTAGGGAAAGTCGACCCAAAGATGTGGTCCTATGGGACATAAGAGAATCATATCAGGTACTGATCCTCAAACAAGTCATAAGGTCATCATATGAGGTTCATAAGAGTATACAACATAGATGTATAAGGCTACTATTGCCTATAGGTATGCTATTTCAGACAGTCAGGATCAAATTTAGGTCAGGCATGTATCATACGGATCCGAGAGTCCTCATTAACGAAGCTAGTGGCGCGGTGGAAAATCTTGCCAGCCCCCAAACCCTGATCCTTTCTAGATACCCTTGCTGAAAGCTTATGCCCTAATAGCTACCCATCAGTCTCATCACATAAAGGTTAAGTAAACATGTTTCTAATGTGAAATTTTAACTTTTCCCCTCTCTTCAATTTGAGGGTGCAAACAAATCCCAAATGTAATGAAATTTGGCACCTAGCCTAATTTGGACATGTAGAATCTGATTTTGGCATTAATTTTTGGTTTTGGAGACTCTAAGTATTTTATTTAATTCTTTTGAAGTAAATCACATTTTCTCTTTCTTATCACATTAGATACATCTAGAATCCTCCAATTAATGTGAAACTTCACCCTTAAGTAGACCAAAACATGCAGAACTCCAATTGGACATTAATTGTATCCCTTTGAAGTTATTTGTCATATTATATAACATTTTGAGATTGTACACACTTTCTCTCTCCTAATCTACACATGTACATTAAAGATTAACCAAATTAATTGAAAATTTACACATAGGCAAGTTTTAATGTGTTGATTACAAACCTAAGATTACTTGCCACTTTTGGAGTCATTTAATGACATATATAATATTTTGGGGAAAACTCACCTTTTCTTTACAAAATAAAATATATGTAGTTGTTATTCTCCCAAATTATGAAACATGGCCTCCAAGCCAAACCAAACCCAAAGAAAATAGATCTCAAGTTATCTTTACCCAATTAGTCTTCCTTTTATAATTTTATCTCCCTTACATATTATATCACTATTTCTCATATCAAATAATTCAAGATCACATCATCTTGTTTAGGGAGTTATTATTTGTTTCTTTTTTCCATGCCTTGTTCCAAAAGACCATTGCAAATTCTAGATCAATATTATTTTATGATTATCTCACTTAGGGGTCATTTTACATCTTAGACCATGATCGAAATACTAACTAAGGTATTTGTGCATTAATCCATATATTGGTATGAATAGAGATCAAATATATTCCATACCACTAATAATTCTGCAAATTCAACATCAAGGACAAAAAGGATATAAAAGATAGGAAAAACTTAGACAAAGGGCCAAATAGAGAATGTACCTAGATTTCAGTTCGTTATAGGACCTAGATCTAAATTCTAGGCATAGTGATCAATGAAACTCTCAGCGATCTTGTCCCATGTGGTGATGGTGGTCATGTCCTGCATATTGTAATAGGACAATTGGAGCTTGTCAAGGCCTATGGAAAATAGCATATTAGTACTTTGTCATCATCCTGGACTTCCACCAAATCAGAGCAATGCACCTTAATGTGGGACATGGGATCCCCTTTTTCCAGAGTAATCATGGAATATTGGCATGTTGAAGCTGTGAGTCATCTTCTCGTCTGGGAAGTGGAAAAAGTTTTTGAACATGTTTCCACTATCTTTCTTCCCCTCTAGTTGTTTCATCTTCTATAAGATCTTGAGCAGCAAGGGGTCTATGGTAGAGAGCTTTTCTATGGTATTCTCCTAGCATGCTGCCCCTAATGGTATTACAAGCGATCTAATTGTCATTGGTGGTGCCATTTATATAAGTGGTAGGAACCTATACCCTCCTCCCATATATGACTTGTACTCGAGGTGGGTGGTGGATATAAAGAGTGTAGGTTGTGTACTGGTCCTCAGCCATTCACATGTTTTACTTGAATATAGGAAAAAGTTTTGGCCATCTCACCCCTTTGGGAATCTCCCTTGGTGGCTAAAGCTTTTTCCTATTTCATTTTCCCTTTGATTTCTCCATCAAGACTCAAGAAGGATGTTGTTGCGTCATGAGTTACTATGATTTCCAAGTGTTCTCAACTGGCGGACCATGATAGGGCACTGGATGGAATTGTTTTGGTTGAGGTGGGTGGGAAACCCACACATTGTATGAGTAAAATGATGTTGATGACTGGCATGTGTAGCTCCCTATCCCTGAACCCTGTATAGTGTCATATTCATGCAATCTTGAGCTTGGTGGAGGCGTGAAGAGCATGTTGGACGACTGCTGTTGTAGAGGACCTTCCTGAGAGATATGTCTCAATCATTATGTAGCTTCCTTGTGCTTTTCTACTCTTGTAGGCTTTTGTTGATTGTTCTGAATGACATCCCCCTTGGGGAATTTGATGGATTGATGATCTATAATGTTGTTCGTGGTCATCCATGTTAATCATTAACAAGAGCAGGTGAAGTATGTGATTCTTAATCTTCTTGTGTTGTGTTGAAATTCACATTAGTGAGATTCAAAGTAGGGTGTGATATTATAAGAAAAAGTGATTTGTGTTTGGTGATGGAACTGTCATAGAACTGTTCTTACCCCAATCCCAAACCCACTGCCTAGATAGTGGTAAAAGGATTGAAGCGCCCATCTCTGAGCGGCCCAAAAGGATCTCACACATTGGCATATACAATACGAAATAATAACTCATAAAATAAGAGATTTAAAGAACTTACCAACCCAAATAGGAGATTTTGTAGATTTTCCTTATCATCGGAGATTATCAAGAGAGGAAGAGAACTAGTCAATTCTTCATAAAGATCCAACTGGTTTGCCTAAAATTAGGTAAATTGAGATGCAATCAATGCAAATGCATCGGTACGCTTTGAAAATAAAAAATATTGAACAATTGAAAACATTTATAGAAAAATATAGTACTTGGCAGGACTTATGTTCAAAAATATATAACAAGCAATTTTCCAAAACAACATTTATCTGAAAAAATGTTTATTTTTGAACAATTCAATTTTATTACAAGCTTCTATTATGCTGATATCGAGAAACATGCTTATATTTTATGTGGATCCATCGCCCCAACGAGATGGGGGAGGTCACCAGGTTCCTTCTTCCCATATGACGTAGGAGGTCAATTGACATGTATGAGTTTGAGATTATTCGACATGTACAAGTTCCACCCTCTGAATAAGGAGGTCACTGGTACTCAATATCAACAAATATTACTGGCATTCATAATGGGCAATATCATTTATGTTTTAAAATTTGTTGCAAGCTATAATATAGAAAATCAGAAGACTAATCAGTAGGGAATAGTAGCTTAAACAAATACATAGCCAAGATTTTCAAAAGGTATATACAAGTATCATTCAATACTGCTAGTCTATTCAAGGAGGAATTAATATACAAGTGTACCTTTCACCAAAAATTTAGAGTGAGGCTTCCAAGAAAAAATAGATCAAAGTCTCATGTAGATACTAGATCAAACAAGATGTGGATCAAGGGTCAAGATCATGATATAAACAAAGATCATGTACCAATTACAAGATTAGGATTTATCATTCCTATTCAACCTTGGTGTTAGGTCATTCACTTATGATCAACAATTTCAATATGTTTAATATTATTCAAGTGTCAAGATTATTTCTAGATAGAATGTCATACCTAGGTATTTTAGGAAAATATGAGCTAACCCTAACTACATGATGGATTAACATCATTGGTATTCAAGATCCATACTTGGTTCATAGTAGGACTTTACCCGAGGTCAAGGTCATTAGTCAACTTTTAGATCAAGATTAATATAGAGACTTCCAAAAAATAGTATTTCATGATCTTACATAGATTAGATCACAAGGGTTGATCTTTATTAGGTTCAATAATCACAAGATCAAGATTGGAAATTTATATTCCTATCTCATGAGCAAAAGCATTACATAGATATAAAGTGAACCTAGATATCATTTTGACTATATCTAGGCTTTACATAATCAAAAGTTAATAACATGATATATCCATAGATCTAGAATCATAATTTCGATGATATATCAATTCAACATTATCAAAAGTGGAGAAAATATATTTTAGAAAAAGATCAGGAATTAGATGTTGAACATAATTTCATTGTGTTTGACACATTCTTGTGATCAAAATGGACTATAGGTTTGCATATTTTTGACATCAAATGAAGAGATATGATCATATTATGATTTTAGAGAGAGAAAGAGAGAGGAGAGCAACCTGAGGAGAGAGAAGTAGGTTGTGGTACTATTGCACTGTGACTTCTTCAGGCAGTGGACAAGAAATCAAGAGAAGGAGAGCATGATGGTGAAATATGAAGGTATGGTTGCGTTCGTGGGAGCAAGATGAAGTGAAAGGGTCTATTTATAGGTCTAGATCTAGGGTTTTAGGGTATATTTCGGAGCTCAAAACCTCCATGTTGGTGCCCAACTTTGGGCTGGAAACTTCTCGAGAACACCATATTTGGATGCAAACCATGGGCAATTGGTTCAAATCTTTGAATAGTGCAACTTGGGATTGGTTTGGAGTCGAAATGGGGGTGAAAGGGAGGTAGATCCGGCTATTACACCAGCTAGGGTAGGTAGTTGCTACCCTACCCAAGGTAGGGAATGGCCCCTGCGTGAGTGGGCTAGATGGTGCACACCCAGGGCCGATAAGGGCTTATTTTGACCCAAAACCAAGAAAAAGGTAATAATGGAAGTGTTTTTGAAGTGTATTTTTGAAAAATCATAAGTATTTGTAGAAAACTCCAAATTATCTCAAATTGTATCAAAGATTCATGACATGGTCTAAAACACGTTTACCAAATTTCAAATTAAAATGAGCACATATGATCAATAATTTAATCAAAGGATTCTAGGGAATAACAAAGTTAGGGTTTCATACACAGAAGTGCATCAACTTGACTTAAGATGTGAGTTATTCTACTTTGAAGGTTATTATAGAGTCATGAAATCATGGGAGACATTAGGAGTAAGGACTTCAAGACATTTGAGGGAAAATGAGTAATTAAATCATAATTGTGTCAAAATGCACTTTATCACATCCTTCCCCTTAAGAGGAATTTTATCCCCAAAATTTAAAAAATCCTCAAAAATTGGGACCATCTGTCCAAGTCATATCCTCAATTATTGGAACTATTAAATTCATGTATCATCTTCAACTATCAAAATCATGTCCTCAAAAATTATATCCACATCAAAAGTCTCTTATAAATTCGTATTGTTCAACTAGAGGTCAAAAGATCGTAGTTTAGTGATCGAGTTTACTTTCAAGTAATGTCTCCACATTGAGTGAGAATCATGATCGAGAGTTGATATCATGGATCAAATTGGTTCATTACTAATAAGATTTTGATTCATGAGTCAAGATTCAAGTATCCAAAATTTGGGATCCAAATGTGCAAGTCTATGGTTTTAATTCATGTCCAGACCATGTGTGGTCATTCACCCATAACAACAATCCAGTAACATTTCAAGATTCAGCATCAATTTATTCATCGAGTATATTTGAAGTGGGTGAATCATCCATACCTAGGTCATTATTTGGAAATTAACCCTATGCATATATTCAACATTACCATCCTCAAAAAAATTTACTGAGTCAACATCTGTCCCTGGTCAAAAAGTGGATGATCATATCTTAAATCAAATGAATAGAGTTCTTGGGTCAAGAGTGTAGTAAGTGTAACAATTTAGGGTCATAGATTCTACATGTCCTAGGTGGGGTTATACATCCATGATAGAAATTCCATATTTCGATAATCAGAAACAAATCATCATGATTTCAAGTTCAAAATCAAGAGAGGGTCCCACCTGAGTCCACATGAGAGTTATACCCTAATTAATAAATCGAGTGAATCCACATAGTCAACTTTTCAAACATTTTGAGATTTGGGGATATGAAAGTCACTAGCCATATCGTGGGTGATCTCAAGATCCACATGGGTGATTATACGAGTCACATCAATATCAAGACTCGCTAGCAAAGAAAGAGCCAATGAAATCATTATTAGATCTAGATTATGATTTGTTCATTATGCCCTTTTTAACTTTTTAAAATGAACCTTGTACTCACTGTATCTTTGAAAATTGAAATTTGATGCCACGTCAAGATCATTACTTGAGACTTTGATCTATTATTTCAAGATTTTCAATATTATTCAAGTGTCAAGATTATTTGTAGTATGAAGTACCTACCTAGGTATTTTAGGAACATATGAGCTTACCCTAACTATTATTATTATCAAGTCTCTAGATCATCATCATGATGGATTAGTATCATTGGTATTCAAGATCCATACTTTGTTCATAGTAGGACTTTACCCGAGGTCAAGGTCATTGGTCAACTTTTAGATCAAGACTAATATAGAGACTTCCACAAAATAGTATTTCATGATCTTAAATAGATTAGATCACAGGGGTTGATCTTTATTTGGTTCAATAATCACAAGATCAAGATTGGAAAGTTATATTCTGATTTCATGAGCAAAAGTATCGCATAGATATAAAGAGAATCTAGATATCATTTTGACTATATCTAGGCTTTTGGGAATCAAAAGTTAACGACATGATATGTCCATAGATCTAGAATCAAAATCTTGATATTAGATCAATTAAACATTTTCAAAAGTGAAGAAAATAAGATATAGGTAAGAGATCCAAAATTAATTCTACAAGATTCCATGATAATATGATCAAGATTTCATAAAGTCACCACCAAAGATCTTTAGATAAATTTATTTTAGAAAAAGATCAGGAATCAGAAGTTGAGAATAGTTTCATTGTGTTTGACACGTTCTTTCAATCAAAATGGACTATAGGTTCGCATGTTTTTGACATCGGATGAAGGACATATGATCATAATATGATTTTAGAGAGAGAAAGAGAGAGGAGATCAAATTGAGGAGAGAGAATCGGGTTGTGGTACTGTATCACCACGACTTATTGAGGTGGCAGGCAAGAAATCAAGAGAAAGAGAGCATGGGGGTGAAATCTGAAGGTATGGCTACGTTCGTGGGAGTAAGATGAAGTGAAAGGCTTCCCCTTCACTTTGTCACAGGAACTGTCACACACATTATAATATGCAAGAAATTAAAAAGGGTTCCCCTTCAATCTAGGAAGTGTATAGAAAAGAATATCCCCTAAATTTATTGAAACCTTCTCAAAATGGAAGGCACATTTGATGCTTTTTTGTTCAACATCATGGATTTTTAGGTGATTGTTACTGCCCCTAGACTGTGAGAGGTAAGGGAATCTATTCTCTTTCGGCTAAGATCTTCTTTTCAATGCCACGGAAAAAAATAAAACATGGTGGATGCAATGTTCCTTGGGGAAGCATTCTAAGAGAATCATTCAAATGAGGATGGAAGGTGGTGACTTGAGTGATTGGTCAAGATTAAGGTAGCCCTCGTTGATCTAGTGATTGTGCTCGATGAATCGCTTTCATTCCTCAGGGCATACTCATCCATTGGGGTTACAAAACTAAAACCTTTGGTAGCATCCATGACACCCTAGTTTCATCCAAGGTTTAGAGGTATCTCCTAGGAGTTCCTGCCCCTTGAATGTGTTGAATGGTCGGCAAGGATGAAGCCTTGACTTGGCTTCTCCTTATATGTGGATTTGAGAAAAAGATTGTGGTCTAGTTTTAGGTCATTGCCCAAGAATGTGAATGTGTGAATGAAAGAACAAAGGTCGTCTAGTTTAAGGTCATTGTCCATGATCATATATGTGAGCTTGTGAGGAGCTAGATGGTCTAGTTTCAAGTCATAGTCTAGGTACTTGGGTAGGAAGATGAAGTGTATAGTTGGACTAGTTTTAGAATGTAGTCTAGGATCCAAAACTAATTTAAAGGTAAAGTTGGATCAATTTAAGGTCATAGTATAGGAGCATCGTGGGGTGGACCCGACATTGTCAAGTGACATCTTACTTGACATGGAGAAACTCCCACTTTCCTAGGCTTTGAGGGATATCCCTTTTTGGAGAGAGGCTTGTTTCTCTACTTTTTTTATAGGAGATACCCAACTTTTGAATGGTTCTCGCTTCTTTTACGGGTCTATGATGGCAAAAGTTTTATCCTTTTGGCAAGGTTATTTTAGTTTTATGAGAAAGATAGATAATCAAGATTGTCAATCTCCTAAAAAGATTGTTTTGATTTGAGATTGTTAATATTTGAAAAGAAAATTGTTGGAATTGTTAATCTTTAGAAAGATTGTTTTTATCTGGGGTTGTTAATTTTTGAGAAAATGATTGTTGGAATTGTTAATGTCTAGAATGATTGTCTTGATTTGATATTGTTAATCTTAACAAAATGATTGTTTGACTTATGTATTGTAGTCTTTTAAGAAGATTATTTAATTTGGAGATTGTTAATGTTTTAAAGTGGTTGTTTGATAGGGAGATTGTTAAACGTTTAAATGAAAGATTGTTTGATTTTGAATTTGTTAATCTTTAAAAATATTGTTTCAACCTAAGATTGTTAACCTTTAAAAGAATTGTTTAAACCTGCATATGAAAAGGGTTAGCAAAAATCTCAAACAGTTTCATATGTCAAGACAGGATACATGTATAGGAAACAAATGAACGTCCCTTTATAATCCATGAGATTAGATCAATATATGTGTCCTCACTCAAGTGCGCTCTACATGAGAGAGGTTGGTATTTATCTTATATACGGATAGATGGCACTCATAGAGGGATAACCCAGGTTCAAAGGATAAGGGAAGTACTCCTAATATAGCCCATGAGTATGACGGTCATAATTGATCATGGGTTCTAAGAGAGTAGGATACTTCATGGCCTTTGGACATCCAGCTTAATGTGGTGGAGGTACCTTTACTAACCAATGGTATGTATGCCCAGAGAGCCAATCATATGATGATTGTAATGGAATAACATGTAAATGATTTGATTAATAATAAAGGTAAGTTTCCAATTTATTTTTTATATTCAATTATGAGATAATGAATAACATAATAAATGTCTAGAGAATGATACTACTCAATGGCGTATGTATTCTAGTTGAGGACCTGAAGAATGAGATCATACGGATGTTAAGAGTATATACATTCTCATTATGTCCCTGATCAGTTGTTGTTTTGGAAGGTTGATAGACATAAATAACACATAAGATTAGAGTTTGAGTCAGTTGATGATAGAGTCTCATTAGTCGTGATATGGCAATATCAAACTAAGAACACAAATACATTTTAAAGAATAGTGTATCAGATAGCCCCACCGTGAGATTGACACATGGAAGACATCATCATGGAATTCATAGTCATCTCTCACATTGATGGTGTGGTTGTGGTTCTTAGACCTAAACACTGCACTCATCACATGTCATTGGGTACACTTTGACATCATCAGATACAATCCTGAAACATGAGTTGTTATAAAGGTAATGATTGGGTGACTTTGGCACATGGGGACTGACTATGAGTGATAGAGATGGGATTTGTCCCTTCTATAGGAATATGATATCCAAGGTCTCTTGTTAGTGAGACTGAGAAAAGTATGGTCATACACATGTGAGTCAATATGTGATATTGAGCTTACATATATCCCATGCAGCTTACTCTAGTTCAAGAAACAAGATTTAATAATAATGAGGATGATTTCTCCATGCCTCTAGTTCAATATGGATACTAGTGACAAAGGAACTATACAAACACTATAACACCATACATAGATTGTAAGCTGAAGTTTTTCTCCAAATTTCCATTTAATCAGGTAGCAATGATGTGTGATGGGGCACCACTCATTGCTTATGAGGTCATAAGTTGTTATGGACATTGTGGGACCTATATGGTCACACACAAATGACCTCATATAGAAGAGGAGTTGATTCTTAAATGACCATTGGATTGATTACTAAAGTGTTTAATGTACTCAATTCATGCAATAGATTGATGGATCGGTTGACTGAACTACCAAATGACCATCTCACTTGGTGAGACAGACATTTGGGAATCCAGACGAGCAACTCAACTGTTGAGACGACTGTTTGGGTTGACAGGAAGATCATAGATCAAATTGGCTTAGTTCTTCCCTTTGAACCGACTCAAACTCACTAGAAAGCCGTCTGGGTGAGTGATACAGGCATCTCACCTAGTTTATATGGTCATGTTGGGACCGAACAAAGGTTCTGGAGTTTTAATGAACTTGTTTCAAATTCACATGCTCAGAGTGCAAGTAGATTAATGTATGACATTAATTGGAAAACAAATTTGTGAATTTTATATCTGATTGGGAAATTGCCAGACGACCATCTGGCAATGTGAGATGACCGTCTCGCACACTAGACGACGATGTGAGTGTGCAAGATGACAATTTGGCATCTCACGGGTTGCAAAAATTCAAGATCTTCCAGTCCCTTCCACTCCCGCATAGATTGGCATCTCGCAGGCCTCTACTATAAATAGAGGGGCATTGGGGGATTCCCAAAGTACAACACAGACAATTGGGAATCAACTGCTCTGACAATTTTTGTCCTCTCTGGTCGTTGTAACCAAGAGAGTCCAAACAAGTCCTACCTGACTAGGGAGGGATAGCTACAAGAGAGAAACAACTGAGGATCATTATTGTGGGAGAGTAGGTTGGTGACTAGTACACCAACGGGAGGGACAACTCCTACTTGTTAATTTTAGTAGGATGACGGGAGTTCTAGTTGGTCCAAGTGGACTACTATAGAGGTGGGAGTCCTTCAGTTGCTGCTAGGAGGGAAACATCAACTCACAGTCCGTGGGGAGATCAGAGGAGTCACTACAGGATTTGTTTCAGTATGTTGTATGTGGAGGAGCAATCAAATGAGTCCTAGTGCATCCATGAGCTGTACAGGCATCATCCAAGACAAAGTGTGCATCTATATCGACAAGGATTGTCGTTGGACTTGCTCTAAGACCAAGTATATCTTCACGAAACCATCCTTCCTGTTGCATAATTATTGACGCGATCTGCTGGTTAATGGGAAACATATCAGTAACAATTTTGTACTCGCTGCCTATCTGATGTCGTATTTCCCAACAGTGGTATCAGATCCACATCAATTAATTATGTTTTGGGATAATTAATATGATCATATTTTGGTTTTCTGTGTTTATTTCTTACATGCGATGCAAATATTTAAATCGGTTGATGTGCATGTCTATCTAATCACCACATATTAACCCAAATATATATATGTATGTATGTATGTATATGATATGATATTTATGCAATTTACACGCGTCTCCATAAAATCGATTTTGATGGTTGATGTGAAGCACGGTTATGATCAAAACCCCAGATATGTGTGTTCATGGTTGTGGTTATTTATTCATGTTGTTAATCGGTCTGCGTGCCGAGCCTCTCTCTCCTTTACAAATATGAATTAACTCTCTTCTTCCTATTTCCCCTCGAATGTAACTTGAGATTTTACCCATATACAATGTAATAAGAAATAGGATAGTTTTAATTTATGTTTTGACATGAGATGATGATATGCAAAAAGATGAAATGAGCAGCTCGTGAGATGACCATATTGACTAGAGGAATGAGGAGGCCAGATGAAAAGAGGACAAAGTGATTGATTGGTGGCCCAATCGATCGGTTGGAGGTGTCCAGACATTGTTTGGATCTAAGAATCGACGACTACTTCAGAAGAGCCCAACTGAGTGACCAGGAGGCGAGCCAGCTAGTACAAGAGTTAAACTGATCAACTTGGATTGGTTCGATCAGAGGTCTTCACCAACAAGAGGTTGCATATGATGTGTGCCATAGATGGTAGTAGTTCCTTGTGTCTCTAAGGAATTACATTAGTATGTCCATAACCATCGCTTGTGTGTTTTATTTATTGCATGTTCTTGTTTGTTGTTACATCATGTGTATGATATGTACTATATATGTGGTGGTTTAATAAAGTATATACAAACTCCCTCAATTAAAATATCGAGTCTTAGATGCTTTCCAAAAGTAGCACACATGAATTGGTTGATTGACCAAGTGTAGGCTACGCCAAAGTGTGGTACGCAGTCTATCTCGTGGAAGTGTAATGGTAGTAATGTAGGTTCCACAAAAGCAGGGTGCATTATTATCATGTTGGGTCAAGCTTGATTAGTGATTCTTAGACAATCTGGTCCTAAAAGCATGCAGATGAGTATGGGAATGAGTTGCACATATAATCTATCCAAGAGTTGCATATGATGCAATTAGAAAAAGTTGCCTACCTTAATAACTAGTCATGAGTGCCACGTTGGTTGGGTATTGACTGAATTGTTTTGGATCTTAGCCTACTAGAAGATTGTACATTGAAATCTTCCAAATTTATATTGAGGGCTATCAATTTGAATAAAATAGTGTGAGTGATAATAATTAAAGACCTAACTGATATCGTCAAAATTATCAAATGAAACCAAATTAAAAATGTTTTGAAAAAGGTTGCAACTTTTGTTTGTACAATCAAATGTCAAACACAAAACTTGTTCAAATTTTGATTAGTTCTTTATAAGGAAAAAGTTGGATAAAGTTCCACAATTGGTTAAGGACTTTATGAAATGTTCTCATCAATGAGCGAATGCTCTATGCCCTTGATAGACCAATGCCATAGGAACTGCTTTGAATGTGCCTAAGGCTAAATGGATGCTTATTGGAAGCATGCCAATGATGCCATAGACATTTAAATACCTAATTCTCTATTTTATGAACTATGAGTTGCATGAACAATATGAAAACATGCACATTCATGAGATTGTAACACATCTTAAGAATCATGTAAAGAAAAGAAGGTATAATGTCTCCAAAGCACTAATTGAGTGCAAACTGACAAAGGGAGGTCCAGTAGAACCCCATGTGCTCAATATGATTGGACATGTGTAATGGCTGGGATTTCTCTTAGGTCAAGAGTTGACCATGAATATGATTATGCAAGCATTGCATGAATCATATAGTCAGGTTATCAAATGCCTAGCATAAAGCAAGGAAGAAGAAGGACAAATCTGTGATGGTGATCAGCGAAAGTGAGTCCTAGGGCAAAGGCAAGGCTAAGAAGTGTTCTAAGTCTAAGTTAAAGTCCAAGTCTTCTGCACTCAATATATGGAGAAGGGTGTATAAAAGGAATATGTCCTTTTTCAATTAAAGGACAAAGAAAAGAAAGTGCCATGATTGTCACCAATCTGGACTTTAGAAAGAACTATCCTCCTTATGGATGATCTCAGGAAGAAGATGGAGATAGAGATATCTACTTTAGGACCTAAGAAGAAGTAAGCTAGAAATGTGCAGAGCAAGGGTTTCTGCCTTTACAGTTTAGATCTTTCATTCGCGGGCACATAATAGAATTAGTGAATTGCTATTATGTACATGCCATCAATGAAAACATCATATGTCTTGTATGACAAGAACATTATGTTTCATTTTAAAAGATATGATCTTTTATGACAATGTCATATGTCTCACAAACTATACCTAAGATTTGTAGACGCAAATGTGTATGACACATATATTGAATGACTCGATGACTCAAACATTGAATACATATAGCATTGTCATTTGAAGCGCATAAATGAGAAATACATTTCTAGAATCCATACGATGGTTATCTAGACTCTTTTGGTTATCAAACTAATAGAGACATGCATGTCTTATTTATTGGGAAATATGACAAGAGCATCTTCACTAGATGTAGTGGGAGAACGAGTATTCTATTAGGGATAGTACATATTGATGCACACAAGACCTTATAGAATAAATGCTAAAGGTAGTTGCAAGGACTTCATTATATATATTTACCGATGTTATTAGTAGATATGATACTTTGTAATAAAATACAAGGTTGGATCTATCAAAGTGTTCAAGGAGATCATAAATGAAGTACATAACTAACTTGGTAAAAGTATTATGATACCTTGATATGATCGATGTTGAAATATGTAAACCAAGAGTTTGGGGACCTTCTAGGAGATCATGATAGTGTATCATGATGAACTCTACCTAAAACACAATGACAATGCATCATTAGAGTTTATCAAAAAGAATTAAGTCATGGTGCTATTATCAACATATCTACCTAATCTTCCAATATTCTTTTTGGCACATGTTTTACACTAAAACAATATACTGTATGAATTGGTTCAATAGACACCATATGAGATATGGCATGGGAGGAGTTCCATTTGTCTTTTATAATGATTAGGATTGAAATCTCTCGTATAAGAAAATAGTTTGTTAAAAGGCTTTATTTACAAATTACATGAATGTTATCTTGTTGAATACTACTTATATTCTAACCCGACAACAAAGTATTTGTTGCTAGGATGGATGAATTCCTAAATGGAAAATTAGTCCCAAAGGAATCAGTGAGAGTAAAAGTAGAACTCAAAATGTTTCAGACAAACAAGAAAACATAGAACCTAAAGAGGTACGATAGGAACAAGGAGAATCACAAGTTGTTGTGGAATCTCAAGTTCCTTATGTAAACATAGAACTCATAGTTCTAGTAGAAAACGCCTTGAGTTTGAAAGATTATGATATCTTATAGCTCAAAAGGTGGCAGTTGATCATAGAGAGAAGTCAAAAACCTTCCAAGAAACTATTGAGGGACCAAAATTTGAGAAATGGCTTCAGGACATGGGATCAAAGATGGACTCTATGTACACCAACAAGGCATGACCCTGTTCGATCCAACTGAAGGGGTAAAACTCATAGGGTACATTTGGGCTTTTGAAGGAAGACCAACATGGAAAGGTAAATTGGTTGCACAGAGTTTCAAACTAGTTCAAGATGTTGAACATGATGAAATCTTTTCACCAGTTACCATGGTTAAATCCATTTGGAT
Source organism: Alisma plantago-aquatica (assembly GCA_963693085.1). Classification (NCBI taxonomy): domain Eukaryota; kingdom Viridiplantae; phylum Streptophyta; class Magnoliopsida; order Alismatales; family Alismataceae; genus Alisma; species Alisma plantago-aquatica. The sequence goes on from OY856409.1 coordinate 1,395,456,308, forward strand.
TATACTTGTTGTTGTAGCTTAGTATGACTATGAGATTTTCCATTTGTATGTTAAAACCACATTCCGTAATTGGAATAATTAAGATGATGTGTACGCAACACAATCTAATGATTTCATAAATCCATTAATACAAATAAAGTCTATAAGCTACAAAGGTCAATCTGTGGATTGAAGCAAGCATCTCAGAGTTGAAATCTTCTATTTGACAAGACATCCAAAGGGTTTGACTTGTGTTAAAATGAAGATGGAATCTTTGATTACAAAAGATTTAGTGTGAACATATTAATATTCCACATAATGAGAATGTTAAAACTTGGAAAGGAAAGTACCTTCTATATGAAAGGTTTAGGTGAAGCATCCTATAAGATAGGGATCGAGGTCTATAGAGATAGATTTGAAAAGCTTCTTGACCTAAGTAAGAGCACATACATTGGTAAGATGTTAAAGGGTTCATCATGCATGACTCAATGATCAAAAACTTGTCCATGATCCATGGAGTTAGTCTCTCAGGAGCCTAGTGTCCCAATTCTTATGAAGAATATGAACACATGGATAGTTATCATATGCATTCACAATTGGATCTATCTTGAATGCAATTTTATGTACTTATCATGTTATCTCATATATATTGGACATGATGAGAAGTATATCCAGTAATCTCTTATGTATTGTACATGATGAGAGGATATCCATTCATCTCATATGTATTTGACATGATGAGAAGACATATATGTACCAGCCTAGCAAATATTTTATGTGTTAGACATGACAAGAGGATATACATTAGATACCAGTGAGAGTCATTGAATTACCATAGAGAGCATCCTTAGGAGTTTGTGAAGCACTCAAAGGATTGGTTCCTTGGTTATGGTAATAAGGAAGAGTTGGATGTAAAGGGCTATACCCATGCAAGCTTCCAAACTGACAAAACAATCGTAATCTAAATTTTATGTTTGACGATAAATGAGAATTGTAAGTTAGAAAGAGTTCTGAGCTAATGATAGTTGTTCTAATCTACAAAAGAAGTCGGATATCTCTATGTTATAAGAACAACATAGGATATTGTATGGATCAAGAAGTTCATATGGGTGAACTTATATGAGTTTCCAACCATTGATGGCACAGTAGAAATATTGATGACAACAATGGAGCTACTAGTTAGGTTGGGAATCTCGGATAGCATACAAAAACACTTCCATCTCATATGAGTAGTCATACAGTGAAGATATGTGAAAATTGCAAAATATCAACTTAAAGCAAATGTTGCTAAACCCACTATAGCAACACTTTCATAACAGAAGCATGATGGTCATGTTAGGTCACTTGGGATGAGAGCCATGGTGATTGGCTCTAAGTGAAAGTGGGAGTTTGTTGGTATGTATGCCCATAGAGCCAATCATATGATGATTGTAATGGCATAACATGTAAATGATTTGATTAATAATAAAGTCAAGCTTCCAATTTATTTTGTATATTCAATTATGAGATAATAAATAACATAATAAATGTCTAGAGAATGATATTACTCAATGGCATATGTCTTGAGGTTGAGGACATGAAGAATAATATCATATGGATGCTAAGAGTATGTACATTCTCATTATGTCCCTGATTGGTTGTTTTTGTTGTGGAAGGTTGATAGAGAACAATAACACATAAGATCATAGTGTGAGTTGGTTGATGACAAAGTCTCATTAGTCATGACAATATCAAACCAAGCACACATATACATATTATAGAATAGTGTATCGGACAGACCCACCGTGAGACTGAAACATGGAATCCATCGTCATGGAAGTCATAGTCAGCTCTCATGGTGATGGTGGTGGTTGTGGTTCTTAGACCTAAAATCATTGCACTCATCACATGTCGTTGGGTACACTTTGACATCATCAAACACAGTCCTGAAACATGGGTTGTTATAAAGGTGATGATTGGGTGTCTTTGACACATGGTAACTGAGTGTGAGTGATAGAGATGGGATTTGTCCCTCCTACATGAGTATGATATCCAAGGCTTCTTGATTATCAGAATTGAGAAAAGTATGGCCATATGCATGTGAATCAATATGTGATATTGAGCTTGCAAACATCTCATACAGTATGCTATGGTTCAAGAAAAAAAATTGAATAATAATGAGGATGACTGCTCCATGCCTCTAGTTCAATATGGATATCAATGACAAAGGAACTATACAAACATTGTAACACCATACACAGATTGCAGGTTGAAGTTGTTCTCCAACTTTCCATTTACTTGGGTAGAAATAATGTGTGACTGGGCACCGCTCATTCCTTATGATGTCATAAATTGTTATGGAAATTCACAGCCAATGTAATATGGGACCTATAGGGTCACACACAAAGGAACTCATCTAGAAGAGGAGTTGAATCTTGAATGACCATTGGATTGATTACTAAAGTGTTTAGGTACTCAATTCATGCAACAGATCAATAAATTGGCCGATTGAATTACCAAACGACTTATCACTGGGTGAGATGGCCGTTTGGGAAGCCAGAAGAGCATCTCATGTGTTGAGACGACCGTTTGGGTTGACAGGCAGATCAAAGATCAAATTGGTTTAGTTCTCCCCTTTGAACCAATCAGTTCAAGTTGTTGAACTAATCGAATCGACTCAAACTAACCAGATAGCCATTTGGGTGAGTGAGACAGGCATATGGCCTGGTTGAAATGGTCTGGTTGGGGCCAAATGAAGGTTCTGGAGATTTATGGAACTTGTTTCAATTGCACATACTTGCAATGAAAGTAAATTAATGTATGACACTAATTGGGAAACAAATTTTCCAATTTAATATTCGATTGGGAAACTACCATATGACCGTCTAGTAGTACGAGACGATCATATCACACACCATATGACTGTTTGGCACCTCACAGTTTGCAAAAATTCAAGATCTTCCGATCTCTTCCACTCCCGCACAGATTGGGAACCCTGACCCTTGACTCTACTATAAATAGAGGGGTATTGCGGGCTTCCTAGAGTATAACATAGATAATTGAGAATCAGTTGCTCCAAAAATTGTTGTCCTCTCTACTTGTGGTAAACAAGAGATCCCAAGTAAGTCCTACCCGACTAGGGAGGGATAGCTACAGAAGAGAAACAATTAAGGATCATTGTTGTGGGAGAGCAGATCGGTGACTAGTACACCAATATGAGGGACAACACCTTATCCATTCTAGTAGGACAACAAGAGTTCTAGTTTGTCCCTGTGTACTACTCTAAAGGTATGAGCCCTTTGGCTGCTTCTAGGAGGGAAACGTCAACTCGCAGTCCGTGGCGAGATCGGAGGAGCTGCTACAATAGTTTTCTGAATCTGTTGTCTATGGAGGAGCAGTCAAACGAATCCCAGTGGGTTCATGAGCTGCACAGACACCATTCAAGATAAAGTGCACATCTACATCGATGAGGATTGTCGATGGATTGCTCCAGGACTAGGTATATCTTCGTGAAACTATCCTTCCCATTGCATAGTTATTGATGCGATCTGTTGGTTAATGGGAAATATCTCAGTAAAATTTTTATTTTTGTTGCCTAGCTGATGTCATATTTCCCAACACTAAAATCATGCATCACTTATATGGATCCAACATGAGGTCAGAACTAGTTCCTTGATGTGTGGGTTTTACGTGTGTGAAGTGCATGTGATGGGTTTTAGCATTTTAGAAGCAATCCCATAAACCATGAAAGTTTGAGAAATGTAAATAAATAAATTACATAAGCATTTTTTATGAAAGGTCAAATTTAGTTTCCAACCTACATTTGTTGTTCACCCTTCTTATTTTTGTTTTTTGAAACTAGGAAAACCAACACCAAACTTGAAATAGGAAATGTTGCTGAAATCCTAAGTTGACAAGTGGTAAAGACACTAAAAACAAACTGAAAAGGACAAAAACTTCCAAAGTAGACTAGAGATAGAAAGGGGGAGTATGGTTGGAAGATCACCTCGATCTATGAACCACGGTCTGGTGGATCAGAGGGATGTGTCACCCTACTCCGAGACCAAAACAAATAGAAAAAAGCCAAAAAACAAAAAAAGGAAAACATAAAAATGAACGGTCTTGAAGTGCTCAACCTTTGTAACAAGATAATGGGAGTTTGATTTAGTTCATCTTAGCTATCCCCAATGAATTTTCTAGTCTATCACACCTTTTTAATAAAAGGGGAAAAGAAATTGAGATGTTTTGAGAAACCTCTACCCTTTTTGGTAGTGAAACGTCGCATAGAAATAAATAGGGGTGTCTCAAGTCACCACCATGTTTTAAATGGAAAGTGAGGAAAGGATAAATCATTAAAGCCATGATTTAAATCTAAGTCAAAATTAGGAAAAGAAACAAGAAATCCAGAGATTACATTCGGCGATCTAGCTACAAGTGGGGAAGGATTAGCACTCCATCTTACCTGATACATTGGTATCAAGACACTATATTGTTGTGGAAAATAGAGCTATTCAAGATGGTTGAATTAAGTTAAAACATTAAAAAAAACATTTTTATTGGTGGGTGGGCTTTTGGGGATGTAGATGATGGTGTCCTTCCTATATTTCCCTAAAAGTCCTTGATTTTTAGGTGAATTGGGCTCCTAATCACCTCGGGACCTCCAATGGTAGGGATCCCTCATTGCTAATTAGGACCAATGCATAGGATTAGAGGTAATTAGAAGATGTAGGATAATGAAACAATATCTCATTTCTTCATATGTTATAAGTAAAGAAAGTTATAACATTAGCAGGGCAGTTATAGTAGTTTAAGCAGATCATATGTGGCAACAGAATGCATTAGATGCAATAGTTATACGTCAAAACAACTAGCAGATATTGCAGTTAAGCACAAAAATAAGAGAATTTTTACTATTCTATAGGTGATAAGAAGTGAAGTGGTGCCAAAGGAAGGATCCTCTGATCATGAGAAATTACAAAAAAAAGAGGTAGTTCAATCCTCTGACTTCAGGAGGTTCGAAAGGGGCTCGAAATATGGCAGGTGTAGAGGGTATATATAATTTGTGTTTAGGATTTCGGGTTATCGACAAAAAGTTTTAGAGAGGAAACAGTTTGCACAAATCATCTGGCTGACATGGTTGGTGAATAATACCATCCAGTCATGTGTTAGAAGGAGGATGCTTGGAATTTTCCCAGTGGATGCAGGCTGGGAAAAACATGCTTCTAATTTTCTTATTGTTTTAGGAATGTTCCAAATCAAATTTTTGTGAGGAAAAAAAAGGATGTTTTACTCCAAAATATTTAATTGGTCTGTGTATAAAAAATAACTTATTTGAAGAATAATTCAAGAAAAATTTGCATTTTTTAAGTCTGAAAAGAAGGTTCCTTTATAGAATGCCCCAAATTGGGTGAAAGTAGGTCCAAACAAGTGGATTAAATATGCGTAAAAATTTGGGAAGAAGCAAAAAACTAATGAGCGTGGAAATTGGGTAGAATGTGGAATAGATTCCATCATTAGCTAGAGAATTTGCATTGCTCGTGAATTTTTGCCAACTGAGAAAAATGGGGTATCAACACACATCAGTAGTGCATGGAATGTAAACCCTAATAATCCAAAACCTATCCCTTAACCCACTACCATCTTCAGCTTTTTGAAACTAAATCCTGAGGTATATTATGGTGGGGATGTTGGAAATGTCATTAGAAATTTAGATGCTTAGTTAATATCCATAAATAGTCCCTTTAAGGTCCTTAGATGCCTTGACAATGACAAAGTAATCTTTACCACCTAAGCTTTTAAGGGTTCATAAAACATATGGTTGGAGAATTGTCTCCATTCAAAACAAGTAGTTACTCTAAAATAGAAAGCCCTCGAGCCTATCTTCACCAACCGCTTCATACCCAAATTCGGTAGGAGATAAAAATAAAAATGCTTTTACAATCTCAACCAAATAAACCTATATACAGTTGAATCTGGTAGGAACTTATATATCCTTGAACCTAATAGCAAAGGTCATTTCTAAAAATGATAGAGTAGGTTGGTTCTTGGATGGGATCCAAAATATAATTATTTACTTTGTCTCATCATTAAAAGCTACTACCTTTCAAGTAGCCTATGACCATGCTCCTTTCTAATAAAAGAATCCTAGGATTTAGAAAAGGGAAAATGACATCCCTACCTCACTTAGTACTTACGAATGTAGCCCTAGTAAAATCCAAATATAAAGGGAAACCTCACAACCATGTAACTGAAAACATGACTATAAACAATGGCCATGTGAACCCTCCCATCCAAAATAGATTTGAGGCAACAATTAGTGCTTGAATAGAGAAAATCTGAATATCAAGGTAAAAATAAAGTGAATGGAAAGGTTGAAGGTGATACTCTGAGATTATCCATACCCAGGTCTTGTCATCGTATATGATGCCCATTCGGGAAGCATGTGTACCATTTATCCAATGGGGAAGTACACTTCAAAGGGGAATGGCCCTACCATCCCTCAAGAATTGTAGAACAAGGTAAACCAACCCAATAATAATCAAGCATGTGTTTTTATCATTAATGTAGAAGAGGAATATGTTTTGAGGTGTTGTGGGTAATTTGAGTTGTACAACATAAACCAATAATTTCCAAGGTGACATTTTTTGAAACCATGGGTAGCTTGAGGTGTACCACTCCAACCACTAGCTAGTGACTATGAAGTCCCCCATATCACTATATAGGATCTCAAGATTACTGGTCTTTATAAGATCCTTCTAGGATTTGATCGGTGTGAGTATAAAAAATAAGGGATGATCGCCTAAAAATTTACATAACCAATCAAGTTTGTCCTGGTAATCACACCATGTCACCAATCACCTAGGTATAAAGATCCATATATCATGATGTCACATATCTCATTCACATTACCAAACATGACTAAATATATGGCCTCAATCACACTCACATACATATCCATTATTGAAGTACCAAGGAAACCTTATGATAGTTACTCATGTATTATCAACAGTATATGAGTTCAATTATCTTCTCAAAATCCAAAATTGCTACAAGGTTACCAATGTCACTATCTCGACTTACAAACACTAGGATAGTTCTACAATCATAGGGAACTACATGATTTAGGTTTCAGTCTATTGGTTTAACCATTTACTCATCATTAAGGAAGCAACTTGGTACAAAATAATATATATAGTCAAGATACAACATAAATCGAATATAAGAAGCTTTAGAATCTTTAGAAATATTCACATCATACATCAACATGTACATACTTAGCCTAAAATCATCACATTGGCCATAATAGGGCCAAGCCCTCATAAAGATTCAATCATTACCTCAAGGGTATGTTTCTCTTCATATTTCAACAATGAACAACCACATTGAATTTTGTGGATAATATCCTTATCATGAGGGATATATAACTAGAATAATGGAATGCATAAGAATGCCACCTTTTTCAAGAAACATATAAGTAACAAAATTTTAGCATAATAAAGGGTAGTAAAACTTAGTAATTTCATCTAGATGGACATGTCAATAGTAACAATGTTAAAGATTTAAAATTTTCCCCAAACATATTTCTCAACCACCCAAAATGTTATATTTTTCAATGCAAGAACATGTATAACTCAAGACTTCAGAATTATTCCATCACAAAATATTAATGTCTCTATAATAGATCATCACATAAAGGAAAAGATGGTAAGGAACATGAGATTAACCATTATACTGCCTAAACAACACATAAAGATCAAATCTATAAGAATATTTAGAACGACTTTAAATTACTAGGGTTTGCAACTAGGTTATGTAAACAAAGTAGGAAAGGAAATTACAAATCACTATCCTCTTGTGAAGATCACGAGCTTGAACAAGGGTGAACGTGATCCAAGCACAAAAACTCCACCAAACAGCCCACCAACAGCTCCTCCAAGAAAAATCTAGATTCAACTATGTCAAATAGGGTGAGATGAGAGTTAACTTGAAGAAGATATAGCCACCATATTTACCCAATAGACATGGCTAAAAATACAGAATATATGAGTCATAACAAGAAAAGATGAGAAAGAGTGAAGATCTATCATGCTCTAGGATAAAAATGTTGGTCTTTATTATTGGATCTTTCAAAGCAAGGTAAATCACCACCAATGAAGGTCAAACACACCCAAGGTCTTGGCATCGACCTCCCTTTGCTCCAATAGATTTTGATCATTTCTAGGGTTTTAAAATTAATTACAAGCTCAATGAGTGGGGTTATTAATATTCTGAGGTAGCTATACAAGTTAAAACAATCTATATGCATAATGCACATCGGCCCCTCAACATACATAACTCATCGACCGTCTATTTAGGAAACCCATCAACCATCAAGCCAGGAAATATATCAACCCTTAGACTGTCATTCCATCGGCCCTATAGATAGAGGATCCCTCTACCCCACTCAAAAGATAAATTGGCCTCACTCAAAAGTGAGACATCAATTTCACTCAAAAGCGAGACATGGACATCACTCTTAGAAGACCATCAACTCTTGTCTAGGTCAGAAGGCCACCGACCCCTCCCAAGGTTAGAAGACCATTGACCCCTTTGAGTTTGAAGGCCAAAAACCTTTCTTCATGTTAGAATACCATCAACCCCTATGAGTCAAAAGGCCATTGACCCCTCTATAGGTTGGAAGACCATAGACCCCTCTAGGTCAAAAGGTCATTGACCCACATTGTCACCAAACCCTAGCATTGCTTGATGCAAGAGTATAAGGGTGAAACACCAAGGAAACAAAGACTTTTTCACATCATATTCTCATTATTTTAAGAATGCACATGTAAGAAAACATGATCTCAAACTAGTTATATATTTGAAATAAATCCACAAAATTCAATAAGTGGTGAAATTAGAGAAAAAAAAAGCTTGATTAAAGGTAGGCTAGTGCTAAAGAAAGGATGGGATCATACATTTAGCATGATGTACCACCCATAAATTGGAGGGTAGTATGAACAAATAATTTGGGTGTTATAAAACTTGTCGAGGTCTTGTTTCCTTGATTGTGGAGGTTCATATGATGATTACTTTTCTTTGGTGGAGATTAGTACAATAATATTTATCAATATATTATTGGCATGCCTCCCTAAAAGCTCTTATTGGGAAACTATGTAAATATCCATTCTATTGGGAAGAAGTCCATGACATGTTCATCTTTAAGTCCAAGGAATTATAATTATATATGGGTAATGGTAATCTAATAAGGAAAAAATTGAAAAGTACACATGGTCATATGAACTCTAATTCATATTCTAATAGGAGTGATTCACACTTCTTGGTTTGTGGCCTCGTATTTATGAAGATACGGACAATTAGGGAAATTTCTAAGAATAAAGTGAAACTCAATTCTAGATATATTGCCTAATTAAGATTTTGGATCGGATTGGGGAATGTGTGTATCTTCTATCCTTACCTATATAGTATAGCATATATTTCACATATCCAATATGAAGTGTCATGTCAGAGGGCCATTCATTTCCTCATCCATGAGGCCAATCAAGTGGAAGAACACTCTTATCTATCATGAATTCTCAGTTAGTGTTCTAGACTTGGAACTAAGGTAAGCAATAAGAATATTTATATGGTGAAGGTACTATGGTAACATTAAAATAGTGATGTGGAAACTAGCAAGTTTAAATCAAATATAAAGGAAGATTTCATTACCTCTTGAAATTTGTTTGAAATTTTTGGAAAAAATGTATAGAAGGAGGGTATGTGATAAAGTGAGTTATATCAATTCTATCATAACTACAATTATCCTAATTCAAGTATATAATTGTGTTTTATAACTTATCACTTTATTATCATGAAAAAAATCCTAGTTTCATGTACTCATAAATTTTGGGAAAAGGGACTTCCAAAACCCTCAAGTGTAACTCTCTCTCAAACAACAAGTTTGATGATGTGTGATGTCGTAAAGGCTCTACTTTTCTAGGAGAGTCAATGGGTCATGTCTCTATAAGACGTTATTGTATACATTAAAATTTGAACGAGTTCAATCAAATCAAATATAACTGAGTTCAATTTTAGTTACAACAAAAAATAATATAAATTAATTGTCTACTGAAAAGTCTTGAGAAGTTGATCACCACTGAAGACAAAATTTTGTTCAAGGGAATGGATGTTATTAAAATGAAGAATGTTTGGAATGAGATTTGTGAGAAAGGGAGTTCCAATCCTCTGTTTGAGTGGATGTGGAAATTCAAGTTTCCTATTATATTCCTCATTCATGCTTGGAAAGTGTGTCATGGTAAATTGTTGACCACTAACTATGCCAGGAGAATGAGATTCAGTACTCCATCATACTGCTTTATGTGCAAGGATAATGAAAAAATTACAATCATTGCATGCTTACATGTTCTTTCTTTGTTCAGATGTGGAGGGAAGCAGTCAAGATTGGTCTTTTGGCTAATCCAATTTTTGTGTCTGATCTTGTGCAATGTAGTGACAGAAGAGGCCATCTTATTGCGATGTGCATCATGCATTGGATATGGGATGAAAGAAATGCTAGAGTCCACCTTCATAGGGAAAGAAGCTGAAGGAAGGTTTGGGAGCTGATTTTATAGGATTTTACTCTCTTTGAAGGTGGTTGATTGAGTTTATTCCTTTTGAGTTTATAGGATCTTGAGTTTATAGGATCTTGACGCCTGGTGGTTCTTCTATATTATTCCTTTTCATTTCTTTTGCTGTAGGGGTTTCTTGTAAATCCATTCTTTCTTCTCCTACTATACATTTTCCATTAGAGACTATTGTGTAAATACAAAAATACAAAAATAGTAATACAAGAGCTTGATTACCAAAAAAATAATATAAATTACAATTATATTTACTAGCATACAAGATACTACAATTTATTTCAGTTAGAGTTACATTATCAAATTCAATAGCAAATAGAATTTCACAATGAAAATGGTATATAAAATTTTTAAAAATGGATAGTTTGTTACATTAATGTTATTTGCATGAAAGAAACTACATGGATTCCAAACTCAACAAAAATTACAATATCAAATTCTTTTGGAATTACAAAGTTACAAGGTTCGCAATGTAAATGGTGCATAAACTTCTCAAAATTACTAGTGTATCAAAATTACAATTATAATCACTCGCTTGTAAGAAACTAATTGAATTTCACAATGCATATATAAATAATTAGAAAATGAAAGATCTAAAAATAATATATATTACAAGCACGAAATTATACTTTTTTCATTTCAAAAACAAGCACATAGTTGAATAAAATTTCCATCAAACTTTGAAAAGACTTGCGCTGAACTTAATAAATAATCAGTCATTCATACAAAGATTCAATAATACAAAGTAGTCAGTACACACTCTAGAAATGAATTGAAAATTAAATACATATGTTTTACACATTAGTCTATTCTGAAGAACGTATATCTCCCCCTCATGCCACATAATCATATGTGTGCTCAAGAACACACGTTGCCCACTTGTTTTGGACCTCATCAATCTCTTTTTAGTTGAAGCATCGACCAATATACTTCAAATGATACTGCAATCATATGTCAATTATCAACATATTGTCCTTTTTTCAATGTGTTTAGAAGTTTGAACAAACTAAAAGAATATAATGATATGTAGCTTACCAATTTAGGAATATTTCTAACTCTTGCATCAACGATGTTTCTCATGTACTTCAACACATAATACCTTCAATCTGTGTTTCTCAGTTTCTTTGTACAATGTATCAATGAATATGAGATAAATAGAAATTACATTTTGATGTGCTAATGGTTCAAGAGTATTCTAACATATTGTTTCTTGAACTACTAAGTTTATCCAACCAAGAGAGATAAAATGTGAGATCAATCTTACATCTAGAACATTTCATATATAATTAACATTGTCCCACCAATAGATAAGTGCCTCATTCTCCCTACTTTGTGCATCATTACTCAATAGCAATACCTCCTTATTAAATACTGACAATTTCAATAATGGTGCCTCATTTTAGTATTGGTGCATTATTTTCTTAACTACTTTATGTATGCTAATATATATGAGGCTTCTAGTTTATCTTGATCAAGGCATATCTTGACCAATTCAGGTGTAATAGACAATTCATTTGTGTAACCTACTACATCTTCAGACATCTGAACAGAAATGATATGATTCCCATCATCATCTTCCACATGCACCATCAACAATTTCATCTTTAGTGGAGATTTTTTGTATGCTTGCTTTTGAAGTAGTGGTCTTGGCTTAGTGGGGCTTGGGATTTCACTGCACTTTTTCCTAGTTTTTAAATTGCTTATTTGTGTGCTTATTGATTCTCTCACTTTTCTTTGAGACCTTGAGGCTTGGGATTCCTTTCATATGATTAGAAAGGTATTAAAATAAGTTACTAATACATGATACATTTCAAGAAATTTTAAGAATATGTCCACATTGTCACATGTACCTTCATATTTATTTTGATCAATTTTGTAGGCCAAGGAATGTAGGTGCCTATGCCTCCATATCCAAAGGTATTGGCACACTTTGATCTATCATCAATGAGATATCAATTATCACTTTTTGTTTTTTTTGATCCAATGCCACATTGTGAAGGATAATTGGCTCATTTCCGTGAGCTATGTACACCCTTCCATCAGCTATTGCACGTAATGGGTTATCCAACATCAAAATACACTTGTGATAGCCCTAGCACAATCAGTTATGCATATCATCAATAACAAGTAAAACATGAGCAATTATTATCTCAAAATTTTGTTAAATAATCGACTTGTTTCTTACCTCAAGAAGATCTAAGAATTTTTCATGTGGGCAGCTAGATTTGGAAGTAGGGTCCTGATATGTATCCCCTACATTTTCTAGATCCTTGTTTTCATTCTTTCCATCAAGATACATGATCTTCATAGACAAAGCTTCAATAGTCTTTTGCCTTTGTAACATCATATGGGATGAATGCTCATCAGTTGGAGCCACACAATTAATATATTTTATAATTTTTATCCCTGGTCCAGTTGCTCTAGCATGATATGGGTGGTCATTTTTTTCCAATGCCATAATTAGCACATCATTACGTCCCTTCTCACTAACCAATCCCTTAGAAATGTCTTAAGACAGAGCATCCTTACAAATATAATCAAAATATAACTCAAAAAAATAATTAAAATTGTTATGATAAGAAAACCAATGAGATAAAAAATCAAACTTACAATCTTATACACAATTCCTTGACCTTGTTACTAGTAATAGTACTAGCTCTATCCATTCTAGCTCTTTTCCATAGTTTTTCTCTAGACATCTTTGATCTAATTGGATTTAAATTATTCTCATTGGTTTGTTTACATGATGATAAAAGAGTGATTACGTTATAGCTCTATATGAAATTTTACAAATCTTACAAGATCATATGTTTTAACATGAACTCAATCTTACAACTTCTTGCTCTAGGCCAACTTATCCCTTAAAAAGAAATACTAGGGAGATACTCATTCACTGACAATAATTCTCTACCATCCTTACTTCTTCTCTAGTTACTTTTGCAAATAAAAAATAGATTAAAGTAGTTTTAAATGCCTTATAAGGAACACAATTGATGAGATTTTGAACACTAGTTTATATAATCACCTTAAAGTCTTTGGTCAACCGACTCATGACAAAATCTTCCCATTTCTCTATAGATATAAAATCATAATATTTGCGTGGGTGCTTACATATATTTCCATATTTGTCTCTAAGGATTGTTATTGATAACTAAAATTTGAATTCCCTCCATTTATCATTGTCTCGTTGTAACGCCTACTATTTTCTACCAGATCCGATCGAAAAACACTCCACAAAAAATTTATATGCACATAATGAATGAAATATAAGATATACTATATCACTTAGATACAAACAAAGAGACAAAAATTATTGATGTCTACATACTCATCTCAACTCTTTCCAAATAAGGTTCTTAAGACCTTCTCCCACATCACTCCAAGAAACAATGTTGATTGGACCCGTTCTCACTATGCAACTCCAATATAGCACGGAAATTTTTTTCAGGAGTTTCCTAATTTATTTTCCTTCTTAATTCCATTCCTTTAGAGTTTTTTTCCCTTTACATCTTTTTCTAACCACCTTAGGCATTGTAGTATGACCCCTTGTATTTTTTGTGGTCGTTGAGTCATCTTTATGGGAGGGCATATCTATAAGAAAAAATTAGAAGACGTGCACAAAAAAAATCTATTACAAACAAAAACACCAATGTTATTTAAGATTTAAAGGGCTTAAAGAAATGAAAATGGCATTAGTGAACCTCATAAAAGATAGAAATGATAAATAACATAAATAAATGTTATATACTCTTTTTACATGGATTCAAAACAAGTACTAGTGCACAAAAAAAGATTCTAATACTTACTCTCACTTGGATGTATGTCATTTTTTATTGTTATGCACACCAACATCACCAACAAATGTCCCATCATTATGATCATATCGATCACATTTTTCTTCTTCGTTATCAATAACATCATCATTTGCAGATATAGCTGGAATGATCTGAGAAAAAGAGGTTTCTTATTCTAAAATGATGTCATCTTCATCATCAACTCTTTCATGGGGACTTCTTCTGTGAGATAAGACTACAGACGAACCCTTATTAGTTATGTCTGTCACATAGAAAACTTGTTTTTCTTGTAATGCCATTATAAACGGATTTTTTTTACATCACTCCTTATCTAGGTTCACCAAGATCAGTCCAACTTCAGTATGTACACCCTTATCTTTTTCAACCCAATTGCAATGAAAAATAGTAACCATGCACATGTTATGGTCCAACTCATATATGTCTTGGATCACACCATAATAGGACATATCACACCATATTAAATTTTTGTCTTTAGCACTAGCAATGTGCAACGCTTCAGAGACCAAAGATACCAAACTATTTTGCATATTGCTCTTCTCTTCTTGACATTTTTCTAGTAAGTGTATCCATTTGTTCAATAACAAAAGACAAGATTATTGTTTTAGGCGCCACAGTTAACCATTTCAAGGTCTTTGGAATAGATTCTGGTGAACGAGCAATCTGTTCACTGACACAACTAATTAACCAGTCATAAAAACATTGAATGTGTATGTTGATTATATCCATCTCGTTCTTAGATTGATAACGAGTTCATAAATAATCCATGTGTTCTTCCACATACATTTCAACCTCGATTGTATATTGAAGGACATACCATGAGTTGTGTTTCATTGATCAGCTGAAAGTCATACAAACTTGCATCATGTACTTCCTTGTGCATCAATTTTCTAGAATGCCATGATATAGGAAGACCAATGGATCTAACATTGGATAAAAACTAGGCACAAAATTCAATAACCTATTCTACTATGTAGCTTTCCACCATATAAACCTCGGGTCGATATCTATTCTTCACATACACTGTTAATAGCTTCATATATCGCTCAAATGGGTACATCCAACATAAAAATACTAGACCACAAGGTTTTACCTCTCTAACCAAGTGCACAGTCAAGTGAACCATTACATCAAAAAATGAAGGAGGGAAGTACATCTTGAGTTGACACACGGTGATGATGATATGATTTTGTAATGAGTCCAGGGTCTCAAGGTCAATGGCTTTTGAGCATAATGTGTTGAAGAACATAAAAAGCGTACTGGTTGTGTTTCTAACTCGCTTAGGCAAAATGGAACTGAGAGACAATGGTTAAAAAAGGTTGCATTAAGTTGTGGCAATCATGTGATTCCAAGCCTAGTAGTTAAAACCAGTCATATCCACAAATCTACTCATGTTTGAAGAACATACCTCTCGAACCTTGACTCCTTTTAGGAACTCACAAAAGATGGATTTTTCATCCTTAGAAAGAATATAAGATGTTGGGAGCAAGTATGTCTGACTTCCCCTTATTTGTGGAGCCAATCGATCCCAAATACCCATGCCAACCATGTCCAATCTTGCTTTGAGGCCATCTTTTGTCTTCCATGGCATATTGAGTAATGTTCCTATCATACTATCACATATGATCTTCTCTATTAGCATCACATCTAAATGATGCCTCACATATAAAGACTTCCAATAAGGAAGATCAAAAAATATAGACCTCTTCTTGTAGGAGCCTTTGAGAATTGGAGATTTCTTATTTTTTTCAAATTTTACTTTCAACAGTTTCACCTTAGTAAATATTTGTTGACCAGATAATGGCTACGGAGCACTACATAGTTCTACTTCTCCATTAAATGCTTTCTTCACTCTATGATATTGATGATCCTTAGGCAAGAACCTGTGATGGCCGAGATATATAGTTTTCTTACCATGTTTTAGTTGGGAGAAAGAGGTCTCATCTTCACAATTAGGGCAACATGGATGTCCTTTGATATTGTACCTAGATAGATTCCTAAATGTCGGATAATCATTTATCATAAATAATCAATCATCCTCAGATTAAAATTCTCTTTGTGATATGAATCATACATGTCAACACGGTTGTCCCCTAGAATATTTAAATCTTCAACAAGTGGAGCCAAATAAATGTCAATATCATTTACAGGTTGCTTTAATCTTGAAATCAACAAAGTCAAAAGCATATACTTGTTTTTCATGCATACATCTGGATCAAGATTATATACAACTAGAATCTCAGGTCAGATACTATGACTCTGCCTAAATTATGGGGATTCACTCTATCAGCACAAATTGTCAATCTTAAGTTTCTAAGATCACCACCAAATTCAGGAAATATATTATCGATTTTCATCCATTACGGAGAATCTACGAGGTGTCTTAGAAAACCATCTCTTTTTCTATCCTCAGAATACCAAACCAACTTCTTCGCATCACCACCATTATTGGTCAAGCACCTAAACCTAGGTATTATTGGTAAATACTACAACACCTTGCAAGGGATGTCGTCCTTCTTGTATTATGGCTCTTCACAAATTGGACAACTATCAAGAAAAGCATGATCATGTCGTATGTGCGACAAGTAGATGATCCTCAGGAAACATTTCTTTTTGGAGTTGTAGTAAGGTTGTAAAGCTTTGATCAGACCAACCATTGCTCTCCTTTAGGTGATAAAACTTTAAAACAGCAAAAAATTTGGTGAACATGACATAGTCTTTGTATAATGGCATTTCCACTTCAGTTATTAACCTTTCAAACATTTTAGATAGTCTCGAAATCTTCTACACTATAAGCCATGTCATGCAATGTGTCTTCTTCATGTGCCTGAAATTGTTTGCTATGATCTACAGTATGAAAAGGTTCATTCTCACCATGATGTATCCATTTAGTGCAAGTCATATCAATATTTTATCAAAATAAGTGATGATGCAATGCATATATGTCAATCCACTTACCAAAATCACACTCTGTGCAAGGACGAAGAAGTCTAGTATCGTTTCCCACATGTTAATTACTCACCTTACAAATGCACCCACTCCTTTTTCATATTGTTTAGACAAACGATTTAATGACATCCACTTTGGTTCCATTACTACACGCCAATTATGCATGTTGCATAGAAAAAGTATAGACATTAAAAGGGTTGAGTACAAATATGTGGGAGAGTTCTTACAATAATTAATGAATGTTTAAATTAAACAATTAAACATATAATCAATTTCATTATATCCCACACCTTAGGATGGTCATCCCATTGCATATTATTAGCTAGAGTTAAGAATTGAATAAGAGGATGTATCCAATAGGGAAAAGTGAGAAAAATATAGTGTTTTATAAGGCAACCTCAATCTTTACTAGTAATATCTCTTCAATCAAGTTGTGCACACAAAAACGAATTATTCATCATTCTTGAATTGGTTCCATAATAAATCTATGAATGGAATGTAGGATCCACTAGCACTACTAACCCAAAAAAATGCTAACCATTTCTTAATGTTTTCCATGCATTGGATATTCAAGTTATTGTCATCAATAACCTAACTCTTAGCATCTATGTGGGTGTACTAAGGTTCAAGTTTTCAAAAGCCTTGTTATTTGTATATGTCCAAATAGACCAGTAACATATGGAGAATTAGTCAGATGCATTTTTTCCTGATGCATGTTCCACTTTAGTTGTTCTATGAGAGAGATACCTTTTTGAATGATTGTGGTGTCAAAGAGGTTATAGTTAATCCGAAATGATAGTATCTTATATAAAATTCAACAAGAGTGATCAAGCATTCAAATCCGTCAATCCCATCCTAAAGTGAAGAGGTAACCACCTCTATACTTTTGAATCAAATTATAGATTTAGCCATCTAAAATCAAATTGGAAAACACCCACAAGAAAGAGCTAATCCCAGTTGTGAAGGTACAAAATAATAGAAAAACATGGGTTTTCCACTAGATCACATGGAGGGTTGAATCATTCTTACTCTAATGATCACATGTAGTATCATTCCACATTTATGATACTATGGAAATTATTCTTAAAAGAAATATATAACGAGGCAAAGATAATTGGAAAAAGAGTATGCATATAGTTCCTTTTCTTTCTTTTGACTTAGCGTATGATGACCTACTTTTTCTAATTCACTTTGTCAAAACGTTGACGGTCCATGGTGTGTTGTAATCATCTTTGGTATCCATGTCAGATATTTCTAGCTTCCAGGCAACTACGACAGTAGAAACATATGAAACCCTTCTATTTCTATTGATGTGGTTTTCCATCTTATTCTATTTGAACCATTTGTAATGCATCAGTGGTGTATACTATTTCCATGTTCATAGAACTGTTCTTCATATCATGGTCATAAAATTACTTTGTGGGCAAAGATATTAGTGCATGCATATCATTTTTTGGATAAAGCACAGCTAATACAATATTCTTATGGATTGTTTATCACAATTCTCAGAATTGCATCATTTCTTAATTTGTTACTTATCCAAATCATCTGCATAATGTCAGACTAAGTGGGAACAAGTAAAATTCCTCTATGCTAGCTTCAGAGTGAGAAACTGGCACAAGAGGATTTCATATTTATTACACATTATGCATGTTTAGGGATATAAATAAATTTCATATGAAGAAAAAATTATAAAAAGGTCTACATAAACCAAAATGGGAACCAAACTGCTTTAGAAAAATCTATTTTAGTTGACATGGTAGGAAAGAGGAATTGATAGAAATGAGTCATAAAAAATATTGTTCTAGAGTTTCTCGAGAGGAGATGCATTTTTCTATTTGTCCTCATATGATCTTTGGGTTACATACTCCTCTTGCACTCTCATATCTAGGAGATAGATACTTTATGGGTTCATGATCAACTAAACTCTAATATATGTAGAATATTTATCATGAACCCTACCTCTAATTCTTATATTGTTATGGTAATAATGGTATATCATTAAAATTCTTATGCCTCAAAAAAAGCAGCAATCTTCTTATAAAATGCAATTCATTCTCAGGCTAAAAGGTAAAAGAGTCTTCGTGTGTGGTCCTTGCCTGGCTAACACAGCCAAAATCCTATCACACTTGTGACCTATTCAACACAGTCATATCGTCCTATTGTAAATATTTAATGAAGTGATTTATGATTCTAGATATCTTTTTAGCTGTGAATACCCCATATACTGTAATTTATTAGTATCTCCCATTTAATTATGGTTTTATGTCAACAGCCTGAGTATGGTGAAGTGGGATAATAAATGAATGGAAATAATTTTCTGCTAGAAGTGGTCGCTTGTGTTCATTACAATATGTTCTCTATTTGACATATTAGTGGCTTCTATTTTCTTTGCCTTTTGTTTTCTTACTGACAAATATCTTTTTTGCATTTTCTATATAGGCATAAAGTTGGGCTTACTCCTTCAAAATCCATTATACATGGTCTTTGTAAGGCCCATAAACTTGCTTAATGAGTTGAATAAGCTTAATTATCATAATTTAATTCTTATAAACCTAATTGTGATGTCCCCGGATTTTCTAAAACTTAATCTAATGTGTGACGTCCAAATTGAAACCTCACCTCAGCGAGAATCCCAATTTAAACACCCCACACCAGGCTAAGAAGAAGAAAATCAAGAGAGTCAGAAGGAAACAACAGTAGCACATGCACATGAACAATAATAAAACTATACACACATGTTCACCATTCAACATATAATTACAACATGAATTCTTACAACATTTGATATTACATATTGAACAGCAAACTATACATATAAATGTACTACCACTAAACTACAGGATCTTAAGACAACAGGTCCACCTATACATCAGCTCGCTACACAACTCTCAACTATCATGGATCTTCAAGAGCATAATCACAACCTAAACAAAAGATTACTTTGTGTTTATGCTCTTGAAGATCCAGGATAGTTGAGAGTTGTGTAGTGAGCTGATGTACAGGTGGACATGTTGTCTTAGGATCCTATAGTTTAGTGGAAGTACATGTATATGTATAGTTTGTTGTTCAATATGTAATATCAAATGTTGTAACAATTCATGTTGTAATTATATGTTGAATGGTGAATATGTGTGTATGGTTTTATTATTGTTCATGTGCATGTGCTACTGTTGTTTCCTTGTGACTCCCTTGATTTTCTTCTTCTTAGCCTGGTGTGGGGTGTTTAAATTGGGATTCTCACTGAGGTGAGGTTTCAATTTGGATGTCACTCATCAGATTAAGTTTTAGAAAATCCAGGGATGTCACACTAATATAACCTTGTGATATGATTTCAAATCATAATACAAGCTTAAGTTTCAAATTTGGTCCAATTTGGACACTATTTGAGCAAGTTATGCAATTTTATACACATTTTGGACTTTTCTGCAATTAACCCAATTGAGAGGTTTTCTTTGCAATTTATCACTTGAATTATGTTCCTTGGATATTCTCTCATCATTCTTGAGATTTTTGAGCCATGGGTCTCCTATTTAAACCTTAGTTTGAAGGTGTTTTCTCCAAGGGTATTTTAGGGTTTACCCCTTCATGGATGAGCTACCTTTAGTAGCTATCAACTAATAAGTTATTTGTTTTTCTTGGAAATTAAAGAAACGAGGGATAATCATGTCTATATGGACGGTGGGGTAGCTTCTTTTGTGTGTTCTTGTATATTCTTAATAGTTTAAGGCTATGGACACTTGGAAAGATACTAGAACTTCAACTTTTACTTTTTCTTTATCTTAAAGTTTCATATACTTATCCCTAAGCACCAAAACGAGCCATTTTCTCTCCACCACTTCCCTCCTTATTTCCTGTCCTCAGAAAAAGAAAGAGGGGACCTTCTTAGAAAAAGAATCTAGGGTTGCAATTAACTTCCTTTTAGGGTTTGAAAAGCTTCCTTCTAGTGATCTTGACCTAAAAAAGTAAGAATCCCCTTATTTCCTCCATTTATATCTTTTTTATCCTTCCTCCTAGCCTTCTCCAGGTCGGAACCTTGCTATTTCATGGTAGAAATTTCTCTAAAGCTCTAAAACCCTACCTTTCTTGCTCCTTATGCTTAGGGTTTGCTCATTTGATGAAGAAAGGTGCTAGATGGACGAGTTCATAGCTTATGCTTGGATTTTCTACCCTACCTGCTCGATATTTATTCTGTGTGGGGTTTCATCTTCTCATTATAGGCAAGTTTTATAACTTTCTCCATGTTTATTGCTTACCATAAGCTTGCTAGCTCATGTTCTTTCTAGAAAATGATGATTCATGCACTAAAAAGTTATGCTTGACTTGGATTTCGATTTCTATAATGTTCCATGTTCTGATTTCAGTTCTAGATGAACCTGTGATCATGTGTACATTATTCCTAAGGTATAATATGACTTTTATCGGGTTGGTTTGACAACCTATGGTGCTAAGGACCTATCAACCAACGGTCAATTTTAGGGTTTAAAGCTGATTTCTACTATAAACCCATGATCCAATGGTGGTACCATTGCAAGAACCCTATGGTGTTGTCTTCATGACAACTGATGGTCTAGATCAAATGTGTCATATGATGGTGACAACCTATGTTTACCCCCTTAGTTCAGGTTTTGGATCAATTAGAAGTTTAATGATCAACCATTAAGTATTGTACTGATGTTATGAATCAATGATGACATTAGCTTAATATTTGATGTTGATTAATGAATATAGTGTTGATCTAACAACCTATGGTGATTTAATGGTCACTAACGATGGTGTAACATGTCTCTACAACCTATGTTAAGTTAAGAATTGTAGTTGTAGCATCGATTAAGCCTTAGACCAATGGTTTCTTGGGTCACTTGATGCAATGGTCAGACCTATACTGTAATTGATGGTTTTAACACATGAACTTGACCCAATGGTCAATATCTAAGGTTTATTCCTCCAATAAAGTGTAATGATGGATAATGTAATATGTTGGTCCTAATAATTTGATTTATATGGTTTCCTTGATATGATCAACTTAAGGAGCTTACTTGTTGACAATGGATGGCTTGTTTTAAATGAACAGTCGATTGTGGGTTTTACCCTACTCTACACAGAACCCTTATTGTTCGTAACCAAAGGATGTCTAGGGTTAAATGGTGACTTTTATATATCACAACTCAATAACATCATATATGATTCATTCAAGGTGTTTACTTATGTAAACAACCAATGGTCTTATCTTTTAAACATCCAATGGTTCTGGGTGACATTGTGGTATGGTGATATGGGTTGAATGATGATGGAACAAATGGAGGGTTACTCTTAATAAGGTATTTTTACCTATTTACTCATATGAATAGAATGGATGATAACCATATTGTGTTGATATGTAACCCTAATGAGGTATAGCTTGTTATACCTAGATTTAATATAACTAAATGATGGTAATTGGGTATGAATAGTCCTTAAATGACTAATACAATCATGGAGTAGTATGTTACTATTGTTGAAACCCTAGTATGCTATAACCATATTGATTTATGTATGGGTTCATACTTGAGAATGGTATGGAATGTGATGGTGATGCTTCACCTTATGCTTCCATGATCCAATGGGGATGATGTGAGTTAGGGTTTGGGTATAAGTGTTGATTAGTAACATTAATATAATTTATCTTGTTAAACCTAACTCTAATACAAATAGATAAAGATGAGTATTTATGTTTAACATTCTTATATGATGGAATGATTATGAAATAACCTCCTCAATATGATCATAACCTTAATATGTTAGTTGGTGGTTATCATAGCCACATGGTTGATACTTTCTTATGCTAAACATATGCATTATGAATATGATGAGGGTTAATCATATATAGATTCCTTGCATGTTGATGTAATAAAGGAATGTTCTTAATGTTAATATAACCCTGCTATTATTGTTTATGAATATCTCCTAGCTCATTAATGCAATATTGTGATGATCTGGTGTATTATATGTAAGTGATGTTGTTGAGCCTTGTTATAAGACATGGAAAGATAATGATGATCTTACAGGGAATAGTATGATGGTCTTAATGACCTTTGGGCATGGTTGAGCCCTGAATGAGGTGTAATCCTCTTGTGTTGATAAGGGTTGATACCCTGTGATATTGTGAAAAGGAGTTATATCTTGTGATAGTATGATGACTAGTGTAGCCTCATGAATGGCAAGTGAACAGTACCATGTGATGATGATATGAGAAATTATGTTTCATACATTTTATATATTTTAAAAGTTGTGATATTTATATGCTTGCTAGAAGTGAATTAGGATTTGTTTGTCCACTTGTTTGATGCAGCACCCAATTGGCATAACTAATCAAGTGAAACTCTAATCATTTAGTGCCTTGTGCCATATATCCATCTGAGTGTCAGAACTTGTCAGATGGTGAAACGAGTATTCCTAAGGGAAACTCGGAGCGCATACTATTGAGTATGTGGCGGTGGCAATTTGAGGATATATCCTTGTCATCCACAATGTAGGTTGTGGAGGTTGGCTATGGTCATGCCTCATACATCTGATGTAATTGAGAATGACTGCGGTCATGTCTCGGTGATTATATATGTGACAAGATTGGAGGACAACTGTGGTTGTACCTCGAATGGTAGGGTATGCGTACCCACCTCCTTTCACTAGTGTTGTGACATGTACCAAGGATGGACTAGGCTATTAGCAACTTGACCTTATGTATCACTGTGGCAGACCCATACTAACTGGGGGCGGAGAAGATCTTAGGAGTCCGGCTCTTCCTGGATCTTGTATGGCACTGATTTTGACTTAGTAGTGCTCAATTGGATTTTGAGTGGTATACTCAATTTCCTCAGGGCATAATAAAAGATGTAAGACAGACGTGTAGCATATCTATTTAGGGTTATACACAACACTTCATATTGGATGAAAACCCTTGTTTGCTTTCTTTTCACTGAGATCATGTATAGTACAATAAGAGATAATATATATGCTTATGTTGTAGTTATCCTCATGTTGTAAACATACTTATGTTGTCAAACATACTGACACTGATGGATAAGATGTTGCTGCTAGCTATGTTTAATATTGCTAGTCATGCCTATGTAATTAGAAATGCTTAAATAGTTAATCGTTCCTATGTAGTTCATTGTGTTATGATTTTAGTTCTACTTATGATATAGATTTGTTCTCTTTATTTGAGATGCCAATATTGATAGCCATGTTATGTTACTAGATATATTCATGGTGTCAGGGATGCTTATGCTACTAGATTTCTTGTATTGTTAGCAAGGAATATGATGATAGTCAGATTAATGATAATGATTGTTATTAGATGCAATTTGATGATATTTGAGTAGATATCTATCCAAAGAAATGGATTTATTTATTATCTATATATGCATTGATGATCATACTTGTTGCTAAGATGATTTTCTGAATCTGTTTAGTATACTTGAACTGTTCAATCTGTTCAATTGATTATTAAATACTCCAACTGCTTAGTTATCTACTATTTAAAATGTGTAATCAATAAGCGTTGTTGGAGGTTATATCTCTTGTTGGGACATGGGTCTCACCCTTGTGGTTCGCCACATCTTTTTAGGTAATCGGAAGTGATGAAAACAAACATGTGGCAGCAAAGAGGAGCTATAGTAATGAATCTTTGAGAAAGTTGATCAGATGTCTAGTGTGTCAGGAGTTGTCCATGTACTCTCAGGTCCAGGCAGGAAAAGTTTGTATATGGTGTTTCAAACGAATTAAATGTTTGTTAGCATATTAATGCTTGTTTGTGTGGTATATACGAATATTGTTCTCATGTGTATATATGGTGTGGCTAAGGCGATAGAACAATTTGTATCAAATTCTTGGCATAGTATGGATAAAATAAAGATGTTGGGTTCTTATGCAAATGTTTCTGAGCGGGTGTTGATGTTGAAATAGATTTTAATTTACCCATATTTTTGGGTATGTGGTTAATTGGTGATTGATTATGTTTTATGTTTTGAGTAATCTCATTTAGTGTAACGGGTTCTCACAGTCTTACTTGCTATATAAGGTTATAATTATAAAACTAATAGATATCTTTTTACCCAAGTATGATAAAACTAATTAACATCAAGAAATATCATGGTTTCCATATGTAGAACTCAATTTTCAATTTAATGAATAAATAATTTAAATCAGTCTTAATTAGGGTTATGATACACCTTTGCATGGGGTGGGAAGATACACCTAGACTAGAAATAAAAAGGTAAAATAAAATTAAGGATTAGGAGAGAACAAATTAGTGTTACTAAGGCTAAATAGAGGTGCGTCAAGGAAGCGTGCAATTCCTTATAATGCATTAAGTCCTTTTTCCTCATTATGAAGCCACCTACCCCATTGCTCCAATGACCTCATCAAATTTTTAGATCAGCAAGTTATGTGAGATTAGCCCATGGGTTCTTTCATCTTTTAGTGGCTTGGAATTTTTTATTTGACTCCATATATTGGGTACAAACATTCGGTGATAGGTTTACTTTTGAGAGGTCTTTGGTGCTCCCAAGACTCTCATGTAGGCCTTGAGTTCATTACAAAGACATCTGGAAATTGATGAGATTTGAATTGTGAACTGAAATCAAACACATAAAGTATTACTTTAGGGACGATCCCAAATAAAGCAAGGAAACTATGGTGAAACTTTATTCAATGATTTAGGGTAACAATTTCATGAAAGATCCTTATAAAAGAATTAAACAATGTTGTCCATTGCAAATCAATTGTGCAACTTTAGGTTAAATATATATCAAGGACATAGGCCATAGGAATTTCATTAAAGAACATAGATATGATTTTGTTAGATCTCTAATTTAACACTTATAGATATTATTTTGTTAGATCTCTAATTTAACACTTACTTAAATCTATAAGTATTATTGACATTAAATATTTCAAACTTATATTTTATTACTTGAAGAAATGTTTCGTAATGATTATAACATGGTTTCACAATAATAATGATCAAATAAGTCACCTTAATGTAGTTCTAATGGTGTTTTTATAGAGGGGGTTCTGTAGAGGAGGTTCTCCTCAGAGGTATATAGGTGATACTTAGCAAGAGCATCTACAACCCCATTGACTAAATGGTTAATCTTCCTAAAAGTAACTTATCCAGTGTCACTGCAACTGTCTTTAATCCTTATAAACCAAGGTTGGAATCTAGAGAAGGCTCCACTTTGATCGTCAATTGCTTCAATGTCTTAACTACTTTATGTTTCAGTGGCGACATTATTGTATACCACATTCATCATCAAGACCATATCTAAATTCATGGCTCTGGATTTGGTTTCCAAAAATAAATTGGCATGATTGTCCCTAGCTTCCTTTGCAAGCCATTTATCATTATAGTCGACTATAATTACTGCAATGGATTTTGTTTTCATCTAGTAGTCACATTAGTCCTCACTTTGATCCAACCTTTCTGGAGGTTGGTCCACCCAGTTTTAGTGGTTTCCATTCCAAGTGTACCCTATATATTAGGCATCCAAGCTCTCATAACTTCCTCACATGTAAGCCTTACTTTAGAATCTATGTGGGTGTACTGAGGTTCAAGTTCTCAAAAACCTTCCTATTTGTATATGTCCAAATAGACTAGCAACATATGGAGAACCAGTGGATGCATTTTGTCCTAATGTGTGTTCCACTTTAGCTATTCTATGAGGGAGCTACCTTGTTGAATGATTGTGGTGTCAAAGAGGTTATAGTTCATCTAGACAATATTGACATGAGGAAAGTCCCTAAGGGAATGTAGAGTTGTCTCGTCCTCTAGGGGGCATCTAGGATATCTACTATCATCTGTAAAGTTTTTTTGTGTCCTTCAAAGAATGCTTCATAGAAGGACATCTAAAAGGTTAGTATCTTATATAAAATTCAATAAGAACGAGAAAGTATCAAGTCCATCAATCCCATCCTAAAGTGAAGAGGTAACTGCCTCAATAGCTTTGAATCAAATTATATATTGAACCATCAAAATTCAAATTGGAAAACACCCACAGAAAGAGTCAATCCCAGTTGTGAAGGCACAAAATAATAGAAAAACATAGGTTTTCCATAGTGAAACTAATATATCGAGAAAGTCTCTACAAGAAACCTAACCAAACAAGATCATACATTATTTTAGAAAGAAAAATTCATCAAAACATTCTGAACATATATCATAATATGCCTGTAAAGGATCTATTGGAATATCCCCAACGAACCATGTTGTATGTCTGGAAATAGTTATTATAGTCATATTGGAAGAATATCAAATCATTCTAATTCAAGAAGAGAGGACCTAGTGGTATTATTCATGAATCATCTCTTCTTGCTTATTAGACCAAGTTGGTAAACTTGTGAGGGAAAGATGTTGGCAGATCTAGACAATGTGGAATAGAGTGAAAGTGAATATAACAATACCAAGTATACTGCCAAAAATTAATATAGACTCAAAAATATGACTAGAACAACACTCAAATGTTAGTGGACATAATATATGCAAAAGTAGTTTAAGAATAGTTTTAAAAATAGCTTGGTAAATCCTCTAGCCGTGTGATACATCAGAATACATGGCATACTACTCCATTACAAATCAAACTTGGGGATAAACTCAACATCAATTTTTCAATCACAATAGCTTCTAATATAACTATAATTAAAGTTCTAACATTGCCAACTAGTGTTGCACAAAGTAAATCCTTTGTCCAAATTCAAATGTAGTAAAAGCAATGATTTATGTAAATAAGGATTTATGTATATATAGAATATGTGTGACACCCTTTAATTCCCAACACTTATGTTTCTCATGACCCTCCTACTTAGTGAGTGGAAAGAAACTCAAAGACATGGGTGGAGGGGTAAAAAATGTTTCCTACAACTGTCTAACAAAAAAATTGATGCTAATCATGGATGGGAAATATGTATCATTTATTTGGCATTTTCGAGAAGTGCCAAATTTTCAACAAATATACAATTCATGTCCAATAACAAGAAATAAATCATATTACATTCATGGATCTTAAAATGGTGATCGAAAATCTGATTTGGTTCAATTAAGAAGTCTTGTATTACAATTTTTCAATGAATAGTTTTGATCTTTTATTATGACTCCACAACACCTTATGGATTTAATGTCTACAATATATAATCCTATTATAGTCAATGAAGCACATATGGTTCAGGTCCCTCTGTTAGAGTCAAAGATTCATGCTACTGTTAACTATATGGGTGTGTAGAAGGTTGTACGAAATTCATGTAGCTAGTTGTGTATTTTGGGTCCTAGTCAATCGACTGGCAAAGTCAATTAGTCGGATGCCTAGTGAAGTGTGCTTATGTAGTGTGATTAGTCAATTTACAAGCTGAACTAACCAGTCTGTTGAGGAATTTAGTGATTTTCTACGTGAGGGTATCATTTGGTTATCTGGTCGACTCAGTCAATAACACACATGTTGAAATCATCATCCTCTTTGTTATGATGAGATGAATGACTAAGGAAGTCAGAAGATCAACTCACCACTTGGTCTTCTATATGAAGAACCATCTGCCTGGTTGATTGGATGTGTGAAATGATGGCTAGTTCTCCTGGATTTTATTCTATAAATCTCTTGGATTGAGAAAATCACTCCAATGCTTGGAGTTAAGGAATGAATCTTAGGTAAGCATGCCACCTTCAATTGAGTTTCATGAGGGAATGTGAGGGTTATCTTACATCTTCACAAAGAGTATCTACACATCTTCAATTCAATAAAAAGAAATTTTGGTGAAGGAAGTGTTGGATCTAGGGCTCTAGAGGGGGGTGAATAGAGCTTCAAATTCTCACAAGAATAGTTAGACATTCAAATTATATCAATTGAAACCAAATGCTTAAGAACAATTTGAAGTCCTATCTAAGCAAGCATATCAAGGATGAGAGAGATTGAACCATACACTTAGATAAGGTGGTTAGAGTGGTTCCAATCTCCAATCTAGGAGACTGTCAATCCACTACCTAGAGATGTGAACCTCTAGGATTTTGCAACCCATGTATACTTATATTCCATCATAAGAGATACAATGAGACCACCATACATCTAAGGGCTTACCTATTCAAGATACAAGTCTTTAACCTACACAAGGGCTTACCCACTTCATCAAGATGTCTTCATCCTTCAATAAGGACTTACCCACACTTGCATCAAATCTTTGGCCTTGAAGGAATTACCTACTCTTCTTGCATCTTCACCTTGCCCTTCTGCTTCATCTAGAGAAGATCTTCACACCTTCTTCAACCTTGAAGAAGAATAGCAGCTTCACCTTCACTCAGAGAAGCTCACTTCAACATATGCTCTTTGAGAAAGGGGATTGGGAAGATGGAAGGAATGAGAGTTTTACATGATAACATGGGGGTAGCTCGCTTACAACTTGCCTAACTCACTCATACTCAAGAAATTCTTTGTAAATGAGAGAGAGAAAGGGGCTCAAAGGGTTGCAACACCCACAACTATAGCAAGGACCAAGGATAGCATGAATGGGAAAACTTGGAATGAATTCCAAGGGGTCCTATTTATAGATGGGGGTGTTCCTTTGAGTGTGGGATCACTTAAGAATGAAAAATAGTCATGTTACAACATGCAACAGATCTATTTTCATTTCAAACAACTCTCCAATGGTTGGAATCACTTTTTCTGTGTTTTGCATATAGTACATTTGGTAGAGTTTCAATAAAGATAACTCGACCGATCCACTAACCAACAAAGCTAATTTTCAAACTATTAGTCGAGTTTGTCCTGGGAAACTAGACCAATGAGTCAAAATCAATTTAGGTCAGTAAGTCGATTTGTCGAGTTCTGGGAGTATTCAACTCGACAGATTGATTCATTTCCAAAAATCCCTCACTGATCGGTCGAGATTCAAAGTCGACCGACAAAGTTGTTGTGACAACTTTTTCAAAATGGTTTTAGAGTGACCAAACGTTGGAATTAAGTGTCCATAGTTTTTTCTCATCTTAGTTACAAGTCATATCATCAATACAAGTGACTAAAAAATATTATAAGGTGGTTTGAAGTGATTTCCCAAATTGCACACTTACATTGCTTTTGACTTGAACTTGGACAAGCTAGGGCTTGTCTTATTTGATCATTTTCATGTACCGAAATCCTGAAATCAATCTTAAACAAATATATTACATACATATGAATGGAATGGTTAAGCCATTATCAAAATATGGACAATGTATAACTCTCAAGTCAACATTCTCCCCCTTTTTGACAATGACAAACCATTCCTCAACATATTGAAAAGGATATGTAAAGTTATACCTTAGCCTTGTGAATTGTAAGGGGATTCATAATTTTAACAATGTGAATTTCTCCTCCTCAATCTATGCTCACACTTACGTGCATAGTTAGTGTTTCTACACAAAGCAATATAACATATATATACTATATGGTCCTTTAGCAAGTGACATGATAAAGCATATATTGAACAAGAAAAGGATCACATAGGCAATAAAAGCAATATGGTTGAGCTTCAAAACATTGAACTTCTCTCCCCCTTTTGGCATTATCAAAAAGTAAGTGGGATAGAAGAGCACAAAAACAAGTCTTCTCCAAGCACAACCAAAAACATACATCCACAAGATAAAACATGCAACCTCAAAACACAACAGATAGAGATGAGAGAGAGGCAAGCAAGATAAGTCATAATAAAAATATGGGAAACATAGCACCAAATCATGAGATATAGTTAATCAAGGAATAAGTGTACATATGATTAAGATTACAACACTGAAAGCATGTCCTCAAAACAACTACAAGCCAAGATGATGAATACAACATGATAATAGAAATAGTACATCTCAGATAATGTACCCAGATGTTTTTAATACAAAATAGTTTAGAAAGATATATATGATCAACATCTAAAGGCTAGAAACTAAAACATCTAAACATCTAGTCCATCTATGTCCAGAGCATCATCATCATCCTCATCAACATCAGCATCAAAAGCTTCAGGCTCGTAGCCATCATCTCCATCTGAAGACACAATAGAGATAGCAGCTTCACTTTCATCACCATATGCACCAGCAAAGCCATCATCTGAACCATCCTCACCATCATCCTCAGATTCCTCCTCATCAGCATCAAGATCTTCCTCATCAACCTAGTTAGGCATCTCCTCATCGATAGAAGGATCGAAATCATGACCAGGCCACATGGCATTCTGCTCAGCCCAAGACATACCAAGGTCATGCAACTATTGGCTTGAGGAAAAGTGGAAGCAGAGGTGCCAAGTCCTGCAAGCAAGGTATCTATAGGACCAGAAGGGAGAGGTGTCACTCTAGGGGTAGATCCACCAATAGTAGAGGGTGTAGCAGTAGAAGTAGTAGGTGGAGGGGTTGGGTAAAAGTGATTATATACATAGGATGCATAATCACCTCCTGGATAGGGTTGGTAGGTAGGGTAAGGATGGGCACATGATAGGTTCATGGTAGACATCTTAGCACAGAGATCTTGATGCATATGCTCATGCCCCTGAAGGTTATATGCCTACTGATGCATCATGTAACCCATGAGGGTTTCATTTGATACATTAAATGAGGCACAGGCATGTCAGGATGGTTGATGAGGTGAAGGTGCCTGGGTGGAGGTGGAGGCTACAAGTGTGGTAGAAGAAGGGGTAGGCACACTCTTCTGAATTGTGGTCTCCTTGATATAGACTCCTTTCCGGTAGGTTTGTAATAAAGGTCATGAAAAAGAGACTTTCCAGCAGCAGATTGAAAAAGACCACAAATTAGGGTTGAGTAGGGTGGGTGGGTACCACGGATGTTCTTACTAGAGTCGAAGCATGTCATGTGATGGAGAATATATCGAGACCACTTGACTCTGATGTTCTTCAAGATGCAAAACATAACCACCATTGTATTCTCTACAATTTTAGTTTAGCTTTTCTTTGGATGAATATTGCACTTGACTACGAGGGAGAGAATGTGGTTCTTTAGGTCCAAGGCATAGGAGGGAAGAGTGGACTTCTTCCTATAGGAAAAATGATTCTTCTTTAAGAATTTATGTATGTCAGGGAGAGTGATCGCATATTTCATGTAGAAGGCCTCAGGGTCTAGGAGGTCAAAATACTTAGGGTAATCCTTCCTTTATGTGTCGATCACCTCAGTACCAGAGAGGAAGATATTCAAGATATCCTCTGAGACTTGGAATTTCTTCCCAGCAATCATGGAAGTAAGAATGACTTTAGTATTTGGTGGGGGTACAAGAGTGTAGTAATTGCATTACACATTTGCATAAAATTCATGAATAGTTTTAGTGTTTGTGATGGAATTGTTATAGCACGTGCATTCAACACTCAGGGTTGAGAGGTAATGGTCAAGCAGCAACTCATCAACCTAATCAATAACCTTTTGTCTATGTGGGTGTGGCTCAAACAAGGCATGAAAAGGAAACGGGTTCCTAGGAAGGAGCTCCTTGTACCTATTTAGAGCATCATTGGAGACAAAGAAGGTACCATCGAATAAGATAAGGTGAGAGTTTGAAGAAGAGGATGGTGCTCCGGAGGGGGCGGCTCTCTTTCTCCTTTTGGAAGACATGGAGGCAAGATAAGAAGAAGAGAGAGGTTAAAAACATAGGAACACCTCCAAAACATGGCCAAGCACCTAGGGTTGATGAGCAAGAGGTCTAGGAAGGTTGAGC
The DNA here is from genome assembly GCA_963693085.1 of Alisma plantago-aquatica. Taxonomy (NCBI): domain Eukaryota; kingdom Viridiplantae; phylum Streptophyta; class Magnoliopsida; order Alismatales; family Alismataceae; genus Alisma; species Alisma plantago-aquatica. The sequence goes on from OY856409.1 coordinate 1,395,489,344, forward strand.
AAGGTCGGACTAGGGTTAGGAAGAGGATGGTCGGGGCTAGGGTTGAGAGTTTGAGAGTGGTGGAGAGTGAATTGGTCAATTTTTCTCTAATTAAGAGGGAAAAAAGTCGAACGAACCACTCTTATGTTTGCTCCATCCTAGCCATCGGTCGAGTTTTAAGCCTGGGAAACTCAACCAAATGGATTTTTACAAAATCTCTTGGCCACTCACCGGTCGAGTTTGTAACTCAACTGATAGAAAGTTTGTCCCAAATTTCGAAATTCTAATTTCTAGCCATTTGAGTGCCAATTAAATTTATTTTTCTAGTCCATTTTGCATTTTAAACGTACTTAGGCACATGTCACTCGTCGTTGGGTATTATTTAGTGATAAAAGAAGCATTTGCAAAAAATACCCAAAACAAGCGAAAAATAAGGCATACGAACATGAAATTTTAGCATTTTAGCAAACAAGGGTGATCAAGACATGAGCAAAGCATATAGGATAAATAGCAACTAGCTAGAAGGCATATCAGATACATCCAAAGCAGTTATGAATAGTTGAAATCTAATAAAATTAAATTTATCTCTAGCTTGAGGTTTAGTGAAAATGTCAACCAACTGATTTTCCGTGTTCACATGCATGATATAGATATCCTCTTTTGCAATGTGATCATGAAGAAAATGATGATGAACCTCTATATGCTTGTCTCTACTATGCAATATAGGATTGTAAGATCAATTGATTGCACTAGTATTATCACAATAAATAAGAGAAGCATTAAAATAAATGTTAAAGTTTTGGAGCATTTTCTTATCCATAGAACCTAGGCACAACAACTCTCGACTGCAATTTATTCAGCCTCGGTAGTTGATAAAGCCAATGTGCTCTATTTCTTAGAGAACCAAGACACCAAGCATGGTCCTAGGAGGAAGTAAGTGCCACTTTTGAACTTTCTATCAATCAAGCATCTTATGTAATTTGCATCACTATACGTCGTAAGAGTAAAGTCCCTTGATGTGGGATACCATAGCCAAAAATTTGGAGTTTTGGCTAGGTACCTTGAAATCCTCTTAACAACTATAAGATGTGATTTCTTGGGATTTGATTGAAGCGAGCACACAAGACAACACTAAACATTATATCAGGTCTAGAGTGTAACACCCCTGACCTGGGTTATGACCTAACCCTAGATGTTTTTCTTAATTAAGTTGCTTACAAACTAGTTCTTATCTTTTGAAAAGTAATTAATGCCCTTTGTGAAAGTTTACTTTCAAATTTGGACTCATATGCAAACCTATGTGTGCATTATATGATAATCTAAGTGAAAAGTGTAAATTACCCAAACCAAGGGGTTATGTTGCAAATGTTACATGTTAAATGTATTCTAAGTGTTTTGTATATCATAAAATAGAATATGATGCTAAGTGGTGGCTTGTGCAAAGCCTAATTCTAAGTGGAAAGTTGTGAAAATAATGCTAAGTGCTTAGTGCATCAATTGTGGTACAATTTGCAATATATACAAAATGTAGGTTTAATGTGTAATTTACCATCTCTAAATTGTTTCTACTCTTTTCTAGTGTCAGCTAGAGGAGAGAGAAAGAAGGAGACAATATGTTTGAAGCATCTTGAAGTGTTAGCTCTCTTAATAATAAAGAGACCAAGAAATGCATAAGTTGAAAGCCATGTACATGAGACATATTGAGTTGTGGACTTAGGAAGAAGTCCCTATCGGCCATAGAGCCATGAGAAGAGACCCCTATCGGTTTGTGACCTACCCATGATGGGCAAGGCACTTCAAGGAAATGTTGAAGCATCGATTTGCCTTTGCCTTGGATATGGTGAAGTTGAATATAATAATAAGATAATGGAAGAAGGCTTGCCCTAGGAGACAACTCAAGATCCACTCCTTATTCTTTTTTCATGGCAAAATAATAGTGGCATGCATGCAAGAGCATGTTTCGACCTTGCATGGTAGGTGGCATGAAGTACCTTGGGATGATGACACCTATTACACTCTTTTCTATAAACCTCAAGTATAAATACCTTGGCCCTCATTTGTTGGCAAGATTTTCGGATCTAGCAAGTGCCCTTCCTCTTGTATCGTGCAAGCAGCCTCTCTTGTGTCACCCATAGTGAAGAGAGTTGAGTGGTATCGGCCTAGGAGGAGAGGTATCGGCCAAAGAGGGTTGAAGCAACCAATTAAGGTGATATCGCCCAAGGTGATTGGAGATATCGTGCAGAAGCTTGGAGTCTAAGTCTTGGAGCTTGGAGATGGTTCATCTTCAACCTTGGAACATGTGAAGTGAAGCTTGAAGCTTGGAAGATCTTCAAGAGGTGGGTTATATAACTCAAACGCTTCAATATTATTATCCTTTCTTCTATATTATTCAATTTGTTGAATATTTGCAAATTAGGATTTCCACTGATCAATTGATATAATTATGAGTTCCAAAATGTAATTAGGACTATTGTCCATAGTTTTGAATCAATTGATAATCTTGAGGTTGATGATGACGGCATCATCATTGGATGCCCAATATGAGTTGATCATTCTTGAAACAACCCGATATGGGTTGATGATCCTATACCCGATATGGGTAGAAACTTTTGGAAACCGATATGGGTGTCTTGCCTGATATGAAGGTAGGTTATATGAAGTCCTATGAACGATATGGAAGGTCCCCATCTATCACTTTGAACAAGACACAAGGGTAGAGCCACATGTTTTCCCGATATGAGTCAAACCCTAGGAACCTGATATGCTTTTGACCTTGGAAACTCGATATGTTCCTTCAATCCTTACTTTGTGATGGGATGAAAGAATAACTTGATATCCACTTTGTTATGATTTGAGTCCAAGTTCTTACCAATGGTGGGGACACAATCTGAATGGTCAATATGGGAAAAGCAAGGTGATGTCTGATATGATGCTCAATGCATCACTCGATACGATGCCCGATATGCTACCCAACACCATGCCCAATATGTTGCCCAATATACTTACCCAATATGGTGAACCTATGTGATAAACCAATATGGTGAAAACCGATATGATTCCCAACATGAGTGCCCGATATGATCTCCAACATATGGCAAGTCCAAAGTGGGTACACGATATGGTAACCTAAGTGGATGCACGATATGGTAACCTAAGATGGTGCACGATATGTTAATAAGGGATATGCCCTATACCCGATATGAGGATGTGGTTATACCACATGACCAAATTGAATATTTGACAAGATGATATAGTCATGACATTATCAATCATGATACTTTCTATGGTAGGCATGTCCTCAATTATTAAGATTGACTAAGTGATGAATATGATTAATGTAATAGTGAGACACAATGAGCTTAACTTATTTGATATTGATAAGGTTGTAGACCTTAAAGATATGAACTAAGTAATTTACATCCTAGAAAAGATGAGAGAGAAACTAAGACTCGAATGATGAGTATGTATTTAGCATACCTTAACTCAACATGACTACATGATTTGATGATAAGTGATATGCCCTAAGCCCAGTATAATGGTGTGATTTCTCCACACAATGAAATAATTATTTGTTATGATGATATATGCATTCTCAAGCATAATAAAATAGTATTATTAATCATGCTACCCGATATGGTAGGCATGCTCTAATCCATTAAAATGTCTAAGTGGTGTATGTTGTGTGATTAGTATTGAGTTATAATGAGATTAATATAATTTAATGATGTCCAGGTAACAGTCCTTAAGAGGTGAATTAAATAAGATGCAATCAATATCCTATTAAATATAAGAGAGAAAGACTTTAACGTGGGTGGTAAATATGTGGAGAAATATATATTGATGCTCCTGTGATGAGTGGGGTATGAATTAGGGGTTTGATTCTAGACTTTATGATCTTGAAATCCCTAATTGGTAATGAAAGGGAAATCCAACCCTAATGAAGGGTGATGATATGCTTATACGATAATAACTAGTTAAATTGAGATGATCCTAACTGTAATAATGGGAAGGATGCACTTTATTATATCATAGAGAGATGATGTAGATAATCCTAACCCTAATCATGGGTAGAATGTACTTCTCACTAAGATTGAACAATGATATTATAAGAAGTCTTTCATCCTAAAGGGTACACTATACCTGAATCATGAAATGATGAATATCGCAAGATATGAGCCAAGAAGTTCTAAAGTGATAGGCTTAAATAAGTCTTGTAAGCTGTGTAGAATACTTGTATAACAAGTAGTCTAATGTCTTAAAGGATAAGTTGTTGCCTAGAATGAGGTGACGAGATGTTTTATGAACTATGTGAGCTATGTGAAATGCTTATACAGTAAGTAAAGGAGGATACATGGATCAGAGAACCTAGAGATATTAGTTACTTGTTGTAGAGGTGTTAATACTATGTGGGGGTCCAGGGGTTTGAATACCTAGACCCAGTAATCATGATGATAATGAAATCTTGAAATCTTTACTTGATTAAATATAACCTTAATTCTTTAGAGAGGATATGTTTCTTAGTATTCTCATAGACATGTGTTTGAAGAAGTTGAGTAAAAGACATAATCATCATGCATTTTAACTTAAGATAACGAGCATGGCCAAGAAAGAGTTAGGTTGTTGAAGGATACATATTCAATAAGCTATGTGAATTATATGAGTAAATACCCAGGTCTGCTAACCCAGAGGTAATGATCATCTTCTAAGTGGTGAATAAGTGGTGTCAATACTCAATTATGAGTTAAAGGTTGAATACCCAACTATGATGATGATAAGAGAATGAGATTTCTAAGTGATCTATGTGACTCAATGAATATAAAAGTATCTGATAGAATTATTCCTTTTCTTTGTAGCATTCATTATAATCCTTGCTTGTAGTTAGGTCAATGTTAAAAGATACAGTAACGCACTTAATTAAGCAAGATGAATATTATCACATAGTTGCCCAAACCATAGACCCATTCAGTGTCAGCATTGCTGAATGGCGAAATGAGTTTTTACTCAGAACGCATATTTTGAAATATGTTATAATATAAGGGTTCTCAGTAAGAAGTGCTCAGTGGACTCCCTAAATACATTAGGTTGCTCAGTATACTTCTAGATAAAATTATAACAGGATCGCTCAGTGGTCATCCTGATAATCCAAGAAAGTTAAGTGGTCTTCTCCCGAAGGGAGTACTTGCTACGGCAGTAACTCTATAGCAAGGATGTTGCTATACCTCGGCATAGCTAATTACAACAGACACAAGATGCCATGCTAAGCCTAAGTTTTCTCATGTTGACTGAGTAAGGAGAGGTCTTGACAGTCGACTCTGCCATTGACCTTGTATGGTACCAATTTCGACTTACTAATGGTTGGTTGGAGTATGAGGGGTATATCTCATCTCCTCTGGGCATAAGTATGAATGTGAACTTGTAATCAGCCGCGTAGTATATTCATTTAAGGACCAAATATGGAAACATTGGTTGATGCCTCATTACTTTTATACATCTTGTTAGATAGATGTTATACATATTCTTCATATTCCTTTTCAAGAAAAAGATTAATTATAGATCTGTTATTAAAATATTTGCTCGGTAATTGAAGATATATCTGTCAAACAAATAGAATACATGTAGTTCAATTTTTATTATTTTTTTCTATGATATTAATATTGCTGGCAGAGAGTAATACCTCTCGCTGGGACAATAGCCTCACCCCGTGGGATCAAAAATTTTAGGTGGCCATGAACGAGGGACTAGGAACCGAGCTATAGAAAAAGGATCGTGACAGCAAGAACAGTAGTAGTATCTTCAGGTTGAGCACGCTGTCTGTCAAGGTTTTGTAGATAGATGTCTATGTGTCGTCTCTGTACTCTTAGGTCCTTGGGAGGTAGTTCTTAGTGGTTTTCACAAACCATTTGAGATTTTGGTTTGTTTATCTCAAGGATTTTTTTATATGTTGTTGTATATATATCAGAGTAAAGCATCTGATACTTGTTACCCTCGAGAAGAAATGGCATACCGACCGTATGACATGAACTGTGTGTATGTAAAGCTTTGTCCCTTGGTGTAAAAATTTACTGGACAGGAATCTATGTGCAAAATGGTTTTAATTTCAGTGGTTTTTTTGTTAATTTTGTTAATTGTGATAATTCCACGTTTTACTGGTGATGGCTTGATTTGTAATCAGGTTGTCACATAGAGGCAGTTAACTAAAGTAAACTTCCAATCATACCTCTATATAGCTTCTCATCCACTTTCTCACCTTCTTCAACTTTGTCAAGTTTGGCGGTGTTTGACATGGGGGTGTGATCGGCTTGGTGTTCTCCATCCCGAACCACTTGAGTATCTCACTTTTGTACTTGCCTTGGTTGATGAAGTTCCCATCTTTAATTTTCTTGATTTGAAAGCCAAGGAAGAATGTAAGCTCACCCATCATTCTCATCTCAAACTCACTCTGCATAAGATCACTAAATTCCTTGCAAATATTAAGATTAGTTCCGCCAAAAATGATATCATCAACATAAATTTGAATGATAAGAAAATTGTTAAAAGTGTGTTTGAGAAACAAGGTAGAATCTACTTTGCCCATGATATACCCATGATCTAAAAAAATGTTCTTTAATTTCTCATACCAATCTCAAGGTGATTGTTTGAGTCCATAGAGAGCTTTTTGCAATAGATACACATGGTTGGGTAAACTATCATGTTCATAGCTCGAGGGTTGTACAACATACACTTCCTCCTCAATTGTACAATTCAAAAATGCACTTTTTACATCCATTTTATAAAGAAGAAAGTTCTTATAACTAGCAAAAGCAAGCAACACATGAATAGACTCAAGTCTATCTACAGGTGCATATGTTTCATCAAAATCTATAATTTCCTACTGATTGTAGCCTTGAGCCACTAACCTTGCTTTGTTTCTTACCACCTTTCCACTTTCATCTAGCTTGTTGCGGTAGACCCACTTGGTGCCAATGATCTTTCTATCACATGGTCTTGGAACTAGGGTCCACACTTTGTTCTTCTTGAATTGCTCTAATTCTTCTTGCATGGATAGGATCCATTCATCATCCCCAAGAGCTTCTGTGATGTTCTTTGGCTCGAGTTGTGAGATGAAGGTGTTGTTGGCTTGTTATTTTATGAAGGTGGCCTGTGTACTCACACTTTCAAAAGGGTCACCTAAAATCATCTCTTTTGTATGATTCTTTGCAAAGTGGGGAGTTGGTTCCTTCTTCCCTTCATCTTTCTCCTCTTCTTGAGTGACCACCTCTTTTCCCTTTTGTGTGATGTTGAGTTCTTTTAGGATAGGAATCACCTCACTTGTAACATCATCATTTGGAACAATATCTTTGGGAATAGAAGGGTTAGTATTAATAAACTTAACATTAAACACTCTATAAACACTCTATAAGCCTTGCTAGTAGTGTTGTAGCCAAGAAAGAAATCCTTGTATGACTTTAGAACAAACTTGTCAAGATGATCTTTTGTGTTCAAAACAAAACAAGGACATTCGAAAACATGAAAGTACTCAATAGAAGGCTTCCTACCATGCCATAGCTCATAGGAGGTTTTCTTCAAAGAAGATTGTGTGAAAACCTAATTTTGCATAAAACATGAGGTACTAATGGCTTCGTCCCAAAACTTCTTTGGAGTGTCATAATTTAAAAGCATGGTCCTAGACATTTCTTGTAGTGACCTATTCTTCCTCTCTACAACCCCATTTTGTTGAGGTGTTCGAGGTGAATAGAAGTTATGCACATAGCTGGACTCATCATAAAAATGTTCAAAAGATCCTTTTCAAATTCTCCCCCCATGATCACTACAGATGGAAATAATCCGGCAAGAAGCTTCATTCTCAACTCATTTACAAAAATTAGAGAAAACATCAAGCATATCACTCTTGAAAATGAGAAAGAAGGTCCAAGTATATTGAGAGAAATCATCGACAATAACAAGACAATACTTGGAACTGCGAAGCGATTGAGTTCTCATAGGTCCAAATAGATCAATATGGAGAAGTTCAAGAGCTCTCTTAGTACTAAGGAATCCTTTGGATTTGAAGGAGGACTTGGTTTTCTTTCCTTGGGTATAAGGTTGGCATTCCTCATCCTTTTCAAAATCCAATTTGGGAAGTCCCTTGACCAAGTCTTTTTTTCTCAACTTCTTCAATTGGTGCATATTTACAAGACCAAGCTGACGGTGCCAAAGAGAAATATCATTCAAATTGACTACTAGGCATATACCAACAATATTCTTAATAAACTCAAGCACAATTACATATAGATAACCATTTCTATTTCCCTTATATATGACATGATAAGTGAGGGAATCTAGAATCAAGCATTCAAAATAAGTAAATAGCACAAGCTAACCATTATCAACATAATTGACTTACATTTATGAAATTGTGATGTAGGCCATACACAAAAAGAACATTCTTGATAATCAAGGATTCACCTACATAACCCTCACCTTTTACCTTACCTTTCTTGTTGTCACTGAATGTAACCTAACCTCTTTTCCTCTTTGTGAAATTGTTGAAATGGCTTATATCACCTGTCATGTGCTTAGTCCATCCACTATCAACAATCCATCTTCCTTTTTCCTAAAAGAAAGGAGAGTGTCGGTTCCCAACTCAAACTTTGGGATCCGGATTTATCTTGGGGACCCATTTCATCTTTGGGTTGGTCCCCTTAGACTTGTAATGACAATAGGTAAATTTATGATCATCACTTTTGCAATGAGAGTAAATCATATGGTTCTTAGTGTCAGAAGACTCTCCAATAAAAAAAGAGGTTTCCTTACTCTTTTTCTTACCTTTGTCCTTGTTCTTGCCCTTAGGTGCTCCCCTACAAATCCCAAACCACTAGTACCACTTTGTTTGGTAGAATGGTCAAGGATTTCATTTAGGGAGTTTTTTTCTTTGAGGAATTTCTATAGAGAGGCTCTAAGTCTATGATTGTCATCTGTGAGATATATAACAGTAGAAGACAAACTAGCAAGATCATCTCTAGCATGAACAAGGTCAACCTCTCAATAGAGGGCTTTAGTCAAATAAGAATATTTTTTAAGAGAAATAGAAGCAACATCATTATTAGGCAAAATAGGTCTAGAATATAGATCATTAACTTCACCAAGAAACCTAGCATTTTCATATTTAAGCAATTGAATTTCTTTAAGATAAACATCTCTCTCATCTCTATGAGCATCAACAATAAGATTGAATTTAGAATTTTCAGTTTTAATTATTTCAAGCTCATTTAGGAACTTTTGGTTATGTTCCTTAAGAGATTCAATGTTCTTAAGATAGACACCATTCTATACCTCAAATCCATTGTATTGGATCTCAAGATCAAGAAATTGGCCTTGCAAGTTATCAATGCTCTCAAGATGAATTTTCTCATTTTTCTAAGGAATCTCAAGTTTAGCATACAAGTCATCAATGGTTTTACCTAATCTCTTCATTTTTTATTTACATTTAGAATAAGAAGAACATGTAGAAACAAGCATATCAATAGGATTTTCTTTAGATAACTCATGCAAGCTTACCTCACTTGCTTCACCAATATCTTCACTTGTAGAGGCCATGAGTGCAAGGTGGCACTCTCCATCTTCATCGGAGCTTGGGCCACTAGAGGATGATGCTTCCCAAGCTGCATGAGCTGTGTCTTTGTGACTCATCTCCTTCTTGTCCTTCCTCTTGTACTTGCTATCTTTGGTGTACTCTTCCTCATTCGTGGAGCTGCTCTGGTGGTGTGACTTTCTAGCCTTAGGACATTCACTCTTGTAGTGTCCCTTTTGAACACACTTGTAGCATTTTGGAGTAGAAGAAGGAGATTGCTTTCCCTTGAAGTTTTTTCTCTTAGAGAAGTTGGCTTCATGCTCACTAGGGCCATCATCTTCACTAGAGGAGGAGGGAGAGGTTTGGAAAGCAAGTTGTTGTTGAAGTATGAAGCCTCCACTTGAGTTTTGAAGGCACTATCTTTGATCTTCCTTGCTTACTTCTCTTCTTGCTTGTCAAGTCTTGGCTCACGAGATTGTAGATTGCCTATAAGCTCCTTGGTTGGAATGTCACCAAGACTTCTCACTTCTTAAATGGAGGTCACATTTGACTCCCATCTCTTTGGTAGAGACCTCAAGATCTTTGAGTTGATTGCTCCGCTATCCAAAGTGTGTCCTAAAACAGCTAGGCCATTGATGATGATGTTGAGCCTAGAGTACATCTCAACAACTCCTTCTTTCTTCCCCATTTTGAATTTCTCTAGGAGGTTGTTCAACATGTAGATCTTTTCCTACTTCACTTTCTTTGTTCCTTCATAAGTGATCTACAACTTATCCCATATCTCATCGGTTGTATCTCATGAGGAGATGTGGTTGAACTCAGTTGGAGTGAGGGTTGCATAGAGGTAGCTAATTTCTTTGGCATTGAGCTGGGCATTCTTTAGGGTAGCTTCATCCCATGTTGACACAACTCTGGTTGGCTCCATGCAGGGTGTAATCATCACCTTCCACATACCAAAGTTCATCCCTTCAATGTAGAACTACATATGCCTCTTCTAATAGAGGAAGTTGGCACCTTCGAAGACTGGGGGGCGCATGGAGAAGCCTCCCTCTAGGTTGAGGGAATAAAGTAGGTTCCCACCCATCTTCTCGTCTCATGGGAGATTTGTTGGAAAGATCCTAGCTCTGATACCACTTGTTGAATCTAAGGCTCCAGAGGGGGGTGAATAGAGCTTCAAAATTCTCACAAGAATAGTTAGACCTTCAAATTATATCAATTGAAACCAAATGCTTAAGAACAATTTGAAGTTTATAGAGAGAATAGGAATTATATATTCAATGATCAAAAAGGTGTACAATACAGTTTCTTATATAGGAGAAGAGAAATATGGGACTAAACTACTGAAGTAAAAACATAAGTGAGGCACATGCTAGGCACATGACACTCAGTAAAACATAACACATCTCTATACTCCCCCTCAAGATGGAGCATAGATGTCGAACATGCCCAGCTTGTCCACTAGAGTCTGAAAATGAGCTTTTGGAAGAATTTTGGTGAAGATATCTACTACTTGATTTTCATTGCTGAGATATGGAGTGCAAATGCGGCCAGAAAGAACTGTCTCACGAGCAAAGTGACAGTCAACCTCAATATGTTTTGTCCTCTGTGAAATGTGGGGTTGCTCACAATAAAAATGGAGGCCTTGTTGTCACAAAACATTGGTATAAGGCTGGAATAGGATACGTCGAACTCCTGGAGGAGACTCTGGACCCATAGAAGTTCACATGCAGTGAGACGACCTGACAACAAACATCAGATAATGATTAATGTGGAAGCAAACATTAGCAACAGATTAACAAAAATCACTAAAAAATAAAACCTTTTTGCAAAGAGATCCATTTCCAGGAAAACCCTTATAACATGAACCAAAAGTTTATATACAATCCGGACCACAAAGTACATTCCATGTACCTTCTTTTCTCGAGGATTATATACAACAGTTGCTCTGATAAATCTACACATAAGCAACATAAGACCTTGAGGCATTCAATGACAAAATCTCAGATCGATCATGAAAACACTAAATACTAACTCCTAGGACCTGAGAGTACAGAGACGACTCATAGGACTCATATTTAAAAGACACGACAGTCAATATCTCCACTTGAGATGTTATTGTTGTCCTTGTTGCTGTTGTCCTTCCCCTACTGTAGGGTTTCTACCTCCTCATCCTCGTCCACCTAAAAATATTGGATCCCACGGGGTGAGACAATTGAAATTGTCCCGGCAAGAGATATAACTCTCTGCCATAAATATTATTATAGCAGAATAACAATAACAAACTGAGCAGAGGAATCTTTATTGAACAATAGGATTTAATCTTTATTAAGGAGAATAAAGCAATATCATCCTCTAAAGCATTACGGCTGCAAATGATAAAGCAGTAGATCATCTATTCATTTAAATAAGGAATATGAAGAACATGTATAATATTTATCCATTTTAGGATACAATAAGCAATGTAACATCAACCAATGATTTCCGTAATTCGTCCTACGGCTGAATTACATTTTACAATCATTCTTATGCCCTGAGGAAGTTAGATGTACCACTCAAATCCAACCTTCAGTTGCGAAACCCAAAGCCGGTGCCATACAAGATCAAAGGAAGAGATAAACTCCTTGATCTCATCTGTCTCGGTCAGTGCGAGACCACAAGCAGGACCGTAGTCTCTTGCTTAAGTGACGTCTGTCACAGGGTTAGCTCTCGTAGGCTACCCATCCTCTAGCCCACCTTGGTACAGGTCCCGGCGCTAGTAAATCTGAGCCACGGGCCAATTCACCGTGCTCTTTGAGCCATGAACGCATTCATGCTCCATCACACTGAGCCATGGGCCTGTTCACCATGCTCTTAAACATATCTTGAGTCTACAACCGAATTTGCACTTAATCCTCCTATTTTCGGCTAGGAGTAACCCCGCATATTCAACAATATATGCTCCGGATTAACCAGCAGGAGAATCCGTTTCACCATCACCAGCTACTGACAATGATGGATCTATGGCCAGGGCTCTACATGATAATATTCTACTTGATTATTTAATTACATTACCATATTCTTTTAGCATCATTCAAGTTCTCAAATAAGAATTATTATGACAAATGCTATAAAGAAACAATACTCTTATCAAGTACTTTTCAAAACTTTATAAAACATTAGGATCTCAGTCCCTTATCTCATCACTAGGAATTCACACCCTTCATCAATTAGCATCATCATGTTCACTGGATCTGGGTATTCAAACCCTTAGTTCATTACTGAATAAGATTACCACTTATTAGATAACTAATACCACCATGTCATCTGACCAAGGAAATCATGATATTGGTTACACAAGTATCTCACATAGTTCACCAGGCACATTCAACTCCTTGTTACCTCTCACTAGGCAACAAATAAAATAATGGCTCACAAGGCCCATTAACATCATAGCTCATACCTAGTTATGCTCATCATCTCATGATACCTGCAAGGTTAGTATACTTGATAACAACCATATCAATTACATATCAACATTATGCAATACAAAGATAACATCACTATTCCCTCATTAGGGTTAGGATTTCCCATCTTTATCAATTAGGGTTCCACATAACATCACCTTGTATTAGGGTTTCATATAACATCACCCTATATTAGGGTTTCATATAACATCACCGTGGATTAGGGTTTCACATAGCATAACCCTATATTAGGGTTTATCAACCCATAGCCCAAAATTAGGGTTAGTGTAACATCTCAGGATTTGAGGCCTCGGATATAATGATCTTAAAAGGAATGATTGGACTACCCATATCACCAAGGTGCACCTCCTTTTCTGGGAGCCCATCACTAAGAACTCCATAGTTAAGCGTGCTCAGCTTGGAGAAGTACTGGGATGGGTGACCTGTCGGGAAGTTGATCCTGGCATGCGCATGAGTGAGGACAAAGCGCGCAGTTAAGGCTAGTGGTGGTCTGTGGGGACAGTCGTCATTCCTAAAACTCTACTAGAGCCTTGGGCAGTGGGCCCGGACGTTACAAATGGTATCAGAGCCATAACCCCTCCAGTAGGTGGGGCCCACATGGGCATGTGGAATGCTAGTCTTGAGTCGTACGGTCCAGGCATGTAGGAAAGGGCTATCCATGGTGATGTAGCCACCCTTGCGTTGGTATTCCATGATCGGGAGCTGGGTGTCTATGAACCATGTTGGGTCTGCACTGAAATGGGGAAATATTGTGAGACCATATAGTTGAGCCTTGATGAGGACGTCAAGAGTCTAAGTGGGGGAATTTGTAACATCTCAGGATTTGAGGCCTCGGATATAATGATCTTAAAAGGAATGATTGGACTACCCATATCACCAAGGTGCGCCTCCTTTTCCGGGAGCCCATCACTAAGAAATCCATAGTTAAGTGTGCCCAGCTTGGAGTAGTAATGGGATGGGTGACATGTCGGGAAGTTGATCCTGGCATGCGCGTGAGTGAGGACAAAGCGTGCAGTTAAGGCTAGTGGTGGTCTTTGGGGACAGTCGTCATTCCTAAAACTCTACTAGAGCCTTGGGCAGTGGGCCCGGGCGTAATAGTTAGGGTTTCTCATCCTTCTCGATTAGGGTTTCCATTCTCCATTAATTAGGGTTTTATGATTATCTCATTAATCCAAACCCTAAATTAGTGCTTCCACATATCTTGGAGCATATAGCATTGTTTAAGTATTAAATCATACTTATCATTGTTCCATGCACTAGGAACACACATCACCATCATATCTTATTAGACCGACTTAACCTTTCACTAAGGACATGAAACCATGCATATCATAATGTATTGAATTATTACCTTCATAAGCATCAAATGATAATCACTCTAATTATGCTAATCACCTAAATACTTTAAAAGTTCTTCCATTGAAATCATCCTTGAGATACCCTTCAATCGCTTATGGGGTTGTTAGTAATTACATGATTTGAAAAAATTAGACCTTCAAACGGTCTTGGACCAATTGACCCTTCAAACGGTCTTGGACCAATTGACCCTTCAAACGGTCTTGAGGTCACTTGACCTTCAAATGGTCTTGAAGACCGTTAGACCTTAAACGGTCTTGGTTCAATTGAATTTCCAAACGGTCTTGAACCTTTTGTACCTCCAAACGATCTTGAGGTGCTTGACCTTCAAACGGTCTTGAGGTGCTTGACCTCCAAACGGTCTTGAGATGCTTGACCCCAAATGGTCTTGAGGTGCTTGACCTCCAAACGGACTTGTCCAAAATCTTCAATCGGTTTTGAAACCGTTTGATCAAATCAATTTTTGAAAAAGTTTAACCCTAAACAGTTTGGGATCATTTGATTTGAATATTAATAAACCCCAAATGGTTTGAGACCGTTTGATTTGAATATTATTTAACCCCAAATGGTTTGAGACCGTTTAGTCCTCAAACGATCTGAGACCGTTTGGTTAAATCAGCTTGAAAACCGTTTAACCCTAAATTAGGTTTATGGTCTCAATTGATTTAGGGCTTTGAACCCAATCGAGCTAGGGTTCTGAAATTAATTGAATTTAATTTATTTGAAGTTATTAGGTCATGAGACCAATCAATCCTTTAACCTATTGAAACCATTTAGTCTCTAAATGGTTTGAAACCGTTTTCCCTCCATCGGTTTTGAAACCATTTAGTCACCAAACGGATTGAAACCGTTTGGTCTAAAACGGTTTGGAAACTGTTTGACCAACACAAAGCAAAATCGTTTGCTCATGATATTTCTTGAGGTGTGTGCTAAGATGATATCATCATCATCAAGCTTCAGACCTCCGATTTCTATTGTCATATATATGAAAAATTCAGCAATTATTCAAGAAGAAATAAAGGATCAACGTATGATGAGAAATTGAAATCAATAACAACATCAATGGGTTCAAGTTATATAACCCACCTTCAAAATAGCTTCAACGCTTCAAGATTCACATCTCTAATGGTGAATGAAGCTCCTTCCATTAGCCAAGGCTTGTTTCCAACTCTTTGGATGCAAAGAATAGCCAAGGTTGAGCATTGGATGGAGGAAAGAAGAAAATCAATGTTGAAATCCGATTTCCACCATCAATTCAAGGTGGAAGATGATCATGGATCTTAATTTTAGCTTGGGGAACGTTCTCCTCCTGATCCTAAGCTCCTTGGTCATTGACCAAAGCAAAGGGAGAAAGTGGTTTGCAAAATAGCCTTTCAAGTAGGGAGAAAATTGAATATATGTAATTGATTTTTTAGGAGAGAGAAAGTAGGGAAAAAATCATCCATTTTCTTTGCCACATGCCCCATCCCTTCCTTGCCTTCAAATTCATCTCATTTATCCTTGAATTAAAAGCAACCATTTTAAGCACCTTAATCAATATAATATTATTATCCATTTTTAGTGGACAATACTTTTTAATTAACAAATGCAAGTGGATTTTCTTCACCTACTTAGGATATTTCGGTGCAAATCAAGGCATTTGGACGTCCTTGCATTATAGTATTTCAACCACAGCCTTTTTGGTTGATGGGCACTTCAATTAATATATTTATTTTTGCTACAAAATAAATTAGGGTTTCAATTATACTTAAATCTTGATTATTTTTTTATCAAGATTATCTCTCCTCAACAATGATTCAAACAAGACGCCCCTTTATTTTTATTTTCTTTAAATGATACCAAGAAATAGTAGGGACATAATAGAGGTGGTATTTTACATATCCAACCCTTGGTTTTGGGTAATTTGCAAATTACACCAAAACTAGCATTCAATGCACAAACATTATTCAAACAAGCTCATTTTTTGAACTTAGGCTTTCACAAGCCATACCTTAGCATCATTCTCATTCTTATGATGCTATAACACTTGAGGAACATTTATCATATAACATTTGCAAGGTAACCCCTTAAATTGGGTAAATTTCACTTTAGTCCAAAACAAGTAAAACATTGTTTCAACATTATTCAAATAGGACCAAAATTGAAACATAAGCTCTCATTTAGTCTTGATTACTTTTCAAAAGATAAAGACAAGAATATAAATGACTTACTTAAACAAAACTTCTAGGGTTAAGCCTTAACATAGGTCAGGGATGTTACAATTATCCACCCCCTAACAGGGATTTCGTCCCCAAAATCATCAAGAGAAAAGAGAAGGGTACTTCCTCCTCATCTCTTCCTCCATCTCCCACGTAGCTTCTTCAATTCCACGATGATGCCAGAGAACTTTCACAAGAACTATGTCTTTCTTTTTCAACTTTTTAATTCTCCTGTCAAGAATCAACATTGGTCCCTCTTCATAGGATATATCTTCATTTAATTCTACTTCCACAGGTTGCAAAACTAACTCCATGTCAGGATGAAACTTTCTCAGCATGGATATATGGAATACTGGATGCAATCTGTGTAGTTCAGGTGGCAACTCCAACTTATAGGCTACCTTTCCAATCCGTTCAATGATTGGATAAGGCCCCATAAATCTAGGAGCTAACTTACCCTTCTTTCCAAATCTAAGAACACCTTTCCAAGGTGAGACTTTGAGATATACTTTGTCTCCAACTTGGAATTCTAAAGGTCTTCTTCGTTTATCAGCGTCTGACTTCTGTCTATCTTGTGTAGCTTTTAACTATTGATGTATTACTTTAATCTTTTCAGTTGTCTATTGCACTACTTCAGGACCCAAAAGTTGGTATTCGCCTATTTCATACCAGCATAATGGAGATCTACAACGTCTACCATATAATGCTTCATATGGTGCCATATCAATAATGTGTTGATAACTATTATTGTAAGCAAATTCTATTAAGCTCAAGTGTATATCCCAACTTCCTACAAACTGAAGGACACATGCCCTAAGCAAATCCTCCAAAGTTTGTATAGTCCTCTCAAATTGTCCATCTGTCTGTGGGTGAATGGCAGTACTAAACCTTAACTTTGTACCCAAAGCTTTATGTAGTCATTCCCAAAAATGACTCATGAACTAGGGACCTCTATCAGAAATAATTGTAGCTAGAACCCCGTGTAAACGCACTATCTCATCTATATAGATCTGTGCAAGCTTTTCAGCAGTATAGGTTGTTTTGACAGGAAGAAAATGTGCTGACTTAGTCAACCTATCAACTATCACCCAAATGGAATCATGACTTTTGGTTGTTCTAGGTAAACCAACCACAATGTCCATGGTTACGTGATCCCATTTCCACTGTGGTATAGGTAAAGGCTGCATTGTTCCTGTGGGCTTCTGATGTTCAGCTTTAACCTGCTGACATACTGGACACCGCATAACAAACTCAGCTACATCTTTCTTCAAACCAGACCACCAATACATATCCTTCAAGTTATGATACATTTTGGTGATCCCTGGATGCATTAAATACATAGATGAATGAGCTTCCTCCAAGACTAGCTTCCTTAAGTTATTAGCATCAGGTACTACCATCCTACCATGGTAACAAACTACCTCATCATCTGACTCATGAAAACCTTCCCGTTTCTCACTACCATACTCTGATCTGATCTGTTGAATCACAGTATCAGCTTGTTGTGCCTCTTTGATCTATTGTTTCAGAGTAGGTTTTATGTGCATCTCAGCTAACAGTCCAGCTGACAAGGATACTTTAAATTGTAATTTGTCTTGCTTCAAAGAGACAAACATGTCTCGTTTAAAGCATACTAAAGAGTTCAATTGTGCTTTGTCTATATTTGGTGATGATGATTTTCTACTTAGTGCATCAGCCACTACATTAGCTTTTCCTGGATGATAATCAATTGTACAATCGTAGTCCTTGATTAACTCCATACAGCGGCCTTGTCTCATATTCAACTCATGTTGTGAAAAGATGTATTTTAGGTTCTTATGGTCCATGAAAATCTGGAATGTCTCTCCATAGAGATAATGTCTCCAGATCTTCAACGCATGAACCACTACAGCTATTTCTAGATCATGTGTCAGATAATTTTCCTCGTGTTTCTTAAGTTGTCGAGAAGCAAAAGAAATCACTTGTTTATCCTTCATCAACACACATCCTAGACCATTCTTAGAAGCATCACAGAAAACAATATACCCCTTCCCTTGCTCAGGTAACACTAACACAGGTGCACTTGTTAACCTTTCTTTCAACAACTGGAAAGAATGTTGACACTTGTCATTCCAGACAAAAGGAACCTCCTTCCTGGTCAACTTGGTTAGGAGTAAAGCTATAGAACTGAAGTTATTAATGAACCTCCTATAATAGCCTACCAAACCTAGAAAACGGTGTATCTCCGTTGGTGTCTTTGGCTGTTCCCACTCCAGGATAGATTATACCTTTTTAGGATCAACACGGATACCTGAGGCAGATATTACGCGTCCTAGAAAAGACACTTCTGATAACCAGAATTCACACTTGCTAAATTTAGCGTATGGCTTGTTCTCTCTCAATAAAGTCAGGGCCTGATGAAGGTGTTGCTCATGCTGTCGAGCATCTCTACTGTAAATTAGGATGTCATCTATAAAGACTACTATGAATTCATCAAGGAATGGTCGGAAGATTCTGTTCATGAGTTCCATGAATGTAGTTTGTACATTAGTTAGTCCAAACGAAATAACTATAAACTCATAGTGACCATACCTTATTCTAAAGGCTGACTTAGGTATGTCACTCTCCTTGATACATAACTGATGGTATCCTGACCTCAGATCTATTTTAGAAAAGATAGTTGCACCACGCAACTGGTCAAATAGGTCATCTATCCTTGGCAGAGAATATTTATTCTTTATAGTTACTTTGTTTAACTATCTATAGTCGATGCATAATCGCATAGACCCATCTTTCTTTTTCACAAAGAGAACTGGAGCACCCCAGGGTGAAGTACTCAGTCGAATAAAACCCTTTTCAAGTAACTCCTGCAGTTGTTTCTTGAGTTTTTCCATTTCAGCAGGTGCCATTCTATAAGGTGTTTGTGCTATTGGTTGTGTACCTGGGGTTAGATTAATCTCTAAATAAATCTCTTAAGGTGGAGGAACACCTTGAAGTTCCTCAGGAAATACATCCTCAAACTCCCTAACAACCGGAACATCAAAAAGATTAGGACTCTTTATTCTGGTATCTACCACATGTACCAAGAATGTGAAGCATCCTTGTCTCATCAACTTCTCATCTACAATAGCTGACACTAGATAGGTTGGAAGAATCTTTCTGTCACCCTGGAAGATCCATGTAACATCATTGTCTGTGAACATAGCCTGCTTGGAACCACAATCCAAGACAACCTTATACTTTTCTAGGGTGTCCATCCCAAGGATTATGTCGAACCCATGCATCGCAAGTGGTATAAGATCCACCTGAATGCTATGTTTTGAAAAATAAAGAACACAGGGAGAACATACCTCCTGCAACACTTCAGATCCAACTAATGGAGTTTCTAATAACAGATTATCTGCTCTATGACTAACAGTCATATTGCAGTCATGAATCACTTCTCGAGTGATAAAGGAATGTGTAGCACCCGGATCAATCAAAATAGATAAAAAGCAAGATGAAGACATATCAGAATGAAATGATTTCATCTGACCTGTCACAACTCGTTGATTAACCACTGCCTCGGGCTGATTCATTGCATAAAATCGTGTCATTGCCTGATGTTGACTTTGTGTTCTATTATTGGATGTAGATGAGCCAGCTTGGGACGCCTGTCCACGTCCTCGAGTGTCACTGCTAAACTGTCGCCTCTGAGAGCCTTGTTGACTCTACTTTGGTGGTTGGGTTACACTCACGTCTCTAACTAGACAATCTTTCCTCACATGTCCCATCTTCCCACATTTATAACAAACTTGGTTCTCTCGTTGTGGCCTAGATGGTCCTGTTACTGACATTGAGGCTGAGATGTGGGCTCCCTCTGGTGGTAAACTACGACCTCTACCCTTGCTGGATGTCCACTGTGTCTGGGTGTTGAACCTTGGTGGTGCTGTCGGTGCAGAAAACCTTGGTTTCTTAAAACTCTCGGACCTCTGTCCTTGGAACTGTGTATACACCTTCTTACTATGGGCCTGACGCTTCTCAATCATGGACCTTTCTATCCGCCTAACTGACTCCAAAAAGGTGGCAAATCTCTCTCTATTCTCTAGAGCTGACACTGGTTAAATCAGCGTTCAAACCCTTCTCAAAACACTGAATCCTTTCCTCATTTGTAGCAGCCATGTGCGGACAGAACCGTAGAAGCTCCATGAACTTAGCTTCATACTCACTAATATTCAGTGGTCCTTGCCTTATCTGCTCAAACTGAGAGATCTTCTCATCTAGGTAAGTCTTGGGAAAGTATCTACTAACAAATTCTCATCGGAATTCTTCCCATACGACTTCAACACCTGGCCTTTTGCCTTCTTCTATAGTCCACAAATGGCCATCACTCCCCTTCAACAGGTACACCGCATGTCTAAGCTTCTCAGCTTTTAGGATATTAAGAATCCTAAAGGCCTTTTCCAGCTCAGTCAGCCACATGTCTACGTCTGTTGGGTCAGCTGTACCAGCATAGTCATTGGCTCCTACTCGATGAAGTCGTTCAAAAGTCTTACCAGCTCCATGTCCCTCATTGTGAGCTGGTGCCCTAGGTGCAGTTTGTGGAATCCTATCCTCCATATGTGTCATAGTCGCCATAAACTGCCCAAACAGAGTATGGAAAGATGGGTTTTCCAGTGCAACTTGGTTAAGCTGGGGATGTTCAGGTATTGGTTCTTCCCTATCCTGATCCCTTGCACCTCCTCCTGGTGCAGCAACACTACTTTCAACAGCATGTTCTTCATGTGATCCAGCCATCTTCAAGCTTTACTTCTTCTCCTGAGAGCAGAAGTCACTATCAGATAAACAAGAAAACAATAGAACAAACTCAACGACCTTAATCCTATGTCTGTGTAGACTCAGCGAACCTAGAGCTCTGATACCAACTAAACTGAGATGATCTGACACCAAACATCAGATAACAATTAATGCGGAAGCAAACATTAGCAGCAGATTAATAGAAATCACTAAAAATTAAAACCTTTTTGCAAAGAGATCCATTTCTAGGAAAACTCTTATAACATGAACCAAAAGATTATATACAATATGGACCACAAAGTACATTCCATGTACCTTCTTTTCTCGAGGATTACATACAACAGTTGCTCTGATAAATCTACACATAAGCAACATAAGACCTTGAGGCATTCAATAACAAAATCTCAGATCGATCATGAAAACACCAACTACTAACTCCTAGGACCTGAGAGTATAGAGACGACTCATAGGACTCATATTTACAAGACACGACAGTCAGTATCTCCACCTGAGATGTTACTGATGTCCTTGTTGCTGCTGTCCTTCCCCTATTATAGGGTTTCTACCTCCTCGTCCTCGTCCACCTAAAAATGTTGGATCTCACGGGGGTGAGACAACTGAAATTGTCCCAGTGAGAGATATAACTCTCTTCCATAAATGTTATTATAGCAGAATAACAGTAACAAACTGAGCAGAGGTATCTTTATTGAATAGCAGGATATAATCATTATTAACTAGAATAAAGCAATATCATCCTCTAAAGCATTACAGTTGTAAATGATAAAGCAGTAGATCATCTATTCGTTTTAATAAGGAATATGAAGAACATGTATAATATTTATCCATTTTAGGATACAATAAGAAATGTAACATCAACCAATGATTTCCGTAATTCGTCCTTAAGCAAATATGCTACACGAATGAATTATGTTTTACAATCATTCTTATGCCCTGAGGAAGTGAGCCGTACCGCTCAAATCCAACCTTCGGTTGTGAAACCCAAAGCCGGTGCCATACAGGATCAAAGAAGAGTCGGACTCCTTGATCTCATCCGTCTCGATCAGTGTGAGACCACAAGCAATACCACAGTCTCTTGCTTAAGTGATGTCTATCACAGGGTTAGCTCTCATAGGCTACCCATCCTCTAGCCCGCCTTGGTATAGGTCCCGGCGCTAGTAAATCTGAGCCACGGGCCAGTTCACCGTGCTCTTTGAGCCATGAACGCATTCATGCTCCATCACACTGAGCCATGGGCATGTTCACCATGCTCTTAAACATATCTTGAGTCTACAACTGAATTTTCACTCTAATCCTCCTATTTTCAGCTAGGAGTAACCCCGCATATTCAACAATATACGCTCCGGTTTAACCAACAAGAGAATTCGTTTCACCATCATCAGCTACTGACGATGATGGATCTATGGCCATGGCTCTACATGATAATATTCCACTTGATTATTTAAGTACATTACCATATTCTTTTAGCATCAGTCAAGTTCTCAAACAAGAATTATTATGACAAATGCAATAAAGAAACAATACTCTTATCAAGTACTTTTCAAAACTTTATAAAACATTGGGATCTCAGTCCCTTATCTCATCACTAGGAATTCACACCCTTCATCAATTATCATCATCATGTTCACTGGATCTAGGTATTCAAACCCTTAGTTAATTACTGAATAAGGTTACCACTTATTAGGTAACTAATACCTCCAGGTCATCTGACCAAGGTAATCATGATACTGGTTACACAAGCATCTCACATAGTTCACCAGGCACATTCAACTCCTTGTTACCTCTCACTAGGCAACAAATAAAATAATGGATCACAAGGCCCATTAACATCATAGCTCATACCTATTTATGGTCATCATCTCATGATACCTGCAAGGTTAGTATACTTGATAACAACCATATCAATTACATATCAACATTATGCAATACAAAGATAACATCACTATTCCCTCATTAGGGTTAGGATTTCCCATCTTTATCAATTAGGGTTCCACATAACATCACCCTGTATTAGGGTTTCATATAACATCACACTTTATTATGGTTTCATATAATATCACCCTGGATTAGGGTTTCACATAGCATAACCCTATATTAGGGTTTCTCAACCCATAGCCCAAAATTAGGGTTAGGGTTTCTCATCCTTCTCGATTAGGGTTTCCATTCTCCATTAATTAGGGTTTTATGATTATCTCATTAATCCAAACCCTAAATCAGTGCTTCCACATATCTTGGAGCACATAGCATTATTTAAGTATTAAATCATACTTATCATTGTTCCATGCACTAGGAACACACATCACCATCATATCTTATTAGACCGACTTAACCTTTCACTAAGGACATGCAACCATGCATACCATAATGTATTGAATTATTTCCTTCATAAGCATCAAATGATAATCACTCTAATTATTCTAATCACCTAAATACTTTAAAAGTTCTTCCATTGAAATCATCCTTGAGATACCCTTCAACCACTTATGGGGTTATTAGTAATTACATGATTTGAACCAATTAGACCTTCAAACGGTCTTGGACCAATTGACCCTTCAAACGGTCTTGAGGTCACTTGACCTTCAAATGGTCTTGAAGATTGTTAGACCTTAAACGGTCTTGGTTCAATTGAATCTCCAAACGGTCTTGAACCTTTTATACCTCCAAATGATCTTGAGGTGCTTGACCTCCAAACGGTCTTGAGGTGCTTGACCTCCAAATGGTCTTGAGGTTCTTGACCCCAAACGATCTTGAAGTGCTTGACCTCCAAACGGTCTTGTCCAAAATCTTCAATCGGTTTTGAAACCATTTGATCAAATCAATTTTTGAAAAAGTTTAACCCTAAACGGTTTGGGATCATTTGATTTAAATATTAATAAACCCCAAACGGTTTGAGACAGATTGATTTAAATATTATTTAACCCCAAACAGTTTGAGACTATTTAGTCCTCAAACGGTATGAGACTGTTTGGTCAAATCAGCTTGAAAACTGTTTAACCCTAAATTAGGTTTATGATCTCAATTGATTTAGGGCTTTGAACCCAATTGAGCTAGGGTTTTGAAATTAATTGAATTTAATTTATTTGAAGTTATTAGGTCATGATACCAATCAATCCTTGAACCTATTGAAACCATTTAGTCTCTAAACGGTTTGAAACCGTTTGCCCTCCAATCGGTTTTGAAACCATTTAGTCAACAAACAATTTGAAACCGTTTGGTCTAAAACGGTTTGGAAACTGTTTGACCAACACAAAGCAGAACCGTTTTCTCATGATATTTCTTGAGGTGTGTTCTAAGATGATGTCATCATCATCAAGCTTCATACATCCAATTTCTATTGCCATATATATGAAAAATTCAGCAATTATTCAAGAATAAATAAAGGATCAACGTATGATGAGAAATTGAAATCAATAACAACATCAATGGGTTCAAGTTATATAACCCACCTTCAAAGTAGCTTCAAAGCTTCAAGCTTCACATATATAATGGTGAATGAAGCTCCTTCCACTGGCCAAGGCTCATTTCTAACTCTTTGGATGCAAAGAATAGCCGAGGTTGAGCATTGGATGGAAGAAAGAAGAAAATCAATGTTGAAATCTGATTTCCACCATCAATTTAAGGTGGAAGATGATCATGGAGCTTACTTTTAGCTTGGGGAACGTTCTCCTCCTGATCCTAAGCTCCTTGGTCGTCGGCCAAAGCAAAGGGAGAAAGTGATTTGCAAAATAACCTTTTAAGTAGGGAGAAAATTGAATATATGTAACTGATTTTCTAGGAGAGAGAAAGTAGGGAACAATCCATCCATTTTCTTTACCACATGCCCCCTCCCTTCCTTGCCTCTGAAGCCATCTTCCTTGCCTTCAAATTCCTCTCGTTTATCCTTGAATTAAAAGCAACCATTTTAAGCACCTTAATCAATATAATATTATTATCAATTTTTAGTGGACAATACTTTTTAATTAACAAATGCAAGTGGATTTTCTTCACCTACTTAGGATATTTCGGTGCAACTCAAGGAATTTGGACGTCCTTGCATTATAGTATTTCAACAACAGCCTTTTTGTTTGATGGTCACTTCAATTAATATATTTATTTTTGCTACAAAATAAATTAGGGTTTCAATTATACTTAAATCTTGATTATTTTATTATCAAGATTATCTCTCCTCAAAAATGATTCAAACAAGACGCCCCTTTATTTTTCTTTTCTCTAAATGATACCAAGAAATAGTAGGGACATAATCGAGGTGGTATTTTACATATCCAACCCTAGGTTTTGGGTAATTTGCAAATTACACCAAAACTAGCATTCAATGCACAAACATTATTCAAACAAGCTCATTTTTTGAACTTAGGCTTTCACAAGCCATACCTCAGCATCATTCTCATTCTTATGATGCTATAACACTTGAGGAACATTTATCATGTAACATTTGCAAGGTAACCCCCTAAATTGGGTAAATTGCACTTTAGTCCAGAACAAGTAAAACATTGTTTCAACATTATTCAAATAGGACCAAAATTGAAACATAAGCTCTCCTTTAATCTTGATTAATTTTCAAAAGATAAAGAAAAGAATATAAATGACTTACTTAAGAAAAACTTCTAGGGTTAAGCCTTAACCCAGGTCAGGGATGTTACATGCAGTATGAACCATGGCTCGATATTTTGCCTCTACACTGGATCTGGCTATGACATTCTACATTTTTCTTCGCCAGGTAACTAGATTGCCGCCCACAAATTTACAATAGCCCGATGTTTACTTATGACCAGAGCAACTTTCTGCATAGTTAGAGTGTGAAAAACTAGAGAGATTACAGTGGTCATGCTTCTTATATAACAAGCCTATTCCTGGAGAGCTTTTGAGATAGCGCAGGATGTGACATATAGCATCCCAATGACACTGTCGTGGTTTATCATGATACCTGCTGATGAATCCTACAACGGCAGTGAGGCCATCTCTTGTGACTGTAAGATAAATAAGCTTGCCAACCAGCTATCTAAACTGGCGATGATCAACATAAGGAGGGGAATTTTCATTGTCCCAATCCATATTTGGGCTAAGAGGGGTGTTGGCTGGTTTACAGCTAAGCATACCAGTTTCTTACAAGAGATCAAGTGCATATTTTCATTGAGAGAGACACAACCCTGCAGATGATTTGGATACCTTGATGCCCAAGAAGTATCTCAACTTTCTGAGATCTTTGGTGACAAAATGCTTTTCTGATTAGGTTTTAGTTGTTTGTATGCCCAATGTATCACTGCCAGACAAAATAATATCATTAACATACAAAATAAGAATGACTAGCCATGCCACTATTTTGCAGATAAAAATTGAATGATCTGAGTGGGAATGATGAAAGCCAAATGTAACTAAGATCTGACTGAGTTTGTCAAACCAAGCACACAGTCTCTATTTGAGACCGTAGATGGCTTTTTTTTACCCTACAGACCTTTGAAGCAGACTCCCCCTGAGTAACAAATCTCGGTGGTTGCTCCATATAAACTTCCTCCTATAGAACTCCATAAAGAAACACATTTTTAACATCCAACTGAAATAGGGGCCATTCTTTGTTGACAGCAACAGAAATCAGAATGCAAACAGATTTAACCATGCTACTGGAGAAAAGGTTTCAAAATAGTCCACACCATATGTTTGTGTATACCCCTTTGCCACAAGACGAGCTTTCAAGCACTCAATTGTATCGTCATGTTGATACTTAATTGTGAAGACCCATCGGCATCCAACAGTAGGATAGGAAGGAGGACGATCCCCAAGTTCCTGCGTCTTACAATCACATAGTGACTGCATTTCATGGTCCATAGCATGTTTCCATGGTGAAATAAGAAGAGCTTCTGTATCAGTCTTTGTAATAGTGACGATAGAAATTGTAGAAGTGAAGCATGCAAAATTGTTATTCAGGTTAGCAGATGAGAAGAAATTACTAATAGGATGTTTGGTGCAGGAATGAACACTTTTGCGCTGACTGATAGGCAGGTGTAAGTTAGAAGTTACCTCAGTGGTTGTATGGTCATCCACAAACAGAGGAATTGGTTGTGGAGGGGCCATGGAAGGAGTGCTCGTCTTGGTCTGTCATTTGTATATGTGCAAAGGGTGGTCTTTAGGCGGGTCAGAAGATGGTAAAAACTCAACAACATCTGACAGTGGCGTCGGTGCCAACATATCATTTGAGAGTGATGCCCCATCATCATAGAAATATGGCACATGCTAAAAAAAGATCACATCCGCACTGACAAACCATTTCTTTAGAAAAGGATCAAAGCAGTGATAACCTTTCTGGGTTCTAGAATATCCCAAAAAGATGCATTTAGTGGAGCGAGGATCAAGCTTTGTTATCCTTGGGCGTAGATTTTTGACAAAATAGGTACACCCAAAAATATGAGGGGGAACAGAGAACAGTTGAGCATCAGGGAAGAGAATGGTGTAAGGTATGTGATTGTGTAAAATAGAGGATGGCATGTGATTGATAAGATAGCATGCCGTAGAAATAGCTTCAGACCAGAATTGGTGAGGTACTTTATAATGAATAAGTAGAGTGCGAGCAACCTCTAACAAGTGGCAATTTTTATGTTTAGTAATGCCATTATGTTATGGAGTGTAGGGGAAAATAGTTTGATGGATAGTGCCATGAACAGAACAAAAAGATGTGACATATTTTTTCATAAACTCAAGAGCATTATCGATACAGAAAATCTTAATGGGTTTGTTGAACTGGGTCTATATTTCAAAAAATAAAATATTGATATTATCCAAAATTTTGTTGTGATCCTTCCATAAAAAAGGCCAAGACGCACATAAATAATCATTAATAAAAGTTAGAAAGAATTTAACTCCAGAGTGACTAGGAACAGAACACGGTCCCCAGATGTCTACATGAACAATAACAAAAAGTGCTTTAGAACCAATTTCTTTTTAGTGGGAAATACATACCGCGTTTGTTTACCCAACATACATGATGCACAAGAAAAAGTTTTTTCAGATAATGCTAGAAATAAATGTTTCAGCTTTGTTGCAGAAGGATAACCAAGTTGGTAGTGCCACTAGAGTCTCGTGACTGATGTAGACAGAAGAACAGACACTGCGGGTGGTCCATCAAAATAGTAGAGTCCATCTAGTTCTTCATGTCTTTAACCAATCCTCATCTTCATGCAGAGAGTTTTCAAAACACAACCAGAGGGATCAAATTTAATGGAGTGTTGAAGTTGTTTTACAGTTTTACTGACATATAGTAAATTAACATGAAATTATGGGATGTATAAAATAGATTGTAGGGGCAACATGAGTCTTATAGCCATTTACAATAGTGACATATGGAATATTGGTGGTTTTAGTTAGAGTAGAAAATAAGTTGATGTCGCCAGCCATATGGACAGACGCATCAGAATCAATACACTATTTATTATCGCCATCCATATGGACAGACGCACCAGAATCAATACACTATTTATTATTACCAACAGAATGAGAGGAAAGCATGGCAGAGGAACCAACAGTAGATGTAGAGGGAAGTTGAGTCATGCGCTCTTCGAAAAATTTCTCAAACTTTGAGTGAAGCCACTCAGTAGATGGAAAAATAGATGGCTGGTCAGATATAGTATCAGTGGAGGTCTTTGTAGAAGCTTGGTTCGCCCAAGGCGGTTTATCGTGCTTGATCCAGCACCAATCTTCGTTGTGATAATTGAAACCACACCAGTTGTAGAAGCGAGGGTCAGTAGTTTGGCCTCGACCGGGAGTAGTAGAAGAACTACGTCCACCAGTAGGAGACAGATGTCCTCCATGACCACGGCCTCGACCTCGGCCATGTCTAGATTCAGTAGTATGAATGGACAGAGCAGGATGCTCAATGGCAGGGGTGGAGGTCATCAAAGGAAGTCTTTGAACTCATTTAAGGATGTCACGGAGAGTAGGCAGAGGGTCACTAGACAGAATCTGGTCGACCACGCCAGAGAAGGAAGCCAAGAAGAGTAGCCAAAAATTAGACCAATTGGAGTTGATTGCATTGCTTCTAGGCTTCTTTGATGTCATACGTCAAGGGGTGGTAAATTGTGTACTCATTCTTGAGAGTAGAGCATTGTTTGTAGAAGTCTTCCACATAAGTGTCAGAAGAAAACTCTTTCTTGGCCAAGGTTTTGAAAATTTCAAAAACACACTTAAGATTCTGTTGATGAGAATAGACGTGATATAGCTTATTCCACGTGACATTAGCATCATGAAGACACAACAAGGATTAAATGATCTGCAACTCTGTGCTATTAAGAAGCCAGGACATAACACTGGAATCGTTTGGACCATTATGCATAGGTTTGCTTGCTTTTTTCATCCACAGTAGCAGCAGGGGCAGTGTAAGGCCCTTAAACTTACTTAATGAGTTGAATGAGCTTAATTACCATAATTGAATGCTTAGAATCCTAATATAAACTTTTGATATGTTTTAAAATCATATGACAAGCTTAAATTTCAAATTTGGTCCAATTTGGACACTGTTTGAGCAAGTTATGTGATTTTCTGTACATTTTGGACTTTTCTGCAATTTACCCAATTGAGGGGTTTTCTTTGCAATTTGTCACATAAATTATGTTCCTTAGTTTTTATATTATCATTCTTGAGATTTTTGATCCATGGGTCTCCTAGTTGAGCCATGGTTTGAAGGTGTTTTTATCAAGGGTATTTTAGGGTTTTTCCCTTCATGGATGAGCTACCTTTAGTAGCTATCAACTAAGGAATTATGTGATTGGCTGGGAATTTCGCCAAAGGAAAGCCAAGCAGGTCTTGAGGGACGGTGGGAGAGCTGCTTGTGTGTGTGCTTATGTATTTTTAATAATTTAAAGCCATGGACACTTGGATATATACTAGAATTGCAACTTTTTCTTTTTCTTAATATTAAAGTGTCATATACTTATCCAAAAGCCCCCAAACGAGCCATTTGCTCTCCATTATCTCTCTCCTTCTGCCAGCTTCGTACTCCCTCTGTTCAGTTGCGATTTTTGCTGCCCAAGGAAGAAGAAGGTGGGGATCCTCTTGGAAACAAATTCTAGGGTTGAAATTGATTCTCTTTTTGGGTGTATGAAGCTTCCCCCTAGTGATATTGACCTAAAAGTGTAAGTTTTTCCTTATTTCCTCCGTTTAATTATTTGTTCCTCTTCCTCCTACATCTCTCCAGGTCGGAACCATGGTTTTCCATGGTGAAAGTTCCCCTACAACTCAAAACTCCTTCCTTCTTGTGTCTTTTCTAGGGTTTTGCTTGTTTGTGGAGAGAATTGCATAATTGGCCAAGTTCAGATCTGAATCCAAGGTTTCCTTGCCCTATTTGCTCGAGATTTTTGCTGTTGGATATCTGACCTACTCTATAGATGTAACATCCCTGACCTGGGTTATGCTTTAACCCTAGGTGTTTTGATTAAGAAAGATGATTATATGCTTAATCTTATCTTATGAAAAGTGATTAGGGCTCATGAGGAACTTATGTTTCAATTTTGGTCCTGTTTGAACAATGTTGAAGCAATGTTTGCTTATTTTGAACTAAAGTGCAAATTACCCAAGTTGAGGGATTAAATTGCAAATGTTGCATGATAAGATGTTCCTCTGATGTTGAGACATCATAAGAATGAATATGATATAGTGCTATGGTTTCCACAAGCTTGGACACCAAGATTAAGCTTGTAAAGCAATCCTTGTGCATTAAAACCTAGTTTTGGAGTAAAGTGCAATTTACCCAAAATCCAGGGTTCAATATGCAAATTACCACTTCAATAAGGTCTTTAATGTTTCTTGGCATCAGGTAGAGCAAATAAAATGAGAGGGCCATCTCATTTGAATTAAGATGGAGGAGAGAGAATCTTGATATTAAAATAATCAAGATTTAATCCTAATTGAAACCCTAATTCAATTTAGGGCAAAAATGAATGTATTAATTAAAGGGCCTTCAACCAAAGTGTTATTGGTTGATTTTGAATAAGGATGGACGTTCCTTTTCCAAGATAAGGAACGAAAATATCTTAAGTAGGTGAAATTCCACTCACCTTATTATAAAGAAAAGTATTTTCCACTCACATATGGGATATTAATATAATAAGCATTAAGGTGCTTAATTTGCTTTTCTTTAAATTGAGGATAATGAAGGAGAATTAAAGGCAAAGGGATATGCCTCGTATCCATGGAGTTGAGGGGGAAGAGGCGGCCATAATTTTTGGATTAATTGGATTTTTATAAGGCATATTCTCTCTCATCAATTTCTTTATAAAAGTGCCATTTCCAAGCCCAAACCAAGGCCTTTTTCGGATTTTCTTCTTCCCCTTGCTTGAAAAACCGACCAAGGAGCTAGGGAGGAGTAGGTATCACGTACCCAACATGTGGGTAATCCCTTGACCTTCGTTCTCCTTGATTTCATGGTGGAAATCGAAAATAAATTATGGATTCGTTCTTATTTCGATCTCCTCTTCAACCCTAGCCAACTTTATCATCCAAAATCTTGAGGACGATCCTAGGGGGAGTTGCAAGAGCTTCATCCACCATTATTTCCGTGGTCTTGGAGCTTTGGAGCTCAATTGAGGCGGGTTTTATAACTTAAACCCTTAAACATTGCTATTGCATCAATTCTCTATGCTTTGTTGATTGATTTCTTCAATTTGATGCACTCTTGTTTCTTGCTGCAATTTCCATCAAGAACGCTTGCTGTTCTTGGTTGTTCGAAGGAAGGGGATGATGACATCATCATATATGCTTATCCAAAGAAAATTACCAAGCCAAACGGTTTTGATAGCTACTCCAAATCGTTTTAATTTGATTGGCTATGCGGTTTCAGCAAACCGTTTAAGGGCAAACGGTTTGAAACCGTTTGGGAGAAAACGGTTTCAAAACCAATTGAGATGGTTGACCAAGCATTTACCGTTTGGGAATCTTGTTTCTACTTATGTAGCATGATGACCCTCCAAATTTGAGTGGTTAACTCCAAAGGAATCGTGAGTTGAAGGCCAATCAATTAGGCAAATCGAATTGAATTAAATGTTGATTTTCAACCCGATCAACTTGACCTGCTTGGGAACACGGTTTCAAAACCATTTGAGATGGTTGACCAAGCGTTGACCGTTTGGGATTCCTGTTCATAATGATGTTTGGTAATGACCCTCCAAATTTTATGGATTAACTCTAAGGTAATCATGAGTTGAAGGCTAATCAATTAGGGAAACCTAATTGGATTAAGTGCTGATTTTCAATCTGATTTAATTGACCTTTTTGGGAAAACGGTTTCAAAACCGTTTGAGTGCATTGACCAAGCGTTTACCGTTTGCGATTACTGATCCTAATTATTTTGTCTAATAACTCACCAAATTTGAGGGGTTAATTCCCAAGGAATCGTGAGTTGAAGTCTAATCAATTAGGCAACCCTAATTGGAATTAGTGCTGAAATTCCAATGAGTTAATTAGAGATTTTGGGTTGATTAGCCCAAACGGTTTCAAGACCATTTGGGGATCACCCAAACGGTCTCAAGACAGTTTGGGGGTCACCCCAAGACCGTTTGGATGTCTGGGGTCAAGTATAGTTGACCAATTAAAGGTCCAAAGGTACTAATCATATTGCAATGAAGTGCTGATTTGTTGATCAACTCGATAGACCAATCCTTGATGATTTTTCACTAGAATCCAAAGGATGGATGGGCCAAACGGTCTCAAGACCGTTTGGTGGTCACCCAAGACCGTTTGGAGGTCTAGGGTTGAGTATGGTTAGGTGTTTGAAGGCCTAAAGGTACCAAGTTGATCTGCAATAAACTGCTGAATTGGTGAGCACTTCAATGATCCAAACCCTACTTGGATGGCTTGGTTTTGAGTTATTTGATGGGAAAACGGTCTCAAGACCGTTTGGAGGTCATCCAAACGATCTCAAGACCGTTTGGGGTCAGGTCATACCCAATTTGGATGATGGTTCAATGGTTTCAAAGTAACTAGTCTTACATTGATTAGTGTTGTTGAATCATAGATTCTAAACCCTAATTCAATTGAATCAAACCCTAATTGATGACCAATTGAGGGTCAATTGAGGGTCAAATCAGTTGAAGGTTGACCTATTAAACTCAATTGAAGTATGAGGGTAGGTCCAATTGATGACTGGTTCCATGAATCCAATGATTGAAGGAATCAACATTGGAAACCCTAATTCAATTGGATGCTTTATGTAATGGAGGTCCAATGTGATTGAATCTCTTGAGAATTAAGATGATGAATGATCCATTGACCCAATGATGATTAGTAATGATAAACAAAGAAGGTACAAAGATTGAAACCCTAACAGTACCTAAGGGATTAGTACCAATTAAGGAATGAATCTCTCATTGCTTATTGGACCAATGACTTGATACACTACGTTAATCTTAGTGGTATGCTCTTGATTGAAGGGTTGATATGACCTAATCAATTTGAGATGATGTTAACATGAATTCATACATGAATATGATTCATGTGGTGATTAAGGGTATGATCCTTAAGAAGAGAGATCATGAAACCCTAATCATGAATATAAACCCTAATTGACAGGGCTTTTGGGTTCTAACCCTAATTGAGGGCAATTCTAAATGTAACCCTAATCTAGGGTGAGGATGTAACCCTAAGTCAGGATAGTGATGTGTGAAACTCCAATTTAGGGAAATGAGATGTAAAACCCTAATTGGGATGAATAGTGAATCTCTAATTATGGACAATTGAATGAAATCCTAATGGAGATGCATACTAAACCCAAATTGTGGGTGACTATGGTGGAAACCCTAGTTGATGGTGATTCCATGAGAAACCCTAGTTGAGGGTGATTCCATGAGAAACCCTAATTAAGAGTTAACATCACATGAAGCTCTAATTCTATGTTGTGATGAGAGGCCCTAAGAAGGGTGAAGGTATGTGAGACTCTAATGTGGAGTCATAATGCATAAAGCCCTAATCTTGGGCAATATGACAATGAATTATAATCCTAATTTTAAATAAGGGTATAAGGAAACCCTAATGATGAGATAGAAGGAATGGCCTTATAAAGGTGAAACATTTCATGTGGTTGATTATAGGCAAGCTTATATCAAGTAATGCTTTAACTTGAGATGAGTCTATATTATTAAAGATAGTTGGACCATTCTTATGTGTGACCTATGCACTTCATGGTAAGGGTGATAGGTTAATGGATGAAAGGATTAAGATGGGAAATACCTTAATCCAAGATAAGCTGATAACTTAAGGAAGTTGAAAGTGATGAGGAAAGTGATATATCAATATGTGATAAATATCACTTTTAGCATTACAGGATTGGTATAGTTCAATACCTGGAATAGTTGTACAGGATTAGCATAGTCTAATACCTGGAATAACATCTGCACAGGATTGGTTAAACTCCAATATCTAGAATAGTGTCACAGGATTGGCTAACTCCCAATACCTGGAATGATAACACAGGATTGGCTAACTCCCAATACCTGGAATGATAACACAAGATTGGCTAACTCCCAATACCTGGAATGATAATACAGGATTGGTTAAATCCCAATACCTGGAATAATAACACAGGATTGGCTAACTCCCAATACCTAGAATAATAACACAGGATTGGCTAACTCCCAATACCTAGAATGCACAGGATTGGCTAACTCCCAATACCTGGAATAATAACACAGGATTGACATAGATCAATACCTGGAATAGTTGCACAGGATTGACATAGATCAATACCTGGAATAGTTGCACAGGATTGACATAGATCAATACCTGGAATAGTTGCATAGGATTGACATAGATCAATACCTGGAATAGTTGCACAGGATTGACACAGATCGATACCTGGAATGGTTGCACAGGATTGACATAGATCAATAACTGGAATGGATACACAGGAATAATATAAATCTAATGCTTGTACTAGTTGCACAGGATTTGTGTAATCCAATGCCTGGAATACTTATATAGGATTGGTATAGACCAATGTCTGAATAAGACATGATGATGTACACTCTCATGTCTATTATAACCAAAATCTATTTAGCAGATTGGATAAGGCCAATAAGTTGAAACAAGAATGTCTCATGGGTGACATATC
Source organism: Alisma plantago-aquatica (assembly GCA_963693085.1). Taxonomy (NCBI): domain Eukaryota; kingdom Viridiplantae; phylum Streptophyta; class Magnoliopsida; order Alismatales; family Alismataceae; genus Alisma; species Alisma plantago-aquatica. The sequence continues at coordinate 1,395,524,750 of OY856409.1, forward strand.
AAGATAATGAGTGTCGCAAGAGAATGTCTCATGGGTGACATATCAAGATAATGAGTGTCACAAGAGAATGTCTCATGGGTGACATATCAAGATAATGAGTGTCACAAGAGAATGTCTCATGGGTGACATATCAAGATAATGAGTGTCACAAGAGAATGTCTCATGGGTGACATATCAAGATAATGAGTGTCACAAGAGAATGTCTCATGGGTGACATATCAAGATAATGAGTGTCACAAGAGAATGTCTCATGGGTGACATATCAATATAATGAGTGTCACAAGAGAAGTTTGATATGATGGTATAATATGGAGGATAAATGATATACATGTTCTTCCTATTCCTTATTAAGAGAATGCTTTAAACTGCTTATCATCTGCCTAGTTTTATATCCTTAATTGCAATAATAATGTTTTGGCGGAGAGTTATATCTCTCGCTGGGGCAATTTACAATTGTCTCACCCCCGTGCGATCCAACATTTTTAGGTGGACGCGGACAAAGAGGCAGATACTCTTTTGTAGGAAAAGGACAGCAACAGCTTGGGCAGTATTGAGATCTCAGGTGGAGGCACTGACTGTCAAGTCATATAGCTAGAAGTCCTATGTGTCGTCTTTGTACTCTCAGGTCCTCAGAGTTTTCAGTCAGTGTTTTTGATATATCAATCTGAGGTTTTGGCTTGATGCCTCGAGATTCATATGTTGTCTGTATATAATGTTCATAAGGTAGCTAATGTTGTAGTCTCTGAAAAGAGATGGTATAGGTTATATACGTTTGAACCAGAATGTAAATGTTATACAATGTTTCTTGTTGTAAAGGATTTCCTATGTGTGGATCTCTTTGCAAAAAATTTTAATTTTTAGTGATTTTCAGTAATCCGCTGTTAGTGATTGCTTCCGCTTAGTTAATAATGTTTGTCCGATCGACGTTGTTACAATTGTGGTATCAAAGCTCTAGGTTCGTTGAGTCTACAGAGACATAGGACTAAGTTGTTGAGTCTGTGTTAGTGTCCTCCAGTATACCCTATAATGATTTTTGCTTGTGCAGTGAAAGGGTAAAGTTTTAAAATGACTGGAGAGCACAAAGAACACATTGCTAAGGGAAATGTTGTTGCACCAAGAAGAGGTGCAAGGGATCAGACAAGAATATAGTGAGTGCCTGAGAATCCCCATTAAGACCTGATCAGGATAGAGAATCCTATGATCATGCTCTTACTGGGAAGATTAGGGCAATAGTAATGCATATAAGTGAACTGGATGCTAGCCTTATAACCTAGGTTATCAGTCCTTAATACAGAAAGCGTGAGCTTTAAAAGAGTTCCTGAATGAATTAGTCATGTGGGAACAAGGGAAAATGTGGAAAAGATTAACTTATAGCAAGAAAGTGGACTCTGCCATGAGTTCAGATAGATAATAAATTTGTGATGGTAGTGCCCAAGAAGGGGCAATAAGCTGAGAAGTAGCGAATGGTCTCTATAATTCTAGAGACATTTGCCTAATGGTTTTAAAAAGCCAAGTTTTTGGTACTAATAGTGCAATAAATGCCTAGTGTACCAGGGAAGTAGCCACTAAGTAAGTGAAAAGGTCTTAACCTTTCACCTGTAAGATTCCATGTCTTAGTTTCTGCTTCAGTAATAAGACTAATAAGACCATGATGTGAGGAAAAGGTATGTTATAAATGTGTACATGTTGAGTACACTAAACCCTTTTTGTTATAAAAAGGAGGATTGTTGATATTGTTTTCCCCATTGGTTGCTATATAGGGAAGAAATGATGAGAACTAGAATTTGAATTCTGTTCAGTATTCTTTTAAATGCTCTATATTGATCTTACCTCCATGAAAGAGGAAGAGGTATAGAAGAGATGCCTGGATAAAATCCAAGGATGTTAAATCTTATGTTATGGTAATATGAAAAGAAAAGAATATGAAAGCATGTAAGTGCATACTACTTGATCTCAGTACTTGTAAACCCTGATCAGGTGTACAACTATTGATGATAAAGTGAGTATAAAAACTCTTAGATTGATATCTTTTTGATTGCCCTGATCAAGCAATCATTCTGATACAATCTAATGAGTATCATGAAATTGGAAATATGGTATGGATAAATGTATCATATCTTAAGAACAAGAAAGAGGGATATGATATGAATTCAAATCAGTATGTGTATATGAGGAAGTAAAATTATGACCCTTATATGATGAGAAAGAGAACAAGGGAGGTGATCCCTGTTCAATAAAGTTATAAATATGATAAAAAGAAAGATGAGAAAATGATGTGTTTTCAACACATGTGACTGATACCAAGGTAAGATATTCTGGTATCTGAGAATTATCAGATGGTTTAGGTTGGCTACCCAGAATGGTCAACTATGAAATCGGTCTGATTATATAAAATGATATGAACATCAAATGTTAGGGGTTTATGCTTTGCATAAACATAACAACTAAATATGTCTTTAAGATAAGATCTCAATTGACTCTATGAAAATATTGTGTGAAGGAACTTTGTGCGGATCAAAGTTCTATGATGTCTCCATAACAATGAGGTGTTATGAAGAGACATGATGATATGATGAAATGAATAATATATGTTCCCTTTTTATCTGGGATTTTGGGGACGAAATCCTTGTTAGGGGTTTATAATTTGTAACATCCCTGACCTGGGTTATGCTTTAACCCTAGGTGTTTTGATTAAGAAAGATGATTATTTGCTTAATCTTATCTTATGAAAAGTGATTAGGGCTCATGAGGAACTTATATTTCAATTTTGGTGATGTTTGAACAATGTTGAAGCAATGTTTGCTTATTTTGGACTAAAGTGCAAATTACCCAAGTTGAGGGATTAAATTGCAAATGTTGCATGATAAGATGTTCCTCTAATGTTGAGACATCATAAGAATGAATATGATGTAGTGCTATGGTTTCCACAAGCTTGGACACCAAGATTAAGCTTGTAAAGCAATCCTTGTGCATTAAAACCTAGTTTTGGAGTAAAGTGCAATTTACCAAAAATCCAGGGTTCAATATGTAAATTACCACTTCAATAAGGTCCTTAATGTTTTTTGGCATCAGGTAGAGCAAATAAAATGAGAGGGGCATCTCATTTGAATTAAGATGGAGGAGAGAAAATCTTGATATTAAAATAATCAAGATTTAATCCTAATTGAAACCCTAATTCAATTTTAAAGGGCCTTCAACCAAAGTGTTATTGGTTGATTTTGAATAAGTATGGACGTTACTTTTCCAAGATAAGGAACGAAAATATCTTAAGTAGGTGAAATTCCACTCACCTTATGATAAAGAAAAGTAATTTCCACTCACATATGGGATATTAATATAATAAGCATTAAGGTGCTTAATTTTCTTTTCTTTAAATTGAGGATAATGAAGGAGAATTAAAGGCAAAGGGATATGCCTCGTATCCATGGAGTTGAGGTGGAAGAGGCGGCCATAATTGTTGGATTAATTGGATTTTTATAAGGCATATTCTCTCTCATCAATTTCTTTATAAAAGTGTCATTTCCAAGCCCAAACCAAGGCCTTTTTCGGATTTTCTTCTTCCCCTTGCTTGCAAAACCGACCAAGGAGCTAGGGAGGAGCAGGGAGCACGTCCCCAACCTGTGGGTAAGCCCTTGACCTTCGTTCTCCTTGATTTCATGGTGGAAAACGAAAATAAATTATGGATTCCTTCTTATTTCGATCTCCTCTTCAACCCTAGCCAACTTTTTCATCCAAAAGCTTGAGGACGAGCCTAGGGGGAGTTGCAAGAGCTTCATCCACCATTGTTTCCATGGTCTTGGAGATTTGGAGCTCAATTGGAGGCGGGTTTTATAACTTAAACCCTTAAACATTGCTATTACATCAATTCTCTATGATTTGTTGATTGATTTCTTCAATTTGATGCACTCTTGTTTCTTGCTGCAATTTCCATCAAGAAAGGTTGCCGTTCTTGGTTGTTAAAGGAAGGGGATGATGACATCATCCTAGATGCTTATCCAAAGAAAATTACCAAGCCAAACGGTTTTGATAGCTACTCCAAATTGTTTTAATTTGATTGGCTATGCGGTTTCAGCAAACCGTTTAAGGGCAAACGGTTTGACACCGTTTGGGAGAAAACGGTTTCAAAACCGTTTTATATGGTTGCCCAAGCGTTGACCGTTTTGGAATCGTGTTCCTAATTATGTAGGCTGACGACCCTCCAAATTTTAGGGGTTAACTCCAAAGGAATCGTGAGTTGAAGGCCAATCAATTAGGCAAATTGAATTGAATTAAATGTTGATTTTCAACCTGATCAACTTGACCTGCTTGGGAAAACGGTTTCAAAACCGTTTGAGATGGTTGACCAAGCGTTGACCGTTTGGTATTACTGTTCATAATGATGTTTGGTAATGACCCTCCAAATTGGATGGATTAACTCCAAGGGAATCATGAATTGAAGGCTAATGAATTAGGGAAACCTAATTGGATTAAGTGCTGATTTTCAATCTGATTTAATTGACCTTTTTTGGGAAAACGGTTTCAAAACCATTTGAGTGCGTTTACCGAGCGTTGACCGTTTAATATTAGTGATCCTAATTATGTTGTCTAATAACTCACCAAATTTGAGGGGTTAATTCCCAAGGAATCGTGAGTTGAAGGCTAATCAATTAGGCAACCCTAATTGGAATTTTAGTGCTGAAATTCCAATGAGTTAATTAGAGATTTTGGGTTGATTAGCCCAAACGGTTTCAAGACCGTTTGGGGATCACCCAAACGGTCTCAAGACCGTTTGGGGGTCACCCCAATACCGTTTGGAGGTATGGGGTCAAGTATAGTTGACCAATTAAAGGTCCAAAGGTACTAATCATATTGCAATGAAGTGCTGATTTGTTGATCAACTCGATAGACCAATCCTTGATGATTTTTCACTAGAATCCAAAGGATGGATGGGCCAAACGGTCTAAAGACCGTTTGGAGCTCATCCAAACGGTCTCAAGACCGTTTGGTGGTCACCCAAGACCGTTTGGAGGTCTAGGGTTGAGTATGGTTAGGTGTTTGAAGGCCTAAAGGTACCAAGTTGATCTGCAATAAATTGCTGAATTGGTGAGCACTTCAATGATCCAAACCCTACTTGGATGGCTTGGTTTTGAGTGATTTGATGGGAAAACGGTCTCAAGACCGTTTGGAGGTCATCCAAACGACCTCAAGACCGTTTGGGGTCAGGTCATACCCAATTTGGATGATGGTTCAATGGTTTCAAAGTAACTAGTCTTACATTGATTAGTGTTGTTGAATCATCGATTCTAAACCCTAATTCAATTGAATCAAACCCTAATTGATGACCAATTGAGGGTCAATTGAGGGTCAAATCAGTTGAAGGTTGACCTATTAAACTCAATTGAAGTATGAGGGTAGGTCCAATTGATGACTGGTTCCATGAATCCAATGATTGAAGGAATCAATATTGGAAACCCTAATTCAATTGGATGCTTTATGTAATGGAGGTCCAATGTGATTGAATCTCTTGAGAATTAAGATGATGAATGATCCATTGACCCAATGATGATTAGTAATGATAAACAAAGAAGGTACAAAGGTTGAAACCCTAACAGTACCTAAGGGACTAGTACCAATTAAGGAATGAATCCCTAATTGCTTATTGGACCAATGACTTGATACACTACGTTAATCATAGTGGTATGCTCTTGATTGAAGGGTTGGTATGACCTAATAAATTTGAGATGATGTTAACATGAATTCATACATGAATATGATTTATGTGGTGATTAAGGGTATGATCCTTAAGAAGAGAGATCATGAAACCCTAATCATGAATATAAACCCTAATTGACAGGGCTTTTGGGTTCTAACCCTAATTGAGGGCAATTCTTAATGTAACCCTAATCCAGGGTGAGGATGTAACCCTAAGTCAGGGTAGTGATGTGTGAAACTCCAAATTAGGGAAATGAGATGTAAAACCCTAATTGGGATGAATAGTGAATCTCTAATTATGGACAATTGAATGAAATCCTAATGGAGATGCATAGTAAACCCAAATTGTGGGTGACTATGGTGGAAACCCTAGTTGAGGGTGATTCCATGAGAAACCCTAGTTGAGGGTGATTCCATGAGAAACCCTAGTTGAGGGTGACTCCATGAGAAACCCTAATTAAGAGTTAACATCACATGAATCTCTAATGCTATGTTGTGATGAGAGGCCCTAAGAAGGGTGAAGGTATGTGAGACTCTAATGTGGAGTCATAATGCATAAAGCCCTAATCTTGGGCAATATGACAATGAATTATAATCCTAATTTTAAATAAGGGTATAAGGAAACCCTAATGATGAGATAGAAGGAATGGCCTTATAAAGGTGAAACATTTCATGTGGTTGATTATAGGCAAGCTTATAGCAAGTAATGCTTTAACTTGAGATGAGTCTATATTATTAAAGATAGTTGGACCATTCTTATGTGTGACCTATGCACTTCATGGTAAGGGTGATAGGTTTATGGATGAAAGGATTAAGATGGGAAATACCTTAATCCAAGATAAGCTGATAACTTAAGGAAGTTGAAAGTGATGAGGAAAGTGATATATCAATATGTGATAAATATCACTTTTAGCATTAAAGGATTGGTATAGTTCAATACCTGGAATAGTTGCACAGGATTAGCATAGTCTAATACCTAGAATAACATCTGCACAGGATTGGTTAAACTCCAATATCTGGAATAGTGTCACAGGATTGGCTAACTCCCAATACCTGGAATGATAACACAGGATTGGCTAACTCCCAATACCTGGAATGATAACACAGGATTGGCTAATTCCCAATACCTGGAATGATAACACAGGATTGGTTAAATCTCAATACCTGGAATAATAACACAGGATTGGCTAACTCCCAATACCTGGAATAATAACACAGGATTGGCTAACTCCCAATAACTGGAATGCACAGGATTGACATAGATCAATACCTGGAATAATAACACAGGATTGGCTAACTCCCAATACCTGGAATAATAACACAGGATTGGCTAACTCCCAATACCTGGAATGCACAGGATTGACATAGATCAATACCTGGAATAATAACACAGGATTGGCTAACTCCCAATACCTGGAATGCACAGGATTGACATAGATCAATACCTGGAATAATAACACAGGATTGGATAACTCCCAATACCTGGAATAATAACACAGGATTGGCTAACTCCCAATACCTGGAATGCACAGGATTGGCTAACTCCCAATACCTGGAATAATAACACAGGATTGACATAGATCAATACCTGGAATAGTTGCACAGGATTGACATAGATCAATACCTGGAATAGTTGCACAGGATTGACATAGATCAATACCTGGAATAGTTGCACAGGATTGACACAGATCGATACCTGGAATGGTTGCACAGGATTGACATAGATCAATACCTGGAATGGATACACAGGAATAATATAAATCTAATGCTTGTACTAGTTGCACATGATTGGTGTAATCCAATGCCTGGAATACTTATATAGGATTGGTATAGACCAATGCCTGAATAAGACATGATGATGTACACTTTCATGTCTATTATAACCAAAATTTGTTTAGCAGATTGGCTGAGGCCAATAAGTTGAAACAAGAATGTCTCATGGGTGACATATCAAGATAATGAGTGTCACAAGAGAATGTCTCATGGGTGACATATCAAGATAATGAGTGTCACAAGATAATGTCTCATGGGTGACATATCAAGATAATGAGTGTCACAAGAGAATGTCTCATGGGTGACATATCAAGATAATGAGTGTCACAAGAGAATGTCTCATGGGTGACATATCAAGATAATGAGTGTCATAAGAGAATGTCTCATGGGTGACATATCAAGATAATGAGTGTCACAAGAGAATGTCTCATGGGTGACATATCAAGATAATGAGTGTCACAAGAGAAGTTTGATATGATGGTATAATATGGAGGATAAATGATATACATGTTCTTCCTATTCCTTATTAAGAAAATGCTTTAAACTGCTTATCATCTGCCTATTTTTATATCCTTAATTGCAATAATAATGTTTTGGCGGAGAGTTATATCTCTCGTTGGGGCAATTTACAATTGTCTCACCCCCGTGGGATCCAACATTTTTAGGTGGACGCGGACAAAGAGGCAGATACTCTTTTGCAGGAAAAGGACAACAACAGCTTGGGCAGCAGTGAGATCTCAGGTGGAGGCACTGACTGTCAAGTCATATAGCTAGAAGTCCTATGTGTCGTCTTTGTACTCTCAGGTCCTCGGAGTTTTCAGTCAGTGTTTTTGATATATCAAACTGAGGTTTTGGCTTGATGCCTCTAGATTCATATGTTGTCTGTATATAATGTTCATAAGGTAGTTGATGTTGTAGTCTCTGAAAAGAGATGGTACAGGTTATATACGTTTGAACCAGAATGTAAATGTTATACAATGGTTCTTGTTGTAAAGGATTTCCTATGTGTGGATCTCTTTGCAAAAAGTTTTAATTTTTAGTGATTTTCAGTAATCCGCTGTTAGTGATTGCTTCCGCTTAGTTAATAACGTTTGTCCGATCGACGTTGTTACAATAGAGGCGAGTTATATAACATTCTTCACTTATATTGCTTATTAGAAGCTTGTTGGTTCATGATTATTCTTGAATGTGATGATCTAAGCATAGAGAAACCATGCTTGGTTAGAATTACGAATTTTATTGTGTTCCCTATTTTGTTTCAGTTCTATATGAACATGTAAACATGTGTACAGCCTGTATAAGGTGTAACATGATCAGGGACAGGTTGATAGCAACAACCTATGGTGGTATGTACAAAACAAATGATGGTTCAAATTAGGGTTTTCAAGCTATTTCCTTCCCTATCACATAACTTATTGTCATACCATTCAACAACCAATAATGTTGCTATCTTGGCAACTGATGTTCGTGATCAAGAGTGTCCAATTTATGGTGACAACCTATGGTCACCACCTTCGTTCAGGTTTTGACTCAATTAGACATTTAATTATCATCCACTAAGTATTCTAATGATGTTATCAATCGATGATGATATTGGCTTATTATTTGATGATGTTAACTGAATGTATTACTGATCTAGCAACCAATGGTGACCTAATGATCACAATTAATGGTGTATCAGGTCATCATCATATATGACGAATTAGTAATGTAATTGTAGATTTGACTATACCTTGAACCAATGGTCCCTTGGTTCAATTGATCTAATGGTTAGACCTATACTTCGATTGATAACCTTGAACAATGAACCTGATCCAATGAATAATATTGGATGCTTTAACATCCAATGGATTAGAATAGATCACATGTTATTATATGTGGGTCATAGTGAAGATAAATTAATGGTTCGATACCATTAATTGGTAGTCTTTCCTTTGCCATTATATAATTATATTTGATAAATCAATGTAATGAGTGGATACGTAACTCCCATGTGATCTAGCCTATTATCATAACTTGATGTAATTATATGATGTTGATTGGTTATAATCAGACCTCTTGAATGATTAATGTGATAATGAATTACACTCTTCTTATGTTGAAACCACAATGTAGTATTATTTGAATATCATAGTGCCTTGCCATGTAAAATCTATGGACATACATGTGCTAATGATCTTTTGAGCCTTGTTTAAGGCATGGAATGATGATGATAACCTTACTATGAATAATGTGATGGTCTTAAAGACCTTTGGGCATGTTTGAAGCCATGATTGAGGTGAAATCCTCTTCATGTTCCAATAAGGGTTAAAACCCTAGAACTTGTGATAAGATATTGGTATCTTGCAATAGTATGATGATAAGTGTGGTCTATTAATTTGTAATGAACGATAGATGTGGTAATGTGATTAAGATTTATATCTCAAATGTTTTATATATTTTGAAGTTGTTATACATATACTCTTGTTAGAAAATAATTAGGGTTTGAATGTCCACTTGTATGATAAATCCTTAATGCATTCAATTGGCAGTAATTAATCAAGTGTAACCTTAATCATGTAGTGCCCTGTGCCATAGATCCATCTGAGTGTCAGAACTTGCCAGATGGTGAAACGAGTATTCCTAAGGGAAACTCGGAGCGCATACTGATGAGTATGCGGGGTGCTTGTCATCCTGAATTCAAGTGTTTAGGGAGGATGATTGCGGTCATACCTAGCCCTCAGTTTGAGAACAACTGCGGTCGTGTCTCGGTGATTATATATGTGATGAGATGGGAAAACAACTATGGTTGTACCTCGGATGGTAGGGTATGCGTACCCACCTCCTTTCACTAGTGTCGTGACCTATACCAAGGACGGACTAGGCTGTTAGAAGCTTGACCTTATGTGTCGCTGTGGCGGACCCGTACTGACCGGGGGCGGAGAAGATCTTAGGAGTCCGGCTCTTCCTAGATCTTGTATGGCACTGATTTCGACTTAGTAGTGGTCAGTTGGGACTTGAGTGGTATTTCTCAAATCCCTCAGGGCAATGTAATAAAAGAAGTGATATAAGCTGTGTAGTATACTGACTAGGGTTAAATACGTCTCACATTGCTTGATTAATCTTTAACTAGTCCTTATACTATTCAGTGTTTACAAGATGATATCATATGACATTTTAGTAGTTATACTTCTTGTTGAGTTAATTTGTTTAATGGCTTAGTATGCTTAACCTATTCAATCTGCTTAAATTGCTTATTCATTTCTATATCTGCTCAGTTCATTTACTGTCAATTAATATGTTATAATCAATATATGTTGGAGAGAGTTATATCTCTCGCTGGGACTGGGTCTCACCCGTGGGTCACCACATTTTTTTAGGTGGTCGCGGGCAACGAGGTCGAGGTCGTGCTGTGGAAGAGAACCAACCTGGTGATCAATAGATTCGGAAGGTTGGTTAGTTGTAGATGTTAGTTATAGATGTTAGTAGTGGAGTCCTAGTGTCGTCCATGTACTCTCAGGTCCTGGTATGGGATGTGTTTTCTAGATGATATATTTGTATCGACACGAGGTTTTGGTATTATGCCAATGTTTGTAAATATATGGCACGGACATGTGAAATATCTTTTGTATGCAGGATGTGACTGAGGTCTTTGGACCCATATGCAAATGCTTGTTAAAGTATATGAGAATAGAATGATGGACCTTTTATAAATGTTCTAGAGTTTATTTACATTGTTGGAATCGGTTTTAATTGTTTCACATTTTCGATTATGTGATTACTTAGTAGTTGATTGTATTTTGTGTTTTGAGTAATCTCATTTAGCATGATGAGGTGTCATAGGCAGTAGGAAGATCAGTAGTGAAGTGTGAATAACGACCTTATTCCTTGACATATAGAATAAAGGACGCCGACCAGAGATGATAGTTGGAGCCATCAAGTTTGACGGCGGTAACACACAGAAAATGAGGGGGATCGATAGAGGCCATGATGAGAAGAGACGGAGTGGCAAGAAAATGAGTGGTGCAGCAACAACAGTCAGTAGATAAGGAACCCACTATGGGGCAGTAGAGAAGCATCAGACTAGAAGAGACCGGCTACGGGCAGATTGACTGATAAAGGAACCTACGCCGTTATGAGGAAGATCAAGATTCTGTCATGAGCCGTAGGCAGAAGAACCCAAAGAGTCGGAGAGACTCTCAATGTGCAACAACTATGGCTGTCCAAAAAACGTCAAGCACATAAAGAGGTGAAGAAGGAAGAAATGTATTAGAGGAGTAGAGGGAGGGGTGTGAAGACAACAAGAGGAGGAGGAGGGAGCGGTGCCAGGAAGGTGGGAGGGGCGGTGGTGGCGGGTGGAGGCGGCGGCTGGGTGGACAGGGTGCAGCAGCAGCGGGGGGCTGTTGCGGTGGTGGGGGGTGGGGGTGGGGGTGGGGGCGGTGGTGGGGGGAGGTCTAGGGCATGGGGGTAGGGTGGGAATTTGCATGAAAAAAAAAAATCAAAACTACTCTTGATATCGTATGGAGAGAATTGGAATTATATATTCGATGATCAAAAAAGTGTACAATATAGTTTCTTATTTAGGAGAAGAGAGGAGAGATAAAATAGAGATGAGCAATATGGGACTAAACTACTGAAGTAAAAACATAAGTGACACACATGCTAGGCACATGACACTCAGTAAAACATAACATATCTATATAAAGTCCTATCTAAGCAATCATAGCAAGGATGAGAGAGATTGAAACATACACTTGGACAATGTGGTTAGAGTGGTTCCAATCTCCAAACTAGGAGACCGTCAATCGACTAGCTATAGAGGTCAACCTCTAGGACTTTGCAACCCATGTATACTTATATTCCATCATAATATATACAAGGAGATCACCATACATCCAAGGGCTTACCTATTCAAGACAAGAGTCTTTCACCTACACAAGGGCTTACTCACTAGATCAAGATGTCTTCAGCCTTCACCAAGGACTTACCTCACACTTGGATCAAGTCTTTGTCCTTGAAGGAATTACCCACTTTTCTTGAATCTTTTCCGTGCCCTTATCCTTCACCTGGAGAAGATCTTCACACCTTCTTCAACTTTGAAGAAGTACAGCAGCTACACCTTCACTCAGAGAAGCTCACTTCAAACTTTTCTCTTTGAGAAAGGGGATTGGGAAGATGGAAGGAATGAGAGCTTTACAAGATAACATGGAGGTATCTCTCTTACAACATACCCAACTAACTCATACCCACGAAATGATTTGTAAATGAGAGAGAGAAAAGGGCTCAAAGGGTTGCAACACACTCAACTATAGTAAGGACCAAGGATACCATGAATGAGCAAACTTGGAATAAACTCCAAGAAATCCTATTTATAGTTGGAGGTGTTCCTTTGAGTGTGGGATCACTTAAGAACAAAAATTAGCCATTTTATAACTTAGAATGGATCTATTTTCGTTTCTAGCAACTCTCCAATGATTGGAATCACGTATTCTATGCTTTTCATACAATATATTCGGTCGAGTTTCAATAAAGATAACTTGATCGATCCACTAACCTAAGAAGCTAATTTTCAAACTATCAGTTGAGTTTGTCCTGAAAAACTCGACCGATGAGTCAAAATCAGTTTTGATCGGTGAGTCGGTCAGTTGAGTTTTGTGAGTGTGCAACTCGACCAATTGATCCATTTCCAAGAATCCATCACTGATCGGTCGAGATTCAAACTCGACCGGCAAAGTTGTTGTGACAAATTTTTCAAAATAGTTTTAGAGTGACCAAACGATGGAATTAAGTGTCCCTGGTCTTTTCTCATTTTAGTTACAAGTCATATCATCAATACACGTGATTATAAAAGTATTCTAATGTGGTTTGTAGTGATTTCCCAAATTGCACACTTGCATTGCTTTTTGACTTGAACTTGGACAATTTAGGGCTTGTGTTATTTGATCCTTTTCATGTACCTAAAGCCTAAAATCAATCTTAAACAAACATATTAGATACATATGAATAAAATGTTTAAGTCATTATCAAAACATGGACAATGTATAACTCTCAAGTCAACAGGGAGTAGTACACTTACCAATTTGGATTCAAGGGAGGTCGAGCTGATGGTGGCATAGATATGTGAGGCTGGAGAAGGAGGCGTTGGTAGTCGAAGAAGGTTAGAGAAGGTGGAGAAGTTGGAGTTGTGATTGAGCTATGAAGGAGGAGGAGGCGGCAGTATGGTGTCGCTATCTACACGAGTGGTTGTCTCTCCAGGGTAGCCTTTTTTGTGTCGTGTTTTCTGGTGAAGGAGGAGGAGGAGGCGGGTCGCACTTGGGTAGAAGGCGGCAACACAAGAAAGTAGGGCTTGAAGCTGGCAATTTATGGCTCGACAAAGATCAGAGGGAGCGCACGATCAATGGGAAGATAGAAGAAATAGGAGACCAGACAGTTAGCGGAGCAATTGAGGAGACACACTCAGAGGACAAAAAAGTCTGCATGACTAAAATCAATAGATGCTCTTTTTTTCAATTAACATGTAATTCATGTTATTTTTTTGATAAAAATATACAATATGTATGATTCATGTAGGTAGGGTTAATTACTTACTATACTACGATATCACGTAGAGGTGTTAAATAATTGGGTTTGGGTCAATCGGTTCCGAGTCAAAATTTGACTCGGATAGAGTGTATTAACTGTCAATCCTAGAACCAAATCCAAAGATGGATTTTGTTTGAATGTTCTCTCAATCAATCCAGAATTGGTCCAGATTTAGAAAATTAGATTTGAAGACAAACTTGGACCCATATTTGATAATAATTTTATAAGAAAAATTAATTTGTTGGTTAATGCCCTTGATTAAATTCCATTTTAAGAAATTGAGTTCGGTCGGTTTCGGGTCAAAAGATTTGACCCGTAGTGTTTAACGTTCATTCCTGACCTAAATACACAATTGGATTTTGTTCGACTGGCCTCTCAATCTAGAATCAACCCAGATTGAGAAAATTAGATTCAAAACTAAATCTGGAACCATATTTAACAATGATTTTATAAGAAAAACTAATTCTCTATACGCTCCTGATTAAATTCGTCTGGCTAAGAAATTGAGTTCGGGTCGGTTCTAGGTTAAAATATCTGACCCAGAGTGTTTAAATGACATTCCTAGACCCAACCCAAAATTGGATTTTGTTTGACCGATCTCTCAATCAAGAGATGACCCACAAATTGAGAAAATTAAATCCGGAACCAATTCCAAACCTAGATTTGAAAATGATTTTATAAGAAAACACAATTCTCTGGTTACATGTCCATGTTCTCTGTTAAGAATTTGGGTTCAGGTCGGTTCTGGGTCAAAACATCTGACCTATAGTTGTTCGATCGGCTTCTCAATTCAGTACTGACCCATATTAAGAAAATTAGATTTGGAATCAAATTCGGAGCCATCTTCAATAATTATTTATTAAGAAAAATCAATCGTGAGGTTACGACATGTCTTATAAGAGTTGATAATTTCAAGGACTTAATTACATGTTCTTTGTTACTTGGTGTTAGTTCACCGAAGATATGTTAAAATTGACAATGGTGTGAGGTACGGGTGATAGCGAGACTGATAGGGTGTTAGAGTGAGTCAGAGGAAAGATGAACGAGAGGGGAAGAGAGAATGTATTTATCATATCAATTAAAAAAGAAAGGAAACCAAGACGGACAGAAGATTTGTATTTTTGTACTAAGGGGATTTGTTAAATAATAAGGGCATAATGTGATTATGCAACATGTTGAAGTTTCTTGTATAATTATAGTATATCACAACAAGTCAGAGTCTATTGTATGATCTTGGTATATAACTACGGGTTACAACATGTTGTGGATTGTGGTCTATTACAACATGTAGCTATTAAATAAGGGAACTCTTGTTGTGTGATTATGATATATTACAAGGGCTATGTTGTGTAATAGTGATCTATTACAACGATTTATCATGTGTGGCTTTACAATGGGTCACAACATGGTGTGTAATTATAATATATAACAACATTTCGGAGTATGATGTGTGATCTTGGTATATAACAACATGTTTCAACATATTGTGTTATTGTGGTCTATTGCAACATATACATATTACAACAGGTGAATACTTGTTACGTGATTATGGTATATTATAATGGATTAGTCTATGTTGTGCAATGATAGTCTACTACAACATGTTATCATGTGTGACTATTACAATGGCTCACAGTATGTTGTGTAATTATCGCCTTTTACAACAGCTTTGAGTATGTTGTGATACTATAGTCTATTATAATATTTTAACATGTGTTGTAGTATCACATATACTATAACATGTTTGACCTGTTATAAATAATGTGTGTTGTATATAATATACAATATACAATACGTATATAGATTTGTTCTGATAAGTATACTGATTGTAACACAACCGAAAGAACTGTTATGTTTCTCCCGTTATAAAAAAATATTTTCTGTAGTAGTGCGGCTACCGACTGTGTCAAATAATTCGGCTCGTTCAGTGCCTTGTCAGCATAATACACACAATGACATATTAGTCCTTGTTGGGTCCAAATTTGGCACATTCACCTTAAATAGTGAACGCGCCGAGGTACGTTCATTTAGAAAAGCGCTACTTCGGGAATTAATTTTGGCTGTATGTTGCGTGGTAGTTAGTTTTGGAAAAAGGTGCTACTTTGAGTTTTTTCTCCTATGAATGCAAGTGCGCCCCATTTTTTATAGATCGTGCACACAAATCAATACGTGAAGTTTAGTTTCATATTTGATGTTTAGCTTAGAAACAACGCCTTGATGATGTTAATAATATACAAAGTTTAGGGTTTGGGAACTATATGTTCACCGTGATTTATAAGAATGTACACCAACTTTAATGCATCCGCTTTTAAAATTGGATGCACCCATTTCAGTTTAAAAATATCCATTTGTTGTTCAACCTAACCGGAGAATTATTAGCCAATTCACTCGTTTGGAGTAAACCCTTCCGAAATAGATGAGTCTAAATCTTGTGTATTCAAATTCTGTCCCAACCTCTATTTCAAACTATCTAGTTCCTTGACTTGTGGGTTCCATTAGTATACTATTTGGATGTGTTGGACACATTGCCCTGAACACAAAAGATGTGAGCCCGCAGAAGATACCATATACGAACAAAGCTACGTATCCACTTGTGCTAAATATACAACACTAATTCCCCATTCTTTTGTAACCTCGTAGCATGTAGCTTTTTATACATTTTGCAGGAGCGAGAGATATTGAAACCATTAGTAAATATCGGTTAGAAGTGCGACAGATTGCAGAATGGCTGATCACAGCTTCAGCTGTCCATGGTCAAGTCGGGGACCGTTGACTATACACATCATCACTTGAATCGGATTCGCGACTTACTGAGACGGGCTAAGGAAAAGATGAATGGACAGCACGTTCATCTAGATAAGTGCTAGTTTGAGAATTAATTTTGGCTACATGTTGCCTAGTGTTTATTTTTATAAAAAGGTGCTACTTTGGGTTTTTTTCCTCTCTTATGAAAACATGTCTATCTTAATTTTTTATAGATTGTGCACACAAACCTCCTGTGATATACACGAAGGCTATTATTAATTGGATGCACCCATTTCAGTTTAGAATATCATTTGTTGTTCAACCTACCCCTGAGAATTATTAGCCAATTCACTGAGCCTCGTTCGGATTAAACCCCTCCTAAACAGATGCAACTGCGGGCAGCAGAAGATACCATATATGAACAAAGCTATGTATCGACATGTGCTAAATAAACAACACTAATTCCCCATTCTTTTGTAACCTCATTGCATGTAGTTTTTAATACATTTTGTAGGAGCGAGAGACATTGAAGCCACTAGTAAATATCGGTGAAAAGTGCGATAGATTGCAGAATGGCTGATCACAGCTTCAGCTGTCAGTGGTCAAGTTGGGGACCGTTTACTACGCACATCATCACTTGAATCGAATTCCCGACCTGTACAGAGACTGGCCAAGGAAAAGATGAATGGACAGCGCGTTCATCTAGATAAGTGCTAATTCGAGGATTAATTTTGGCTAGATGTTGCCTGGTGTTTGTTTTTATAAAAAGGTGCTACTTCGGTTTTTTTTCTCTTATGAAAACAAGTGTATCCCATTTTTTATAGATTGTGCACACAAATCTCCTATGAAGGCTATTATTCAGAGTTTCATATTTTACTTAGAAACAACTCCTGGATGATGTTAATAACATACAATTTTGTAGGGTTTGGAAACTATATGTGCATCATGATTCGTAAGAATGTATACCAACTTTAATGCATCTGCATTTAGAATTGGAAATATTATTCGTTGTTGGACTTACTCAGAATTATGAGCCAATTTACTGAGCCTCATACGAGTACACCCCTACTAAACATATGCAATTACGGGCAGTAGAAGATACAATATATGAACAAAGCTATGCATCGACATGGAACATATATACAACACTAATTCCCGATTCTTTATTAACTCATTGCATGTAAGTTTTTATACATTTTGCAGGAGCGAGAAAGATTAAAGCCACAAGTAAATATTGGTGAGAGGTGAGGTAGAATGCAGAATGGTTGATCACAGCTGCAGCTGTCAGTGGTCAAGTTGGGGCAGTTGACAATGAACAGGCTCTCTTGAATCTGGAATTCGCGAGCTAGTGATCACGGGGCACGAACAATATGATAACAGGAAGCCCCGCGTCCGCAAGAATAGAATGTATCTTGGCGCTGGATATTCGGCCCATCGTCTGCAAGAAAAATATGATAACAGGAAATCTTGTATGGAACTTTTTCGTGCTGCTAAGTGCTAGGTCGCCATACAATGCCAATCCCCTACCTCTGAAATCAGCAGGTCCCACGACACACGGTCACCAGATGCGGTGGAAGGATGGGGGGCCTGCGTCGGCAGGAACCGCTTCAAGTCTCACCCAGTATCGCCCCAGCTCCCACCTCTTGTATGCAAGGAACCCGCCAAGGACCACCTGCAGGAGGGCAGCAGCGGCAAGGAAGACCCACCCCACTGTCGCAGCAACCTTGGGATTTGACGTTTTGGGCTTCTGGCGCTCGCCCGGCTGCTGCTGCCTGTCTCCGTTGTTCCCTCCAATCGGTGGTCCTGGTGATGTATTTGAACCTGGCACTTCCGAGCCCGGTGGCGCCGGCGCCGACGGGGGAGCGGGAGCTGCGTCACTCGGCGGAGACGGCGGCGAATTAGTTCCTGTTTCGGGCGGTCCAGGCCCACCAAATTTTCCGGGATAATAATAATAATAAGGAAATGGGGGATAATAATAATAAGGTAATTGGGGATAACCGTTGCCGGAACCCCATTGGTCGCTGTCGACGACGGCGCTGCCGTGATCAAGAACGATAAAGAAAACGGCGGCCATGACAAGAGACGGCCATTGTAAGGCAGCCCTGCTCTGCTGCTCGGCTATCCTATGCTGGCGCGAAAAGTGCGGCATCTATAACTATGGGATTTGGAGAAAGGTGATCGGACGTTGGCTAATAACCTCTCGTCCCTTTTCGAACTTTTTGTCTTCCAAAGGCCATAAAGACAGGCACCATGGAAACGAGTGGAGATATTGGGGCGTTATCTACCAGAGAAGCAATTTATTAAACCGCTAATAAGCCATCATCAAGTGGGGAGAAGCTTTAACGTCAAACCAATGGCGTTATTAAATAGGATTGACAAAGTCCAGCGGCGGCGACACCGTCGGCGGGAAACCATAATGAAAATCAGCGACTTGCTCAAAACCTCCTACTCTGTTAGTTTGGATAATTATATACAAGAAGAATATAGTCATATAAACATAATTTATTTTGAGGAAAACTGTGCGGGTCATAAAATCACCGGCAACCGTTACTTTCCGGCAAATGAAAAGCTGCAGGACCTGTTTTTTTTTTTACCTTTATTCTGATGTATGATTGTAAATATATTCCGAAAAAGACTTGCTGCCAGAATAAATGAATATAATATGTTATACGGTGTTCGACCATTTATGATTTTTGCTCGAAGCATCAACGTTGACCGTTATTCAATTCTGAGTTAGAAGCGGGAGGGGTGGCCACACCTTTTCATGCCTCGAGAGTTTACACTGTCGGATTCATCCGAGATGAGTTCTCTCGGTCACCAAAAAAATTAGAATACGTCTTCACTATGATAATAAAGTAATGAAATTTAGTTGCGCTCAATACTTGGAGATAGTAATTTATATTTTAAGCTTTACCGGCCACACAGACTATAAATGGACATGGTATCATTTGATTGGTTCATGTACAGTCAAGTTCACATTAACTATTTTTGTATCTTTTAATTTACAATGAAACATTAGTTTTTATTGCAAAATTGATTTATAGTGATTTTAAATTGTGTAGCGATGATCTAATAATGATAATCGAAATAATATAGAATTGTGTTTTGTCGATTTTACTTGTTTCACTTGTTCTGCTATCCGCCCAGCCGAATGTGGACAAGATTACTATACTTGTATATGGGAGGGGCAATTACCCTACCCGTTAACATGAATTTTATGTTCTTAAGAGTACGGTTAAATCCTTGATATGCACCACCTAAGGGACAACCAATAAAATAGCCTACTCTCGTGACTAGAGGGAGAGGTGATAATCATTCCCATAGCATGACGGGGAAGAGGAGCGACAACAATCCCAAGGGCCAACCAAACACAACAAGCCCAAAAGTAAGCAACAACAAGCGAGCTAGCAGTCGAACTGATTAGTTGTCAGTCAACCTAATTTCAAAATTTGGTCAAGCCTCTTACTTTGAAGATAGGGGAAGATGAAAATTCAAGTAGAACGAGGGGTTAGTGTGTGTATCATAATGGGTCAGATATGGTAGTTTGCCTCTCGAACTTCCTAGAAGGATAAATTTCACGAAGATTTAATGCTAGTGAGGTGGCACTCAACCTAAATCTATTGACCAAGGCATGGAAACCAATTGATATATCATGAAACAACACCATGTGATTGCATTTTCCTTCTTTCACCTATGTTTTCAATTCATAATGATACAATGGCACTCAATCCTAGGATTATGACTACTCGCATCCATGTAGTAATGCCATGGGTAAAATAGACTGACAATCAAAATTACGACTCAAAATGATCATAGGATGTCATCCAGAATCAAAAGAAGATCACGACTATATTTTTTCATCATTCATAGATCTCAGCCATCCACAATTGATATCACAAAATTTGATTTGTCTGGGAATCATGTCAAGTGTAAAACTTTTTTTGCCACCCCAACCCCAAGATCAACACATAAGCATGCCAAAGGCCATGAAGGCCGCAAAGTGAGAAGAAAATCATGCACATAAAGCTAAATCACTCCTACTTAACATCATAAACTAAGAAGACGAACAAATGTCCATAAAAGATCCAATAACTTTCACACATATGTTCACAAACATCCACATATGAGTGACCAAGATCACCACCTATTTATACATAAAACATAAATATATAATGGTAAGTGTACAACATCCTCATAAAGTTGATTTATATGATGGTAATCGTACAACATTGATATGAGTGACCAAGATTACCACCTATTTATACATATTGTCTTCCTTTTCATGTTCTCAACATAAGCACGTGTATAAGACATATATGCATATATTCATAAATACATGTTATAAGAAACAATGTACATGAGTTTGGGTAATATAGGAGTGACTCTTAAATGCCACAAAGCTACAAATTTCTACCTTCTACTCATTTTTTCTAGGAAGTGGAGACTCCTTACCAGTGAACCCATGAGATGGGTGCTGAGAAACTAAAAAGGTGGAGAAACATGATAGTGATATTGAAATCCTAGGGAGAGCCTTTGGCGTCGGTTGTTTAACCCCCTTTGGCGTCGGTTTCTGAGCGACGCCTATGTGGGCGCCGCTAAAGGTCGAACACTTCGGCGTCGGTTTTTTAACCGACGCCTATAATACATATAGGCGTCGGTCTTTTAGTAGATAACCGACGCCAAAAGGGTTCGCGCCACAGAAAACGGCGTCATCTAGGACACATTCTGCATCGGTTATCTACTAAAAGACCGACGCCTATATGGACTATAGCGTCGGTGTTTACTTGGTAACCGACACAGAAAGTGTCCTAGAAGATGTTGTTTTCTGTGGCGCGAACCAGTTTGGCGTCGGTTATCTACTAAAAGATCGATGCCTATATGTATTATAGGCGTCGGTTTGACACGAACAGCCGACGCCATTTCCAGTACGACTGTTGCCACATTAGGCGTCGGTTTTGTTCAGAAACCCGACGCTGTAGGTCTTTGTTGACGGTTTTCTGTAAATAACCGACGCCTATATCTATTTTTTTTTCATATCAGTTTGCAGGCCTGCTGTGGCTGGTCAGTTCAGGTTTACGACATCCATTGATATCAGCCTACAAACAGGCCACAAACCTGCAAAAGTCCCAAGGAAAATTTCACACAAGTAGATACATTCAGACATCAATTTAATTCTCACATTCACGCATATAGAAACATTCAAATACATGTATTAACATTCAGAAATATTCATTTACAAAGTATCATTCATTATCGCTATCAACATCCCAATTATATCTTACAGTTGCCACTGCTTGTATGGCTTTTTCCCATTCTTCTCTTATTTCATTTAATGCTTCCATCGTATATGGAGCATGTATATTTTTTAAGCATTTACATATAGTGTTGTCAGTTTTAAACACCTGCAAAGAGAATGATGTATATATATAAGTAATAATATAAAAATAAGATTGATATATTTCATACTAACTAATGAGACTATATATAATACCTCATTTATGGTATTGATGTCCAATGCGACATGTTTGATAATCATCTGCATAAATCACATCACATAGTATGCGCATGCCCAGCCATTGTCTTGTGTAGCGCACTATAAATTGAAACATACAAAATAATACAACTAAGTACAATTCACATCAATAATATATACATTGGAGTCGGGAACTTACTTGTACGTTCTGCCAATTTATTGGCTGGTTCTTTTTCCTTGGGACCGTTCCTCCAGCCTTTTTGAATGCATCTAAACCCCTACATGTTAATATAACACAGTAAATTACATAAGTAAATAGTAATGTAATAACAGATGTTAACAGATACAAAAATGAAATATTTCTCACCAGAATAATGACATTCTCATTACGTGTCCAATTTTAGTGTTTAATGTACTTCCCGCGGGATCTAGATAATAAACAGTGAACGTCTCGGAGACAATAACTAGTAACTCCCAATGTCTACCGCTAGAGGTAAAAAGTTAACAATTAATAACTCAAAATGCACAATAAAAATGAAATTTTCTTAAGTCCAAATTATAAATAAAGTAAACTTACTTGACATTGAATGGAGCTATTATTATCGTCTTCTTTTGCTGACCAAAAATTGTAAAAGCATCTATACAGTATTGTTGAACACTATCAAGGTCTTTAGCTACCATACTAATCAATGATGGAATCAAAAATCCCACATGATCAAATGCAAATTGTTTGCAATGATCTTCGACTAAGTAGCTGCAAAACATGTATTACGTATGCATTAATATATAAGAAACCAGATCACCGGATCTTACACAAGGTATATGGATGTATAAACAAGATCTCACCTTATCCATGTCTCTATCATTGATGTATTCAGCCAATCATACATAAACAGCTCAATAATATCTTGTATAAATAAAGAGCTATCGTATGATTGACCTGCATAATCTGCATCTAAAGAAACAATTATCGGGCAATGTATATTATGTGCCTGTAGCCAACATGTCATTCCCCTACAAGCAGGACCTAACGGGTATGTTAGGTCAGTTGGAACCCAAGTTGGTAATGCGGGAAGTGGAGGTGGAGGCCTAGGTGCTCCTGGTGTCTTCTTTTTAACCTGTATATATAATTTCAGATCAGTTGACATCATATATACACATTAACAGTCTAAATCAATGTAAATTTATCTTACAATTTCAGTAGTGTAGACGACATCTGCTTTGGGCCACAATATGACCCCGCCTTCTGCCTCAACAAGTGTATCAATATCCGGGTGGGGATATGGCAATGTAGCTTCCCTCCAATCGGGTAACACACGTAATGGGCCCACACAAACGTAGCCCTGTGGCATTGGAGTCCCGTGAAACCTTTCCCCAGGAAGGGACGGGTAAGCCTGCGCCTCTACAACAACATAGTCTTGTATTCTTAAGCGGCATGGCTTCAATGCCTACAAATTTACGTAAAGAATGTTATACATATATATATATATCATCTTGAAAACATATCATCTTGAAAAGACTAGCTACAATGTCATAAACAATACTTACAGCAGACGTGTTAGGCGATGGGTCTCCATGATTACTCGCAGTCTGTGCATCAGGAGAAGAATGGGTCTCCATAGGCTGATTGGAAGCATGAGATGCCTGCCACCGCAACAATTCTTCCTTGACCTTCTCAGCAACTACATCGTTGACCTTCTTAGCAACTATATCCTCGACTCTCTTATTCTCCTATACATGGATAAAAGAAACATTAGCTTCTTATTATTGAATTTCCTTTTGCAGTAACATTCTAAAAAAAGAATAGGTTACCTCTGCTTGAGAAAGTCCCGCTCTGGGTTTGCGCTGGGATGGCCCAAAGAATGCTTTGATGCCCACACCAGCGCCTGCACCCCTAACACGTCCAGGATGCTCTGGGTTACCTAGAGCAACTGTCAATTCATCCCTTGTGCCCTAAGGGATGAACGTGCCTTGTTTCCTCTGCTCATGCAGCTCCCGCTAATCACCATCAACATAAATTGGTAAGTTAACACCACAAATAATCAATATTCAAACGATTGCTCTAAGAGTTGTATTTTACCATTTTCGCAGCCGCCTCAGTAGTTACGGGCTTCTTTATTTCACCCTTCTTGTTTTTCCTCCCAGCTATCCAGATATCATGGTGAGGCATGGGTGTGGCAGACTCCTGAGTAGGAGCAGACTCCTGAGTAGCCGCAGACTCCGCATGTAGTCTTTGGCGAACGCTTGCATAGCCTTTTGGACCCATAGTGTGGTCATGCACATTCAGTGCACGCCTTGCTTTTTGTGCGTCACTGAGGGCCTAGTTAGTATGCACATTAATGATTTGGTTAGTATCACTAAATGTTAATCTTGAATAGGTGAATACAATGTATATTAATTAAATTGGGAGTGACGCCTAATACCTTGAATTCTTCAGATTTTCTTGAAGCAACAAAATTGTCCCAATCTTCTTTGTCCAAGAAGTTCCATTGTTCAAGGGCTGACTTCTTTTTCTTATCACCCTCTTTTATGTATTCTCTGTTCAGATTTGTCCTATAATTCCTAAGCATCTTTCTAGCGTGTTGCATCACACTTTTACGATGCAACTTCTCATCCAATGCAAACAGATTCTGTAAATAGAAATGTTATTAACTAGTATCCAAAATAGAATTGCAAATAATAGAATTTGTAATCTACAAAATAGAATTGCAAATAATAATAACTCACGCATAAATCCTTCCATATCAAGTCTTTTTTCCCCTGAGGAACTTTATGCCAATTATCATTCTTAACACCACAATGGCTCCGAGTGGTACACCCAAGATAGTTTACAAAATTATTGCGGTTCACTCCAATTGCATTTCCTCCATTATCAAACTCCACAACCAATTTGGATCCACTGCCACTAAGCGCTATTAACTTCTTCAACAGAGTGATGCCCCTTTTCTTGTTAAGTGCTTGGTGTTGCGCATCAAGTTGCTCCAGTGCTTCAGTGGGTAAATGTGCATCATCAACCTAAAATTTGACAAAAATAAACACACTGAATTAGCCTAATATAGAAATATAAGATATATGACATAACTAGAAGATAATGAATTTTATAGAAATACAGGATATGTTTTTAGAACTTACACTGGTATCCTCGCCATGCTCGTCATGGACAACATGCTCATCATGGACTTCATGCTCATCATGGACATCATGCTCATCATGGTCAGCCATCTGAAAATGTCATTAAAAAGGCAAACATTTAGCATTTGTATTAACTAGAAAAAGGCAAACATTTAGCATTTGTATTAACTAGAAAAAGGCAAACATTTAGCATTTGTATTAACTAGAAAAAGGCAAACATTTAGCATTTGTATAAACTAGAAAAGGCAAACATTTAGCATTTGTATAAACATACATGTCTCTAAAATTGTGATCTTTTATCAATTAACAATCCTTCATTGTGATCTCCGCGCACATATAAGTCATCCTTAGCTTCAATATTTTATGGAGTTGGCAACCCAACTGAGAATGGACTGGAGTCATCATACTTATCATAGTACTCTTCTTCATCTATAGGATATTCAATGAACTGTCTTTTACCATGAAGAACAACCGACCATTTATCATTTGCAGGATCATCCATATAGAATATTTGGTTCGCCTGTGATGCCAATATGAATGGTTCACCCTTCTCGCCAATCTTTTCAAAGTTCACCAAAGTGAAACCCAATTCATACACTATAACTCCTTTGGTGTTATCAACCCAATTACATTTAAAGAGCGGAATTTTGAAATCTATGTAGTCAAACTCCCAAATGTCTTCAATGACACCGTAATATGACATTTTAGCTTCACGTGGACTCTTATCCTTTGCACTTGCAAAGTACATAGTCGACGCTTGAAGAGTGACCCCACTATTTTGGACGACACTCTTATCATCTTGGCTCTTTGTGTAATATGTGAATCCATTAATGTCAAACCCTTCATAAGACATAACATTCGGTTTTGGTTTAAAGGCGAGGCATTTGATAGTTTCTGTAATATCATTTGGTGTTTGAGATAGTTGATGTAAGACTTTATCTTCAAACCACTTAGTAAAAGTCTTATTATGCTCTCTAGCAAGCCACATTGAACTTGCTCGAGGATGTTGTCTCTTTATGAAATTGGTATGTTCCTCGATATAAACACTCACTTCGTCCATATTGTGTAAAATATACAAGTGAGCTTGTTCCAACTGCTCACGGCTGATTACTTTCACCCGTGATCCCAAAATTCCTTTTCCCTCCTCAATATTCTTGTCATTATCAGGAGTGTCATTACCACTGAGAAATTCATTGCAAAAATCCATAACCTCTCTCGCCACATAACCTTCAATAATACTCCCTTCAGGCCGATAACGGTTTCGAACATCACCTTTAAAAACGCTCATGTATCGTTCAAAGGGATACATCCAATGCAAGAAAACTGGTCCCAACATTTTCACTTCCCTAGTCAAGTGGACAACAAGATGTACCATGATATCAAAGAACGAAGGAGGGAAATACATCTCAAGCTGACATAGGGTAACAACCACTTCTCTTTGCAAATTATCGAGAGTATCAGGGTCAATAACTTTGCTGCATAGACTGTTGAAAAAGAAACAAAGTCTGGTAATTGCAAACCTTACATGCTTCGGCAATATAGATTGAATTGCCACGGGCAATATTTGTTGCATTAGAGTGTGACAATCATGAGATTTAAGACCTATCAACTTCAGATCTTTCATTGATACCAATCTACGGATGTTGGATGAGTAACCATGTGGCACCTTAACATTTACCAAGCATTCACAAAAAGTTTTCTTCTCCTTTCTAGACAACGTGTAACAAGCGGGAGGTAAGTATGTTCTTTTATTACCCATTTCACGTAATTCTGTTAATTCATGACCTTATTCCCATTTCACGTAGGTCCAGTCTGGATTTTATCCCATCTTTAGTCTTACCTGGTATATTTATCAGAGTACCAATGATGCTATCACAGACATTTTTCTCAACGTGCATTACATCGATACAATGCCTGACTGTCAAAGAACTCCAATAAGGAAGATCCCAAAATATTGACTTCTTCTTGAATGAAGAATTGTCACTCCGTGTGGCCATACTACATTGTGATTTCTTACCAAATTCATTGACAATGTCTTTTACTCTTGCATAAACAACATCCCCTGGTATAGGTTTAGGTGCACTCCGTTCATCATTCCATCCATTGAATGTTTTGCGCTTCCTACGATACGGATGGAATTTTGAAAGAAACCTTCGATGACCAAGATATACAGTCTTGCCGCCATGTTTTAGTCTTATTGAATCAGTGTTTTCTTCACATATAGGACACGCTTTAGCTCCTTTGACACTATATCCAGACAAATTCCCATATGTTGGAAAGTCATTAACAGTGCAAAACAACATAGCGTGCAAACGAAATGTCTCTCTTGCTGAAGCATCATTGGTCATCACACCTTCAGCCCAAAGTTTCTTTAAGTCATCAATTAAAGGTTCAAGATAAACATCGATATCATTTCAGGGTTGTTTAGGGCCCGATATCAACAACGACAACATAACGTACTTATTTTTCATACACATCCAGGGAGGAAGATTGTATATAACAAGCATGACTGGCCAAGTGCTATGTTGGCTGCTCAATGTCCCGTACGGATTCATCCCATCTGTACAAAGCCCAAGTCTTAGATTCATATCTTCTTCACCAAATTTGGGGTACAATAGATCAATCTTCTTCCACTGTGGGGAATCAGACGCATGTCGTAGGATCCCATCATTATTTTTCTTAACATCTGCATGCCACCTCAAATTCTTCGCATCTTTTGTATTTGCAAATAAGCATTGAAACCGTGATATTATAGGTAGATACCACAACACCTTGGCAGGAGAACCAGTTTTGGACTCCCCCGAAGTCGTCAATTTATATCGTGACGCACCACATTTTGGACAATCTTTCAAATCTACATAGTCCTTTTGAAATAATACACAATCATTCGGGCATGCGTGTATCTTCTTGGCCTCCATTCCCATTGGGCACAACATTTTCTTTACCTGGTATGTTGAGATTGGCAGCTCGTTTCCTTCAGGAAGCATTTCTTTCAACAAAGTCAACAATGAAGTGAAGCTTTTGTCGCTCCATCTATTGTTAGCTTTCAACTTATACAATCTCAACACAACGCTAAGCTTCGTAAACTTAGCACAGCCTGTGTATAACGGTATCTCAGCATCATGCACAATGTTTCTAAAGATAGGAGGTGGATCGGTGTGCTCTACCCTACAACTATCCAGCATCGCATCAACGATGTCTGCTGGAACTGGTTCATTCACATTTACGTCATCGGAGGTAATTTCTTCTTCCACCCAAGCACTGTTATCGACATCTACTGGTTTCGATTTTGAAATCTCTCCATGCCAGTGCCATTCTGTATAGCCTTGTACAATCCCGTTGCACATGACATGACTTTTTATTTCCTCATCAGTGTTGACTTTCAAGTTGTTACCGCAATGCCTACATGGACAGTAGAACCTATCTGTAGGTTTTTTCCTATGTTCCTCGGCAAATCTAATAAACTGATCAAGACCAGATATAAACTCTGGGGTGCAACGATTACGAATGGACATCCATGATCTATCCATTCTATGATCAGAGAAAACAAGTATATATTAGGAAACAAGTATATATTAGGAAAAGATTAGGGTATACACTTACATCCTACCTAAGTGTATAATGTGATGTCATTCTTATATATAATAAATGTGTACCACCTATCCCATCCTTGAACACCTAATCTCACTAGTAAGTGTATAATGTGTATTGGGTTTTCAAGAAAATTTTGGCAGCATTTCCCCGCTGTTCTCTAAGTACATATATACTTAGAGAACAAACGGGGAAATGCTACCGAAATTTTCTCGAAAACCCAATACACATTATACACTTACATCCTAAGTGAGATTAGGTGTTCAAGAACAGTCCCAAACCGGGGACTATCCAAGATTTACTCCTAATGAATAAATCTTGGACGGGTTTCTAGGCCAACAAATACATGTGTTGTCATTCTTATATATAATAAATGTCTATAAACTACAGGCAACATGGTTAATCCTAATCAACAGAGCATTATCAAATAATAAATCAAGAAATCAATAGTTTCAAACAAAAGGTCTAGGAATCTTTACTAGACATTATATGTATCCCTAATCATCATATTTAACATACTACATTATTATGAACATCCAGATCAGATTAAGATCATACTATGTTATAACCATTGGTTTAATAACCCTATTTCTACATGTACATGTTTATCAACTTTAAAACCCTATAATTCATGAAATCATTCTAATTCAATTTAATATCTTGGGATCACATAATTATATAATGACATCAGAATATATAGAAGAATCATAATTAACATGACTAACAACATGCTCATCAAACTAGGGTTTTCGAGAAAATTTTATTCACAATCTATGCATTTTTCTGATCAAAACCATATACAATATGTCTATAATTGGAGCTAGCATTTATTTCCTATATTATTGGCAATATTAATGTGTGAATCCGACCTGGAGAGGAGCTGTGGTCGAACCTTGAAGGTAGGGCTAGGGCTAGATGAGTTACAGCCGGTCTGGAGAGGAGCTGTGGTCGAACCGGTGGCAGTGCGCGACGATCGATGAGCAGGCGGCGGTAGAGAAGCAACTAGCTAGCTGTCGGCCTGGCGGCAGCGCGACGGCGGTGGAGAAGCAGCTAGCTGTCGGTGGAGAAGCAGCTTCTGTCGGCCTGGCGGCGGCGGCGTGGAGGCACTGGCGGCGGAGTGGAGGCACCGGAGGAGAAGGCGGCATGGAGGCGGCGGCGCGGCGGCACTGTCGTGGAGGGGTGGTTGCGGCGGAGTGGAGGGTCGGGCGACAGTAGAGAAGAAAGGGTCGGGGAACAGTTTATGCGATGAAACAGAAGAAAGGGGAAGAGTCGGGTGATCGTGGGATATTAAGTTCACCAATAGCGTCAGTTGTTTGACACAACCGACTCCTAAACCTCTTTAGCATCGGTTGTTTGAACCAACCGACGCTCAATTGGATGATATTTTCACAAAATTGTTTGGGGGAACCACTTTCGGCGTCGGTTATCAACGGATAACCGACGCTGAAAGTGACGCTTTTCGTGCAAAGTTTCATCACACATAGGCGTCGGTGGCTATTTAAATAACCGACACTGTATGTGACACTTTTTCTTTTCGCTCAAAAATTGGATTTCGCGGGAGCTTTTAGGCGTCAGTTTGTTATTGTCAACCGACGTTGAATACAAAGCGGTACCCGTGTCTGGCTGGTCTTCGAATATAGACGTCGGTTTGCTTAAACAACCGACGCCTTATATTATAGGCGTCGGTTTTCCTTAATAATCGACGCCCATAAAAGCGACACTGAATGCTATTTCTGTAGTAGTGAAGCATCTACATAGTGCTCTAAGTATGCATGATCTACTAGCTATGTTGAATTAGGAAATTTTAATTGAATTAACAATTTCTACAAACTATAGTTTTTGTTAGTAATGGCAATATAAAGTAAAGGAAAACAATACATGCAAGGCACATTATAAAAGTAAAGGCATCATAATATAAAAGTTGTAAAATATATACACAAGTATATCTATATTGTTTGATTACATATTTTATTGTTTAGCAATGAGTAGTTGGGATGTACTGTCCAAACTACATGATATTTTTTAAAGACTGAAACTTCCAAATTTTTATTGGACCAAATGTGAAAATAGATTCTTTATTAAAAACACACGAAGTATTTCACTAGATGATTTTAATATTTTAATTGATTTAAATTAATTCCTCAATAAATCATATAAAGAATGAAAAATAGGGGTTTATGACTAAAGCAAAGCATGTGGCACATTTTCACATTAGTTTTGATATAAAGAGTCATTGTTCTTCTTATAAGAGGTACGTTCTCATAGGCCATTTATCTTGGGTACTCATGAGGGGTGTCTCTATGCTAAACAACTTCACAAATAAGTGATATCACACTTACCTGATTTATCAACAAATCCCTTGTTTCACTTGAATTCTCTTTAAATTAGTTAATAATCTATGTGTTACCTTTTTAAAATTAGTCATCACTCAATCACCTAGAATATCTTTATATAGTATACAAGTTATATTGCCATGGCCTGATTTTCCAGCCATACACTTCTTCAAAGGGCACTCTTCTATAATGAACCTCCAGCCAATCATCCTATTTCACTGCTCCTGATAAAAACCTCCTAGGAAGAGTTCTACATTTTGAGGGAATCTATTTGCTATACTATATCTTTCTCTTAGATTGATTGATTTTGTAAAGAAGTGAAACCACCTCTCTACTAAAAATTTGAAGAATAAAACCTCCAGTCCAAACACACCTTTAAGGTATCTTGGAGTGGGTGTAAAAATTTAAATCTTTATTAATGGTATACAAAACAATCAAAGTATAGCAGTGGAATAAAACAAGACTATATTCAATTATAATACAAGGGAACATTTTAAACTTACATCATAAGGATCCATGTAGAGGAAATCTAAACCACCTCAAGATTGTCTCCAATCTTTCACTTCTCAATCTAAGTTCAAAACTTTAAGTGATGTCCTCCATATCCATCACCTAGGGTTGGAAGCATACCCTAGCCAGAAGACATCAGCAAAGGCTGGTATGTACATACTAAAAAGAAAACTTGAGCAATATATGGCAATAAGGAC
Organism: Alisma plantago-aquatica; assembly: GCA_963693085.1. Taxonomy (NCBI): domain Eukaryota; kingdom Viridiplantae; phylum Streptophyta; class Magnoliopsida; order Alismatales; family Alismataceae; genus Alisma; species Alisma plantago-aquatica. The sequence continues at coordinate 1,395,556,756 of OY856409.1, forward strand.
ATCAAGTATAAAAGGCTTCCCATGCAAGAGATAAGGACTACCCCAAAAGAGGGCATAAAAGATAAGAATCATCATCATCATAAAAGAAGATACTTGCCATAATCAAAACAATAAAGATTGTTCCACATAAGCACAAATCAAGATTTGGGCACATAACTCATCCAGATTTTTGGGCACATAACCTATCATAAATATCATCAACATGCATGCATGTGAGATAAGCATAGCCCTAGAATAATATAAATAACAATGGCGGCCAAGCTTCATAAACTTGAAACCTGATAGAGAAAGAAATACTGTCAATCTCCCAAATATATATAAAATGGGCCAACCCTCATAAAGTTGAAAACCCTGGGTACGAGGTTCCTTTCCATCCCAAAAGTGTAGGAAATATCACATCTGCTCGACAGAAAATCTGCCATAAATAAAACCAATGCAATTACACTACTCTAGTGCTACTGAATCACATAGCATGTTAAATGTAGAGGCAAGTAGAAAGTATCGTCATATTGTACCAAAGTAGTCACCACATAAGTGACCAACATATACATCCACCTTACAAATGGGAAAAATATATCACATAAACATCCACATCATAGTGGGAATATCCAATCATGCACCAAGGCAACAAGATTAGAGTCAAGAGAATATCCAAGTCCATAACAAGCAAGATAGTTCACATGAACCATGATATCAAGAGAATAGACATATGTGTAGGCCAATGTCAAAAGAATGATAAGATGGGTGAATTGCTCAATATAGATGAATAGGGAATACAACATACCTCAACTTCAGAGTTCAGAGTCCAAAGACACTTCTAGGTCCAAGCCTAGGCATCCAAAGAACCTATGATGCATATATGTGGAATTAGGGTTAGGTTTCCATTACTTATTCAAAACCCTAAAAATTGCCTTTTTATTATTAGCAGATTAGGTTATCAAAACCATGACATATTGTAGGCTATATTTTTCTGAGTTCAAAACATATTTTATTATATTTTTCTGACTTATAAATATTTAGTTATGAATTATACAAGTTATTACTTATTTAATTAGATCCATTAAAATCACCTCTTTAAAACATGAGATTCAGGCATCAAACCCAAAACCATTATAAATCTTGCATTTTTTTTAATCCAACAAGTATTTATTTGTAATTTTCTAACCCGTGAATAATTAGTTATCAATTTTTGAAAACCGGACAATCAGAAAATACCAAAAACCCATGTCAGCATTGAAATACTTAGTCAATGGTCAAACTCACTGAGTTGGCCGAATTGAAAGTGGGAAACTCAGCTAAACCCAATGGCAGCGAGACAAACTTGCACATGCAGAAAAGAAATCCAAAATAGGCAAAAAGACAATATTGCCCTTGCTCGAAAATAAAACACAGAACATCGAGAAGGGTAGATTAGGTATACCAACCTGATCCATCTTCTTTTCTAAAAATATCACGACCCAGAACCATGGCGACGACCCCATTTCCTGCTCGTCTGGTTCTCGAAAAACTGGAAGATGGAAGCCAAGATCAAAGCAAAAAGGGAGAAGTCCACTGACTTCGCAAAGCTCTACGCACGACAGACTAGAATGAAAAGGGCAATCAGAAACTCAAGATTCCACCATTGCTCGCAAACTCCAGCGTGTGGGGTAAACAGAGGGATTTTTACACTCCTTGTAGAGAGGCCAAATTGGTGATTGATATGGCAGTATGGGGCCACCTAGAAGCGATAGTCGTCGTCTCCGAAGGTCCAGGGGGTACTGAACGCCGGGACAGCAACCGAGAGCAGGTAGATAGCAGTCGAAGTAGGGAAGCTATGTGTGGAACCTATAGAAGCCAATCCATGGGGTGATAATCTCACATGGGACCTCGACGGAGGTCAAGAACTCAATCCCCAAATAATCAGAGACCTCGCGCGCGAAGGAGAACCAAAAAGGGAGCAAAACAGGGGAACGACAAGTGGCGCTCACGGTTAGAGAAGATGGGGTATATATACCCCATAAAACTTGGGATCAAAACAATCGAAATCAAATGAAAAAGGGAACAATGAAGAAATTTTGAAAAAAAATCGAGAGTCGCGGAAGATATACGCGATGGAAATCAATGATACTGTTCACAGAACAATCGGTCTCCTACCCAAGGTAGGAAACGATCTGTCATCCATTAGATCAGAATCTGATGGTAGAGAAAGAAGCGTGTATAAGTGAAATTTGGAAATTAAGAAACCAGCGTGACAAAATACTAATTTCGAATCCAATTTTAATAAAGTGTAAATGCATTATTTTCTTATTCTCTCTCTCTCTCGATTTGGGGGTTCAAACATTATCCAAATTAAGTGAAATTTTGCACAGAGGCCAATTAAGGAATGTAGATTCTGATTATACACTTAGTGTTACCTTTTGAAAACTTTTTATGGGTTAAATAAATCAAATCATATTTTCTCTTTCCTCCTACATTAATGGTATTAGGATTATCCAAATTTTACAAAACTTAACCCACAAGTTATATTTAAAGTGTTGGATTCAAATTAGTCAACAATTTTACATATTGGAGTTGTTTGTATATTTATTTATTATTTTAAAGGTTCTACACACTTTCTCTCTCCTGATTTCAACTTTTAAGCAAACTTTCTCCAAATTGGATGAAAATTCACCCAAAGGCTATATTTATTACGTAGATTACAAATCTAAGATTATTTTCCTCTTTTGGAGCCATTTATTATTTTATTTGATATATTGGGAAAAACTTAGATATTCTCTTTCCAAAATAAATTAAATTAATTATTATTAGGTGAATAATGTGAAACTTGACTCCAAGGTAATTGGGACCCAAGGAACACGAATTTAAACTTAGATTTCACTTTTGGGGCTTCTTATATGATTTATGTCATATGGACCATTATTGGACATTATCTTTATTACTTATTACATCTTATTATCACCAAATGAATTAGATTACATTATTCATGCCTTAGATTATTAGGATCATTCTAACCTCAACCTTGTTTGGTAAAACCCAAAAGGTCAAAGTTCTAGGGTAGGGTCTAAGATCTGGTATGTTACATCACTCCACCCCTTAAAAAGGATTTCATCCTCAAAATCTATGGATCCAAACATCAACAACCGACTACTCTCCACCCCATAAAGGGTTCAACCTATCAAGTCAAACTAAACAACTTTTTAGAGCTACCCACATCTCTTAGTTGTGAAAGTTTTTGGGATTTATGTTATCCATGTATCCATCTAAAAGTCAGAACCAACTTAGGGTTGAGTTTTAGGTCCTTGTGTCTCTAACCTATCAACCCTATATGAACATCCATAAGTCATAGGGTAGGTCAACTACACCTTATATCAAACCTAGTCCCAAAAACTAGGGTTAGATTCTGATAAACTAATTCTAGGGTTTCTCTACAAAACCTCTTCATTGTGACTTAGTTCAAGAAAACCTCGACAAAATCATAGAATTTTTGTATATATAGTAGTATAATGAAAAAAATATCGATAAGAAACATTGAAGATAAAACAAAGATGGTACCAAAATCAATGTGAAAACCAAGTCACAATTTCCATAATAAGACCTCCTTAAACTCACAACACAATCTCATCTTCAAATCAAACTTTATTGCATAAGAAGATCATCATTGATCAAAACTAGGGTGAACATCTCACCTAAAGACAACTATCTAAGTCAAGGGTTTAACTAGGGAGACAAAATTGAAATAGTCAGATTTCGACTACCATGGGCTCTGATACCATGTTGTAAAGAAGTGAAACCACCTCTCTACTAAAAATTTGAAGAATAAAACCTCCAGTCAAAACACACCTTTAAGGTATCTTGGAGTGGGTGTAAAATTTTCAAATATTTATTAATGGTATATAAAACAACCAAAGTATAGCAGCGGAATAAAACAAGACTATATTCAATTATAAAACAAGGGAACATCTTAAACTTACATCATAAGGATCCATGTAGAGGAAATCTAAACCACCTCAAGATTGTCTCCAAGCTTTCACTTCACAATCTAAGTCCAAAACTTTAAGCGATTTCCTCCGTATCCATCCCCTAGGGTTGGAAGCATACCCCAGCAAGAAGAGAAACATGGAAGACATCATCAAAGGCTAGTATGTGCATACTAAAAAGAAAACTTGAGCAATATATGGCAATAAGGACATCAAGTATAAAAGGCTTCCCATGCAAGAGATAAGGACTACCCCAAAAGAGGGCATAAAAGATAAAAATCATCATCATCATAAAAGAATATACTTGCCATAATCGAAACAATAAAGATTGTGCCACATAAGCACAAATCAAGATTTGGACACATAACCCATCAAGATTTTTGGGCACATAACCCATCATAAATATCATCAACCTGCATGCATATGAGATAAGCATAGCCCTAGAATAATATAAATAACAATGGTGGCCAAGCCTCATAAACTTGAAACGTGATAGAGAAAGAAATACTGTCAATCTCCCAAAAATATATAAAATAGGCCAACCCTCATAAAGTTGAAAACCTTGGGTATGAGGTTTTTTTCCGTCCCAAAAGAGCAGGAAATATCACATCTGCTCGGCAGGAAATCTGCCATAAACAAAACCAATGCAATTACACTACTCTAGTGCTAATGAATCACATAGCATGTTAAATATAGAGGCAAGTAGAAAGTATAGTCAGATTGTACCAAAGTAGTCACCACATGAGTGACCAACATATACATCCACCTTATAAGTGGGAAAAAGATATCACATAAATATCCACATCATAGTGGACATATTCAATCATGCACCAAGGCAACAAGATCAGAGTCAAGAGAATATCCAAGTCCATAACAAGCAAGATAGTTCACATGAACCATGATATCAAGAGAATAGACATATGTGTAGGCCAAAGTTAAAAGAATGATAAGATGGGTGAATTTCTCAATATAGATGAGCAGGGGATAGAACATACCTCAACTTCAGAGTTCAGAGTCCAAAGTCACTTCTCGGTCCAAGCCTAGGCATCCAAAGAACCTATGATGCATATATGTGGAATTAGGGTTAGGTTTCCATTACTTATTCAAAACCCTAAAAATTGTCTTTTTATTATTAGAGGATTGGGTTATCAAAACCATGACATGTTTTAGGTTATATTTTTCTGAGTTCAAAACATATTTTATTATATTTTTCTGACTTATAAATATTTAGTTATGAATTATACAAGTTATTACTTATTTAATTTGATCCATTCAAACCACCTCTTTAAAACATGAGATTCACGCAACAAACCCAAAACCATTAGAAATCTTGCATTTTTCTGAATCCAACGAGTATTTATTTGTAATTTTCTAACCTGTGAATAACTAGTTATCAATTTTTGAAAACCGGCCAATCAGAAAATACCAAAAATCCATGTCAGCATTGAAATACTCAGTCCATGGTCAAACTCGTTCAGTTGGTCGGATCGAAAGTGGGCAACTTAGCTAAACCCAATGACAGTGAGACAAACTTGCATAGGCTGAAAATAAATCCAAAATAGGCGAAAAGACAAACAATAAAACACAGAACATGGAGAAGGGTAGATTAGGTATACCAACATGATCCATCTTCTTTTTTAAACATCTCACGACCCAAAACCATGGTGACGGCCCCATTGCCTACTCGTCTGGTTCCCAAAGTACTGGAAGATGGAAGCCAAGATCAAAGCAAAAAGGGAGAAGTCAACTGACTTTGGAAAGCTCTACGTACGACATACTCAAATGAAAAGGGCAATCGAAAACTCGAGATTCCACCATTGCTCGCAAACTCCAGTGTGTGGGGTAAAAAGAGGGATTTTTACACACCTTGTAGAGAGGCCAAATTGGCGACTGGTATGGAAGTATGAGGCTACCTAGAAGCGATAATCGTCGTCTCCAAAGGTCCAGGGGGTACCGAACGTCGGGACAACAACTGAGAGTAGGTTGAAAGTAGTCAGAGTAGGGAAGCTGTGCGCGGAACCTAAAGAAGCCGACCCATGGGGTGATAATCTTGCATGGGAGCTCGGAGGAGGTCAGAAACTAAATCCCCAAAGAATTAGAGACCTCGCGCGTGAAGGAGAACCGAAAAGGGAGCAAAATAGGGGAACGACAAGTGGCACTCAAGGTTAGAGAACACGGGGTATATATACCCCATAAAACTTGGGATCAAAACAACTGGAATCAAATGAAAAAGGCAACAATGAAGAAATTTTGAAAAATAATCGAGATTCGCGGAAGATATACGCGATGGAAATCAATGATACTGTTCACGGAAGAATCGGTCTCCTACCCAAGGTAGGAGACGATCTGTCATCTGTTAGATCAAAATTCGATGGTAGAGAAAGAAGCATGTATAAGTGAAATTTAGAAATTAGGAAACTAGTGTGACAAAATACTAATTTCGAATCTGATTTTAATAAAGTGTGAATGCATTATTTCCTTATTCTCTCTCTCTCTTGATATGGGGGTTCAAACATTATCCAAATTAAGTGGAATTTTGCACAGAGGCCAATTAATGCATGTAGATTCCGATTATGCACTTAGTTTTGCCTTTTGAAAACTTTTTATGGGTTAAATAAATCAAATCATATTTTCTCTTTCGTCCTACTTTAATGGTATTAGGATTATCCAAATTTTACGAAACTTAACCAACAAGTTATATTTAATGTGTTGGATATGAATTTATCATCAATTTTACATATTGGAGTTTTTTGTATATTTATTTAATATTTTGAAGGTTCTACATACTTTCTCTCTCCTAATTTCACCTTTTAAGTAAACTTTCTCCAAATTAGATGAAAATTCACCCAAAGGCTATATTTATTATGTAGATTAGGAATCTAAGATTATTTTCCTCTGTTGGAGTCATTTATTATTTTATTTGATATATTGGGGAAATTTTAGATATTCTCTTTCCAAAATAAATTAAATGAATTATTATTAAGTGAATAATGTGAAACTTGACTCGCAAGGTAATTGGGGCCCAAGGAACACGAATTTAAATTTAGATTTCACTTTTGGGGATTCTTATATGAGTTGTGTCATATGGCCCATTATTGGACATTATCTTTATTACTTATTCCATCTTATTATCACCAAATGAATTAGATTACATTATTCATGCATTAGATTATTAGGATCATTCTAACCTCAACCTTGTTTGGTCAAACCCAAAAGGTCAAAGTTCTAGGGTAGGGTCCAAGATCTGGTATGTTACATATTTCTTCTCTTGTATTTTACAGACCAACTAAACTTCTCAATTGATCCCACCATGAGACCATAGACTGGATACTTGATTTACTTACTTATGTTTTCACATTAGTCGTTTTGTTCAACATTTTTCACTTACAAATATGAATACAATGCAACCATGAATGATAATCTATTAATTCTATTTTTTTTAAAACTATATGTTTCATTTGTTAACGATTGAAGTCAATGTGAAGAGGTTGTTTTTTTTACTTAGAGCACTAAATAAGATGTAGAGCAAGATTAGTTTTAAGTTAGAATAGATATAAATGTATATGAATGAATCTTAGTAATGTCAATAAGGCCCAAGATGAGAAATTTTCTAATTACTTGAGGATTCTCCCAACTTGTTGATCAGTGTTGCTAAATTTTGTCGCACTTTGGTCGATATAGATCTAGAACATGTCGAACTAACAACTATTAGACTTTATATTGATCCACTATCTTGTTTTTGGCTAATCTTTTATAAAGTTTCTTGATGTGTTTAGTATGGTCATGCTCAACATTTTTCTGAGAAGATACACCATCCTACTGACAAGTTGTCCTATTTCTCAAGACATCAGACAACTTGTCAAGAATTTAGTTGAAATCCATGTGATGACAATGTAATTTTGAGTAAGAGGTGTTGACCTAAGTGTTACACATTGTCCATATTTTGATAATGACTCAACCATTCCATTCATATGTATGTAATATGTTTGTTTGAGATTGATTCTAGGCATTAGTTACATGAAAATGATCAAATTCATCAAGCCCTAGCTTGATCCGAGTTCAAGTCAAAGTCATGCAAATGCACTTTTCTAGAAAACACCCTAAATCTCTTAGGATGATTTTTGTAATCATTTATATTGATGTAATGACTTGTAACTAAGATGAGAAAAAATCAGGAGCCCTTAATTCAAAAGATTAATCACTTTTAATGACAATTTTCAAAATTCATTATAGGTATTTTTCACTCAAGTTTTTCTTTCATAAACTCGACCAATCCCCTTACTGGATTTTGTGAAAATTCAGGTTCGGTCAAGTTGCACACTCACAAAACTCGACTGATCCTTGTACTAAGCAAAACTGATTTAATCGATAGATCAAGTTTCATCCAGAATAAGCTCGATCGATGATTCAAATAGGCTTTATCGTATAGTGTTATTGGTCGAGTTAACTTCATTGAAACTCGGCCGCATGTATTGTATGGAATGTGTAAAAAAGTGATTCTTGATGTTGGAGAGTTGCAAAACTCGAAATTATATCAGTTGCAACCCTCAAAGTTGCTAGTTTTCATTCCTTAGTGACCCTACCCTCTAGTGGACACCCCAACTATAAAGAGGACCTCTTGGAGTTCACTCTAATGTTGCTCCTTCATGCTATTCAAGCTCCTTGCTATAGTTGTGTGCATCCAGTCCACTTAGCCCCTTTCTCTCTCTTGATTACACTTTATTTCATCCATATGAGTGAGATAGGATTTGTGTGAGAGAGATACTTCATTGTATGCTTATAAATCTATCAAAGCTTCTCCTTTTCCCACCCCTTTCTTTAAGATCAAGTTGGTGAAAGCTTCTCCAAGTGAAGGATAAGGTGCAAGCTTCTTCAAGTTGTAGAACAAGGTGCAAAAATCTTCTCCCAGTGAAGGAGGAGGACAAGGCTAAAGATCCGGGAGTAGAGTGGGTAAATCCTTCAAGGCTAAAGACTCATTGAAAAGAGGGGATCTCCTTGGAGAAGGTGTCTAGATGCTTGCAAGAGTGGGTAAGACCTTGGTGAGGTCGAAGATTCTAGCTTCGGATAGATAAGACCTTGATTGTAAGGTTGTTGTCTCCCTTGACCTTAAAGGGAAGTTGGGTATCCTTGTCCCAAAAAAGGAAGGCCAATTGTATGTCCTATAATGGAATATAAGTATACATATGTTGAAAACTCCTAGGGCTTGACTTGTCTAGGTAGTGGACTGACTCTCTCCTAGTTTGGAGAGTGGAACCACTCTAAATAGATTTTTCAAGTTCTTGCTTCACTCTCTCTTATCCATGCTATACATGTTTAGATTGCCATCAAATTCACTATTTGTAGTTGTATCTAGTTCAAGTAACTTGAAGGTCTAACAAGTTTCTTGTAAGTGTTTTTAGCTCTATTCACCCCCCTCTAGATCCATTGCATCCAAAAAGTGGTATCAGAGACATGGTCTTGTTCTACACATTTCCCACGAGACAAGAAGATGGGAAAAAACTTACTTGGGTCCCTTAACCTAGAGGGAGGTTTTTCTATGAGGCCCCTGGTCTTCGATGGCATAAATTTCCTCTATTGGAAATGACGAATGTAATTCTACCTTCAAGGGATGAACTATGACATGTGGAAAGTGGTGATTCTTCCATACAAGGATCCAGAGAGGAAGATATCCAATTGGGATGAAGCTACAGTCAAGAAGGCACAGCTGAATGCAAAGACAATTAGCATCATCTGTACAACCCTCACCCCCTCTGAGTTCAACCGCATCTCTTATTGGTACACATCCCATGAGATTTGGAACAAGTTGTGCATCACTAATGATGGCACAAAGCAAGTTAAAGAGTCCAAGATCTACATTTTCAAGAGACTCCTTGAGAACTTCAAGTTGGGAAAAAGGGAGAGAGTGGTGGAGATGCAAGGCTCAACACCATCATCAATGGTCTTTCTCAATTGGGCCACACCATGGACAAGGGGACCATCAACTCAAAGATCTTAAGGTCTCTCTCAAAGAGATGGGAATCCAAGGCGACATCCATTGAAGAAGTTAAAAGCCTTGGAGACATAGCCACCAAAGAACTCATCGACAACCTTCAAGCCCAAGAGCCAAGGATAGATAAGCAAGAAGAAGATGAAAATCAAGAGGAGAAGGAATCAAAGAACATCAAGGATAGTTCATTCAAAGTTCAAATGGAAGCACTCCTTCTCCAACAACAACAAGCATTCCAGTCAACCTCCTTCAAGTGAAGATGAAGCCCCAAGTGAGCATGAAGCAAACTACTCCAAGGGAAAGCACTTCAAAGGAAAATCCTACTCCTCCATTCCAAAGTGCTATGAATTTGGACAAAAAGGGAATTACAAGAATAAATGCCCCAAGGGAAAGAAGTCCTACCACAAGAGCAGCTCCAAGAAGAGGGAGAATCATAAGGAGGGAAAATACAAGAAGAAGGGCAAGAAGGATAAAAGGAGAAAAGATGCATCTCATGAGGCTGGGGAGGAATCCTCCTCTAGTGGCTCAAGCTCCGATGAAGGAGAATGCCATCTTGCACTCATGGCCTCTACAAGTGAAGATATTGGTGAGGTAAGCGGGGTAAGTAAGGTAAGCTTGCATGAGTTGTCTGAGGAAACCATTATTGATATGCTTAATACTACATGCTCTTCTTATATCGAATGTAAGTCTAAAAAGAAGAGTTTCGGTAATATCATAGATGACCTGTATGCTAAAATTGATATTCTTGATCAAAATGAGAAATCGCATCTTGATAGCATTAATTCCTTGCAAGGGCATTTTCTTGATCTTGAGCTCCAATACAATGGAGTTGAAGTAGAGAATGGGATCTATCTTAACAACATCAATAGTCCTAAGGAAGAAAATCAAGCCCTAGTAGATAAGCTTGTTTACTTAAAATTGAAAATGATGATCTTAAGCTTGCTTGTAATGATACTAAGCATCAAAATAAAATTTATCTTGATGAACTTGTTATGCTTAGAACTGAAAATTATAGATTGCTTGCTCAAGTTAATGATCTTTCTTCTAGACCTTTATTGCCTAGTCATGAAGTTTCTAGTCTTGCTATAGAAAAAGATTCTTATCTTACTAAAGCCCTCTATTTGGAGGCTGACTTACTTCATGCACAAGATGATCTTGCTAGCTTATCTTCTACTATCATAACTCTTAGTGATGATAATCACGAACTAAGAGCTTCATTGTAGAAATTCCTCAAAGGGAAAAAGTTCCTTAATAAAATTTTAGATCACTCTACCAAACAAAATGGTAAAAGTGGTTTGGGATATGTAGGAAGATATCCAATAAATATTTTGTGTTGTCTTGTGTGCTTTATTTAACTGCCTCTAGACCCAATAAATATTTTGTGTTGTCTTGTGTGCTTGCTTTTAATCAAGTTCAAGAAAATCACATCTAATAGTAGTTAGCATAATTTTGAGGTACCTATCCAAAACCCAATAATTTTGGAATATGGTATCCCAAGTCAAGGGACTTTACTCTTACTGCCTATAATGATATTGATTATGCAAGTTGTTTGATTGATAGAAAGTGCACAAATGGAACTTGCTTCTTCCTAGGCCCATGCCTAGTTTCTTAGTTCTCTAAGAAACAAACCATTGTGTCTCTTTTAATTCTGAGGGTCAATACATTACAGCTGGGAGTTGTTGTGCCCAAGTCCCATGGATGAAGTAAATGCTTCAAGACTTTAAGATTCATTTTGATGCTTATCCTATCTATTGTGATAATACTAGTACAATTAACCTATCTTACAATCCTATATTGCATAGTAGATCTAAAAATATAGAGGTTTGTAATCACTTTCTTTGTCACCACATTGCTAAGAAGGATATTTATATCACGCATGTGGACACGGAAAATCAACTTATGGACATTTTCACTAAACCTCTAGCTAGAGAGCAATTTACTTTCATTAGATCAAAACTACTTATAACTACTCTTAATGATATTGACATGCCTTCTATCTAGATGTTCTCATACATATATGTTACTTGTTCTTATTTGATCATGTTTTTGCTTGAATGTGCTATATTGTCAGGTTTGCATGCCTTGTTTCGCTTGTTTTTGGGTATTTTTCACAAATTGATGATTTATTTCAAAATAGTGCCCTATGATGAGTGAAATGTGCCTAAATATGTATAAAATTTATGGTAGACTAGAAAACTAAATTTATGTAGCACTCTTGAGGCTTAGAATTGAATATCTTTTGTTTTGGGACGGATTGTCTGTCAGACAAGTTTTGCCTAGTATAACTCGACCGATCCCTTGGCTGAGGCTGAACTATTTCCCATGTTTGGTCGAGTTTGTCCAACACAGAACTCGACCAATGGTGAAGTTGGACCAAACTTAAAAAGAGTATCGCCCAACTTTTCTCGCTCTCAACTAGAAAAATTTGATTGATTCCTCTCCTCCAACATTCCTCCTCGAACCCTAGCCCTAGACCTTCCTCCCCAACACCTTCCTAGCCCTCGTCTAGCCCTCTTTGAGCTCTCCATCCATGACCTAGGTGTTGTGATGACCTTGGGATTGCGTTTTTCATCTTCTATGGTGGTCATTTCTTCTTCTCTCAAACTAGATGGCCACTAGTCAACAAAAATGGTCAGCCCCAATTGGAGCTTCGTCCTCTTCTATAGCTGCTCACCATATCTCCTTTGATGGCACCTCTTTTATCTTCACACAAGATGTGACTAGGTATAATGAACTCCTTCCTAGGACTCCCTTTTCTTTTCAGTCCTTGTTTGAGCCTAGTATCACTATGACTGAGGTAATCAAAGATGTTGCTAGGGTGTTTAAGTTACAATATTTGAGAGCCTTGTGCATAGAGCGCCCGTGCTTCAGCAATTACATGTTAAGCACAAAGGTTGTCCAATAATTCTATGCTAACCTCATTTGTAACTACAACACCATTGTCCCACCATCTGATACCCAAATAGTTTTAAACTCTATGGTCGTTGGAACCAAGATAACCATTTTGAGGATTCTTTGAATTATTATTTCTTTGGTTCTAACATCGCTAGTTCTTGGGTGGATTCTTACCCTAAATACCGAGACTTGTTGGACCCTGAGGATTTCTACAAGAGTTTTGATCCCAAGCTTACTCTTCCCGAAATCCATAAGACCTTGAAGAAACTTGACATCCCAAACAAGAAGAAGTCAACCCTACCCTCATCTTCCCTTTATGTCAAAACTAGACTAATTGCCCTAGTAGTCAACTGCAATGTTCATCCTAAGTGGGGCCAAATTGAAATTGTAGAGAATACTATCGCAATCATATTTTTTTATTAATAGTTTTGGAGTTAAGTGGGCACGCTACATTCTACATCATATGACCTACTTTGACTCTAGGAAGAACACCTATGGCACCCATCTCCCATACCCAAACCTGATATGTGGTGTGCTAGCTCACCATAGTGGAAAATCTCTCTTTAATGATCTTGGTTACAAGCCAAGTGGTAGAGGAGTTTGCATTAGTGAGAAAACCATCAAGAAGACATTTTTGCCTACCTCTTCTACCATACCAGGTGCCTCCACCTCTACGTCCACCGATGCCCCTCCACCACCTTTACCACCCCATCCAGAACATGCCTCTTTTAAAGTATCAAATGAAACCCTAATGGGATATCTAATGCATCAACAGGCGTACAACCTTCAGGTTCAGGATCATCTCGACCATGACTTCTAGCAGATCATGTCTACCATGAACCTATCCTGTAGCCATCCCTACCCCTCCTACCAGCCCTATCCAGCTGCTGACTATGCCTCTTTTGCATATAGTCAGTTCTACCCAGACCCACCACCTGCTACCTCTGCTGGTGGACATGTACCTACCCCTACTAATATTGTTCTTCCTTTAGTTGCTCTTCTTGTTGGCTCGACTGCCACTTTGCTTGTTGGATATGATGGAGAATCCAATCCTACCTTTTCACAAGCCACTGCTTTACATGCTTGTGGCAAGTCTTGGGTTGAGCAGTCTACCAAGTGGCATGACATTCCTTTTTTTGCACATCCTTCTGATGAGGAGGTGCCTGACCAGGCTGCTGAGGATGAGGCTGATGTTGTTGAGGAGACCGAGGATTCTGATGATGGTTTCGATGATGGTTCTAATGATGATGGTTTTATTGGTTCTTCTGGTGATAATAGTGAGGCTACCATTGTTGTTGTTGCACCATCTGATGATGATGAGGATTACCGGCCCGAGAATGAGGACAATGAGGATAACTTTGATGAAGTAGATGCAGTAGATGTTTAGTTCTATAGTCTTTATAGTTCTCAAAAATATATATTACTTTTTGTAGACTATTATGTATTACACATTTTGGTACTGCATATCTGAGGCATACTATTTTTATCATCTCATGATTTTGTGATGGCTTGTAGTTCTTGTTTTGAGAGGACATGATTAGTGTTGTAATCTTAATCTCATGTACCTTAACTCCTTGATTGACTATATCTCATGAGTTCTTGGTATGTTATCTCATATTTTGATTATGACTCTGGTCTACTTGTTTCTCTCTACTTCATCCATGTTTGGTGCTTTCGCGGTTGGTTATTTTGTATGTGCTCGTGGAGAAGACCTATTTTTATTGTTCTTCTACTTCCCTTCCTTTTTGATAATGCCAAAAGGGGGAGAGATAAGTGAGCTCACCATATTTATTTATTACTTATATGGAAAAGTGAGCTATGCCTTATTAGTTTTATTGTCTAAGTGATCCTTTTTTAGTCTTCTATCTCAAATATTATATGACTTGCTAGTGGATCATGTAGTATATATATATGTATTATAGTGGTTGTGGAAAAACTAACCATGCAGGTAAAATTAATCATGAATTGAGGGGGAGAAATTCACATTGTTTAATTGTAAATCCCCTTGAAATTCACAAGGTAAAGGTTTAACTCTCACATCTTACTTAAAGGTAAAATCTTAACTTTCATATCCTTTTCAATATGTTGAAGAATGGTTTGTCATTGTCAAAAGGGGGAGAATTTTGACCTAAGTGTTACACATCGTCCATATTTTGATAATGACTCAACTATTCCATTCATATGTATCTAATATGTTTGTTTGAGATTGATTTCAGGATTAGGTACTTGAAAAGGATCAAATTCATCACACCCTAGCTTGATCTGAGTTCAAGTCAAAGTCATGCAAATGCACTTTTCTAGAAAACACCCTAAATCTTGTAGGATGATTTTTGTAATCATTTGTATTGATGTAATGACTTGTATCTAAGATGAGGAAAAAAATCAGGATCCCTTAATTCAAACGATTAATCACTTTATTGACATTTTCCAAATTTCATTACAAGGACTTTTTCGGTTGAGTTTTCCTTTCATAAAACTCGAACGATCCCCTTATTGGATTTTGTATAAATTCAGGTTCGGTCGAGTTGCACAATTTCAGAACTCGACTAGTCCTTGTACTGAGAAAAACTGATTTAAATGGTCGGTTGAGTTTCATCCAGAATAAATTTGACTGATGATTCAAATTGTTTTATCACATAGTGTTATCGGCCGAGTTAACTCTATTGAAAATTAATTGAATGTTCTGTATGGAATGTGCAGAAAAAGTGATTCTGGTCATTGGAGAGTTGTAAAACTCGAAATTATATCTATTACTGTTGGTATGTATGCCCATAGAGCAAGTCATATGATGATTGTAATGGGATACTTTGTAAATGATTTGAATAATAATAAAGGCAATTTCTGATCTATATGTTTAAATTGTTTCTGAGATGATAGTGTAGCATGATAGATGTCTAAAGAATTGTTTTACTCAATGACGTATGCTTTTGGGTTGAGGACCTAAACGATGAGATCATACGGATGTTAAGAGTATACATTCTTGTTTGGTCCCTAGTCGGTTGTTATTGTGGAAATAACCATAGACATCAATAACACTAAAGACTAGATTGTGTGTTGGTTGATGACATAATCTCATTAGTCATGATATAGTGATATCAAACCAAGAACATAGGTACTTGTTAGAGAACAAGGTACCAGACAGACCCACCGTGAGAATGACACATGGAACCATGACTTGGTAGTCACAGTCATCTCTCACAGTGATGGTGGTGAGTGTGATTCTTAGACTTGAAATCACTACACTCAACACATGTCGTTGGGTACACTTTGACATCATCAAACGCAGTCCTGAAACATGGATTGTTATAAAGGCGATGATTGGGTGGATTTGACACATGGGGCTTTTGAGGGGTGAGTGATAGATATGGGATTTTTTCATCCTGAGGGAGTTTGATATCCTTGGCCACTTGATGAGTAGGATTGAGAAAGGCATGCGCATGCACGTGTGAATCAATATGTGATATTGATGTCACACACATCTCACCCAGTCTGCTCTGAGATCAAGGAAATGAATGAACGTTGAAAGGATGATTGTTCCATGCCTTGAGTTCATTCAGGATATCAGTGACAAAGGAATTATACATTCACTGTAACACCATTCACAGATTGTAGGATTGAAAGTTGTTCTCCAACTTTCTATTTCACTTGGGTAGCACTGATGTGTGACTAGGCACCGCTCTTTGCTTGTGAAGTCATAAGTTTTATGGACTTTCACTGCCAACGTGAAATGGACATGCAGGGTCACACACATAGGATTTAACCTAGAAGAGGAGTTTGTCCACAAACAATGTTTATATTGATTGCTAAAGGAGTTTAGTAGTTCAATTAAACACTCAATTAATTGATAGCTCAAAATCATAGTATTCAAGGTGTTGGATCAAATGATTAGAGTATCGGATTAATTGAAACTGCAATTGACTGATCTGTTTCCCCAACCGATCAGCTCATGAGATGAATCGATCGGCTCAGGTAGGTGAGCCGAGCGGCTCAGATCACCAGACGATTGGTTCACGTCAGTGGACTGGTCGGGTGATCAAACGATCACGTTTCGTTTCACTTATCAAATTTTATTTGGATAAGGACTAATATTGATTAGTTGGAAACAAACATGGAAAGTCAATTTGAGTTGAACCAGGATCACGAACCGATCGACTGGAGTGTCCAACCGATTAGCTCATGGATCCAAACGATCGGATGGAGTGTCCAACTGATCGGCTGGAGAGTCCAGACGATCATTTTAGGGTTGAAACGATCGGTTCAACTGCCGCAGTTTGTCAGATTTTGTGAAAATCTCGAACCCTTCTACTCCTGCTTTAGTCCCATATTGCCCGAGATAGAGAACCCTGTCCCATGACCCTCCTATATATGTAGGGGTATTGGGGGCTTCTCAAAGTAAAACTCAGAGTGCCAGTTGCTCTACAAAGTTGTCGTTCTCTCTGGTTGTGGTAACCGAGAGAGAGCCCGAGCAAGTACTACCCGATAAGGGAGGCACATCAAGGGAAAGACAACTGCAGAAAGGTAACTGGTTGTAGGAGAGTGTGTCGGTGACTAGTACGCTGACAGGAGGGTGCGAATCCTTCTGATTCCTTGTGGGACAAGGAGATCGGAGTTCCTGGAAGTCTGTGTGGATGACTGCAGAGGCGGGAGACCTCTGTCGCTCAGAGGACAACTGTCAATCCCGACAGTCCCGGTGAGACCAGGAGTCTTCAGTCCCGATGCGACCAGGAGCTGCATAGACACCGTCCAAAACCGGAGGTGAAGACCGTGCAAGGCGCGAGGTACTGTCGCCGAGCGAGCCTCGGGACAAGGTATGCATCTACAAACCATCTTTCCTATTGTATAGACGTTGACGCGATTTCTTTTGTTCTGGGTTTTGGGAGAAAATTTTTGTTTCCGCTTCTTCTCTGCCTCCCCTAAAACCCAACAGTGGTATCAGAGCCACGTCAACTGCTCTATATTTTAGGATTATCGATATGATCGATTTTGGTTTGTTGCCTTTATTTATTGCATACGATGCAAATAAAATTGGCTTTATGCATGTCCAATCCACAAATCCCAAATATACATATGTAATATTAATGCACTCGATACGCGTCGCCCTCAAATGAGTTTTGTGATGGATGTGTAGCATGGTTATGTCCTATAAACCCTATATCTGTGTGTGGTTGTATGTGGTTGCTTGCATCTCGGTCTGCGCACCGATTCCCTTCTCCTATTCCTGATGTAACTCGAAATAATTCGAGATTTCTTTTCCTACCTTTGCTCCCCCCGAATGTAACTCGGGGTTTCACAATTCAATTGTAAATAGGATAGATTTTATTTCTTGTTATGTCAAAGAACGGCGGATGACCTGAGACGATCGGTTCAAGGCGTGAACCGATCGGTTGGTGTTCCAGGCGACCGGTTTGAGGAGCGAGATGAGCAGGTGGTGTTCTGAGGAGATGCACGACGACCGGTGAACCGATCAGCTGGAGGCGCCAGTCGATCGACTAGTGGCACCCAAACGACCAACTTGATGGCGAGCCGATCAGTCATGGAGATGAGCTGATCAAACCCAGAAAGGCAGGCACATATTTCATCTTTTACAGGTTGCATGTGATGTAGACCTAGATGACCGTGATTCCTCTTGGCTCGAGGAATCGCAATAGGATGGCCATAATCATTGCTTTTATCGTTTTGCATGTTTTCTGTGGGATATAGCATGTATATGATACGTACTATATATTGTGGTGATTGGATATGTATATGTATATAAAAACCAAATCCCTCATTAAATATTAAAGTTTTAGATGCCTTCCAAATGCGACACACGTGAAAAGCTTGATCGACCAAGTGTGGGCACGCCCTAGCGTGGTGCACCGTCTATCTCGTGGAAGCGTGAAGGATGAATGTGTGGGTCTGCCCTAGCAGGCTGCATATTCATTGTGTTGGCTTTGGGTCAGACTTAACAAGGTGACCTAGATAGGATCTAGCACCTTGAGGCATGGAGATGATCATGGCAAGGAGTTGCATATGACATCTTTCAAGAGTTGCATATGATGCAATTGGCAAGAGTTGCCTACCTGGGAGATCTGAGTTGTGGGTGACAGCCCTAGCTGGTCCATGGCTCAGAAGATTTCAGGATCTTGACCCACTAGAAGATTGTACGCTGCAATCTTCTGAATTGATGGTGAGGGCTGTCAATTTGAATGAAAATAGTGGGAGTGGTAATTAATTAAAGGCCTAATTAACTATCGTCAAATTTTATTCAAATAAAATCAAAAGGGGTTTTGACAAATGCAATTTTCTCTTGTAGAATGGAAAAAGAATCATCTTTTAAAATGGGAAAATTAATTGAGAACAAATTCCATAACTGGTTGAGGACTTTGAGAAGTAATCTGCACAATCCAAATATACCAGGAGCCTTAGAATCCACTCTATGTATGCTTAATGCGTTGGTGAAGAAGAAAGAAAGTTCATTGATAGAGATTAATGGAACGAAAGGTAAGGGAGAGAAGGGTTCTCTCGCCAAACCAATTTCTTCTACATGGAGAGGATGGAAGGAACGATGGAAGAAGAAGTCAGAAATAGAGATCTCTACTTCTGGTGTATACATGATAGAGATTAACTTTACTACTTCTTCGCCATGGGTACTTGATATCGGATGCGGATCTCACATTTGTTCAAATGTGAAGAATCATAAGAGAAGTAGGCCTTTAGGGAAAGGCGTGGTTGAACTACGTGTTGCCAATGGAGCAAGAGTTGCCGCCAGTGCCGTAGGAACCTATGAGTTAACTCTACCAAGTGGGCTAATAATAGAGTTGAAGAACTGCTATTATGTACCTGCCATAAATAGGAATATCATTTCCGTCTCTTGTTTGGACAAGGAAGGATTTGAATTTCTTATTTAGAATAGAAATTGTTCCATTTCTAAAGATGGGATCTTTTATGGCAGTGCCCCAATGTCTTATGGTCTATACTTGATAGATTTGGAGACAAGTGTATACAACGTAAACACCAAAAGGCAAAAACTCAACGACTCAAACAAAATGTATCTTTGGCATTGTCGTCTAGGGCAGATAAATGAGAAGCACATTTCTAGACTCCATAAAGATGGTTATCTAGACTCTTTTGATTATGAATCAATAGAGACATGTGAATCTTGTTTATTGGGCAAGATGACCAAGACTCCCTTTTCAGGTAAAGGTGAGAGAGATAGTGATCTACTAGGACTCATACATAATGACGTATGTGGGCCTTTTAGAACTAATGCCAGAGGTGGGTATCAATACTTCATTACCTTCATTGATGATCTCAGTAGGTATGGCTATGTGTACCTGATGAAGCATAAGTCAGAAACCCTTGAAAGGTTCAAGGATTTCATGAATGAAGTACAGAACCAACTTGGTAAAAGTATTAAGGCACTTCGATCCAATCGAGGTGGAGAATATTTAATCCAGGAGTTTGAGGACCTTCTGCGATCCCGTGGTATTGTATCACAGTGGACTCTGCCTGGAACACCACAACATAACGGTGTGTCTGAAAGAAGGAATCACACATTGTTGGATATGGTGCGATCAATGATGAGTTTTGCTGATCTTCCAATTTCTTTCTAGGGTTATGCTCTTGAAACCGCCGCGTTTACACTTAACTGAGTACCATCTAAATCGGTTCAAAAGACACCATATGAGATATGGTATGGGAAGCATCCTGATTTGTCTTTTCTGAAGATTTGGGGTTGTGAGGCTTACGTTAGGAAAATGTTTCCTGATAAGCTTGGACCCAAATCTGATAAATGTTATTTTGTTGGATACCCCAAGGAAACGAGGGGATATTATCTATACCACCCTACTGAAAACAAAGTGTTTGTTGCCAGGACAGCTGTATTCCTAGAGAAGGAATTTATTTCCAAAGGAAGCAGTGGGAGGAAAATAGAGCTTGAAGAGGTTCAAGCCCAGCAAGAAAACATTGAACCGACAGATGTACGAGAGGAACATGGAGATTCACAAGGTGTTGTGGAATCTCAGTCTCCTCAGGTAACACAAGGACCTCGTAGATCTAGTAGGAACCACCTTGAATCTTAGAGGTTTGGATACCTTGTAACTCAGGAAGGTGGTGAGTTGATCATATATGATGATCCAACTACCTACGTAGAGGCTATGGAGGTACCAGATTATGAGAAATGGCTTGAAGCCATGAGATCCGAGATGGAATCCATGTACTACAACAAAGTATGGACTTTGGTGGAACCACCCGAAGGGGTAAAACCCATAGGGTGCAAGTGGGTCTTTAAGAAGAAGACCGACATGGATGGCAATGTGCAGAATTATAAAGGTAGATTGGTTGCAAAGGGATTTCGACAAGTTCAAGGTGTTGACTATGACGAAACCTTTTCTCTAGTTGCCATGATTAAGTCCATCAGGATCATGCTTGCTATTGCAACTTATTATGACTATGAGATTTGGTAGATGGATGTTAAAACCACATTCCTTAATGGGAATATACATGAGGATGTGTACATGACACAGCCTGAAGGTTTTGTAGATCCAAAGAATGCCAATAAAGTATGTAAGATGCAAAGGTCAATCTATGGATTGAAGCAAGCATCTCGGAGTTGGAATCTTCGATTTGATGAGGAAGTCAAAGTGTTTGGCTTTATTCAAAATGAAGATGAACTTTGTGTGTACAAGAAGGTTAGTGGGAGCTCGACCACATTCCTCATATTGTATGTGGATGACATACTATTGATGGGGAATGATGTCTTAGCCTTAGAGAAGGTAAAGACTTGGCTTGGGAATACTTTCTCAATGAAGGACTTAGGAGAAGCATCCTATATTCTAGGAATTAAGATCTATAGATATAGATCTAGAAGGCTTCTTAGAATAAGTCAGAGGACGTACATCGACAAAGTGCTAAAGCAGTTCAGCATGGAGAACTCAAAGAGAGGCAACATCCCCATGCTACATGGAGTCACCGTCTCTAGAGCTCAATGTCCCCAACCTTGTGAAGAAAGGGAGCATATGAATGGGATCCCATATGCATCAGCCATCAGATCCATCATGTACGCGATGTTGTGCACACGCCCAGATGTCTCGTATGCTCTCAGCATGATGAGCAGGTACCAGTCATATCCCGGGGATGCTCACTGGACAGCCGTAAAGAACATCCTCAAGTACTTGCGAAGGACTAAGGATCAGTTTCTTGTTTACGGCGGCGAGGAAGAGCTGGTTGTAAAGGGTTCCACCGATGCAAGCTTCCAAACCGATAAAGATGATTACAGATCGCAGTCGGGATTTGTGTTTTTCCTTAATAATGGAGTTGTGAGCTGGAAGAGTTCCAAGCAAGAAACAGTTGCCGATTCTACTACAAAGGTCGAGTATATTGCTGCTTCGCATGCAACAAAGGAGGCTGTGTGGATCAGGAAGTTCATCTCTGAACTTGGTGTAGTTCCCAGTAGATGTGATGCAATTGAGCTTTATTGTGACAATAATGGAGCTATTGCACAAGCTAAGGAACCCAGATCACATCAGCGGTTCAAACACATACTGCGGCACTTCCATCTCATACGAGAGATCGTACAGAGAGGAGATGTGAAGATTTGCAAGGTACCAATTGAA
Source organism: Alisma plantago-aquatica (assembly GCA_963693085.1). NCBI lineage: Eukaryota > Viridiplantae > Streptophyta > Magnoliopsida > Alismatales > Alismataceae > Alisma > Alisma plantago-aquatica. The sequence goes on from OY856409.1 coordinate 1,395,579,189, forward strand.
GACAACATAGCTGATCCACTGATGAAGGCCCTTTCTCAGCAGAAGCATGATGATCATGCTAGGTCACAAGGATTGAGGTTCCTTGGTGACTGGCTCTAAGTGCAAGTGGGAGTCTGTTGGTATGTATGCCCATAGAGCAAGTCATATGATGATTGTAATGGGATACTTTGTAAATGATTTGAATAATAATAAAGGCAATTTCCGATCTATATGTTTAAACTGTTTCTGAGATGATAGTGTAACATGATAGATGTCTAAAGAATTGTTTTACTCAATGACGTATGCTTTTGGGTTGAGGACCTAAACGATGAGATCATACGGATGTTAAGAGTATACATTCTTGTTTGGTCCCTAGTCGGTTGTTATTGTGGAAATAACCATAGACATCAATGACACTAAAGACTAGATGTGTGTTGGTTGATGACGGAATCTCATTAGTCATGATATAGTGATATCAAACCAAGCACATAGGTACTTGTTAGAGAACAAGGTACCGGAAAGACCCACCGTGAGAGTGACACATGGAACCATGACTTGGTAGTCACAGTCATCTCTCACAGTGATGGTGGTGATTGTGATTCTTAGACTTGAAATCACTACACTCAACACATGTCGTTGGGTACACTTTGACATCATCAAACGCAGTCCTGAAACATGGGTTGTTATAAAGGTGATGATTGGGTGGCTTTGACACATGGGGCTTTTGAGGGGTGAGTGATAGACATGGGATTTGTCCCTCCTGAGGGAGTTTGATATCCTTGGCCACTTGAATATTAGGATTGAGAAAGGCATGCGCATGCACATGTGAATCAATATGTGATATTGATGTCACACACATCTCACCCAGTCTGCTCTGAGATCAAGGAAATGAATGAACATTGAAAGGATGATTGTTCCATGCCTCGAGTTCATTCAGGATATCAGTGACAAAGGAATTATACATTCACTGTAACACCATTCACGGATTGTAGGATTGAAAGTTGTTCTCCAACTTTCTATTTCACTTGGGTAGCACTGATGTGTGACTAGGCACCGCTCTTTGCTTATGAAGTCATAAGTGTTATGAACTTTCACTTCCAACGAGAAATGGACCTGCAGGGTCACACACATAGGATTTAACCTGGAAGAGGAGTTTGTCCACAAACAATGTTTAGATTGATTGCTAAAGGAGTTTAGTAGTTCAATTAAACACTCAATTAATTGATTGCTCAAAATCATAGTATTCAAGGTGTTGGATCAAATGATTAGAGTATCAGATTAATTGAAACTACAATTGACTGATCTGCTGCCCCAACCGATTGGCTCATGAGATGAACCGATCGGCTCAGGAAGGTGAGCCGAGCGGCTCAGATCACCAGACGATCGGCTCACGTCGGTGGACTGGTCGGGTGATCAAACGATCACGTTTCGTTTCACTTATAAAATTTGATTTGGATAAGGACTAATATTGATTAGTTGGAAACAAACATGGAAAGCCAATTTGAGTTGAACTAGGATCACGAACCGATCGACTGGAGTGTCCAACCGATCGGCTCATGGATCCAAATGATCGGCTGGAGTGTCCAACCGATCGGCTGGAGAGTCCAGACGATCATTTCAGGGTTGAAGCGATCGGTTCAACTGCCGCAGTTTGTCAAATTTTGTGGAAATCTCGAACCCTTCTACTCCTGCTTTAGTCCCATATTTCCCGGGATAGAGAACCCTGTCCCATGACCCTCCTATATATAGGGGTATTGGGGGCTTCTCAAAGTACAACTCAAAGTGCCAGTTGCTCTGCAAAGTTGTCATTCTCTCTGGTTGTGGTAATTGAGAGAGAGCCCGAGAAAGTGCTACCCGATAAGGGAGGCACATCAAGGGAAAGACAACTGTAGAAAGGCAACTGGCTGCAGGAGAGTGTGTCGATGACTAGTACACTAACAGGAGGGTGCGACTCCTTCCGATTCCTTGTGGGACAAGGAGATCGGAGTTCCAGGCAGTCCTTGTGGACGACTGTAGGGGCGGGAGACCTTTGTCGCTCGGAGGACAACTGTCAATCCCGACAGTCCCGGTGAGACCAAGAGTCTTCAGTCCCGATGTGACCAGGAGCTGTACAGACACCGTCCAAGACCGGAGGTGAAGACCGCGCAAGGCGTGAAGTACTGTCGTCGAGCGATCCTCGGGACAAGGTATGCATCTACAAACCATCTTTCCTATGGTATAGACGTTGACGCGATTCCTTTTGTTCTGGGTTTTGGGAGAAAATTTTTGTCTCCACTGCTTCTCTGCCTCCCCTAAAACCCAACAGTTGCAACCCTCAAAACATCTAGTTTTTTTTCCTTAGTGCTCCTACCCTCTAGTGGACACCCCCAAATATAAATAGGACCTCTTGGAGTTCATTCCAAGGTTTCTCCTTCATGCTATTCAAGCGCCTTGCTATAGTTGAGTGCATCCAATCCACTTGAGCCATTTTCTCTCTCTTGGTTACACTTCATTTTATCCATATGAGTGAGATAAGATCTATTTGAGAGAGCTACTTCATTGTATGCTTGTAAATCTCTCAAAGATTATCCTTTCCCATCCCCTTTCTTCAAGATCAAGTTGGTGAAAGCTTCTCCAAGTGAAGGAGAAGGTGCAAGATTCTTCAAGCTGTAGAAGAAGGTGCAAAAAACTTCTCCAACTGAAGGAGGGGGACAAGGCTGAAGATCTGGGAGTAGAGTGGTTAAATCCTTCTAGGCTGAAGACTCATTGCAAAGAGGGGATCTCCTTGGCGAAGGTGTCCAACTTCTTGCAAGAGTGGGTAAGACCTTGGAGAGGTAGAAGAGTCTAGATTCAGATAGATAAAACCTTGGTTGTAAGGTTGTTGGCTCCCTTGACCTTAAAGGGAGGTTGGGTATCCTTGTCCCCAAAAAAGGAAGGTCAATTGTATGTTTTATAAGGGAATATAACTATACATAGGTTGCAAAATCCTAGGGCTTGACCTCTCTAGGTAGTGGACTGACTGTCTTCTAGTTTGGATAGTGGAACCACTCTAAACAACTTGTTCAAGTTCTTACTTCAGTCTCTCTCATCCTTGCTATGCATGTTTAGATTTCCATCAAATTCACTATTTGCAATTGTGCCTAGTTCAAGTAACTTGAAGGTCTAGCAAGTTTTGTGTAAGTGTTTTTAGCTCTATTCACCCCCTTCTAGAGCCCTTAGATCCAACAAGAGGTATCTAGGTAATAATTGAGCTAGATATTGAATGAATAGCTAAACTTCATCCATTATAAACCTAAAATTATAGCTTAGACCAAGGTATTATCTAGCATTAGTATTTTCTTTTAGTATTCATGACATCAAGGAATAGATTATCATCTAATTTCCTATTATATCTCTTCCATTGTCTAATCAGAAAAAAGATTATAGAAAATATGAAGAAGAATTGAGTTAGTGGGTAATTCAAATTTCTAAGAAAATAAGGTTTGTCTATCTACAACAAGAATTTGAGTATGTCACCCGACAATAGATGTTTCTCTATTATAATTTGATTAAAATTTGTTAGATTTGGTTATTTTTATCACTCCATTGTAGAAAATTGTCCTTTTCAACATCATACATTATTATTTATCACAAATTAAATGAATTTTAAAGAAATATTTTGATAGTTTAATATATATTTATATTTTAGTATTAGATAAGAGTAAAATGAATAGCATACAATTTAGTGATTTCATATGTGACCCCCACCATATAAAGTTAAGATTACTCAAAATAGAATGCCAAACTACACTAATCAACATCATCAACCATAAGTCAAGAAAGTGTGTGACATAAAACTCCAACCACATCTCAACAAAGTGCACATAAATGGTTGTTACTTCTATTCACTAATAGGTAATTGTACATGATATCTTTCATGACCACTGTTATGACCTCTGTATAAAAAGAATATTCATCAAAGGGTAAAACATGAGAATCTATACATGGAATTCAAGAAAAAAAATTGATATGTAGATACATTTTGATATAAAACCACCCTATCATGACCAGAATGTACAATGATGATTGTAGACATCTCCAAAAAGACAACAACCAACATGTAGTTAGTTCTAGCCATCCATGGAGTCTAATATCCCCCAAAGTCTTATCTACAAGATTGAACAACTAAACCCATCAATATGATATAGCATATACAAAAATTTATATGCAAATCTCACTATTATCATTATAATAAAGGTAGGTTAGAATAATAAACAATGATTTCTACATGGTATGATCAACTATAGATGTAATATCATAACAATATAATAAATACTTGAAAGACATAGAAGAATAATAAAAGCATTACGAGTGAATTTCCAAGATACTTAAAAATATGTATAGACACACAATTTAGTTATTTGTTTTCTTATTAAGTTGTGAGTGTTTTGTGATGTGCCACTCAAATCACTACCTAGTGATTGTGAAGTCCCCTAGTTCATGATATAATATCTTAGTATTATTAATCTCCATAACATCCTACCATGCATTGGTCAGTTGGAGTACAATAAGTAGGGGCTTAATAGCTAGAAACCTATATTGTTGGTATAAGGACCTATATATCATGATGTCACATATCTTATTCACATTGTCACACATCATTGGATATATGGCCTTGATCGCACACGTTCACATATACCCAATAGGTGTCGAAGAAAATAGCTTCGATAACCTTAATATACTCAAAAGTGTACAACTTTGAGTACCTTCTCATAGCCCAAGAGTGATGCAAAGATTCATGTTTCACTATCCTAACATTATAACATGTTTCATTATACCAACATTCAAACATTGGGATAGTTCCTAGGGTCATAAGACACTACATGATTAGGGCTCCAATTGATAAATAAACCAATTGCTCATCTTTTAAGAAGAAACCAAATATACAAACAAACATAAGTATGTATTAAAACATTAACCAAGTACAGGAAACCCTAGAAGCTATAGAAATCCTCATATCATGCACCAAAATTCCCATACTTATTCCAATCCAATGATTCATCCATAAAAGGCCACAACTTTATAAGGTTCAATCTTTACCTCAAAGAGTATATTTTTCTTCAAAATTTAGTAGTTAAACACCATGCCAATTTTTTTTATAAACTCCTGAGTACAAGTGAAATATTATGCATACAAATGTCACCTTTAATCATAAAAATGCCATCTTTGTGTAAGAAACGTATAAGACATGATAATTTCATAATTACAATGGCTAGGGAAAACTTAGTATATCCATCTTAAATGATTATAGAAACAACAAGAAAGTAGAAGAATTCAAATTTCCTCAACACAATATCAAACATCTCACAAAGTTAGCATTTTGAGGGCAAAAACATACATGTTCAAAATTTCAACATTATGGATACAACAAGGCTTTAAGTTTCCATTATATATAATCATATAAGAGATAGTAGGTTCAGGAAACTCGGGATTCCCTTCTTGTTACCACAAGATCCCATAAAATCATATCATTATGTATATTAAAGCATGTTTCTATCAATAGTAGTGTTTGTGTCTACGTTATGTGTCCAAAGAAGACAAAAAAGAGTTGTATCACTCACCTATTGATGAAGAACTAAGATTCATCCAAGACGACCACAAACCAAGCTTAAAAGTTTCCAACAACCCTCCAACAACTTTACCAAGGCTCCTAGAAAGATCTAGACTTAACTAGGTCAAAGCAAGAAGAAAGATGTGTAGCCCAAGAAGAAAGAACCATTGTTCTCCGTGGATCTCGGCCAAAGGAAGTATAAAAGATGGAAAACAACAAAGGACAAGAAAGAGAGAAGATTTTACATAATCTATGACCAAAAGATAGCAATCTAGGTTTATATTCACCAATGCGAGCTAGATTACCTTCTTCTAAGAAAACTCAAGCTCCAAATATTTCCCTCAACCTCCCTCTTTCTCTAGACAAGCTCTAGCATCTCCTCAAGTATTAAAGGAGCCTTAGTTTGATGGGTGGTGTGTTTATACTATAGGAAAGTTAAAATCAAAACAACGTGCAAAAAGTCCATGCCGAAAATCCATCGACGTGTCCATTTTACCCATCCATCAACCCCCAAAACCTGCGTAGTCATCAACCCTCTTGGCTATCAACCACTTTTTTTGGTGATACATCAACATGTCAACCCATAGAGGCTATAAATCAGTAGACTCGGTGATCTCCTTCGGTCATAGGGGACGCATTGACCCTCAGACTCAGATGGTGCCATTTGAACCCAAGGTCAGATGGAAGTATTTGGCCTCTTGGTTAGGGTGCAACCCATTGACCTAATGGTTAGGTTGCAATCCCTCGACCTCTTTAAGTATGAGTCATCAACCTCATCACCATGTTATCCATAAACACCACTCTCTCAACCAATAAAATATAGGATAAATGAGGGTAATGAGCTGTCTACCCTCCAAGGGTGAGGCAATTGAACCCCAGTGAACCACCACCAAACCCCAGGATAGGGTTAAGGCAATAACATAAGGGTGAATTGTAACATCCCTGACCTGGGTTATTGAAAACACCCAAATTTATGCATTTATGCTAAGCATTTATTTATGGTTTTGTGTCACTATAGCCTTAATATGCCCAAAATAACCCATGTTTATTATCTTTTAGTAATTTATGTCTTTTCTTAGATAAAGTTGCTCAACTAGCCAATTTTGGGACTTGCAGGCACCGAACCTGAAAAGACATCTATTCTCCATGATTTTTCCCCAACACAGTTTTTGCAGCAGCTAGACTCCCATCTGTCATGACCGTGGTGGACTAAGCATCGCACTTTGTGCACCGGCTTAGGAGACGGTGGTCTCGCTATTTTTGATGGCCAGTCCTTTATCAAGATGCATCCTCACCAATCAAAAGGGCTCATCGACGTGGGCCCCTTGACCACTAGTAATACCCCCCGGGTGGGTTCATTCCATAATGCTGCGACCGCAGGCAAGAAGAAGTAACCTCGACCACGACCGCGACCAAGAAGATGTAACCTCGACCGTGATCGAGGTACATCCTCCCTGACTTTGACCGTGGCCAAGAAGAAATAACCTCGACCGCAATTGAGGTACATCTTCCTCGACCGCGACCTCGACTGCGACCACGAACTCGACCTCGACCTCGACCTCAACCGCAACTGAGGTACATCTTCCGTGACTTTGACCGCGACCACGACCATGCCCTCGACTACGACCGCGATCGCAGGGTGCACCTCGACCACGATCGAGAAAGACCGTGGTCTGGATCAGTACCTTGACCATTTTCCCTATAAATACACACCCCCCGCAACCTGGAGAGGGGTTCTGCACCTTGGGGAGTTCCATCTGCTTGTTCCGTGTTTTGGGAGGTTCCAGCTATTGGTTCTGACCCAGTGTGGTTTCTAGAGCCTCGTAGGAGAGTCTGGAGGTCTGAGAAGGCCGAAGTGCTTGTTCTACGCTCGCATCTTCAGTGTGTCTCCATCCTCCACCATCTTCTACCTTCATTCACTCACCAAACTACTGTTTAGAGGCAAGATCTAGAGAGAAATGCGGCCGAGGAGTCCATAAGATCAAGGAGGACGACCCAAGCATGAGATCTGACCTATATGGAGGCTAGGGAGTGAGAGCCACCTCCCCTCTACGGGATAAATCTCTTCTTCTTCTCCTTTCTTCCACTCTTCTCCTTTGTTTCTGTGCAACGATGTTCTTTCATCTTTGTTCGGTGCCAGCTATGCTTGTCCATGGCTAGTTGAGCTCCTTCTTGGCTATGTAGCCCGTTTTGGGCATGTTTATGTACTTTTACCTTGAGCAAGTAGTTTTATTTCAGATCTAGCATGTTTTATGTTATATCTCCTCTTTCTGGTTATGATTGCTAGTTTGGTTGATCTCTTTCTTGCATGAACTACTATTTCTACCTATATCAAGAGATTCATTGTAGAAATAGATAAGAGAAGATAGTTTGGATCGGAGCCTGAAAGGAGGAAGGTTCAAGGTCATCTGTTCCTAACATCCCAGAATATTCTAGACCTGAGAGGGTATCTAGAATATTCTAGGATGTTGGTTTGTCATCCTCGAGAGAAGTTTCATATCATCGATGGGTTTTAGTCACGCTACGCGAGAGCGAGTGGGATGACCCCACAGGAACAGATACCACAATGTGTGCTATGTTTGAATGTAGGTTGCTTGTTGAGGTGTTCGAGGGTTGTCTACGCCCAAGAACGGATGCATAGACTGCCCAACTTGTGATTACATAGCCATGAACTCCTCTCTGATTTAGTAGAATCCTACAGACTCTGTTTTATTTTCTTTTCTTTGTTTTGTTTTAATTCGTGACAACCCGCTAGACTAGTTCTAACCCCTTACTTTCCCGAATATCGTCTTGGCTTATATGACTTAAGAATGAAATATAAAGCATCCTAAACATCACCACATCCCTTTGTTCGACCCCGTATATCTACTTCGACCCCGTAATAAAAGTTGCAGGGGTCCTTGAACGTTTTGGGTTATAAATTTAAAAGTTTGATTCCTTTTGAATCCGCCTCCCTTTTGGTTGCGCGATTCGAGGCCAATCATTTATGCCATAAACCTAGAAGTTTTCTTAAGTAAGTTATTTATAAACTTTTTTTAATCTTTTGAAAAGTAATTAAGACTCTCCTTGAGTTTAATTTTCAAGTTTGAGCTTATTTGCAATTCGTTTGTGCATTTTATGATAGTTTAGGTGTAAATTGCAATTTACCCAAGATGAGGAGTTATATTGCTATATGTCACATTTTGAAACATGCTTCAAGTACTTTAGCATCATAAGAGGGATAATGATGCTAAGGGGTAGCTTGTGGAAAGCCTAAGCTCCAAGTTGGAACTTGTTTGAATAATGCTTGTGCCTTGTGTACCAATTTTGGTGCAATTTGCAATTTACCAAAAATGTAGGGTTGATATACAAATTACCACCTCTAGAGTGTCCCTACTCTCTCTTAGAATCATATATAGGAGAGAGAAAGAAAGAGGCACCATGTTTGAATAATATTTGAGTGATGGTATTCTTGGTGATGAAAATACCAAGAAGAGTTGTATAGATGAGTTTTATTTAGTTGTAGAGCTTTTTTATGGGAGTGCCTATCACCCAAGGAGCCATAGAGTAGGTGCCATATCGTTTTTTCAACTCTTGTAATTTGCCATGATGGGTTAAGCACCTAAATTAGGTGATGGATATCAGTTTACAACTTTCCTTAGAAAATGTGTATCGGTTTGTGAAATAAAGAGATGTTGAGTTGAAATATCTTGCTCAACAAGATAACTAATAGCCGAAATCTTATCCCTAGATTATCCTCAAGAGTTTTGCATGTCAATATAAATGTGCATGCATGGACACATTTCAACCATGCATCGACACGTGGCACCTAGTAGTGTAAAGTGATGACACCTCTTATACTCTCTCTCTCTCTCTCATGAGCCTCAATTATATATACCACTCCTTTCACCTACTAGTGAATATTTTCAAACCATTATCACCCTCTTTCTATTAGATATCATTCATAGAGTTGAGGAACAAGGAGGAGATATAACCTTAAGCTTAAGGTGAAGCCATGGTCATCTTCAACCTTGGTTGAAGCATGAATCTCGAGTTGTGATTCTTCTTTTCTTTTCTTCTTCACCAAGTTCTTATCTATGGATTCTTTGTATATAGAGGAGTTGTGAACAAGTCTTGAATCTTTGATAAGTTCATCTTCAACCTTGTAAATGTGAATCTTTGGAGCTTGAATTTTTGAAGTTGTCCTTGAGGCAGGTTATATAACTTGATCACAATCATGTTATTATTCACCTTTGATCTTGCTATACTTGATGATCTACTTTCAATTTTGAGTTTTCTTTAATAATTGATGAATCCATGAGTTCTAATAGTTGCGTAGACCTATTTCCATGAACTATAATAGTAAGGAACGAAGTCTAGAGCTTGATGATGATGACATCATCATGGAACAAACCGATATCGGGTTGAAGCACCTCTAACCCGATAAGGTGATGAAACCCAATATGGGATATGAAACCTGATATACCTTGGAACCCCACACCCTATCGGTTTGTACACTTGGGTTGATTGAGACTAACCAGTTGTCTAGGATGTCACTTAATACATGGTGAAGGGTAGGTCGACATCATGAAGGTTTGAAGAGTTATGAACATAGAAGTATAACACGATATGCCAAAACCTTAATTTTGAGCAACCCAATATGAGTGACACACGCACACACCTCATGCACGACATGGTGATGAGCATAGACCTTATGCATGACATGGTGATGAACCTACACCTCATGCACGACATGGTGATCAAGGATACACCTCATGCGTGATATGGTGATCAAGGATACACCTCATGCATGATATGGTGATGAACATACATCTCTAGAATGATATGGAGATGGTCATACATATCTAGAATGATATGGTGATCAAGAATACACCTCATGCATGATATGGTGATAAAGGATACATCTCATGCACAATATGGTGATGAACCTACACCTCATGCATGATATGGTGATGAACCTACACCTCATGCACGATATGGTGATGAACATACACCTCATGCACGATATGGTGATGAACCTACACCTCATGCACGATATGGTAATCAAGGATACACCTCATTCTTGATATGGTGATGAGTATACATCGCATGCATGATATGGTGACACACTCACACACCTCTTGGGCGATATGGAAGCAAGCACATACCTCTTGCCCCATACGTTAAGCATACATATACCTCTTGCTCGATATGGTAAGCACACATATACTTCTTGCCCGATATGGTAAGCACACATACACCTCTTGCCCAATATGGTGGAAGCACCTCAAATCCAATATACTTGATGGAGTAACACATGAAGTGTGCTATGTCAAATGATACCTTAAGATGTATAGAGTTTAATGAATTTTGATAAATGTAGGCCAATGTACCTTCAGAAAAGGATTGAGCCAACTTAATAAAGTATGATGTAATCTATATCCTAGTGAGTATGAGAGAGAAACTCATACTTGTATGATAATCATTTAATGAGCATACATTGATACTCCTAATATGTGTGGAGCTATGAATCAGGGTTTTGATTCTTGATAATATGAACTTGAGCCCTAATTGGCTTGAAACCCTAACTAATCGGTTTGAAACCCTAATTGGTTTGGAACCCTGATTGGCTTGAAACCCTAATCTGCTTGAAAGGGACACCCATTCCCTAATAATGGGAAGGTTGTATTCTCTAGTATTGCATGGTGATGTTATGTACTTGATATTGTTTTTATCATGAAATACTAACCATGCAGGTATCATAAGATGATGAGCATGGACAAGTATGAGCTATGATGTTTTATATGATACAGATAAAATGGGCCTTGTGAGCCATGTGAAATACTTGTGCAATAAGTATAATGTATACCTGGTCTGAGGACCTAGAGGTAATAGTTAACTGATATGAGGTGACAATGTTCAGTGATGAACTAAGGGTTTAAATACCCAGATATAGCAATCATGATGATGATAAGGTTAAGGGATGAGAATTCCCAGTAATGTGATAATGGATTGAGATCTCGAGTGTTATGTATCCAATGTGTCCCAAAGATTATGAAAATACTTGATAAATGTATTACACCTTTCTTTGTAGCATCTTTTATAATTCATGCTTGTAACCTGATTGATGCTAAAAGATACTATAATACACCTAATTAATCAAATGGAACCTTATCATATAGTTTCCCAGGCCATAGATCCATTCGGTGTCAGGATTTGCTAAATGGTGAAATGAGTTTAACTTGGAGTGCATATTTTTTAATATGTGGGGGTGAAGTACAAACATATCCTTACGTCCAGATGGGATTGATGTGTTATCTCCCCAATGAATACCAGGGTTGCCGTGTGATCGCCCTAATGAAAATGTACCGGGGATTGATGTGTAATCTCCCCGAAGAGAGTGCATGCTACGGCTGTATCTCTATAGAGAAGATGCTACTATACCCCAGCAAGCTAGTTGCAGTTTGACATGATGTCACTTCCAGTGGTCTTGTACTAACTGAGACATGTGAGGTCTTGGAAGTCGGCTCTTCCATTGATCTTATATGGTACCGATTTTGACTAAACAGTGGTTAGTTGGAGCATGAGTGGTATACCTCATCTTCTCTAGGCATAAGTGTGATTGTAAATATATAATCAGCTATGTAGCGTATCTGCTTAAGGATTGAATATAGAAACATTGGTTGATGTTACATTACTTTTATACATCTTAATTAGTTAGATGTTATACATGTTCTTCATATTCCTTATAAAGAAAATAGATGATCTATAGCTCTGTTATGCATAGTTGAACTGATTAAATAATGCTATTGCTTTGCACTACAATTAAACAATGATTAAACATGCTTATTTCCATAATAGATCTTTTGCTCAATTTTATACTATTTACCATGATAATAATATTGTTGACGGAGAGTTATATCTCTAGCTGGGACTTGTGTCTCACCCCGTTGGCCCCACAATTATTTTAGGTGGATGCGGACAAGGAGGTAGAAATTTTACTGTAGAGGGAGGACACCAACAATAGGGATAGCAGTAACAACTCAGGTTGAGTGTGATGTCTATTGTGTCTTGTAGATAGAAGTCCTATGTGTCGTCTCTATACTCTCATGTCCTTGGGAGTTAGTACATAATGGTTTTATAAATGATCTCATATGTTGTCTTATATACCTCGAGGTTTTATGTTGCTTCAGTGTGTGTTTTGGCAAAGCAGCTGGTATATGTTATCCTCGAGATGAAATGGTACAATGTATGTGCAATGTGAACCATGATGTATATATTACTTTGGTTCTTTCTATAAATAGTTTCTTGGTAGTGAATCTCTTTGCAAAATGGTTTTAAATTTTTAGTGATTTTCATTAATCCACTGCTAATGTTATTCTGCATAATTACTAGTGGTGATTCGGTTGTTGGGTCACCACAAAGATTTGGTATGAGAGACTATGGTTCATTGAGTCTACAGAGACATAGGATTAAGGTTGTCGAGTCTGTTCTAGTGTCCTCTAGTTTATCTTATAGTGACTTTTGCTCATATAGGAGAAGAAGTAAAGCTGAAAGATGGCTGGAGCACACGAAGAACATGTTGTTGAGAGCAGTGTTGCTGCACTAGGAGGAGGTGTAAGGGAACAAGCTAGAGAGGAATCAGTGCCTGAGAATCCCCAGCTTGATCAAGCCATGCTAGAAAACCAAGCCTTTAATGCTCTTTTTGGGCAGTTCACGACCACAATGACGCATATGGCAGATCGAATGCCGGCACCAGCACATACAACACCAATTCCCAATGAGGTACATGGATATGTTAAGACCTTTGAGCGGTTACGCTGGGTAGGAGCCACTGAATATGCCGGTACATATGACCCAACAGACGTAGATTTATGGCTCACTGAGTTGGAAAAAGCCTTTAGAATCCTTAGCATCCCAGAAATTGATAAAGTTAGGCCTACTGTGTACCTTTTAAAAGGAAGCGCTGGCCATTGGTGGGCCATTGAAGAAGATAAAAGACCTAGTGTTGAGGTTGGATGGCAGGAATTCCAACCTGAGTTTGTTAGTAGATACTTTCCCAAGACTTATTTGGATGAGAAAATCTCACAGTTTGAGCGGATTAAACAAGGACCGATGAAGATTAGTGAGTATGAAGCTAAGTTCATGGAGCTTTTGTGGTTTTGTCCACACATGGCTACTACAGATGAGGAGAGGATTCAGCATTTTGAGAAGGGTATGAACGCTGAGTTAACCACACTTGTAGCTGCTTTAGAGAATATAGAAAGGTTTGCCACCTTTGTGGAGTCAGTTAGGAGGATAGAGAGGTTTGCGATTGAGAAATGAGAAGCTAACAACAAGAAATGAGCTGCCCAGTTCCAGGGACAGAGGTCTGGAAGTTTCAAGAAACTAAGATTTTCTATACTAGTAGCACCACAGAGGTTTAGTGCTCAAACGTAGTGGATGTCAAGCAAGGGTAGAGAGCCCATAGTACGACATCAATTTCAGTAACAAGACCATCTACAGCGAGACATAAACTACTTCAAGTGTGGGCAGACATGACATATGATGAGAGAATGTCTAGTTAAAGACATGGAGGTAACCCAACCACTAAGGTAGAGTCAACAAGGCTCTCAGAGGCAATAGTTCAGCAGTGGCACACGAGGACGTGGATAGGCGTCTCAAGCGAGTTCATCTACACCAAACAACAGAGTGTGAAAAAACCTACTTCCCGGTCGATACCATCCATAGGTGGTCGATGGTATCGAGATCATCACAACAACCGAACAACAGTCTGTCAATACCATTGACAGACCTGTCGATGGTATCGACAGAAGTTCAGCGGCGGAAACTGGCGATCTGCCTCTTGTCTCTATTTTTATTATACCATTTGTTTTATTGTTTTTCTAGGATTTTCTCCTTTATACCACCTTGTATCTTACCCTAATATATAAAAAGGAGTGAGACGGTTATTGCCCTCACACACAATAGCTGCACTTAGCAGCCACCAACATTGCTCATCTCCCTTCTCTCTCATTAACTTGGTATCAGAGGAAGGTTTGCTCTAGGCCACCGTCTCTCTCCACCGGTAGTCCCTCCCTCTTCCTTCTTCTTCCTCCTTGTCTGCCAGATCTTCCCCTTCATTCCTCCCTCCGAATCTTCTCACCGCGGCACTGGCAGCCGCAGCTGCGGCTGAGCCGCCGCACTCATGTAGCCGTAATCTGCCGCTTTGAGGATCTTCAGATGATCCGACGACGATCTAAAATCTAAACCAGAGGACTAGTCTCTCTACGGTTATTATCCTAGTCACACATCCTCCATGTGTGATTAGGAAAATCGTTTGGAGGTTGTGAATGCATTAGTAACACATTTCTCTTTGTTTCTTGTGTGACGTGTATCTCTCTGTCACCTTAGTCTTCTTTGTGGTGTGTATCAATCCATCACACAGTCCCGTTCTGTAATGGGGGACATCAAGACTCTTATGATCTACAACGAGGTGTCTCCTATTGCCTCCATCAAGCTCGATGGGAAGAATTTTCTTCTATGGATGAATGTTGTTCACACTGTCCTGGAGTCTCGTGACAAGGCGGGACATGTTGACTCAGGTCCTCTGGCCTCTACTGACAAAGGATATGCCGAATGGAAGCGTCATGATAGTCTAGTGAAGACTTGGTTGTGGAACAGCATGGAACGTGGAATTGCGGCAAGGTTCATGTTCTATTCAACAGCTAAGGAGATATGGGACGCAGTGAAGCAGCATTATTCTCAAGAAAAAAATGTGCTTCACCAATTCATGATCTATGACCATTTGTTTGCTGAGAGGCAGGGTGACAGATCTCTTGAGGAGTACTTTGGAGCTATTTAGGCACTTGCTCAAGAGCTGAGCTATTATCATCCAGTGACTGTTGCTGAACAGATCAAGGACATGGATGATCTAGTTATGACTAAATTTTTATACGGGTTTAACCCTTTGTGCGGTTCCGCCCATAGTGTCATTTTGGATTCTGATAAATTACCCAATTTTGCGGAAGCCTATTCAAGAATACAACAATCTATCTTTGAGTCTGCTACTCCCGATCCTGCTATATCTTCTGGGGAGTCGCATGCATCCGTAGCTGCTGCGGTGAGAGGGGGACGACCTGGTATGGGCAGAGGACGTGGGACACATCCTAAGTGCACTTTCTGTGACAAATTGGTACATACAGTGGAGAAGTGCTGGAAGAAACATGGGAAACCTACTGCACCACCTGTAGGGACAACACATTATGCCACTACTACAGATTCCTCTTCTTCTTCTACTGTGGGAACTACTTCTGGAACTGGTATCACTCTTACTCAAGAGGAGTATGATCAGTTTATTTAGGCTACACAGCACATGAGTATGGGATCATCATTATCATCGTCAGCAAACCTGGCATCTACTGCGGGTAATCAGGCTACATCTCTCATAGCTTCTGGCTCTAATTCATCTTGGGTGGTTGATTCTAGCATGTCACATCACATGACTGGTATGAGGAGATTGCTCCACTCTATTGACTCGTATATCCCTCACCAATCTGTTACACTAGAAGATGGTTCAGTGAGGAGAGTGTTAGCTAGTGGATCTATCCCTCTAACACCCAATATTGATCTCAAATCTGTACACTTTGTGCCTGAGTTTCCTTTTAATCTTCTTTTTGTTGCAAAATTGATTGACACTATAAAATGTACGGTAACATTTGGGCCTTCTTGTTTTGTATTACAGGATCTCAAGAGTATGAGGACGATTGGTGGGGGACCTAGGAAAGGTGATCTCTACCTTTTTCATGGTGACAGTCTTCCTCGCCAAGTATCTGCTCCTGCTCCATCTATCCTGTTGAGTGGTTCCCCCTTACTATGGCATTGCAGATATGGACATCCTTCCTTAGAGAGCCTGCGTAAGTTGGAACCAGAGTTCTCCCAAGTGTCATCTTTAGAGTGTCAGTCATGTCAGCTGGGAAAACATCATAGGTTTTTATCCCATTCGTGTCAATAAACAAGATTCTTATCCTTTTTAGTTAGTCCACAGTGATGTGTGGGGTCCTGTTAAAGACCAGAGTTATAATGGTTTTCATTACTTTATTTCTTTTATGGATGATTTTTCTCGAATGGCATGGATATACCTTCTCAAAAGTTGAGAGTCTGTGCTATCTATTGTGAAACATTTCCATACTGAAATAAAAGTCCAGTTTGACTGCAATATAAAAATTCTTCAATCTAATAATGCTTTAGAGCATGTTCAAATAGCTATGTCTGATTTTTGCAGCTCTGTAGGTATGATCCATCACACATCGTGTCCTTACACCCCTCATCAGAATGGGGTGGCTGAGCAGAAAAATCGCCATCTGCTTGATATTGCTTGATCTATTATGTTTCAATCCAATGTACCTAAGAAATTCTGGTCTGAAGCCCTTTTAACTGCTTGTTTCTTAATTAATAGACAACCATCCTCGGTTCTTAAAGGACAGACTCCCTTCTCTGTGTTGCGACCCACGGATCAGCCTTTTTTGTCCCCCTTAGAGTGTTTGGTTGCACTTCCTTTGTCCATAATGTTGACCCTAAGGCCGATAAGCTTTCTCCTAGGTCTGTTAAAACCTTGTTCCTTGGTTACTCTAGTACTAGCAAAGGATACAAGTGTTACTGTCCTAGTCTTCATTGGATGTTTGTGTCTAGGGATGTTACTTTCCATGAGACCACTCCATATTTCTCCGATGCTATGAGTAAGGGGGAGCAATTGAGATAGGGAGTACCACCAGTTTTTCAGAGTGATAGAGTGGCACCATTTGTGCAGAGTAAGGGAGAGCCACCCATCATTCCTGATTATACTTTTATTCTGGATGAGCAAGCAGCAGATAGGTCTATTATTAAGCATTATCCACATGTTTATAGTAGGTGAGGTAGACAAGATCCAGAAGTGGTAGTGACACCAGTATCTGAGCTTTCATCTTCATCTTCTACTCATGAGATTCCTACAGAAGCATCATATCTTGATCTTCCTATTACTGTTAGGAAAGGTACTCGCTCTTGTACTATTAGACATCCTATTACAAATGTGTGTTGTCTGTCCCACTTATCTAAGCAGGCCTGTGCATTTACTATTGGGATTGATTCTGTTGATATACCAAGGAATCACTATGATGCTATGAAGGACAGTGGCTGGAAACAGGCAATGTAGCTTGAGATGTTAGCTCTTTTGCATAATGACACATGGGATCTTGTTGACTTACCTATAGGGAAGAAATCAGTGGGTTGCAGATGGGTTTTCACCATCAAACATAATCCGGATGGATCTGTTGAGAGGTTGAAGGCCAGATTGGTAGCAAAAGGCTACACACAGACCTATGAAGTTAATTTTTTTGAGACTTTTTCTCCAGTAGCTCATCTAAATTATGTGCGAATTATTATTTCTCTGGCTACTACCTTTGATTGGCCCCTATTTCAGCTTGATGTTAAGAACGCCTTTCTACATGGTGACCTCCAGGAAGAGGTATATATGGAGAAACCTCCTGGGTTTGTTGCTCAGGGGGAGTGTCAGAAGGTCTGTAAATTGAAGAAAGCCATATATGGTTTGAAACAGTCTCCTCGAGCGTGGTTTGACAAGTTCAGTGAAGTTGTACTCCAGATGGGCTTTTCTCACTCCATGACCAATCACTCTTTATTCTACTCCAGCTCTTCCTGTGGCTCTATCATTATGACAGTATATGTTGATGACATAGTAATTACTGGAAGTGATTCTACATGCATATCTCGTGTGAAGGAAGGGTTGCAGAGACACTTCCAAATGAAGGATCTGGGTAAATTGAGATATTTTTTGGGCATTGAGGTTCTTAGATCTCATGCAGGTGTCAATCTATCTCAGAGGAAATATGTGCTGGACATACTACAGGAGACAAGCATGACTGGGTCTAAACCGGTATCTACTCCTATGGATTATCACATCAAGGAGATGGTTGATGATGTTGAGTACTCAGATCTATGATATTACAGAAGAATAGTTGGCAAGCTAATATATCTGACTATTACACGACCTGACATTTCTTTTGCTGTAGGAGTTGTGAGTCAACATATACACTCACCATGATAGTCACACTAGACAACAGTTTTCTGGATTCTGAGATATCTAAAGAGTGCTCCTGGTAAAGGGATCACATATTCTAAACCCAACTTTCACTGGGTACTCAGATGCAGATTGGGCTGGTGATCATACTGATAGAAGGTCTACATCAAGCTATTGTACTTTCCTAGGTGACCATTTGATTACTTGGAAAAGCAAAAAGTAGAATGTGGTAGCTATATCCAGCACTGAGGCTGAATACCGTGCTATGGCCCATGCATGTTGTGAACTACAATGGGTCAAATCCGTTCTTTCTGAGTTAAAAATCACTATTATGTCTTCTATGGAGCTCAAGTGTGACAACCAGTCTGCTATACACATTTCCAGGAATCCTATCTTTCATGAGCGTACAAAGCATATATAAGTTGATTGCCATTTTATTCGTGATCAACTCAAAGATGGCACTATTGTGATGCCATACGTCAAGTCTGAAGATCAACTGGTGGATATCTTGACAATGCCTTTGGGTCCGACAACTTTTCAGAGATTATGTAGAAAGTTGGGCATACACGATGTGTACTCTCCAGCTTGAGGGGGAGTGTGAAACAACCTGCTTCCTAGTTGATACCATCGACAGGTGGTCGATGGTATCGAGATCATCACATCAACTGGACAACACTCTGTCGATACCATCGACAGACCTGTCGATGGTATCGAGAGAAGGTCAGCGGTGGAAACTGGCGATCTGCCTCTTGTCTCTATTTTTATTATACCATTTGTTTTATTGTTTTTCTAGGATTTTCTCCTTTATAACACCTTGTATCTTACCCTAATATATAAAAAGGAGTGAGACGTCTATTGCCCTCACACACAATAGTTGCACCTAGTAGCCGCCAACATTAATCGTCTCCCTTCTCTCTCGTTAACACAGAGCATGGAGTCGGCAACAGGCAACGACATGATTATATGCTATGAATCAGTCGGAGGCAGTAGTAAATCCACGAGTCATGACATGTCAGATGGAATTGTTTCATTCTGATATGTATTCATCATGCTTCGTATCTGTTTTGATTGATTCGGGTGCTACACATTCCTTTATCACTCGAGAAGCGATTCATGACTGCAATTTGACTGTCAGTCGTAGAGCAGATAATCTGTTATTAGAAACTCTGTTAGTCAGATCTACAGTGTTGCGGGAGGTATGTTCTCCCTGTGTTCTTTTCTTTTCAGAACACAACATTCAGGTGGATCTTATACCACTTGAGATGCAAGTGTTTGATGTAATTCTTAGGATGGATACCCTAGAAAAGTATAAGGTTGACTTGGATTGTGGTTCCATGCAAGCCGTGTTCACAGACACTGATGAGACATGGTCTTTCAGGGGGATAGAAAGATTCTTCCAACCTATCTAGTGTCAGCAATGGTAGCTGAGAGATTGATGCGACAAGGATGTGAAACATTCTTAGCACATGTGGTAGATAACAAAGCAGAGAGTCCTAGTTTTTCTAAAGTTCCTGTTGTCAGGGAATTCAAGGATGTGTTTCTTGAAGAATTTCCAGATATTCCTCCACCTCGATAGATTGATTTTGAGATTAATCTAATTTTGGGTACGCAACCCATAGCTCAAACACCTTATAGGATGACACATGCGGAGATGGCAAAACTCAAGAAATAGTTACAGGAGTTTCTTGAGAAAGTTTTCATTCGACCGAGTAATTCGCCATGGGGTTCTCCAGTTCTTTTTGTTAAAAAGAAGGATGGATCTATGAGATTATGCATAGACTATAGACATCTTAACAAGGTGACTATAAAGAACAAATATCCTCTGCCAAGGATAGGTGATCTGTTTGACCAGTTACGTGGTACAACAGTGTTCTCTAAGATAGATCTAAGGTCAGGATATCATCAGTTACGTATCAAGGAGAGTGACATACCTAAGTCAACCTTTAGGATAAGGTATGGTCATTATGAGTTTGTAGTTATGTCGTTTGGACTAACTAATACACCAACTGCATTCATGGAGTTGATGAATAGAATCTTCCAGCCATTCCTTGATCAGTTCATAGTGGTCTTCATAGACGACATCCTGATATATAGTAGAGATGGTCAACAACATGAACAACACCTTCGTGAAGCCTTAACTTTGCTAAGATAGCACAAGCTATATGCTAAGTTTAGCAAGTGTGAGTTCTAGTTGTCAGAAGTGTCTTTCCTAGGACATGTTATATCTGCTTCAGGTATTCGTGTTGATCCTAAGAAAGTGGAGTCTGTTGTAGAGTGGGAACAACCCAAGACACCAACTGAGATTCGTAGTTTCCTAGGTCTGGAAGGTTACTACATAAGGTTTTTTAAAGACTTCAATTTTGTAGCATTACCCCTAACTAGGTTGACTAGGAAGGAGGTTCCTTTTGTCTGGAATAACAAGTCTCAACGTTCTTTCCAGTTGTTGAAAGAAAGGTTGACTAGTGCACATGTGTTGGCTTTACCTGAGTAGGGAAAGGGATACATTGTTTTCTGTGACATGTATGATAATGGTCTAGGATGTGTGCTGATGTAGAGTGATCATGTAGTTTCTTTTACTTCCTGACAGCTTAATAAACACAAGGAGAATTATCTGACTCATGATCTAGAATTAGCTGCAGTGGTCCACACGTTGAAGATTTGGAGGCATTATCTTTATGGAGAAACATGTCAGATTTTCACAGACCATAAAAACTTAAAGTACATCTTCTCACAACACCAGTTGAACATGAGACAATGTCTTTGGATGGAATTAATTAAGGACTACAATTGTACAATTGATTATCATCCAGGAAAAGCTAATGTAGTGGTAGATGCACTAAGTAGAAAATATTCATCTCCACCCATAGATGAAGCACAGTTGAATTCTTTAATGTGCTTTAAATGGGACATGTTTGTCTCTTTGAGACAAATAAATGTACATTTAAAAGTATCTTTGTTAGCTGGATTGCTGGCCGAGATGCATGTGAAACCTACTCTGAGACAACAAATTATATAGGCACAATAGGATGATACTGTGATTCAACAAATCAGGTCAGAGTATGGTAGTGAGAAACGGGATGATTTCCATGAGTCATAGGATGAGGTAGTCTGTTACCATGGTAGAATGGTAGTACCTGATGCTAATGACTTAAGAAATATAGTTATGGAAGAAGCTCATTCATCCATGCATGCAATGCATCCAAGGAGTACTAAAATGTATCATAACTTAAAAGATTTGTATTGGTGTCCTGGTTAGAAGAAGGATGTAACTGAGTTTGTTATGCGGTGTCTAGTGTGACAACAAGTTAAAGCAGAACACTAGAAGCCAGCAGAAACAGTGCAACCCTTACCTATACCACAGTGGAAATGGGATCACGTGACAATGGACTTTGTGGTTGGTCTACCCAGAACAACCAAAAGTCATGATTCCATTTGGGTGATAGTTGATAGGTTGACTAAGTCAGCACATTTTCTTCCTATTAAAACAACCTATACTACTGAAAAACTTGCACAGATCTACATAGATAAGATAATGCGGTTACATGGAGTTCCAGCTACAATTGTGTCTGATAGAGGTACCCAGTTTACAAGTCATTTTTGGGAACAACTACATAAAGCCTTGGGTACGCAGTTAAAGTTTAGTACAACTTTTCACAGTCAGATAGATGGACAATCTGAAAGGACTATACAGACTTTGGAGGACTTGCTTAGGGCATGTATTCTTCAGTTTGTACGAAGTTGGGACTTGGACTTGAGTTTAATAGAGTTTGCCTACAACAATAGTTATCAGACTAGTATTGATATGGCACCATATGAAGCATTATATGGTAGATGTTGTAGATCTCCGTTATGCTGGTATGAGATAGGAGAATACCAACTTTTGGGTCATGAATTCGTACAATAGACAACTGAAAAGATTAAAGTAATACAACAATAGTTGAAAGCTACACAGGATAGACAGAAGTCCTATGCCGATAAATGATGTAGATCTTTAGAGTTCCAAGTTGGAGACATGGTGTATTTCAAGGTCTCTCCTTGGAAAGGTGTTCTCAGATTTGGGAAGAAGGGTAAGTTAGCTCCTAGATTTATGGGACCTTACCCTATGATAGCATGGATTGGAAAGGTAGCCTATAGGTTGGAGTTACCACCTGAGCTACATAGACTACATCCAGTGTTTCATATATCTATTCTCAGAAAGAGTCATCCTGATACAGAGTTGGTGTTGCAACCTGTAGAGGTAGAATTGAATGAAGATATATCCTATGTGGAAGGTCCAATAATGATTCTTGACAGAAGAATCAACAAGTTGAAAAAGAAAGATATAGTTCTTGTGAAAGTTCTTTGGCAACACCGTGGTGTTGAAGAGGCTACATGGGATCTGGAGGAAGAAATGAGGGGGAAGTACCCTTCTCTTTTCTCTTGAGATTTAGGGACAAAATCCTTATTAGGGGTTGGTAAATGTAACATCCCTGACCTAGGTTATGCCATAAACCTAAAGTTTGCTTAAGTAAGTTATTTATAAACTTGTTTTAATCTTTTTAAAAGTAATTAAGACTCTCCTTGAGTTCAATTTTCAAGTTTGAGCTTATTTGCAAACTGTTTGTGTATTATATGATAGTTTAGGTGTAAATTGCAATTTACCCAAGATGAGGGGTTATATTGCAATATGTCACATTTTGAAACATGCTTCAAGTACTTTAGCATCATTAGAGGGAGAATGGTGCTAAGAGGTGGCTTGTGGAAAGCCTAAGCTCCAAGTTGGAACTTCTTTGAATAATGCCTGTGCCTTGTGTATCAGTTTTGGTGCAATTTGTAATTTACCCAAAATGTAGTATTGATATGTAAATTACCACCTCTAGAGTGTCCCTACTCTCTATTAGAATCATCTAGAGTAGAGAGAAAGAAATAGGCACCATGTTTGAATCATATTTGAGTGATGACATTCTTGGTGATGAAAAGACCAAGAAGAGTTGTATAGATGAGTTGTATTGAGTTGTAGAGCTTATATGGGAGTGTCTATCAGACAAGGAGCCATAGAGGAGGTCCCATATCATTTTTTAAACTCTTGGCCTTTGCCATGATGGATTAAACATCTCAAGTAGGTGATGGATATCATTTTACAACTTTCCTTAGAAAAAGTGTATCAGTTTGTCAAATAAAGAGATGTTGAGTTGAAATATCTTGGTCAACAAGATAACTAATGGCCAAAATCTTATCCCTATATTATCCTCAAGAGTTTTGCATGTCAAGATAAATATGCGTGCATGGACACATGTCAACCATGCATGGACACATGGCACCTAGTAGTGTAAAGTGATGACACCTCTTATACTCTCTTTCTCATGAGCCTCAATTATATATACCACTCCTTTCACCTACTAGTGAATCTTTTCAAACCATTATCAACCTATTTCTCTTAGATATCATGCATTGAGTTGAGGAACAAGGAGGAGCTTGAACCTTAAGCTTAAAGTGAAGCCATGGTCATCTTCAACCTTGGTTGAAGCATGAATCTCAGGTTGTGATTCTTCTTTTCTTTTCTTCTTCACCAAGTTCTTATCTATGGATTCTTTGTATATAGAGGAGTTGTGAACAAGTCTTGTATCTTTGATAAGTTCATATTCAACCTTGGGAATGTGAAGCTTTGGAGCTTTGAAGTTGTTCTTGAGGCGGGTTATATAATTTGAACCCAATCCTGTTATTATTCACCTTCGATCTTGCTATACTTGATGATCTACTTTCAATTTCAAATTTTCTTTAATAATTGATGAATCCATGAGTTCTAATAGTTTCATAGACCTATGTCCATGAACTATTGTAGTAAGGAACGAAGTCTAGAGCTTTATGATGATGACATCATCATGGCACAGACCGTTATCGGGTTGAAGCACCTCTAACCCGATAAGGTGATGAAACCCAATATGGGATATGAAACCCAATATACCTTGGAACCCCACACCCTATCGGTTTGTAAACTTGGGTTGGTTGAGACTAACCAATTTTCTAGGATGTCACTTAACACATGTTGAAGGGTAGGCTGACACCATGAAGGTTTGAAGAGTTATGAACATAGAGGTCTAACCCGATATGCCAAAACCCTAATTTTGAGCAACCCGATATGAGTGACACACACATACACCTCATGCATGACATGGTGATGAGAATACACCTCATGCACGATATGATGATGAACCTATACCTCATGCAAGATATGGTGATCAAGGATAAACCTCATGCATGATATGGTGACCAAGGATACACCTCATGCATGATATGGTGATGAACATACATCTCTAGAATGATATGGTAATGGTCATACATCTCTAAAATGATGTGGTGATCAAGGATACACCTCATGCATGATGTGGTGATCAAGGATACATCTCATGCACGATATGGTGATGAACCTACACCTCATGCACAATATGGTGATGAACTTACACCTCATGCACGATATGATGATGAGCATACACCTCATGCACGATATGGTGATCAAGGATACACCTCATGTCTGATATGGTGATGAGTATACACCTCATGCATGATATGGTGACACACTCACACACCTCTTGGGTGATATGGAAGCAAGCAGATACCTCTTGCCTGATATGGTAAGCATACATATACCTCTTGCTCGATATGGTAAGAACACATATACTTCTTGCCTGATATGGTAAACATACATACACCTCTTGCCCGATATGGTGGAAGCACCTCAAATCTAAAATACTTGATGGAGTAACACATGAAGTGTGTTATGTCAAATGATACCTTAAGATGTATAGAGTTTAATGCATTTTGATAAATGTAGGCCAATGTACCTTCAGAAAAGGATTGAACCAACTTAATAAAGTATGATGTAATCTATATCCTAGTGAGGATGAGAGAGAAACTCATACTTATGTGATAATCATTTAATGAGCATACATTGATACTCCTAATATGTGTGGATCTATGAATCATGGTTTTGATTCCTGATAATATGAACTTGAACCCTAATTGGTTTGAAACCCTAATCGGTTTGAAACCCTAATTGGTTTGGAA
Organism: Alisma plantago-aquatica; assembly: GCA_963693085.1. Classification (NCBI taxonomy): domain Eukaryota; kingdom Viridiplantae; phylum Streptophyta; class Magnoliopsida; order Alismatales; family Alismataceae; genus Alisma; species Alisma plantago-aquatica. Next base: position 1,395,604,814 of record OY856409.1, read on the forward strand.
CCCTAATTGGCTTGAAACCCTAATCAGCTTGAAAGGGAAACCCTAACCCTAATAATGGGAAGGTTGTATTCTCTAGTATTACATGGTGATGTTATGTACTTGATATTGTTTTTATCATGAAATACTAACCATGCATGTATCATAAGATGATGAGCATAGCCAGGTATGAGCTATGATGTTTCATATGATACAGATTAAATGGGCCTTGTGAGCCATGTGAAATACTTGTGCAATAAGTATAATGTATACCTGGTTTGAGGACCTAGAGGTAATAGTTACCTGATATGAGGTGACAATGTTCAAAGATGAACTAAGGGTTTAAATACCCAGATCTAGCAATCATGATGATGATAAGGTTAAGGGATGAGAATTCCCAATAATGTTATAAGGGACTGAGATCTCAAGTGTTATGCATCCAATGTGTCCCAAAGATTATGAAAGTACTTGATAAATGTATTACACCTTTCTTTGTAGCATATGTTATAATTCATGCTTGTAACTTGATTGATGCTAAAAGATACTGTAATACACCTAATTAATCAAATGGAACCTTATCATGTAGTTGCCTAGGCCATAGATCCATTCAATGTCAGGATTTGCTGAATGGTGAAATGAGTTTAACTCAGAGTGCATATTTTTTAATATGTGGGGGTGAATGACGAACATATCCTTACGTCCAGATGGGGATTGATGTGTTATCTCCCTAATCAATACTAGGGTTGTCGTGTGATCACCCTGATGAAAATGTATCGGGGATTGATGTGTGATCTTCCCAAAGAGAGTGCATGCTGTAGTTGTAGATCTATAGCAAAGATGCTGCTATACCCTGGCAATCTAGTTGCAGTGTGACAAGATGTCACTGCCAGTGGTCTCTTACTGACTGAGACAGCTGAGGTTTTGGTAGCCGACTCTTCCATTGACCTTGTATGGTACTGATTTTGACTAAACGGTGGTCGGTTGGAGCATGAGCAGTATACCTCATCTCCTTTGGGCATAAGTGTGATTGTAAATATATAATCTTCTGTGTAGCGTATCTACTTAAGGATTGAATATGGAAAAATTGGTTGATGTTACATTACTTTTATACATCTTAATTAGTTAGATGTCATACATGTTCTTCATATTCCTTATAAAGAAAATAGATTATATATAGCTCTGTTATGGATAGTTGAACTGCTTGAACAATGCTATTGCTTTGCACTGCAATTAAACAATGATTAAACATGCTTATTTCCATAATCGATCTTCTTCTCAGTTTTATACTATTTACCGTGATAATAATATTGTTGGTGGAGAGTTATATCTCTCGTTAGAACTTGTGTCTCACCCAGTTGGCCCCACAATTTTTTTAGGTGGATGCATATGAGGAGGTAGAGACTGTATTATAGAGGGAGGACACCAGTAATAGGGACAGTAGTAACAGCTCAGGTAGAGTGTGTTGTCTGTCGTGTCTTGTAGATAGAAGTCCTTTGTGTCGTCTCTGTACTCTCAGGTCCTTGGGAGTTAGTACGTAATGGTTTTATAAATGATCTGAGATTTTGACTTATATACCTTGAGGTTTTATGTTGCTTCAGTATGTGTTTTGGCAAAGTAGATGGTATATGTTATCCTCGAGATGAAATGAGACAATGTATGTGCAATGTGAACCATGATGTATATATTACTTTGGTTCTTTTTATAAAGAGTTTCTTGGTAGTGAATCTCTTTACAAAATGGTTTTAAATTTTTAGTGATTTTTATTAATCCGCTACTAATGTTATTTCGCATAATTACTGGTGGTGATTCGGCTATCGGGTCGTCACACAAATACCATGCAACAATGGATTGAATACTTCAAATCCTCATCTTACAAGGCAAATACATGAATTTAAGGCGCAAACTTCAATATTTTCATCACAAAAATGTACAAAGATCCTCATTAATCGATCAAATTATGAAAAATAAGGTGTAATTAGAGATAAACTAGGTTCATCACATAATAATGTGATTGAAGTTCTCAATCAAGCATTCAATCATGATAAACAAGCAAGACCATGGTTAAGCTAGGTATGGGGCCTTACATCATGATTTATTCAATTTGAAGCACATGATGTTGGATCTAGCTTAAGCATATTTACTTATATATGCATGAAATATTCATATTCAATGTAAAAGTTTTGTTCTTCAATATGAAAATGATCTTTAATGTTATCTTATATTTGAATTGTTCATTTATTTATGTTTTCAATTAGATATTATACTAGACACCCTACACCTGATATGTTTAGTACTGGCTAGAAGGAGTGAAATCAAAATTTAGTATCGAACTATAAAAACTAGATCCTTAAATTAGCTAAATAAATGGGATTAATATACTTTTTATACGTTCTTGGTAATTGCAGAACATGTCCTAGATGTATGCCTAAGGAAACACAAACATGAAATGTAGACTGTAAGGTTTAATGAAGAAAGTAGCACAAAGCACATAAATCCAATTTATTGGTGATGTGGAAAGTGAAGAATTTAGTGGAAATGGTCTCCTGAATATAAATAATTGTCCAAAAATTGTCAAAGAGCTTGGTAATACATCACTCTTAGTTAGTTACTAAACAACAAGAAAATATCCTACTTATTAGGCCTTGTATATTTAGTAATCCTTGGTAGAATGAGTAAATTGTGTAACCCTATTGAGGTAGTTCATTTCTTATCTTTAATATCTCAATTTGAGACATGTATGGTAAGCTACAAGACCACTTGAGTGAGTATTACTTAGGCGATACATTCGAAGTGAGTTAACGTGGCAAAATGAATTTGTAGTTGCACCAATATTTAATTCATTTTCTTGATTCAAAACCAAGTAAATAGTTACTATTGACCTTTCAAAAATATATTTAAAATTCTATGTTAGTTGCACTAATATACATCCCAACGTTGTTAATTTAATACCTAAATTATCCTTTATTTCCATCTTTATTATCAATATTTGATAAATACATCAATTAGTAGGAGCTTTTGTTAGAAAGGGACATCACGGTTGGCAATCTCTAATGGTCCCCAAAGGGACTCCGGTTTAAACTAAAAAGACAACTTTTTTTTTGATATGCCACCCTCTCAAATTTCTGACCTCCTCCGATAAATTAAGAATGAGAAAGGAACATCTTTTTCTCTGAATCCTAATAGTAGGAGTTTCGGTTGCATACAAAAATACAATGTGCCAAAAACTATTGCCCACTTCCCAGCATTTTTAAAGAAATATTTTGTTGTTTAAATAACATATTTCACAATTATAAGATAAAACACACACTTAGGAAGCAACGTCTCTAGTCGGTCTTTTCCCTTTTTCTTTATTATGAAGGTGATGCACATTATACTTTTGATTATTCATACTTATATTATAGATCCAATCATGTGCTATCCGTTGGAAAAGTTTCACGATTTGTCTTACAATATATATATGAAAGCTCGTAGAAGATTTCTACGAAATATTTTCTTCTATTTTTCTTTAATGCAAATCATTCCTTCTACTCTTCTTTGTATAATTTATGAAATGATGTGAGACGTATTGGATGATTTTTTTTCTCAAAAAAAAATCTCGCTATAAATTGGTTTCGATCGTAATAAGACAACCACATGAGAGCATGATGGATTTTATTGCACATTTTTCTTGTAGTTTTTAAAAGTTATGTTTGAGCTTAACAAAAGGGTTAATAAGGTTTAAATTATTTTTCCCTTTATTTTTTAAATTAAAGATTGACACTTATCTTAGCATATATAAATGATTGCATACAACTTCTTCATTTACTCTTCTTGAATGACTAATTGTGTTTTGTATTCTAATAAGACTGTATGTATTTTCGTAGTGAGAGCTAAACCATATGAGTCTATGCACTTGCGCCTTCTTTTTGATGTTGGACTGTGTTGCAAATAAAGTCAGAGGGATGGATAATGTGGTCACTCTGACGTGACACATGGAACAATCCTACAGGAAAATTTTCGATACTAGGAAGTAGTTGTTATCACTTTTAGTTTTTCTGTTCATGATGAGATTGTTCTCCTTCTTCATTAATATTGTGTCTGGTACATTGTTATTCAAATAAGTATAATAATAATTTTTAGCCGACCTTGTCTATTAACTCTAATCTTATCTCTTTGTTTCTTTAGTTAGATAAGATAACACAACACAAGAATACCTATTTTCAAAGTAATATAATATTCGTAAACTCATACAACATATATAATACGCATGTTACAAGGTCCAAATTTAGACCAAACACTAGCGTTCTGATCTTTTAATGGATCTTGGGGTCGGATTGACCACGTGGGCCTGTGCCAGACCACGCGACCCCAGATCAGATGGGCCGCTTCAACCTCTAGCAATAGCCGCCTCCCGCCTTCTGCTGCAACTCTGGCAAGCGCGTACGCGCATCGGGGAAGGACCATACCTTCTCCCTCCCCGCCATGACGAACGTTCGAGGCTCCGAAGCTAAGGCAGAAGCTGTCGTCATGAAAAAGACCACGTCCTCCACGCCATCGACGACGGAGGATGTCGATGCCTCCTAAGCTACCGTCGACAGAAGATCCGGGGATCTCTTCCACTACTTCCGCTCTACCAGGTGAGACATTTGTCCAGGCAGTAGCCGCCATTATGTCCTGTTGGCCGACGCTGGGATTGAAGATCCAGCAGGTACCCCTATTCCCCGTCCCCTGTTGCCTTGGTTGTTCGGAGTCACTTCGGGTTCCTCGACTCTGCGATTTCGGATCGCGTCTCACGACCGAGGAAGGGGAAGAGGCAGGGCTATGCGCCCGTCCGACTCCTTCCAGTGGGCCTGAGAGACCTCAATCCTTTCCCCTGGGGTGTACTTGACCTGCTTGCATTCATTCCTTCGTAGTCTTAGCACACAAAACTGTTCATGAAAACCTAGCGGTTCTGGTCCGTGCGTATTTGACTGGCATTCGTTCTTGGAAATCCAGCTGTTACATGCGTGCAAGGCAATGGTTGAATACATAATTGAAATCAATTAGCTAAGAATAAGTATCTTGTTTTCGATCTAAGAAATTTCATTAATTTTTTTTGAAGAATAAGGTTATCTTGGATTTATAAAAGGAAAAATAATTACATCAAAATAGAAGACAAGCAGACAATAAGCTGCGCCACTTGTCCTTTTTGGATGGTAAAATTAATTCTTTAAAACACTACATCCATAGACTTGAGAGTCATAATATTATTATTCATAATCTTATGGACTCTCTTGAAAAGCTTCACAGCCTCAGGTGTTAAAAATTCATAAGCATCAAATTTGAAAGGGTTAAAAGTATGTTGATGGTCAATACATACTTTCTCATACTTGACCACTTTGGCTGAGACAGCTTTAAGGACAACCTGTCCCACTGTAAAGGCCCCACTTCTCAATCCCACCATTGGAGAAACTCTTGCTAGATCTACACACGAATGCTTTTCTCCAACCCATTTAAAAAAAAATCAGCACATCTAAGTGTAGACCTCCCCTCTTGTGGATCTATCAAAAAGTTCACAAGTGCCTCTTTCCTAGCAACAATATCCACATGTCTGAGTACGTCATATAGAACATCTCTAACAAGATCATGCATGTATTAAAAATCCAAAAGTTCTATGTAATGAACTGCATGCTCCCTAAATGTATCCAAACATGCCTTGTGACAAACTGGGCATACCTCATCAATAGGAAATAAAGGGATCATGAGTCGACATCTCAATATGGCATGATACTTCACTGGTGATATATACAAGCCAAGCCTATCAATGGAAATAACAAGAAGAAAATCTTGAGCATGACCAGCTTGTAGACACCCAAACACTGCTTTCTACCAGTAAGACCCATGACCTTGCTTTTTTGGTTGAACATGCTTGTTTATCATAATTACATGTTGAAAACCTTAATTGAACCCTAAGATGTGCTTTGATATCATGTGAAAAACCTACGTTTCGTCCGGTTTGGACACCATTTGAGCAAGTTATGCAAATATGATGCTTGTTTTGGATTTTTATGCAATTTACCCATATCTAGGGTTGTCATGCAATTTGTCACATGCTTGTCGTGCCTCACATATTTTGATATCATGTTTGATATAGTTGTTCTTTAGGGCACTTGACACACCTTAGTTTGAGAGGTGACAACTGGCCTTGTGTTGAGATAAGGGTTTGTTCTCATGGACGCCCTGACTGATGGTTGACTTTAAATGTTGAGCCACCTTGTGTTGGTGGTTGCCAAAGTTTTCATGTGACCTCTCGGGTTGGCGGTTGCCAAGGTTTCACGTAAGCCATATAGGGTTGGCGGTCGATGAGATTTTGAACTATCTTGGTCACCAACTTTCCTAGGGTTGACGGTCGTTTGATTTTCTAATCACCTTGGCCGCCAACTTTCTTAGTGTTGGTGGTGGACACGTTTTCTATGTGGTCATTTGGTTTTATGGTCAACATGTTTGACTTGGTTGCATGGATGAGATGCTTGCACGGGCGAGATGTTTTAACCTTGGACACATGGCATGCATGACTTGACACCTCACCCTTCTTTTCTCTCTCACCCTAAGCCTTATATAAATCTCCCTCCTTGCATGCAAACAAGCTCTTTACACACCTAGAGATCTCTCTCTTCTTCATTGCTACTTGGAGCTTGTCCCCCTATAAAGAAGTGAAATCAATCCACCTCTCTACTAAATATGACCAACAAAACACCAATGTATAGCAGCAGAATTTTACACTTTGACTATATTCAATTATATAAAGAGTTCATCAAAATTTTCCCATTTAGGGTGTACATGCTTTATAAAAAAGAAGGGATCTAAGTAGAGGAAAAATGACTGCAACAATATGTCTCCAAAAATTAAATAACTTAACAAATAATTTCATGATGGAAGGGTGAAGTCCTCCTAGTCTTAGGCTGGTTCACCATCCTCCTGATGCACACTCTGATCCTATACCTGGGTGGTTGGGATCACCCAGCAAGAGGAGAGAAAAAGTATGTGTCAAATAAAGAATAAGGGCAATTATAAACTAAAGCAAGAAAATAATAAAGATTCACTATACTGAGAGGATAAAAAAATATGAGGCAAGTAAAACAAATAGAAATTTATGCCATGTTAAACACTAATAAGTAGAATTTTGCATGAATGATATTATGACACAAAATAAACAAATGTAGGGTGAGGCACCTACCAGACCTCAACCAATAGGTGAGGGAGAGTGGTCACATTCCCTAACACCTACAAATATATAGAATATGAGGAGAGTGGTCTCATTCATCTGGGGAGAGTGGTCACATTCCCCTAGGGTGAAATTACACATGTCCTCTATGGGTGGTTTGTACTCATGCACACTACATTGTTATTTGGTCAATAATTCATCACATTGAATTATTCATTTGGCAGAGTGAAAATATAAACAATATAGCATCATAGCATTGGGGTTTCAAAACCCAAGAAGTAATTCAAATGAATGAGCCAATAATAGCAATAGAAGATTCAAGTAATTCAAATAAATGAGTCAATAATGGCAATTGTAGATTCCAAGGCTAGCACATGCTGGAATTTAGGATTGGATAAATACCCAACTGAAGGATAAGTGTACAAGATTGCATATATATGAATAGGGTTGCACATTCATACATACATAGTCTTTCACATACATACATAGGGTTCACATACCTTAGTGTTGATCCATAATCACCCCTTTCACCAATTAGATGTGTCCAAGGTCACTTTTCCCTAATTACAAGTATTTCACATGCATTAGGATTTATAAGCATAAAGTATAAAAATATCAATTTTAGACCTATTAGAAAACCTTTGATTTAGGACTCAAAACATAGACCAATAGATTACTTAGACTTCACTGATTAAGAAAACATATTTAATTTCTACATTTGGAGTTAAAATGAATTAATTATCATTTTTAGAACAATTTATATGGTTAAGATGGTGTTCATGATAAACTTCAAAAAAGCAAATGAGAACCAATACTTAAAAACCATAAAATCAGATTCTACTTGAAATGCTTTCCAATGACTATTTATTCACATTTTTTCTGACAAGGCATCAATTTAATATGAATTAAACTAAATCGACCAATCAGAATTCAAGAAAATGCCACATAGGCAATAAAAGCTTGCAAAGCACGGGCCACAGAGGCCGAACCCACACTAACTTGGGTCAATCACATTTGGCCCAGTCAGTCAGTTCACACTCGTGTGGCTCTGGTCAACTGAGACTGAGCGAAGGGAGAAAAGACCGATATACCCTTGCGGGTTAAATGATTTAATTAAAACTGTGAGGATAGCAAGGTCATACGGACATGGTACATAAATCACTATCGAGAAAATAAAATAGAAGGTGGAATTACTAGAATTCCCATGGCAGATTAATCGATTAATTAAAGAGGCAAGGATGCCTTCGTCATTACATGACCAGGCTCCTTCCTCTCGCGCCCATGGCGAGGAGCCAGTAGAGGACAGAGTCTGCAAGATGCAAACTAGGCATAGAGATGCCAATTGAGACCCGAAGCAAGCTCCCTATGTTCCCTCGATCAAGGGGGACATCAAGGACAGTTCTCACGTGCCCAAAAACACCGAAACAAGCCTCATCGAGGTTGGAACAGAGCAACCAAAATTGAGGACTAAAGCAAGCACATGAGTCATTTCTCGATTAGCCGAGGGTCAGAAAACATCCACGGATGCAAGGCAAGGTCAACACTAGTATCGACGAGGGTAGAGGAGCTCAGAACTAAAAGAACACAAAAGTGTCGATGAGGTCCTTACGGCGAGCTATATGACCCATCGTTTGGGGGCACCATGAGCCAAAATGACTAGGGTGAACTGAAAAGTAGGGGTCATAGATGCTTACCACCAGTTTGATTGAATAGAGGTGATCGGGGATACAAGGGGGTGGTTGATGTCATAGTAGATGGAGATGGAGAAGGTCAGGGAGCTCCAGGATAGTAGGGAACTAATTGGGGGAAGAGGAGGGCTAGTTCGGGGACCGAGGGTACTTTCCCCAGCCTTAAATAGGTGTGAGGAGTCCTCTAGCCCTCTCTACCATATCTCGATGGAGATGAGGATGTAGCCCAAGTTGGGAATTTCGTCGAGGGACTAATATAGAGGATGAATGAGGGATCAATCGAACCGGCATGTAAAAACAATACAGATGGATGAAGAATCACATGAAATGGTTAATAAACGAGAGAGAAAGAGGGCAAGGAGTCCAGGTGTCAGAAACAGTCAAATGGCCGGAGGTAGGGGACGACTCTCCGGCCGTTGGATCGGAATGAGGTTAGCCCATAGCCATCCTATGGAGGTCCATAGTGGAACCAGGGTGCGTGATAGGTAAAATAAACAGACCATAGCGTTACACATGAAATTAATGAAATCGACATTAAATCATAGTTACACTTTACTCCAAACTTGTAAAATTGATTTGGATGGTCAAACATGTTGGCTAAAATGGACACCAGTAAATCCCTTTATTTTGATAATGACAAACATTTCATTCTTGTTGATCTAACGTGCTACTTGAGTGTTGCAAAAATAAGGTGGATGACAAAACACTAGGGAATCTATATGCTTGAATGCTTATAAATTTCATGAAATGTAATAAATTGTAAACTTGTACAAATATATAATGTACAAGTACTTAAACTTCATGTAAATCAAGCGTTAGATTCTCCCTAGCCAATCACTACACTTAGATAGATCATACCCTTCAATAGTGTCACATTTGCACACTCACATACACATTTAGTATTTTAATTGAAACATTGAAATAGGGTCAATCTCGGTCGACAAAATCCTCGACCGAGACACTCTCGGTCGACAAGCTTCTCGACCGAGAAAGACCCAGGTAGCCGTTAGACACAACTGACACGGTAGTTGGCAGTTGGAGATGAACATTGCAAATACTTGATCCAGAGTGCCTGTCGATCGACAAAACTTCGACCGAGAAGGTATCCCGGTCGACAATTTCTCGACCGAGATGGACTCTGACAGCAACTGCAGAATTAATTAACTAGCTGTTGTTAATCCAACTAACTTATACCTAACGGCTAGTTAAGCACTTAGAAACCCCTAGAAAGTGTCTAGAACGTCCTTAATCACTTGTAGGTCATTCCTATAAATAGGACATGCCTTAGGACACCTAAAAGCACTTGATTCTACACTTGAGCAATTCTTGAGCTTATACTTGCATTAGCAACCTGTTTTGAGCAATTGAGCAATACTTGCAATTGGCTACTCTTCACCTTGCTCTAAATTCATGTCCTATAGGCTAATATCTCCTATCCACAGCAATCACATTTCCATATACTTTGGTTAGGAGATCTACACGCTTGATATAGGCAAATCAAGCCTTGTGCTTCAAAGGATAAGTTGTAATTTCTGTTTTCCTTTCTTGTTCACTTTCATTCCTTGTACTCTCCTTGCTACTCCTAGGTTGGAGGCTGCGGATTGGAGAGGGTCGTGATCTTCTTGGTGAAGAAGGAGACTTTGAACTACTTCAAGAAGGCTGGTGCAACGGGAGGTTACTTCTAAAGAGGAAGGCTACTTCAAGGGGGAGCTTGGAGTTACTTCAAGAAGGCTACCTCAAGTTGGTGCATCTACTTCAAAGTGAAGGCTATTCAAAGGGGTATAAGAAAGTATTGTATTTTGTGTAATTCCTTGTGAAGGTAATAAAATTAATACTTTCAAAATCCCGGTTGGGTAAGCAACCGGGTAGTGGACTGACTGCCTTAGTATTTGCTAAGGTAGGAATCACTCTAAATACCTTGTCTCCTTCTTATTCTTTCACTTGTGGTTGTTTGAGTTAAATAATTATTAAGTTAAGTTTAAAACCCTATTCACCCCCTCTAGTGGTTTTTCAATTGGTATCAGAGCAGGCTTCAAGGAACTCTAACCAAGTCTTGAAGAATGGGTGACGGGTTGCTCAACAACCTCAACCTTGAAGGGACACTTGTGGCTAGACCTCCGGCATTCGATGGAACTAACTACACCTACTGGAAAAGAAGAATGCAATTTTATTTCCAAGGGATTAGTTGGGATCTATGGAGGATGGTGTCAACCCCCTATGAGCTTCCTCAAGTAGAATATGCAGCTTGGGACACAAATACGGTAAAGTCGGCTCAAATGAATGCAAAGGCTGTAAGTATTCTTTATTGTTCAATTTCAGTAGGAGAATTTAATAGGATATCAAAGTGTGAAACAGCCTATGAAATTTGGCATAGACTTTCCATAACCTTTGAAGGGACTGTTCAAGTTAAGAACTCTAAAATTGGAATGCTTAAACAAAAGTTTGAACAGTTCCGTATGGATCCGAATGAATCTATTAGTGATATGTATGCAAAATTTTCTTCTATTGTAAATGGTTTGAATGCTTTAGGTAAAGTCATTAGTGAGGAAGATCAGGTGTCAAAGATCCTTAGATCACTTCCTCCCAAATACAAGCCCAAGGTGACAGCTATTGAAGAAGCAAATGACCTCACCCGACTGAGGATGGAACAACTCATTGGCAACCTAGAAGCTCATGAAGCAACCTTAGAAGAAGAAGAAAGAAGAGAACGTGAACTACAACAAGGGAAAAAGAAGGATGTGGCTCTAAAAGCTTCAAAAATCATTACACCGGAAAGTGATGAGTCAAGTGAAGAAGAAGAAGAAGCCTTGATTGTCAATGGTAAGAAATATAAAAGATTTAGATCTAACAAAATTTCTAGTTCTTCTTCATCTCCTCCTAGGTGTTTTGAGTGTGGAAAGAAAGGACATCTCAAAAATGAATGCCCTAAAGTAAAGAAAGGAAAGAAAAGCTCTCACAAAAAGAAGGGAGAAAAATCTTATAAAGCTGCATGGGACGAGTCAAGTGAGAGTGAAGGTGGAGAAGAAAAGGTGGAATGTCTAATGGCAAGAGAAGATGATGAAGACTCTCAAGAGGATTGGGTGGTCGACAGTGGATGTTCGAAACACATGAATGGAAACAAGGATGCATTTCAAACTTTTGAAGAAAAGAAGAGTGGAACAGTCACCTTTGGAGATAATGGTAAAGGTAAAATTGTTGGAATAGGTAACATTGGTACAAACCTCGAAATAAAGAATGTTTTACTCGTTGATGGTTTGCACCATAATTTGATAAGTATTAGTCAATTATGTGATAGTGGATATGATGTTTTATTTAACAAAAATTGCTGCAAGTTGTTAATAGAAAACACTACAAATGTTGTTTATGAAGGAAAACGAGTTGGAAATCTTTATCTTCTTAGACCTAACTCTATGAAATCTGTAGTAGGAAAATGCTTACTTGAAAATGAAAATACTTTCCAACTATGGCATAAAAAGTTAGGACATGCTAGTTCACATGTTATCAAAAAGTTAGTTAAATATGATCTTGTTCGTGGTTTGCCTAATTTATCTTTTGATCAAGTTGAAAATTGTGAACCATGTACCTTGGGTAAGCAAACAAAAACCTCTTTTAAACCCAAACATGTACTTAGCACCTGTAGATCTTTAGAATTGATTCATATGGATTTATTTGGACCTATGAGAACACAATCTATTGGTGACAAAAGATATTGTTTTGTTATTGTTGATGATTACAGTAGATATACATGGGTACATTTTCTTGGAACCAAAGATGATACTATTCATGTCTTTATAAAATTTTGTTCAAAGGTTGAAAATCTATTACAAAACAAAATATGTACCATTAGAAGTGATCATGGTGGAGAATTTGAGAATCATTTATTTGAAGAATTTTGCACATCTCAAGGATACACTCACAACTTTTATGCTCCACGCACTCCACAACAAAATGGTATAGTTGAAAGGAAAAATCGATCACTACAAGAAATGGCTAGGACTATGATGCTTAAACATGACACACCTAAAACTTTTTGGGCTGAAGCTATAAACACCGCATGCTATGTGTTAAATAGAGTAACTGTTCACTCTTATTTGAAGAAAACACCATATGAAATAATACATACTAAGAAACCTAGAGTTGACTATTTTCATACCTTTGGATCCACATGCTATATCTTGAACACTAAAGAGGATAGAGATAAGTTTGATTCTAAATCACATAAAGCATTCTTCTTGGGATATTCTACCTCTAGCAAAGCATTTAGAGTCTACAACACTATTTCTAGAAAAGTTGAGGAATCTATTCATATTTCTTTTCATGAAGAGCTAAAATCAGAAAATCCTGAAATAGTTGATCTCACTCATCAATTCAACAACTTATCCATACCCAATGATAGTGAGAAAAATACTACAAGCAATGACAACACTGAAACACAACCTATACCTTGACTCATTAAGGATCATCCTCAAGAACTAATTATTGGGAATCCCAATGATAAAGTCAAAACTCGTTCTTCTTTTAAGGATGTTGCAAACATGGCCTTTGTTTCTATTATTGAACCTAAGAAGGAATCTGAAGCTCTTAAAGATGACTATTGGATAATAGCAATGCAAGAAGAATTAAATCAATTCACTAAAAATGATGTATGGGATTTAGTTCCTAAACCACAAGATAAAACCATCATTGGAACTAAATGGGTTTTTAGGAATAAGCTAAATGAGGCAGGGGAAGTAATAAGGAATAAAGCTCAGTTAGTAGCACAAGGATATAATCAACAAGAGGGAATAGACTTTGATGAAACGTATGCACCAGTAGCAAGACTTGAAGCTATTAAAATGTTACTAGCTATTGCTGCACATAAAAACATCAAACTCTACCAAATGGATGTAAAAAGTGCATTTCTAAACGGAATCATTCAAGAAGAAGTATATGTTTCCCAACCACCTGGTTTTGAAATACCGGAAAAATGTGACCATGTTTATAAACTGAAGAAAGCACTTTATGGTTTAAAACAAGCACCTAGGAACTAGTATGAAAGGCTCAAGACATATCTTTTTGATAATGGTTTTTCTATTGGAAATTCAGATTCTACTTTATTCTTCAAAACATATACATCTGATTTTCTAGTTGTTCAAATATATGTTGATGATATTATTTTTGGAGCTTCAAATGAATCGTTGTGCACACAATTCAGTGACATTATGCAAAAAGAATTTGAAATGAGCCTCATGGGTGAACTAACTTTCTTTCTTGGTTTCCAAATTAAACAAACGCCTGCCGGGATTTTTATAAGCCAAGAAAAGTATACTAAAGAACTCTTAAAACGTTTTGGGATGGATCAGTGCAAACATGCTACTACTACTATGGATACCTCTATTAAAATTGATAAGGATGAAAATGGGGAACCTATTGATGATTCCTTATATAGAGCCATGATTGGTAGTTTGCTTTACTTAACCACTTCTAGACCGGACATCATGTTTTCCGTTGGTCTTTGTGCTCGATTTCAATAACAACCCATGCACTCTCATTTTCAAGCAGTTAAATGGATTCTTCGATACTTAGCCGGCACCACATGTTTTGGCTTATGGTACCCAAAAGGACAATCCTTGGATTTTAAAGCTTATACTGATGCTGATTATGCTGGTTGTCGACTTGACCGCAAGAGCACTAGTGGTGGTTGTTTCTTGTTAGGAAGAGCTTTAATATCTTGGTTTAGCAAGAAACAAAACACGGTTGCCCTCTCTACAACTGAAGCTGAATATATGGCAGCCGGATCTTGTTGTGCTCAAGTGCTTTATATGCAACAAGTGTTAAATGATTATGGTTTTACTCTTTCATCTACACCTATCTTTTGTGACAACACAAGCGCTATAAACTTAGCACACAATCCTATTTTACACAGCTGAGCTAAACATATTGAAATCCGTCATCACTTTTTAAGGGATCATATCTCTAAGAATCATGTTTCCCTTCATCATGTTGATACGGAAGATCAATTGGCTGATATTTTTACAAAACCGCTTCCACTAAACCAATTCAACAACATAAGGAAGCAACTGCTTATCACTCCTTTAGACGATGTTTTCTTTGATATTTGTGCTTCTTAAAAATATTCTTGTTTGCATCATTTTTGGTTTTTAAAATGGACATCTTTTTCATTGGATTTGATGGGACATCTAATTAAGGGGGAGTTTTCTTGTTTTTAACGGATATCTTTTTGAAATGACAAAGGGGGAGAAATAAAAATAACTCTTAAAACTTAGTAATTGTGCAAAACTCAATCAATGAGTTTCATAAACTCTTGGCTTTACATTGAAAGTTGCTATATTCCCTAAAGAATTGGATTTCATGTTCTATAATTCATGGGGAATAATAAGCACACATTTTATAAACAAGAGAAGAAATTCACAAAGGTAATCTTCAGGTATGAAACTCACATGTTTTATATTTCCTTAATTTATATTTTGGAAATGTTTGTCATCTTCAAAAAGGGGGAGATTGTTGGCTAAAGTGGACATCAGTAAATCCCTTTGTTTTGATAATGACAAACATTTCATTCTTGTTGATCTAACGTGCTACTTGAGTGTTGCAGAAATAAGGTGGATGACAAAACACTAGGGAATCTATATGCTTGAATGCTTATAAATTTCATGAAATGTAATAAATTGTAAACTTGTACAAATATATAATGTACACGTACTTAGACTTCATGTAAATCAAGTGTTAGATTCTCCCTAGCCAATCACTACACTTAGATAGATCATCCCCTTCAATAGTGTCACATTTGCACACTCACATACACATTTAGTATTTTAATTTAAACATTGAAACAGGGTCAATCTCGGTCGACAAAATCCTCGACCGAGACACTCTCGGTCGACAAGCTTCTCGACTGAGAAAGACCCAGGTAGCCGTTAGACACAGCTGACAAGGTAGTTGGCAGTTGGAGATGAACGTTGCAAATACTTGATCCAGAGTGCCTGTCGGTCGACAAAACTTCGACCGAGAAGGTATCCCGGTCGACAATTTCTCGACCGAGATGGACTCTGACAACAACTGCAGAATTAATTAACTAGCCGTTGTTAATCCAACTAACTTATACCTAACGGCTAGTTAAGCACTTAGAAACCCCTAGAAAGTGTCTAGAACGTCCTTAAGCACTTGTAGGTCATTCCTATAAATAGGACATGCCTTAGGACACCTAAAAGCACTTGATTCTACACTTGAGCAATTCTTGAGCTTATACTTGCATTAGCAACCTGTTTTGAGCAATTGAGCAATACTTGCAATTGGCTACTCTTCACCTTGCTCTAAATTCGTGTCCTATAGGCTAATATCTCCTATCCACATCAATCACATTTCCATATACTTTGGTTAGGAGATCTACACGCTTGATATAGGCAAATCAAGCCTTGTGCTTCAAAGGATAAGTTGTAATTTCTGTTTTCCTTTCTTGTTCACTTTCATTCCTTGTACTCTCCTTGCTACTCCTAGGTTGGAGGCTGCGGATTGGAGAGGGTCGTGATCTTCTTGGTGAAGAAGGAGACTTTGAACTACTTCAAGAAGGCTGGTGCAACAGGAGGTTACTTCTAAAGAGGAAGGCTACTTCAAGGGGGAGCTTGGAGTTACTTCAAGAAGGCTACCTCAAGTTGGTGCATCTACTTCAAAGTGAAGGGTGTTCAAAGGGGTATAAGAAAGTATTGTATTTTGTGTAATTCCTGGTGAAGGTAATAAAATTAATACTTTCAAAATCCCGGTTGGGTAAGAAACCGGGTAGTGGACTAACTGCCTTAGTATTTGCTAAGGTAGGAACCACTCTAAATCCCTTGTCTCCTTCTTATTCTTTCACTTGTGGTTGTTTGAGTTAAATAATTATTAAATTAAGTTTAAAACCCTATTCACCCCCCTCTAGTGGTTTTTCAAAACATAGTCCAAATGACCCCAAAATTTAACCGTAAGCTAATAATGATGTCTAGAGAAATGTTATGTAATTAGATTTCGTTTTTATACATAATATGGCTCATAACTACTATATTGTCCAATAATGCATATATTCATGTATAAAATGAGTGAGTTAATATGAAGAGGCTCTTTTAATGAAATGTTTGAGTGAAATTTGAGATAGACAACACCTATTAATTTCAAGGGCAATATCTCACCATATTATTATCTTTTCATGCATTATTGTCATATTGGAGGAGAGAGAAAGAAAAGAGGTTAATTACTCTCATAATTAACTCATTTACATATTACTTCTCATTTCTTATCCCATCAAGATATAAAAACTCTAAATTAACATTATCTACTAATTGCCTCTCACTAATGGCCATTTTGCATTATTAGACTCCAATTAACACATTAGTTGAGACACTTTTGCAAAAACCCATTCATTGACATGAATGTGGGTAAATATAGATCACATCATCAAACAATGCTCAAATTCAACCTTGAGGTCAAAAAGGATACAAAAGATAGGAAATTTTAGGAAAAAGGTCCAAAAGGACATGAAGGAAATAAAAATCTTAAAAATGGGTAAATTGCAAATAAACCCGAGATTCAGTATGTTACACCCCCTTTCTTGGTGGAGAAGGATCCAAGGTAGAAGGAGCTTGGCAGATCTTTCTTGCATGTACACCTAGGGTTTGGATATACCCTTACTGAAGATGTTTGGAGCTTCCTTGCTTTGCTTCTTGGTCTTAGTAAGTGAGATCTCCCTCCCTTCCTTCATTTTTCTCATCGTCCAACCTTCTTCTCCCTTCTTCTTGGTCGGATCCATGATGGAGCTTGTGTTATAGCTTGAAGAACACCTCTTTCTTGCTTCCTTGACCTAGGGTTTGCTTCCCTTTTTGGAGAAGGAGATATCTTGGCCGAGTTGATTACCCAAGCTAGGGTTTCTACCCCATTTCTTTAAGCTAACTTCCTTTTTGAGCTTTGTCTTCATATGTAAGGCGAGTTACATAACTTTCTCCATGATTATTACTTACTCTTATTTTGCATGTATATGATCTTGCCCTAGAACGTTGTTACAAGTAGAAAGATGTTACCTTTACCTAGGGTTGAGCTTAGATGGTAGATTTTGAGTAGCATAATGTCAGTTTCTTCCTTGAGTATGGATAACCTAGACCTTGTTTTATGTGTGACTCCATGTTGGTCGTTGAGTTTTGATCTATGTGTTCGCCAAAGATTTTGTATCTCATATAGTCGCCAAGTTTTGAAGCTATGATGGTATATGAGGTTTTAATTCCCATGATTGGTTGCCAAAGATTTTGTTTCTCATGTTGGTCGCCAAGCTTTGTATCTATGGTTGGTTGCAAACTTTTCTAACCCTAGTGGCTACCAAAAGTTTTCTAACTGTGATGGTCGATGAGATACTTAACCCTAGCAGTCACCAATGATCTTCTGGATCTAGTTGTCGTCAATGATCTCAAACCATAGCATTCTATGAGATTCATAACCCTAGTGGTTGCCAAGATTTCCTAACCTATGCAGTCACCAAGGTTCCTAACCTATGTGGTCGATGATAATTTCTCAACTATGTGGTCGCTATATTTTCTTGACCTATGATTGATGGGTTATATGATCCTATGAGTATGAGCAAAGAGCTTTTGTGGTATGTAAATAAATTTTTATGTTTGACCTTATTCTTTCATGATCCAATGGAAGTGCTAAGAATTTTGGTTTATCCTTGAGTGTTGTTTTGTAACTTCAATTCAACTTATCTTGTTGAACCTAACCCTGATACAAATAGGTGATGATGGTTAATCATACTTCTCTCCCTTGTATGATTGGTTTGACTCTCTCGATGTAATTGTAACCCTAATATGTTGTCATGCGAACGTCATAAGATCTTAAATTCAATGTTATGTCGAACTTATATATCACATATACAGTGATGGTTTGATGAGCCTTTGGTAAGGCATGGAAAGATAATGATGTTCTTACAAGAAATGACATGATGGACTTAGTGACCTTTGGGCATGGTTGAGCCCTTATGAAGGTGTGATCCTCTTCATGATGTGACAAGGATTGGTATCTTGTGATGATGTGATAAGAATTATGTTTCATATGTTTTATATCTTCTAGAGTTGTAACATACACATATTTTTATTTTAGGGTTTGTATGTAACTTGATTGATGAAAACTTAACTCACCCAATTGGCATTCACTAATGAAGTGAAACCCTAATCATGTAGTTCCCTATGTCGTAGATCCATTCTAGTGTCAGAACTTGCTGGATGGTGAAATGAGTATTCCTCTAATGGAAGCTTGGAGTCATATACTATTGAGTATATGCATGTTTTTAAGGATGGTTGTTGTCATACCTCGACAAGAGAATGGTTGAGGCATTAGCTAAGATGATTATGATTCAATATACTTGATGTTTTGAGGACAATTATGGTTGTACCTCAAGTGATAGGGTTTTGTATACCATGGTTACTAGTGCCGTGACCTATATACTAAGGACGGACTAGGCTATTTTGCAGTTTGATCTTATATGTCATTGCGGCTGACTCGTACTGACCAAGGGCAAATGAGATCTTAGGGTTTCACCTCTCCAAGATATTATACAAAACTCATTTTGGCTTAGCAGTGGTCAGTTGGACTTTGAGTGGTATACATCAAACTCCCCAGGGCTTAATAAAAGATGTAATCCGGCCACATAGCATCTCTGTTTAGGGTTAAACATGATTCACTTTCAATGTTAACTCTTGCCTTGTTTCTTATACTGCTAGTTGTTATACTATGCCAGTAAGAGTAGTCAACTATTTGCAAATGATAGTCTTATCTGTTCCTTTACATGCCTTGTTAATCATGCATGTTGTTGTGCCTATGTGTTTAACTTGCTTAGTCTTTTAATCAGCTTAATCTTGGTTAATAATATAACTTGTTCTAATCAATAACTGTTGTTGAGAGTTATATCTCTCGCCGGGATGTCAGCCTAACCTCGTGGGTCACCACATCTTTTTAGGAAATCATTAGCGACGTTGTCTTGATCATGGTGGTGAAGAAGAGAAGCTTGGAGAGAAGTAGAAGTAGAAGGTTGGCAACTAGTTAGTGGTGTCCTGGAGTCATCCCTATATTCTCAGGTTCGGGCAAGGGATGCTTAAGACCCCTGACCTTGCTTTTAGGTTGAACATGCTTTCTTATCACAATTTTATGTTTAAAACCTTAATCAAACACTAAGATGTGTTGTGATATCATGTGGAAAGCTTAAGTTTCAAGTTTGATCCAGTTTGGACACTGACTGAGCAAGTTATGCATATATGTGATTGTTTTGGACTTTTCTGCAACTTACACATATCTAGGGTTTTTCTTGCAATTTATCACATCCTCATTGTGCCTGACATGTTTTCATGTCATGTTTGATATAGTGGTTTTTGGGGCACCTTGTTACCTATTGGTTTGAGTGGTGACATATGGCCTTGTGTTGAGATTAGGGTTCGCTCTCATGGATGCCCTAACTCAGGGTTGACCTTGAGCGTTAAGTCGCCTAGGGCTGGCAGTCTCCAAGGTTTATGTGGCCACCTAGTGTTAGTGGTCAATGAGTTTCCTGACTCATTCTGATCACCAAGTTTTCTTGTTATGGTCAACCTAGTTGCATGGATGAGATGCTTGCATGGACGAGATGTCTGGGCTTTAGACACTTGGCAGGCATGGCTTGACACCTCACCCTTTCTCTCTCACACCCTTACCTTATAGATACCACCCTTTTGCATGAAAACTAGATCTTTACACAGTAACTCTATTTCTCTCTTCTTCCCTTGTTGCTTGTAGCTCATCCCCCTTGCTTAGTGGAGAAGGAGGAGACAAGGAAGGAGAAGCTTGGCTAATCTTGCTTGCATGTGTAATTAGGGTTTGGATCTACCCTCGTTGAGGTTGTTTGGTGCTTCCTTGACTTGCTTCTTGGTCTTGGTAAGTGAGATATCCCTCTTTTCCTTCATTTTATTTGTTATCCTACCTTATTTTGTCTTCTTCTTAGTTTGATCCATGGTGGAGCTTGATCTAGAGGTTGAAGACACCTTCTTTCTTGCCTTTTCAACCTAGGGTTTGCTTCCTTTTTGGAGAAGGATCTAGCTTGCCGTGTGGAGTGCTCAAGCTAGGGTTTCAACCTTCTATCATGTGAACTACCTTGCTATTTGGAGTTTCTTCATCTTCTCTAAGGTGAGTTATATAACTTTCTCCATAATTATTGCTTACTCTTATCTTGCATGTTCATGATCTTTGCCCTAGAATGTTGTTCCAAGTAGAAATATGTTACCTCTGCCTAGGGTTGAACTTAGGGGGTAGATTTTTAGTAGATAATCCTTATTGATGTGACTCCAACTCTGATGCATGTTTCTTCCTTTTAGATGGACAACCTAGACTTTGTTTTGTGTGTGACTCTATGTTAGTCATGATGGTCGTTAAATTTTGGGACTTATGTTGTCGATGAGTTTTTGTATCTTATGTGGTCCACAAGTTTTGAATCCATGTGGTCGATGAGATTTTGACTCTATTCATCACCAAGTTTCTCATTTCATGTGGTTGCCAAAGGTTTTGATCTTATGTGGTTGCCAAATTTTGGAACTTATGTGGTCGATGAAGTTTTTGACCCTTAGTGGTCGATGAAGTTTTGGACTCTTAGTGGTCTCCAACTTTCCTATCCCTAGAGGTCGCTAAGATCTTATGAGCCTAGTGGTTACCAAAGTGACTGTAATGCCTAGGCTCACTGCCCAAGTCTCTAGTAGAGTTTCATGAATGATGACTGGCCCCACAGACCACCACTAGCCTTAATTGCACACTTTGTCCTCACTCACGCACAAGCAATGATAAACTTCCTGACTGGTCACCCATCCTAGTACTACTCTGTGCTGATCACTCTTAACCATAGAGTTCTTTAGTAATGGACTCTCTAAAAAGGAGGTGCACCTTGGTGATATGGGTAGTCCAATCATTCCTTTTAAGATCATTTTATTTGAGGCCTCAAATCCTGGGACGTTACAATCTCTCCCACTTAGACTCTTGACTTTATTGTCAAGGCTCAACTATATGTCCTCATAATCTATATCTATTTTAGTGCAAACCCAAATGGACCATGTACACCCAACTCCTGACCATGACTACCAGTGCAAGGGTGTCTCCATCGAAAAGGATAGCCCATTCTAACATGCCTGGACCGCACGACTCAAAGACTAGCATGCCACAAGCCCAAATGGGCCCCATCTACTGGAGGGAAATTGGCTCTAATACCATATGTAATGCCCGGGACCACTACTAAGGCTCTAGTAGAGTTTCAAGAATGATAAATGGCCCCACAAACCACCACTAGACTTAACTGTGCACTTTTTCCTCACTCACACACAAACAAGGATAAACTTCCCGACTGTTCACCCATCTTAGTACTACACTAGGATGAGCACTCTTAACCATAGATTTCTTTAGTAATGGGCTTCCTGAAAAGGAGGTGCTACTTTGTGATATGGGTAGTCAAATCATTCCCTTTAAGATCATATTATCCGAGGCCTCAAATATTGGGATGTTGCAATCACCTATCCCTAGCGGTCACCAAAGTGACCTAACTCTAGCGGTCGCCAAAGTGACCTAACCCTAAAAGTCTCCAGAGTTCTAACTCTATGGTCACTAAGGATTCTGACTTCATGGACGATGAGATTTTTGACTTTATGTTTGATGGGACTTATGATCTTATGAGTATGGGTTATGAGTTAGTTATATGACATAAAATGGTTATGTTGACTTTATGCATTTCGTAATCTGATGGAATGGCTAAGAATTAGGGTTTATCTTTGAGTTTTGTTTGAAACATTACTTAAAATTATCTTGTTGAACCTATCCCTAATACAAATAGTTAATTATGATTAATCATACTTATCCTCCTTGTATGATCAATATGATAAAGCAATATTTTCTCTCTCACAATGTTTCTGTAACCCTAATGTGTTGCCCTATGAAAATGACCAACTCTTAAATACAATATCAGGTTGAACTTACATGTATCGTGTATGGTGATGGTTGATGAACCTTTGGTAAGGCATGGAAAGATAATGATGCTCTTGCAGGGAAGAATGTGAATGGTCTTATGGCCCTTGTAACATAGTTTGTGCCCTAGTAAAGGTGTTATCATCTTCATGATGTGACAAGGATTTGTATCGTGTGATGATGTGATAAGAATTATGTTTCATAAATTTTATATCTTTTGGAGTTGTAACATACCCATGTTGTTGTAGAACTCTCTTAGGGTTTGTATGTAACTTGATTGATGCATCTTTAAGTCACCCAGTTGGTATTAACTAATCAAGTGAGTCCCTTCATATAGTGCCACATGCCATAGATCCATTCCAGTGTCAGGACTTGCTGGATGGTGAAATGAGTATTCCTCTAATGGAATCTTAGAGGCATAAACTATTGAGTATATGCATGTTTTGAGGATAGTTGTAGTATACCTCGGTAGGAGAACAATTGTGCTTGTATCTCAGATGATCATGATTCAATATACTTGATGATTTGAGGATAGTTTTGATTGTACCTCAAATGTTAGGGTTTTTTATACCCTATTTACTAGTGTCGTGACCTATATAACAAGGGAGGACTAGGCTATTTTGCAACTGGACTATATATGTCTCTGCGGCTGACTCGTACTGACCTAGGGCAGATGAGATCTTAGGATTCTGGCTCTCCTAGATCTTGTACAGAACTGATTTTGACTTAACAGTAGTTAGTTGAACTTCAAGTGGTATAACTCAATCTCCCAGGGCTTAATAAAAGATGTAATCCAACCATGTACCTTATTTGCTTAGGGTTAAGTACTATTCACATTGGTTGTTAATCCTTGCCTTGTTTCTTATACTTCTAGTTTTTGTATATTGTAGTAAGAGTAGCCAACTGCTAGTAAATGATAGTTTTATCTATTCCTTTATATACTTGTTAATCATGCATGTTGCTATGCCTGTCTATTTAACTTGCTTAATCAGTTTAAACTACTTAACTTGTTTAATAATATAACCTACAGTAAACATTAACCGTTGTTGAGAGTTATATATCTTGTTGGGATGTTGGTCTCACCTCGTGGGTCACCACATCTTTTTAGGTGATCATCAGGATTGCAGTGGTGAAGAAGAGCAGTTTGGAGAGCTGTAGGAGCAGAAGGATGGCTAGTAGATAGTGTGTCCTAGAGTTTTCCTTGTACTCTTAGGTCTAGGCAGGGGGTGTTTTGTAGATGATATGTGTATGGACTCAAGTTTTTGGCAGTACGTCGAGGGTTGTATATGGCATGTATATGTCGATCATATCTTTTGTATATAGGTTGTGAATGAGACCACTGGACATACATGTACATATATGATATGATATGTGTTGATATGCAAGTTGTTGGACCTTTATGTAATATCTCTAAACATGTTTTTAATGCTTAAATTGATTTTAAATTACCCTCTTTTCTGGTTATGTGGCTAATTAATAGTCGATCGTGTGTTTTGTTGAGTAATCTCATTTTGCGTGACGTGGAGTCACAACTAAGGTTGGTATCAAAGCTTTAGGTTCAGTGAGTACTTCAGGGACATATGACTTAGATTTGTGCCTATTATTATGTAATCCAACATATCTGATCATGGCTTATGCTTATGCAGATATGTCTGGAGAATGTGAAAAACATGGGGAGCATAGCTATGTCGCACCAGGAGTTGGCAGTAGGAGGTAGGCACATGATGGAAGAGTGCCTGATACGAGGCCAGAATTGCCTTTTATATCTCAGTTTAATCCTACCGCCATGGAAAATCCTGCCTTTCAATCCATGTTTGGACAGCTCATGGCAATGACTACACATATAGTGGGTGCATGTACCTCAAGCTAGGGAAGCCATCCCTAATGCAGAATCTCAAGGTTCCAAGAAGAAGTTTGAGAGGTTGCGGCGTGTTGGAACTATCAAGCATGCAAGTAAAGCAGACCCATCCGATGCAGATATGTGGTTGATAGAGCTTGATAAAGTGTTTAAGATCCTAAACATCCTAGAAGGGGACAAGGTGAAGCATGTTGTCTAACTGTTGAAGGGCAGTGTCAGCCACTGGTGGGCCATATAAGAGGAGAAGAGACCAAAAGTTGTGATAGGTTGGGAAGAGTTTGGTGAGAGTTCATGAGACATTACTTCCTAGAGACATATCTAGACAAGAAGATAGCGTAGTTTAAGAAGTTACGTCAAGGTTCAATGTCCATTAATGAGTATGAGGTGAAGTTTATGGAGCTTTTGAGGTTCCAACCTCATATGGAAGTGATAGAGAAGGAGAGATGTTTAAGAAGGGTTTGAGCATGGAGTTGTCTATGACAACATCTGATCTAAAGAACGGAGAGAGGTTCTCTACCTTTATGGAGTATGTGAGAAGGATTATGAGGTCTACTATCAAAAAGAGTGAACCAACACTAAGAAGAGGCCAACTCATTTCCAATGACCTTTATCTGAAGGCTTTAAGAAGCTAAGGTTCTCATCACCATAGTCACAGTAGAGGTCCACTTTTTCTTAACCAATATCAGGAGTACTGTCATAGTGGTCACTGAGAAAGGGTAAGATCACAACTTTCTGCCAACTGGAGCATGCAATGCAGCATCTGGGATAGTGATAAGGCCATCTAGGCTACAATATGATTTGATAAGTTGTCACAAGTGTGGACAAGTATGGCATATAAGGTGGACATGCCCTATGAAGGATGAAGAAGTGACCCAATATCTAAGGTAGAGTCAATGAGGTTTCCAGTAACAACAGTATAACAGTGGTGGTGGTGGTAGAGGACGCAGTCTGGCATCACAGGAGGGGTCATCTGGACCAATAGGTAGAGGATAGGGACAACAATAGGCGATGAATAGATTCTACGCTATGAGTTAGCTGGAGGGAGCAGCCAATCCACATGACGTGATAGGTCAGATGGAACTTCTTCATTCTGACTTATGTGCTTCTTCTTTCATATCTATTTTGGTTGACCCCAGTGCGACACACTCATTTATCATTAGAGAGGTGATCAGTAGTTGTTATCTGCCTGTTTATAGTAGATCTAATAGTCTTTTGATTGAAACCTCTCTTGTTGGTTTCGTTGAGTTGCACAAGGTGTGTCTATCTTACGTTCTTTCCCTTTCTGGACACAACATTCAAGTGAATATTGTGCCAATTAGCATGCATAGATTCGATATGATACTAGGGATGGATATCTTGGAGAAGTACAAGGTTGTTTTGGACTATTGTTCCAAGGTGGAGTCATTTTGTGATGGAGATGTTTCATGGATCTTCCAAGGAGATAATAAGATTCTTCCTACATGTTTGGTGTCGTCTATGACAATAGAGAGGTTCATGAGGCAAGGGTGTGAGGCCTTTCTGGCGCAAGTTTTGGATACCAAGAGGAGACGTCCTAGTATCTAGGAGGTCCCGATAGTGTGAGAGTTTGAGGATGTATTTTCCTAAGGAGTTTCCTGGTGTTCCCCCTCATAGAGAGTTTGATTTTAAGATCTATCTTGTGCCTAGAACACAACCCTTAACACAGTCACCCTACAGGATGTCACAGACAGATATGCAGAAGTTGAAGAAATAGTTCCAAGAGTTGCTGAAGAAGGATTTCATCAAACCAAGAACTTTCCCTTGGGGTTCTCCTGTGTTGTTTATGAAGAAGAAGGATGGTTCTATGACGCTTTGTATACATTACTGAAAGTTGAACAAGGTTACTGTGAAAAATAAGTACCCGTTGTCAAGGATTGATGATCTATTGATCAGTTGAGAGGTGCTACTGTGTTCTCAAAGGTAGATCTGAGGGTAGGATATTACCAGTTGAGGGTCAAGGTAGATGACATACCTAAGACTGCTTTTGGGACTAGGTATGGTCATGATGAGTTTGTGGTTACGCCGTTGGGGTTAACCAACATGCCAACAACATTCATGGATCTGATGAACAAGGTGTCCATACCATGCTTGGATCATTTTGTGGTTGTGTTCATATACAAAATTTTGATATGCTCCAAAGATAATAGACAACATGAGCAGCACCTACGCTAGGCATTAACATGTTGAGGCACCACCGACTGTATGCCAAGTTTAGCAAATGTGAGTTCGTGCTGATCGAGGTATCTTTTCTTGGTCATGTTATATTGTCTAAAGGTGTTTACGTAGATCCGAAGAAGGTTGATCTTGTGTTATAATGGGAAAAAACCTAGACACTGACTGAGGTTCAAATATTCCTAGGCTTGGTAGGTTACTACAGGAGGTTCATAAAGAATTGCAGTGTTCTAGCATTACTACTAACCAAGTTGACTAGGAAAGGTGTTCCTTTTGCCTAGGATGATAAGTGTCAACATTCCTTCCAGTTGTTGAAGAAGAACCTGACCAGTGCTCAAGTCTTAGTCCTTCTAAAGCAAGGGAAAGGTTACATCATCTTCTGTGATGATTAGCAGAACAACTTGATATGTGTGCCGATGTAGGACAAGAACGTAATTTCTTTTTATTTATGATATCTTAAGAAACACGAGAAGAACTACCCAACCCATGGCCTGGATCTAGAAGCTATGGTTCATGCTATGAAGATTTGAAGGCACTATGTATATGGAGATAAGTGTCAGATATTCACTGATCACAAGAACCTATAGTATATCTTTTCAAAGCAGGAGTTGAACATGAGGCAGAGGAGATGGATGGAGCTGATCAAGGACTACGACTACACGATAGACTACCATCCAGGAAAGGAGAATGTGGTGGCTCATGCAGTAATAAGGAAATCATCTTTGCTGTCATCAACGGATAAGGAATAGTTACACTCCATGGTGTGCCATAAGCGAGATATGTTGGTATCGCTTTGCCAGATGAACGTATAGTTTGAGGTTTCCTTGTTGGTAGGTTTGGTGGCATAGTTGCAGGTAAAGCCTACCTTGTTATAGCAGATCAGGGATGCACAGAAGAATGATACCATGATACAAAATATTAGGCCAGAGTTTGGCAGGAGGAAGTATGATGACTTCAATGAGTTAGATGATGGGACAATTTGCTTTCACAATAGGATAGTGGTTCCAGATGTTGAGGGCTTGAGGAAGATGGTATTTGAGGAAGCTCATTCCTCGATGTACATGATGCATCCTAGAAGTACCAAGATGTTCCATAATCTGAAGCATTTGTATTGGTGGTTAGGTCTGAAGTGTGATGTGGCAGAGTTTGTTGTTGCTAAATGTCCTGTTTGTTAGTAGATCAAGGCTTAACATCAGAATTCTATAGGGAATTCACAACCTTTGCCAATATTGTAGGGGAAAGGGGATCGTATTACCATGGACTTTGTGTTTGGTCTTCCTAGGACGGTCAAAGGTCATGATTCAATTTGGGTGATAGTTGACATGTTGACCAATTCATCTCACTTCCTTCCACTCAAGATGACATATACCATTGAGAAGTTGGAATAGATATATGTTGATGAGATAGTTCATTATCATGGTATTCCAATTATCATAGTATCGAATAGAGGTCCATAGTTTACAAGTCATTTTTGGAAACGTCTGCATACAACTACGGTGACATAGCTGTGGTTTAACACAACTTTTCACCCATAGATAGATGGTCAGTCAGAAAGGGCCATTCAAACATTGGAAGATATGTTAAGAACATGTGTCTTGCAGTTTCTTGGTGGTTGGGATGTACATCTGATCTATTAGCATTTGCCTACAGCAATAGTTATCAAACAAGTATACATGTGGAACCGTATGAAGATTTGTACATGAGACATTTTCAGTCACCTCTTTGTTGGTATGAGGCAGGTGAGTATCAATTTTTGTGTCCTAAGCTAGTGCAATAGACTATAGAGAACATCATGGTGATACAACAACAATAGAAGGTAGCTCAGGATAGACAGAAGTCATATGCTGATAACCACCACAGAGTATTGGATTTCCAAGTTGGAGACTGAGTGTACCTTAAGGTTTCCCCTTGGAAGGGTGTCCTGAGGTTTGGTAAGAAGGGTAAGTTGGATCCTAGGTTTATGGGACCATACCTTGTTTTGGCATGAGTTGGGAAGGTGGCACACAAGTTGGAGCTACCGCCTGAGTTTCACATGTTGTGAATGTTTTCCATGTCTCCATGTTGGGGAAGTGTCACCCTGACACAAAGCATACATTGCATCCCGCAGAGGTTGAGTTGGATGAGGACATGTCGTATGTTGAGGGTCCAATGTTGATCCTAGATAGGAGAGTGAAGAAGCTAAAAAGGAAGGATATATCCTTAGTGAAGGTTTTGTGGCATCACCATGGTGTGGAGGAAGCCACATGGGAGTTATAGGATGAGATGCGTAGGAAGTACCCATCTTTCTTCGCGTAGGATTTCGAGGGAGAAATCCTTGTTAGGGGCTTATGGTTGTAAGACCCCTAACCTTGCTTTTAGGTTGAATGTGCTTTCTTATCATAATTTAATGCTGAAAAGCTTAATCAAACCCTAAGATGTGCTGTGATATCACTTGACAGGTTTAAGTTTCAATTTGCTCCAGTTTGGACACTATTTGAGCAAGTTATGTATATATGTGATTGTTTTGGACTTTTATGAAATTTTCCCATTTCTCGGTTTATTCTTGAAATTTGTCACATGCTTGTTGTGCCTCACATGTTTTCATGTCATGATCGATATAGTGGTGCTTTGGGGAGCCTTGTTACCTCGTGGTTTGAGTAGGGACATCTAGCCTTGTGTTGAGATTAGGGTTTGCTCTCATTGATGCCCTAATTCATGGTTGACCTTGAGTGTTAAGTCACCTAGGATTGGTGGTCTCTAATGTTTATCTAGACACCTACTGTTAGAAGTCAATTAGACTTATAACTCATCACCAATATTTATAGGGTTGGCGGTCGTTGGTTTTTCCGATCATCTTGGTTGCCAAGATTTCTTGGTGGTCGCCAAGATCTCTGACCCTTGGTGGTCGATGAGTTCACTGACTCATCCTGGTAGCCAAGTTTTCTTGTTGTGTTTGACCTAGTTGAATGGATGAGATGCTTGTATGGATGATATGTCTTGGCTTTAGGCACTTGTCATGCATGGCTTGACACCTCACCCTTTCTCTCCCTCACCCTAACCTTATATATACCACCCTCGTTGCATGTAAACATGCTCTTTACACCCCTATCTATTTTTCTCTCTTCTTCCCTTGGTGCTTGATCTCATCCCCCTTGCTTAGTGGAGAAGGAGGTGACAAAGAAGGAGAATCTTGGCCGATCTTGCTTGCATGTGTACCTAGGGTTTGGATCTACCCTTGTTGAGGTCGTTTGGTGCTTCCTTACCTTATTTCTTGGTCTTGGTAAGTGATATGTCCCTCTTATCCTTCATTTTCTTTGTTGTCTTACATTATATTCTCTTATTCTTGGTCTGATCCATGGTGTAGCTTGATCTATAGGTTTAAGACACCTTCTTTCTTTTCTTTTCAACCTAGGGTTTTCTTCCTTTATGGAGAAGGAGCTAGCTTGGCTGCGTGGAGTGATCAAGCTAGGGTTTCTACCTTCTTTCCTCCTGCTACCTTGCTTTTTGTAGTTTCTTCATCTTCTCTAAGATGATTTATATAACTTTCTCCATGATTATTGCCGACTCTTATCTTCCATTTACATGGTCTTTCCCTAGAATGTTGTTCCAAGTAGAAAGATGTTACTTCTGCATAGGGTTGAGCTTGGAGGGTAGATTTTATGTAGATAATCCTTCTTGATGTACCTCCAACCCGGATGCATGTTTCTTCCTTGAAGATGGATAACTTATACCTTATTTTGTGTGTGACTCTATGCTGGTCATGATGGTTGCCAAGTTTTGAAACTTATGCGGTCGATGAGTTTTTGTATCTTATGTGATCTCCATGTATTGAATCCACGTGATCGACGAGATTTTGACTCTATTGGTAGCCAAGTTTCTGATTTCATGTGGTCACCAAAAGTTTTAATCTTATGTGCTCACCACGGTTCGGAACTTATGTGGTCGATGAAGTTTTTGACCCTTAGTGATCGATGAAGTTTTGGACTCTTAGCGGTTGCCAACTTCCCTAACCCTAGTGATTGCTAAGATCTTCCCACCCTAGTGGTGACCAAAATGACCTAACCCTAGCAGTGGCCAAAGTGATCTAACTCTAGCGGTCACCAAAGTGGCCTAACCCTAGTAGTCGCCAAAGTGACCTAACCCTAGTGGTTGCCAAGACTTCGAACTCTATGGTGGCCAAGGGTTCTGACTTCATGGTCGATGAGATTTTTGACTTTATGATTGATGGGTCTTTGAATCTTGTGAGTATGGGTTATGAGTTAGTTGTATGACATAAAATGGTTATGTTGACCTTATGTTTTTCATGATCCGTGGTTGAGAATTAGGGTTTATCTTTGAGTGTTGTTTAGTAACATTAATTCAAATTATCTTGTTGAATCTATACCAATACAAATAGGTAATGTTGATTAATCATACTTAGCCTCCTTGTTTGATCAGTATGATAAATAAATATATTTTCTCTCTCAATGTTTTTCTAACCCTAATGTCTTGACCTATGATCATCACCATCTCTTAGATTCAATATTAAGTCGAACTTATACATCTCATGTATGGTGATGGTTGATGATCATTTGGTAAGGCATGGAAAGATAATGATGCTCTTGCAAAGAACAATGTGAATGGTCTTATGGCCCTTGGCACATAGTTTGTGCCCTAATTGAGGTGCTATTCTCTTCATGATGTGACAAGTATTGGTATCATGTAATTATGTGATAAGAAATATGTTTCATACATCTTCTATCTTCTGGAGTTGTAACATACCCATGTTCTTGTAGAAATCTCTTAAGGTTTGTACGTAACTTGATTGATGCATCCTTAAATCACCCAATTGGTATTAAGTAATCAAGTAAAACCCTAATCATGTTGTTCCCTATGCTATAGATCCATTCTAGTGTCACACCCAATTGCTATTAAGTAATCAAGTAAAACCCTAATCATGTAGTGCCCTATGATGTAGATCCATTCTAGTGTCAGGACTTGTCAGATGGTGAAACAAGTATTACTCTAATGGAAGCTCGAAGTCATATACTATTGAGTATATGCATGTTTTGAGGATGGATGTAGTCATACCTCGACAGGAGAACATCTAAGGCCGTATCCCGAATGATTATGATTCAATATACTTGATGATTTGAGGACAGTTGTGGTTGTACCTTGGATGTTAGGGTTTTGCATATGCTGGTTACTAGTGTCGCAACTTATATACCAAGGGTGGGCTAGGCTATTTTGTAGATGGACTATACATGTCATTGCGGCTGACTCGTACTGACTGAAGGAAGATGAGATATTAGAATATGGATCTCCTAGATCTTGTATAGAACTAATTTCAACTTAGCAGTGGTTAGTTAGACTTGAGTGGTATACCTCAATCTTGCCAGTGCTTAATAAAAGACGTAATCCATTAGTGTAGCTTATTTTCTTAGGGTTAAATATGATTCACATTTTTTGTTATCCATTGCCTTGTTTCTTATACTACTAGTTGTTCTATAATGTAGTAAGAGTAGCCAAGTATTAGTAAAAGATAGTTTTATCTATTCCTTTATATACTTGTTAATCATGCATGTTGCTATGCCTATCTGTTTAACATGCTTAATCTGTTTAAACTGCTTAAATTGTTTAATAATATAACATGCTATAATCAATAACCGTTGTTGAGAGTTCTGTTTGTCATTGGGAAGTTGGTCTCACCTCGTGGGTCACCACATCTTTTTAGGTGATTGTCAACAACATCGTCAGGATCGTGGTGGTAAAGAAGGGTAGCTTGGAGAGCAGTAGGAGCAGAAGGTTGGCTAGTAGATAGTGTGTCCTAGAGTCATCCTTGTACTCTCAGGTTCACGTAGGGGGTGTTTTGTAGATGAATGTGTGTTGATTCTAGGTTTTGGCAGTGTGTTGAGGGTTGTATATGACATGTATAAGTGGATTATAGACTTTATATATAGGTTGTGGTTGAGACCACTGGACATACATGTAAATATCTGATATGGTATGTGTGTATATGCAAATTATTGGACCTTTATGTAATATTTTTGAACATGTTGATAATGTTTAAATTGGTTTTAAATTACCCATTTTTCTGGTTATGTGGTTAATTAGTTGTTGATCACATGTTTGTTTTGGGGTAATCTCGTTTAGCATGACATGGTCACATGATGTTTGTAGATAATATGTACATCAACTTGAGTTTTTGTAAGTGTGCTGATGTTTGTATATGGCATGTATATGTGGAACATCTCTTTTGTATACAGGTTGTGACCTCAGCCACTGTAGATACATGTAAGTATCTGATATGGTGTGTTGATATGCAATTTTTTAACCTTTATATAAATATCTATGAATATGTTGGTAATGTTTAAATCAATTTTAATTTTCCCACTTTTGTGGTTATGTGGTTAATTAGCAGTTCATCGTATGTTTTATTGTAAGTAATCTTGTTTATCTTGATAGGGTGTCACAATGCCTAACAATCATGTCAAACTTATCTTCCTTGTCTCAATTATTTTCCAAAAAAGGGCACTCGCCAAAGCATCTTGGGCTTTTAGGGGGACGATGTTCTTGCTAAAAAAAATCAAGTTCTAAAAATGGAATCATGACATGAAGGAAATGTAGGGTACAATAAAGTCAAAGTCCATACCAAAAATCCCACTACTCCACAAAATATGAGCCTAAAGCACCCAAGTTTGGACCCTAGAGGCCACAAAAGCGTATGAGGAAGTCTCTGCTGCTGAATACAGTCCCAAACTATCATGTTGAATGGTCAACGGTGCCAAACACCATTGCAAGTCACTGAAAAGTAGGCCTCCACAAGATACAATATCTTCAATAAATCATCGTATGACTCTATTGAACTATGTTGCTACTTCCTCCATGTGTAAAGGTTTTGCATGTCCTTAGACCAAACAAAATCTTGGAAATACTCATGCACGATGGTAGCAAGAGGATTTCACTCTATGGATCACAAAATTAAGGGACAAGGTGCATTAACTCGATAGCCTTGTCCGTATCCAATCTCTCAATTAATCTTTAATTTTTTTTCCATTAGCTCCTCGAAGAAACTTCACTCCTATCAAAGGCCTTTCTATGTCTATGGGTAATAACTAATTTTGAAGCTTCCTGCCATCACATGTAGGCCAGAATAGTTCTTTTTTACAATATTCAAAACTAGGCCCAAACATAGGAAAGTCTGTTGAATGATACCAAGAACCTTGGCCACCTCTCTATGTCCCCAATAATGGTCCTGTCATCAAGACACCAAGCATGAAAAACAAACTTACAATTGTCTTTGTTTTGATGGACAAGTTGATGCAATACAATGGAGAAAAGAAGTGGGCCCAAAGGATCACCTTGTTGACTCCAATGGCTAACCAAATATATCTGTCCCCAATGTATAATCTAGCTACCTATCCATACAAGAAATCCACCCACAAATAAATATAGGGACACCTTGCCCTCACCTCACGAGTAATGTCGACCTATCCACCAAATTGAAAGCATTAGAGAAATCCACTATAATCATGGACATAGAAACATCATCCTATCGCTCATCCAACACCATGTTGACACTATGTAAAATACACTCTACCCCACCAGATACTCCTACTCCAAATTGGAAGTCATTAAGATACTTAGCATATCTTTACTAACTCCTTCCATGATAACTTTTGACACTAGACACCTCCAAATAGTACTAACTGTAATGGGACATATCCCATTGTCAGGCTTAAGTAGTGGTGTAAGAGGTGCAGAAGCTACAAACTCTACCAAAATCAAGGGACACCTCCCTCCCAACCATAAATTAACCACCATGGTGATGGAATACAAGAGGTCAGTGGCCATAGAAGACCCCTCTCCACACATAGCGTCAAAGTTGTGTTAGGTTGTCAAACCATATCTACCGTGTGAGGTACCTTTAGTAAAAGATTTAGTACAACCAAGAATAATGTCAACATATGCTACAATAGGAGATTCAGAAAATAAGGTATCAAACATGGAAGTCGGTGGCATGTATTAGTGTTTATCCTCAAAAGCTCATTGACATGAAAAACTTGAT
Organism: Alisma plantago-aquatica; assembly: GCA_963693085.1. Classification (NCBI taxonomy): domain Eukaryota; kingdom Viridiplantae; phylum Streptophyta; class Magnoliopsida; order Alismatales; family Alismataceae; genus Alisma; species Alisma plantago-aquatica. The sequence continues at coordinate 1,395,639,715 of OY856409.1, forward strand.
GGTGTTTATGATCTGGACTTGCACCATCGTAGTGTAGTAATTGTGGTTTCGGCATGTTCATTGATATCATTGTTAGTTAGGGATGGATCTTACTACCTCTTCAAAATGACTCTTGGTTATGTAATGATCACATGCTCAAATCTTAGGGTCATTTGGTCCCCGGTACTGGAAATACTATCACTTGCATAGATAAATAGAAACAATAGGTTAGTATAGTAGGTAATATTTCCTTAATAACAAAGACGTGATAGAGAAAAGATGGACGTTAAGTTGTACTGCCAATAAATTTTGGATTGAAAAATCAATTATGTGAGATACATCCATAAATTAAGGGGTCACTGATGGTACTGTACATAATTTTTTAAACCCTCTTGAGAAGTTCTACAACCTTTAGCACTAAGTAAAGAAAATTATCACACCCAAAAGGTATAGAGGTGTGTTGACTGTTGGTACACATTATTTCATGCTAGATCAATTTAGTTAAAGTAGCTTTGAGGGATTCATGTCCCACAGTAAGTGCACCACACACTGAGTTCACGAGTGAGGAAAACCCTATTAAATTAAGAGACACATGTTTTCCTCCAAACATTAAGACACTAGTTGGTCTAAGTATTGATGCTCCTCCCATGGATCAGTCAAAAAATCAACAAGTTCTTCTTTCTCAATAGCAACTCCCATGTGTCTGAGTACACCATATGAAACATCCCCAACAAGATCATACATTACTTGAAACTAGATAACTCTCTAGAATGATCCACATTCTCCATAGAACTATCAAGCATGCCTTGCAGTAAATTGAAAATAACTTATCAACTAGAAGCAAAAGAATCATAAAACACTACATAAGGATAGTAAGATACCATACTACTGACATATGTGACTCTTGCCAAAATATAATAATAACAAGAAGAAAATAATGATTAGGATTGTCTTGAAGTCATCTAAAAAATATTTTTTGTATAACAATTATGTCAAACTTAGATTCTATGTCCTAAAGCATGTTGGGCTTGGAGGGTGTCCTTATTAGAAAAATTACTAAGGTTAAATTTTAAAAATGTGACAAAAAGATAAATAAAATGTTATTAAAACCATATTCCATACCGCAAATGAAACTACCTCACAAGATATGACCCTAAAGCACCAAAAATTGGACCCTAGAGCACAAAGGAAAAATAGGAAGCCTCTACTTTTCGGTACAACCCCAAGACACTGAGTCAAATGTATAGGTCAACCTCCTTAACACAATTGAATGTCTTCAAAATTGGATCTCTATGAACCACAATGCCCTAAATAGATCCTCGTAAACCCATGTCAAAAACATTAATACCTCCCCTATGTGTACAGGTTGAGATGTCCGTAGAAAAAATAATAGCTTTATGGTACCCATAAAAGAACGAAGGGAAATGAGCTCACTCTATGGATCATACAATTGTGAAGTAAGTGTATTATCTCAACAACATTAATAGCCCTCCTTGTGGCCAATTCCTCATAAAATCATTTACCCTCCTCACGACTCCTTCCAGTAACTTCACCCCCCAAAAATGTCTCCCAATGTATATGGGGAAAAAATCCTTCTGAAGCTTCCTACCATTATATATAGGACAAGATGCTCAATTTTACAAATATTCAATTCAAGACCTAAATCTGGACCAATCCATCAAATGATGTGTAAGAACCTTGACAACCACCTCTATGTATCCAATTATGATATAGTCATCAAGACACCAAGCATGATGAAAAATCTTGCAATTATATATGATTTCATGATCTAAGGGATGCACTGTAAGGGAAAAAAGTGACCCCAATGAGTCACCCTGTTGTAATCTAGTGGAAAACCATGTATGCCCATCCTCAATGTTTTGACCATACATAAACTCCACCCGTAACGAAGTAGAAGGAAACCTATCCCTCATCTGAAGAAGTAGCACCTACATGCATTCCAAAAATCCAATATAAGCATGGAAATAGTCTTGTATTCATTTTTCTCACTTAACACCCTACTAACACTATAGATCATCGTCTTTGCATTGCCAATTACAAAAACTCAAAATTGAAAGTCATTGAGAAACTTGGTCATATGTTTACCCACTCTGATCATGGAAAATTTGAACTAGAGATCTCCAAATTGTGCCCACTATAATGGGGTCAATCCCCTTATCAGACTTCAACAATGATGTAAGAGGTGTGAAGCTACAAACTTTTCCAATCTTAAAGGACACCTTTCCCTAAAATATAAGTTGACAACCATAGTAATGTTATGTAAAAGACCCATAAATACAAGTGACCTCTCTCCATGCAAATCATCTAACAAGTATTGGACCCTCAATCCATCTCTATTGTATACAGTCCTGCATGAAATGGTTTGATACACCCAAAAATAGTGTCAACATCTTCTACAAGGGGAAATTCAAGAAATAAAAAATGCACATGGTAGAGGTAACTTATACAGGTGTTTATCCTTAAAAGTCTTAAAGATATATTCATATATGAAACCACTTTTGATGAGCAAAAACATTTCACAACAACTTTAAAATGACCATATGCAACCTTATGGAGAATTTTTTTCACCTTAGGGTCCATCTTTTTTTCCTCATCCTGATCGTAATTGTTGACCTAAAGGTTATACATTGTCCATATTTTCATAATGACTTAACCATTCCATTCATATGTATCTAATATGTGTATTCAAGATTGATTTTAGGCTTTAGGTACATGAAAAGGATCAAATTACACGATCCCTAGCTTGTCAAAGTTCAAGTCAAATGCAATGCAAGTGTGCTAGTAAGAAAATCCCTTCAAATGACTGTAGAAGAATTTTGTAATCACTTGTATTGATGATATGACTTGTAACTAAGATGAGAAAAATATGTGGGACACTTAATACCAAGTCTTAATCACTTTTTTGCCAAATGAGAAAATGAATCATAGGCTATTGATCGGTCGAGTTATAATCTTGACTGATCCTATGGTTGATTTTTTGAAGATGGCCATTGGTTGAGTTGTGTATTCACAGAACTCGACCAACTGACTCATTGAGAAAATTTGTTTTTGACTGATCGGTCGAGTTCCCAAGAACAAACTCGACCGATAGTTTGAAAATTGGCTTTGTATTTTAGTCGATCGGTCAAGTTACCTTTATTGAAACTCAACCGACTGCACTGTACAGAAAATACAGAAAATGTGATTATAACCGTTGGTGACTTGTATGGACGAAAATAGATCCACTGCCTTGGAAAAAAGGACTATATTTTGGCCCTAAGTGTTCCCCAACTTAAGGGAGCACCCCTAGCTATAAATTGCACCCCTTGGGGTTCATTGCAAGTTTGCTCATTCCATACATTCAAGGTCCTTACTATAGTTGAGTGTACTACTACTCCTTGAGCCCCTTTCTCTATCTATTTTACACTTCATTTCGTGAATTGTGAGTGATTTAGGCTTATTGTAAGAGAGATCCAACATTGTGCATGTAAAGTTCTCAATCTTCCACTACTTCCCTATCCCCTTCCTACATGAAGAAAAGGTGAAGCAAGCTCCATCGAGTGAAGGAGTTGTAGCTGGTCCTCTTCAAGGTTGATGAAGAGATGGTGATCTTCTCCAGGCAAAGGAGAGGGCAAAGGATGAAGATCCAAGAGGAGAAGCAAAGTCCTTCAAGGCGAAAGACTTGAGCTTGAGTGGGTAAGACCTTGGTGAAGGATGAAGACTCAAGCTAAGTGGGTAAGTCCTTGGTAAGGTGGATATCTCCTTGTGGTTGTATGGGTAAGTCCTTTGGTAGTCTTATGCTGTAACTCTTATTGGTGATAATATATAGAAAAGCACTTGCAAAGTCCTAGAGGTTGACCTCTCTAGGTAGTGGACTGACTCACTTCTAGTTTGAAGTGTGGAACCACTCGACATACCTTTTTCAAGTGCTTGCTATCAATCTCTCTCATCCTTACTATGTTTGTTCGATAGTAATTCAAATTGCAATTGATCTATTGCCTTAAACTTAATATAATTTGAAGGTCTAATATGTTTTGTGAGAAATTTTGTCGCTCTATTCACCTCCCCTCTAGAGCCCTTAGATCCAACAAGTGGTATCAGAGCCAAGGATCTTCTCCAACAATCTCCCATGAGACGAGAAGATGGGAGACAACCTACTTGCTCTCTCAACCTAGTGAGAGGCTTCTCCATCCATCCTCTGGTCTTTGATGGCACCAACTTCCTCTATTGAAAGAGGTGTATGCAGTTATACATTCAAGGGATGAACTTTGATATGTGGAAGGTGATGGTCACACCTTACAAGGAGCCAACCAGAGCTGTGGCAACACGGAGTACAACTGCACTCAAAGTAGCCCAACTCAATGCTAAGGCCATTAGCATCCTCTACGCAGCCCTCACCCCCACGAAGTTCAATCAGATCTCACCTTGGGACACCACCTATGAGATTTGGGACAAGTTTTGCATCAACTATGAAGGCACTAAGAAAATCAAGGAGGCAAAGATCTACATGTTGAATAGATTCCTAGAGAACTTCAAGATGGGTAATAAAGAAGGCATTGCGGAGATGTATTCAAGGCTCAATGTCATCATCAACGGGTTGGCTGCATTGAGCAACACTTTGGATAGAGGTGTTATCAACTCAAAGATCTTGAGGACTCTACCAAAGAGATGGGATTCAAAGGTCACCTCCATTGAAGAAGTGAGGAGCCTTGATGACATCCCAACTGAAGAACTAATTGGCAATCTTCAAGCTCATGAGCCTAGACTTGACAAGCAAGAAGAAGAAGCCAAGCAAGAAGAGAAGGAAGACAAAAAGATCAAAGATAGTGCTTTCAAGATGCAAGTCGAGGTTGTCATCCTTCAACAACAAATTGCTTGCCGGACTTCTCCCTCCTCCTCTAGTGAATATGAAGGCCCTAGTGAGCATGAAGCTAACTACATCAAGGGCAAAAACTTCAAGGGAAAGCAAGCCTCCTCCTCCTCTACTCTGAGATGCTACAAGTGTGGTCAGAAGGGGCACTACAAGAGTGAATGCCCCAAGTCAAGAAAGTCTCACCATAAGAGAAGCTCAAAGAAGGAAGAGGAATACAAGGAGAGAAAATACAAGAGGAAGGACAAGAAGGAGAAGAGACACAATAATGCAGCTCGTGCAACTTGGGAAGCTTCATCTTCAAGCAGTACTAGCTCGGAAGAAGATGGAGAGTGCCACCTTGCTCTCATGGCCTCCACAAGTGAAGATATTGGTGAGGTAAGTGAGGTAAGCGAGGTAAGCTTGCATGAATTGCCTAAAGAAGATATTATTGACATGCTTATTTCTACCCGTTCATCTTTTGCTAAATGTAAATATAAAAGAAAACGGTTAGGAAAAATTATTGATGATCTTTATGGTAAGCTTGAAATTTTGGAATTGAATGAGAAAACCAACCTTGAGAGTATTGATAATTTGTAAGGACAATACCTTGATCTTGAACTCCAATAAAATGGGGTTGAAGTTGAGAATGGTGTCTACCTTAAGAACATTGAGAATCTTAAGGAAGCAAACACAAATTGCCTTAAAGAGATTGATTTGCTTAAAACTAAAAATGCTAAATTCAAGTTGCTTATTGATTCCCGTAGAGAAGAGAGAGATTCTATCTCAAAGATATTCACATGCTTAAATCTGAAAATGCTAGGTTGCTTGCTCAAGTAAATGATCTATCTTCTAGACCTTTATTGCCTGGTGTTAATGTTTCTTCTATCTCTCTTGAAAAAGATTCATATCTTACTATATCTTTATGTCTTGAGGTTGATCTTGTGCATGATAGGGATGACATATCTAGTTCATCTTCTACTATTGTTTCTATGAATGATGATAACCATAGATTGAGAGCATCCCTATAGAAATTCCTCAAAGGGAAGAACTCCCTAAATGAAATCCTTGACCATTCTACCAAACAAAGTGGTACTAGTGGCTTGGGATTTGTAGGGGGAGCATAAAAGGGCAAGAGAAAAGCCAAAGGTAAGAAAAAGGCTAAGGAGACCTCTTTCTCTGTAGGAGAGTCTTCCGGTACTAAGAATCCTATGATTTTCTCTCATTGCAAATGTGATGATCATTACTCTACTTATTATCCTTACAAGGCTAAGGGGACCAACCTAAAGAAGAAGTGGGTCCCCAAGCTAACTTCGGATCCCAAAGTTTGAGTTGGGAACCGACATTCTCCTTTCTTGTAGGAAAAGGGTAGATGGATTGTTGATAGTGTCTGCAAAAAGCACATGACCGATGACTTAATCCATTTCAACAATTTCACCAAGAAGAAAGGATGATCCATCACCTTTGTGGACAACAAGAAAGGTATAGTCAAAGGTGAGGGTGATGTAGGTAAATCCTTGTACATCAAGAATGTTCTTTTTTTGGATGGCCTACATCACAATTTAATAAGTGTTATTTAACATTGTGATAATGGTTACCTTGTGCTATTTACTTATTTTGAATGCTTGATTCTAGATTCCCTCACCCACCAAGTTATTTAAAAGGGAACTCGAAGTTGTAATCTTTATGTTATTGTTCTTAACTCTATTAAGCATGTGGTTGGTAGATACCTACTAGTCAACTTGAATGATATTTCTCTTTGGCACCGCTGACTTGGTCATGTAAATATGTGTCAATTAAAGAAGTTGAGAAAAAAGGACTTGGTCAAGGGACTTCCTAAATTGGATTTTGAAAAGGATGAGGAATGCCAACCTAGTACACAAGAAAAGCAAACCAAGTCCTCCTTCAAATCTAAAGGAGTCCTTAGAACCAAGAGAGCTCTTGAGCTTCTTCACATTGATCTATTTGGACCAATGAGAATGCAATTGCTTCGTGGTTCCAAGTATTGCCTTGTTATTTTCGATGATTTTTCTAGATATACTTGGACCTTCTTTCTCGTTTCCAAGAGTGATACACTTGATGTTTTCTCGAGCTTTTGTAAACGAGTTGAGAATGAAGCTTCTTGCCACATTGTTTCCATTTGTAGTGACCATTGGGGAGAATTCGAAAATGAGATTTTTGAGTTTTTTTCATGAATTAGGTTATGCACACAACTTCTCTTCACCTCGAACACCTCAACAAAATGGGGTTGTAGAAAGGAAGAATAGATCTTTACATGGAATCAAAAATAATGCTTAAAACATGATTAATGAGATATTGGATTATTAATGAGAGAAATAATAGAAATAATGGATAATGTGTTAAAAGGAAAACTTATTGGATAAGAATAACCTCATATTCATTTTCTTAGGATATTCCATGGCTTGGACGCCAAGTTTCACCAATTTAGGATAATAATAACCATATCTATTTTATTTATAAAAGAAAAGGTGTTTTTCCTTAAAAATATTAAATAAAATATTTAATGACTCCAAAAGTGGAAAATAATCTTATATTCGTAATCTACATATAAAAATATGCCTTTGGGTGAATTTTCACTCAAATTGGAAAAAGTTCGTTTAAAAGATGAAATTAGGAGAGAGAAAGTGTGTAGAACCTTCAAAATATTAAATAAGTACACAAATAACACCAACATATAAAATTGAAGGCAAATTCATATCAAAATTGGGTTTTTACTCATCCTTCGCTTAAGAAAACCCCTATGAGATATGGCGCGGTAGGAAGCCTTCTATCGAGTATTTCCATGTTTTCGAATGCCCTTGTTTTGTTTTGAATATGGAAGATTCTCTTGACAAGTTTGATCTGAAATTGTACAAGGCTTTCTTTCTTGGCTATAGCACTACTAGAAAGGCTTATAGAGTTTTTAATATTGAACTTGCTAAAGTAGAAGAATCTATTAATGTAAAGCTTATTGAGACTAACCCCTCTATTCCCAAAGATATTTTTCCAAATGATGATGTTGCAGGTGAAGTAATTCCTATCTTTAAAGAACTCAACATCACCCAAAAGGGAAAAGAGGTGGATGCTCAAGAAGAAGACAAAGATGATGGAAAGAAGGATCCAACCCCCCTGTTTGCAAAGAATCATCCAAATGAACTGATTTTAGGTGATCCATTTGAAAAAGTGAAGACGCGGGCTGCATTCAACAAAAAACAAGCCAACAATGCCTTCATCTCACAACTCGAGCCTAAGAATGTCAAAGAAGCTCTTGGGGATGAAGAATGGATCTTACCTATGCAAGAGGAGCTGGAGCAATTTGAGAAGAACAAAGTGTGGACCCTTGTGCCAAGACCAAGTGATAGAAAATTCATTGGCACCAAATGTTGCTACCACAACAAGCTAGATGAAAGTGGCAAGGTGGTAAGAAACAAAGCAAGGTTAGTGGCTCAAGGCTACAATAAATAAGAAGGTATATACTTTGATGAGACATATGCACCTGTAGCTAGACTTGAGTCCATTCGTATGTTTCTTGCTTTTGCTAGTTATAAAGACTTTCTTTTGTATCAAGTGGATGTTAAAAGTGCATTTTTGAATGGTACAATTGAGGAGGAAGTGAATGTTGCACAACCTATGGGCTTTGAACATGATAGTATATCTAACCATGTTTATTTGTTGCAAAAAACTCTCTATGGACTAAAACAAACACCAGGGGCATGATATGAGAAATTAAAAAACTTTTTATTAGATCATGGGTATATCATGGGCAAAGTGGATTCTACCTTGTTTCTAAAACACACTTCTAACAATTTTCTTATCATTCAAATATATGTTGATGATATAATTTTTGGTGGAACAAACCTTAATCTTTGCAAAGAATTTAGTGATCTTATGTAAAGTGAATTCAAAATGAGTATGATGGGTGAACTCACATTCTTCCTCATCTTTCAAATCAAGCAAACAAAAGATGGGAACTTCATCAACCAAGGCAAGTACAAAAATGAACTACTTAATCAATTTAGGATGGAGAACACCAATTCGATGGATACACCCATGTCAAACACCGCCAAACTTGATAAAGATGAAGAAGGTGAGAAGGTAGATGAGAAAATCTATAGAGGTATGATTGGAAGTTTACTTAACTGCCTCTAGACCTGATATAATGTTTAGTGTTGGCTTATGTGCTTGCTTTCAATAAAATCCTAAGAAATCACATCTTATAGCTGTTAGAAAGATTCTAAGGTATTTATCCAAAACCCAAAATTTTGGACTATGGTATCCCAAGTCAAGGGACTTTACTCTTACAGCTTATAGGGATGTCGATTATGTAGGGTGCTTGATTGATAGAAAGTGCACAAGTGGCACTTGCTTCCTCCTAGGACCATGCTTGGTATCTTGGTTCTCCAAGAAACAAAGCATTGTGGCATTATCAACCACTGAGGCTGAGTACGTTACAGTCAGGAGTTGTTGTGCCCAAGTCCTATGGATGAAGCAAATTCTCCAAGACTTTAATGACTTTAACATTCATTTTGATGCTTCTCCTATCTATTGTGATAATACTAGTGCAATTAACTTGTCTTACAATCCTATATTGCATAGTAGAGCTAAACATATAGAGGTTCTCCATCACTTTCTTCGTGATCACATTGCCAAGAAGGATATTTATATCACACATGTGGACACAAAAAATCAGTTGGCGGACATTTTCACTAAACCTCTAGCTAGAGAGAAATTTAATTTTATTAGATCAAAATTTCTTATAACTACTTTAAATGAATATGATATGCCTTCTAGCTAGTTTTCATCTATCCTATATGTTTTGCATCTATCTTGATCATCTTTGCTTGATAATGTGCTTAAAATCAGTTTTTCATGTTGTTTTTGCCTTATTTTCTCTTGTTTTTGGGTATTGTTCACAAACACATGTTTGATCACAAATTAGTACCCGATGATGAGTGATATGTGCCTAAGTATGTTCGATATACATAATGGACTTGAAAAATAAACTGAATTAACACTCAAATGGCTAGAAACTAAGTTTGATGGTTTTAGGTCAGGTTGACCATCGGTCGAGTTTCTCCACGAGAAACTCGACCGATCCATGGTCGAGAGCCTTTTTAAAAAGGCCAATCGGTCGAGTTTCTGAGTTCATAGAACTCGACCGATCACCGGGATGGAGCACACTTAAGTTGGGTTCGGCCGGCTATTCTCCCTCTCAACTAGACAAAAGTCGACTGATTCCACTCTATAAAGCCCTAAGCTCTCAACCCTCGACCTTCCCTTCCCTTACCTATCCCTAATCTGGCCTAGGAAGATAGTCCTAGACCTTCCTCTTTGCTAAACCTAGGTGTGTGAACGTTTTTGGTGGTACGTTTGGTGTTTTTGATCTCTTCTTCCTCTCCTTTCACCTCCATGGATTCTAATAGAAGGAAGAGACCCACCCCTTGCAATGCACCATCCTCCTCCTCATCTTCTTGCTTGATCCCTTTCGATGAGACCTTCTTTGTCTCAAATGAGGTTGTTCATTGGTATAAGGACCTTCTTCGATGGAGTCCTTTCCCCTTTTGCACCCTCTTTGAGCCCATCCCTAGACGCCAAGAGGTTATCGATTAAGTGGAAAGGTTGCTTCAAGTACACCACCTATCTGCCCTGGGTGTCGAACGTGCGTGCTTCAATAATTCCATGACTAGCATGAAAGCCGTTCACAAATTCTATGTGAACTTGCGTTGGAATTATGACACCCTTTTATCACCTCCTAATACTCATGTTATCCTTACATCTATGATAGTCGGGAAGAAGTTCCAAGTCTCAGAGGATATTCTGAATATTTTCTTCTCAGGTGCCAATGAGAATGACACCTGGCGTAAGGATTATGGCGAGTATTTTGACCTCCTTGACCCTAAGGGTTTCTACAAGCAATACGAGATCTCCCTTCCTGATATCCATCGTTACTTGAAGAAACCTCAGGTCCCCTATAAGAAGAAGAGCACCCTACCCTCCTTTGCCTTGGATCTCAAGAGACGCATTCTTGCCCTAGTGGTCAACTGCAACATCCATCCAAAGAAAAATCAAATGGATATTGCAGAGAACACTATAGTGATCATGTACTGACCCTTAGAGAATGTCAGAGTCAAGTGATCTAGATACATCCTCCACCATATGACTTGCTTTGAATCAGGAAAGAATACATGTGGCACCCACCCACCCTACCCTACCTTGATATGTGGTCTTTTTCAGTTCACCACTAAGAAATATCTCTTCCATGACTTCCATTACATACATGCTAGGAAGGGAGTATGCATCAGTGAGACCAATATCCAAAAGTCTATGCCTATCCTTTCCTTCACCACAGCCAGTGCCTCTTCCTTTGTCGAGCCTGCCTCGACCTCTACCCGTGCACCTCCACCTCCTCAGCCTACCTGACCTAGCCATGCCTTGTTCTGTGTATCCAATGAAGACCTCATGGTCTATATGATACACCAACAAGCATACAACCTCCAGGTCCAAGAGCACCTGCATCAAGATTTATGTTCAATCATGTCAAACATGAACATATCCTGTACACACCCATAACCGGCTTACCATCCCTACCCGAGAAGTGAGTATGCCTCCTATGCATACCATCACTTTTACCCTGCCCCTCCACCTGCACCTGCACCTTCCGCTACTGCTCCCACACCCTCTACTATTGGTGGACCTGCTCCAATCATCTTGCCTCTACCTACTGGCCCCTTGCCCACTCTGCTTGCCAGTCTTGGCAATTATGTTCCTTCCTTCCCTTAGGCCAATGAGCTCTATGCTCTTGGCATGACTTGGGATGAGCAGAATGCTCATTGGCCCAGTTGTCACTTTGGACCTTCTGTTGATGAGGAGATGCCAAACTAGGCTGAAGACGAGGCTGCTGATGCTGATGAGGATGTCGGTGATGGTGAGGATTATGGTGCTGCATCTGACGATGGTGATGGATCTGGTGGTTCTGTTGGTGACTTCGATGATGAAGGCGATGCTATTGCACCTTCAGACAAAGATGATGACTACAAGCCTGATGGTGAGGATGATGATGATGTTGATATAGATAGATTAGATATCTAGATGTTCTTAGTTTTTAGTATAGTTTGCTGCTCATATATATCTTTCTAGGCTATTTTGTATAAGAAACATCTTGGCACATGATATGAGCTGTACTATTTTATCTTTTTAGTATTCATCATCTTTGCTTGTAGTTTTTTTATGAGAACTAGCATTTTGGGTTTTAATCCATATTATGTGCACTCTTACTCTTTGATCTGTAATATCTAATGAGTTGGTACCATGTTTCACCGTATTTTGATTATGACTTCGCATGTTTGGTTCTCCCATCTATTTGATGTAAGTTTTGAGATTGCATGTTTGGATATCTACTTGGTTGTATCTGGAGAAGACTTGTTTTTATTCTCTTCTACCCCCTTCCTTTTTGATAATTTCAAAAGGGGGATAGAACTTTCAATGTCTTGAAACTCAACCATATTGCTTTTACTTCCTATGTGATCCTTTTCTTGTTCATTATATGATTTATCATGTGACTTGCTAAAGGACCATATCGTACATGTATGTTATATTGCTTTGTGTAGAATAGACTAACTATAAAGGTTAAAGTAAGCATAGATTGAAGGGGAGCAATTCACATTGTTCAAATCTTGAATCCCCTTACAATTCACAAGGCAAAGGTATAATTTCTATACCCTTTTCAATATGTTTGAAGAATGGTTTGTCATTGTCAAAAAGGGGGAGAATGTTGACCTAAAGGTTATACATTGCCCATATTTTGATAATGACTTAACCATTCCATTCATATGAATCTAATATGTGTATTCTAGATTGATTTCAGGCTTTAGGTACATGAAAAGGATCAAATTACACAAGCCCTAGCTTGTCAAAGTTCAAGTCAAATGCAATGCAAGTGTGCTACTAAGGAAATCCCTTCAAACGATCTTAGAAGAATTTTGCAATCACTTGTATTGATGATATGACTTGTAACTAATATGAGAAAAATATGTGGGACACTTAATACCAAGTCTTAATCACTTTTTAGCAAAATTAGAAAATCGATCCCCACAAGATGTCTCTCTAAAGTTATGATAGGGACGCCGGATAGGGAGGACGTTGAAGGGGGAGGCAGAGGGGTCGGCAGGGGGGATTTCAGGAAAGAAGGCGGATGATCGGGGTAAAGGGGGCTCTGGAGGATGATGCAGAGGTAGGCATCACTGATTCGTGCGAATGTGAGAGGCTGGAGGGTTTCAGTGCAGGAGATAGGACTCAATCTAAATTACAGTGGCATGAGGGGCGCAAGCGAGGGGGAGGCTGGGGCAGGTCCGACTCACATAGAAGACATTGCTATGGAAACGGACAGGACGGAAGTGGACAAGAAGAAAGTGGAAAGGATGGAAGTGGGTTCGGATGGAACTGGGAGTTGTGAGGGAAGGGATTACAGGAGGGCCGTGTGCAGGGGGAAAGAAGGTCTCGACAGGGACTTTATAGACAGTAGCATGATCACGGGTCTCAACCCACAGGACATCGAGTTGGTTCTGAATAGGGGAATCCCAAAAATCTACATCAATGAGGAGGCGGAGGAGAACCTGAAGGCACAGTGGAAATAATCGGTCATTGTAAAGCTCATAGGGAAAGACATCGACTTTATGACCATGGCTGACAGACTGAAGTTGATGTGGCACCCGAAAGGAAGAGAAAAGCTGTACGAACTGGATAAATCTTACTATGTAGTCCAATTCTCCACCAAGAAGGATTATGAGGAGGCGATGGCTGGCGGCCCCTGGTCTATCTTTGGGTCTTGCCTGATGGTATGGAGGTGGGATGCAACCTTCCAGCCTAGAAACAAGTTGCCTGAGACCATAGTTACCTGGGTGTGAGTGTTAATCTCCCCCTTCATCTTTATGACCAGGTGTTGTTTGAAGCAGTGGGGGAGGCTCTGGGATGGTTGGTCAAAGTAGACGAATACACTATCTCCAGGTAAAGGAGTAGATATGCTCGCATTGCAGTGGAAATGAGTACGACTGTCCCTATTCTACCCACGGTCATTGTTAACGGCATAGAATACTGCCTGGAATATGAAGTTCTACCAAGTCTGTGCCTCACCTGCATACTATTGGGGCATAGTGCAGAGAAATGCACAAGCAGTGGGGATACACATGTGGAGGAGGAATCGATGGGGGAACCTGATATGGCGGGAGCCAGGTGGTCTGAGGAGGAAGGGAAGTGGCAGAAGGTGTATGGGAAGAGAATTGTGACACAAAGGAGGACACCCACCAGAGTTAATGGGGAACAGAACAATGTAGGGAAGAAGACAAGCAATAAATTCCAGAGTCTAGAGAAGACTAATTAGGAGGAGGTAGTTGAAGTTACTCACGAGAGGAGAAATGCGGACACATAAAAAGAGACACCACAGGCAAAGGTTTGGAAGAGATCCAAAACTGCACAAGTGGATGAAGGCACCAGGAAGGTACTTGATGATATTTCAAAGAGGAGTATCACGGAGGCCGAAAGACAAGGAGCTAAAGCTACAATGAGGGAGGGTACTAGGAGAAGTTTCATCAACCCAGAGGTTAATGAAGTCATCATGGGAGATGGTAACACAAAAGAAAAGGTAGGAAGCACTGAAGAAGGAGAGGGCTCTGCAAGCGGGTCCCCAGTAGATAGCACAAGGGAATACCAGACCACTGATGTTCCTGTGCCTCCTCCATTGTATTTGTAGGGAGCCATCCCACCTGATATTCCCCCAGATAACTCGATGATCACCAGAAGTATGGCGAGGAAGATCCTTGAAGGGAAAAGTGTCCCTCTGGACGGGATTACGGCGGCGATCTAAGAGGGTTGTTGTCTACCGTCAACCTTCCATGATGTTCTTATGAATATTATGATCTAGAATATTCGAGGCGCTGGAGGCAATGAAGCTAGTAGGTTGCTGAGAGAATATAAGAGGCAGAAGAATATAAAGGTAGTCGTAATCTTGGAACCCAAGATCAGTGGTGCCACTGCGGATAAGGCTATTGCGAAGATGGGGTTCGACAACTTTCATAGGGTGGAGGCGAGAGGGTTTGAGGGCGGCATTTGGGTTCTCTGGAACTCCCTGGACACATCAGTACAAATAGTGTGTAGTCATAGGTAGTTCATATACTATAGGTTGAAAAATAGACTTACTTGCACGTTTGTGTATGCCAATCCACATATTAATGTCATACGACTGCTTTGGGAACATCTGGTCGATCTAAGCAACACAATGACTGGACCTTGGTAAGTGGCTGGAGACTTTAACACCATGATTCACACAACGGAGAAGAGGGGCATCAACTTATTCAACCACAATAAAGAAGCTGTGTTTGCAGACACTCTAATGAGGGCTGGGTTACATGATTTATACTTTGGGGGCAACCCCTTCACGTACAAGTCCGACAGACTACAGGAACGACTTGACAGAGCAGTGGCGAATGTTGATTTGAACTCTACGTTCAGAAACATGGTGGTTGAGCACCTACCTAGATTCCGATCTGACCATTGCCCTCTACTCGTGAAGGAGACTAGCCGAGAGCCGAGAGTTCCTAGGATTATTACAAAGGCATCTTGGTCGATGAATCCAGAGTTTGTAAAGGTGGTGGAGCATGCATGGGACAACACGAGGGAGTATGAGGAGGAATGGGAGGCCACTAAACAGGAGATTATTAACTGGGACAAGGGGGTCGATGACAGAGAGAGAAGGAAGAAATTCCACCTGATGGAGAGGATCGATAGAATCCAGAAAAGGATGGCTGCATGCTACATTCTAGAGTAGAAGGAGCAGCTACACAAACTCACTAATGAACTAGAAGATATCCAGAAGGCGGAGGAATGGGATTGGATATAATGTAGCCACTGGAGCTGGCTTAGGGATGGTGACCATAATATGAAGTTTTATCAAACTTTTATCAACCAAAGAATCAGAAAGAACACAATCACTATGTTAAAGGATGAGTCGGGGAACTGGGTGGATGAGAAGGACAAATTGAGAAACATTATAAGACTACACTTCTGTAGTATTTTTACTATGTGTATTAACCCTGATGAATAGGTTATAAAGAGGTATCCGGGTGTGTTCCACCTCCTGGAGCAAACACAACTTATGAGAATCGGCTCGCTACCGGACGGCTCCAAGATCTTCAAGGTTTTGGAGGGATGTGACCCCTACAAAGCTACTGGCCCGGACGGTGTCGACTCCCTCTTCCTGAAGAGGACCTGGCCTATGATCGCTGCTTCGGTGGTCATCACCATTGGCAGGGCCATTGGTGGATAAAGGATGGATAACCAACTATGTGACACCTCTCTAGTGCTGATCCCCAAGGTAAAGACACCTGAAAAATGCAGTGGTTTCCGCCTGATCTCCCTCAACAATGTTGTGTTGAAGCTCGCTTCCAAGGTGGTGACAGGCAGGCTGAAGCAATTTATGAATCAATGGATCTCTCCCTACCAAAGCAGCTTTGTACCAGGGAGACGCATCACCGATAACATCATTCTTGTGCAGGAGTTGGTCCACAACATGCACAAGACAAAGTCTACACCCGTCATGGCTATCAAAATAGACCTATCAAAGGCTTATGATAAGATGAACTGGGATTTTGTGAAAGATACTATTGAGAAGGTGTACTGGCCACCGAACATAGTTAAGTATGTGATGAATTCTATCAGCCAGGGACAGACCTCGATTATTTGGGACGGTAAGCTTCTCCCGCCATTTACAACCAAGAGGGGACTGAGGTAAGGGGACCCTCTTTCCCCCTATATCTTCGTTCTTTGTATGGAGCAGCTAAGCCGAGCTATTATTAGGGGCCAGACTCCATAGGAAGGGCTGCCCGATTACGCATGTGGCATTCACAGACGATGTGATTTTCTTCGCTAAGGTGTTGGTTAGCCAGGCTGAAACCATAGTGAAGTGCCTAAAAGAATTCAACGAGGTCTCTGGCCAGGAGGTGGCCTTCGAAAAATCTTGTATCTATTTTTCTAAAGGGGTCGAGCACCAAAGAAGACAAGATATCTGCAACTCCAGTGAGTTTAAATATACGGAGGACCTAGGAAGGCATTTGGGGGTGCCAGTTGTCCATGGGAGAATTACAAAACAGACGTACGCTGCCACCTTGGAGAAAATTGAGAATAGGGTGAATGGTTGGACTGCCCACATCCTATCCCTTGCTGGCCGGGTTACGTTGGCCAAGTCTACCCTGGCGGCGATTCTGAGCTATGTGATGCAGTCTACCAAAGTCCTGTTAAAGTTTTGTGACAGGATGGATAGTGCGATCTGTAGATTTATGTGGGGTGGAGGGCACAAAACTAACCCCATGTCGCAGGTGGCATGGGATGCGGTTACAATGGAAAAGAAGGAGGGAGGTCTCAGCGTGAAGTCGATGAGGACATGGAATAAGGTGCTGTTGTGCAAGAGTGCTTGGGAGATCAAAACCATGAGACAAACACCTTGGGTGAATGGGATCCAACGTAAATATAAAGCAGATACTGTGAAGAAGGCGAGCAACAACACCCCTTCTGGAAGGCCATGACTGACGTGAAGGAGTTCATCAATAACCACTTGTACAGGAAGGTAGGGGACGGGAGAACCACTAACTTCTGGTGTGAAAATTGATCACCGAGTAGTAACAAACTTGCTGATGTTGTTACCAAACCGATACCGGAGGATATGCGGGATCTACTAGTGAGCAACATTGCCAACGCCCAGGGAGGCTGGGATAGAGACTTCATAAGGGATTTTTTCACTGAACAGGTGGCTGTACAAATCCTTAATGGGAAGGCACCTCAGGAGATGAGCGGGGAGGATGAGTGGATATGGAAAGGCACACAGGAGGGCGTGTTTTCGATAGCTTCTACCTACAATCTACTAAGGGAGGGAAGTGATGGTAGAAGGGGGGCTGCTGGGAGAGGCTGTGACAAGGCCGTTGCCCAGAGAGAGTGAAAATGTTCTTCTGGCTAGCTCACAGAGAGGCTATTCTCACAAACTCAAGGAGGCACAAACGTCATCTTACCTCGGATACTACGTGTCCTAAATGTCTGGGGGAGGTGGAATCAACATTACATGCTCTGCGGGACTGCCCTGCTTCTAAGGAAGTGTGGAACCTTTATAGAATTGAAGAGCCCATTCCAAACTTTTTTGCGGGGAATCTGGAGTCTTGGATGAGCCGATGCCTAAAGGCTAAAAAGGGGGGGGGGGAAGGAGATGGTGATGATCACAGCTTGGCACATTTGGAAAGCTAGGAACATGAAGGTCTTTGAGGGCAAGGACACAGTACACAAAATCATCATGTTGGGCGCTGAGAATATGATGAAGAGGAGTGGGTGTGGTGATCTGGGGGGATGTAGAAGAGAAGAACCACGGAGAAGGTGTGGTGGTCCAAACCCGGTGAGGGCTGGATCAAGTGCAACTCTGATGTGGTGACCAAAAGGGGAAGAGCTGCTATCGCTGCCTTCGCCAGAGATAGCATAGGAAGATGGATTCAGGGAAGCAGTAGCGGTAGTCAGTGTAGTATAGTCAGCGTAAGGTAATTGGTTGCGATGGAAGCTGCGGTGGACCTTGCTTTTAGGCTGGATGCCAGTAGAGTCATCGTCGAGAGAGATAGTGCTAAAGTAGTGGAATGGGTGAGAAGAGAGGACATGGTGCCTCCACTATACCATCATGTGATCAAAAGAATCATAACAAAGGCAAAGAATATAGACAACATGACTTTTACCTTTGTGAAAAGGGGAGCCAACCAGACGGCCAATAGCCTGGCTAAGTATCACCTGAAAAACTGTACGGGCTGTGTGACCCATTACACACCACCAAGACCTATAGTTCAGCTTGTTGAAGATGAGAGGGCTATTAGGAACCAGTCTAACCCTCATGGTCTGGAGGATCAGGGGGAGGATCGGGCACCAATGTTTTATCAGTCGTAAGTGGAGGGTGGTATGAATAAGAATACCTCCCGAGTTTTGATAAAAAAAAATCGATCACACGCTGTTGATCGGTCGAGTTATAATCTCGACCTATCCTATGGTTGATTTTATGAATATGGCCATCGATCGAGTTGTGCATTCACAAAACTCGACCGACTGACTCACTGAGCAAATTTGATTTTGGCTGATCGGTCGAGTTCCCCAAAAGAAACTTGACCGATAGTTTGAAAATTGTCTTTGTCTTTTAGTCGATCAGTCGAGTTACCTTTATTAAAACTCAACTGAATGTACTGTACAAAAAATGCAGAAAAAGTGATTAGAACCATTAGTGACTTGTTTGGATTAAAATAGATTCGTTGCCTTGAGAAAAAATGGCTATATTTTGGCCCTAAGTGTTCCCCAACTCAAGGGAGCACCCCCAACTATAAATAGGACCCCTTGGAGTTCATTCCAAGTTTGCTCATTCCATACATTCAAGGTCCTTGGTATAGTTTAGTGTTCTACTACTCCTTAATTCCCTTTCTCTCTCTAGTTTACACTTCATTTCATGATTTGTGAGTGAGTTGGGCTTATTGTAAGAGAGCTCCACCCTTGTGCATGTAAATCTCTCAATCTTCCACTACTTCCCTATCCCCTTCCTACATGAAGAAAAGGTGAAGCAAGCTCCATCGAGTGAAGAAGAAGCTGTAGCTGGTCCTCTTTAAGGTTGATGAAGAGGTGGTGATCTTCTCTAGGTGAAGGAGAGGGCAAATGCTGAAGATCCAAGAGGAGAAGCAAAGTCCTTCAAGGCGGAAGACTTGAGCTTGAGTGGGTAAGACCTTGGTGAAGGCTGAAGACTCAAGCTAAGTGGGTGAGCTCCTTGGTAAGGTGGATATATCCTTGTGGTTAGATGGCTAAGTCCTTTGGTGGTCTTATTATGTAACTCTTATTGGTGTTAATATAGAGAAAAGCACTTGAAAAGTCCTAGAGGTTGACCTCTCTAGGTAGTGAACTAACTCACTTCGATTTTGAAGTGTAGAACCACTCTACGTCCCTTTGTCAAGTGCTTGCTATCAATCTCTTTCATCCTTACTATGCTTGTTAGATAGGACTTCAAATTGCAATTGAGCTATTGCCTTAAACTTAATATAATTTAAAGGTCTAATTTGTTTCATGAGAAATTTTGTAGCTCTATTCACCCCCTCTAGAGCCCTAAGATCCAACATTAATCCCCTTCACGGCCTAAAGTCTCATACATAGAAATATTCAACACAAAGTTAATTAGCTTCGAAAAATCATCTGATTTTCCCTAGGTAGCAAGTTATCTCAAAGTATGGCTTTGTTGCAACAACCATCTATTTCCATACATGATGTCTTGCCTATTTTTAGGCATTAATTCCTCCAAAATTCAACAGGTAAGAAGCAACAATTCCACCCAAGCTACTTTTGAACCTAGATCAATGACCACTTTGTAGAGATTTGTCTTTAATTGCTGAGACAATGTAAGATGACAACTATGAGGAATGATCTTAACAATGATGATAGTCATTCTAATAACACAATCAAGAGGTCCACCATTTCTGATCACACTCTTCCCATCAAGATAAATCACAAGGCCCTTTGGGACAGTTCTTAAGATGTCAATAATATGTCGATCAGTCACCCCTCTCTTGAAAATAGCTCTGACAAGGACATATGCATGATGACATGCATGTTTCATGGATTGTATATTCATGCTTCTTCTACAAAGACACTAATCAAGGACCCTAAAAGTGTTATACATACTAACAAATGAATCATGGTAGTTTGAGTGTCTTCCAGCAATCCACTAGTGTGTATGTCACCAAAGAGGTGCACACTCCAAAAATGAGAGATCATGCACATGAAGCCTTTGCTTCCTTCTCTTCCATGTGGACATAAATGCATATTATGGAAATGAAAATCCAAGTCTTCTATCAGGAAGTGTGAAATCTTTAAATAATTTACAATTTGAGTGATCTTCCATGTTGTGGACAATTGGCAATGCTGGAGAGTGGAGGAAGAAACTTTAGGCAAACAAAATAATTTCCTAGTTTCATTATATCAAGATGAATCCATTGTAGTTTGCACACTCTGTATATATCCTTCCTTGAAATCATCCATATAGATAAAATGAAAATATATTGTCCATATTTTCTATAGAAAGCTTCAGGAAACAGATCTACAACAAGTCAAGTACTTGAGGTATTAATGTGTACTCAACAGATTTGATGATATATGTAAGTGTGAGAAAGAGTAATCTATTTCCAAGGGAAGAGTCTATTAGGATATAGGGGGTGGGGGTAATATTAATGGGTAAATGCTTCTAATCGTGGTCAAAGTACCCCTTGAATAGAATCCTATTAAAAAAAATGATAATCACCCATGTATTCAGATTGACTTGCAACTAGTTGATGGTGGACATGTTATATGGTCTAGAAAGACCAAAGTCTCAGGAGCTAGAACTCACTTCTCCATGGATGAGGTAGGGAGTGATGCCATCAACACAAATAAGTGATGTGATGTATGTTTCCTAAATTATCCCTATGGAGATACTTAGTTCATACAATCGACGGTGTTAAGGACTTGGAAGGATGGATCAATGCAATGGACATGTTTTCTACAAGGAAGCATCATTATTCTACCTAAGTATCTCCTCCCACCATCATCGTCAAATTGTCCTCCCTGTTTATCCAGCTTCACCCTAAAATTTTTGGTCTACAAAAATGTGATAGGTATAATATCATCATGAGATTTAGAATCATGTCATTTGGGGAGTTATTATAGAGTGACGCTTCAAGTATGGAATCAATAATTTAATGCGACAAGTAGCTGCATGGACATCTAAGTTTCTAAACCCACTAATGTTAAATAAAAATACCATATGTGTGTAAGCATATCATAACTAAGAATGGTGAATTCCAACAACCCATTATGGATGTATCTCTCCCATGTTCAAATTATATCATATTTATGCATATCTACTCTCACTTCCAGTAGAGATCAAGAATACCATTGGGTTTCTTAAAATGTGACGAAATGTCCTTTTTGGTCTTCATCAATCTAGTGGAGGAGGATACATATGTTGTATGTTGTATTTTTGTTATATATTTGGGATATTTTAAAACCTCTACTGTCTGTTTCAATCATATGTTACCTTTTCTAAAGCAACTATTGTCTAAGTGTGGTTGGAGACCAGGGGTCACGTGGGTCTTGTAGGGGTATGGTAATATAACAATGATTAGGCTAAATACCCACGTGAATTTAATTAAAATAAATATGTTGTTCCATTCCTCTTTCTTCAACTATGATTTTTAGTTATTAGTTATGCACACCAGAACTATACTTGCGCTATCCAGTTTAGTGGTCTCTATTAAAATGAAATACACACATGCACGGCACTTGCCAAAAAACACTTGATTCCTTTTGGTTAGCATTCTCTATGTAATGTTTCATTCTTAGAAAGAATTATACTTCTATCACCATCTTGATATTTATTTTTTGATAATCTCAACATTGCACACCATCAAATTGACTTTATTATAATCATTTATCTCACTTTGTCAATTGTCTTATCAATGATTAATCACATTCGAAAGTCAGTTATTATGTTGAGCCGCAAAAAAATTCACTTGGATATCTATTCAGTTGCATGTTAAATATGCGTATTTGAGGGGTATTTGACTGCTATTCAAGTTGTATTTAACCTATAACTGACTGGGTATTGGTAGGATACATGAGATACTCAACCTAATGTTCTAGCATATTTTTTCGAATAGTCTACTTATGAAAGTTGTATTTGACAACCATCCCAATGGATGGCTTCATATATTACATCTTTATCTGATCTACATTGTACTAGATATGTCCATTTAGTTTATACATTTATTTCCATCTCTTGAATACATTCTATGACATTCATTAGTTCCATAGCTTGAATCAATTGATGATTACTGAAAATTGCAAAGAGTTATAGCAATAGGGAATTATGGCTCATATGATGGATGCATATTTTTTTGTTCCTCTGCAATTAAAAAATCTTACAAATATTCATTTGACATACCCAAATAAACTAATTTATTTAAGAAATACTACAGAACAATCTGAGCATTGTTCATGATTTTCTTTCACTAAAACTAGTATTTGAAAGTCTTTCAAGTACATTTTCCATTTATTCCATTTTCCACCTCATGATTGTGTGACTTGAAGTTTCCAGTGACAATTTTGTTTGATGACATAGAAAGGCTGGTGTACAGTTCATCAATATTATCCTGGTAGTAGTTAGAGTTTTGAAGAGGCAATTGATTATGAAAGGCAACATGTCATAGAGCTTGTGCATAGAGAAGTCAAAATTATCGTCATGAGAGTAATCTTCCTATGCTCATTTATGCCTGGTTCATACATTCTAAATGCATTTTATCATTTCTATCTTTATTAAATATCAACTATGGTTCACTTAATTTTTATACAACACTTCTACAATGACTCCCTCCTCCCTTTATCCTCAATTAAGGAAGACTAGGGAGGCAAGGGCCATTATATGATATCTTTGGTATACAAACTTATGAAAAAAGACTAATTATCATAAATAACGACAATACAAGTTATTATGTACAAAAATAAGATAGATCTCCTTAGAGATAGTAAAAAACTTGTTGAATTTAGAAGATACTAAAGTTATGAGACTAAAGGCAAAAATTCAAACTATCTAAATCCTTCATTTTTCTCCTTCAACATTATTCTTTTCTTAGAAGGTGAGACTTCAAGTCATCGTTCTTAAACTAAAATACCAACAAACAAAATGTGTTAACACATAATTATGCTAAGTCATGAGTACAATCAAAAAGTGTACATGGAATTTACAGCAAATAAAAATCATATATCTACAACTTATCAACCTTCACATTGATTACTACATTTAAACCCATAGTCAGTCTCATCACACTTGGTGAACCAATAGACATTCCATCACAAGATTTCAAGTTTATGTCCCATCATTGGGCTCATCTATGTGTATCCCATCATGAGACTCTTTCACCTCACTTCATACTAGTCTTTTAGACACCATCTTGGTGATTAGTATAAATATATATATCAGGAGTGGTTTTCTCCCCAAAAAACCACTGTGAGATATTGATTATTGGATTATATCATTATGCCTACATGATACACATAGGGCCTAATAATTGTTGGGAATAGAAGCATTCATGGCTTTCATGATATTGATCCACAATTCAGAAAACTAAGAATATGAAGATTACAATAAGGAAACTATTCATAATATAACCCAATTACCTAATTAAGATGAGGGATGATTCCCAACTCAACTCAAGCATTAGATTTGGACATGATTTAATCTGAGATTCAGAGTTCAACACCAAGGTATTACTAACCATCTTAAATTTCTTAGCTAGAGTTTTGGGGTCTGATTTAGGGTGGTGATTATCAATTAGGGCTTAGTCCATGGATTCTCACTTTAGGTTTAGAAACCTAAATCATCATGTTGGAAATTTGAGTGACTTTAACCATATTTTTATTTTACACATTAAGGGAAACAAATATCACTATTGGGAACAACATTAATGGAAACACATATCACTATATGTCAAAAACATTATTTTAGGACAACATTACTTGGTTTCATCACCAGATCCAAAATATAGGGACTAAATAATCATATTAAGCCTTAAAATTAGGATTAAATCATTTAAGGGTCCACTAAAGAGGGTACCCAATAGTAGTTTTGAAATCAAAATCTATTGGACCTTGAAACCATGTTTATTATATTATATTATAAATGTTTTTTTAATTGAAATGATATGTAACCTTGATATGATCTGATATTTATAGTAGTTTCTATAATTGTTGGAAAATAAAGCTTATTCTTAAATTTTCAAAATAACCTTAGCTAGTAGGTGAGGTGGGGGATTCCCATGGGCCCATGCCACCCATCCTTCTACCACTCTGGTTGTGTGAGGAGGCATGACCCACTTGCTTGGTTTAATTTGTTTCATATGGTTCAAGGATTGGACCGGTCCCAAGTTCTCCCCCTCTCCCGAATTGACTGTAGACATGAGGGTGAGGGGCACACCCCATGCCTTTCATGTGAATGGAACTACTGAATGCCTCGGCTCTGACAAGCAGTCATCCTTCATCTCAATTGAAATTTTCTCATGTAGCATAGCCCCCAGCCTAAGTGGCTTTGTTTGCATAGACTTGTCTTCTTGATGGGTGTCGATGGAGGCAGGAGTCGACTATTGTTGTAGAGACAACATGGCACTAGTGATATGGAGGGGAAAGAGAAGGAACATGGATACAAGTCGAGGTTTCTTATATTTGGGGCACCAAAGAGATTCATCTTGTCTCCTAAAATACATCCAAACCATCAGACCTACACACAAAAAATCTCCTCATACATACCAACTTTGATAACCTCTCCATGATAAATGGAGCTTGCATACAGGTCTGGGTGGATCTTTGTGCCAAAAACACCTTAGTGTTGTTGGATCTAGGGCTCTATAGGGTGGGAGTGAATAGATCTTCAAAAATTCTCACAAGATAGATTAGACCTTCAAATTATATCAACCAAAACCAAAATCTTAAGTGTAATTTGAAGTCCTAACTAACAAGCATAGCAAGGATGAGAGAATGAAACAAGCACTTGGACAAGGTCGTTTAGACTGGTTTCACTCTCCAAATTAGGAGAGAGTCAATCCACTACCTAGAGAGGTCAACCTCTACGACTTTTCAAGTGATTTCCTCTATATATTCACCAATAAGAGTTACAACACAAGATCCACCAAAGGACTTACCTATCCAATACAAAGGGTCTTCAACCTTACCAAGGACTTACCCACTTTGCAAAGAGTCTTCCGCCTTCTTCCAAGGACTTACCTACTCTTGCATAAGTCTTTAGCCTTCAAGGGATAACCCACTCTTCTTGGATCTTTAGCCTTTGCTTTCTCCTTCATCTGGATAAGATCTTCACCTCTTCTTCAACCTTGAATAATAACAACAACAACTCCACCTTCACTCGGAGTAGCTTGCTTCACCTTTGCTTCATTGAGGAAATGAATAGGGAAGATGAAATGGAATGAGTGCTTTACAAACACAAGGAAGTATCTCTCTTACAACTGGTCTAACTCACTCATAATCACGAAATGCTATGTCAATGAGAGAGAGAAAGGGGCTCAAGGAGTTGCAACACACTCAACTATAGCAAGGACTTAGAATAGCATGAATGAGAAAACTTGAAATGAATCCCAAGGGGTCCTATTTATAGTTGGGGGTGTTCCCTTGAGTGTGGGATCACTTAAGGGCAAAATATAGCCATTTTCCAAGTTGCAACGGATCTATTCTCACTCAAAATAACTCACCAATGGTTATAATCACCTTTTCTACATTTTTGTACAATACATTCAGTCGAGTTCTAATAAAGGTAAGTCGACTGATCCACTAAATGATAAAGCCAATTTTCAAACTATCGGTTGAGTTTGTTCTGAGAAACTTGACTGATGAGCTAAAATTAGTTTTTCTCACTGATTCGGTCGGTCGAGTTCTGTGAGTGTGCAACTCGACCAATTGGTCTCTTTAGAAAATCCATCACAAGATCGGTCGAGTTTCCAACTCCATCAATAAACAGCATGTGAAATTTTTTCTAAATTGACGTTTGAGTGATCAAACATTGGAATTGTCCCCAATTTTTTCTCATCTTAGTTACAAGTCATATCATCAATACAAGTGATTAAAAAAATCATCTAAGGTCATTTGAAGTGATTTCCCAAAATACACACTTGCATTGCTTTTGATTTGAACTTGAACAAGCTAGGGCTTGTGTAATTTGATCCTTTTCATGTACCTAAAGCCTGAGATCAATCTTAAACAAACATATTAGATACACATGAATGGAATGGTTAAGTCATTATCAAAATATGGACAATGTAGAACTCTCAAGTCAACATTCTCCCCCTTTTTGACAATGACAAACCATTCCTCAATCATATTGAAAAGGATATGCAAAGTTATACCTTTGCCTTGTGAATTGTAGGGGGATTCAAGATTTGAACAATGTGAATTGCTCCCCCTCAATCTACGCTTACTCTTACCTACATAGTTAGCCTATCTACACAAAGCAACATGACATATATTTACTATATGGTCTTTTAGAAGTCACATGATAAAGCATGTATTGAACAAGAAAAGATCACATAGGCAATAAAAGCAATATGGTTGAGCTTCAAAACATTTAACTTCTCTCCCCCATTTTGACATTATCAAAAAGGAAGGGGGGTAGAAGAGCACAGAAATGGGTCTTCTCCAAGCACAACCATATAGACAACCAAAACATGCAATATCAAAGCATACCCCAAACAGAGACGAGAGAAACAAACAATCTAAGTCATAATCAAAATATGGTAAACATGGCACCAACTCATGAGGTATAGTAAATCAAAGAATAAGTGTGCAAATGATTAAGATTACAACCCAAAAAACATGTTGTCAAAAAACAACTATAATCCAAACAATGAAAACTAGATGATAAAATATTACATCTCAGAAAATGTGCCCAGATGTTTTTAATACAAAATAGCCTAGAAAGATATATATGATCAACATATAGACTAAAAACTAGAAGATCAAAACATCTAGGTCATCTTTGTCCACATCATCCACAACATCATCACCATCAGAAACTTCGGGCTCATAATCATCATCTCCATCTGAGGGTGCAGTAACATCACCTTCATCACTAGAGTCACCAGCAAAGCCATCAAAACCATCATCAGAAGCATCACCACCATCATCATCAGCCTCCTCATCAGCAGTAGCCTCCTCATCAGCCTATTCAGGCATCTCTTCATTAGCAGAGGGACTGAAACCACGACCGGGCCAACGGGAATTCTGCTCAGCCCAAGACATGCCAAGAGCATGGAACTCATTCGCCTGAGGGAAGGAAGGAGCAGAAGTACCAAGACTAGCAAACAAGGTGGCCAAGGGGCCAGCAGGCAATGGTAGCACACCAGGGGTAGATCCACCAGCAACAGAGGGTGTAGCAGCAGAAGCAACAGGTGGAGGGGCAGGGAAAAAGTGATCATATGCATAGGAAGCATAGCCACCTCCTGGGTGGGCTAATAGGTAGGGTAAGGGTGTGCACATGACATGTTCATGTTGGACATGATGGCACAAAGGTCCTGATGTAGGTGCTCCTGAACTTGAAGGTTGTATGCCTATTAATGCATCATGTAGCCCATAAGAGTTTCATTGGATACATGGAGCGAGGCACATGCATGTCAGGTAGGCTAAGGTGGTGGAGGTTCTTGGGTAGAGGTAGAGTAAGAGGCACCAGGTGTGGTAGAGGATAGGATAGGCAATACTTCTGAAGTGTGGTTTCACTGATGCAAACTCCTTTTTGGGTAGGTTTATGGAAAAGAGATTTGTCTGTGGCAAGTTGGAATAGACCACATATCAAGGCTAGGTAGGGTGGGTGGGTTCCACAGGTGTTCTTGCCTGAGTGAAAGTAGGCCATATGATGGAGAACATATCTCTCCCACTTGACTCCTATGTTCTTCAAGAGACAATACATAATGACCACAATGTTTTCTGCAATTTGAATTTGATTTTTCTTTGGATGAATATTGTAGTTAACAACTAAGGCAAGTATGTGTCTCTTGAGTCTAAGGAAGAGGAGGGAAGGGTGCACTTATTTCTATATGGGAATTGAGGCTTCTTCAAGAACTTATGAATATCAGGGAGAGTAAGATCATACTGCTAGTAGAAGGCATCAGGTTCTACTAGGTCAAAATACTCTAGATAGTCCTTACGCCAGGTGTCAGTCACTTCAGTACCCAAAAAGAATATGTTCATGGTATCCTTAGAGACTTGGAATTTATTCCTGGTGATCATAGAGGTGAGGACTACCTGAGTATTAGGCGGGGGTACGAGGGTGTCGTAATTCCAATGCAAATTTGCATACAACTCATGAATGACTTTGGTTCTTGTGATGAAATTGTTATAGCACGCACATTCAACACCTAAGGCTAAGAGATGGTGGTCATAAAACAATTCTGCTACTTGATCTATGACCTCTTGTCTCCATGGGCGTGGCTCAAAAAGGGCACAAAAAGGAAAGGGGTTCCTAGGAAGGAGCTCCTTGTACCTATTGAGAGCCTCATTTGAGACAAAGAAGGTGACATCAAAGGGAAACAAGAGAGAGTTGGAAGAAGATGATGGTGCATTAGTTGGGGGCCCTCTTTCTCCTTTTAGATGCCATGAAGATGAAATGGAGAGGATGGAGAGAGAAAAATCTAGAGAAACACCACCAAAACCCATCCACACACTTAGGGTTGATAGAAAGAGGTCAAGGAAGGTCGATCTAGGTAGAACTAGGGCTAGGGAGAGGAAGGTCGGGGCTAGGGTTGAGATCTTGAGGGAGCAAGAGGTTGGACCAGTTGACTTTTCTCTAGTTGAGAGGGAGAATAGTCGGCCAAACCTATCTTAAGTTTGATCCAGCCTGGCCATCTGTCGAGTTTGTGAGTCAGAAACTCAACTGACATGCTCTTTAAAAAAGATCTTGGCCACTGATCGGTCAAGTTGGGAACTCGACTGATGGTCAACCTGACCTAAAATTAGATATTCTAATTTCTATCCATTTGAGTGCTAATGAAATTTATTTTTCAAGTCCATTATGCATTTTAAACATACGTAGGCACATATCACTCATCATTGGGTACTATTTTGCGATAAAACAAGTGTTTGCGAACAATACCCAAAACAAGAGAAAAAAAGGCAAAAGAACATGAAAAACTAATTTTTAGCATATCAGCAAGCAATGGTGATCAAAACATAGACAAAGCATATAGGAGAGATGACAACTAGCTAGAAGGCATATCAGATTCATTCAAAGAAGTTATGAGCAGTTTAGATCTAATAAAGTTAAATTACTCACTAGCTAGAGGTTTAGTGAAAATGTCCGCCAACTGATTTTTCATGTCCACATGCATGATATAGATATCCTTTTTGGCAATGTGATCACAAAGAAAATGATGGAAAACCTCTATATGCTTAGCTATACTATGAAAGATAGGATTATATGACAATTTAATTGTACTAGTATTATCACAATAGATAGGAGAAGCCCCAAAATGAATGTTAAAGTCTTAAAGAATTTGCTTCATCCATAGGACCTGGGCACAACAACTCTCGGTTGCAATGTATTCAGCCTCGGCGGTTGATAATGATACTATGCTCTATTTCTTGGAGAACCAAGACACCAATCATTATACTAGGAGAAAGCAAGTGCCACTTGTGCACTTTCTATCAGTCAAGCAACTGTGTAATCCACATCACACAAGCAGTAAGAGTAAAGTCCCTTGACTTGGGATACCATAGTCCAAAATTTGGGGTTTTGTCTAAGTACCTTAAAATCCTCTTGACAACTATAAGATGTGATTTCTTGGGATTTGATTGAAAGCGATCACACAAGCCAACACTAAACATTATATCAGGTCTAGAGGCAGTTAATTAGAGTAAACTTCCAATCATAACCCTATACAACTTCTCCATCCTTATCAAGTTTAGAGGTGTTTGACATGGGAGTGTCCATCGTCTTGGTGTTCTCCATCCCAAAGTGCTTAAGTAGCTCACTTGTGTACTTGCCTTGGTAGATGAAGTTCCCATCTTTAGTTTGCTTGATTTGAAAAATGAGGAAGAACGTGATCTCACCCATCATACTCATTTCAAATTAACCCTATGTAAGATTACTAAATTCTTTGCAAAGATCAAGGTTAGTTTCGCAAAAAATGACATCATCAACATATATTTGAATGATAAGAAAATTCTTAGAAGTCTGCTTTAGAAATAAGGTAGAATCTACTTTGCCCATGATATACCCATGATCTAACAAAAAATTCTTTAATTTCTCATACCCAGCTCGAGGTTCTTTTTTGAGTCCATAGAAAGCTTTTTGCAAAAAATAAACATGGTTAGGTAAACTATCATGTTCAAAGCCAGAAGATTGTGCAACATACACTTCCTCCTCAATTGTACTATTCAAAAACACAATTTTAACATCCATTTTACAAAGAAGAAAGTTTTTATAACTAGAAACGGAAGTAACATGTGAATGGACTTAAGTCTAGCTACATGTGCATATGTTTCATCAAAATATATGCCTTCTAGCTGATTGTAGCCTTGAGCCAGTAACCTTGCTTTGTTCCTTACCACTTTGCCACTTTTATCATGCTTGTTGTGGTAGAACCACTTAGTGCCAATGATCTTTCTATCACTTGGTCTTGGAACTAGGGTCCATACTTTGTTCTTTTCAAATTTCTCCAACTCTTCTTGCATAGCTAGGATCCAATCATCATCCCCAAAAGATTCCTTGACATTCTTTGGCTTGAGTTGTGAGATGAAGGTGTTATTGGCTTGTTCTTTGTTGAACGCAGCCCGCATCTTCTC
Organism: Alisma plantago-aquatica; assembly: GCA_963693085.1. Lineage (NCBI taxonomy): Eukaryota > Viridiplantae > Streptophyta > Magnoliopsida > Alismatales > Alismataceae > Alisma > Alisma plantago-aquatica. The sequence goes on from OY856409.1 coordinate 1,395,670,955, forward strand.
TCTTTCAAATGGATCACCTAAAGTCAGCTCATTTGGATGATTCTTTGCAAATCGGGGAGTTGGATCCTTCTTCTCTTCATCTTTATCTTCTTCTTGAGTGACCACCTCTTTTCCCTTTTGGGTGATGTTGAGATATTGTAGGATAGGAACTACTTCACCTCCAACATCATCATTTGGAACAATATCTTTGGGAATAGAGGGGTTAGTCTCAATAAACTTAACATTTATATATTCTTCTACTTTAGCAAAATCAATATTGAACACTCTATAATCCTTGCTAGTAGTGCTATAGCCAAGAAAGAAAGCCTTATAAGATTTTGGATCAAACTTGTTGAGAGAATATTTAGTATTTGAAACAAAACAAGGACATATGAAAACATGAAAGTACTCAATCGAAGGCTTCCTACCACACCATAGCTCATAGGGGATTTTTTTCAAAGAAGGATGTGTAAAAACCTAATTTTGCACAAAACATGAGGAACTGACGGCTTCAGCCCAAAACTTCTTTGGAGTGTCATACTCTAAAAGCATGGTCCTAGCCATCTCCTGTAAAGACCTATTCTTCCTCTGTACAACCCCATTTTGTTGAGGTGTTCGAGGTGGAGAAAAGTTATGTGCATAACCAAATTCTTGACAAAAACGTTCAAAAAGATCATTTTCAAATTCTCCCCCATGATCACTACGGATGGATACGATGCAACAAGAAGCTTCATTCTCAAATCATTTACAAAAAATCGAGAAAACATCAAGTGTATCACTCTTGGAAACGAGAAAGAAGGTCCACGTATATCTAGAGAAATCATCGAAAATAACAAGGCAATACTTGGAACCCCAAAGCAATTGAGTTCTCATTGGTCCAAATAGATCAATGTGAAGAAATTCAAGATCTCTCTTGGTACTAAGGACTCCTTTGGATTTGAAGGAGGACTTGGTTTGCTTTCCTTGAGTACAAGGTTGACGTTCCTCATCCTTTTCAAAATCCAATTTAGGAAGTCCCTTGACCAAGTCCCTTTTGCCCAACTTCTTCAACTGATGCATATTTACTTGACCAAACCAACAATGACAAAGAGAAATATCATTTGAATCGACTAGTAGGCATCTACCAACAACAGGCTTAATAGAGTCAAGAACAATAACATAAAGATTACCACTTCTAGTTCCCTTATATATAACTTGATAGGTGAGGGAATCTAGAATCAAGGATTCAAAGGAAGTAAATTATACAAGGTAACTGTAACATACTCGATTCCAGACACATAGGCTAGTCCTCCGTTCTTCTAGGACCCTATTTGATTATGTGGATATCCAATCTCCTTTCCCCCTTTTTTAGTTGACTACCTTTGAATATCTATATTTCACTGTGTTAGAATAAACAAAACCATAATTTGATCTTCAAACCCTAGATTGACTCATTTAAGGATCCATAAAAATGAAGTCATATGATAATGATACCTTAATACCTCAATTGGGAAACTTATTAGCAATAATGATAGTCTAGATTCCCTAACCCTAGATTTGTGAACTAGGATACTCTTGGATCTCAATTAGGACACGAATCGATTCTATGTGGAAGATTTCACCATAATCGACCATTAGACTTAGTTCATTTCATTAATTGAATGATTAATATGCAATGGTAATATTACAACTTAGTTAACCTCAAAACCTAAATATAAGCATATAATCGGGTCCCACACATCCTTATTATCTAACCCTCAAAAGTTGGGGTCATTTGGACATCAAATGCACCCTCAATTAGACCCTAATAGGCTATGTATGATTTGACCTAAAGTTAGGGTCGATTTAATTGATATCATGTGTCACGGCCTGGACTTTGGTCCAAGGGCCGGGTAGTTGTCACACATGCATTGTGGGTCGGGTACCCGGGTAGTCGGGTAGCAGGACTCAGTCGTCCCCTACCTCTGACTCTCTCGCGGGAGCGAGCTGTACATCATCGAGTCTCCTCTATGGCCTCTACCTCTCGCTAGGCTGAACCATTCCTCACGTTTTCTTTGACAACAGACTCTAAACTCTCCTACGAACCCAAAAAAGCCTACCTTCCCTCGTGTGGTGCCCTACATCAAAAACACCCCTTCTAGGCCACGTGCGGCCGCTGCTGCTCATCCCCCAGTTCATCAAATCCCCACATAGGAGCTACCACTCTCTCCATGTCGATCTAGAACTGGCCCACGATGCCACCTTATTAGTTTTCTTTGATCAATTGCTTGCGTGGGTGCTTTGGAGCCTCTGTCGGCGTCGGTATTCTTCTCCGGCAAGAATGACGGGCAACTATTGTGTCCTTCACCTCGGTTTGATTGGTTTTGAGGTTACCATCTATGAGCCCTGCTCCTTCTTTCTACGTGCTCAGTATACCGCGAGATTGTCTTGCTTGTTCGGTCGACAAAATGCCACCGAGTTCCCCTGTTTCTTTGCTGTGCGAGGAGACCTGGAGGTCCCTGACCCCGCTACAATCCCTCACAGACCCCTAGAAGACCATACAACCTTTGCCCTCGCCTCACTATCACAAGGGTTCTCGCACCTGACCTCACACCTGTATTATAGCCTTCAAACTACAAGCTGATTCCGTGAACTACTCCTCCACCATGAATCCCTTTTGGGGATCCCTTTGTTATCCAATCGATCCCACCTTTACCTCTGGCAAACCTAAACCTTGTGATGAGTAATCACACCACTATATACCAATTCACTGTGCAATGAGTATCCTGAAACCACCCTCTCCATTCTGAATCCCTTCTTCCTCGTGTTGCTCTACCTATTTGGTCCCCTCCGCATCGACCATGGTAGAGATGACCCTGAAGCCCCAACCACCTCTGGTCAAGGTACCTTGATTCTCTAAGTTCGGTTCCAGCTGACGAACTCAAAGGGAAGTTTCCCTAAACTTGAGGATGAACGATTCCTGAACTATGATTCTAGACTGAGCATCGAGAGGGTTGTCTGCAAGTTGTCCTTCACTTAACATTGGGCAACATTATGTTGCTAGTATCCCTAGTAAATTTGATCCTTGTCACGCCTGATATGGGCATAAAGGTCCTTCTATCTTGGGAAATCCTTTGACGCGCATATGTTTTGAGTGAATGAAAGGACATGACCACCCTATCACATTTCTTCAGCCAATGAAGGATGCGTAGGGGCATACATGTCCTTTGATCGGTAATTCTTGTAATATAAATTTATAAATGGTTTTAAGTTGTAAAAATTATAATTAATTATTGGTTCAGCAGAAAAATACAAAAATATACATTTTTGAAATCAGAAAAATGCGACTGATTTAATGGCATAGGTTTCATGATAAGTTTTCCAACCTATAGTAGGGTCTATTTCTAAGCAAGGAATTTGATGCATTTTATATTAATTGAATGCACATATATTGTGACTAGGTTGAGACAACCCTGACCTTGAACCTAGGAGGAGTTACTGAATATTTAGGTCTAATCATAAGGTATGTACATCCTCTATTTTATTTTGGGCATTATTTGACTTAAACCTACATTTCTTTTAATGAGGCATCTCTTGAACTTTTAATTCTATTTGAAATTCATTTACTTGGATATTCATACTTTTGTTCTTTATTCATTATATTCATGTGGTTGATGAACTACTCTTTTAATATGGGTTCTTGGATCCCTCTTACTGTGGTTGTCTTTTTAGGTGAAATTGACTAAAATGATAGTCTTGCCACTCTATTTATGCATGCTACATGTTTGACTAGAATATCTAGAATAGTGGTACTTATGTACAACCATACTTATATAGGGTGTACGTTTCTGCCCAGGGTGTGCATTTCCACCCTTATTTATTTTTAGGCCATGATCCTATGGTGTTATGGCCCTGTTTTAGGTATATTAGGCCTACATTTTTATGCATGCAAATATTTGTTGTTTTAATATGAAACTGTGTATGATTGCTATGGCAAGACACTCTTTGTTATCATGCTTGTAATCTGAGTTTAATATGCCTCATTTCTTTTGTTACATTTCTCTTGAACTTACCTAATTGCAAATAGCCCCCTTCTTGTGGGAACATCTCTTTTTTCACTTTTACCCCATATAATGCCCAAAGTTTATTATGTGTACATACTCAGCCTTTGCTGACCTCTATGTTGTTTCCTATGTTCTGGGCGATGTTCCCTTCCACCCAGATTTAGGTACATTAGAAGACAAGATCTCAAGAAGATCACCAACATGACATGGACTTAAGGATAGCTTGGAATGGCTGGGTTACCCTATGCTACTGGCTTTAGTTGTAATCACCTATTATGGTGAGGAACAATTGTATAAATGAATCATGAAGTAACTTTTTAATAGTTTTGTTTCCGCTTCTTTATTATTACATGGCTCTTGTATTATATCATTTGAGTGGATCCCCTTTTGGGTCTCACTCTTTACAGTAACCATTTTCACATAATTGACTAAAACTGATTAAATTGTGATGTAGGCCATCCACAAAAAGAACATTCTTGATACACAAGGATTCACCTACATCACCCTCACCTTTGACTTTACCTTTCTTGTTGTCCCCAAAGGTAACTGAACGTCCTTTCTTTTTCATGAAGTTGTTGAAATGGCTTATATCACCTTTCATATGCTTAGTGCAGCCACTATCAACAATCCATCTTCCTTTTTCCTGTAAGAAAGGAGAATGTCGGTTCCCAACTCAAATTTTGGGATCCAGAGTTACCTTGGGGACCCATTTCATCTTTGGATTGCTCCCCTTAGGCTTGTAAGGACAATAAGTAGAGTAATGATCATCACACTTGCAATAAGAACAAACCATAGGATTCTTAGTGTCAGAAGACTCTCCAACAAAGAAATAGGCCTCTTTGTCCTTTTTCTTACCTTTGGCTTTGTTCTTACCATTTGGTGCTCCCCCTACAAATCCCAAACTACTAGTACCACTTTGTTTGGTAGAATGGTCAATGATTTCATTTAGGGAGTTTTTCCCTGTGAAGAACTTCTGTAGAGAGTCCCTAAGTCTACGATTATCATCATTTAGAGATATGATAGTAGAAGACAAACTAGTAATATCATCTCTAGCATGAACAAGGTCGGCCTCTTGGAAGAGGCCTTTAGTTAAATAAGAATCTTTCTCAAGAAAAATGGAAGAAATATCATTACTAGGCAAGATAGGTCAACCTATCATTTTTAGATTTAAGCACATGAATTTCCTTAAGATAAAACATCTCTTTCATCTATACGAGCATCAACAAGAAGCTTGAATTCAACATTTTTAGTTTTAAGATTTTCAAGCTCCTTTAGGCACTTTTGGTTATCTTCCTTAAGAGTTTCAATGTTCTTAAGGTAGACACCATTCTCTACCTCAAATCCATTGAATTGGAGCTCAAGATCAAGATATTGACCTTACAAGTTATCAATGCTCTCAAGATGAGTTTTCACATTAAGCTCAAGAATTTCAAGTTTAGTAGACAAATCATCAATAATTGTTCCTAACATTTTTCTTTTAGATTTACACTTAGCAAAAGAAGAATGAGTAGAAACAAGCATAACAATAATAACTTCCTTAGATAACTCATGCAAGCTTACCTCACTTACCTCACCAATTTCTTCACTAGTAGAGGCCATGAGTGCAAGGTGGCACTCTCCATCTTCTTTGGAGCTTGAGCTACTTGAGGATGAAGCTTCCCAAGTTGCATGAGCTGCATTTTTGTGTCTTTTCTCCTTCTTGTCTTTCCTCTTGTACTTGCTCTCCTTCTTGTACTCTTCCTCCTTCTTTGATAAGCCCTTGTGGTGTGACTTTCTTGAATTAGGACATTCACTCTTGTAGTGTCCCTTTTGTCCACACATGTAGCATCTAGGAGTAGAGGAAGAGGTTTTCTTTCCCTTGAAGTGCTTTTCATTGATGTAGTTGGCTTCATGCTCACTTGGGCCATCATCTTCAATAGAAGAGGAAGGAGAAGTTTGACAAGCAAGTTGTTGTTGAAGGATGACCGCCTTCACTTGTGCATTGAAAGCACTATTTTTGATCTTCTTGGCTTCCTTCTCTTCTTGCTTGGCTTCTTCTTCTTGCTTGTCAAGCCTTAGTTCATGAGCTAGGAGATTGTCAATGAGCTCTTTAGTTGGGATGCCACCAAGGCTCCTCACTTCTTCAATGGAGGTCACCTTTGACTCCCATCTCTTTGGTAGAGTCCTTAATATCTTGGAGTTGATTACACCTCTATCCAAAGTGTTGCCCAAAGTAGCTAGGCCATTGATGATGACATTGAGCCCAGAGTACATCTCCGCAACCCCTCCTTTCTTGCCCATCTTGAAGTTCTCTAGAAGGTTGTTCAACATGTAGATCTTAGTCTCCTTGACTTTCTTTGTGCCCTCACAAGTGATGCTCAATTTGTCCTAAATCTCATAGGCGGTGTCTGAAGATGAGATGCGGTTGAACTCCCTTGGGGTAAGGGCTGCATAGAGGATGCTTATTTCTTTGGCATTGAGTTGGGCTTCTTTAGGTGCAGCTTCACTTAATGTTGCAACAGCTCCGGTTGGCTCTTTGCATGGTGTGACCATCACCTCCCACATATCAAAGATCATGCCTTGAATGTAGAATTGCATACACCTCTTCCAATAGAGGAAGTTGGTGCCGTCAAAGACCGACGCATGGAGAAGCCTCCCTATAGGTTGAGTGAATCAAGTAGGTTGTTGCCCATCTTCTTGTCTCGTGGGAGATTTTTGGAGAAGATCCTTGGCTCTGATACCACTTGTTGGATCTAGGGATGGGGGGTGAATAGAGCTTCAAAAATTCTCATAAGATAGATTAGACCTTCAAAATGTATCAATCAAAACTAAAAGCTTAAGTGAAATTTGAAATCCTAACTAACAAGCATAACAAGGATGAGAGAAAATGAAACAAGCACTTGGATAAGGTCGTTTAGAGTGGTTCCACTCTCCAAACTAGGAGAGAATCAATCCACTACCTAGAGAGGTCAACCTCTAGGACTTTGCAAGTGCTTTCCTCTATATATTCACCAATAAGAGTTACAACACAATACCCACCAAAGGACTTACCTATCCAATAGAAAGATTCTTCAACCTTCCCAAGGACTTACCCGTTTTACAAAGAGTCTTCCGCCTTCTTCCAAGGACTTACCTACTCTTGCACAAGTCTTCAACCTTCAAGGGATTACCCACTCTTCTTGGATATTTTTACTTTGCCTTCTCATTCAGTTGGAGAAGATCTTCACCTCTTCTTCAACCTTGAAGAAGAACAACAACAACTCGACCTTCACTTGGAGTATCTTTCTTCACCTTTTCTTCATTGAGGAAAGGGGTAGGGAAGATGGAATGGAATGAGAGCTTTACAAGCACAAGGAAGTAACTCTCTTACAATGGCCTAACTCACTCATAATCACGAAATGCTATGTAAATGAGAGAGAGAAAGGGGCTCAAGGAGTTGTCACACACTCAACTATAGCAAAGACTTAGAATAGCATGAATGAGAAAACTTGGAATGAACTCCAAGGGGTCCTATTTATAGATGGGGGTGTTCCCTTGAGTGTGGGATCACTTAAGGGAAAAATATAGCCATTTTTCAAGTTACAACAGATCTATTCTCACTCAAAACAACTCACAAATAGTTATAATCGCTTATTCTGTGTTTTTTGTACAGTACATTTGGTTGAGTTCTAATAAAGGCAACTTGACCAATCCACTAAATGACATAGCCAATTTTCAAACTATCGGTCGAGTTTGTTCTAGGAAACTCAACCAATGAGCTAAAATTAGTTTTACTCACTTAGTCGGTCGGTCGAGTTTGTTCTAGGAAACTCAACCAATGAGCTAAAATTAGTTTTACTCACTTAGTCGGTCGGTCAAGTTCTGTGAGTGTGCAACTCGAGTGATTGGTCTCTTCAGAAAATCCATCACTGGATCGGTCAAGTTTCCAACTCGACCGATAGTTTCCAACTCGACCAATAAACAACTGGTGATAATTTTTCTAAATTGACATTTGAGTGATCAAACGTTGAAATTAAGTGTCCCTTATTTTTCCTCATCTTAGTTACAAGTCATATATCGTCAATACAAGTGATTACAAAAATCATCTAAGGTCATTTACAGTGACTTCCCAAAACGCACACTTGCATTCCTTTTGACTTGAACTTGAACAAGCTAGGGCTTGTGTAATTTGATCCTTTTCATGTACCTAAAGCCTAAAATCAATCTTGAACAAACATATTAGATACATAGGAATGAAATGGTTAAGTCATTATCAAAATATGGACAATGTAGAACTCTCAAGTAAACAAATGGTAGTTTTACCATGGACAAGGGGTGGTTCTTGTGCTTAGAAATCATATGCATTCCCTTATAAAGACCCATACCCTTCACTTCAATCTTGTGAAAACTAGAAAAGATGAGAGTGGTGATGAGGGGTCGATCTTCCTATATAGGGAGTGTTTCAAATGTTTTGAGGATCAGTAGACAAATTCTAACATCATGGATCTAATCCCACAATCAAAGGAGCATTTTATTTGAAATTGGTAAGGCTATATGCACCAACATTCGCTGCCATATTTGTTTTTATTTTCCTATTTTGGCTAGAGCTATAAGATGGGTTGTAGGTTGTAGGATCTTAATCTATGGGTCACTCTGTGTGTGTCACATCAAAAGGGGCCAGGTCTGGCTCTCTCTATAGTTTGTTTGAAATTAAAGATCACAGTTGATTCATTGAGAAATCATCCAAGGTCCGAGTATATTACTTAGTCTCAAAACTAAAGAATTAATTAACTAACTAATGGTCACGTTGATGGCCATGAGATTACATCCACTTAATCCTAATTAAGACTAGATTTTGAATAATTTTATCCCATTAGGAAAACATTTGATTGCCCAACTAGATCATTGATGCATGCATATACTTATATGGCTCACCTTAATTAATTATTACATCATGCCACTACAAAAGTATGAAAGACTAAAAATTTTAGGGTCTTCTTTACTTTTCTCTCATATGTTACCATAAAAAGTAAGTAAGAGATGAATGAGTTGAGCATGTTTTCATTGGACCTCAGGTCACCCTAATATTAATCTCAAATGAAAGTCTCCAATATTGCATATGATATCATAAAGAATCCCAAATTCAGATTTAACTTTTCAGGGCAGTACAACTACAAAAAGGGTTCACAAGAAAATATATTTACTCACTTGGAACTCTAATTATTTAACTAGTGACTCAAGGGACTCAAGATTAATATAATCAACCACGTGATTATTTAGAGGATTACATTAAATAATCATTTTTGAATTTCAAGGAGGAAATTCTAAGTCATCACATCCCCCCTTAAATGACTTTTTCCTATAAAATTTGGCTCATCTAGTAAAGGGTAGGTGATCCTTTGTGATGTCAACTTTGAGTTCTCATGTGTTTTCATCTAAGATCCTCACAGGTACCTCTATGCAGGTCCACTTACCATGGGGCATGTAAAGGTTTGAAAACTAACACATGGGTATGAACCTTCACACGGTGTTTTAAGTCATACACATAGAATACCTTATGTATCAAGTCACACATGGTTGATGTAACAAGATGATAAACAATAATGCCAACCAAATCCAAGTCTTCAAAGGACTCTCATGCCCATGATTCAACTTCCCAATTTATGGCAATGTAATGAATGGTTTGGATTATTAAATGACATAATCTTACATGTAGATGTGTATGATCATGCATTTTGCATTAACATAAGGTTTTGTCTGGATTGGGTACTCAACTTGGAGTATATGCAAGGTGTATGAAAAAAGTTACTACACTACAAATGCTAGGCTACATTTGTCCCATATGCTAGGTTAAGCCAAAATTATCAAGTGAGTCTTTATATTTCAATGGGGCTAGCTTATGCAAGGTCTCTATATTATCATCATTATTTGAAAGGAAAGTAATCATTCTTCAACTTATATAGATTCAGGTTTAACCTCAGAAGTACCTTAGTATGAGTTCTCAAGGCTCAAATCACTCAAGCTAGGGTCTAACCATGTCAACACATCTACTCATGACCATGTATTACCCAACTCTCTTGGGTACAACAACTAGATTCCTACATTAGGGACCACTGAATCATGTATAAGGATTTATCAACATGCCTCCTTCAGGGTCATGGGACTCTTCCCTAACCTAGATGTAAGTTTCATTATGTATGCCTCCTATAGGGTATTAGGACTTTTCCCTCACCTAGATTTAAGGTTAATTAGATAGAAGTACCATGACCTTTCTACCAAAACACACACACCCACACAAATATATATATATATATATATATATATATATATATATATATATATATATATATATATATATATATATATATATATATATATATATATACAGTGTTTAGGTCCCTTTAGGGCATCTAGGGTATCTATTATCTTGTATAAACATGAGGTGGTATAGCCTTCTATTGTTGGAGTAGCTTATGTAGGACTTTCATCATAAGTCCCATTATAACTTGAGGGTAGCTCTATTTCCATAACCTATGGCCTCCTATGCTTGGAGTTTTCCTCTCAAGTTATATCCCTTTTGGGGGTAGACTAACAAGTACTCACTAGATGATCCCCTTTATACATAGTTCATGTATCATTTTGGTCCTACCATAAAGCTTATGACATATGTCCAAGTACACATGTACTACATGAAAATCTGTGGTGCCACAAAGACCAATTCCTCTAGATGATATGAGACATGTTTCTTGTTCATACAAGGTATCCAACCTATCAAGGGTTTCATTTTGTGCTATTGGGGCTAACACTCTTCTTGAATAGTTTTTCCTACAAACTGTCATCAACCTTTATGAAAATGATCACACACACGCACACTCACACACATATACATAGATGTTTGTATCTTTTTATATGTATTTATATAATACATATATATACATATACATAAATATATATCTCCACTAAAGGATGGAACCAAGACTTCCATAATTAGGGTTCCATATTATCATTTAATGCATGTGATGTTAACAATTTTACATAGTTCTTGTTCAAGAAAGGTTTAACTTTACCCATACATTGGTGAGGTAAAGCTTCCTTAAGTTATGATCACATTATATCATTACTTTTAATGCTCAAGATATTCATCACACTTTTTGTATTTACAAGTCAAAACCCTTTCTCTTACACCTACATTAAGTTGAAATAAGTATTTACATGCAGTCCAAATACAAAGTTCACCTTATTTTATGTTTAAAGATGGTGATTCCAACAAACATAAATTTTCTAAATTTAAGTGGAGTCATGTTCAACGAGTGACTCCTCATACATGAACATTTTTCCACCCTGAAGAGTTTCCAAAAGTCATTAGTCAAAGGGGAAAATGTGCTTTTCTTAGGCCCCTCAATTTTGTACGCAAACTCCCTTGGGGTTTGCTTGTTACTTAAGTCTTTCATTTATTTATATATATCATGCATTGTTGGCCTTAGTCATTCTCTCATAATCTCTAGGGGTATATGCATTTATGGAGAGATCTCCACTTGACCTCCATGTATCATATACTTATGGAGTAAATATTTCCCCTAACCCTTTGAGACTTATGGAGTGAAACCCCTCTCAACCCAACAGTCCTTATGTACCACTATATCTTCCCTACTTGAACCTAGGGTTGACTTAGGTCTCTACCCTAGATAGGTTCATATGAAGTGTTACAAGCTTCATTTGAATCCATGATTTATTTATAGATAAGGATATCTTGCATTGTTAAGATTCTATGTCTCATTCAGTCACTCTAGACAAGGCATCCCTTAAGCTCACATCATCATGGCATAACTTCTATTAATCTATTGAATCAATATAAATTCACATGCACATTTTGAACTCATTTGTTCAAACAACAAAACTAAACATTTTTTAAATAATGTATAGTTAATTAGGTAGTTGTAGGGACTTACATGTCTTATATACTATGCATTTCATCTCTTACACTTAGGTCCTTTATCTATAGATAGAGTTTTCTAAATGTTAGATCAAAGGCAAGGCAGTTCAACTCATCATTATTGAAGGAGTCTAGTCTAGAGTGTACTCTTATTTCTCATTGGTAGGTTAGGATCTCTAGCCATATATCATGGCCCCATAGGATCTGGATTATTCTTCCTCCATAAGGCCCTTCCCTTTCATGGGACGACCTTCCACATATTAGAACACCACTCCTAAAAAGAGAGTTTGAGTCTTACATAATTCTTTACATAAACACTAAGCTTTGTGTTTTGTTTATTTGGATAATAGCCTATATCTGTCTCATATGCTTGCATGCATCATGTACTTGCATGAACGCTATGTGTACCCTATGTACTTTGCATGTCTACTTGTGCCTTACGCACCTGTACTTGCATGAATATTTTTACATTACATACTTGCATGACTACCTATACTTTTCTTATGTGCATGAAATCCTACTGGTATGTAAAATTTATGACTAAGCTAGTTCACTCATCCCATTCAAGTCTTCATAACCCTAATACTTTCATGTGATTAACTTATCACAAGAATCTTCATATGCTAGTAAGGTTTTATGAAGCTGGCTAGATCTTGCATATTCTTAGGATTTTGTTATAATAGGCTCTAGGTATCCCTTACCTAAGTACAACCTATCTTAGCCAAAAAACATCACAATGTTGTCCTAAAAACTCATGTACATACACCCTGTAGGGTTACATTCCATGTTAAGGAATGAATTATGATTTCCTTTCTAATGTTAGATACCTTCACTCTGAGAAATTTTTTTAGCACACTACTCATGATGTATTCTTCTTTTGAGTGTGGAACATGCTATCATGTCATCTAATAGTACATTTTGTTGAGGTGACATCCACAATTTTAAAACTATGGTACTCTCTATTATTTTTTTGGTCCTTTCCTCTCTCAATAAGGTTCCAAAAATATCTTCACCATGGGCACAACTATTCTCTTTGGACTTCATCTGAAATACATTAGTAAATACCAATTAGCCCCTTACATGTCCTTCATTGACCCTATGGCATGAGTCCTAGAGTAGTGCAGAGCTATGAGGAAAAGCAGTCAGGACTGGGGTGTTGGTATGTATGCCTACAGAGCCATTCATATGATGATTGTAATGGCATACTTTGTTAATGATTTGAATAATAATAAAGGCAATTTCCATCTATGTGTTTTAACAGTTTTTTTTAGATAATAGTATTACATTATAGATGTCTGAGAATGAAAAAACTCAATGAGGTATGTCTTCAAGTAAGTGACTTGAATAATGAGATCATACATATGTTAAGAATATGTACATTCTCACTAATGTCCCTAGTCGGTTGTTATTGTGGAAATAACCATAGACATCAATAACACAGAAGACTAGAGTGTGTGTTAATTGATAACAGAATCTCATCAGTCATGATATATGATATCAAACCAAGCACATAGATACATGCTAGAGAATAATGTATCAGACAGACCAACCGTAAGAGTGCTGCATGGAAACATACTTGGTTAGTCAGGATCATCTCTTATAGTATTGGTGGTGACTGTGGTTCTTATACCTGAAATCACAACACTCATCACATGTTGTTGGGTACACTAAACGAGATTACCCAAAACATAAAGCACAATTGATCACTAATTAATCACATACCCAAAAATATGGGTAAATTAAAACCGATTTCAATGTCAGCACCAGCTCAGAAACATTTGCATAAGAGCTCAACATCTTTCTTATATCCATACTATGCCAAGAATTTGATACAAATTGTTCTATCGCCTTAGCCGCAACATATATACATAGGAGAACAATATTTTTATATGCCACACAACAAACATTAAAATGCTAACAAAATTTTGATTCGTTTGAAACACCATATACAAACTTTTCCTACCTGGACCTGAGAGTACATGGATGACTCTAGGACACACTAGACATCTAATCAACTTTCTCAAATATTCATTACCATAGCTCCTCTTTGCTGCCACATGTTTGTTTTCGTCACTTCTGATTATCTAAAAAGATGTGGTGAACCACAAGGGTGAGACCCATGTCCCAGCAAGAGATATAACCTCCAACAACGTTTATTGATTCCAACATTTTTAGGTAATGAGATAGTTTAAGTAGTTTAATCATATATAACAAATAAGCTCAATAGAACTGATGATTAAAAAAATACAAAAAGGAGCAAATAATAACTATCTTCATTATCCAGACTATTCTCATATCCCTATTAACAATATAAGGAGTCTAGCAACATGAGCATCTCTAACATCATGAATAAGTCTAGTATCATAAGCATAGCTTACAACATTAGCATGTCTAATAGGTTGAACATATCAACATCGTAAGAAGAGCTAACAACATAAGCACAACTATCAGGATAAGCATGATTAGTAGTATATGCATGTCTAGTTACTAAGGCATGGCTAGCATGCTAAACATAACTAACAACATGAGATAGCTAGCATCATGATTATAATCAGCAGTAGCAGTATAGTTATGAACATAAGCATAGGTATTGTATGAACGCATCTACAATCTTAAGCATATTCACAACCTAAGTATATCTACTATCTCTTAATTGCACTAAGTATCATTCTTATGTAAAGATAACAAATAAGGGTTATCATCCAATGTAAAATGTCATGTATAACCCTAAAAAAATATGCTACATGGCTATATTACATCTTTTATTAAACCCTGAGGAATTTGAGGATACCACTCAAGTTATAACTGACCACCGCTTGGTCGCAATCAGTGCCATACAAGATCTAGGAAGAGCTGGAATCCTAAGATCTTCTCCGCCCCTGGTCAGTACGGGTCCGCCACAGTGACACATAAGGTCAAGCTACTAACAGCCAAGTTCGTCCTTGGTACAGGTCACAACACTAGTGAAAGGAGGTGGGTACGGATACCCTACCATCTGAGGTACAACCGCAGTTGTCCTCCAATCTCGTCACATATATAATCACTAAGACACGACCGCATCCGTTCTCAAACTAAGGGCTAGGTTTGACCGCCATCATCCTCCCTAAACACTTGAATTTAGTATGACAAGAACCCTGCATACTCATCAGTATGCGCTCTGAGTTTCCCTTAGGAATACTCATTTCACCATCTGGCAAGTTCTAACACTCAGATGGATCTATGGCACATGGCACTACATGATTAGAGTTTCACTTCATTAGTTATGCCAATCGAATGAATTAAGGCTGCATCAAACAAGTGGACATACAAACCCTAATTCACTTCTAGCAAGCATATAAATATCACAACTTCAAAAGATATAAAATATGTGAAACATAATTTCTCATCTCATCATCACATGGTACTATTCACTTACCATTCATAAGGCTACACTAGTCATCATACTATCACAAGATATAAATCCTTTTCACAATATCACAGGGTATCAACCCTTATCAACGCAAGAGGATTACGCCTCATTCAGGGCTCAACCATGCCCAAAGGTCATTAAGACCATCATACTATTCCCTACAACATCATCATTATCTTTGCATTCCTTATAACAAGGCTCAACAACATCACTTACATATAATACACCAGATCAACACAATATTGCATTAATGAGCTTGGAGTTATTCATAAATAATCGTAGAAGGGTTATATTAACATGAAGAACATTCCTTTATTACATCAACATGCAAGGAATCTAGATATGATTAACCCTCATCATATTCACAATGCACGTGTTTAACATAAGAAAGTGTCAACCATGTGGCTATGATAACCATCAATTAACACATTAAGGTTATGATCATATAAGGAGATTATTCCACCATCATTCCATCATATAAGAGGGTTAAACATGAATACTCATCTTTATCTATTTGCATTAGAGTTAGGTTTGACAAGATAAATTATATTAATGTTACTAATCATCACTCATACCCAAACCCTAACTCACGACATCCCCATTAAATTATAGATACATAAGGTGAAGCATCACCATCACATTCCATACTATTCTCAAGTACGATCCCACATATAAATGAAGGTGTAACCATCGAGTTATAGAATACTAGGGTTTCAACAATAGTAACAGAGCACTCCATACTTGTATTAGTCATTCAAGGACTATTATACCTAATTACCATAATTTAGTTATATTAAAGCTAGGTGTAACTAGCTATACCTAATTAGGGTTACATATCAACACAACATGGTTATCATCCCTTCTATTCATATGAGTGAATAGGTAAGACTACCTTATTAAGGGTAACCCTCGATTTGTTCCATTATCATTCAACCCATATCACCATACCACAATGTCACCCAGAACCATTGGATGTTTAAAAGATAAGACCATTGGTTGTTTACATAAGTAAACACCTTGGATAAAACACCTATTAAGTCCTTGATTTGTTCTCTAGAAAGAGTCACCATATAACCCTAGATATCCCTTAATTAACAACACAAAAAGTTCCATTGAGAGTAGGGTAAAACCCACAATCGACTATTTATTTAAAACAAACCATCGATTGTCAACAAGTAAGCTCCTTAAGGTGATCATATAAAGGAAACCATCTAAATCACATTATTAGGACCAACATATTACATTAGCCATCATTCCACTTTATTGGAGGAATAAACATTAAATCTTGACCATTAGGTCAAGTTCATATGTTAAAACCGTCAATTACAGTATAGGTCCGACCATTGCATCAAGTGACCCAAGAAACCATTAGTCTAAGGCTTGATTGATGCTACAACTATATGATTAACTCACCATAGGTTTTGGAGACCTGATACACCATCATTAGTAACCATTAACTCACCATAGGTAGTTAGATCAACACTATATTCATTAATTAACATCAAATATCAAACTAATATCACCATTGATTGATAACATCATTAGGGTACTTAGTTGTTAATCAACATGCTTATAATTAGAACAAAACATGACCTAAGGGGTGAAATTCAGTTGACACCCTTGTTTACCACCATCAATTGTCATGAAGACAACACCATAGGGCTGTTGCAATGGTACCATCATCGGGTCATGGGTTTATAGAAGAAATCAGCTTAAAACCCTAAAATTGACCATTGGTTGATAGGTACTTCACACCATAGGTTGTCAAAACAACCTGATCCAAGTCATATTATACCTTAGTAATAATGTACAAATGATCACATGTTCATATAGAACTGAAATCAGAACAGGGAACATTATAAAAATCGAAATCCAAGTCAAGCATAACTTTTTAGTGCATGGATCATCTTTTTCAAGCAAGAACATGAGCTAGCAAGCTTATGGTAAGCAATAAACATGGATCAAGTTATAAAACTTGCCTCTAATGAGAAGATAAACTCCCAAACATAAGAAAACACTAGTAGTTAGGGTAGAAAATCCAATCATAAGTTGTGAACTCGTCCATCTAGCACCTCTCTTCATCAAATGAACAAACCCTAAGCATAAGGAGCAAGAAAGGTAGGGTTTTAGAGCTTTAGAGAAATTTATACCATGGAACAGCAAGGTTACGACCTGGAGAAAGGTAGTACGAAGGATAACAAAGAAATAAATGGAGGAAAGAAGTGGATTCTTACTCTTTTAGGTCAAGATCACTAGAAGGAAGCTTTTTATAACCAAAAAGGAAGTCAATTGCAACCCTAGATTCTTTTTCCAAGAAGCTCCCCACTTTATTATTCCTTGGACAGGAAATTGGCAGCAGCACAGAGGGAGGACGAGGTTTGTAGGAGGGAAGTGGTGGAGAGAAAATGGCTTGTTTTGGTGCTTAGGGATAAATATATGAAACTTAAAGATAAAAAAAGAAAAAGTTAAAGTTCTAGTATTTTTCCAAGTGTCCATGGCCTTAAAATATTAAGAATATACAACCACACACACAAGAATCTCTGCTACCATCCATAGAGACATGATTATCCTTCGTTTCTTGAATTTCCAAGCAAAACAAATAACTCACTAGTTGATAGCTACTAAAGGCAGCTCATCCATGAAGGGGTAAGCCCTAAAATACCCTTGGCGAAAACACCTTCAAACCAAGGTTTAAATGGGCACCCCATGGCTCAACAAGCTCAATAATGATGAGATAATAACCAAGTAACATAATTCAAGTGATAAATTTCAAAGAAAACCTCTCAATTGGGTAAATTTTAGAAAAGTCCAAAATGTGCATAAAATTGCATAACTTGCTCAAACAATGTCCAAATTGGACCAAATTTGAAACTTAAGCTTGTATTATGATTTCAAATAATATAACAAGGTTATATTAGAGTTTTAAGAATTCAAATATGATAATTAATCTTATTCAACTCATTAAGCAAGTTTAGGGGTCTTACAACTATAAACCCCTAATAGGGATTTCGCCCCCGAAATCCAAGGTAAACAAAGCTGGGTACTTCCTTTGCACCTAATCCTATTAGCTTTACATGGTTACTTGCATATCATGGTGATATCACATCATTCATACATATCTCCTCTTGGGTCACCACGAAAACCCCCACATAAGAAGACATTTGCAAATATGGAACATAGAAACTTGTTGTGCCACCTATACAAATCTAATAGTAACTTTCAAATTTAAATTCTAGCTATCATCCTAAAATTTTATCTATTGTATCAACAAACCATCTATCCTTGATAGTGATCTTGCCCAACTATCACTATACCATACACAACATTATAGAGTCACTTTTGTTTTTCCTTCTAGACAACATTTATAGGATCATCATCAACTCTCTCTTTCTCTCTATGGGAAAGGAATGCTTGGAATATTCATTTAATAAACATCTCTAACCTTCACATATTTCTCATACTATTGATACATCTTGGATACTAGGATTCATTACCTTGTTATCCACCTCATCTGCTATAAGGAACTCACATCATTATCTCATCCACTTTTACCAACATAACAAACATCAAGACATATAAGAGGAGTATGTTGGCTAAATGGACATCTATAAATCCCTTTGTTTTGATTATGACAAACATTTCATTCTTATTGATCTAACGAGCTACTTGAGTGTGCAGGATTAAGGTGGATGACAAAGCAACTAGGGAAATCCATATGCTTACATATATGTTTTTCATGCAATGTAATCGCTTTGTAAAAACTTGTACAAATATATAATGTACAAGTACTTAGATTGCATGTAAATCAAGCGTTAGATTTTCCCTAGCTAAACACCACATTTAGATAAGTCATTCCCTTCATACAGGATCACATTTGCACACTCATACATATAATTAGTGCCTAAATTGAAACATTGAAACAGGATCAATCTCGGTCGACAAACTCCTCAACCGAGACACTCTCGGTCGACAAACTCCTCAACCGAGAAAGATCCAAAGTAGCCGTTAGACACAACAGACAAGTTAGTTGGCAGTTGGAGAAAGACGTTGCAAATCACTTGTTCCAGAGTGCCTGTCGGTCGACAAAATTTCGACCGAGTAGGTGTCTCGGTCGACCATTCCTCGACCGAGATTGTCTCTGACAGCAACTGCAGAATTAATTAATTAGCCGTTGTTAAAGCAACAACTTTGTACCTAACGGCTAGTTAAGCACTTAGAAACCCCTAGAAGTTGTCTAGAACGTCCTTAAGCATCCTTAGGCCATTTCTATAAATAGGACAAGCCATAGGACACTCAAACACACTTGTTTTACACTTGCTACACTTGAGAAATCCTTGAGCATACTTTGTGCAATCTGTTTGTAAGCAATTTGAGCATTGTGACAATTGGTCATTTCATTCCTTAGCTCATAATTCGTGTCCTATAGGCTAGTATCTCCTACCCACTGCAATCACAAGTTCAAATACTTGGTTAGGAGATCTATACGCTTGATCTAGGCATATCAAGCCTTGGGCTACAAAGGATAAGTTGTAATTTCCTTTTTCTTTCTTGTTCCCTATTATTGTTTGTACTCTCCTTGCTACTCCTAGGTTGGAGGCTGCGGATTGGAGAGGGTGAAGATCTTCTTGGCGAAGAAGGAGACTTTGAGCTACTTCAGAAGGCTGGTGCAACGGGAGATTACTTCTAGAGAGGAAGGCTACTTCAAGGGGGAGCTTGGAGTTACTTCATAGAAGGCTATCTCAAAGTTGGTGCACTTACTTCAAGTGAAGGCTGTTCAAAGGGTGTAAAGGAAAGTATTGTATTTTGTATAAATCCTCGAGAGGTAATAAAATAAATACTTTCAAATCCCGGTTGGGTAAGCAACCGGGTAGTGGACTGACAACTATAGTATTTTCTATAGTTGGAACCACTCTAAACACCTATCTCTTTCTTCCAATTTCAATTGTGGTTGTTTGAATTCAATAAATTGTTAAAATAATTCAAAAACTCTATTCACCCCCCCTCTAGTAGTTTTTCAGAGTCTTCCTAATTATTGGAAGGCTCAAAAGAAAAATCATCACAAACTTTATGACCTTGGAACCATAGTCCAAACAACCTTATACTATAATAAGCTATCCACCTTCATGTTTACAGCGAATCCACACATACCAAGTGGAAATGATCCACTTGAAAGTTGTGCCCTAGAAAGGAAGGACACAAAGGGAAACACACTTCCCATACCATAGTAGTATTTTTCAAGGGTCACTAGTAGAAAGGTAACCAATCCTATTTTCATTATGTGAGTTACAACTTCTTATGTATCATTTTACCCTTTTCATTTTGGGTTCCTTGCCATTAGCATCGGAATCATCATGATTAACATATCTCATTACTCCTTCCTTGATGACTATTTATCACACTTGGGTATGTTCTCTTATTTTATTATGTTTTCAACCACTATCAATAGGTAAATCATCATATTCCACATTTTCTTCATTAAACATGGATCATCTGCCTTAATTTCTTTCACATGCTATGCTGATTTTACATTAACACTTTCTTAAACACATAGGTTGGTCTGAGGTTAACTCAGGTTCCACCTTATTCCTTTGTCATTGTCCTCATTTATCTTCTCATTTTATACTTATCATTGGAGTTCTCTCCATCTTATGTGTATTTCATACCTTGAATCACTTTATAAGCATAGACTTATCTATATTTTACTTCATTATGTTCTTGAATCACATCTTCAAGAACTCCTCCTTTTCTTATTTGTATTCATATTTAGATTTCATGGTGTTGTATCTTTCTCTTATAGTTGCCAAACATTCAAGTTTTGATAGATTATGATGCAATTCTCATCTTCTTTAAGGTAGGATTGAGATATTCACGCCATGATTTCTTATTCATTATGCTCTTTAGATTGTCTCAAAATGAATACTTGATCAGAGTAATCAGAAAGATAAAAATCTAAGAGTTCCATACTTACCTTTTTTTAATAATTGAATATCTGGCCAGGGAACCCAAATACTAAGATTAGGTAGTATGCACCATATTTTTATGTCATATTCCTAATTTGACATCATCCTAGTCCTAAGTCCTAGTGTCCCTGTAGACCCAATGAACCGAAAGCTATGATACCAACTTGTGAGAACTCGTTGAACTAAATGAGATTACTTAAAACATAAAACACAATCGATCACTAATTAATCACATACCCAAAAATATGGATAAATTAAAACTGATTTCAATGTCAGCACCTACTCAGAAACATTTGCATAAGAACCCAACATCTTTCTTATATCCATACTATGCCAAGAATTTGATACAAATTGTTCTATCACCTTAGCCACAACATATATACACATGAGAACAATATTTGTATATGCCACACAACAAACATTAACATGCTAAAAAAATTTCGATTCGTTTGAAACACCATATACAAACTTTTCCTTCCCGCACCTGAGAGTACACAGATGACTCTAGGACACACTAGACATCTAATCAACTTTCTCAAAGATTCATTACTATAGCTCCTCTTTTCTGCCACATGTTTGTTTTTATCACTTTCGATTACCTAAAAAGATGTGGCGAACCACAAGGGTGAGACCCATGTCCCAGCAAGAGATATAACCTCCAACAAAGTTGATTGATTCCAACATTTTTAGGTAATGAGACAGTAAAAAAGTTTAATCATATATAACAAATAAGCTCAATAGCACTGATGATTAACAAAATACATGAAGGAGCAAATAATAACTATCTTCATTAGCTAGCAGCATGAGCATCTCTAACATCATGAATAAGTCTAGTATCATAAGCATAGATAACAACGTAAATATGTCTAATAGATTGAACATATCAACATCATAAGAAGAGCTAACAACACAAGCACAACTATCTGGATAAGCATGATTAGTAGTATATGCATCTCTAGTTACAAAGGCATGGCTAGCATGCTAAACATAACTAACAACATAAGATATCTAGAATCATGATTATAATCAGCAGTAGCAGTATAGTTATCAACATAGGCATAGCTACTATATGTACACATCTACAATCTTAAGCATATCCACAACCTAAGTATATCTACTATCTCTTAATTGCACTAAGCATCATCTTTGTGTAAAAATAACAAACAAGGTTATCATCCAATGTGAAATGTCATGTATAACCCTAAACAAATATGCTACACAGATGTATTACATCTTTTATTAAACCCTAAGGAATTTGAGGATACCACTCAAGTTCCAACTGACCACCGCTTGGTCACAATCAGTACCATACAAGATCTTGGAAGAGCTAGACTCCTAAGATCTTCTCCGCCCCCAGTCAGTATGGGTCTGCCACAGTGACACATAAGGTCAACATGCTAATAGCCTAGTCCGTCCTTGGTACGGGTCATGAAACTAGTGAAATGATGTGGGTACACATACCCTACCATCTGAGGTACAACCACAGTTGTCCTCCAATCTCTTCACATATATAATCATCGGGACACTATTGCAGTTGTTTTCAAACTAAGGGCTAGGTATGACCGCAACCATCCTCCCTAAACGTTTGAATTCAAGATGACAAGTACCATGCATACTCATCAGTATGCTCTCCCAGTTTCCCTTAGGAATACTCATTTCACCATCTGTCAAGTTCTGACACTCAGATGGATCTATGGAACAAGACACTACATGATTAGAGTTTTACTTGATTAATTATGCCAATTGGGTGAATTAAGGCTGCATCAAATAAGTGGACATATGATGTACGAGTTTTGAGTCGTTTATTACAAGCCTATTTTATATTCATTTTGTGAATTTGTTAGTCAATTAGTGATCATATTTGCACAAATCTTTATAATTGGCTTGTATAATCTGTTTGCATCAAACTATGCCTATTTCATTGTAATTATATTATTTTATACATTTCTCAACCTTATACATGGTCTCTGTGCATTTTTAGGATCTTCCAAGTAATTGAGGATTCGGTGCCACCGACCATCACGATCGGTGCCACCGAGATGACATCAGGGACCGAGCCTTAGATTACCAAACGAGTCGATGGCACCGACTGCAATAGTCGATGCCATCGAGAGAGCATCAGTGAGGCAGAGGAAATATTCACATCATCTCGGTGCCACCGACTTCCAAGTTGATGGTACTGACCTTTCCAGAGCACAATCTGATCCCGATGACGTCGGTGCTACTGACCCTGCCAGATTTCAGCAATCCAAATTAATTGTCCCCATCCAACGATCCATGTTATGTGGTACCGTAAGTGACCTAGGACAAAAAGGGACAATGGTGAGACTGAAGGGCATCAGTTTTTGCACCGCACGATGGCCAGAGAAGAGAGGAAGAGAAGCACAGAGCCGAAGGATGTCAACTGGGAGATTCGAGCACCTCCGATGGACGATTTTGCTGCTGGAAGACTACAGAACGTGCGTTTCTCGAGGAGGATCATCCAGAGCAACTTCTTTCGAGGGGTTACACGAACTTCCTTCATGTTTCCCACATTTTTCTTCTCTCCTTCTATGTATTTGCAACTGAAAACCAAGCGGGGCTAAACCCCTCTTTTCCTTAGGACTGAGGAGTAGCCCAGGGAATCGTTGTATTGACTATCTACATGATTTAGTATAAATTTCTCTTTATTCCTGGATAAATAAGTGTGGATTTGAATGACTTATCATTGCTTGATCACCATCGATAGGATTACAGACTGATAATTACTCTGGAAGGGGGATTAAAGGTTAGAAAACCATAACTTGTACACTTTCCTACGCGTTCCTTGGAAAAGGGTAAACTACGGTCAGTGGAAAGAACCCAGAGTTTTCAATAATGCACCTAGACTAAGAGATAAATTACTGCAGATGGGGAATTGTCTTAGATCTAGGTAGTGAATTGCATAGCAGAAGCGAGCAATTCTGAATACAGGCTTTCTATCCAGGGAAGAAGTAGAAATTTGTATTAATTTGGTGGAAATAAGATACGACGAGACCCCATAGTGAAATAGGCAATCCGAAGGAATTCATTTCTTCGAATCAACTATTTTAATTTTCTCTTAATTTTCTTTTATTTTGTTCAAACTCAATTCAACCTTTTTAATTGTCTTAGCTGATCGCACCGTAGTTAGTAGTAGTCACTGAGACTACGTCTCCCTGAGTTCAACTCGGGCCTCACATAGGCCTATATTACTCGATGTGTTCACTTGCGTTTCTACACACGGTTTTGGCGTGTCATGTTTTTGGCGTCATTGTCAAGGAGACGATGATGTTTTAGCACTACGAGTGTTGTGGTCAGCCACTCTAGGTCACTTTTTAATTTTTGTGCAATTTTATATTAATCTAAAAAAAATTTACTTCATATTATCTCGAATTTTCTTTAATAGGTACTTTGACTAACTATTTTCAACTTTTTAGGTACTAGTGTATGGTGACAACAACGACCACAGATTACGGAGAAGCTACACCTGAGGTTCCAGTCACTGTCGAGGCTCCAATTCAAACAACTTCACTAGAAGGTATACCATTGTCACCCAGGCAACAAGCAATGGGGGACGGAAATTCAGGAGTAGAGAGGACCATCTGGGAGAGGATAAATGCATCCTCTTCAGCTACACAGATAAGGCCAATGAAAAAGCAGAACGTGAATGTAGCTCAGTATAAGATTGATCTAGGTTTGATTGCACTCGTCAAGTCATAAGCATTCTATGAGAACGCTCATGAAGACCTAGTGGCGCATATTAGCAATTTTGTGGAGATCAGTGATATGGTGAAAGTCAATAGGTTTCCTCAAATTGCCATCTATCTGAAGCTGTTCCCATCATCACTAGATTATAAGGCAAAGGAATGGCTGCACAACCTGCCTAAAGAGTCGATCGAGACATGGGATAAAATGGTAGAGGCATTCTTTGAAAGATATTTTCCTCTAGAGAAGACAAATGAGATGATTAAAAACATCCACAATTTTAAGCAACATGCGTATGAATCCTATTATGAGGCATGGGAGCGCTTTCAGATCATGCTCAGGAAGGTCCTGCACCATGAAATAGATTTGGAGAATCAAGTAAAGAAGTTCTACTTTGGACTCTGCAAAAGTGAACAGACCACTTTGGATAGTGTAGGCTCGGGGTTCTTTCACAACAACCCACCCTCAACATGTCATGAAATTTTGAAAAATATGGCGAAGAATCAAGCATGGGGCAATGAGAGAGACAATCTAGACCAGATCAAGAGCATAGGGGAATCTAAAGTTATCACATCTTTGAATGAAAAGCTTGACTTGATAGAAAAGAAGCTGGTAGAGAAGGACAATAATTCATCAGATGAAGAAGGCCAGGTGAAGTATATGCAGCAGTAAGGCTACATGAACAATGATTATGCATGGAGAAAGGATCCTAAGTTCTGTTGGAAAGATCCAAACAATTTTCTTCAGGACCCTGATCAACAAAACCAACATAGGAATAATCAGCAATAGCAACCTGTAGCAAAGGAGACCACAAATGAAATTATCAGCCACATAGTGAAGCAAAATGAGCAACTGATAAACAATTTCCAACGTGATCTCCAGAACCAAGGGACCCAGATGAGGAGCTTTGAGACAACCTTGTCTCATCTAGCAGCAGATGTGGCGGCTTTGAAGAAGCCTACTCGACAAGGTTTTCCAAGAAAATGACACTCCAACAGGAAACCAGCAGGTCAAGGCCATACTACTGAGAAGTGGGAAGAAGACATTGACCCCATAGACTGTGGAGACTGAGGTGACCAAGCCCATTGACAATGGTGACTCAGTGGCAGAGCATGCACAAGAAAAACCAGAGGAAGGCAACATAGGGGAAGAGAAAAATCAAGAATCTGAGGTGGAAAAGAGGACGTCATATGTGCCGCCACATTAGAGGACACAGACGGTACCGGTTCCATATCCTAATAGCTTGAAGGAAACAAATATGGATCAACAATTCAAGCAGTTTCTAGACAGCTTTAGGAAGCTTTCTATAAATATATCGTTGATTGAGGCAATTGAACAAATACCCTCATATGGTAAATTTCTGAAGGACATAATTAACAAGAAGAGGAAGATCCCAGATTCTAAGGTAGTTGTGCTAAGAGAGCAAGTCAGCGCCTTCATCTTAGGTACACTACCATCAAAGAGGCAGGACCCCGGTTTCTTCAACATCACGTGCTACATCGGGAAGACAAAGTTTGGCAAGGCACTCTGTGATTCAGGGGCAAGCATAAACTTTATGCCCTTATCTGCTTTTAAGAAGCTTGGTCTCAAAACATCTAGGAAGAGCAGCATGATGATCCAGTTGGCAGACAACTCAGTGGTGACGCTGTATGGCATTTGTGAGGATGTACTTGTCAAGGTGGACCAGTTTGTTTTTCCTACATATTTTGTTGTGATGGAGATGCAAGCTGAATACAACAACGAACTTCTTTTAGGAATGCCCTTCCAAGCAACAACTGATATGATCTTGGATATGGGAAGAGGCCACTTGACTATGGGAATTAAAGACGACATGTTTGAGATAACCATGTCAGACAATTCCAAGTCATCCAATGCTTTAGAGCAATGCAATATGATGAAGCACATGAATAACAATATCTTGTTGTTCTTGGGAAAACCATTTTTGGACATGGCACATGTTATGACAAAGGTGGACAAGGGTACACTTGCTGTGGACATCATGGAGAACACCAAGGTGGTCTCACTTGCCAAGGCGGTAAGGTATCCGGATGACAGAGAAGAGGAATTGGGCTTATCCACTGTGGATGATGAGGAGGAGGACCCCATACTATAGGTCCATCTGCAGCTTCCACTAGAGGCTGGTATAATGAACTTAATGGATGATTGTGTTCAGGACCGGTCACTGAAAGAATGTGCAAGGCTACTAAAGGCTTTGCCTTGTCATTACACCAGGCATTTTGAGGACTTGGGACCGCTACCACCACCATTGGTTTCTTCACTCCTGAGCCCGCCCGAGTTAGAGCTCAAGCCACTGCCGCCTCATCTAAAGTATGTTTTTCTAGCCGTAGAGGAGAAGCTACCAGTCATCATATCGGCTTCATTAATTAACTCAGAAGAAGAACAATTGATCACTGTGTTAAAGAATAACCGAGGTGCTTTTGGGTGGTCTGTGGCTGACATCAATGGGATTTCTCCCACCTTGTGCCAACACAAGATTCGTCTAGAAGGAGCGAAGCCGATCATTCAACCTCAGTGTTGCTTAAATCCAATCATGACGGAGGTGGTAAAGAAGGAGGTAATCAAGCTACTGTCGGCAGGTATAATCTATGCTATTTAAGATTCTATGTGGGTTAGTCTGACGCAGGTAGTGCCCAAGAAGGGGGAAATTACTATCACTACTAATTCATCTAATGAGAAAATCACCACTAGATTAGTGACAGGATGGCAAGTTTGCATTGATTATCACAGGTTGAACACTGCTACACTTAAGGATCATTTCCCATTGTCGTTCATTGATTAGATTTTGGAGAGACTTGTCGGTCGCTCCCATTTTTGTTTTCTCGACGGATATTCAGGCTATAATCAGATTTCAATCGAGCCTAAGGACCAGGAGAAGTCTACCTTCACATGCCCTTATGTCACCTTTGCATACCACTGCATGCCTTTCGGGTTGTGCAATGCACCCACGACTTTTCAAAGGTGTATTTTGGTGATTTTCTCGGATATGGTGGAAAGATGTCTCAAAGTTTTTATGGATGATTTTTGAATTTACGGGACATCTTTTGACGATTGCTTGAAAAATTTGGACAAGGTTTTGCAGAGGTGTGAAGACACACACTTAGTGCTTAATTGGAAAAAGTGTCACATGACGGTTAGCGAGGGCATAGTATTAGGCCACAAGGTATCTAGCAAAGGATTGGAGGTGGATCCGGTTAAAATAGAAGTGATTTCAAAACTTCCTCCACCAACGTCGATGAAGGCAGTTAGGAGTTTTCTAGGCCACGCCGGGTTTTATCGCTGATTTATTAAGGATTTTTCAAAAATCACTAAATCATTGTCTGAGCTTTTAGAAAAGGATGTTGAATTCAACTTTGATGAGAGATGTTTAAAGGCTTTTGAGATTTTAAAAGAAAAACTCATATCCACACTGGTTGTGTAGGCTCCAGATTGGAGCCAACGGTTTGAGCTGATGTGTGATGCATCAGACTATGCTGTGGGGGCAGTGTTGGGGCAATACCTAGACAAAGTTCCTACAGTCATATATTATGCATCTAAAACACTTAACCACGCACAACTTAATTACACCACAACTGAAAAAGAGTTACCAGCTATTGTCTTTGCTTTTAAAAAATTTAGACAATATCTTGTGGGAGCAAAAGTGGTGGTACGGACTGACCATGCGACTATTAAGTAATTGCTACAGAAGAAGGATGCTAAACCAAGATTGATTAGATGGATCCTTTTATTGTAGGAGTTTGACATTGAGGTCAAGGATAAAGCAGGGATAGATAATGTGATGGCTGACAACCTATCTCGATTAGAGAGGGTAGATGAGAAGGATATGAATATACCCATTCTAGAGACTTTCCCTGATGAGCAGTTGTTCACCCTTAAGAAAAAAGATCATTGGTTTGCTAACAGTGTGAATTATTTAGCTTGTAAGGAATTTCCTGCTGATTGGGGGTATCAATAAAAGAAGAGATTTTTTCATTCTTTGTGCTATTACTTTTGGGATGATCCTATTTTGTTGAAACAATGTAGGGATGGAATTTTGAGAAGATGTGTACCTGAAGGTGAGTATGAGAGTGTGTTAAAACATTGCCACACACTGCCTACAGGTGGACACCATGCTAGTTATAGGACAACTGCAAAGGTGTTGGAGAGTGGGTTATACTGTCCGACCCTATACAAAGATGCATATGATTTTGTACGTAGGTGTGACGCATGTCAGCGGTCAAGTAACATATCAAAGCGGCAGGAGATGCCCTTGAATGTGTTTCAAGAAGTAGAGGTTTTTTATTTATGGGGTATTGACTTTATGGGACCCTTTGTGTCCTCCAACTCTAACCTTTACATCTTGTTGGTTGTAAATTATGTGTCAAAATGGGTGGAAGCGATTCCAACCCGCACCAATGATGCAAATGTTGTATGCAAATTTATTCAGGATCACATTTTCTGCAGATTTGGAGTGCCAAGGATGATTATAAGTGATGGGAGAACTCATTTCACCAATCGGAAATTTGAGGCACTTTTGAACAAGTATAGAGTGACACACCGTGTGGGTACACCCTATCACTCACAAACTCAAGGACAAGTCGAGATTTCCAATCGTGAGATTAAAAAGATCCTTAAAAAGACGGTGTCGTCTAGTAGGAAGAATTGTTAGTTGATGCGCTATGGGCCTATAGGACTGCCTACAAAACACCCATAGGAACTACACCCTTTAGGTTAGTCTATGGCCGAGTGTGTCATCTTCCAGTGGAATTAGAACATAAGGCTCATTGGGCATTAAGAAGGCTCAATTTTGATTGTGATGAAGTAGGTAAGACAAGGATGTTGGAGTTGAATGAGCTTGATGAAATTAGGATGAATGCCTATGAGAATTCAAGATTGTATAAGGAAAGAACTAAGCAAATTCATGATTGTCATATAGCAAGGAGAGTCTTTTTATCAGGAGAGAGTGTCTTGCTTTTTAACTCAAGGTTGAAATTACACTCTGGGAAATTGAGGTCTAGATGGAGTAGACCATTCATTATAGAAGAAGTGTTTCCCCATGGAGCGGTTAGAATCAAAGAGGGAGAGAGATCCTTCTTGGTCAATGGCCAAAGGCTGAAGCATTATTTTGGGGAAGATTTCATTAGAAAGGAGCATGAGGTGAAACTTATTGCCCCTAATTAATCTCAACAATGGATTTATCTAGCCTAGGACGTTAAACAAGGGTGCTTGTTGGGAGTCAACCCAGCCATTAGGATGTTCGTTTCATTCATTTACATTAAGTTGTTTTAGTAGTACTTAGTTTTTTTTCTTCAATTTTATGTAAAAATGATACCTAGATTCGTTTGTTAAGTGTGCAGGCTATGGCTGAGTCGGTTCCACCGACTTCCAAGTCGATGGCACCGAGATAGGGTCAGAGAGATGGGCAAATCAGCTGACACAAGTCGGTGCCACCGACACACATGGCGATGCCACCGACACACATGTCGATGCCACCGACACTTCTAAAGAAAGTGTAGGAAATTGGACGCGGCTAACTGATAAGCCTACGGTACCACCGACACCCAAGTCGGTGCCAGCGACACCCAAGTCTGTGGCACCGACTCGGTTAGTGCTCTAGGTTTGGTGGGTGTGTTAGTGCACCGAAAAAAAATCGACCGAGAAAAGTCGATACGACTGACAAATTGTCAGTGCCACTGACCAGAGAAAACATCGATCTGTGGACACCATCATCTATGACCCAGATGCATCCCAAAGTGGATGGTTGGCAGCATTGATCCCGCCTAAAAGTCGGTGCCACTGACTCATCAACAATCTGCCAAGTTCAGATCATGCATCGACAGCCGTCGATGCACTGAGGGTTCAGATCTGATGCCAATAGTCGGTGCCCCGACTGAAGGTCGGTGCCACCGCCCCGATCGCAGTAGGGTGGTGTCAAGTTATAAAAGGGAAGTAGTGGTTTTGTTTTCTCTCACAACTTGAAGAACCACTACTCCCTCACGCACAAGCGACTACTTCGAGCATCCGGAAGCTTCATCGAGCTCTTCTTTTCTTAATCTCCTTCTCCAATCACTTCATCGTCATGGCAAGAAGAGGAGGACCCCCTGGCAGACTGACGCCACGAACCTGACTCATCCACACTATGATGAAAGTACAGAAGGTCTATGAGGAGCTTTCCAAGAGGTCGTTTTCTCAGATTAGATACGGCGATTGACAGTTTTTGGAGGACATGGGCTTCACCGACAACATGGCTGCCATCCTCGAGTGACAAGGTCTTAGGTGGATGGTCAGCATACAAGGAAATTGTGATTGAGTTCATGGCAACCCTTGAGATATTAGTCACTTCCGATCAATCACACTCGTCAAGAGGTGAATGGAGAGAAGGAAAGGTGGACTTCTGCCTTTACAACACCAACTACTCCGTTACTTTCCGCGCCTTCAATGACATCTATGGGTGGCCACATGTGCCTTGCCACCATCCTGAGAATGTTGATTTTGATGCCATCTGGAAGGATCTTGTGACAATGTTAGAGGGTAAAAAGCTAAACTTCCACCATAGTTCCTTGGCAGACCTCGAGCATCCCTTTGTTTGAGTGTTTCATCGTATGCTCACCAACGCGCTATTCGCCAAGTCAACCCAAGGGCAAGCAAAGGTACAAGTGTTGGACTTGTATTTTCTATATCAACTTTTGGAGGGAAGGCCGGTGAATTTGGGAGCATTCTTCCTCCAACACATTATTGCGGTGAGTCCCAATGTCAGGTGGGCCTCACCTATACTTTTTGGGGGACTTATCACCCCCATTACTCTTCACTTGAGCCTCGATCTTTCTACTCTGGAGCTACTAAATTCTATACTTCACGTCGACCACCTTCATTTCAAGTAGGCGGGCCTCATCACTGTGGAAAACAACACAATCTATGCCATATGTTTGGTCAATGATACTTTCTACGAGCGTCAACTTCCTGATCCTATCAACAACATCATGCAAGTTGAGCACTATAGATGGTCGGCTGTGGACGATGACAATGCTGGACAACAAGAGATCAATGCTGAGGAGGAAGAAGAATCAAGCAACGATGTGGAGGAAGTGGAGCCCACCATTCCTATGACACATAGAGTGGCTCCATGAAAGCATCCTCAACATTATGCTACCTCGACATCTTCTACCCCGCCACCCTCTCAAGAAGGAGAGGATGCTTATTCAATGGCGGGTATGTATTCTATGCTGCATGACATCCAGACACATCAACAACAGCAAACCCAATCTCTGGCTAGAATTCAAGATGTGCAAGGTCAGCTATATAGCAACCAGCAAGCGATCTATGGGAATGAATGTCTTCTCTTGGCCAACCAAGAGAACATGCATCAGTGTCTGCAAAGGATGGAAAATTATCAGCAGCCGTTCTTTGACCATTACTGGAGCCAGGGATATTTTTGAGGTTACCCGATGCCACCGGATATGCCTTCGTCTGATCTGGCCTTCCAGGGGATGTTTCCTCCCCATGACCCCACTCAGCCACCGCCACCACCATTTTAGTCGGGTATCACTGTTCCACCCCTTAAGTTGGGATTTTGACTATGAGGCCAAAGTCATATTCAAGCTTGGGGGGGTGCTGGAACAACTTCTATCTTAGTTTTCTTTATCTTCTTTTATTTTAGCTTTTTGTTTGTTTTATTTTGAGAAAAATTAGTTAGTTTTCTTGTTAGTTTTTCTATTATGTAGGATCCACAATGTATCTAGTGTAATATGTGGAGAATTAAATGCATGGTTTCAATTGAAAATGTCAATCTCCGGGATGGGTGCAATTTTTAATTTTTTTGTGATCTTATCTTGTGAGTAATTGGTGTCGATTCCGCTAGAGGCATACACACCATCCAACTAGGGTGGCTAGGTGCACTCCACGAGGTCGGAATGCACAAGATGGGATTATGCTTTCAAAATTTGTATTGTCCCTAACCAAGTCGATCACAAAGACTAAACAGGTCGCCCGCAAGCGTACGGGGTACTGTTGTAGTATAGGTGATTGTCAAGAAAGGGGTCGGTCCACAGGGATAGAAGGGGCACTAGAGTTAGGTTCGTGTCAGCTATGTTCCTAGTGTGTAGATTAGGGTTTGAGGGTTTTAAAAGGGTTGATGGTTGATTATGCTAAATGAACAAGTAAGAAAGGCATAATGGAAACTAGGTTATCAAAAAGCTAGATTATCTTAAGCAAGACGAAACTAAGCAACTAGGCTAAACAATTAACCAAACACGAGCAAGAGCAAGAACCTAAGTTAACACTAAAGAGCAAAACTAAGCAATTAACTAGATTAAGCAAAAACAACTAAACTAAACTAGCATGAATAAGAAAATAGAGCAGTTTGGGTTTTAACAAGTTGATTAGGGTTGGTGGGCCATTTGGGGAATGTAACTTTGATATTAGTTGGGGGATATCATTAGACATGCAAGGTTATCAAATTATATCTAGATTACCAAACCAAACAATAAGGTCAATGCCATTAGAATATACCCTACACTACTTGTAGAAGACTAGGGTTTGGTGTAATTCTAATGGGATTAGCCAAATCTAGGTTTCTAGAGTAAATGATAGTGAGCAATTAAGGGTTGCAGGTAGAGATGGGAGTAGAGATGAGGGTATTTGACCTCATGCCACTAGCCACTAGCCACTCTAGCCTATAGAAGGCCTAAGAAATTGCATCACTCTCACTTACACTAGCTACTTAAATATCACACTCACTTGTAGAAGGAGGGATGTGTATGCAGGAACAAAGGGGCTAGATAGGGATCCACTAATTGGACCTAGGAGCCAATCCAAAGATTGCCACATACACTCCAATTCCTCCTAGAAGCTAAGTGTCATCAAACATCTAAAAGCAAGAAATCCATGTTATAAGCACAAACCACATCCAATAGAATAGGAAATGAGATAGAAGCAAGAGGCAATCATCATAGATAGAAATTGAGTTCATTACAAGCAATTTTCCCCCAACATGGTATCAAAGTCACATTTTAACCCCAAACAGCCCACCACTAGGGGCTTAGCTACACATGATCAAAGAAACTACAAAAGAGAGGGGAAGAAGAGGTATAAACGCCATGGAGCTTGGTGTAGTAGCCTTCTTCTTCACCTCCAAGCTGCTGTGGATGACCTCCTTCTTCTAAGGGTGCAGGGGAGCATGAAAATATGGGGGGTTATGGATGAAAACCTAGAAAACTAGGTTTCAAAGGTGGGATGAGGGTGGAAGTTGTGGATGATGAGCTAAAATGCAAATGAATTGCACTAGAAGCTCAAGGAAGGAATGTGGAAGCTTGGAGCAGCTGTGGGAGAGGCCAGCCTTCGTGCCCCAGCCGCCACCTATGTATATATAGGTGGTGGGGAGGCACTAGGGTAAGTGGGGGCAGTTTAGGAAAAGCAGTGTAAAAGTAGGGTAGGGTTGGTGGATCACCACGGCCGTGGTGGTGTGCCACAACTGTGGTGAGAGCAGTGGGACACGGTCGTGGGTGATAAATGGTCGTGGTATGGAGGGAGTGGTGAAAAGCCAAGTATGGTGGTGGCCACGGCCATGGCGGAGTGCCACGGTCATGGTGGGTGAGGGGCACCACAGCCGTGTTGGGTAACATGACCGTTTTGGAGGAGTGAGGTGTGGTCGTGGCGTAGCAACACGGGCGTTTTATTCTTCAGTGGCCACGGTCGTGGCAGAGGGCCACAATCGTGGCAATTTGGGGTGACAACCTGTTGAATCTTCACAATAAAACAACGATCGTGGTGAGTGGCCACGGTCGTCTTCGAATCTTCTGGCCACGACCGTGTTTGATGGCCACGGCCGTGGCCGTTGGGTGCAAATTCCCTATTGTCACTGTTGATTCCTCACAATAAACGCACGACCGTGGGGGTATTCCCACGGCCGTGTTGAGGTCTTCTTCAGTTGATTGTCTTTCAAACTTCATCCTTTGTGGATGTCTTTGCTTGGGGATGACTCTTGGCCATTGGAGGTAGGTTGAGGGAGACTTTGGGGCCTCCATGATTGGGGGAACCCTAGAACTCCTTCTTTCTCTCTCATCTATCTAAACATGGTCCAAGTACCTGAAAACAGTGCAAAGAACATCCATAAGCATATTTGCAATGATAAGCACATTAGGGGCAAACACTTGTAATCTAACATGTTTAGATGTGATTTAAATACAAAATGGCACAGGATGGAGCCCGAAAATAGGGCTACATCACCACCCCAAACTTAAAACATACTTGTCCTCAAGTATGCTCCAACTCAATCTCACTTTTCAAGTTCTTTTCAACAAAAACAAATGACAAATGCATAGCAACAGATAATTATTGGATACATGGTCTTGGGAGTGACTAAGTGCACGTGTTTCACATCTATCCTCTCCTCTTTCACAAACCATTCATGAACTGAGCACTGAGCATACAAACTTCAAATATAAAGCATAGAAACACAAGTTGTCCATATTTCCTTCATGTCATTCCGGGTAAACTGTTTCATGTTGGTGTTAATCAAAGGTGACTAGGAGTGTTGTTTCACTTTCATGCATTCACTCTTATGGTTCAAACCACACTAGATGACCCACTTGGCTGTAGAAAGGGTAAAGTGAGCTAGATTTGATGTTTTCTAGCTCAATGGGTATGAAAGAGGAAGAGAGGATTGCATAAAGATTTGGAGTGATTTTACACACTCATCTTTTCTTTATTTGAATGCTCTTAAACAGGAGCATCCTTTTATTTTGTTTTTATTTTTTTTTCTTTGCCCTTGGTGTAGCTAGGGCACACAGTGGATAGAGTGAAGCGAAGAGGTTGAGATGTGGCCACCCCAAACTTTTGTGGGTGGCCACGGCTGATATGTGCACTTTGGCATCTTTTCATGAGGCGGAGAGGTATGAAAGAATGGTCGGATCAAAGAGGGGTCATCAATGTAGTTTCCAACATAAGATTTCTTGCATGAAAGCTAATTCAACACTTCACCAAATGATATCACACCACATGATAGAATCAACATAACATTCATATTTCTACCAAGTGATTCCATTGGCCTTAAGCGCTTGTAGCTTGCTCAATTCATGATTCAACCAAAACATTCACAAACTTAAGAGATGTGTTACACATGTAAAAAGTCAACAAAAATACCATAAAGCAATAAGATCTAAGAAAGTAGCATGCATTTGTCACAAGATCAAAACATTTTATTTCAAACAGTGGATATTAAGTCAAAACAAACTTTTAGAGCAAGAACATTCAAGTTCGGGCAAAATTGGCCAAAATGGTGCCAATTTGCACTAAATCACATCTAAACCTACTTTAGGGGAATTTAAAGCATAAAGAAGCAAATCCTACTTAAAATGCACAAGAAACAACAAAAACTACATGAAGATGCAATGCATGGTATGGAAGAGCAAAAAGATAAATGTTTTTGAAAAATTACCCAAAATGTAAGAAGTCAGCTACATGCCATGCAAAGATGCAATGAACAGAGCAGTAACAAGAAAACTAAACTAAATGGCAAAGGTGTAACAAAATGACAATAAGAGAGAGATAGGGTGGTGTATACCGCCCTACCCACCCCAAACTTTAGAATCATGTTGTCCTCAACATGAAACTATAGCTTAGGGTAGATAGGGAAAGTGTCATGGCTGTGGTGGCTGATATGGCATCTGGGGAGGATCTAGAGGAGGAGCTGAGGATGGAGATGAGCTTGGTGGAGGATGCTGGTACTAATGCCCCCAGTAGTTGTCCTGGGGTGGAGGGTACGTCTTAGGATATCCAGCTAAGCCACCCCAAAAATCTCCACCCCATTTGGGGTTTCGTGCTGCCTGGGCATGGTTGTAGTGATACAAGTGGTTGATCTGATGGTGCATCTATTGTTGATCTTGCCACATGTACTGCTAGATAAGCTGCATATCACTTTGGGTCTTCTGAATACCCTCAAGGTGCGCCTGGATGGTTGCCATGTCATAGGCGTTCCCTGAGGGCTGTTGCAGCTGGGATATCCCTTCATCCTTCCTTGTCCTGTGGGACTGCCTTTGCTCTTCATTTTCTTATCCCTGCCCTTGCACATTATATTCAACTACGTCTTCCTGTGCTGTAGTGGCTGCCCTTGTATATGTCTCCCTCGGGTGTTCTTGCTGCCATTTCAATAATTTCTCCATCAAATTGTAGAAAACTCCCAACACGGATAGTAGAGGAACCGCGTGGTATGGCAGCTCGAGTTCCATATCCAGCACACTACTTGTAAGAAAGACCATTCTTTTATTCTTTATTTTAATAGTGTGTGAGCGCATCGGGTAATTGAGGTCAACAAAATCTTCCTCACATGCGTCTTGAAACCCGGAGAGATCATAACCTAAAGCTAGTGCAATCGAAGTCACAAACCCTCCCATAACAAATGGCTTTGTGCTCTTGTAGGGTACGAACATCATATGATTGATAAGTAGCACTCCCAGGTCAATATACCTCTTGTGGTTCATTTCTATCAAGACAAACATGTCCTTTTGGGAAATGGTGCCTTGATTGTCGTATCTCCCCACAATTGTATTTGCCAGGAACTTCTGCACATAGCATATCATGGGGTTGCTTATGGCGGCGGTTTTGGATCTACCGGCATTGTAATCCTCACTGCCCGTAAAGATCTTCCAATAATGTGTATAGTCAAAACTCACGTCTCTCTCTAACAAGCCGTCATCCATCTTCACGGCTTGTTCAGGGCTAGCGGCAAAGATACCGTTCAGGTCAGTAGAGGTGAGGGTGTGCACGTTGCCCATCATGGAGAAATTGATTGCAACACACACTCTCGCTTTTGTCCTTTCAACTGTGCAAAGAACTCTCAGGTCAAAGTGAGGTATGCAGGTTGGGGTGTGAAAAGAATATCCCACAACCCAATTCTTCTCAAGTGTCCTTCCACTGCTTCTTTAATCCCAAGATCATCAATAGTCTTCTCACTACCATACCTAGGGGCGACGACTCGCCTTGTCATGCATTCTGGGTAGATGAGATCGACTTTTCTCTGCCTTTTTCCTTGACCATAGGACACGCTCATCGGTGCCTTGCCTATGATCTTTGCTCTATCTGCCTCCCGTTGTTCCAACACATCATCTCCTTCGGGCTCAATCTCTATCTCATCCTCCTCACTGTCATCATCATCTTCTTCCATCCTGTATGATTGAGACCCCAAACTAGTGTCAAGGTTGTACCAGTGGGCTGACTGCTCTTCATCAGTATGGAGTTGTCGCGAAGGTTGCGGCTGAACACTTTACCCCACCGCCGCATGAGACGTCGAATGGCGGGCTGGGTCGGGCTTCGGTGGCAGCTTGGATGAGGATGAAGCTGCCTTAGATCTTTGATTTCTTATTGCAGCTTCCGGCTCGATCTCATCAATTAGGTCATCCAAATTGGCTCCCATAGACTCCTCCTCTTCTTCTTCTTCCCCCTCATACGTGGCGTCGGTGATATGGTGACTGTCGGACGAGCGGGAGTGGAATGCGCTCACTGATTGTGAGCGGCAGAGGGATTGGTAGGCAGAGGTGGTTGGTGAAGGGGTATGGGAGGGCACGAACACATTGGAGGAGGTGTTTTTGGAACGCCGCTTTCCTCCGGTGATGATATTAGCTCCCTTTGTGATGGCCTTTCCAATCTTCTTCATGGTGGGTGTGGAGGTGAAGTGGAATTTGGATTTTGGTGGAGGGGTTGATATGGATGTGGATTTGTGTGTGGAATGAAAGGAGAAGGATGTTTGGATGGTGGAATTGAGGTTTGTTGTGGATTTGGGTGAAAAATGAAGGGTTTATGTGGAGGTTTTGTGGAGGGGGACTGCTAGGCAGATTGGAGATGGATGTGGAGATGGAGCGGTAATTGGGAGAGAATAGGTGGTGGAAATGGTAGAGGGATGGCTGGGGGTCGATTTGGGGTTGATTGGAGGTCGAATGGAGGTGTTTTTGGGGGTGTATGATGGAGATTGGAGAAGCTCTAGGTCGCCTCACATCACCACGCCCATGTTCTGGAGGTTGAAGGTTAAGAAAAGAGGGTGGGGGTCGGGTTTTGATGTTTTAAAACATTGTTTCTGAATCAGGCTCGGCCATGGCCATGGTGGGCGGCCACAGTCGTGGCCATGGTTGGGTAGCACGGCCGTGGCGGGTGCCACGGTCATGTTGTCGATGTAGAAAACCTCAGTCTGACCTCGATATGGTCGTGGTTGGATGCCACGGTCGTGGCCATTTCTCTTCAACACGGTCATGGCTGGGGGCCACGGTCGTAGCGATTCTTGCAAACAACATGTAACTTTGGTGGAATAAACCCACGGTCGTAGCAGGCTGCCACGGTCGTGCTCATTCCTCTTCAACACGGTCGTGGCTATTCTTCAAAAAACCCGATAACTTTGGTCAAGCTGATGCAATAATTCCCACGGCCGTGGCAAGAGGCCACGGTCGTGCTTGACCGCATGTACCACGGTCATTTTGGGGTTGTTTCCTCAGTTTTCTAACTTCAAAAATTGGAAATTCATTTTTATTTGTTCTTTGGCCACAAATATGACTAAATGACTACGATTCACTTCTATACCTTCTCTCTCAAGTGTCTAGCACCTGCCACATCATCAAAACTCAAAGAAAAAACTATCAAGCACAAATGTGCGTGTGTGTTTGTGTAAAGCAAAGTAAAAGTATCAAAAAGCAAGGTTCGAGAATCTCAAACCACGTGGGTTGCCTCCCACTAGTGCTAAATTTTGCACCTTCAGTCGGGCTTATTGATTCCAAATCTCTATCGATTCTTTGGAATCTTCAAGGCATCCTTGTAGTAGATTCCTTTCTCATCCTCATCCAAGCACTCTTCTTCATCAGATTGTTCCTCTACAAGCATAACCATATCAAAATCTTGATTGGCATTGTCCGGGCCGATTTGAACAATTGGTTTCAATCTCTGTCCATTGATGACAAATTCCTTTGCCCCTTCTTTTTTACATATGACAATAGCTCCGGATGGGAATACTTTCTTGACAAGATAAGGTCCTTCCCATCTAGACCGGAGTTTTTCGGGAAAGAATTTCATTCTTGAATTGTAGAGCCACACCCACTTTTCGGGCTCAAACTCCTTCTTCCTAATCATCTTATCGTGAAGGAACTTGGTTCTCTCCTTGTAACTTTTTGACATCTCATATGCCTCATGGTGCATTTCCTCTAGCTCGTTGAGTTGAAATTTTCTCTTCATTGCGACGTTGTCACCATCAAAGTCCATATTCTTCAAGGCCCATAATGCCTTATGTTGCATCTCTACCGGTAAGTGGCAGCTTTTCCCGTAGACTAGCTTGAATGGTGTGGTGCCAATCGGGGCTTTGAATGTAGTCTGATATGCCCATACAGCCTCATTTAGATGGAGAGACCAATCCTTGCGGTCCGGTCTTACTATTTTCTCTAAAATGATCTTTATTTCCCGACTGGCCAACTTGACTTGGCCACTTGTTTGAGGATGATACAGAGTGGCTACTCTATGTTTCACTCAATGTTTCTTGAGAAATCCCTCAAAGGTGCGGTGGATAAAGTGACTTCCCCTGTCACTTATCATGGCTCTTAGAAGGCCAAAACGACTAAAGATGTTTGATTTCACAAAATCACAAACCACCTTGTGGTCATTCACCCGAGTCAGAATAGCTTCTATCCATTTCGACACATAGTCAACGACAACTAAGATGCAGATATACCCAAATGAAGGAGGGAAAGGACCCATGAAATCAATTCCCCATACATCAAATACCTCTACCACAAGAATGGGTGATAGAGGCATCATGTCTCTTTTGGAGATATTTCCCACCTTTTGGCATTTCAAGCAGCTTTTGCAGAATTCGTGTGAATCTTTGAACAACGATGGCCAATAAAAACCACACTGAAGAACTTTGGCAGCTGTGCACTTTCCTCCAAAGTGTCCTCCACATATCCCGGAATGGAACATGGAGACGATGTCTTGTTGTTCCACTTCCGGCACACATCTTCTTACAAGTTGATCGGGGCAATACTTGAAAAGGTGAG
This sequence comes from Alisma plantago-aquatica, assembly GCA_963693085.1. Taxonomy (NCBI): domain Eukaryota; kingdom Viridiplantae; phylum Streptophyta; class Magnoliopsida; order Alismatales; family Alismataceae; genus Alisma; species Alisma plantago-aquatica. The sequence goes on from OY856409.1 coordinate 1,395,711,940, forward strand.
GGTCATCCCATGCATAATTCTTCGCCATGGCAAATAGTCTTTTTCTCTCCTCCCTTGTCCATGTGCTAGGCATCCTCCCATTAGCCAATAAATTTTCTATGTGTTGGCACCATGGCCCTTGAGAAGATGAAAGGAGGAAGAGTTGTTCATGCGGCATGGTTTCCTTGATTAGCCTTGTCTTATCAAAGGGGTTATCAATCCGGGAGAGATGATCGGTTGTGCCATTTTCTACTCCCTTCTTGTCCACTATCTCGATGTCGAACTCTTGCAGCAATAGAATCCATCTTATCAACCTCGACTTCGAATCCTTCTTAGACATGAGATACTTGAGCGTAGCATGATCCGTATAAATCACAACTTTGTTTTGCAAAAGATAGGAGCGGAATTTGTCCAGAGCAAAGATGACGGTGAGCAACTCTTTTTCATAGTGGTTTAATTTCTTTGTACTTCATCAAGAGTCTTGCTTGCATAGTAGATGGCATGAGGAACCCGGCCAACTCTTTGGCCCAACACAGCCCCCACTTCCATGTCGGATGCATCAGTCATGATCTCAAATGGCAAAGAGAAGACAAGGGGGCTACATGATCGGAGCAGATATGAGTCTTTCTTTCAAATGATTGAAAGCTTCAATGCACTTATCATCAAAATGAAACTCAACATCCTTTTCAAGTAGGTGACATAGAGGTCTTGAGATTTTACTGAAATCTTTGATGAAGCGGCGATAAAAACTGGCATGTCCCAAGAAAGATCGGACATGTCTTACGGTGGAAGGAATGGTGAGGGTAGAGATGAGGCCCACTTTGGCCTTGTCAACTTCAATTCCATCTTTAGAAACCCGGTGGCCTAGACCAATGCCTTCGGGCACCATGAAGTGACTTTTTTCCCAAGATAGAACTAGTCGGACTTTCACACATCTTTCAAGAACAGCAGCCAAATGTAGCAAGCACTCGTCAAATGTCTTACCAAAGACCGAGAAGTCATCCACACTTCCAAAGACGAATCAAGCATATCTGCGGAGATCGAGGTCACACACCTCTAAAACATGGAAGGTGCATTGCACAGCCCAAATGGCATTCACCGGTAAGCAAAGTTGCCACTCGGGCAAGTGAATGTCGTCTTCTCTTGATCCGCAGGATGCACGACAATTTGAAAATATCTAGAATATCCATCGAGGAAACAATAGAAGCTTTGTCCTGCCAGCCTCTCTAGAATTTGATCAAGAAATGGGAGGGGATAGTGATCCTTCTTTGTCTTTTCATTGAGTTTTCAATAATCAACACACATCCTCCACTTTGACTATTCTCTCACTGGCATTAGCTCTCCATCTGCATTCTTAGCAACAGTGATGCCACCCTTCTAGGGTACTACTTGGATGGGGCTCACCCATGTACTGTCAGAAATAGGATAGATGATTCCAGCATCGAGCAATTTCACTACCTCTTGAGTCACCACCTCTTTCAACTTTAGATTCAACCGCCTTTGCATTTGGCGGGTTGGCCTTGCATCCACCTCTAGATAGATTCTGTGCACACAAATGGAGGGATCAATACCCCTCAAGTCATCTATGGACCATCCAATGGCTTGGATGTTCTTCTTCAAGACCTTCATTAAAGCCTCCTCTTATTTCGATGATAGTATGGACGAAATGATCACCGGGAGGGTGTCATTTGCCCCTATAAAAGCATATTTCAAACCTTCTGGAAGTGATTTCAGCTCAAGAGTAGGGGGTTCTTCAAGAGAGTTCTTTAATGGTTCAGAGATGGAAAGGAGGTCCTCACTCGTGGCCACCAAGGCTAGCTCATTCTCTTCATCATCCTCCTCATCATCATCGGGGAACTCAACTATCGGTTCTAGAACTTTACCTTGAGTGGAAGTTTGGATCCACGAGGGTAGGAATTCCTCCACAATCTCATCTAGGCACTCAACGAGATAGCAATCTTCTTCTGTCGCTCCTATCACTTCGGTTGTGGCTGATGATTTGAAGATGTCCAGCCGAATCTTCATGTGCATGAATGTCACATACATTGTGTCGGTCCTAACATGGATAACTGCATCAGCTGTGGCTAGGAAGGGTCTCCCCAAGATGATAGGAACCTTCCTTGTGTCTTTCTCCATATCTAATACAATCAAATCAGCAGGAAAGAAAGCAAATGTCTCGTCATCAAGTCTCACAAGCACGTCATCGGCACATCCTCTAGGCGTCTTTATCGATCTATCAGCCAACTATAGAGTACAGTGGGCTGGATTCAACTGCCCCATCTGTAGCTCTACAAACACATCATACGGCATGAGGTTGACACTAGAGCCCAAGTCTACGAGAACTTGGTCTATGTGGTGTGTCCCAATGTAGCATGAGATGATAGGAGCATCGGGGTCCTTTCTTTTTCTTGGAATGGTGTGTTGTAGGATCGAGCTCACTTGCTCGGTGAGCTTCACTTTCTTCGGGGTTCTTCCCGTAGTCCTTCTTTTGAATGTGCAAAGATCCTTCAAAAACTTAGCATAAGAGGGAATCTGCTTGACTGCATCAAGCAAAGGAATGTTGATTTTCACTTGTTTGAAGGTTTCAAGAATGTCCTCAGTGTGCTTCTTCCTTCTTTTCTCAGAAGAAGGCTCCTTAAGAGCCTTAGGAAATGGAGGGAGTTGGGACCCCACACAGTCCATATCAACAGTATCATCAACTGGAATCACAGGAATCACAGTATCAACATCCAGAATCACAGTATCAACCCTGCCTCTTGTTACGGTATCCTCAACCTGTATCTCAGTATTAATCTACTCAGCCTCAGTATCACCTCTATCATCAACAACTGTATCATGGGGGTGCTCCAAAGTCCAGCCAGTCCTCAACATAGTCACCGCCTTCACATGCTCATGGGTAGTAGAAGAAGAGGCTTGTGGAGGTGGTTGTGGTTGTTGAGGTGGTGGAGGCCTTTGGTGAGGTGATTTGTGATTTTGAAGAATGAATTGGGGTTGCGGTTGTGGTGCTGGCTGTTGTTGTTGTGGATGGGGTGGTATTGTGGAGGTGGTTGTTGGTATGTATGAGGAGGAGGTGGGGCATATTGATAGTTAAGAGGTGCTTGAGGAGCATAGGGATTCGGCAGGGGTTGATATGATGGTGGAACATATGCACTTGAAGTGTTCCCTAAGAAGGCACCGTCATTGTTTGGGTTGGGCATCGATTGAGAGGGTAGTCTTCCTTCTTCCCTCCTTGTAAGAGAGAGAGAAATCTGATCCAACCTCTGCTCAAGGTGGTTGATGGACTGCCCATGTGATTTCACATCCTTTTTCACTTCATCTAAACTTCTTAATCTTCCGAGCACTTCCTCTTCAAATTTCGAGCTGTAACGTGGCTTTGGTTGCCCCTGCCCTTGTCCATCCTCATTTTGTTGTTTCCAAGAGAAGTTCAGATGGTTCCTCCACTTGGGAGTGTAAGAGTTGGACATGGGGCCTTGGTTATTGTGGCCACCAAAGGAGTGTAGAGCATTTACTTCCTCATCTACAGTGTCAACTGCCATTGTGGGTTCGCTAGAAGAGCCACCAGCTTGATTTTTCATCATTTTCATCATGTCGGCCATCATCTTCATCATGTCTGGGTCAGTAGGATTGTGAGTCAGAGCTGCGGAGGAAGATGGAGGAATGTAGCTTTGGCTGCAATGCCCCCTTTTAGTAGAAGCGTTGTGGCAAGAATTTTAAGCAAGGTGTTCAAATAATGGCCATGATGCTTTGGGCGGCTTCGCCATGAAAGTGCCCCCGCAGGAAGAGTCCACATTGTTCTGGCTTTGCTCTTCAAGCCCGGTGTAGAATGCTTGAACGAGCTTCCACAAAGGTACCTCATGGTAGGGCAGTCACAGAGTAGTTTCTGGAACCTCTCCCACGCCTCTTGGAAGGGCTCGTTTTCCTTCTGAGCAAACGACGTGATGCACCTCCTCATGTAAGACAGCTTTGTGATGGGAAAGAACTTCTTGAGGAATTCATTTTTCACTTCATTCCATGTGACCAATTCCAGCTTGGACACATACCACTCTTTAGCTTTCTCTTTGAGGGAGAAAGGAAAAAGTGTCCTTCTAATGGAATCGTCAATGGCGGCGGGAGTGTGGAAGGTTGAACACGTCTCAAGGAACGCATCAATGTGGTGGTAGGGGTTTTCATTCTCCATCCCGAAGTAGGTAGGGAGGAGTCCCAAAAGTGCAGGCGGAATGGAGAATTGTTGACCGGGCATCTGGTCAACCAAGGTGGTGATGGGGGAGTTGTAGTTCCCCAGGGTGAAGTATTTGTGGAGTGGGCGATGTGGTGGTGGAGGTTGAGCATCCGGTTGCGGGTTGTTTTCAGCCATCTCGGCTTCTCTGTGTTGATTGCGGCAAGCTTGCTGCCTCCTTCTACCAATCTCGGGGTCGTACACCACCAATTCAGTGCAAGTAGAATGTGTGTTGCGCATGCACAGATGTCACCTACGCAAGACACAAACAAACAACAAGAAACCAAGTTAGCAAACCAAGATGCAAAAGTAACACAAAAAATAAATAATAGCAATGGTGAGGGCAAAAGGAAAGGCTAAGCTACACTAGTTAACTAGGCCGAGCGCCTCTATCCCCGACAACGGTGCCAGAAAGCTTGGTGCCGATTCTGCTAGAGGCATACACACCAGCCAACTAGGGTGGCTAGGTGCACTCCATGAGCCGGAACGCACGGGATGGGATTATGCTTTCAAAATTTGTATTGTCCCTAACCAAGTTGATCACAAAGACTAAACAGGTCACCCACAAGCGTACGAGGTACTGTTGTAGTATAGGTGATTGGCAAGAAAGGGGTCGGTCCATAGGGATAGAAGGGGCACTAGAGTTAGGTTCGTGTGAGCTGTGTTCCTAGTGTGGAGATTAGGGTTTGAGGGTTTTAAAAGGGTTGATGGTTGATTATGCTAAATGAACAAGTAAGAAAGGCAGAATGGAAACTAGGTTATCAAAAAGCTAGATTATCTTCAGCAAGATGAAACTAAGCAACTAGGCTAAACAATTAACCAAATACGAGCAAGATCAAGAACCTAAGTTAATACTAAAGGGAAAAACTAAGCAATTAACTATATTAAGCAAAAGCAACTAAACTAAACTAGCATGAACAAGAAAACAAAGCAGTTTGGGTTTTAACAAGTTGATTAGGGTAGGTGGGCTGTTTGGGGGTTGTAACTTTGATATTAGTTGGGGGAGATCCTTAGACATGCAAGGTTCTCAAATTATATATAGATTACCAAACCAAACAATAAGGTCAATGCCATTAGAATATACCCTACACTACTAATAGAAGACTAGGGTTAGGTGTAATTCTAATGGGATTAGCCAAATCTAGGTTTCTAGAGTAAATGATAGTGAGCAATTGAGGGTTGAGGGTAGAGATGGGAGTAGAGATGAGGGTATTTGACCTCATGCCACTAGCCACTCTAGCCTTTAGAAGGCCCTAGGCAATTGCATCACTCTCACTTACACTAGCTACTTAAATCTCACACTAACTTGTAGAAGGAGGGATGTGTATGTAGGAATAAAGGGGGCTAGCTAGGGATCCACTAATTGGACCTAGGAGCCAATCCTAAGATTGCCACATACACTCCAATTCCTCTTAGAAGCTAAGTGTCATCAAACATCTCAAAGCAAGCAATCCATGTTATAAGCACAAACCACATGCAATAGAATAGGAAATGATATAGAAGTAAGAGGCAATTGTCATAGATAGAAATTGAGTTCATTACAAGCAATTTCCCCCCAACATGGTATCAAAGTCACATTTTAACCCCAAACAGCCCACCACTAGGGGCTTAGCTATACATGATCAAAGAAACTTCAAAAGAGAGGGGAAGAGGAGGTAGAAACACCATGGATCTTGGTGTAGTAGCCTTCTTCTTCACCTCCAAGTGGCTGTGGATGACCTCCCTCCTCCAAGGGTGCAGGGGAGCATGAAAATATGGGGGGTTATGGATGAAAACCTAGAAAACTAGGTTTCCACGGTGGGATGAGGGTGGAAGCGGTGGATGATGACCTAAAATGCAAACGAATTGCACTAGAAGCTCAAGGAAGGAAGGTGGATGCTTGGAGCAGCTGTGGGAGAGGCCAACCTTTGTGCCTTAGCTGCCACCTATGTATATATAGGTGGTGGGGAGGCACTAGGGTGAGTAGGGGCAGTTTAGGAAAACTAGTGTAAAAGTAGGGTAGGGTTGGTGGATCACCACGACCGTGGTGGTGTGCCACAGCCATGGTGAGGGAAGTGGGACACGGTCGTGGGGTGGAAAAACGGTCGTGGTATGGAGGGAGTGGTGAAAAGCCAAGTATGGTGGTGGCCACGGCCGTGGCGGAGTGCCACGGTCGTGGTGGGTGAGGGGCACCACGGCCGTGTTGGGTAACATGGCCATTTTGGAGAAGCGTGGTGTGGTCGTGGCACAGCAACACGGGCGTTTTATTCTTCAGCGGCCACAATCGTGGTGATTTGGGGTGACAACCTATTGAATCTTTGCAATAAAACCACAATCGTAGGGAGTGGCCACGGCTGTCTTCAACTCTTCTGGACACGACCGTGTTTGATGGCCACGGCCGTGGCCGTTGGGTGCAAATTCCCTGTTGTCATTGTTGATTCCTCACAATAAATGCACGACTGTGGGGGTATTCCCACGGCCGTGTTGAGGTCTTCTTCAGTTGATTGTCTTTCAAACTTCATCCTTTGTGGATGTCTTTCCTTGGGGATGACTCTTGGCCATTGGAGGTAGGTTGAGGGAGACTTTGGGGCCTTCTTTGGGTCCCTCTATGATTGGGGGAACCCTAGAACTCCTTCTTTCTCTCTCGTCCATTTAAACATGGTCCAAGTACCTGAAAACAATGCAAAGAACATCCATAAGCATATTTGCAATGATAAGCACATTAGGGGAAAACACTTGTAATCTAACATCTTTAGATGTGATTTAAATACAAAATGGCATAGGATGGAGCCCTAAAATAGGGCTACATCAGTAATTGAGTCACATAACTGAGGAAGTGCTTGAGTAAGTCAGTTTCAGGCCATTAGAGCATAAATGACCATCTAATTTGTCTGAGAAAGTGATTGACAAGGATTGTTGAGCCTAAACTAATCAAACACTAACGTGACCTTAAATTAAAATTTAAGAAATAAACCCCTTGATTACCCTGTACACAGGTCATTAGAGAGGGACATATGATTTTTTTCTAAAGGTTTCTCTTAGTTGTCTGATCTCACCCACCGCATACCTTTGATTCACACTCCACCATAAGAGGATTGAGCACATGTTGTCATTTTGTTTGTTGATTGCATGTACATGTCATAGTAGACCTTGCATATGGTTGTTTGCTTTTGTGTGCATTAAAAAAAAGAACATACATGTACAACAGTATTCTAGTGCATGTCTTGTAGTTGCATAACATCTTGTTCTTTTAGTTGCATATGCATTACATATCGTCTTGCATAAAGATCATGTCTAGCTTCTTCTCTAATATAAAAAGGGTAGTGATTGTGCCCATTCTTTGAAAAAAAGAAGAAGAAAAGCATTGACATAAATTAAATGTGTAGTGCAATTAGAAGCCCAAAGCAATTTTATCATGATTGGAAGAAGGCTTAAATGAAAAAGAAAAAAAGAAGAAAAAAAAATATTTCTGGAAGTTCAATGTCAGAAAATGGGGAACAAGGGGCACACTTCTACCTATTCAATAAGAAGAGTTAGTACATGATGCAATCTTAGATATTTCATCTTACTTTGAGATAAAATGCTAGTGCATGCATCATTCCACCACAATGATTAGGCATTAGGAGCATTCTAAAAAAAATCACATCATCATAGGTTCATCATGATTTTCGATTGCATAAATGATTTTATGTGCTGATGATTCTTCCGCAGCCACCTATTTCAACTACCCATTGCTCTTATTGGTAGGTCACTCAAATGATTTTCTCCTCATTCATTATTTTATCAGGAGAACTACTTCCATGTAGATGGTAGGTAGAGAAAAGAGCAATGTAGATAGGAGATCACATGATGCATCAAGTATGAACTGAATGAGTCTATCATATTAACTGCTTTAACTGATAGTGTCTCATTGATTGGGGGTGGATATTTTGGATAGAGGTTTTTGGTCGCCTATATGGAAGTTAGTGTTCAGTGGTCAGTAAAGGCCAGAAGGAGGACCGAAAGGTGGAGACTTTTTAGATGTACCTTATGCATTATGTCCTTCAGCTGACTTATCTCAATCAGATCCAAAGGTGTTATTGCTCGAGGACGAGCAAAATTTCAGCTTAGGGGAGTTTGATGTATGGGTTTTGGGTCATTTATTACAAGCCTATTTTATATTCATTTTGGGCATTTGTTAGTCAATTAGTTGATCATATTTGCATAAATCTTTATAATTGGCTTGTATAATCTGTTTGCATCAAACTGCACCTATTTCATCATAATTATATTATTTTATACATTTCTCAACCTTATACACGGTCTCTGTGCATTTTCAGGATCTTCCAAGTAATTGAGGAGTCGGTGCCACTGACCATCACAGTCAGTACCACTGAGATGACATCGGGGATCGGGCCTTATATGACCAAATGAGTCGATGCCAACGAGAGAGCATCAGAGAGGCAGAGGAAATATTTGCATTAACTCGATGCCACTGACTTCCAAGTTGATGGTACCGAATTTTCCAGAGCACGATCAGATCCCGATGTCGTTGGTGCCACTGACATCCAGGTCAGTGCCACCAACCCTACCGGATTTCAGCAATCTACATTGATTGTCCTGATCCAACGATCCATGATATTTGGTACCGTAAGTGACCTAGGACAAAAAGGGACGACGACGAGACCGAAGGCCATCCATTTTTGCACCCATAACGGCCAAAGAAGAGAGGAAGAGAAGCATAGAGCGGAAGGACGTCAACCGAGAGATTCAAGCACCTCCTACAGACAATTTTGCTGTCGAAAGACTGCAAAACGTGTGTTTCTCGAGGAGGATCATCCAGAGCACCTTCTTTCCAGGGGTTACACGAACTTCATTCATGTTTCCCACGTTTTTCTTCTCTCCTTCTATGTATTTGCAACTGAAAACTATGCGGGGATAAACCCCTCTTTTTCTTAGGACCTGGGAGTAGCTCGGGGAATCGTTGTATTGACTATCTACATGATTTAATATAAATTTCTCTTTATTCCTGGATATATAAGTGTGGATTTCAATGAATTATCATTTCTTGATCACCATCAATAGGATTACATAATGATAATTACTCCGGAAGGGGATCAAAGGTTAGAAAACCATAACTTGTACACTTTCCTACGTGTTCCTTGGAAAAGGGTAATGTACGATCAGTGGAAAGAACCCAAAGTTTTCAATAATGCACCTAGACTAAGAGATAAATTACTACAGATGTGGAATTAGCTTAGATCTAGGTAGTGAATTTCATAGCGGAAGCGAGCAATTCTGAATACAGGCTTTCTATCCAGGGTAGAAGTAGAAATTTGTATTAATTCGGTAGAAATAAGACACGACGAGACCCCATGGTGAAATCGGAAATCCTAAGGAATTCATTTCATTTGAATCAACTGTTTTAATTTTCTCTTAATTTTCTTTTGTTTTGTTCAAACTCAATTCAACATTTTTAATCAGCTTAGCTGATCGAACCGTAGTTAGTAGTAGTCATTGAGACTACATCACCCTAAGTTTGACTCGGGCCTCACATAGGCCTATATTACTCAACGCGTGCACTTACGTTTCGAAGCACGATTTTGACGTGTCAACATACAGACCCTAATTCACTTCTAGAAATCATATAAATATCACAACTTCAAAAGATATAAAATGTGTGTAACATAATTTCTTATCTCATCATCACATGGTACTATTCACTTACAATTCATGAGGCTACACTAGTCATCATGCTATGAAAAGATATAAATTATTTTTACAATATCATAGGGTATCAACCCTTATCAACACAAGAGGATTACACCTCATTCAGGGCTCAACCATGACCAAAGGTCATTAAGACCATCATTGTTACGACCCATATCAGGGTTAGTCAATAAATACCTTGAATTACGTAAAACATCTCAATTAGTGCTAAGTTTTTGTTAAACATCATGAATAATCAAGATAAGACAACATGTGAATCAATAGTCAAGATTTAATCATCTGAGGTAATTAATGATAATAGTAATGATGATTATTGAGTTAATTGAGTTGAGTTGAGTGCTGACTAATGCAATTAGTGTTGAATATCAAATTAAATATCATGGTTAATCAAATAAGTTAATATGTGAATCAATGGTTGAGATTGAAACCTCTGAGGCAATTAATGATAATTGCAATGTTAATAATTAAGTTAATTAAGTTAAATTAAGTACACAGATGCGATTAGTGCTTTGGTCAAGTGTTACTAATTGATTAGCATGATTTCTTGCACTGAGGGTGTAGAAGATTTTACACTTGAAAATTTGCAAGAGAAATCGTCTCAATCGGACACTTGAGGCAAAAGTTATCCCTTTTTCTAGTTCTTTGGACCTTGGCTGCAATTTACCCATTATTGGCTTATAAACCCTTTTCCCTTTCTTTTCTTTTTCTCGGTCATCTTCACCCGATAGAACAACAACCGCTTAAAGCGGCGCTGAGCAGGTCAATCGACCCCGAGCAGCAGGAGCAAGGGCGGGCATGTGCAGGGGCGATTCTCGGCCCCTTCAGCTCCGGAACGGCCGCGTCCACCTCCTTTTCCCTTTCCCTCCCGTTCCATGCCCAGCCGCGACCAGCAAGGCGGCGCCCCAAGCAGGCGGCCGACCTGCAGCTGGAGCTGCATGAAGCAGCGCCCAGGGAGGGGCTCTTTTGGTGCGGCCTGAACCCAGGGACGACACCTTGAGCTCGTCCTAGTGCTTCAGGCATGAATCCGCAACACCTGCCAATCCCCTCCTTCTCCTTTCTCATTTCTTGGATGCCCCAAGCTGCTAGGCGGCGCCTCAACAAGCAGCTTCAGCTGCGTGAAGCGGCAGCCAGTAGCAGTGGCCCAAAGCCACTTTGGGCGCAGCAGTAGCCCCAAGCAAAGTCTCTGAGGGTCCCAAACCCGGATTCGTAGTCGATTAGCCACAAGAAGCAACATATCAATTGAACTCTTCAACGTGCTGTACGTGAAGAAGCTCCTGTTGCTTGCAGCAGGTTCAAACCTAAAGTTTTAGGCACAAGAAGCACCATGGAAATGGTTCTTTGGCTCTGATTTTGAGGTCCAAGTAAGCTTCTGCAGCCCCCTAGCCACGAGCAACTCATAGTCCTTGATTCGTCTTTAATCTAGTTCATTTTCAATGAACTTTCTGTTTCTGCACAGGTTGCACGGCGTGCAAAGTTACAGATAGCAGAACGAGTTTCTGCCCAGGTGCACGGCGTGCAGCCCAGGTGCACGGCGTGCACTCTGCTGTAAAGGGAAGAATTAGGCGTGGTTGTGGACATTTTTCGGTGTATACGAACACACCAAAGTGGGTGAGTAGTAGTTCATTTAGAAATCAGTATTTAACTCAACTTAAATGCTTAATTGCTTCTGTATCAATTGATATAACTTTTAAACAGTGTAGTACATAAAATAGAGTATATTAGATTCATTGGAATTGAATTACTTAATATGCTTAGTGAAAATGATGCAATTTCCTGTATTATAGTTGCTATGTATTTACTGACTTCAAAATAGACGTTTAACATAGAAACTGGATAAATGATTCTGATTCATGTTTAATTACGATAAAGGATATATATGCGCTTCTTGTGATGTTCAGATTGTGCATTATGTATGGAATGTAATTTTCCTGTTTATATGTTTATTTGTTAATCAAGTATAGACCTAGATGCCCTAACACCGTAGAACCCCTTAGACGGGTCTGCAACTTTGGGGTGAAACTCGTGTTGCAACATCATCCGTGCTTGTGTCACGGACAAACGAGGAAAGAGAAAGGCAGTGTCTAACAACAATCGTGCTTGTGTCACGATGGCATTGCGATAACAAAAGAAAACATGGTTATCCAACACCATTCGTGCTTGTGTCGCGAAGGTAACCCTGTGACTCTCTGCCGGTGTACTCAGGTTTTAGGAGGAGTCGAGAGCACACGTGGTTGTGCAGCACACGTGGTTGTGCGATGAGGCCGAGGAGCCTGTGTCCTGTGCAGACCAGGACGAGTAGTCAGACTTAGCATTTCCCGGGTGTGTCGCTAAGTCTTGTACGGTGGGACCGTAGCATGGACTTGTTGCGGATCTTTATATGCAGAGTACACTGCATATATTTAGGGCATAATAATAAAATGAATAAATAATCATGTAGGTTCACAGTAAATTTATATAACTGTTTATTTACCTGAAATACCTGTTGATGCTTAGAAATGTGGTTATTATCTGTATATTTGTTATGTTATTAGAACTGCCTTGCTTAGTTCTGCATTTATGTTTATTTTCAGTTTATAAACCTGATGAGTTGTTTAATGATAGCTAAGTGAAATGCTATTCACTGAGCGAGTAGGCTCATACCTCTACTCAAAACATTTTCAGGTTATCATCAGCAGCAGGAAATCAGAAGGATCGATTTATCCTTACGCCTAGTCGATAGAAGGTTCGTAGTTAGTAGTTAGAGGTCTCTTAGTCTTTTCCCCTCGATCTTTGGGACGAGGTGTGAGTGAGGGAGTGAATGTGTATAAAGATGTAAATTATCTGTTATGCTTTATTTTATGTCAAACAATGTAATATGATGTAACCTCTGTTTATATTGCTAGTCAGTTTAATAAAGATGCTTCTGCAGTTTGTTTAGTTTCATTTTACAGCATAAATCGGATTATCCTATTAATCTCTTTAAAATGCTTTAAAAAGTGAAGAGTGGTTGGCTTACGTGTAAATCCCATCCTGTCGCGTCCTAATCTCGTGGTTTGTGGTTAATGTGAGATTGGTGCGTGACAATTTTTGGTATCAGAGCCTTGGTTTGAGTACATAGTTACTCAAGGTCAGGGGACGATAAGAGACCAATAGGATTAAGGTTTAGGTGTCTTTCTTCTATCTGTAATTTTCTAACAGGAAGTGTTCTGTTATATTATTGCAGATAGCAGGAAGAGGATCTGGTCACGAGAATCAAGTAATGAGCTAAGATGAGTCGTTAAGAATCATTAAGGTCAAAGAATAAAGTTATAAGTAAGGCGAATAATGAATGATGTGTTTTAGCTCTGGAAGGTCTGAGTGTTTAGATACCCTGGCCAGGTGTCTGAATACTTAGATTGACCAGTATCAAGCTACTATGTCTGTTCTTCTCTGGATGCCCTGGCCAGGTATACAGAGGAAGGATAGGCTAGAGAGAAACCCTAGAAATCTTAGGGTTAAGAAATAAGAAATTAATGTAGGAGTAAGAGATTAAATAAGGAATGTGATATAACTCCTACTTTATATTGTTTATCCGATTTAAAGATCACTGGAAATGCTTTAATATTCATGAAATGAAATTTTCAGTTTACAAAGTAAAAATGATTCTTTTATATTGTTGTGTCATGAAGTGAATTGTTTAATGTTTGTTTCCTTTGTATTAATGTAGACCCGAAACTGTTTTTTAATGAGGTTGCCCTGAGTGGATATTCTTTCCACATGTTTAAGATTAATAGGGGTTGATTAATCTCGAGTAGCTCTTGGCTTCAGGACTACAGGTTCGGCCTGGTCCGGCTGGCAGGATGCGTTACTGGGATCTAATGACTCCTATTAACAAGTAAAATAAGAATAGAAGTATAAATGTTCTTTTGTCTTGAGAATTAGGGTTTGAGAAGCATAGACCCTAATTGGCCCAAATTAGGATTTTAATGACATATGAATACAGAATTTGATAAATAGAATGTTTCACTAAATGATTTTTAGTATTTTATGTGTAACTCTGATTTAGCCCAATTTTGGATATGATTTGGATGTATGAAATATAAACAACATTGGCGAATATCAAAATTTTTGAATAATGTTCTGACTTGTTAATCGGCCGAGTTTCAAACTCGACCGATCACATTTTCTGAATAATATAGCAGTGTAGTAATTGAATTTTATCTTTTTATTGGTATATCCAATTGATCTCAAATTTTAACTGTGTTTGAAAATCACAAATTTTAGACACTATATTAAATTGGCGTAATTTTTGGATGACTTTTGATCTCTACAGTAAGGTGTCGGTCGAGTTGCAACTCGACCGAATCTGCTGCAGACTGCTATATAGCAGCGCACTGTTTGATTTTTAATTAATTATTGGTAACTTGAAATGATCTCAAATTTTTACTGGAGGTCTAAAACTTTATTAGGCACAACATATAAAATTTTCAGAATTTTTGGAGCTTCTGTTAGCAGTTTAATAAACGAATTACAGAAACTATTGTGAAAACTGAATTTTCAGCTAATGTAATTAAAGTTGAGTGTTGGGTTAATATGTTATTGACCCAAGCAACTCAATTTGATTTATATAATCGATCACACATACACACAATAAAGCTATGTTACTGATATAGACCAAAACCCTAGAATGATTAAAGTTGTAATAGTTTAAGTGACATCATTAGTGATGTAACCTTGTATACCAGTATCTTTGTTAAATAAGACCTTGAGATTTGTTCTATGAAAAGTAAACTGGCTTTGATAGTGATCTAGGATTTTGAAGTAGATAATCTGATCGGTACATGAACAACATGAAATGATTTAGAGGAATGAGTAAGACATAAACCTAAAATGTAACAATAAGTAAGTAACATAGAAAGCGGAGTATTATTCGATTATGATCTAAAGATAGTTGATGTAGTTCATGTTTTAAAGACATGGTGTCACTATCTTTATGATGTGACAATAGATCATCACCCTGGTAAAGAGAATGTGGTGGATGATATTTCCAGCAGAAAGTCAAGTTCAACAGCCAATGCATTCTCTATGACAGGTTTCAATAGAGACCTGCTAGTAGAAATGTGGAAGTTGAACTTAGACTTAGGGGTAATAACACAGAGTGATTTGATTGTATAGATGTAAGTTAATCTTACTTCTTATGATCAGATCAAGAAACTACAATAGGGTGATAGTGAGTTAAACCAGACTATGCATGACATGATAGGAGGAAAAGAGACTACAGTTTAAGTTTTTATGATGATAAGGTGTTGTATTAACATGACATGTTGTGTGTATCTCAAGATAGTGTAAAATTCTTTAAGGGGAAAAGCTGAAAGAAAAGATTTTTATGGAAGTGTATGTATTGATGTATGCTATGCTTTCAGGAAAACACTAAGATGTATATGAATCCCAAGAAGTTGAAATGAATACTCAGATATGCAGAAGAATGTAGCAGAGTACATGGTTAAAAGTAGTGTGTACCAGTAGGTTAAGGCTGAACCCTAGAAATCTATAGCTACCTTGTAATCTTTTTCTATGCCTGATTGGGAATGGGATTTTATCACAATGGATTTTGTGGTAAGATTACCCAGGACACCTAGAGGTTATGATTTGATACGAATGATTGTGAATAGACTAATTTAGTCTGCTCACTTTCTTCATATTAAGTCAACCTTTGGTGTCTCGAAACTTGACTAAGATACATGGATAAAATGATTAAGTTGCCTGGTAATCCAGTTTCAATCATATCATAATGAGTTTAGAAATGCAGCACTGATAATGGTATGGTTTTAGTATGAACCCAGAAAACACAGATTTGGTAAATCATTAGATGCATGATTTCAAGCTAGCAAGACAACATTAAAATATGTAAATAAACCTAAATGCATGCTTCCTGTTATGTTAATGTGTGTGACTTAACATTTACATGAATGGGCACGATTCTCTGAGATATTATTAGAAATTCTCAAGCACTGTTAATTATTTGTGTTATGTTTTGTAAATAACTCTTAATTGAGTTATGTGATGCATAAACTAGGATTTGGGGTTAATATGCATGTACATCGAGGAATTTCAGATAATGGATAAATATTACAGATGGTTTCTTATAGGTGAAGTAAATTACACTTATTGGTGTAATAAGATGTTCAATTGCATGAATTCAGTATGTATGTGCCAAAATTGATTGAGTTTGAAATATTTATGAATTTTTAATCTGTCTGCATGCATGATATAAACATTACTCAGTAATTACAATGATTTGAAATATACTGTTCTGCCAGTTGTAGAATGATACCGTATGGTGATTTGAATTGAAATCAAACAGATGAGATAATGGAAACCCTAAAAGTAGGGTGTTGCCATGTGATTAGTGAATGAGATAACCCTAAGAGTAGGGTGTTGGCATGTGATGAATGAATAAGGCAAATGAAACCCTAAGGATAGGGTGTACGATGAATCAAGTATTTTGATATCAATTTTCAGTATGAGATGTGATGATGTTTAACAGTTAAATTGCATGATTTTATTTTAGTACCAAATTGACATACATTCTGTTTATTTAAGAATTTTAGTTTGTCTGCATGTATTATATAATAATTTCTTGGTAATTATCATAAAGTGAGATACTGCTATAACAGTTCTGGAAAGACAATGTTTTGTGAGTCGATCTGGAATCAGATCAAATGTGTCCTAGGTTAAGGGACCTATACAGATGATTGATCGGAGGATCAAGAAACTCACGAATTGTGAGATACCATTAGTGATAGCTTTGTGGAGAAATCTTAACCTAGAGGAAGGCACGTGGAAACACGAGTCAGGAATGAATGATAAGTTTCCTTTTCTCTTTTAGGAATTTCGGGACGAAATTCTTATAAGGGAAGAAGATTGTTACGACCCATATCAGGGTTAGTCAATAAATACCTTGAATTACGTAAAACACCTCAATTAGTGCTAAGTTTTTGTTAAACATCATGAATAATCAAGATAAGACAACATGTGAATCAATAGTCAAGATTTAATCATCTGAGGTAATTAATGATAATAGTAATGATGATTATTGAGTTAATTGAGTTGAGTTGAGTGCTGACTAATGCAATTAGTGTTGAATATCAAATTAAATATCATGGTTAATCAAATAAGTTAATATGTGAATCAATGGTTGAGATTGAAACCTCTGAGGCAATTAATGATAATTGCAATGTTAATAATTAAGTTAATTAAGTTAAATTAAGTACACAGATGTGATTAGTGCTTTGGTCAAGTGTTACTAATTGATTAGCATGATTTCTTGCACTGAGGGTGTAGAAGATTTTACACTTGAAAATTTGCAAGAGAAATCGTCTCAATCGGACACTTGAGGCAAAAGTTATCCCTTTTTCTAGTTCTTTGGACCTTGGCTGCAATTTACCCATTATTGGCTTATAAACCCTTTTCCCTTTCTTTTCTTTTTCTCGATCATCTTCACCCGATAGAACAGCAACCGCTTAAAGCGGCGCTGAGCAGGTCAATCGACCCCGAGCAGCAGGAGCAAGGGCGGGCATGTGCAGGGGCGATTCTCGGCCCCTTCAGCTCCGGAACGGCCGCGTCCACCTCCTTTTCCCTTTCCCTCCCGTTCCATGCCCAGCCGCGACCAGCAAGGCGGCGCCCCAAGCAGGCGGCCGACCTACAGCTGGAGCTGCACGAAGCAGCGCCCAGGGAGGGGCTCTTTTGGTGCGGCCTGAACCCAGGGACGACACCTTGAGCTCGTCCTAGTGCTTCAGGCATGAATCCGCAACACCTGCCAATCCCCTCCTTCTCCTTTCTCATTTCTTGGATGCCCCAAGCTGCTAGGCGGCGCCTCAACAAGCAGCTTCAGCTGCGTGAAGCGGAAGCCAGTAGCAGTGGCCCAAAGCCACTTTGGGCGCAGCAGTAGCCCCAAGCAAAGTCTCTGAGGGTCCCAAACCCGGATTCGTATTCGATTAGCCACAAGAAGCAACATATCAATTGAACTCTTCAACGTGCTGTACGTGAAGAAGCTCCTGTTGCTTGCAGCAGGTTCAAACCTAAAGTTTTAGGCACAAGAAGCACCATGGAAATGGTTCTTTGGCTCTGATTTTGAGGTCCAAGTAAGCTTCTGCAGCCCCCTAGCCACGAGCAACTCATAGTCCTTGATTCGTCTTTAATCTAGTTCATTTTCAATGAACTTTCTGTTTCTGCACAGGTTGCACGGCATGCAAAGTTACAGATAGCAGAACGAGTTTCTGCCCAGGTGCACGACGTGCAGCCCAGGTGCACGGCGTGCACTCTGCTGTATAGGGAAGAATTAGGCGTGGTTGTGGACATTTTTCGGTGTATACGAACACACCGAAGTGGGTGAGTAGTAGTTCATTTAGAAATCAGTATTTAACTCAACTTAAACGCTTAATTGCTTCTGTATCAATTGATATAACTTTTAAACAGTGTAGTACATAAAATAGAGTATATTAGATTCATTGGAATTGAATTACTTAATATGCTTAGTGAAAATGATGAAATTTCTTGTATTATAGTTGCTATGTATTTACTGACTTCAAAATAGACGTTTAACATCGAAATTGGATAAATGATTCTGATTCATATTTAATTACGATAAAGGATATATATGTGCTTCTTGTGATGTTCAGATTGTGCATTATGTATGGAATGTAATTTTCCTGTTTATATGTTTATTTGTTAATCAAGTATAGACCTAGATGCCCTAACACCGTAGAACCCCTTAGACGGGTCTGCAACTTTGGGGTGAAACTCGTGTTGCAACATCATCCGTGCTTGTGTCGCGGACAAACGAGGAAAGAGAAAGGTAGTGTCTAACAACAATCGTGCTTGTGTCACGATGGCATTGCGATAACAAAAGAAAACATGGTTATCCAACACCATTCGTGCTTGTGTCGCGAAGGTAACCCTGTGACTCTCCGCCAGTGTACTCAGGTTTTAGGAGGAGTCGAGAGCACACGTGGTTGTGCAGCACACGTGGTTGTGCGATGAGGCAGAGGATCCTGTGTCCTGTGCAGACCAGGACGAGTAGTCAGACTTAGCATTTCCCGGGTGTGTCGCTAAGTCTTGTACGGTGGGACCGTAGCATGGACTTGTTGCGGATCTTTATATGCAGAGTACACTGCATATATTTAGGGCATAATAATAAAATGAATAAATAATCATGTAGGTTCACAGTAAATTTATATAACTGTTTATTTACTTGAAATACATGTTGATGCTTAGAAATGTGGTTATTATCTGTATATTTGTTATGTTATTAGAACTGCCTTGCTTAGTTCTGCATTTATGTTTATTTTCAGTTTATAAACCTGATGAGTTGTTTAATGATAGCTAAGTGAAATGCTATTCACTGAGCGAGTAGGCTCATACCTCTACTCAAAACATTTTCAGGTTATCATCAGCAGTAGGAAATCAGAAGGATCGATTTATCCTTACGCCTAGTCGATAGAAGGTTCGTAGTTAGTAGTTAGAGGTCTCTTAGTCTTTTCCCCTCGATCTTTGGGACAAGGTGTGAGTGAGGGAGTGAATGTGTATAAAGATGTAAATTATCTATTGTGCTTTATTTTATGTCAAACAATGTAATATGCTGTAACCTCTGTTTATATTGCTAGTCAGTTTAATAAAGATGCTTCTGCAGTTTGTTTAGTTTCATTTTACAACATAAATCGGATTATCCTATTAATCTCTTTAAAATGCTTTAAAAAGTGAAGAGTGGTTGGCTTACGTGTAAATCCCATCCTATCGCGTCCTAATCTCGTGGTTTGTGGTTAATGTGAGATTGGTGCGTGACAATCATACTATTCCCTGCAAGATCATCATTATCTTTGCATGCTTTATAACAAGGCTCAATAACATCACTTACATATAATACCCCAGATCAACACAATATTGCATTAATGAGCTTGGAGATATTCATAAACAATCATAGAAGGGTTATATTAACATTAAGAACATTCCTTTATTACATCAACATGCAAGGAATCACGATATGATTAACCCTCATCATATTCATAATGCACATGTTTAGCATAAGAAAGTATCAACCATGTGGCTATGATAACCACCAATTAACACATTAAGGTTATGAACATATAAGGAGATTATTCCACCATCATGCCATCATATAATAAGCTTAAACATGAATACTCATCTTTACCTATTTGCATTAGAGTTAGGTTCAAAAAGATAAATTATATTAATGTTACTAATCAACACTCATACCCAAACCCTAACTCACTACATCCCCATTAGATTATAGATGCATAAGGTGAAGCATCACCATCTCATTCCATACTATTCTCAAGTATGAACCCACACATAATTCAAGGTGTAACCATCGATTTATAGCATACTAGGGTTTCAACAACAATAACATAGTACTTCATAATTGTATTAGTCATTCAAGTACTATTCATACCCAATTACCATCATTTAGTTATATTAAATATAGGTGTAACAAGCTATACCTCATTAGGGTTACATATCAACACAACATGGTTATCATCCCTTCTATTCATATGTGTGAATAGGTAATGCTACCTTATTAAGGGTAGCCCTCCATTTGTTCCATCATCATTCAACCCATGTCACCATACCACAATGTCACCCAGAACCATTGGATGTTTAAAAGATAAGACCATTGGTTGTTTACATAAGTAAACACCTTGGATAAACCACCTATGAATTCCTTGATTTTTTTCTCTAGAAAGAGTCACCATCTAACTCTAGACATCCCTTGATATACAACACAAAAAGTTCCATTGAGAGTAGGGTAAAACCCACGATCGACTGTTCATTTTAAACAAACCATCCATTTTGAACAAGTAAGCTCCTTCGGTTGATCATATAAAGGAAACCATATAAATCACATTATTAGGACCAACATATTACATTAGCCATCATTCCACTTTGTTGGAGGAATAAACATTAAATCTTGACCATTGGGTCAAGTTTCATATGTTAAAACCATCAATTATAGTATAGGTCTGACCATTGCATCAAGTGACCCAAGAAACCATTGGTCTAAGGATTAATTGATGCTAAAAATATATGATTAACTCACCATAGGTTTTGGATACCTGATCTACCATCATTAGTGACCATTGATTCACCATAGGTTGTTAGATCAGCACTATATTCATTAATCAACATCAAATATCAAACTAATATCACCATTGATTGATAGCATCATTAGGGTACTTAGTTGTTAATCACTAGGCTTCTAATTAGGCCAAAACATGACCAAAGGGGTGAACGTCAGTTGACACCCTTGGTTACCACCATCAATTACCATGAAGACAACACCATAGGGTTGTTGCAATGGTACCATCATCGGGTCATGGGTTTATAGAAGAAATCAGCTTAAAACGCTAAAATTGATCATTGGTTGATAGGTGCTTAGCACCATAGGTTGTCAAACCAACCTGATCAAAGTCATATTATACCTTAGGAATAATGTAAAAATGATCACAGGTTCATCTAGAACTGAAATCAGAACAGGGAGCATTATAAAAATCGAAATCCAAGTCAAGCATAGCTTTTTAGTGCATGGATCATCATTTTCAAGCAAGAACATGAGCTAGCAAGCTTATGGTAAGCAATAAACGTGGAGCAAGTTATAAAAATTTCCTATAATGAGAAGATAAACTCCCACACATAAGAAAACATGACCAGTTAGGGTAGAAAATCCAATCATAAGCAGTGAACTCGTCCATCTAGCACCTCTCTTCATCAAATGAGCAAACCCTAAGCATAAGGAGCAAGAAAGGTAGGGTTTTAGAACTTTAGAGTAATTTATACCATGGAACAGCAAGGTTCCGACATGGAGAAAGGTAGTAGGAAGGATAATAAAGAAATAAATGGAGGAAAGAATGGGATTCTTACTCTTTTAGGTTAAGATCACTAGAAGGAAGCATTTTAAACCCAAAAAGGAAGTCAATTGCAACCCTAGATTCTTTTTCCAAGAAGCTCCTCTCTTTCTTCCATTTGGATAGGAAATTCACAGCAGAACTGAGGGAGGACGAGGTTTGTATAAGGAGGGAGGTTGTGGATAGAAAATGGCTTGTTTTGGTTCTAAGGGATAAGTATACGAAACTTTAAGATAAAGAAAAAGAAAAAGTTAAAGTTCTAGTATCTTTGCAAGTGTCCATGGCCTTAAACTATTAAGAATATACACGCACACACACAAGCAGCTCCCCCACCATCCATAGAGACATTCTTATCCTTAGTTTCTTGAATTTCCAAGCAAAACAAATAACTCACTAGTTGATAGCTACTAAAGGTAGCTCATCCATGAAGGGGTAAACCCTAAAATACCCTTGGAGAAAATACCTTCAAATCAAGGTTTAAATGGGACCTAATGGCTCAAAAAGATCAATAATGATGAGAGAATATTGAAGGAAAATAATTTAAGTGATAAATTGCAAAGAAAACCTCTCAATCGGGTAAATTGCAGAAAAGTCCAAAATGTGCATAAAATTGCATAACTTGCTCAAACAGTGTCCAAATTGGACCAAATTTGAAACTTAAGATTGTATTATGATTTCAAAGAATATAACAAGGTTATATTAGAGTTTTAAGAATTCAATTATGATAATTAATCTTATTCAACTCATTAAGCAAGTTTAGGGGTCTTACATGGGTAGCATTGATGTGCGACTAGGCATCACTCTTTGCTTGTGAAGTCATAAGTTAGTTATGAACATTCATTGCCAATGTGAAATGGAACCTATAGAGTCACACACATATGATCAACTTGGAATAGGAGTTTATCCATGAATGATGTTTAGATTGATTACTAAAGTGTTTAGGTACTCAATTAAACATTCAATCAATAGACTTGACTCAGAATCATCAAGTTCAAGTGTTGAACCAACTGATTAGGGTCTCAGATTGATTGAGAACTGCATTGACCGAGTTATGCACAACCTGGACCACCAACTGACTGGTTCACTGGGTGAACCGATTGGCTCATGGTCAGTGAGATGACTGGTTCACACTAGTGAACCGATTGGTTCACATGGACCAACCGATCAGGTGTTGGGTTTCCCAGTTTGTGAGAAAAGATTTTCATTTCACTAGTTCAATTTGATTGGGACAATAATTAATCTTTGCATTAACTAGAAACGAACAAGGAAAGTCAATTGTGAGCAAGTATGGGAAGTGAAAAGACCAGTTCACTAAGTGAACCGACCGGTTCACACTCCCAACCGACTGTTTCAAAAGTGAACCGATCGGCTCACCTGCCCAAACAACCGGTTGAGTTATGAAACGACTGGTTCTCCTGCCACAATACAATCAGTTCATGGAAAATCTAGACCCTTCTACTCCCACACAGACTAGGACTCGGACCCTGCCCTCTACTATAAATAGAGGGGTACAGGGGGCTTCTCAGAAGACACAACTTAGAACATCAGTTGCTCTATGAAGTTGTTGTCCTCATCGGTTGTGGTAACCAACAGAGCCCAAGAAAGTTCCACCCATCCAGGAAGGAACAACGAGGGAAAGACAAATGTAGAAAAGTGACTAGTGGTGGGAGAGTGTACTAGTACATCGACAAAAGGGGATGACTCCTTCTAGTCGATCCATCAGGATTACTATAGTTCCCGGTGGTCCGTGTGGACTATCTATAGAGGTGGGAGATTTCTACCTCAGGAGGACGACTGTCAACTGCAATCCGGGTCTACACCACGAGCTACACAGTCACCATCAAAGACTAGGTGGTTGAAGACCGCACTAGCTGTGAGGTATTATTGCTGAGCAAGCCTCAGGACCAAGTATATCTCACTAAACCATCTTTCCATTGCATAGTTGTTGATGTGATCTGATGGTTATGGGTTTGTGGTTAGATAAATTTTTTGTTTCCACTACCTATTTTATCCCACAAAACCCAACATTGGTATCAAAGCGAGGTTAACATACTATGTTTTAGGATAAATTGATATGATCACATTTTGGATTTTTGCCCTTTATTTATTGCATGCGATGCGAATACGTTAACTAGCTAATGTGCATTTCTGATTAAACACCACAAATCCCTATATACATATATGATATGGTATATATATGCAATCGATACGCGTCGCCCTAAAATGGTTTTGATGGTGGATGTGTAGTGTGATTATGGCCTATAAACCCCTATGTGTGTGCATGGTTCGTTGTGGTTGTTTGCATCTTGGTCTAGGTACCGAGTCCTTTCTTCTATTTCAGATGTAACTTGAGATAACTCAAGCCTTCTCTTCTACCTTTGGTCCCCCCGAATGTAACTCGGGGTTTCCCAAAGATATATGTAAAAGTAGGATACTTTTATTTCCTGTTATGTCAAAGAATGGTGAACGCCCAGACGAGTAAGGTGATTGGCTAATGGTGCGAGACGAGCGACTGGTGGCCTGACGAGGAGCATGACGACCCGAGGAACCGACCATCTGGAGGAGCCAGACGATCAGTTGGTGACAACCAACCAACCGACCAGGAGGCGAGCCGATCAGTCATAGGATGAGTTGATCAACCCAGAACGGCCCAAGCACAGATCTTCATCAACAACAGGTTGTTGCATGTGATGTAGACCTAGATGACCATAATTCCTTGTGGATCAAGGAATTACAAATAGGATGGCTATAATCATTACTTTATTGATTCACATGTTTTCTTGTGGGATATAGCATGTATATGACACGTACTATATATGTGGTGATTGGATATGTATATGTATATAAATACCAAACCCCTCAATATAATATTAAATCTTAGATGCTTTCCATAAGTAGCACACATGAAAAGCTTGATCGACAAGTGTGGGCATCCCAAGTGTGGTGCGCTAGCTATCTCGTGGAAGTGTGATGGTAGTTGTGTGGACCCGCCAAGCATGGTGCACTCCTATCGTTTTGGCTTTTGGGTCAGGATTAACTAACTGATCTTAATGAGATTAAGCACTTAAAGGTATGGAGATGACTATGGAAAAGAGTTGTGCATATCATCTATCCAAGAATTGCATAAGATGTAATCATTAAATGTTACCTACCTTAATAATTGATTATGGACACTGGCATTGGTCGGGTAATAACTCTATTGTTTTGGATCTTGGCTCACTAGAAGGTTGTACGCAACAATATTCCGAATTGATGGCGAGGACTATCAATTTGATCAAAATAGTAGGAGCGATAATTAATTAAAGGCCTAATTAAATATCATCAATTTATTCAAATCAAATCAAAAGGAGTTTTGACAAAATGCAAATGATTTCTCTTGAAGAATCAAATGCCAAAGAAATCATCGTTCAAATTGGACAATTTAATTGAGATAAATTTCCATAACTGGTTAAGGACTATGAGAAGTGTTCTGCATATTCCTAAGATACCAGAGCCTATAGAATCCACTCTATATATGCCTAAGGAGTTGTTTGAATGCAAGCTGACAGAGGGAGATTCAGTTAGACCCCATGTGCTCCATGTGATTGGGCATATAGAATGTCTAGAGAAACTGGGATTTCCTTTGGGTCAAGAGTTGGCCACGGATATGATTTTGCAATCGTTGCCTAAATCATATAGCCATGTCAAGTAACATGGCTAAACTGCTGTCAGAGCTACTTGCCATTTTGACAAATGTTGAAGCACAAATGAAGAAGGATAGTTCCATGATAGTGATCAGTGGAATGGAGTCCAAGGATACATGCAAGGCAGAGAAACGTTCTCCCGCCAAGATGAAGTCTAAGTCTTATGCACTCAAAATATGGAGAGGATTAAGGGGATCAAGGAAGATGAAGCAAGAGTTAGAGATATCTACTTCCGATTAATGCGTAATTGAGATTAACTTTACTACTACTTCATCATGGGTACTTGATGCCCAATGTGGATCACACATTTGTTCAAATGTGAAAGATCTAAAAAGAAGGAGGCCTTTAGTGAAAGGTGAAGTTGAACTACGTGTTGCTAACGGAGAAATAGTTTCTGCTAGTGTTGTAGGAACCTATGATTATCTCTACCAAGTGGGCTAATAATAGAGTTATAGAACTGCTAATATGTACCTACCATTAATAAGAATATCATTTATGTATCTTGTTTGGACAAGGATGGATTTGAATTTCTTATTAAGAATGGAAAATGTTCCATTTTTAAAGATGGGATCTTTTATGGCAGTGCTCCAATGTCTTATGGTCTATATTTTATACATCTACAGACAAGTGTATACAATGTAAATACCAAAAGACAAAAACTCAATGACTCAAACAAAACATACCTTTGGCATTGTCATCTAGGGCACATAAATGAGAGTCACATATCCAGACTCCATAAAGATGGATATCTAGACTCTTTTGTTTATGAATCAATAGACACATGAGAATCTTGTTTATTGGGCAAGATGACCAAGACTCCCTTTTAGGAAAAGGTGAGAGAGCTAGTGATCTATTAGGACTCATACATACTGATGTATGTGGGCCTTTTAGAACAAATGCTAGAGGTGGGTATCCGTACTTCATTACCTTTACTGATGACTTCAGTAGATATATTTATGTTTACTTGATGAAATATAAATCAGAAACCATTTAAAGGTTCAAGGATTTCATGAATGAAGTACAGAACCAACTTGGCAAAAGTATTAAGGCACTTCAATCCGATCGAGGTGGAGAATACCAAAAGCCAAGAGTTTGAGGACCTTCTGAGAGCATGTGGTATTGTGTCACAATGGACTCCACCTAGAACACCACAGCATAATGGTGTGTCAGAAAGAAGGAATCACACATAAAATACTAGATATGGTGTGATCTATGATGAGTTTTTCTAGTCTTCTGACAACCTTTTGGGGTTATTCTCTTGAAACCATCACGTTTACACTTAACCGCGTACCATCTAAATCAGTTCAAAAGACACCATATGAGATATGGCATGGGAAGTATCCCAATGTGTCTGTTATGAAGATTTGGGGCTGTGAAGCTTATGTCAGGAAAATGTTTTCTAAAAAGCTTGGATCCAAATCAGATAAATGTTATTTTGTTGGATACCCTTTAGAGACCAAAGGATATTACTTTTATTCTCAATCTGGTAATAAAGTGTTTGTTTCCAGAGATGATGTATTCCTAGAAAAGGAATTTATTTCCAAAGGAAGCAGTGGGAGAAAAGTATAGATTAAAGAGGTTCGAGACCAATAAGAAAACATTGAACCAATAGATGAATAAAAGGAAAATAGAGATTCACAAGTGGTTGTGGAATCTCAGTCTCCTCAAGTAACACAGACACCTCGTAGATCTAATAGGACACGCCTTGAGCCTGAAAGATTTGAATATCTTGTGACTCAAGAAGGCAGTGAGTTGGTCATAGATGATGAACCAACTACCTATCTAGAAGCTACATAGGGACCAGATTATGAGAAATGACTTAAGGCCATGAGATCTGAGATGTAATCCATGTATACCAACAAGGCATGGACTTTGGTGGATCCACCTGAAGGGGTAAAACCCATAGGGTGCAAGTGAGTCTTCAAGAAGAAGACCGACATGGATGGCAATGTGCAAACTTATAAAGGCAGATTGGTTGTAAAGGGTTTCAGACAAGTTCAAGGTGTTGACTATGATGAAACCTTTTCACCAGTTTCCATGATTAGGTCCATCAGGATCATGCTTGCTATTGCAGCCTACTATGACTATGAGATTTGGCAGCTGGATGTTAAAACCACATTCCTTTATGGAAATCTTACTGAGGATGCGTACATGACACAACCTAAAGGTTTTATTAATTGAAAGGATGCAAATAAAGTCTGTAAGCTGCAAAGGTCAATCTATGGATTGAAGCAAGCATCTCGGAGCTCGAATCTTTGATTTGAAGAAGCAGTCAAAGAGTTTGTCTTTAGTCAAAATTAAAGATGAACCCTATCTATACAAGAAGGTTAGTGGGAGCATGACTAAATTCCTCATATTGTACGTAGATGACATAGTGTTGATGGGTAATGACATCCCTACTTTAAAAAAGGTAAAGACATGGCTTGGAAATACATTTTCAATGAAAGACTTGGGAGAAGCATCCTATATCTTAGGAATCCAGATCTATAGAGATAGATCCAGAAGGCTTCTTGGACTAAATCAAAGCACATACATTGACAAAGAGTTGAAGAGGTTCATAATGGAGAACTCAAAGAGAGGAAACATACCCATGGTTCATGGAGTTCCTGTCTCTAGAGCTCAATGTCCCAAATCTTGTAAAGAGAGGGAACGGATGAGTGGGATTCCATATGCATCAGCAATTGGATCCATCATGTATGCAATGTTGTATACTCGTCCCAATGTCTCGTATGCACTCAGCATGATGAGCAGATGCCAATCAGATCCCAGAGATGCTCACTAGACAGTCGTAAAGAACATCCTAAAGTACTTTAGAAGGACTAAGGATCAATTCCTCGTCTACGACAGTGAAGAAGAGTTGGTGGTAAAGGGTTAAACTAATGCAAGCTTCCAAACCGATGAAGATGATTACAGATTGCAGTCAGGATTTGTGTTTTTCCTTAACAACAGAGTTGTGATATGGAAGCGTTCCAAGAAAGAGACAGTTGTGGATCCTACAACAGAGTCTGAGTATATTTTTGCATCCCATGCAGCAAAGGAGGTTGTGTGGATCAAGAAGTTCATCTCTAAACTTGGGGTGGTTCCTAGCATTTGTGATGCAATTGAGCTTTATTGTGACAACAATGGAGCTATTGCACAATCTAAAGAACCCATATCACATCAACGGTCCAAGCACATACAACGGCACTTCCATCTCATACGATAGATCGTACACTGAGGAGATGTGAAGATTTACAAAGTACCAACCGAAGACAATATTTTTGATCCCTTGACTAAGGTACTTTCATAAGAGAAGCATGATGGTCATGCTAGATCACAAGGACTGAGGTTCATGGGTGATTGGCTCTAAGTGCAAGTGGGAGTCTGTTGGTATGTATGCCCATAGAGCCAGTCATATGATGATTGTAATGGCATACTTTGTAAATTATTTGAATAATAATAAAGGCAATTTCCGTCTATGTGTTTTAACTATTTTTTTGAGATAATAATATTACATGATAGATGTCTAGATATTGACAAAACTCAATGATGTATGTCTTCAAGTACGTGACTTGAACAATGAGATCATACAAATGTTAAGAATATGTACATTCTCTCTAATGTCCCTAGTCAGTTGTTATTGTGGAAATAACCATAGACATCAATAACACAGAAGACTAGAGTGTGTGTTGGTTGATGACAGAATCTCATCAGTCATGATATATGATTTCAAACCAAGCACACACTTGACATGTTAGAGAACAGTGTATCGGACAAACCCACCGTAAGAGTGATGCATGGAAACCATACTTGGTTATTCAGGATAATCTCTTATAGTATTGATGGTGACTGTGTTTCTTTGACCTGAAATCACTGCACTCATCACATGTTGTTGGGTACACTTTGACATCATCAAATGCGGTCCTGAAATATGGATTGTTATAAAAGTGATGATTGGGTGGCTTTGACACATGGGGTTTTGAATGTGATTGATAGATATGGAATTTGTCCCTCCTTAGGGAGTATGATATCCTGGCGACTTGATAAGCGAGACTGAGAAATACATGGCCATGTGCATGCGAGTCAATATATGATATTGAGCTTGCATATATCTCAAACAGTCTCCTCTGGTTCAAGAAACATGGATTGAATGTTTGTAGAGGATGACAAGTCCATGCCTCAAGTTCAATCTGGATATTAGTGATAAAGGGACTATACACTCACTGTAACACCAATAACAGATTGTAGGTTGAAAGTTGTTCTCCAACTTTCCCTTTCACTTGGGTAGCACTGATGTGTGACTAGGCACCACTCTTTGCTTGTAAAGTCATAAGTTAGTTATGGACATTCACTGCCAACATGAAATGAAACCTATAGGGTCACACACATAGGATTAACTTGGAAGAGGAGTTTATCCATGAATGATGTTTATATTGATTACTAAAGTGTTTAGGTACTCAATTAAACATTCAATCAATAGACTTGACTCAAAATCATCAAGTTCAAGTGTTGAACCAACTGATGAGAGTGTCAAAGGGATTGAAAACTACATTGAATGAGTTTTGCACAACCTGGACCACCAACCGACCGGTTCACTGGGTGAACTGGTCGGCTCATGGTAAATGAGACAACCAATTCAAACTAGTGAACCGGTCGGTTCACATGGACCAACCGAGTTGGTGTTGGGTTTCCCAGTTTGTGAGAAAAGATTTTTCTTTCACTTGTTCAATTTGATTGGGACAAGAATTAATCTTTGCATTAATTAGAAACGAATAAGGAAAGTCAATTGTGGGTAAGTCTGGGAAGTAAAATGACTGGTTCACACTCCCAACTGGCCGGTTCAAAAGTGAACCGACCGGCTCACCTGCCTAAATGACCGGTTGATTTATGAAACAACCGGTTCGCCTGCTGTAGTATAATCAGTTCATGGAAAATCTAGACCCTTCTACTCCCGCACAGACTGGGAAACATGACCATGCCCTCTACTATAAATAGAGGGGTACAGGGGGCTTCTCAGAAGACACAACTCAGAACATCAGTTGCTCTGCAAAGTTGTTGTCCTCTCTGGTTGTGGTAATCGAGAGAGCCCAAGCAAGTTCTACCCATCTAGGGAGGAACAATGAGGGAAAGACAACTGTATAAAAGTGACTGGTGGTGGGAGAGTGTATCGGTGACTAGTACACTGACATAAAGGGACGAATCCTTCTAGTCTATCCATCAGGATGAATATAGTTCCTGGTGGTCCGTTTGGACTATCTACAGAGGTGGGAGATTTCTGCCGCTCAGGAGGACAACTGTCAACCGTAGTTTGGGTCTACACCAAGAGATGCACAAACGCCGTTTTTGAGAACCCATTACGCTAAATGAGATTACTCAAAATATAAAACACAATCAATCACCAATTAACCGCATACCCAAAAATATGGGTAAATTAAAATTGATTTCAACATCAACACCCACTCAGAAACATTTGCATAAGAGCTCAATATCTTTCTTGTATCCATACTTGCCAAGAATTTGATACAAATTGTTCTATCACCTTACCTACAACATTTCTACATAGGAGAACAATATTTGTATATACCACACAACAAACATTAACATGCTGAAAAAATTTTGATTCGTTTGAAACACCATATACAAACTTTTCCTACCCGAATCTGAGAGTACAGGGACGAATCTAGGACACACTAGACATCTAATCAACTTTTTCAAAGATTCATTACTATAGCTCCTCTTTGCTGCCACATGTTTGTTTTTGGCACATCCCATTACCTAAAAAAATGTAGCAAACCACAAGGGTAAGACCCATGTCCCAATAAGATATATAACCTCCAACAATGCTTATTGATTACAACATTTTAAATAGTATATAACTAAGCAGTTGGAGTATTTAATAATCAATTGAACAGTTCAAGTATGCTAAACAGATTAAGCAATTAATCTTAGCAACAAGTATGATCATCAATGCATATATAGATAACAAATAAATCCATTTCTTTGGATAGTTATCTACTCAAATTATCATCAAATTGCATCTAATAACAATCATTATCATTAATCTAACTATCATCATATTCCTTGCTAACAACATAAGCAATCTAGTAGCATAAGCATCCCTAACATTGTGAATATGTCTAATAACATAACATGGCTATCAATATTGGCATCTCAAATAAAGGGAATAGATATATATCATAAGTAGAACTAACATCATAACACAATGAACTACATAAGCATGATAAGTAGTTTAAGCATTTCTAATTACATAGGCATGGCTAGCAATATAAACATTGATAGAAGCAACATCTTAATCATCAGTGTCAGTATATTTGACAACATAAGCATGTTTACAACATGAGAAAAACTACAACATAAGCGTATCTATTATCTCTTATTGTACTATACATGATCTCAATGAAAAGAAAGCAAACAAGGGTTATCATCCAATATGAAGTGTTATGTATAACCCTAAATAGATTTGCTACACGACTGTCTTACATCTTTTATTTTTCCATGGGGAATTTGAATCGTACCATCCAAAGTAACCCATGTGAAGGGCTATTCAGTTCTGTATAATATCTAGGAGTGCCGATATCTTAAGATCTCTTCCCCTCGATCAGTATGAGTAAAACGGTAGTGACATATCAGTCAAAGCTGCCACCACAATGACATATTGTCAAGCTTCTAACCACTAGCCTGCCCTTGGCATAGGTCACGACACTAGAAACTAGGGTATACAAAACCATCTAATCCAAGGTACAACTATAGTTGTCCTCAATCACATCAGATGTATGAGGCATGACCATAGCCATCTTCCACAACCTACATTGTGGATGACAAGGATATATCCTCAACTTGCCACCCCCACATACTCAACAGTATGCACTCCGAGTTTCCCTTAGGAATACTCGTTTCACCATCCAGCAAGTTTTGACATTGAAGATGGCTCTACGGCACAGGGCACTACATGATTAGAGTTGCACTTGATTAGTTATGCCAATTGGGCGAATTAAGGATGCATCAAATAAGTGGACATACAAACCCTAATTCACTTCTAGCAAGCATATAAATATCACAATTTTAAAAAGATATAAAATATGTGAAACATAATTTATCATCTCATCATCACATGGTATTATTCACTTGCCATTCATGAGACCACACTAGTCATCATACTATCATAAGATATAAATCCTTTTCACAATATCACAGGGTATCAACCCTTATCAACACAAGAGGATGACACCTCATTTAGGGCTCAACCATGCCTAAAGGTCATTAAGACCATCATACTATCACAAGATATAAATCCTTTTCACAATATCACAGGGTATCGACCCTTATCAACACAATAGGATTACACCTAATTCAGGACTCAACCATGCCCAAAGGTCATTAAGACCATCATACTATTCCCTACAAGATCATCATTATCTTTACATGCCTTATAACAAGGCTCAACAACATCACTTACATGTAATACACCGGATCAACACAATATTGCATTAATGAGCTAGGAGATATTCATAAATAATAATAGTAGGGCTATATTAACATTAAGAACATTCCTTTATTACATAAACATGCAAGGAATCTAGATATGATTAACCCTCATCATATTCATAATGCATATGTTTAGCATAAGAAAGTATCAACCATGTGGCTATGTTAACCACCAATTAATACATTAAGGTTATGATCATATTAAGGAGGTTATTTCACCATCATGCCATCATATAAGAAGGTTAAACATGAATACTCATCTTTATCTATTTGCATTAGAGTTAGGTTCAACAAGATAAATTATATTAACGTTACTAATCAACACTCATACCCAAACCCTAACTCATGGCATCCCCATTAGATCATGGATGCATAAGATGAAGCATCACCATCGCATTCCATACTATTCTCAAGTATGAACCCACACATAAATCAAGGTGTAACCATCAAGTTATAGCATACTAGGGTTTCAACAACAGTAACAGAGTACTCCATGATTGTATTAGTCATTCAAGGACTATTCATAACCAATTACCATCATTTAGTTATATTAAAATTAGGTATAACAAGCTCTACCTCATTAGGATTACATATCAGCACAATATGGTTATCATCCCTTCTATTCATATGAGTGAATAGGTAAGAATACCTTATTAAGAGTAACCCTCCATTTTTTCCATCACATTCAACCCATATCACCATACCACAATGTCACCCAGAACCATTGGATGTTTAAAAGGTAAGACCTTTGGTTGTTTACATAAGTAAACACCTTGGATAAACCACCTATGAAGTCCTTGATTTGTTCTCTAGAAAGAGACACCATATAACCCTAGACATCCCTTTATTAACAAAAAAAAATCCATTGAGAGTAGGGTAAAACCCACAATCAACTGTTCATTTAAAACAAGCCATCCATTGTCAACAAGTAAGCTCCTTAAGTTGATCATATAAAGGAAACCATAAAAATAGCATTATTAGGACCAAAATATTACATTAGCCATCATTCCACTTCATTGGAGGAATAAACATTGATCTTGACCATTGGGTCAAGTTCATATGTTAAAACCATCAATTACAGTATAGGTCTGACCATTGCATTAAGTGGCCCAAGAAACCATTGGTCGAAGGCTTAATTGATGATACAACTATATGATTAACTCACCATAGGTTTTGGAGACCTGATCCACCATCATTAGTGACCATTAAGTCACCAAAAGTTGTTAGATCAACACTATATTCATTAATCAACTTTAAATATCAAACTAATGTCACCATTGATTGATAGCATCATTAGGGTATTTCGTTGTTGATCATTAAGCTTATAATTAGGCAAAAGCGTGACCAAAGGGGTGAAATTCAATTGACACCCTTGATCACCACCATAAATTTTCATGAAGACAACATCATAGGGTTGTTGCAATGGTACCATCATCGGGTCATGGGTTTATAAAAGAAATCAGCTTAAAACCCTAAAATTGACCATTGGTTGATAGCAGCTTAGCACCATAGGTTGTCAAACCAACCTGATCCAAGAATATTGTACCTTAGAATAAACTTACACATGTATACAGGTTCATATAGAACTGAAATCAGAATAGGGAACATTATAAAAATCGAAATCCAAGTTAAGCATAGCTTTTCAGTAAATGGATCATCATTTTCAAGCAAGAACATGGGCTAGAAAGATTATGGTAAGCAATAAACGTGGAGCAAGTTATAAAACTTGCCTATAATGAGAAGATGAAATCCCAATCAGAAGAAAACTTGAGCATGTAGGGTAGAAAATTGAAGTATAAGTTGTGAACTTGTCCATCTACCACCTTTCTTCATCAAATGAGCAAACCCTAAGCATAAGGAGCAAGAAAGGTAGGGTTTTAGAGATTTAGAGCAATTTCTACCATGGAACAGCAAGGTTACGACCTGGAGAAACGTAGGAGGAAAGATAACAAAGAAATAAATGGAGTAAATAATGGGATTCTTACTCTTGTAGGTCAAGATCACTAGAAGGAAGCTTTTCAAACCCTATAAGGAAGTCAATTGCAACCCTATATTCTTTTTCCAAGAAGCTCCCCTCTTTCTTCTTCCTTGGATAGGAAATTCATATAAGCACAGAGGGAGAATGAGGTTCATAGAAGGAGGGAAGTTGTAACATCCCAGGATTTGAGGCCTCGGATAAAACACTCTTAAAAGGAATGATTGGACTACCCATATCACCAAGGTGCACCTCCTTTTCCGGGAGCCCATCACTAAAGAACTCCATAGTTAAGCGTGCTCAGCTTGGAGTAGTAGTAGGATGGGTGACCAGTCGGGAAGTTGATCCTGGCTTGCGCGTCAGTGTGGACAAAGTGCGTAGTTAAGGCTAGTGGTGGTTTGTGGGGCCAGTCGTCATTCCTGAAACTCTACTAGAGCCTTGGGTAGTGGGCCCGGGTGTTACAGATGGTATCAGAGCCAATTCCCCTCCAGTAGCTGGGCCCACATGGACATGTCATGCCAGTTTTGAGCCGTGCAGTCCAGGCATGTAGGAAAGGGTTGTCCATGGTTGACGTAGCCACCCTTGCGCTGGTATTCCGTGATCGAGAGCTGGGTGTCTATGGGCCATTGTGGGTCTGCACTGAAATGGGGAAGAGATTATGAGGCCTTATAGTTGAGCCTTGACGAGGACGTCAAGAGTCTAAGTGGGGGAGATTGTAACATCCCAGGATTTGAGGCCTCGGATAAAACACTCTTAAAAGGAATGATTGGACTACCCATATCACCAAGGTGCACCTCCTTTTTCGGGAGCCCATCACTAAAGAACTCCATAGTTAAGCATGCTCAGCTTGGAGTAGTACTAGGATGGGTGACCAGTCGGGAAGTTGATCCTGGCTTGCGCGTCAGTGTGGACAAAGTGTGCAGTTAAGGCTAGTGGTGGTTTGTGGGGCCAGTTGTCATTCCTGAAACTCTACTAGAGCCTTGGGTAGTGAGCCCAGACGTTATAGAAGAGGTGGAGAGAAAATAGCTCGTTTTGTTTCTTAGGAATAAGTATATGAAACTTTAAGATAAAGAAAAAGAAAAAGTTGAAGTTCTAGTATCTTTCCAAGTGTCCATGGCCTTAAACTATTAAGAATATACAAGAACACACACAATCATATCCCCCACCATCCATAGAGACATGATTATCCCTTGTTTCTTGAATTTCCAAGAAAAACAAATAATTCATTAGTTGATAGCTACTATAGGTAGCTCATCCATGAAGGGGTAAACCCTAAAATACCCTTGAGGAAAACACCTTCAAATCAAGGTTTAAATAGGCTCCCCATGGATCAAAAAGGTAAAGAATGATGTTAGAATATCCAAGGAACATAATTCAAGTGAAAATTGCAACAAAAAAACCTCTCAATTGGGTAAATTACAAAAAAGTCCAAAATGTGCATAAAATTGCATAACTTGCTCACACAGTGTCCAAATTGGGCCAAATTTGAAACTTAAGCTTGTATTATGATTTCAAAGCATATCACAAGGTTATATTAGGGTTATAAGAATTCAATTATGATAATTAAGCTTACTCAACTCATTAAGTAAGTTTAGAGGCCTTACAACTATATACCCCTAATAGGGATTTTGCCCCCGAAATCTAAGGTAAACAAAGATGGTTACTTCATTTGCACCTCATCCTATTACCTTCATATGGTTACTTGCATATCATGGTGATGTCACGTCATTCATACATATCTCATCTTGGGTCAGCACAAAAAAACCCCACATAAGAAGACATTTGCAAATATTGAACATAGAAACTTGTTGTGCCACATGTACAAATCTAATAGTAACTTCAACTTTAAATTCTAGATATCATACTAAAATTATATCTATTGTATCAAAAAACCATCCATCGTTGATAGTGGTCTTTCCCATCTATCACTAGACCAGACACAACATTATAGAGTCACTTTTGTTTTTCCTTTCAAACAACATTTACAGGATCATCATCAACTCTCTCTCTCTATGGGAGAGGTATGCTTGGAATGTTCATTTAATAAACATCTCCAACATTCACATATTTCTCATACTGTTGATACATCTTGGATACTAGGATTCATTACCTTGGTATCCACCTCATGTGCTATAAGAAACTCACATCATTATCTCATCCACTTTTACCAACATAACAAATATCAAGAAATATAAGAGGAGTCTTCCTTATTATTGGAAGGGTCAAAAGCAAACTCATCACAAACTTTATGATCATGGAACCATAGTCCAAGAAACCTTATGCTATAATAAGCTATCCACCCTCATTTTTGCAGTGAATCCATACGTACCAAGTGGCAATGATCCACTTGAAATTTGTGCCCTAGAAAGGAAAGACACAAAGGGAAACATACTTCCCATACCATAGTAGTATTTTTCAAGGGTCACTAGCAAAAAGGTAACCAATTCTATTTTCATTATGCAGGTTACAACTTCTTATGTATCATTTTACCATTTTCATTTTGGGTTCCTTGCCATTAGCATAGGAATCATCATGATTAACATATCACATTACTCCTTCCTTGATGACTATTTATCCCACTAGGGTATGTTCTCTTATTTTATTAAAATTTTCAACTACTTATCAACAGGTAAATACTCATATTCCACATTTTCTTCATTAAACATGGATCATCTCCCTTAATTTCTTTCACATGCCATGCTGATTTTACATTAACACTTTCTTACACACATAGGTTGGTCTGAGATTAACTCAGGTTCCACCTTATTGCTTTGTCATTGTTCCCATTTATCTTCTCATTTTGTACTTGTTATAGGAGTTCTTTCCATCTTATGTGGATTTCATACCTTGATTCACTTTATAAGCATAGACTTATCTATCTTTTACTTTATTATCTTCTTGAATCACATCTTTAAGAACTCCTCCTTTTTCTAATTTGTATTCAGATTTAGATTTCATGGTGTTGTATCTTTCGTTTATAGTTACCAACATTCAAGTTTTGATAGATTATGATGCAATTTTCATCTTCTTTAAGGTAGGATTGAGATATTTGTACCATGAGTTCTTATTCATTATGCTCTTTAGATTGTCTCAAAATGACTACTTGATCAGAGTAATCAGAAAGATAACAATCTAAAAGTTCCATACTTACCTTTCTTCAATAATTGAATACCTAGCCAGGGCATCCAAGTACTGAGATTAGGCAGTATGCGCCATGTTTTTGTGTCACATTCCTAACTTAGACATCATCCTAGTCTTAAGTCCTAGTGTCCCTGTAGACTCAGTGAACCTAAAGCTCTGATACCAACTTGTGAGAACCCATTACACTAAACGAGATTACTCAAAATATAAAACACAATCAATCACCAATTTACCACATACCCAAAAATATGGTTAAATTAAAACTGATTTCAACATCAACACCCGTTCAGAAACATTTTCATAAGAGCCCAATATCTTTATTGTATCCATACTATGCCCAAAATTTGATATTAATTGTTCTATCACCTTAGCTACAACATATCTACATAGGAGAACAATATTTGTATATGCCACACAACAAACATTAACATGCTGAAAAAATTTTGATTCGTTTGAAATACCATATACAAACTTTTCCTACCCAGATCTAAGAGTACAGGGATAACTCTAGGACACACTAGACAACTAATCAACTTTCTCAAAGATTCATTACTATAGCTCCTCTTTACTGCCACATGTTTGTTTTTGTCACTTCCCATTACCTAAAAAAATGTGGTGAACCACAAGGGTGAGACCCATGTCCCAACAAGAGATATAACCTCCAACAATGCTTATTGATTACAACATTTTAAATAGTAGATAACTAAGCAGTTGGAGTATTTAATAATAAATTGAACAGATTGAACAATTCAAGTATGCTAAACAGATTAAGCAATTAATCTTAGCAACAAATATGATCATCAATGCATATATAGATAACATATAAATCCATTTCTTTGGATAGATATCTACTCAAATATCATCAAATTGCATCTAATAACAATCATTATCATTAATCTGACTATCATCATATTCTTTGCTAACATCACAAGAAATCTAGTAGCATAATCATCCCTGACATCATGAATATGTCTAGTAACATAACATGGCTATCAATATTGGCATCTCAAATAAAGGGAATAGATCTATATCATAAGTAGAACTAACATCATAACACAATGAACTACATAGGCATGATAAGCAGTTTAAGCATTTCTAATTACATAGGCATGGCTAGAAATATTAAACATAGCTAGAAGCATCATCTTAACCATCAATGTCAGTATATTTGACAACATAAGCATGTTTACAACATGAGCATAACTACAACATAAGCATATCTATTATCTCTTATTTTACTATACATGATCTTAGTGAAAAGAAAGCAAACAAGGGTTATCATCCAATATGAAGTGTTGTGTATAACCCTAAACAGATATGCTACACAGTTGTCTTACATCTTTTATTATGCCCTGGGGAATTTGAATCGTATCATCCAAAGTCCAACCGACCCCTGAAAAGGCCTATTCGGTTTCGTATAAGATCTAGGAGTGTCGGTATCCTAAGATCTCTTCCCCTCGATCAGTACGAGTAAAAAGGTAGTGACACATCAGTCAAAGTTGCCACCACAGTGACATATAGTCAAGCTGCCAACCACTAGTCCACCCTTGGTATAGGTCACGACACTCGAAACCAGGGTATACAAAACCCTCTAATCTGAGGCACAACTGCAGTTGTCCTCAATCACATCAGATGTATGAGGCATGACCATAGCCATCCTCCACAACCTACATTGTGGATGACAAGGATACATCCTCAACTTGCCACCCCCACATACTCAATAGTATGCGCTCTGAGTTTCCCTTAGGAATACTCGTTTCACTATCTGGAAAGTTCTGACACTGAAGATGGCTCTACGGCACAGGGCACTACATGATTAGAGTTGCACTTGATTAGTTATGCCAATTGGGTGAATGAAGTCTGCATCAATCAAGTGGACATATAAACCCTAATTCAATTCTAGCATGCATATAGATATCACAACTTTTAAAAGATATAAAATGTGTGGAACATAATTTCTCATCTCATCATGACATGGTACTATTCACTTGCCATTAATGAGACCACACTAGTCATCATACTATCACAAGATATAAATCTTTTCATAATATCACAGGGTATCAACCCTTATCAACACAAGAGGATTACACCTCATTTAGGGCTCAACCATGCCCAAAGGTCATTAAGACCATCATACTATCACAGGATATAAATCCTTTTCACCATATTACAAGGTATCAACCCTTATCAACATAGGAGGATTACACATCATTCAAGACTCAACCATGCCCAAAGGTCATTAAGACCATCATACTATTCCCTGCAAGATCATCATTATCTTTTCATGCCTTATAACAAGGCTCAACAACATCACTTACATATAATACACCAGATCAACACAATATTGCATTAATGAGATTGGAGATATTCATAAACAATCCTAGCAGGGTTATATTAACATTAAGAACATTCCTTTATTACATCAACATGCAAGGAATCTAGATATGATTAACCCTCATCATATTCATAATGCACGTGTTTAGCATAAGAAAGTATCAAACATGTGGCTATGTTAACCACCAATTAACACATTAAGATTATTCAACTCATTAAGCAAGTTTAGGGGCCTTACACCGTCAAAGACTAGGTGGTTGAAGACCGCACTAGTTGCGAGGTATTGTCATTGAGCAAGCCTCAGGACTAGGTATATCTCACTATACCATATTTCCTATTGCATAGTTGTTGATGCGATCTAATGGTTATGGGTTTGCGGTTAGATAAAATTTTTATTTCCACTGCCTGTTCTATCCCACAAAACCCAACATGGGGCTTAAGGGTCATGGATAGATGGTGCATGACATTTTTCCTTCCTCTCCTAGGGTATAAGGATTTTCCCTAAAGCCACCACTTATACATTTATCGTATATTATCTCTGTTGTCAGTTTTTTTAACTACCTTTTGTTTATTCTCATGTGGGTAGGGCATATGCAAAACATGGTTACGCCCTCAACTTCATCAAGGGTAGGTTTGAGAAGGAAATTCCTTTCAACTTAATTATTCTCCCACTATAGACTAGATACTATAACAAAATGTAGGTGACACGTTTTAGCATAGGAATCCCTCCTCATAATCATAAGGGAATCCCTGAGCGTAGGATTCCCTCCTTGGGACTTAAGGGGGTATACTAATATACTATTACTATCTCCGCCTACTATTAGGGTTTGCATGTACTTATG
The DNA here is from genome assembly GCA_963693085.1 of Alisma plantago-aquatica. Lineage (NCBI taxonomy): Eukaryota > Viridiplantae > Streptophyta > Magnoliopsida > Alismatales > Alismataceae > Alisma > Alisma plantago-aquatica. Next base: position 1,395,753,162 of record OY856409.1, read on the forward strand.
TACCACCTTTCATTACTCATTTTATTTGCCATGGATCATGATATACAATCATGTTTACAAGATAACATACATATTATTGTTCATTCTCTTTCCCTGAGTCTTACTTGAGTTTTTCATAAATGACTTCTTTCCTTCACTAATCATGTATACTCAAGATTAAGGGTTTTAAGGATAATTTTCTTATCATATGCTTTTCTCTTTCATATATCGTAATTATGTACTCTATATATACCTGGTTTATTCTACTTCCTAGAAGTTTCTTGGATTTCTCCTCATAGGAGAAGCATACAATATATAAAATATGTTTCTCATTTTCTTATTTATTATTTCAAAGTTGGCATCGGATACATTAACCTTAACTTTCTTAAAACCTTACCTTAGATGAGGAGAGAAGGAAAACACAAGGCTTAAAAAGGACACTCCTAGGGTTAAAGGGAATATAGATGATAGGGGAATGAAGTTTATATGAGAAGACCTAAATGTGTGTTATTTTGGGTAAATCCTCAATATTTGACCAAGAATGAGTTAGAGTGGCCCCAGGAGTCCTCATAACTAACTAGTTTTGTTCACAGTGGGACCCAATAGGGCATCCACGCAAATGGTATAATACAAAGATCTGTGTAAAGATAAAGTAGCGGAAACATAACTATCACAAAGTTACATGATAATTTACATAAAATTGTTCCTCACCAAAAAAGGTGGCATGAAAAAATAAAAAGGTATTCACCTAATAACATATAAGGCCACTTTTAGAGGGCAACCCAACCATTCCAAGATATCCTAAAGTCAATTCAAGTATGTGATCTTCCTATATCCATCTACCATGAAGCTTCTAGACCTGGGTAGTTTTGGAAACAACACCCAACGAATGACAAGAAAGATATGAGTCTAAACATGTATGTGTATGTGTAGATTAATAATATATGGGCATTATCATGGATGGTAAGTATAAAAGGGTTTTCCCAGGAAAAGAGGGGCTATTAACATATAGGTAAGTTCTAAAAGTACTAATTAAAACAATGAGGAATTAATGAGTTACAAAGCATCAAAAAGTGTCTTGTTGTTAATAAATTCATAATATCACAAATGAATAAAGTGCATGAATATATGAGATAGACCAAATAACTAAAATAGGGCTATAACACCATTGGATTATGAAGTAAACAAAAGTAAGGGTGGAATCACAAACCCCATAAAAAATATGTATATCTTAATATATAAATAGTTGTTCTAATACACAACTATTCCACATAAATAGTCTAACTGTAGGGAAATATGGCTACAGAATAGGAGAAGGAAATAAAAATTTTGTCTACCATATTCCACATAACCAACAGATCGCCTCAATTACTATAAGATGAGAAGGATGGTTTCGAGGATATACCTAGTCCTAGAGAAAGTCCAACAACAATCCTCATTGTTGTAGTTACACAACTATTACTCATGGTTGTACTGCGACTCATCTGACTTCTCCTCCATGGACAACATACTTGAATGTCATCTTCTATTGCAATTCCTCTTGTCACAGACTGCTAGTTGATGATGCCCTCCTAGCGACAGACAATAGTCTCTCACCTCTAGACAAGTCCACACGGACCGCCTAGAACTCCTGTCGCCCTACTAGAATAGACAGGAAGGATTCGTCCCTCTGGTTGGTTTACTAGTCACCAACTTTCTCTCCCACAAGAATTATCTCAATTGTTTTCTCCCTTGCTATCCCTCCCTAGTCAGGTATAACTTGCTTGGGCTCTCTCAGATACCATGACCGGAGAAGACAACCTTTATCAGAGCAACTGATTCTTGATTATCTATGTTGTACACTGGGAAGCCTCCAGCACCCCTCTATTTATAGGCGGGGTTTGGGTTAGGGTTCACAATCTGTGTGGGAGAGGAAGGGACCGAACCTCAAAATTTCATAATAGTTATGGAACTTTCGCAACCTGTGACAGCCAAACCATTCATCTGGAAAGCAATACAGTCAGATCGTATGCCAGACAATCATCTAGCTCAGTCCAGACAGTTGTTTGGTCTTTCCCAGTCGCACACAAAATTGGCAATTCGTTTCCAATTATTATTACATATCAATTACTTGCATAATAAGTAATGTGCAACCAAAATGAACTTGGAAATATCTAGAACCTTCCCTTAGCCAAACTAGGCCATCTCGCTCACCCAGACAGTGGTCTGGTGAGCCAAGCTAATCCTGTTGGTTCAATCTATAGCCAATTTCAACTCGAATTAGTCTGCACTCCAAACGCCCATCTCAACTCTTGAGACAAGCATTTGGCACTCTAGACAGACGTCTCATGCCATGAGGCGGGCGTTTGGCAGTGTAGTCATGCTTCTTGTTGCATGAATCAATTACCTAAATGCTTTAGTAATCAATTCAACAGTCATTCAAGATCAAAATCCTCTTCTAGGTCGAGACATATGTGTTTGACCCTATAGGTCCCATATTACGTTGGCAGTGAATGTCCATAACTACTTATGACATCACAAATAATGAGTGACGCCTATTCACACATCAATGCTACCCAAGTAAATGGATAATTGGAGAACACCTTCAACCTATAATCTGTGTATGATGTTGCAATGTTTGTATAGTTCCTTTGCCACTGATATCCAGATTTAACTCAATGCATGTAGTAGTCATCCTCTTCATCATTCAATGTTGTTTCTTGTACCAGAGCAAACTGTCTGAGATATGTGTAAGCTCAATATCGCATATTGACTCCCTTGTGCATGGCCATGTATTTCTTAGTCTCACTAATGAAGAGGCCTAGAAAATCACACTCCTATAGGAGGTACAAATCCCATTTATGTCACTCACAATCTATCCCCATGTGTTAGTGTCATGTGCAACATCCATCAATGATGGTTCCTTCATGTCCATTGATTTAGACCCCTCCCCCCTGGGACAACCTAGACTGAACTGACCCATTTGAATCACTCTCATGTGGCTTGCCTTCGAGATTTATGGTATAATGACACATGTTTCAGAACTAAGTTTGATGATGTAAAAGCATATCCAATGACATGTGATGCCTACAATGATTTTAGGTCTAAGACCCACAATTACCACCATCAATGTGGGTGTTGACTATGACTTCCATGATGATGGCTTCCATGTGTCATTCTCATGGTGAGTCTGTCTGATACACTATTCTGTAACATGTATATGTGTGATTGGTTTGATATTGCTATATTATGACTAATGACATTATGTCATCAACCAACTCACACTCTGATCTTATGTGTTATTTTTGTCTATCAACGTTCCATAATAACAATCGATCAAGGACATAATGAGAATATGTATAGGTACTCTCAACATCCATATGATCTCATTCTTCCAAGTCATATACTTGAATAAATACGTCATTATGTAATATTATTCTCTAGACAAATATATTATGTTACATCATTATCTCATAACTGAATTAAACAGAATCAATTCGAAGCTTGCCTTCTATTAATAATCAAATTGTTTTTGCAAGTTATGCCATTACAATCATCACATGATTGGATCTATGGGTACACATACCAACAGAATCCCACCTGCACTTAGATCCAATCACCCACGAATCACATTCCAAGTGATCTCATATGTCCATCATGCTTCTGCTATGAAAGTGCATTTGTCAAGGGGTCAACAACATTATTCTCGGTTGGTACTTTGCAAATATTTACATCTCCTCAATGTATGGTCTCTCATATGAGATTGAACCACCTTTGTATATTCTTTGAGCGATGATGTGATCTGGGTTCCTTAGCTTATGCAATAGCTCCATTGTTGTCACAATATAGCTCGATTGCGTCACTGATGCTTGGAACAACCACAAGTTTTGTAATGAACTTCTTGATCCATACAACCTCCTTTGCTGCACTCGATGCAAAAATATATCAGCCTCTATAGTAGAATCAGAAACTATTTCTTTCTTAGAACTCTTCTAGCTTACATCTCCATTATTAAGACAAAACACGAATCCCGATTGCGATTTGTAATCATCTTTGTCAGTCTGGAAGCTTGCATCGATGTAACCTTTTACAACCAACTTTTCCTCTCCGTTGTAGATCAAGAACTGATCCTTAGTCCTTCTCAAGTACTTGAGGATGTTCTTGACAACTATCCAGTGAGCATCACCTGGATTTGACTGATATCTTCTCATCATGCTCAAGGCATACGAGACATCTAGACAGGTACACAACATTGTGTACATGATTGATCCTATTGTTGAGGCTTAAGGAATCAAACTCATGTGTTCCCTTTCTTCACAAGAACTGGGACATTGAACTTTAGAGATGGTCACTCCATGCAATGCTGATAGGTTTCCTCTCTTTAAGTGCTCCATGCTGAACTTCTTCAACACTTTGTCAATGTATGTGCTCTGACTTAGCCTAAGAAGCCTTCTGGATCTACATCATATCCCCAAGATGTAGGATGCTTCTCCTATGTCTTTCATAGAGAATGTATTTCCAAGCCATGTCTTTACCTTTTATAAAGTAGGGATGTCATTCCCCATCGATAGTATGTCATCTACATACAATATGAGTAATGTCACTACTCCCACTAACCTTCTTGTACACATAAGGTTACTTCATTTTGAATAAAGAAAAACCCTTTGGCTATCTCATCAAAATGAAGACTCTAGCTCCAAGATGCTTGCTTCAATCCATAGATTGACCTTTGTATCTTACAAACTTTATCTGTATCCTTTATATTTATAAAATCCTTAGGTTGTGTCATGTACACATACTCGAGAAGATTCTCGTTATGGAATTGGTTTTAACATCCATCTGCCAAATCTCATAGTCATGATAAGCTACAGTGGCAAGCATGATCCTGATGGACTTAACCATGAACACTGAAGAAAAGGTTTTGTCATAGCCAACACGTTGAACTTGTTTGAAACCCTTTGCAATCAATTTGTCCTTATAGGTTTGAACTTTTCCATCCATGTCAGTCTTCTTCTTGAAGACCCATTTGCACCCTATGGATTTTACCCCTTCGGGTGGATCCACCAAAGTCCATACTTTGTTGGTATACATGGATTCCATCTCAGATCTCATGGCCTCAAGCCATTTCTCAGACTCTGGTCCCTCAATAGCATCTTGATAGGATATTGTATCATCATCTATGACCAATTCACTGCCTTACTGAGTTACAAGATATACAAATCTCTCAGGCTCAAGGTCGTGGCGTATTAGATCTACAAGGTTCCTGTGTTACTTGAGGAATTTGAGATTCCACAACACTTTGTGATTCTCTTGGTTCCTCTTGTACATCTAATGGTTCAATATTTTCTTGTTGGTCTGGAACTTCTTCGAGTTCCACTTGCCTCCCACTGATTCCTTTGGAAATAAATTCCTTTTCTGAGAATGCAATATCTCTGGCAACAAACACTTTGTTGTCAGATGGATTATACAAGTAGTATCCCATAGTTTCTTTGGGATATCCGACAAAGTAGCATTTATCAGATCTTCGACCAAGCTTTTCTAGAAATATTTTCTTGACATAAACTTCACATCCCCAAATCCTCATAAAAGACATTTTGGGACGCTTGCCAGTTCATATCTCATATGGTGTCTTTTGAACTGATTTAGATGGCACTCAATTTAGTGTAAACACGGTGGTTTCTAGAGAATACCCCCAGAAGGTAGTCGGAAGCTCAGCTAAACTCATCATCGATCACACCATATCCATTAATGTGTGATTCCTTCTTTCTGATACACCATTATGTTGAGGTGTTCCAGGTGGAGTCCATTGGGATACAATCCCATGGGCTCTAAGAAGGTTCTTAAACTCTTGGTTTAAGTATTATCCACATCGATCATAATGAAGTCCCTTAATACTTTTACCAAGTTGGTAATGTAATTAATTAATAAACTCCTTGAAATTTTCAAGAGTTTCTGACTTATGTTTCATTAAATAAACATAGCCATACCTACTGAAGTCATCAATGAAGGTAATGAAGTATTGATACCCACCTCTAGTGGTGGTTCTAAAAGATCCACACACATCAGTATGTATGAGTCCTAATAGATCACTAGCCCTCTCATTGTTACCAGTGAAAGGGGTCTTAGTCATATTGCCCAACAAACAAATTCACATGTCTCTATTGATTGAAAATCAAAAGAGTCCAAATAATCATATTTATGGAGTCTAGATATGTGATTCCCATTTATGTTCCCTAGATGACATTGCAAAAGGTATGTCTTGTTTGAGTTGTTGAGTTTTAATCTTTTGGTATTTACCTTATAGACATATGTCTTTAGAGATAACAAAGAAAGATCACAAGACATAAGACCACTGTCATAAAAGATCCCATCTTTTGAAATGGAACATCGTCCATACTTAATATGGAATTCAAATGCATCCTTTAACATACAAGATACATAGATGATATTTCTATTTATAGAAGGTACAGTACAACAATTCTTTAACTCTATTACAAGCCTTATGGGCAAAGATAAACTATAGGTTCCAACTGTGATGGCCACAACTCTTGTGCCATTAGAAACTCACAGTTCCACCTCACCTTTTCCCAAAGGCCTACTTCCTTTCAGATCCTGCATATGAGAACATATGTGAGATCCACATCCAGTATCTAGTACCCACGATGATGAAGTAGATAGGTTTATCTCAATTATGTATCTACCTAAAGTGGAGATCCCCATCCCCATCTTCTTCTTCCTGAATGCCTTCAAGTACAAAGGATGAAATCCTCTTGCACTTTTCTTTATCCTTATCTTGAGTGTTGAAGATTTGGATTTTGGCTCGACCTCAGATTTCTTCTCGGTCTTTCTTTGATGCTTGGACTCAACTCCACTGATCACCATCCTGGGCTTATCTTTCTTCAGATTTTCTTCAGCATGAATCAACATGGCAAGAAAGTTTGACATCTGTCCAATCGTATTATTCACATGATAACATGAAATAAAGTGGTTATATGATTCTGGCATAGTCTTTAGAATCATATCAGTGTCCAACTTTTGGCTCAAGGTGTAACATCCCAGGATTTGAGGCCTCGGATATAATGATCTTAAAAGGAATGATTGGACTACCCATATCACCAAGGTGCACCTCCTTTTCTGGGAGCCCATCACTAAAGAACTCCATAGTTAAGTGTGCTCAGCTTGGAGTAGTACTCAGATGGGTGACCAGTTGGGAAGCTGACCCCGGCTTGCGCATGAGTGTGGACAAAGCACACAATTAAGGCTAGTGGTGGTCTGTGGGACCAGTCATCATTCCTGAAACTCTACTAGAGCCTAGGGAAGTGGGCCCGGGCATTACAAATGGTATCAAAGCCTAACCTCTCCAGTAGGTGGGGCCCACATGGGAATGCGGCATGCCAGTCTTGAGCCATGCTTTCCAGGCATGTGGGAAAGGGTTGTCCATGATGACGTAGACACCCTTGCACTGGTGTTCCATGATCGGGAGCTGGGTGTCCATGGGTCATTCTGGGTCTGCACTAAAATGGGGAAATATTATGAGGCCATATAGTTGAGCCTTGACAAGAATGTCAAGAGTCTAAGTGGGGGAGATTGTAACATCCCAGGATTTGAGGCCTCGGATATAATAATCTTAAAAGGAATGATTGGACTACCCATATCACCAAGGTGCACCTCCTTTTCTAGGAGCCCATCACTAAAGAACTCCATAGTTAAGCATGCTCAGCTTGGAGCAGTACTAGGATGGGTGACCAGTCGGGAATTTGACCCGGGCTTGTGCATGAGTGTGGACAAAGCACGCAGTTAAGGAAAGTGGTAGTCTGTGAGGCCAATCATCATTCCTGAAACTCTACTAGCACCTAGGGTAGTGGGCCCAGGCATTACACAAGGTGAATCCCAGTTCTTCAAAATGATACACATGTCCAGTATATTGAGCACATGTTCTTCTATTGAGGTTCCCTCTATCAGTTTAGACTCAAGCAACACCTTCAGGATATTGTCCCTTTCTTTCTTTGTAAGACCAAGTGTCACTTTCTTAAGATATGTTACCATCTTAAGAATACTTGTGTCTTCACATTTCTCATGCAACTCATAGTTCATGCAACTAAGCATAAGGAACTTTATATGTAAGGAATCATTGGCATGCTTCCAGTAAGCATCCACTTGTACCCTAGGTGCATCGGGAGCATGTATTTTTGGCACTGGTTTTTCAAGGACGCAGAGCTTGCAATCATCACTGAGAACCCTTCTCAAAGTCCAAAACAAGTCGTGGAAATTTCTCCTGACAATTTTGTCCTTCTTCAGGACCAATGACAATTTAGATTTGTTCGTCATTTGATTCTACAAGAGAGAATTTGCATTTTGTCAAAAACCTTTTGAATTGATTTGATTTGATTTGATTTGAAAATTTTGACAATATTTATTAGGTCTTTAATTATTATTGCTCTGACTATTTTATTTCAAATTGATAGCCCTCACACATCAATTTAGAATATTGTAGTGTACAATATTCTAGTGGGTTAAGATCCATATTTCATCAAGTCATGAGTCGGGTTTTGTCGATCACCCACAACTTGACTATTTAGGTAGGCCATCATGCCAAATGCATCATACACAACCCTTGGGTAGATGATAAGTGTAACTCTTTTTCATAATCATCTGCATTCCTTTGGGCTTGGGCTCTCCAAGTCACCAATTAAGCCTAACCCAATAGCCAACACGATGGATATGTACCATACTTTGTGCAAATCTACATATCTACCATCACAATTCCACGAGATAGACGACGCACCATGCTTTGTGCAAATCTACGCTTGGTAGATCAAGCTTTTCATGTGTGTTACTAATGGAAGGCATCTAAGACTTAATATTTTAATTGAGGGAGTTTGTATAAATACAAATAATTTATCCAATCACCACATATATAGTACGTATCATATACATTCTATATCCTACAATAAAAATATGTAATAAACAAAAGTGATGGTTATGGCCAGCCTAATATAATTCCTTGGAGCCACATGGAATTACATCATCCTAGGCCTATATCACATGTAGAAACATGTTGTTGGTGAAGATTTGTGATTTCCAATACGGTTTGATCGGTTCAACCCTTGAATCGATTGGCTCGCCTCCAGGCCAAATGTTTCGTTGTCTCACTAGTTATCTAGTCCTTCTTTACACCATCTTCTGACTCCTCCAGTTGATCTATCAGGTCCACCAGGAAATCAGTCCAGCTCTCCCTCATGGTCCTTCTATCGGTCTGGTCGTCTTCGAGATGTCTTATTCTTCATCATTAACAAGAAAGAAAACTATCTTAATTTTACATAATTATAGAGAAACCTCAAGTTACATTCGAGGGGAGCAAAGGTAAGAAAGAATTGACTTTACATTGGGAAGATAAGATAGAAGCTCAGTAAGCAGACTGAGATAAAAGGATAAACCAACCACACAACCATGCACAGATAATAGGAGTTATTGACCATAACCATGCTACACATCCACCATCAAAACTACTTTTAGGGTGATGCATGTAAATTTCATGTAGAATATATATATATATATATATATATATATATATATATATATATATATATATATTAGTTGGGATTCTCATGGTATTGGATATGAAAAGATATTATTCACATCGCATGCAATAATAGAATGATAAAAAAACCAAAATATGATCATATTGATTATCCCATCATATAGTAAATTGATGTTGGCTCTGATACAACTATAGGGAATAATGCCTATAGAATAGGCAGCAGAAATAAAAAATTTGTCTACCATAATCCCCATAACCAACGGATCACGTCAATTGCTATAAAATGAGAAGGATTGTTTGAAGGATATACCTAATCCTGGAGCAAGTCCAGTAACAATCCTCATTGTTGTAGTTGTGCAACTCTTACTCTTGGTTCCATTGGGACTCATCTGACTACTCCTCCATAGACAATAGACTCGAACGTCATCTTTTGCAGTAGCTCTTCTTGTTACAGACTGTTGGTTGACAATGCCCTCCTAGCGGCAGACAACGACCTCCTGTCTCTAAAGAAGTCCACATGGACCGCCTAGAACTCTTTTTTTCCTACTAGAACATACAGGAAGGAGTCATCCCTTCCATTGGCGTACTAGTCACCAACTTGCTCTCCCACAAAAATGATCTCAGTTGTTCTCTCCCTAGTTATCCCTCCGTAGTCGGGTAGGAGTTACTTGGGCTCTCTCGGTTACCACAACCAGAGAGGACAACATTTTTTAGGGCAACTGATTCTCATTTGTCTGTGTTGTACTTTGGAAAGCCCTCAACACCCCTCTATTCATAGGTGGGGTTTAGGTCAGGGTTCTTAGTCTGTGTGGGAGTGGAAGGTACTGGAAGACCTCAAATTTTCACAACAATTTTGGAACTTTCACAACCTACAACATCTATACCTATCATATGGCAAGCCAGACGATCGGCTTGCATGCTAGGCAGTCATCTGACTCAGTCCAGACATTCGTCTGGTCCTTTCCCAGTCGCACACAAAATTGACAATTCATTTCCAATTAATATTACATATAAATTCCTTAGACAACAAGTAATCTGCAACCAAAACAAACTTAGAAATATCTATAATCTTCCCTCAGCTAAACTGGGCCATCTCGCCCATGCGAGACAGCCATCTTGCTCACCCAGACAGACGTCTGGTGAGTGGATCCGAACTGGTCAGTTCAATCCATAGCAAATTTAAACTCAAATCAGTCTAACACTCCAAACTCCCATCTCAACCCTTAAGATGACAATTTGGCACTATAGGTCACACATGTGTCATTCAAGAGGCCTAGAACATCATTCAAGATCAAACTCCTCTTCTGGGATGAGACCTATGTGTGTGACCCTATAGGTACCATGTGACATTGGCAGTGAATGCCCATAACCACTTATGACATCACAAGAAAGGATCGGTGCCTAGTCACACATCAATGCTAACCAAGTAAATGGAAAGTTGGAGAACAACTTCAACCTACAATATGTGCATGGTGTTGCAGTGTTTGTATAGTTCCTTTATCATTGATGTCCAGATTTAACTCGAGGCATGGAGCAGTCATCTTCTTCATCATTCAATTTTGTTTCTTGAACCAGAGCAGACTATCTGAGATATATATAAGCTTAATATCACATATTGACTCCCATCTGCATGGCCATGCATTTCTCAAACTCGCTAATTAAGATGCCTAGAACATCACACTCCTGTAGGATGGATAAATTCATCAAAGTCACCCAATCATCACCTTTATAACAACCCATATTTCAAGACTGCATTTGATGATGTCAAGTGTACCTAATGACATGTGATGAGTGTAGTGATTTCATGTCTAAGAACCACAATCATCACCATAACTGTGGGAGTTGACTATGACTTCCATGATGATGGCTTCCATGTGTGAGTCTCATGGTGGGTTTGTCCAATACACTATTCTCTAACATGTACCTATGTGATTGGTTTAATATTTCCATATCAGGACCAATGATATTATGTCATCAACCAACTCACACTCTAATCTTGTATGTTATTACTATCTATCACCTTCCACAATAACAATCGACCAGGGACATAATGAGAATATGTATATGCACTCTTAACATTCATATGATATCATTCTTCCAAGTCACGTACTTGAAGACATACATCATCGAGTAATATTATTCTCTAGACATTTATAATGTTACATCATTATCTCATAACTGAATTAAACAAAATAAATTGGAAGCTTTTCTTTTATTAATAATCAAATCGTTTTTACAAGTTATGCCATTACAACCATCACATGATTGGTTCTCTGGGCATACATACCAACAGTAACATCTAACATGAATAAATTGAGAAGCAATATAGATAGGCCAGTCATATTTCAATTTCCAAGTAGTAAGGTAAGTGTGGTCATAGACTCTACGTTCAATAAAATCATATAAAAAATCTCAAATTTAGAAATTTCCGTATGGAGTAATAAGAGGAATAGAACAAAGGATAATTTCCTCATTTTAGGAAATCAAGAACTTTTGAATGCCCAAACATAAATAGGGATTTTCATATACCTAATCTTCATGACTAGTGGTTTTCTAAATTGATATACTTGGTCCCCAAAGTTGAGTATTCATCTTAGGAACATATCATGCAGGTTAGGCCTACCAAATCTAACATGTTTTATATCCCTATTATAGGTTTTTATATTGTTCGTATCCTAATTCTGGTAAGATAAAGGCATATTAGGCATTTTAATCTTACTAAGTGAATGCATGATCCATTAGATATATACTTTAGTTCTAGGATTAATTTCAGTCACATAAGTATGCATATTTCTAAATGTTGGTAAAAATATGTATATGTCCCATTTAGGTCTTCAAAAGCCATCCTTTATCTAGTACATGTCATTCCATATTGTTCCTAACATCATATCTAGCATGCATGTTAGTGCATGTACATAATTTATTATCTAGTTCCTAGAATATCCCCTATATTCACGTATGAATTATATGGCAGAATGTAAGTCAATCTTAGAATAGTCTAAACTAACATGTCATACATACTTACATTTACAAAGAAATCTTCTTAAACATATTGTTTCACTCGTGTTCCACCTTATTCAACATACACCAACCTTAATAGAGGCATTTTCTATATGAATATGTATTTCTAATCACTGTCATATATATATGTGTGGGCTCTGATCTCCAAACCACGATATAATCACGATTTAAACTTAGCGGAAGTGATTCGATAAACAGCGGAAGACAAAAATCACGGGAAATTAAAACTTTTCGAGACAAGAGCTTGAATCCTTAAAAGCTTCTTTCATAACAAGAGATAAATTGTTTACGTCTCATGATAATTACTTCTTGAGTAATTATATACATCAAGATACAAAATATCAAGAACTCATAACAAAAGACTCCAAGACCTGAGAGTACAGAGGACAGATAGGACTGACTCTAACTGCACCACATGGCAGGCTAAATCTCCACCTGAGATTTACTACTGCTCCTGGTGCTGCTGCTGGGACTGGTCACCTGTAGACCTGTTCCTCCGTCCTCGACGTCCACCTAAAAAGTTGAAGTCTACAGGGTGAGACGATTGTACATAATTGTCCCAGCGAGAGTTATAACTCTTCTCCAGAAGCTTTATTATAATATCAAAGAATAACTTAAACAGTAAGAGCTTTCAAAGTATTCAATAGCAGTTGCAGCTATAAACAAGAGTTCAACATTTATCAAGCATGAAGAACATATGCACTATACAGTGTAACATCAATCAACTAACTCGTAGTTATCTCTAACAGGTATACTACGCTGTAGAGTATATTTTTCAAACATTACTTTTATTATGTCCTGTGGAGATGAGGTTTACCACTCATACTCCAACCAATCACTGCTAAGTGCCTCGGTATCATACTAGGTCATCGAAAGAGCCGGATTCTCATGACCTTCACCTTCCTCAGTCAGTAAGAGGATCACTCGTAGGACATCTCGTGTCTCTACTATAATAGCTCACCAGGGTAATCTGGTCCTTCGCTATTTTAGAGTTACAGTGGCGTCATGTACTCTCTTCGTCATCAGGAGATTTCATGTTTATCTCCACTGATACGGATATCTGTGCTTTCTTCGTCATCAGGAGGTTTCATGTTTACCATCCACTGATACGGTATGGGATTATAGTGAAGGATTGATGGATTATACATCTACATCAAATTCCTACACTAGGATGTAAGGTTCTACACATCCATATACCCCACATACTCAACAGTATGTGATCCAGGAGTCCCCGTAGGAAAACCTGTTTCACCATCATTTGATCTCTGACAATGATGGATCTATGATCAGGGCTCTACATTTCACTTGATTAGTTAGGTACATTCAGTATTCTTTTACATCATACATTGTTCTTCAAACAATAACAGTAGCATAACAGCTATGAAAGTAGAATACTAAATGCAACAAACCTAACTCACATCAATCATCATTTCTCATTATACTCATCACAAGTCATCTCTAAAGCATGACCTTGATGGTATTCATGGCTCTCACAGCCCATTATTATCATAGAATGCCACTGACAAGGCATCACGATACTTTACTTATTCATAAGGCTATCAATATGCCTTTAATGAATATAGTATCATCATCCATACCTGGATATGATCACCTCCATATCATAACTTGCATGGTTAATTCAACTAATAAAGGTAATTTAAAACAATGATTATACTTTCCACTCTTGTCATAAGATCTAAGTCCTTTGATTCTTATCAAATAGAGTTTAATACTCATAAAACATGTCATCACCTTTGAATTAGGGTTTACTATTCACATCATATGTCATTACCCTTGAATTAGGGTTTACTATTCACATCACATATCATTACCCTTGAAATAGGGTTTACTATTCACATCATATGTCATTATCCTTGAATTAGGGTTTACTATTCACATCATATGTCATTACCCTTGAATTAGGGTTTACTATTCACATCACATATCATTACCCTTGAATTAGGGTTTACTATTCACATCACATGGTGAATTGAACTCATAACATCATTATGTATGAGGAACATCATCATTGATGCTCTCAGATTAGCTTAAGATTCATCATATATCATAATTAGGGTTTCCATGATCTGACATAGGTGGATCATACCCTAATCATGCACATTCATGTGTATTGAAGGTTCTTTACTTGAGTTTCCACCCTAAAGGGGTACTTTCTCTCTCTTAAGGTACGTTCTCTCTCCTCATACTAGTAGACAGTGATAACACCACTCTATATCAGGTTGGGTTAAGTCCTCATTGGCTAACATAAGCCAAAACATCACTATCATGTGATTAGGGTTTGATTTGAACAAGGTTTTACTCAATTGAACCCCTCAAGGGTATTTTGGTAATTCACCCCATTGATCACCATCATGGGTTAATTCATTAGTCACTTAGTCCCTTAATATCCTAGGTTATCATTAGGGTTTAGATTAGAGCATCATTGAACCATTTACACCTTCAATAGATTAAGTGAAATCAACCTTTGAAAACCTCAAACGGTTTCAACCTTCAACCTCCAAACGGTTTGAGACCGTTTGGATGAGTTGACCGTTTGGTAGGGTTGACTCCAAGACCGTGTGACCTTCAAGATCGTTTGCCCAAACCGTGTGAGGGTGTAGACTGTTTAACAAGTTTGACTTCAAGACCGAGAGGGCTTACACGGTTTGAGACCGTTTGGTGTCTCTCGATCTTGAGATCGTTTGAGTCCAAACGGTCTTGAGACCGTTTGGCCCCAAACGGTCTTGAGACCGTGAGGCATCACACGGTCTTGAGACCGTGTGACCTCAAACGGTCTTGAAACCGTGAGGTCTCAAATGGTCTTGAGACCGTGAGGCCTCAAACGGTCTTGAGACCGTTTGGTCCATTTGGTCTCAAACCGTTTGGACCTTCAACATGGTTCAAAGATTTCAAACGTTTATGATTATCAATGTTGAAGCCTCCAAATGGTCAAAGCCATGGTAACCACTTATAGATTGAGTTAATTAGGGTTATTCTTAACCAATTGGTCACTCAATTGACCCTCAATTGTTATCCAATTAGGGTTGAAGTTGGTTCAATTGAGGTCCATCAACGTTCAACCATCAATACTCAACAATGTGAGTCAACACAAGGTTGAACCCTTCAATTGAGCTCCAATTGGGCCCAAACTTGGCCCAAACGGTCTTTAGATCGTGTGGATGAACTCCACACGGTCTTGAGACCGTTTGCCCAAGATTTCATCAAAAACTAATGTAAGTTGATAGGGGTTGAACCTTAATCGAGTCTCAATTCAGTATTTTTGATTAATTCAATAACCTATTGCAATTGGGCCCTCAATTGATCCAATTACCTTAACCCTAGACCTCCAAACGGTCTTGGGTTGTCACCACACGGTCTTGAGACCGTTTGGTTGATCCCCAAACGGTCTTGAGACCATTTGGGTCAATCAACCCAAAAACACTAAGTTATTTATTGAGATTTCAGTACTGATTTCAATTAGGGTTTACCCTAGTAATCATCCTTCAACTCTTAGCTCATTTGGAATTAGTCCATCAAATTTGGTGAGTTGTTAATCAACATTATTTTGAACAGTAATCTCATACGTTCAATGCTTGGTCAACGTTCTTACACGGTCTTGAGACCGTTTGCCCAAAAAGGGCGATTTCAACAGATTGGAAATCAGGAGTAAATTCAATTAAAGTTATTGATTAAAAGGGTTATATCTCACGATTCCTTTGGAGTTATCATCTAAAATTTTGTGGGTGATTAACCTACATAATTATGAACAGAAATCTTACACGGTCCATGCTCGGTCAATGCGGCTAAATGGTCTTGAGACCATTTGCTCACCAAACGGTTTTGCAAACCGTGTGAGCACTAGGAGGAGACCGTTTGGTAAAGTGAAAAGTAGTGGATTAACTTTGGAAATAACGTATTCATCACCTAGCTCAGGAACAGCAAGGATTTCTCACGGATTTGCTTGCAAGGTAGAAAAGGAAGATAGAGAAGAAGAAGAACTATCATCTAAAAGCATAAACGAGATGTATATAACAAAGCATAGGTTTAGAGTTATAAAACCCGCCTAAAGCTTGCTCCTTGAGCTCCAAGCTTTCGAGCTCCAAGCTTTTAATGGAGTCCTTGAGCTTCCACAGGTCGGCCAAGGTGAAACCTCCAGGGAAAGTCGAGAAGAGATGGCTAGAAAGGTAGAGCTATGTGAGCTAGCCATCAATTTGACCTTGAAATCGAGTTCTAACCATGAACTTAAGAAAAAGGAAGGATTCAAACCTACCTTGCCATCCTTGGTCATCCTCCTGAGCTCCAAAGCTCCTCTTTAGTCGGTTTGGGTGAATAGAATAGTGAAAGGAACGAAGGGAAAGTTCCCTTGCTTAGAGAGGTGGAGAGTATATATATATATATCTGGGGTGAGGTTTTAACATAAACTCATAAGTTCTTCATATTTTCAACTTAATCCCTCCATCCTTATATGCTCGTCCCTTCATATTAATTCTAAGGACAACCTTCTTCTAAGGTCAAGAAATGAAGTTAAAGAAGATCAACCTATAACTTAAGCATACACATAAAAGGCTATTGTACATACACCTTGATTATTCAATCACAAAGGTGTTTTTCATTATATGATTATTCAATTAAAGTGACCTCTTCATCATTTCTTCTCTAAATGATGACAAGAGTCTTAAAAGATATTTTAGATGATGTATTTTACAAGTTGCACCCCTCAAATTGTGTAAATTGCACTTTTCTCCAATTTAGGGTTTTCAAGCACCGGGATTGCTTCCACAGCTGCACCTTGGTGCCCAAGCTTGGGAAATCCCTCAAACCTTACCATCATCATTCTCATGATGTCTCAACATCAGAGGAACATCTCAACATGTGCAAATTGCAAGTTAATCCTTCTAACTGGGTAATTTGCACATAGGTCCCTGTATTACAAAACAATGCTACAACTTTATATAAAAAGGAGCAAAAACTGAAATATATGTTTCTGAGAAACTTAATTACATGCCCTAAATTAATCACAAGGATTTAATTACATATTTAGGCAAAACACCTAGGGTTAACTCATAACCCAGGTCAGGGATGTTACAAATTATCCACCCCTTACAAGGATTTCGTCCCCAAAATCGATAAAACATACTAAGAGAAAAGGGTAGGATACTTCCTTCTCATCTCATCCTCTAGTTCCCAAGTGGCTTCTTCAACACCACGGTGATTCCAGAGGACTTTCACAAGACTTATATCTTTCTTCTTTAACTTTTTAATTCTATTATCAAGGATTGACACTGGTCCCTCCTCATAGGATATATCATCATTCAATTCTACCTCCATAGGTTGTAGAACTGACTCGGTGTCTGGGTGACATTTCTTCAGCATAGAAATGTGAAACACAGGATGTAACCTCTGTAACTCTGGTGGCAGCTCTAGTCTATATGCTACCTTTCCAATCCGTTCAATGATTGGATAAGGCCCCATAAATCTAGGAGTTAACTTCCCATTCCTTCCAAAACGAAGGACCCCTTTCCAAGGCGAGACTTTGAGATACACTCTGTCTCCAACCTGGAATTCTAAGGGTCTACGACGTTTGTCAGCATAAGATTTCTGCCTATCCTGTGCAGTCTTAATCTGTTGTTGTATTACCTTAATCTTCTCTATGATCTGCTGCACAAGATCAGGACCTAACAACTGATGCTCACCAGTCTCATACCAGCACAAAGGCGATCTACATTGTCTACCATATAAGGCTTCATAAGGTGCCATATCAATACTATGTTGATAGCTATTGTTATAGGCAAACTCTATCAAGCTTAGGTGTAGATCCCAACTTCTGGTAAACTGGAGAACACATGCTCTCAACATGTCTTCTAAGGTCTGTATGGTCCTTTCTGATTGTCCATCAGTCTGTGGATGAAAGGCCGTACTAAACCTTAGCTTGG
This sequence comes from Alisma plantago-aquatica, assembly GCA_963693085.1. Lineage (NCBI taxonomy): Eukaryota > Viridiplantae > Streptophyta > Magnoliopsida > Alismatales > Alismataceae > Alisma > Alisma plantago-aquatica. Next base: position 1,395,771,615 of record OY856409.1, read on the forward strand.
TGCCTAAGGCTCTGTGTAACTGTTCCCAAAAACGACTTGTAAACTGAGGACCTCGGTCAGAAACTATCGTGACAGGAACTCCGTGCAAACGCACTATCTCTTGAACATATAATTCTGATAACCTTTCAGCAGAAAAGGTTGTTTTGACAGGTAAGAAATGTGTTGTCTTTGTCAACCTATCTACAACTACCCAAATGGAATCATGTCCTTGTTTTGTCCTGGGTAGGCCAACAACGAAGTCCATGGTCACATGGTCCCACTTCCACTGTGGTATGGGTAAAGGTTGCATTGTTCCTGCAGGCTTCTAGTGTTCAGCTTTAACTTGCTGACACACAGGACACCTCAGAACAAACTCTGCAACATCCTTCTTCATTCCAGGCCACCAATACAGTTCCTTTAAATTACGATACATCTTGGTGCTCCCTGGATGCATAGCATACATCGAAGAATGAGCTTCTTCCAGGACTAACTTCCTCAAGTTATCCACATCCGGCACTATCATCCTTCCATTATAACAGGCTACTTGGTCATCTGAGTCATGGAAACCATCTCGCTTCTCATTTCCATACTCAGATCTAATCTGCTGAACTGCATCATCACCTTGTTGTGCTTCCTTAATTTGCTCTCTTAAGGTAGGTTTAATATGCATCTCAGCCAACAACCCGGCTAACAATGACACCTTCAACTGTACATTGTCTTGGCTTAAAGAGATAAACATATCTCTCTTAGAGCACACTAAAGAGTTTAGTTGTGCTCTATCCATGGTTGATGTTGCTGATTTCCTACTCAAGGCATCTGCAACAACATTGGCCTTACCTGGATGGTAATCAATTGTACAGTCGTATTCCTTGATTAACTCCATCCAGCGACGTTGCCTCATGTTAAGCTCATGCTGAGAGAAGATATACTTAAGGTTCTTGTGGTCTGTGAAAATCTGGAATGTTTCTCCGTAGAGATAATGTCTCCAGATCTTTAAGGCATGAACCACAACAGCTAACTCCAGATCGTGTGTCGGATAATTCTCCTCGTGTTTCTTAAGCTGTCGAGAAGCAAAAGAAATCACTTGTTTATCCTGTATCAACACACATCCTAGTCCATTCTTGGAAGCATCACAGAAGACTACATATCCTTTTCCTTGTTCAGGTAGCACAAGCACAGGTGCACTTGTCAACCTCTCCTTCAACAACTGGAAGGATTGTTGACACTTATCACTCCAAGAAAAAGGAACATCTTTCCAGGTCAACTTGGTCAAAGGTAAGGCTATAGAACTAAAGTTCTTAATGAACCTTCTATAGTAGCCAGCTAACCCCAAGAAACTTCAAATCTCCATCGGTGTCTTCAGTTGTTCCCACTGTAGAACAGATTCTACCTTTGTAGGGTCAACACGAATTCCCGAGGCAGATATCACATGTCCAAGAAAAGATACCTCCGGTAGCCAGAACTCACACTTGCTAAACTTAGCATACAGCTTGTGTTCTCTTAGCAAGGTCAAAGCTTGGCGAAGATGCTGCTCATGCTGCTGAGCATCCTTACTATAGATCAGAATGTCATCTATGAAGACGACAACACACTAATCAAGGAAAGGTCAAAAAACTCTATTCATGAGTTCCATAAATGCAGCTGGTGCATTGGTTAGTACAAACGACATAACCGTGAACTCATAGTGACCATACCTTGTCCTAAAGGCATACTTGGATATGTCACTATCCTTAATACGAAGTTGATGATATCCAGACCTCAAGTCTATCTTTGAAAAGACTGTTGCACCACGCAATTGGTCAAAGAGATCATCAATCCTCGGCAGAGGGTACTTATTCTTTATTGTTACTTTATTGAGTTGTCTGTAGTCGATGCACAACCGCATTGACCCATCTTTCTTTTTAACAAACAAGATCGGAGCACCCCAAGGTGAAGTGCTCGGTCGGATAAAACCCTTCTCAAGTAACTCTTGAAGCTGTTTCTTGAGTTCTACCATCTCGGCAGGCGCCATTCTATACGGAGTCTGGGCTATGGGTTTCGTATCTGGAATCAGATTGATTTCAAAATCAATCTTCTGAGGTGGTGGTATACCAGGAAGTTCTTCAGGAAACACATCCTCGAATTCCATGACTATGGGCACTTCAGCAGGATTGGAACTTTCCTTGGTAACATCTACCACATGGGCCAAGAATGCATAACATCCTTGCATCAACAGCTTATCAGCAACCATAGCTGACACAAGACAGGTGGGTAGAATCTTTCTTTCACCTTGAAAGATCCATGTGTTGCTTTCATCAGCAAACACAGCCAACTTGGACTCACAATCCAAGACAACTCTATACCTCTCTAAGGTATCCATCCCGAGGATTATATCAAATCCTTGCATATCAAGCGGTATAAGATCCACTTGAATGCGATGGTCAGAAAATAAGAGGATGCAAGGAGATCATACCTGTAACGCCCTGGCCCACTGCCCAAGGCTCTAGTAGAGTTTCAGGAATGACGACTGGCCCCACAGACCACCACTAGCCTTAACTGCACGTTTTTGTCCACTCACGCGCAAGCCAGGATCAACTTCCCGACTGGTCACCCATCCTAGTACTACTCCAAGCTGAGCACGCTTAACTATGGAGTTCTTTAGAGATGGGCTCCCGGAAAAGGAGGTGCACCTTGGTGATATGGGTAGTCCAATCATTCCTTTTAAGATCATGTTATCCGAGGCCTCAAATCCTAGGATGTTACAATCTCCCCCACTTAGACTCTTGACGTCCTCGTCAAGGCTCAACTATATGGCCTCATAATCTGACCCCATTTCAGTGCAGACCCACAATGGCCCATGGACACCCAGCTCCCGTCCACGGCTACCAGCGCAAGGGTGGCTCCATCTCGTCTCTACGGATAGCCCTTTCCAACTTGCCTGGACCGCACGGCTCAAGACTGGCATGCCACATGCCCATGTGGGCCCCACCTACTGGAGGGGTTATGGCTCTGATACCATTTTTAACGCCTGGGCCCACTGCCCAAGGCTCTAGTAGAGTTTCAGGAATGACGACTGGCCCCACAGACCACCACTAGCCTTAACTGCGCACTTTGTCCACACTGACGCGCAAGCCAGGATCAACTTCCCGACTGGTCACCCATCCTAGTACTACTCCAAGCTGAGCACGCTTAACTATGGAGTTCTTTAGAGATGGGCTCCCTGAAAAGGAGGTGCACCTTGGTGATATGGGTAGTCCAATCATTCCTTTTAAGATCATGTTATCTGAGGCCTCAAATCCTAGGATGTTACAATACCTCCTGCAAAATGGCAGACCCACTCAACGGAGTCTCCAACAACAAACTATCTGCCCTATGACTAACAGTCACATTGCAGTTACGAATCACTCTATGAGTGATGAAAGAGTGCGTAGCACCCGGCTCAATCAGAACAGATACAACACCGGATGTAGACATATCAGGATATAGAAGTTCCATCTGACCTGCCACTACCCATGGATTGACCACTGCATCTGGTGGGTTCAAAGCATAGAACCTCGATGTCGCCTGGTGTTGAGGTGGTGATGATGATCCAGCTTGAGACGCTTGTCCACGTCCTTGAGCTGCTCCTTGAGATTGCATTCTCTGAGATCCTTGTTGATTCTGTCTCGGAGGCTGTGTCACACTGACAGGCCTAGAACGGCAATCCTTCATCAAGTGTCCCACCTTACCATAGTTGTAGCATCTCCTCTCTTGTTGTTGTGGTCGGGGTGGTCCAGTAACTGACATCGATGCAGAACTGTGAGTCCCTTGAAGCGGTTGACTCCGTCCTCTACCTCTGCTTGGTGACCATTGAGTTTGAAAACTCGATCTGGGTGGTGGAGGGTTAGGTGCAGAGAATCTAGGTTTCTTGAAATCCCTAGATGAAGAACCCTGGAACTATAGATATCTTTTCTGGGTTTGCCTCTTCTCAACCACAGATCTCTCTATCCTTCGGACTGACTCAACGAAGGTAGAGAATCTCTCTCGGTTTTCTAAGGCAGACACAGGGGTTGACATATCAGCATTCAAACCCTTCTCGAATCTCCTGATTCTTTCCTCATATGTGGCAGCCATGTACGGACAGAACCGCAGCAATTCCATGAACTTAGCTTCATACTCGCTAATGTTCATCATACCCTGCCTCAATCTCTCAAACTGAGAGATCTTCTCATCTAGGAAGGTCTTTGGAAAATATCTATTGATAAATTCCCGACGAAACTCTTCCCACGAGAACTCTATTCCAGGTCTCTTCTTCTCTTCCATGTTCCACCAGTGACCAGCACTGCCTTTGAGAAGATAGACTGCATGTCTAACCTTCTCAGCTTCCGGGATAATAAGAATCCTGAAAGCCTTCTCCAACTCTATTAACCATAGGTCAGCATCTGCGGGGTCGGCAGTCCCAAAGTACTCGGTAGCTCCGACACGACGAAGTCGTTCGAACGTCTTACCGATACCTTGTGCTTCAGGCTGGACAGGTGCCCTAGGTGTAGGCATGGGCATCCTGTCGGTTATGTGTGTCATGGCAGTCATGAACTGCCCGAACATTGTCTGTACAGCTGGGTTACCCATGTCGGCTGGGTCAAACTGGGGTGGCTCTCTTGGTGACTCTGGTGCAGGCTGTTCTATTCTTGGGACCCTTGCACCGCCTTGAGGTGCACTAGCACTACTCTCTGCCACGTACTCATCATGAGGCTCAGCCATTCTTATGTATCTTCTTCTCCTGAGGAGTAGAAGATTCTATTAGATAGGGAAAGGGTACTAAAGATAGACTCGACATACTAAGTCCTATGCCTCTGTAGACTCAACTGACCTAGAGCTCTGATACCACTAATTGTGGGCTCTGATCTCCAAACCACGATATAATCACAATTTAAACTTAGCGGAAGCGATTCGATAAACAGCGGAAGACAAAAATCACGGGAAATTAAAACTTTTCGAGACAAGAGCTTGAATCCTTAAAAGCTTCTTTCATAACAAGAGATAAACTGTTTACATCTCATGATAATTACTTCTTGAGTAATTATATACATCGAGATAAAAAATCTCAAAACTCATAACAAAAGACTCCAAGACCTGAGAGTACAGAGGACACATATGACTGACTCTAACTGCACCACATGGCAGGCTAAATCTCCACCTGAGATTTACTACTGCTCCTGGTGCTGCTGCTGCTGGGACTGGTCACTTGTAGACATGTTCCTCCGTCCTCGACGTCCACCTAAAAAGTTGAAGTCTACGGGGTGAGACAATTGTACATAATTGTCCCAGCGAGAGTTATAACTCTTCGCTAGAAGCTTTATTATAATATCAAAGAATAACTTAAATAGTAAGAGCTTTCAAAGTATTCAATAGCAGTTGCAGCTATAAACAAGAGTTCAACAATTATCAAGCATGAAGAACATATGCACTATACAGTGTAACATCAATCAACTAACTCGTAGTTATCTCTAACAGGTATACTACGCTGTAGAGTATATTTTTCAAACATTACTTTTATTATGCCCTGTGGAGATGAGGTTTACCACTCATACTCCAACCAATCACTGCTAAGTGCCTCGGTATCATACTAGGTCATCGAAAGAGCCGGATTCTCATGACCTTCACCTTCCTCAGTCAGTAAGAGGATCACTCGTAGGACATCTCGTGTCTCTACTATAATAGCTCACCAGGGTAATCTGGTCCTTCTCTATTTTAGAGTTACAGTGGCGTTCTGTACTCTCTTCGTCATGAGGAGATTTCATGTTTTATCCACTGATACAGATATATGTGCTTTCTTCATCATCAGGAGGTTTCATGTTTACCATCCACTGATATGGTATGGGATTATAGTGAAGGATTGATGGATTATACATCTACGTCAAATTCCTACACTAGGATGTAAGGTTCTACACATCCATATACCCCACATACTCAACAGTATGTGATCCAGGAGTCCCCGTAGGAAAACCTGTTTCACCATCATTTGATCTCTGACAATGATGGATCTATGATCAGGGCTCTACATTTCACTTGATTAGTTAGGTACATTCAGTATTCTTTTACATCATACATTGTTCTTCAAACAATAACAGTAGCATAACAGCTATGAAAGTAGAATACTAAATGCAACAAACCTAACTCACATCAATCATCATTTCTCATTATACTCATCACAAGTCATCTCTAAAGCATGACCTTGATGGTATTCATGGCTCTCACAGCCCATTATTATCATAGAATGCCACTGACAAGGCATCAAGATACTTTACTTATTCATAAGGCTATCAATATGCCTTTAATGAATATAGTATCATCATCCATACCTGGATATGATCACCTCCATATCAGAACCTGCATGGTTAATTCAACTAATAAAGGTAATTTAAAACAATGATTATACTTTCCACTCTTGTCATAAGAGCTAAGTCCTTTGATTCTTATCAAATAGAGTTTAATACTCATAAAACATGTCATCGCCTTTGAATTAGGGTTTACTATTCACATCATATGTCATTACCCTTGAATTAGGGTTTACTATTCACATAACATATCATTACCCTTGAATTAGGGTTTACTATTCACATCATATGTCATTATCCTTGAATTAGGGTTTACTATTCACATCATATGTCATTACCCTTGAATTAGGGTTTACTATTCACATCACATATCATTACCCTTGAATTAGGGTTTACTATTCACATCACATGGTGAATTGAACTCATAACATCATTATGTATGAGGAACATCATCATTGATGCTATCAGATTAGCTTAAGATTCATCATATATCATAATTAGGGTTTCCATGATCTCACATAGGTGGATCATACCCTAATCATGCACATTCATGTGTATTGAAGGTTCTTTACTTGAGTTTCCACCCTAAAGGGGTACTTTCTCTCTCTTAAGGTACTTTCTCTCTCCTCATACTAGTAGATAGTGATAACACCACTCTAGATCAGGTTGGGTTAAGTCCTCATGGGCTAACATAAGCCAAAACATCACTATCATGTGATTAGGGTTTGATTTGAACAAGGTTTTACTCAATTGAACCCCTCAAGGGTATTTTGGTAATTCACCCCATTGATCACCATCATGGGTTAATTCATTAGTCACTTAGTCCCTTAATATCCTAGGTTATCATTAGGGTTTAGATTAAAGCATCATTGAACCATTTACACCTTCAATAGATTAAGTGAAATCAACCTTTGAAAACCTCAAACGGTTTCAACCTTCAACCTCCAAACGGTTTGAGACCGTTTGGATGAGTTGACCATTTGGTAGGGTTGACTCCAAGACGGTGTGACCTTCAAGATCGTTTGTCCAAACCGTGTGAGGGTGTAGACCGTTTAACAAGTTTGACTTCAAGACCGAGAGGGCTTACACGGTTTGAGACCGTTTGGTGTCTCTCGATCTTGAGATCGTTTGAGTCCAAACGGTCTTGAGACCGTGAGGTCTCAAACGGTCTTGAGACCGTGAGGCCTCAAACGGTCTTGAGACCGTTTGGTCCATTTGGTCTCAAACCGTTTGGACCTTCAACATGGTTCAAAGATTTCAAACGTTTATGATTATCAATGTTGAAGCCTCAAAATGGTCAAAGCCATGGTAACCACTTATAGATTGAGTTAATTAGGGTTATGATTAACCAATTGGTCACTCAATTGACCCTCAATTGTTATCCAATTAGGGTTGAAGTTGGTTCAATTGAGGTCCATCAACGTTCAACCATCAATACTCAACAATGTGAGTCAACACAAGGTTGAACCCTTCAATTGAGCTCCAATTGGGCCCAAACTTGGCCCAAACGGTCTTGAGATCGTTTGGATGAACTCCACACGGTCTTGAGACCGTTTGCCCAAGATTGCATCAAAAGCTAATGTGATTTGATAGGGGTTGAACCTTAATCGAGTCTCAATATAGTATTTTTGATTAATTCAATAACCTATTGCAATTGGGCCCTCAATTGATCAAATTACCTTAACCCTAGACCTCCAAACGGTCTTGGGTTGTCACCACACGGTCTTGAGACCGTTTGGTTGATCCCCAAACGGTCTTGAGACCGTTTGGGTCAATCAACCCAAAAACACTAAGTTATTTATTGAGATTTCAGTACTGATTTCAATTAGGGTTTACCCTAGTAATCATCCTTCAACTCTTATCTCGTTTGGAATTAGTCCATCAAATTTGGTGAGTTGTTAATAAACATTATTTTGAACAGTAAGCTCATACGGTCAATGCTTGGTCGACGTTCTTACATGGTCTTGAGACCGTTTGCCCAAAAAGGGCGATTTCAACAGATTGGAAATCAGGAGTAAATTCAATTAAAGTTATTGATTAAAAGGGTTATATCTCACGATTCCTTTGGAGTTATCATCTCAAATTTTGTGGGTGATTAACCTACAAAAATTATGAACAGAAATGTTACACGGTCCATGCTCGGTCAACGTGGCTAAATGGTCTTGAAGACCGTTTGCCCTTACACGGTCTTGAGACCGTTTGCTCACCAAACGGTTTTGCAAACCGTGTGAGCACTAGGAGGAGACCGTTTGGTAAAGTGAAAAGTAGTGGATTAACTTTGGAAATAACGTCTTCATCTCCTAGCTCAGGAACAGAAAGGATTTCTCACGGATTTGCTTGCAAGGTAGCAAAGGAAGATAGAGAAGAAGAAGAACTATCATCTAAAAGCATAAACGAGATGTATATAACAAAGCATAGGTTTAGAGTTATAAAACCCGCCTAAAGCTTGCTCCTTGAGCTCCAAGCTTTCGAGCTCCAAGCTTTTAATGGCGTCCTTGAGCTTCCACAGGTCGGCTAAGGTGAAACCTCCAGGGAAAGTCGAGAAGAGATGGCTAGAAAGGTAGAGCTATGTGAGCTAGCCATCAATTTGACCTTGAAATCGAGTTCTAACCATGAACTTAAGCAAAAGGAAGGATTCAAACCTACCTTGCCCTCCTTGGTCGTCCTCCTGAGCTCCACAGCTCCTCTTTAGTCGGTTTGGGTGAATAGAACAGTGAAAGGAATGAAGGGAAAGTTCCCTTGCTTAGAGAGGTGGAGAGTATATATATATCTGGGGTGAGGTTTTAACATAAACTCATAAGTTCTTCATATTTTCAACTTAATCCCTCCATCCTTCTATGCTCGTCCCTTCATATTAATTCTAAGGACAACCTTCTTCTAAGGTCAAGAAATGAAGGCAAAGAAGATCAACCTATAACTTAAGCATACACATAAAAGGCTATTGTACATACACCTTGATTATTCAATCACAAAGGTGTTTTTCATTATATGATTATTCAATTAAAGTGACCTCTTCATCATTTCTTCTCTAAATGATGACAAGAGTCTTAAAAGATATTTTAGATGATGTATTTTACAAGTTGCACCCCTCAAATTGGGTAAATTGCACTTTTCTCCAATTTAGGGTTTTCAAGCACCGGGATTGCTTCCACAGCTGCACCTTGGTGCCCAAGCTTGGGAAATCCCTCAAACCTTACCATCATCATTCTCATGATGTCTCAACATCATAGGAACATCTCAACATGTGCAAATTGCAAGTTAACCCTTCTAACTGGGTAATTTGCATATAGGTCCCTGTATTACAAAACAATGCTACAACTTTATATAAAAAGGAGCAAAAACTGAAATATATGTTTCTGAGAAACTTAATTACATGCCCTAAATTAATCACAAGGATTTAATTACATATTTAGGCAAAACACCTAGGGTTAACTCATAACCCAGGTCAGGGATGTTACAACATGTATCTAGGGTTAAAGTTTTACACAAGGAGGAATCAAGTATTTTGAATATTGTTACTTGATACTTACTAAATTTTCTATTCATTATCCAACTATAAAAATTATCTAATTTTATCAATATGAGTGTATTAATCTAAAATATTCATGAAATGTCCTAGTTATCTGCACAAATGTGATACACATGTATAATATAGAAGGGTACTGATTATTAGAGGATATCTCATGAATTAAACATGTATTAAGTAAATTATAAAAGAACATACATTATTTAAGATGAATAACTGATTGGCTATGGTATGTATTAATGTACATATCGAATAACATGATTATTATTGGGTTAATGACCTGATAACATATATATAGATGTTATGATTATGTACTTTGTGCATACTATACTGAACTTGTATTGGCATTATCTCTTACTCTATGAATTGAATCCTATAGTAACATGATTTACTAAGTTAATAATTTTGAAGAGAGACCAATTCCTAATCTATCTGTTATAAATTGTACCCCAAGTGTTATGGATTGTTCAAACCATGTCGTTGGTGGTCATTTACTTTGTGTGATATGGCCATGGAGGCACCTTTGGTAGAGACCTTGACAGAAATTGTTCCCTCTTTAAAGTCGTACATGATAAGAGTTTACATGCCCCTTGTCTGGAGGGGTTTCACAGAGAGTGCGGGGGAGGTCGCGAAAGTGATGACAAGGTTGAAGAAATCAGGGTCACAAATCTCTTGGCACATGGCTATGAGATGTTAGTGGACCTTCATACTGCAACAGGTGGTGGTGTCCCTTGCAACAATGACAAAAAACTCTAGGAAGGAAGGAGAATAGTAGAAAGGGACTAGGGAGGTGAGAGATAAGGGGAAGGAATGCTAATTGAATTTTAGCAATGGCGGCTACCTATCAAGGTCTCAAGAACTGGGGAAGTGGGGTGTCTAAGGAAACCTGTGTTAAGATTAAAGGAAGAAGATGAAGAGGAAGAAAGAAGAGAAGAAGAAGAAAGACAATGCAATAGTCATGGATCAAGGATGTGTTGATCACGTCAAAGAGTGTAGAGAGAAGAGGAAGAGAAGAGGAAAGAAGAAGAGAGGGGAACCAAGAAATAATTGAAGAAAGGTGGTAGTTACCCTGAGATTGTGACTACCTGGGTGCACACATGCAACACGTTGAACAAGTAGCATATGCAGAGGGTAATCAAATTGATAATAGTAATTAATACAATTAACATTATTAATGTATATGTAGGCTAAGAATTCACACAATTAATTGAATATGAAATGAGGTCCCATCGACTTATAAATTGAAATGTAGACTAAATTAGATGTCAATGACTCATTTTCAACATAAATTTTATCTATTGAAAATGTTGTCTGTAACATTTATATGTCGGTAAGTTCAATACTTAACTATGCATTTAATGCTTTTCATAATTATTTTTGATAAAATATTTTACATTTTATATTTCCTTTCTTCAAATAAACCTAGAATGTTTCTAGTATGCTCATTTAGGGCCAAAGTAAATTAATTGGTTTACATGTACATCTAACCTTTATTAGTGAATTTATTTGGTCATTTTATTTTGGAAGTTCATATATATATATATATATATATATATATATATGTGTGTGTGTGTGTGTGTGTGTGTATGATGTTATTTGACTCTAACTCTAACTAATTTATTCTAAATAAGGGGCAAAAAGGACTTAATATTATGCTAACTAAAATGTCCTAGAACTGTAAGGATTAGTTTACATATTCCTAGATTCTAATATCTTTCAATGCTCTACCCCTTAAAGAGGATTTCATCCTCAAAATCTTCCCATTCATAACCTAGCCCACAATTATGCCTAACATTAACCAACTTGCACACTTTTTTCACTCAATATTTTTCATTACACGTGGGGCCAAGATGTAATTTCATCACATTTACCATTTACTTGAAATGCTTCAAAAAAAATTAGGTCATTTGAAAGGTCGACTCAACTAATTGAGCCACTTCGATTGTTTCAACAAAACCTATTTTCTTGAACGTAGTTTCCAAGGCAAAGAAATCCATACCTATACCCTTACAGTGAGCTAGTGCATGAAGTCTCTTATCATCTACCTCTCTGAATACTTACTATGGTTTAAAAGATCTAGAAATTGACCTTAATTTGATAAGCATTTCTAACATTGTGGATTCTTTTTACCTTATCCAACTAATGTTCATGGTATACATCTTGACTAGATTTGACTACCCTAACTGGGAAGTGACTATATTTATATGACCTTCATCAAGGGAACTTTCCAAATGGTTACATAGTCTATATCCATTTAAATGCAATTACTCTACTAACCTTCTATAGTATAAGACTTAACCCAATACATAATTAATCTTATAACTTGATGAACATTTAGAGGGGCAACCAGGGTGGATCAAATAGTTATTATATATCCAAAACTTCATTTGGCACTATCCACACAACACTTAGGACTAGGTATTATGTACAATCATACCAGTCAATGGTCTCTTCACTATTGGGTTCCTCGACCACTCTTCCTTATAATGGTGACTTGGCTCCTAGAACCATCTATTAAATCGAAAAGCTTTTCTTTTGCACATATATTCCTATGATGAAAATAAGTTCAATGGTAAAATATTTGCAATGAAAATCCAAAGTTGGTGATCGGACCACACCCTCTCATGCCTTAAGAGTTTACCATGTCAGCTTCGCCTGGGGTGGGTTCTCTCAATCATTAAAAAAATCCAAAGTTTGGCGCCAAATTCAACCCAAGAAGAAAAATCATGTATGAGTCATCACAAGATCAATGAGGATGGTATCCATTCCTTAATTAGATAGCCTTGTGGCATAGCTATATTGAGATCCTCCATGTTGAAGAAAGGCATGCCTAACCATAGCTGACATAGATCACATTATCACTTAGAACCAAAGGAACCATCTTAATTATAGTACTTATTTTAGGATTTTTCATTTGTCATTCATGGATTCTCAATACCTAAAGTTAATGTATGTGAGAATTCTAGAAAAACAACAAAAGGAAAAGGGACTATGATGACAATTAGGATTAAGCCTAGCTATGAGCGTTCAAATCAACCTACACTTCATGAGGCTCAATCTAACCTCCTAGAAAATGAGAGATTTGAATCAAACACTATAATAGTCAATTCTTATGTGGTAATATTTCAACCTCTATAAAGAGGGTTAAAGTGATTTGGGTTACGAAATACTGAGTATCAACCACATAGGTAGTTTAGGGAGTAGAACTATCTGAAATATTTAGGAATTGAAACCCAAGTTAGTATTCCATGACTCTAGGATAGGAATATAGAAAATCTACGTAGGGTTACTTAACTACCTAATAAAGGAAAAATTAGAGGATATCTTGAAATAGTCAAATTACCAACTTCTTTTGTATCTATTACCATGTTGTAAAGAGAGGGACCCAATAGGGGATCCACGGAAATGGTACAATATAAAGAGCCATGTAGAGATAAAGCAGTGAAAACCAACTATTACAAAGTTACATGATATCGGAATACAATTGTTCCTCACCATAAGGGGTGGCATGACAAAATAAAAAAGGTATACACGTAATAACATATAAGGCTGATTGTATACAAAAACCCAACCATTCTAATGTATCCTTAATTCCATGTCATGTATGTGATGTTCCTGAGTCAATTCTCCCTAAAGCTCCTAAACCTGGGTGGTTTTGGGAATAACACCAAACAAATGACAATACAAGGATGTATTAGAACACTTTTGAGTATGTGCATATAAATAATATTTGGGCATTATCATCGATCACAAGTATAAAAAGTGGTATTCCCAAACAAAGAAGGGGCTACCAACATATAAGCAAGTTGTAAAAGAAATAATTAAAATAATGAGATATGAAAAAGTAACAGAGCATCATAAAGTGTCTTTCTATTAATCAATCCATAATGTAATAGATAAAACAAGTGCATGTATATATGAGATAGACCAGATATCTAAAGTAGGGTTATAACACCGTCAGATTATGGACCAAATAAAAATAAGGGTGAAAAAGCTATCCCATGCGGAATACACATGCTCTAGTATATATAAGGTTGTGCCCATGAACTACTACTCTCGATAAATAGTCTAACATCCAACATGTATAAATTGAGAAGCAAGATAGATAGCTCGGTCATATTTGAATTTCTAACTGGAAAGGCAAGTGGGTCCATAGACACTATGTTTAGTGAAATTAAATAAACACTCTATGATATTAGGAATTTCCAAATTGAATAATAAGAAGAATTGAATAAAGGGTAATTGCCTCATTTTAAGAAATTAGTAATTATAGTCAACTAAATGCCCAAACTTAAATAGGGATTTTCACATACCTAATATTCACGAGTATTGGTTAAACTCAATTGATGTACTTGGTCCCCAAAGTCAAGTATTCATCCGAGGAACACATGATGTATGTAGTCCAACAAAAGCTAACATGTATTTACACCCTTACTATAGACACTTGTATTGTTCTTATCTGAATTCTGGTAATTTAAAGGCATATTAGACATTTTACTATAACTAAGTGAATACATGATCCATTACATATATACTTTACTTCTAATATTGATCTTAAGTCACATAACTCTACATATTTCTAGATTATGTATATGTTGGTAAAAATATATATTCATCCCATTTAGGTCTTCAAATGTCATCCATTCTCTAATACATGCCATTTCATATTATTCCTAACATCATATCTAGCATGCATGTTAATGTGTATATATAATTTATTATCTAGTTCCTAGAAAATTCCATAAATACACATATGAATTATATAAGAGAATAGAACTAAATCTTAGAATAGTCTAAACCAACATCTCATATATACTTACATTTATAAATCAATCTTCTTAAACATATCGCTTATCTTGTATTCCATTTCACTCGGAATAGACTAGCCTACCTAGAGGTATTTTATATATTAGTGTTTATTTATAATCACCATCGTAAATACATGTATCTAGGGTTAGTGTTTGACACAAGGAGGAAGCTAGTATTTTGAATATTCTTACCAGATACTTATTAAATATTCTAATTAATTACTAACTATCAAATTTTCCTAATTTTATCAATATGACTGTATCAATATGAAATTATTTAAGAAACATCCAATTGATTTGTACTAATGTGATACTTATGGATGATATAGAAAGGGTTCTAATTATTAGCGGATGTCTCATAAATTACCCATGTATTAAGTAAATTATGAAATTGGAATATATATTATACAAAGGTACAAATTTGATTGGTTGTTGTGTATTAACATACATATCTGATAGCATGATATTATAGGGTTAATGACCAGATAAAACACACACATATATAAACACACACACACACACACACATATATATATATATATATATATATATATATATATATATCATTATGAAATTTGTGGTTACTATACTGAACTAGTGATGGTATTATCTCTTACAATGTGAATTGAATCCTATAGTAACATGAATACTGTTATGGCTTTGAAGGGAGACATATTCATGATGCATCCATTCTAGATTGTACCCTAAGTGTTGTGGATTAGTCAAAGCATGCCATCGTTGTTCATTTACTTGGTCGGATGTGGCCATGGAGGCACCTTTGGTAGAGGCGTTGACGACAATTGCACCGTCTAGTAACAGATGTGCAAGGGAAGAGTCTCCATGTCCCCGGTTTCTATAGAGGTTTCTGAGAGAGGGTATGAGTGGTCACAAAAGTGTTGGCGAGGGTCAAGACATCAAGGTTGCGAATCGGTTGGCAAATGGCAGGGAGATGTCAATGGACCTTCAGGCAGCAACAAGAGGTGGTGCTCATTGCATCAATGATGACGGCTCTAGGAAAGGAAGAGAAGGGTAGCAAAGGCCTAAGATGATGAGGGATAAGGAGAAGGGGTTCTTATTGGATATAAGTGGTGGTAACTAGCTGTCAAGGCCTTGAGCACTAGGGAAGTGGGGTGGCTAGGGTGACCTGGTGCCAAATCGGAGGAAGAAAGATGAGGAGAAGAAGAAAGATAGGATGACCCTCCCGAATCAGGGATTCATTGATCACATCAAATAGTTGGGAGAGAAGAGGAAGAAACGAGGAAAGGAGAAGAGAGGGGGATTGAGGAATAAGTGGAGAAATGGGCGGCGGTTACGTTGAGATCGCGGCTATTTGGTTGCACGCATGCAAAGCTTTGAACAGGTAACGCATGCGGAGAGTAATCAAATTGATAATGACACTTAATGTAATTAATGTATATAAAAGCTAAGAATTCACACAAATAATTCAATAGGTAAATGAGACCCTATTGACTTATGAATTGACATGTAGACCAACTAAGGTGTAAAGAGCTCGTTTCAACATAAATTTTATCTTTTGACAATGTTTGCCATAACAGTTATTTATTGGTAAGTTCAATACTTAATCATGCATTTAATGCATTCCTTAATTAGTCTAGACACATCATTTTACATTTCCTAAAATTTCAATTTCCTTTTTTTTCAAATATGGTTTGTCTTTTAATAGGGAACATTTTTAAATCCACCACTCACCAATAGTAGATCAAGAGGAAAAATGGTTAAACATACGCTGGTTATTTTGGCTCATTGTCAACGGTAACGGATGTGTATGGTGTTCGTTTTCTTCCCTTTTAAGATCCTAGTCGAGGCACACTCTATTTGTGTATTTCCGACATGTGGTATTTGTATTATGTATTTCAATTCTAGTGTAGATAGATACATGTCTTGGATGGAGTTGTACAAGGGAGCACAAAAGCTCTCGCATGTGAGGAGTGGCTGGAGGAAGTCAATGGTGGTGATCAATATAGATGTAGGGTTTAGATGAGGTAGGCAGAGAACGAAGAGTTTAGTGACATTGAAAAGAAATGAAAAGCTTAGGAGTAGGTGGTGGGTGAGTGCTTGCATCGATCATCATAGCAGGTGGTGAAAGGTGAGACTTTTCTGTATGCCACCTGCTTCCTGCTACGCCCACATCCATTCTTGGAACGATGGCACAGTATCTCGAATGGTAGGAAACTTCAAACCTAGTACATGTCAGTGTATGCACTTTGAATTGAAACTACATAATATGTTTAAGCAGGGTTGCGAAAAGGGCATGAAACAGAGTCTGATTCAGATTGCTTCGTTACCTCATTGCATCTAGTATATGTACAATTTATGGCGCGAGAAACATGGCAATCAACTACTAGGGAGAAGACCTACAGTCAGTATCGTAGGGAAGCGAGTAGATTGCAGTTTCTTGACAACATGTGCAGCATCTTGACAACTCTGGAAACCACGACCATGTGAGACGACCAGCGAGGAACAAAGATGATGACGGGATTCGCCATGTGTCGCATCGATCTGCAAGAGTGAAGCCGTCTTGACTCTAGAGACAAACAACTTTATAAAGCTTCTGAGTTAACAAGAACTCCTACTCGAAACGGCAGGGCTTGGAGTCAAGGCCACACCATTAACGGAGTCAAGCAGGACGCTTCTCGAGCCTTACCCCGTACTGGTCCACCTCCCACCTCTTATACGCGAGGAACCCGCCAAGGGCCACCTGCATGAGGCCGGCGGCGGCTAGGAAGACCCACCCCACTGTCGCCACGACTTTGGGCGTTGACCTCTTCGATTTCTGGGGCTCGCCCTTTAGCTGCGGCTGGTCTTTGTTCTTCGTGCCACTTTCGTCGCCTGTGGGGGTCTCTGGACCTCGCGGCGAGCCCGGTAATGGGGGATAGGGGCCGGGAGGAACCTTGCTCGGTGGCGGTGGAAACCCCGGGGAAAACTCGTTCGGTGGTGGCGATAGGTCATGAGGTACCCGGTCCGCCGGCTGCAGACCGTTTCCTGGCATGGGTGGAGGCGGCGCAGAGGCTGTTCCCGGCTCCGTCATGGAGCATTGGAAGCTAGACGGGTCGCAATTGCTTGGTGGCCACAAGTTATCTTGAGACGCATATTGGCCGCTGGCGTCAAGGTTGGCAACGACGGAGGTTCCGTGATTTAGTAAGGAGAAAAAGAAGACGGTTACGACAAGGATCGGAGACGGCCATGGCAACGAAGCCCTGCACTGCTGCTGCTGGAATCGCTTGTCATGTGGCGGAGACACATGCATAAAGAGACAAGGAAGAAAGTTGGACATAGGTGATCGGAGGGAGGGAATTTATTGAGCTAATAATCGCCGAGACTTATAGATCGATCTGTCGCCTATCTGCTTTAATGACTGAGGACTGCAAATAACTTCTCTTCCTCTAGCTCGCTGCTTCTGTCTTCAAATGGGTCACGAAGAGAGGCGGAGAGAGAAGGAAGCGCGTAGAGATATCGAGGGGCAGTTATGAGAAGCAATTGATGGAGAAATAAATGCGGTATCAACGGGCGAGCAGCAATCCACATCAATAAACTGGCGGCATCGACAGACCATTGACCAAGTCCTATGGCGGTGTCCAGTTGCAACGACCTTCAGAGACTTACCGGCTTCAAGAGGAGAACGTCATGTGACCTGTGAGTTGCATACAAGTCTGAGAGGCACACAATCCCGCACGGATATTGGCATGCTCCACGGGAGATGATCAAGTTATTGTGCCTCAAACTATATGAGAAATCACATGACCTTGTGGTAGGAGTCTCACTTTGATGGCAAATTCTCTACAAACACTGTTGAACTTTAACGAATTCTAGGTGGATGTAGCTTTTACCGACAATGCTAGGTGTCACCGTGTGGAAAACTTGTGAGAAATGCATTAGTAAAGTGTCACATGGACTTGGTCTCCAACTGTGAGTGCTGTGTGGAGCCTAGGCTAGTTCTTTGTCCCGTTACACCCAGCTAGGCACGCCTAAAAGAAGAGTTGACTAATTGTAGATACAAGAGTGGGCTCTTTGTTGGATTGGGTATACCATTGCATCAACTTATAGTTTTAAGATTCTTTTGAGAAGAGGGTCGATGATGAAAACCGTGACTAAGCACAAGAGGTTAGATAGAAGAAAGGAGACAAACAATCGAAGAGACCAAACATGTATCATCCATTTCTCAATCGATTTCGTTTACACAATGTATTTTTCTTATATAGGTATTACAAATGATTACAACTAAGACCTTAGACTAGATTGGGCTTGTTATGACATTAACTTATGATTTTTGGGATCATCATCCTATATTAGCTCTAAAACTGGTCTTAGTTCCATCAAGACAAACTATGTATTTGAGGTGTTTCCAATGTTGCTTCGGAAGAGATTTAGTGAGGATGTAAAAAACCTATGATTTGGAATGTACATAAGCTAGAGAGTCAACACCACTCCCTTTTTGTCCCATCTCACCCCCATTTCCCCATATCTTCTTTCTATCTCTGTCAATATAATATTGTTTAAAAATCTTGATTCCTACAACTTCCTTCCCATTTTCGGTCGTAGCATGGGCAAATCTATCTTCAACGGGTGTCTCGACTGCTGATTTTCTAGGAGCTATTCCTACAATTTTCTTTCTTCCTCATGTCATTGTTTCTTCTATGAGAAAAGAAGTTCACAACCTACGGGCCTTCTACCTCCATGCGACATTGCTCCTCAATGCATTCACGAGCAAATTTCTTACAAGTTGAATTGTAAGTGGTCTCAATGTGCTTAGTCCATTCATGTATTTAGGATTTTTTTCTCTACTAAAGAGCCTCTTTGTCAACAAAAAATCAAATAGTTGGAATACAAATAGAGTCCAATAATACTAAAATTAATGTGGATGATCTTATAGTAAGAGGATAGACTATCTAATATGAACAACTGCATGCGACTAGTTGCATTTCGGCTGATACTTTTAGTTAAGAAAAAACACAACAAGTAGTTCCTTTAAGATATTTTAATATCCTCTTTACACAAGAAGGTTGGAATATGGAGGGAGATGCCACAAATTGACATGTGTTTACCACATAATTTGTATTATGAATTGTGATAGTAATTTACTATAATATACTACCAACTATTTATAGAGATTTAGATCAGAGAACAAATCATTAAGTTTGTTCAAGTTAAGTTAAATAGAATTATCTACATTTTAATAAGCATGCATGTTTTTGTGAGAGAGCGCCTCTTTGACGTACTTGTAACACCCCAACTTCTATAGAACTAGGCATGAACCCGTGACATGCATGACTATTGTCCAACAACTAGTGTTAGGTTACCCGACTTCCTAAAATCTTTTGTCACCACTGATTTTAATGAACTTTTTGGCTAGTTCATAGAGATTTTACATTCAAGTTAATCATACTCAAACATAAATGAATCTAAAAAGCTGATCTATCAAGCATACATCTACTTTCTCACTCTTGGTTTAGATATTTAAACGTGTTATATAACAAAAAACCACTAAATATGTTTTCTCTAACAAGAAACATTACATCTAATACAACCTAGTGCATGCCTTATGCCAGTGACGGTATTTAAATTTTAGTCCATCTGTTTCCTTATACTATATACTTATATCATACACATACTAGTCATGTTCTCCTGTTGTACATTTAAAACGTCATGAGACTCCTATGATTGTACTACATACATATTTGTATCTATTTAACATGATTTGAATATGAAAAGTTTGCAGATGCATATTGTTGATGTTCTGATTTTCATACTCATGGTTATGTAATAGAACTTGTGTGCACATAAACAATTCCCATTTTTTTTATTTACGAGAGAACCACCCCCGCACGAGCGCCACTTTTGTGACCCCCGCAGGCGGCGTAAACTCTCGGGGCCCTTGACATCCCACAAGCAGCAGCCCAATACGGTCGCATCGTTGGCCGACCGACGCGGTGGGAAAATCACTTCTGAGGCCATAGTTGGGAGTCGAACCCGTGCCCTCTCACAGAGAGTTTGCGAGCCGCACCACCCGAGCGATGCCTCACCGGTCATAAACATTTCCCATTATTCTTGTAGAAACTTCATATTGTTGTGACAAGATAGTAGAAATATATTAGGTCCCGTCCTTATTGGATTTAACACTCGAGAAAAAAGTACATAGATGATTCAAATGTTAGTACATTAAAATGATTTGAAAATTGTATGATTGTTTTTGAGCTTATATTTCAAAGTCAACAGAAAGAAAGAGTTCTAGGTAAACAAATTCACTTCCCAAAAACTAGACATCTCAATTAAACTAATTAAATAACTATATTTATGTCAAAAATCAGTTTCCAGGTCTCACAATTGTGAACTTACATGTTGAGCCTATCCATTTTTGGCGTGTGCAATTAATAAACAGTAGAAGGAAGAAAGATGTACATATTAGAATAGAATTGAATTATTTAGAAAGTGGCAGCACACACTCTATGAGTTTTATATTTAGAGTCAAGTTACAAAAATATGCGTTGGAGATAGTTTTACAAGTTTATATTGTTGACTCAAGGTATAAATTGGCTAATCTCTTATTTTAATAATGACTAAACCATTCTACTTATTTGTATCTAATGCTTCTACTTGAATGATTTTAGATTTGATAGAAACACTCCAAATGCCTAAAATTGCAAGCCCTAGTTTGGAGAAATCAAGTCAACATGAATAAAGATCAAGATTGAAAAATAGATAGTTCTCTCCTAATATGTGATGTAAATCACTTGTAATGATTGTATGACTTGTAATTAAGCTCATATGTGTAACTGAACAATTAGGGTGAATTAATATTGCACTTGGAGGGTCTCAAAATACCAAAAACAACAAGTACAATGAATTAGCTTCTCTAGGGTATAACTCTATGTGAAAAAATGTTCATTGGGGTTTCCAGAAACTTTTATAGGCTGAGTTTCTTGCCACTTTACAACTCAACCAACTAGAAAATGGTCAGCCACAAGGTCAATCGCTTGAGTTACGCACTTAGCCAAGCATACTATAGAAAGAACTTTTTGTAGTGCAAAATAGCCATTGGAGGGGTGAAGAAAAGGTGAAAATAGATCTGTTGGAGACCTCAATATTATGTAGATTCATCCTAAATGGTTCTAATGGCTTGGACTCATCCTCAAATATAAATAGGACCGCTTAGGATTCATCCCATGGTTAGCCAAGTATTACAAATGTCCCTATACAATAGTTGAAATAGAAAGTGCATCAAAGAGCCCCTATTCACTCTCATGAGCTTAATCACTTGCTACACCCATTAGAGCGAGTAGGAGATTTCTAAAAGAGCTAATTCTATATGTTTATCTTGTGAGGCTCTCATTCTTTTCTCTCTATCTACCATGAATTTGACAATTCTCTCTCTTGAGTAAGAGAGGATAAGAAGAAGGGCATGAGGCCCTTGGTCAAAAGCTTGTCCATGGTAAAGGTGAAATTAAAGGTAGAAGATCCAAAATAAGAGTGGGTAAGTCCTTGAAGGCCAAAGACTCATTGTAAGAGTGGGTAAGTCCTTGGAGAAGGTTGAAGACTTGTTCCAAGAGTAGGTATGTCCTTGTTAAGTCTAAAGACTTTTGGTCAAGGATAGGCAAGTTCTTTGTAAATGTGTTGTCTTCCTTGGCCTAAAAGGGAATCTAGTTACCCCTTGATCTAGAAAAGGGTGGTCTTATTGTAAGACCCCCAACTTGTCTCAAGTCTTAAACATGCTTGCTTGTATTAATTGGATGCTTAATTCCATAATTAAAACACTAGGTTATGATTTGATATCATGAGACTAAGCTATGTTTCAAATTTCATCCAATTTGAACATTGTTAATTGAGTTTTAAATGTGATTATATGGACTTTTGTGTAATTTTCCCACTTCTAGGGTTTTAACTATAATTTTCACACATGTATGTTGTACTTAATACTATGCTTCATAATGGTTGACATAGTTTCACTATTTATGCCTAAGTGCATCATCGGATTGTTAGTTCTATCCTTTTAGGGTTGAGAAATTAGGGTTTCTCACAAATGGGGTGATTTTTCTAAGTATGGAAGGATTTCGATGGTTTCACCTTGTGGGTAATGATTTAGTTTTCCCTTGTGATATAAGATCCTATGAACTCCCCTTGAGGTCCATAATCCTATGGAACCCTAGTGGAAGTACACAATCTGATGGGAGGTTAGAATGTGCAAAATGGCTAAGTAAACCCTAGAATCTGATGGGTTTTCTTATAATGCATGGCAAAGATCCAATGGGATCTCTACTAGTACTTCTTGATATTATTCCTAAGGCATGACAAGATGGAAAAGCAAGTAAAGATCTAACGGTAACTCTTACGTGCATGGATAAGGACGGATTTTGAGTTTTGACACATGTCAAGCTTATTTTTCAACCTTTTGACACCTATCTCTCTCCTACGATATATATACCCTCCATCACTCCCTTAAATGAACCTTTTACCTCCCTTACTTCGTTCTTACTTCTAAGATAAACCCTAACCCATCATTTTGTGAAGAAGGAGCTCTTAGAGGACGAAGAAAGGAGAGATGATGGATGCATGTCTCCCTAGGGTTTGGATCAAGCTTCATTATGGATGTTCGAAGCTTCCTAACCTAGTTTCTTGCCCTAACCAAGTAAAATATTCTTCTCTACTATAGGATTTGCTCTTTTCTCTTCCTTCTCTTTTCATCTGATGGGTGGAACTCTAGAAGTTCTTGAAGGAAGGTCATGCATGTGGCTAAAGAGACCCTTTCCTCCTCTCTTTTGACCTAGATCTATCTTGATCTTGAAGAAAGGAGCTACCGTGGAGATTTGAAAGGGTAAAGCTCCGGTTTTTCTTGAGACACCTTACTATTTGGACACCTCCATCTAAGAGGCAAGTTATATAACTTTCATCCCATTTCATGCTTTCTTTCAACTTGTTCATCTAGATCTTGCCCTAAAATTTGGTGTTATGGTGAAAAATATTCATATGTTCACTACTTTACATATGTCCACAATATTTGTGTGTTGTTAAGCTTTCCTTTGATCGTGTGAGCGTTCCTTATACTATGGATAAGAACTGCCCAGATTTTGGAGGTAAGAAAGGATGATTTTACTTAGTATAGACAACTAATTTCTCTCTTGGTATAGAAGTCGTGGAGTTACTTGGTGCTGATTTGATAGTAATACTTAGCCTATAATCCGATGGCTTTTCTTTATCCTTGAAGCAATGGTTTTACTTAAGTAAAGGAAACTATGTTGATTCTTATTGATGACCATTTTAGGTCTCTAAATTGATGGTATTTACTTAGTATTTAATTCCTAATTTCAGTTGGTAAGTAAACTATTAGATAAGTAAGTCAATAGCCTAATGGTTATGTTAAGAATAAGAGTGGATGATCTTGTTATCCATGATCCGATGGACTTGTCAAGTATAAGATAATGATGAATTTACTTAGTATATATACTATGGACACTACTTGAGTAATGAACTGATGGCTTCGTGTAGATGAACTTAGGGTTATGTAATCAACTGATGGTCTTTTGTGTACTCATCCACAAACTGATGGGCAAACTAGATACACAAACTGATTTTTTACTAAGTCTCCAAAGAGATTCTATGATTCTCCTTTGGTTAAGTAAAACAAAGATTTGATGGCACGATCCTTGTTTAAGTACTTCAATAAAGTGATGGATAGGTTAGGTATAGATCTTGAGTTTTGACTAAGTGTCCAAAGGAACTGATGGCCTTGTTGTTGTTGGGTATGTACCTTGATGAATCGATGGGTTCATTAGGTGAATAAAATGATAATTTACCTAACAGTAAATTTGATGGTTTTTCTTCCCACTAATGATATGATGACTAGGATTTTGGCTAAGTACCATACATATCTGATGGCTTTACTTTTAGCTAAATCCACCAATGAACCAATGGTATGGTTTTGGAGTGAGTTCTCTAAAGATCTAAAGGTTATGATTTTGACTAAGTATTATAATAATTCAATGGTATTGTTCATGGTTGAATCCATCAATGATCTGATGGTCTTGGATTTGTCAAAGTACACTAATGATGTGATGGTCTTTCTAAGTATAAGAGGTGATGTTTTTGACTAAGTATAGAAAAAATTGATGGTCTTTCCTTATGCGGAAAGAATTGATGGTACACCTATGCGCACTAATGAAATGATGGTTTGACCTAGTTAATAAACCTACGATTTTCACCAAGTCCTTAGAAAATAGATGGCTCTACTAACCACCAATTAACCAATGATAATTCTAAAGTTAAGGACATGATATTCTCACTAAGTGCCTTAATGGTCTGATAGGTTGACTATGTGTATCAAATGAATCGATGGGTCAGCCATAGGTGTTGATTAGGTGATACTAATCCAACATACACCTTTAAACCTACTTGTAAACGGTTATCTAATAATGGCTTAATACTCCTATCTTCTTATTGATATATTAAGATGATGGGAGTTACATTCATAATGTTAGAGTAACTCTTTTATGCTACTCTTAAAGATTCCATGACTCTTAAATTGATACACATTTATACTAATCCTAGAATGGCAAGGTCTTTGAGACATGATGAAATCTTATATAAAGATCAGATGATAATGAAATAATGGGTTGGTCACTTATGCAATGCCTAGTTATGATAATATACCAATAGTTATCTATGAATGTTGATTTGTGATACAAATCCAATCTATATTGTTGGGCCATTCTTCTAATGATTGAATGGTGATGGTTTAATACCTTTACCATCCACTAATGATGAACTCATGAATAGACACACTTCATATTACTAAAGGTAACTTTGTTATGTTACCCTTGAGAAAGGTATAACAATTCATATGACTATTAAACCCTGATGATGGGTCTATAGGCAATAAATGTGTTGATGATATGTTGATCCCTCTATAGGGCATGGAAGGATAATGATGTACCTGATAAAGTGGTATTGTTATGGTCTAAATGACCTTTAGGCAAGACTTGAGCCCTAGTGAGTGTGTAATGCTCTTCATGATAAGGATTAATATCATGTGATGGTGTGATAAAGAATATAATCTCGTGTATGGAAACAAACTAGTACCCTATGATGCTATAATAGGAAATATATCTCATACATTTTATATTTTTTGGAGTTGTTATGTATCAATGTTTTGTAGAGATCAATTGGGGTTTGTATGTCAAACTTGGTTGATGAAGCCTTAATTCACTCAATTGGAAATAACTATTTAAGTGAAACTCTAATCACGTAGTGTCCTGTGTTGTAGAACTATTCCAATGTAAGGACTTACTGGATGGTAAAATGGGCAACCCAGAAGGAAATCCTAGATTTGTATACTATTGAGTATATGCAAATACAAGAGAATATATCCTTGAAATCCCGATCCCAAGGTTTAGAGTATGGATGCAGTCATGCCTCAGATTGAGAAAGTTTGAGACAGTGTCTCGAGTACATGTATATGTCATGTGATTGAGGACAGTTGTGTTGTACCTTGGATGGTAGCGTTTTGAATACCTTGATTTCTAGTGTCATTACATGTGTACCAAAGGCAGACTAGGGTGATTGTAGCTTGACACATATGTTGTTGTGGCAGACTCATACTGATAGAGGGTGAATAGATCTTAGGATTTTAGCTCTCCTAGATCTTGTATAGAACTGATTGTGATTCCACAACGGTTAGTTGGATGTTTGAGTGGTATAACTCAAACTCCACATGGCTTAATAAAAGATGTAATCTAGTTGTATAACATATAATTAGAGTTATACAATGATTCACATTGTATGATAACCCATGCTTTCTCCTTTCATATATAGATGATGAATAATGTAATAAGGGGAAGTATATATATTGATGTCATTAAGATATGTTATGATGTTAAGAAATGTTTATGTTGTTAAGATATGTTGACATTGTTAAGATGTCCTAATGTTGTTCAGATATGCTTATGTTGTTAAGATGTGTTGATGTTGTTAAGATATGCTTATGTTGTTAAGATATGTTTATTCTATTAAGATATACTTATGTAGTTAGATATGTTGATGATGATAGCTATGTTATGATGTTAGCTACACCTGATCTATTATTAACAATGTGAACCTTTCAAATAAGATTCTAATTATGAATGTTCTTAGTCAAGATTGTATATCTGGATTTTTAATTATGTTACATTACTTTCTTGACATGTTTAATTCTATAATATGTTATGATCAATAAATGTTGCTGAGAGTCATATCTCTCATTCGGACATGAGTCTAACCTCATGGATCACACCATTTTTAGGCAGTCATTGGCAGTGGCAGTAGACCCGTGGTAGTGAGGAGGAGTTACGTTTTAGAATCTTGAAAGAAGGTTATTAGATGTTTAGCGTGTCCTAGAGTCGTCCCTGTACTCTCAAGTCTGAGAAGGAAATTTTGTATATGATATTTCAATCGACTTGAACTTTTGGTAGCTTTTTTATGTGTGAACATGATGTATATGTGGATAATATCTTCTATATATATTGTGGATGAGGCCATAGAGCAATTTCAAAAGATACTTGACATGATATCTGAATTTATGCAAGATATTGGGCCTTAGTGTAAATGTTTCTGGACATTTTTGTAAAGCATAAATCGGTTTTAATTTTTACCCCTTTTTAGGAATGTGATTAATTAGTGATTTATCATGCTTTGTCTTTGAGTAATCTCACTTAGTGTGACAGTGTGTCACAAAATCAGAGTTATAGGTTCACTGAGTCTATAGGGACACTAGGACTTAGGACTAGGATGATAACTAAGTGATGAACATGATACGAACATGAAGCATACTATCTGAACTCAGTACGTGGATGCCCTTGCCAGGTATTCAATTATCAAATAAAAGGTAAGTGGAACTCTCTGATTGTTACATTTATGATTACTCTGATCAAATAATCAGTTGGAAATAATCTAAAGAGCATAATAAATAAGAAACTATGGTTAATATGTATTAACCTTACCCTAAAGAAAGATGAAAATCATATCTTAACTCATGAAATCTGAGTTTTTGATGATTAAAGATAAATACATGACATTGTGAAGCTTAAATCTAAATGTAAATGAGTTAAAATGAGTTCTTGAAACTATAATTCTAAAAGATAATTGGATAAAGGAAGATAGATGTGTTATTAGAAAATTTCGAGTTGTAAAATCACATAAGAAGAGAAGAAATCCAATAATAAGAGTGGCATGAGATGATAAATAAGAACATGGCATATGAACAAAGTGAAATCTCAATTAATCTCAGACCAATCCATATGTGAAAGAAGGTGTTAAGGCAAATATATCATGACATGTAAAGGATATTAAACAAAAATGATCCTTAATGAATGAAAAGAAGAGGAAATATGATGAACTACCCCTTGGTAAGTGAATAAGAAACATGAAAATATGAGAGGACACACACAAAAATGATATATAGTCAAGAAGTATGAGCAATGAAGTACAATAATCATGTTAATTCCTATGCAGATGGCAAGGAACCCAGATGAAAAAGGTAAATGATACATAAAAAGTTGTAAGTTGCATGATAATGGGAGAACCGATAACCCGTTGATAGAAACCCCTTTCAGGTGGTGCTACTTTGTTGCAAAAGGAGTATCCCTCTTGTGTTCTTTCTTTCCCAGGAAGTAGTTTTCTAGTGGACCTTATGCCACTTGGTATACATGGATTTGATGTGATCCTAAGGGTGGATATCTTGGTGTAGCACATGGTATCTTTGTACTATAGTTCTAAGATCATGATGATATGTGATGGGAATGCCTTTTGGGCTTTCTAGGGAGATAGGAATATATTTCATACATGTTTTATGTTGACTAAAATGGTAGAGAAACAGCTAAGACAAGGGTGTGAGGTCTCCTTAGTACATAAAATAGGATACCAAGGTAATGGGTCATAGTATCCAGGGTGTACTAGTAGCACATGAGTTTGAATATGTTTTCCAAATGAGTTTTCTGGTGATATACCATCCCTAGATAGAAAGTTTGGTTTTTGGAATCCTCCAATACTTTTCATGAAGGAGTAGGATGGTTTTATGATGCTTTTCATGGGTTACTAACAGTTGCACAAGGTCACAGTGAAGAACAAGTAACCGCTGCCAAGGGTGGATGATTTGTTGACCAGTTAAGAGGTGTTGTAGTGTTCTTCAAGTTAGACCTGAGGTTCAAATATCAACAGAAGAGAATCAACGTGGATGACATACCAGAGACAAACTTTAGGAAAAGGCAAAGTTGGTATGAGTCAATGATTATGTCATATGGGCTAACCAATACATCAGTACTGTGGGCTCTGATCTCCAAACCATGACATAAACACGATTAAAACTTAGCGGAAGCGAATCGGTAATCAGCGGAAGACAAAAATCACGGGAAATTAAAACTTTTCGAGACAAGAGCTTGGATCCATAAAAGCTTCTTTCATAAAGAGAGGTAACTGTTTACATCTCAGGATAATTACTTCTTGAGTAATTATATACATCAAGATACAAAATCTCAAGATCACATAACACAAGACTCCAAGACCTGAGAGTACAGAGGACACATAGGACTGACTCTAACTACACCACATGGCAGGACAAATCTCCACCTGAGATTATTGCTGCCCCTGATGCTGCTGCTGAGACTGATCACCTATAGGCTGGTTCCTTCGTCTCCGACGTCCACCTAAAAAGTTGAAGCCTACGGGGTGAGACAATTATACATAATTGTCCCAGCGAGAGTTATAACTCTTCGCCAGAAGCTTTATTATAACATCAAAGATTATTTTAAACAGTAAAGCCTTCAAAGCATTCTATAACAGTTACAGGTATAACAAGATCTCTACAATTTAGGAGATATGGAGAATATCAACATTATTGCAATGTAACATCAATCAACTAACTTGGAGTCATCTCTAACAAGTTATACTACATGGTTGATTATGTTTTACAAACAACATTATGCCCTGTGGAGATGAGGCTTACCACTCATACTCCAACTGATCGCTGAGAAGCCGCATCAGTATCATACATAGGTCATTAAGAGAGCCGGATTCTCATGACCTTCACCTTCCTCAGTCAGTAAGAGGATCACTTGTAGGACATCTCGTGTCTCTACTACTATAGCTCACCAGGGTAAACTGGTCCTTCGCTATTCTAGAGTCACAGTGGCGTTCTGTACTCTCTTCGTCATCAGGAGGTTTCATATTTACCTACCACTGATATGGATATCTGTGCTTTCTTCATCATCAGGAGGTTTCATGTTTACCTACCACTGATACGGTATGGAACTATAGTGGAGGATGGATGGATTCCACATCTACATCACTTTCCTACACTAGGATGTAAGGTTCTACACATCCATGTACCCCACATACTCAAAAGTATGTGCTCCAGGAGTTCCCTGAGGAAAACCTGTTTCACCATCATTTAATTTCTGATAATGATGGATCTATGATCAGGGCTCTACATTATACTTGATTAGTTAGGTACATTCAGTATTCTTTAACAGCATACATTGTTCTGCAAACAATAACAATAGCATAGCAGCTATAAAAGAAGAATACTAAATGTAACAGGCCTAACTCATATCAATTATCATTTCTCATTATCCTCATCACAAGTCATCTCTAAGGCATGACCTTGATGGTATTCATGGCTCTCATAGCCCAGTATCAGCATAGGATGCCACTGGCAAGGCATCAGATTACTTTACTTATTCATAAGGCTAACAACATGCCTTTAATGAATATAACATCAACATCCATACCTGGATATGATTACCTTCATATCAGAACCTGCATGGTTAATACATCTGATAAAGGTAATGCAACAATAAGGAATGTACTTCCTACTCTTGTCATAAGAGTTAAATCTCTAATTCAAATCAAATAGGGTTTATTGCTCAAAAGCATGCCATTACCCTTGAATTAGGGTTTACTACTCACATTACATGTCATCACCCTTGGTTTAGGGTTTACTATTCACATCAAGGTGAATTAAACTCATAACATCATCATGTATGAGTAACATCTTCATTGATACTCTTGGATTAGTTAAAGGTTCATCATTTATCATAATTAGGGTTTCTATGATCTCACACAGGTGGATCATACCCTAATTATGCTCATTTATGTGCATTGGAGATACTTTACTCGAGTTTCCACTTAAAAAGGGTACTTTCTCTCTCTAGAAGTACTTTCTCTCTCATCATAATGTGAGGTGATGTCAATATCACTCTAAAACAGGTTAGATTGAATCATCATATGCTAACATAGCCAAAAGCATCACCATTATGTGATTAGAGTTACTTTCTCTCTCTAGGGTACTTTCTCTCTCTAGAGCACTCTCTCTTTCATCATACTAATGGTTGATGGTAACATTAGACTAGATCAAGTTGGATAGAGTCATTATGACTAAAAACATCATTCTCATGTAATTAGGGTTTGAATTAAGCAAGGTATAACTCAATTGACCCTTCAGGGGTATTTTGGTAATTCACCCCATTGATCATCATCATGGTCAAAAACCTTAGTCAAATAACCCCTTACTATCCTAGATTATCATTAGGGTTTGATTTGGGCAACATTGAATCATTTTCATCATCAAATGATTGAATGAGGTCAACCTTGAATCACATTGATTGATTTCAATCATTAATCATCAATTGGGTTGAAATTGGTTGAAAGTGTTGACCGTTTGCCCACTTTGACCCTCCAAGACCGCGAGCCTCTTCAAGGGTTCAAGACCGCGAAGCCTCCCATTGGTTCAAGTTAATGTTGAGACCGCGAAGACCAATTTGAGTTGAGACCGCGAGGGTCATGAAGACCGTTTGCCCTTCTTTGACCTCAGGACCGCGAGGCCCTTCGCGGTCTTGAGACCGCGAGCCTCCTCTCGGTATTGAGACCGCGAGCCTCCTCTCGGTCTTGAGACCGTGAGCCCTCTCACGGTCTTGAGACCGCGAGGCCCACATGGTCTCAGCCGCTTGGTCCATCAACAAAATCAACAAAGTAATCGATGATGTCAACCGATGTTGAAGCCCTCAAAAGGTCAAATCTATGTTGACCACTTATGGATTAGGTTAATCAAGATTATGCTTGACCAATTGGTCATTCAATTGACCCCTAATGGTTAACCAATTATGGTTGAAATCGATTCAATTAGGGTCTATCAATGTTCACCCATCAACACTCAACAGTGTGCATCAACACAAGGTTGAACCCTTCAATTGAGCTCCAATTGGGCCCAAACTTGGCCCAAACGGTCTTGAGGTCATGTGGGTGGACCCCACATGGTCTTAAGACCGTTTGCCCAAGATTTCATCAAAGTCTAAGGTGATTTGATAGGGGTTGAACCATGATTGAACCACAAAACAGAATTTTGATTAAATTAATAACGTATTTGCAATTGGGTCCTCAATTGGTCAAATTACTCAACCCTAGACCTTCAAACGGTCTTAGGTGATTGTCCTCTCGGTCTTGAGACCGTTTGTATGAGTTCCAAACGGTCTTGAGACCGTTTGCCCATCCAATTTTTGGATTCTAGTGCAGATTCATCAAGGTTGAACAAATTGAGTTGATGATTATATCAATATTTAATTGCAATGTAACTTGGTGTAAAAGTACCTTCAATTGGTCAACAAATCTTGACCCCAGACCTCCAAACGGTCTTGTTTGATTGCCCTCGCGGTCTTGAGACCGTTTGGTGACCCCCAAACGGTCTTGAGACCGTTTGCCCAAAAAGGCAATTTCAGACCGTTTGAGAATCAGCAATTAATTCATTTAAAGTTGTGAATTAAAAAGGTCATATCTCCCGATTCCTTTGGAGTTAGTCTCCCAAATTTTGAGGGTAATTAGCCTATATAATTAGGAACATGTTTCTTATACGGTCCACGCTCGGTCAACGGGGCCAAATGGTCTTAAGACCGTTTGCCCTGTCGCGGTCTCGAGACCGTTTTCTCACCTCGCGGTCTTGAGTCCGAGAGAGCAAACTGTTAGGACCGTTTAAGGAAAAGAAAAGCGGTGGGTTTTTCTTGGAAATCACGCCTTCATCTTCTAGCTCAAGAACAGTACAGATATCCCACGGGTTTGCTTGCAAAATAGCAGGGAAAAGTAGGGAAACACTAAGAGCTATCATCAAAACACATATAAAGATGCACATAGTAAAGCATGGGTTTAGAGTTATAAAACCCGCCTAAAGCTTGCTTCTTGAGCTCCAAGCTTTCAAGCTCCAAGCTCTAATGGCGTCCTTGAGTTCTTACAGGTTTTCCAAGATGAAAACTCCAAGGAAGGATGAAAAGAGACGGCTAGAAAGATAGGATTTCAAGAGTTAGCCATGAAGATGACCTTGAATTCGAGTTCTAACCATGGAATTAGGCAAGAAGAGGGGTTTAGACCTACCTTGCACCCATTGGTCGTCCTCCTAGCTCCAAGGCAGTCCTTGGTCATCTTTGGTGAAATGAAACAGTAAGGGAACGAAGGGTGAGTTCCCTTGCAACTAAGGGAAGGAGAGCTTATATACATGGGGTAGGATTTTCAACATTAGTTCATAAGTTTCCCTTAATTCCAACTAAGTCCTTCCTTTATTACTTGCTCGTCCCTTCCTCTTTATTCTAAGGACAAACCTTATCTTAAGTTATAGAAAAGAAGGCAAGGAAGAACAATCTAATGATAAAGTTCATACTTAAAGGGATATTGCACATATACCCTGATTATTCAATCACAAAGCCTATTTCTTAACTTGATAACTCAATTGAGGCGAATTCCTCATCATTTCTTCTCTAAATGATGGCAAGAGTCTAAAAAGATACTTTAGATGACATTCTTTCACAAATTGCATCCCTTAATTTGGGTAAATTGCATTTTACCCCAATTTAAGGTTTCAAGCACTGGGATTGCTTCCACAGCTGCACCTTGGTGCCCTAGCTTGGGAAATCTCTCAAACTTTACCAAAAAGATTCTCATGATGTCTCATCATTAGAGGAACATCTCAAAATGTGCAAATTTCAAACTAACCCTTTTAACTGGGTAAATTTCACATAGGTCCCTGTATATCAAAACAATGCTACAACTTTAAATAAAAAGGAGCAAATACTGAAATATACGTTTCTGAGAAACTTAGTTACATGCTCAGAGTTAATCACAAAGATTTAATTACATATTTAGGCAAAACACCTAGGGTTGACTCATAACCCAGGTCAGGGATGTTACAAATTATCCACCCCTTACAAGGATTTCGTCCCCGAAATCGATAAAACATACTAAGAGAAAAGGGCAGGATACTTCCTTCTCATCTCATCCTCTAACTCCCAAGTGGCTTCTTCAATACCACGATGGTTCCAGAGGACTTTCACAAGACTTATATCTTTCTTCTTTAGCTTTTTAATTCGTTTATCAAGGATTGACACTGGTCCCTCCTCATAGGATATGTCATCATTCAATTCTACCTCCATAGGTTGTAGAACTGACTCGGTGTCTGGGTGACATTTCTTCAACATAGAAATGTGAAACACAGGATGTAACCTCTGTAATTCTGGGGGAAGCTCTAGTTTATATGCTACCTTTCCAATCCGTTCAATGATTGGATAAGGCCCCATATATCTAGGAGCTAACTTCCCCTTCCTTCCAAAACGAAGGACCCCTTTCCAAGGTGAGATCTTGAGATACACTCTGTCTCCAACCTGGAACTCTAAGGGTCTACGACGTTTGTCAGCATAAGATTTCTGCCTATCCTGAGCAGTCTTAATCTTATGTTGTATAACTTTAATCTTTTCCGTGGTTTGCTGCACCAGGTCAGGACCTAACAACTGGTGCTCACCAGTCTCAAACCAACACAAACGTGATCTACAACATCTACCATACAAGGCTTCATAAGGTGCCATATCAATACTATGCTGATAGCTATTGTTATAGGCAAACTCTATCAGGCTTAGGTGTAGATCCCAACTTCCGGTGAACTGGAGAACACATGCTCGCAACAGGTCTTCTAAGGTTTGTATGGTCCTTTCCGACTGTCCATCAGTCTGTGGATGAAAGGTCGTACTAAACCTTAGCTTGGTGCCTAAGGCTCTGTGCAACTGTTCCCAAAAACGACTTGTAAACTGAGGACCTCTGTTAGAAACTATTGTGACAGGAACTCCGTGCAAACACACTATCTCTTTAACATACAACTCTGATAACCTTTCAGCAGAATAGGTTGTTTTGACAGGTAAGAAATGTGCTGTCTTAGTCAACCTATCAACAATTACCCAAATGGAAGCATGTCCTTTGTTTGTCCTGGGTAGGCCAACAACAAAGTCCATGGTCACATGGTCCCATTTCCACTGTGATATGGGTAAAGGTTGCATTGTTCCTGCAGGCTTCTGGTGTTCAGCTTTAACTTGCTGACACACAGGACACCTCAGAACAAACTCTGCAACGTCCTTCTTCATCCCAGGCCACCAATACAAATCCTTCAAATTCCGATACATCTTGGTGCTCCCTGGATGCATAGCATACATGGAAGAATGGGCTTCTTCCAGGACTAACTTCCTCAAGTTGTCCACATCTGGCACTATCATTCTTCCATTATAACAAGCTACTTGATCTTTTGAGTCATGAAACCCATCTTGCTTCTCATTTCCATACTCAGATCTTATATGTTGAACTGCAGCATCACCTACCTGTGCTTCTTTAATCTGCTCTCTTAGGGTAGGTTTAATATGCATCTCAGCTAACAAACCGGCTAGCAATGACACCTTCAACTGTACATTGTCTTGCCTTAAAGAGATAAGCATATCTCTCCTAGAGCATACTAAAGAGTTTAGTTGTGCTCTATTCATGGTTGATGTTGCTGATTTCCTACTCAAGGCATCTGCAACAACATTGGCCTTTCCTGGATGGTAATCAATTGTACAGTCGTAGTCCTTGATTAACTCCATCCAGCGACGTTGCCTCATGTTGAGCTCATGCTGAGAGAAGATATACTTAAGGTTTTTGTGGTCTGTGAAAATCTGGAATGTCTCTCCGTAGAGATAATGTCTCCAGATCTTCAAAGCATGAACCACAGCTGCTAACTCCAGATCGTGTGTTGGATAATTCTCCTCGTGTTTCTTAAGCTGTCGGGAAGCAAAAGAAATCACTTGTTTATCCTGCATCAACACACATCCTAGTCCATTTTTGGAAGCATCACAGAAAACTATATACCCTTTTCCTTGTTCAGGTAGCACTAGCACAGGTGCACTTGTCAACCTCTCCTTCAGCAGCTGGAAAGATTGTTGACACTTATCACTCCAAGAAAAAGAAACATCTTTCCGGGTTAACTTGGTCAAAGGTAAAGCTATAGAACTAAAGTTCTTTATGAACCTTCGATAATAGCCAGCTAACCCCAAGAAACTTCGAATCTCCGTCGGTGTCTTTGGTTGTTCCCATTGTAGAACAGATTCTACCTTTGCAGGGTCAACACGAATTCCCGAGGCGGATATTACATGTCCAAGAAAAGATACCTCCGGCAGCCAGAACTCACACTTGCTAAACTTAGCATACAACTTATGTTCTCTTAGCAAGGTCAAAGCTTGGTGAAGATGCTGCTCATGCTGCTGAGCATCTTTACTATAAATCAGTATGTCATCTATGAAGACGACAACACACTGATCAAGGAAAGGTCAAAAAACTCTATTCATGAGTTCCATAAATGCATCTGGTGCATTGGTCAGTCCAAACGACATAACCGTGAACTCATAGTGACCATATCTTGTCCTAAAGGTAGACTTGGATATGTCACTATCCTTAATACGGAGTTGGTGATATCCAGACCTCAAGTCTATCTTTGAAAAGACTGTTGCACCACGCAACTGGTCAAAGAGATCATCAATCCTCGGCAGAGGATACTTATTCTTTATTGTTACTTTATTGAGTTGTCTATAGTCGATGCACAACCGCATTGACCCATCTTTCTTTTTAACAAACAAGACCGGAGCACCCCAAGGTGAAGTACTCGGTCGGATAAAACCTCTCTCAAGTAACTCTTGAAGCTGTTTCTTGAGTTCTGCCATCTCGGCAGGAGCCATTCTATACGGAGTTTGAGCTATGGGTTTCGTATTTGGGATCAGATTAATTTCAAAATCAATCTCCCGAGGTGGTGGTATACCAGGAAGTTCTTCAGGAAACACATCTTCGAATTCCCTGACTATGGGAACTTCGGCAGGATTGGAACTTTCCTTGGTAACATCTACCACATGGGCTAAGAAGGCATAACATCCTTGCCTCAACAGCTTATCAGCAACCATAGCTGATACAAGACAGGTGGGCCGAATCTTTCTTTCTCCTTGAAAGATCCATGTGCTGCTTTCATCAGCAAACACAGCCAACTTGGACTCACAATCCAAGACAACTCTATACCTTTCTAAGGTATCCATCCCGAGGATTATATCAAATCCCTGCATATCAAGTGGTATAAGATCCACTTGAATGCGATGGTCAGAAAAGAAAAGGATGCAGGGAGAACATACCTCTTGCAAAACGGCAGACCCACTCAACGGAGTCTCTAACAACAAACTATCTGCTCTATGACTAACAGTCACATTATAGTTACGAATCACTTCACGAGTGATGAAAGAGTGCGTAGCACCCGGATCAATCAGAACAGATACATCACAGGATATAGACATATCAGAATATAAAAGTTTCATCTGACCTGCCACTACCCGTGGATTGACCACTGCCTCAGGTGGGTTCATAGCATAGAACCTTGCAGTCGCCTGGTGTTGAGGTGGTGCTGATGATCCAGCTTGAGACGCTTGTCCACGTCCTCGAGCTGCTCCTTGATGTTGTCTATTCTGAGATCCCTATTGATTCTATCTCGGGGTTTGTTGTGTCACACCGACAGGCCTAGAACGACAATCCTTCATCAAGTGTCCCACCTTACCACAGTTGTAGCAACTCTTCTCCTGTTGCTGTGGTCTGGGTGGTCCAGTAACTGACACTGATGCAGAACTGTGCGTCCCTTGAAGCGGTTGACTCCGTCCTCTACCTCTGCTTGGTGTCCATTGAGTTTGAAAACTCGATCTGGGTGGTGGAGGGTTAGGTGCAGAGAATCTAGGTTTCTTGGAATCCCTAGATGAAGAACCTTGGAACTGTGGATATCTTTTATGGGTTTGTCTTTTCTCAACCACAGATCTATCTATCCTTCGGACGGACTCAACGAAGGTAGAGAATCTCTCTCTATTTTCTAAGGCAGACACAGGGGTTGACATATCAGAATTCAAACCCTCCTCGAATCTTCTGATTCTTTCCTCATTCGTAGCAGCCATGTGCGGACAGAACCGCAATAACTCCATGAACTTAGCTTCATACTCACTAATGTTCATCATACCCTGCCTTAGTTTCTCAAACTGAGAGATCTTCTCATCTAGGAAGGTCTTTGGAAAATATCTATTGATAAATTCCCGACGAAACTCTTCCCATGAGAACTCTACTCCAGGTCTCTTCTGCTCTTCCATGTTCCACCAGTGACCAGCACTGCCTTTGAGAAGATAGACAGCATGTCTAACCTTCTCAGCTTCCGGAATCATAAGAATCCTGAAAGCCTTCTCCAACTCTGTCAACCATAAGTCAGCATCTGCAGGGTCGGTAGTTCCGAAGTACTCGGTAGCTCCGACACGACGAAGTCGTTCGAATGTCTTACCGATACCTTGTGTTTCAGGCTGGACAGGTGCCCTAGGTGTAGGAATGGGCATCCTATCGGTTATATGTGTCATGGCAGTCATGAACTGCCCGAACATCGTCTGTACAGCTGGATCACTCATGTCAGCTGGGTCGAACTGGGGTGGCTCTCTTGGCGACTCAGGTGCAGATTGTTCTATTCTTGGAACTCTTGCACCGCCTCGAGGTGCACTAGCACTACTCTCTGCCACGTGCTCATCACGATGTTCTGACATTCTTATGTATCTTCTTCTCCTGAGGAGCAGAAGATTCTATTAGATGAGGAAAGAGTACTAAAGGTAGACTCAACATCCTAAGTCCTATGCCTCTGTAGACTCAACTGAACCTGGAGCTCTGATACCACTACTTGTGGGCTCTGATCTCCAAACCATGACATAAACACGATTAAAACTTAGCGGAAGCGAATCGGTAATCAGCGGAAGACAAAAATCACGGGAAATTAAAACTTTTCGAGACAAGAGCTTGGATCCATAAAAGCTTCTTTCATAAAGAGAGGTAACTGTTTACATCTCAGGATAATTACTTCTTGAGTAATTATATACATCAAGATACAAAATCTCAAGATCACATAACACAAGACTCCAAGACCTGAGAGTACAGAGGACACATAGGACTGACTCTAACTACACCACATGGCAGGACAAATCTCCACCTGAGATTATTGCTGCCCCTGATGCTGCTGCTGAGACTGATCACCTATAGGCTGGTTCCTTCGTCTCCGATGTCCACCTAAAAAGTTGAAGCCTACGGGGTGAGACAATTATACATAATTGTCCCAGCGAGAGTTATAACTCTTCTCCAGAAGCTTTATTATAACATCAAAGATTATTTTAAACAGTAAAGCCTTCAAAGCATTCTATAACAGTTACAGGTATAACAAGATCTCTACAATTTAGGAGATATGGAGAATATCAACATTATTGCAATGTAACATCAATCAACTAACTTGGAGTCATCTCTAACAAGTTATACTACATGGTTGATTATGTTTTACA
This sequence comes from Alisma plantago-aquatica, assembly GCA_963693085.1. NCBI lineage: Eukaryota > Viridiplantae > Streptophyta > Magnoliopsida > Alismatales > Alismataceae > Alisma > Alisma plantago-aquatica. The sequence goes on from OY856409.1 coordinate 1,395,810,916, forward strand.
AACAACATTATGCCCTGTGGAGATGAGGCTTACCACTCATACTCCAACTGATCGCTGAGAAGCCGCATCAGTATCATACATAGGTCATTAAGAGAGCCAGATTCTCATGACCTTCACCTTCCTCAGTCAGTAAGAGGATCACTTGTAGGACATCTCGTGTCTCTACTACTATAGCTCACCAGGGTAAACTGGTCCTTCGCTATTCTAGAGTCACAGTGGCGTTCTGTACTCTCTTCGTCATCAGGAGGTTTCATATTTACCTACCACTAATACGGATATCTGTGCTTTCTTCGTCATCAGGAGGTTTCATGTTTACCTACCACTGATACGGTATGGAACTATAGTGGAGGATGGATGGATTCCACATCTACATCACTTTCCTACACTAGGATGTAAGGTTCTACACATCCATGTACCCCACATACTCAAAAGTATGTGCTCCAGGAGTTCCCTGAGGAAAACCTGTTTCACCATCATTTAATTTCTGACAATGATGGATCTATGATCAGGGCTCTACATTATACTTGATTAGTTAGGTACATTCAGTATTCTTTAACAGCATACATTGTTCTGCAAACAATAACAATAGCATAGCAGCTATAAAAGAAGAATACTAAATGTAACAGGCCTAACTCATATCAATCATCATTTCTCATTATCCTCATCACAAGTCATCTCTAAGGCATGACCTTGATGGTATTCATGGCTCTCATAGCCCAGTATCAGCATAGGATGTCACTGGCAAGGCATCAGATTACTTTACTTATTCATAAGGCTAACAACATGCCTTTAATGAATATAACATCAACATCCATACCTGGATATGATTACCTTCATATCAGAACCTGCATGGTTAATACATCTGATAAAGGTAATGCAACAATAAGGAATGTACTTCCTACTCTTGTCATAAGAGTTAAATCTCTAATTCAAATCAAATAGGGTTTATTGCTCAAAAGCATGCCATTACCCTTGAATTAGGGTTTACTACTCACATAACATGTCATCACCCTTGGATTAGGGTTTACTATTCACATCAAGGTGAATTAAACTCATAACATCATCATGTATGAGTAACATCTTCATTGATACTCTTGGATTAGTTAAAGGTTCATCATTTATCATAATTAGGGTTTCTATGATCTCACACAGGTGGATCATACCCTAATTATGCTCATTTATGTGCATTGGAGATACTTTACTCGAGTTTCCACTTAAAAAGGGTACTTTCTCTCTCTAGAAGTACTTTATCTCTCTAGAAGTACTTTCTCTCTCATCATAATGTTAGGTGATGTCAACATCACTCTAAAACAGGTTAGATTGAATCATCATAGGCTAACATAGCCAAAAGCATCACCATTATGTGATTAGAGTTACTTTCTCTCTCTAGGGTACTTTCTCTCTCTAGAGTACTCTCTCTTTCATCATACTAATGGTTGATGGTAACATTAGACTAGATCAAGTTGGATAGAGTCATTATGACTAAAAACATCATTCTCATGTAATTAGGGTTTGAATTAAGCAAGGTATAACTCAATTGACCCTTCAGGGGTATTTTGGTAATTCACCCCATTGATCATCATCATGGTCAAAAACCTTAGTCAAATAACCCCTTACTATCCTAGATTATCATTAGGGTTTGATTTGGGCAACATTGAACCATTTTCATCATCAAATGATTGAATGAGGTCAACCTTGAATCACATTGATTGATTTCAATCATTAATCATCAATTGGGTTGAAATTGGTTGAAAGTGTTGACCGTTTGCCCACTTTGACCCTCCAAGACCGCGAGCCTCTTTCTAACTCCAAGACCGCGAGCCTCTTCAAGGGTTCAAGACCGCGAAGCCTCCCATTGGTTCAAGTTAATGTTGAGACCGCGAAGACCAATTTGAGTTGAGACCGCGAGGGTCATGAAGACCGTTTGCCCTTCTTTGACCTCAGGACCGCGAGGCCCTTCGCGGTCTTGAGACCGCGAGCCTCCTCTCGGTCTTGAGACCGCGAGCCCTCTCACGGTCTTGAGACCGCGAGCCCTCTCACGGTCTTGAGACCGCGAGGCCCACATGGTCTCAGCCGCTTGGTCCATCAACAAAATCAACAAAGTAATCGATGATGTCAACCGATGTTGAAGCCCTCAAAAGGTCAAATCTATGTTGACCACTTATGGATTAGGTTAATCAAGATTATGCTTGACCAATTGGTCATTCAATTGACCCCTAATGGTTAACCAATTATGGTTGAAATCGATTCAATTAGGGTCTATCAATGTTCACCCATCAACACTCAACAGTGTGCATCAACACAAGGTTGAACCCTTCAATTGAGCTCCAATTGGGCCCAAACTTGGCCCAAACGGTCTTGAGGTCATGTGGGTGGACCCCACATGGTTTTAAGACCGTTTTCCCAAGATTGCATCAAAGTCTAAGGTGATTTGATAGGGGTTGAACCATGATTGAACCACAAAACAGAATTTTGATTAAATTAATAACGTATTTGCAATTGGGTCCTCAATTGGTCAAATTACTCAACCCTAGACCTTCAAACGGTCTTGGGTGATTGTCCTCTCGGTCTTGAGACCGTTTGGATGAGTTCCAAACGGTCTTGAGACCGTTTGCCCATCCAATTTTTGGATTCTAGTGCAGATTCATCAAGGTTGAACAAATTGAGTTGATGATTATATCAATATTTAATTGCAATGTAACTTGGTGTAAAAGTACCTTCAATTGGTCAACAAATCTTGACCCCAGACCTCCAAACGGTCTTGGTTGATTGCCCTCGCGGTCTTGAGACCGTTTGGTGACCCCCAAACGGTCTTGAGACCGTTTGCCCAAAAAGGCAATTTCAGACCGTTTGAGAATCAGCAATTAATTCATTTAAAGTTGTGACTTAAAAAGGTCATATCTCCCGATTCCTTTGGAGTTAGTCTCCCAAATTTTGAGGGTAATTAGCCTATATAATTAGGAACATATTTCTTATACGGTCCACGCTCGGTCAACGGGGCCAAACGGTCTTAAGACCGTTTGCCCTGTCGCGGTCTCGAGACCGTTTGCTCACCTCGCGGTCTTGAGTCCAAGAGAGCAAACTGTTAGGACCGTTTAAGGAAAAGAAAAGCGGTGGGTTTTTCTTGGAAATCACGCCTTCATCTTCTAGCTCAAGAACAGTACAGATATCCCACGGGTTTGCTTGCAAAATAGCAGGGAAAAGTAGGGAAACACTAAGAGCTATCATCAAAACGCATATAAAGATGCTTATAGTAAAGCATGGGTTTAGAGTTATAAAACCCGCCTAAAGCTTGCTTCTTGAGCTCCAAGCTTTCAAGCTCCAAGCTCTAATGGCGTCCTTGAGTTCTTACAGGTTGTCCAAGATGAAAACTCCAAGGAAGGATGAAAAGAGACAGCTAGAAAGATAGGATTTCAAGAGTTAGCCATGAAGATGACCTTGAATTCGAGTTCTAACCATGGAATTAGGCAAGAAGAGGGGTTTAGACCTACCTTGCACCCCTTGGTCGTCCTCCTAGCTCCAAGGCAGTCCTTGGTCGTCTTTGGTGAAATGAAACAGTAAGGGAACGAAGGGTGAGTTCCCTTGCAACTAAGGGAAGGAGAGCTTATATACATGGGGTAGGATTTTCAACATTAGTTCATAAGTTTCCCTTAATTCCAACTAAGTCCTTCCTTTATTACTTGCTCGTCCCTTCCTCTTTATTCTAAGGACAAACCTTATCTTAAGTTATAGAAAATAAGGCAAGGAAGAACAATCTAATGATAAAGTTCATACTTAAAGGGATATTGCACATATACCCTGATTATTCAATCACAAAGCCTATTTCTTAACTTGATAACTCAATTGAGGTGAATTCCTCATCATTTCTTCTCTAAATGATGGCAAGAGTCTAAAAAGATACTTTAGATGACATTCTTTCACAAATTGCATCCCTTAATTTGGGTAAATTGCATTTTACCCCAATTTAAGGTTTCAAGCACTGGGATTGCTTCCACAGCTGCACCTTGGTGCCCTAGCTTGGGAAATCCCTCAAACTTTACCAAAAAGATTCTCATGATGTCTCATCATTAGAGGAACATCTCAACATGTGCAAATTGCAAACTAACCCTTTTAACTGGGTAAATTTCACTTAGGTCCCTGTATTCAAAACAATGCTACAACTTTAAATAAAAAGGAGCAAATACTGAAATATACGTTTCTGAGAAACTTAATTACATGCTCAGAGTTAATCACAAAGATTTAATTACATATTTAGGCAAAACACCTAGGGTTGACTCATAACCCAGGTCAGGGATGTTACAAGTACCATTTATGGACTTGAGTAACAAGGTGTTTAAATTGTATCCTCATTAGTTTGAGGTAGTGTTTATTGATGACCTCTTGACATAACTCTAGATACAGTCAATAGTGTGAACAACACCTTTACCAAGCATGGGAGTTGTTGAGGAAGTATCAATTATGTGTAAGTTCAGTAAGTACAAGTTCTGATTGACTGAGGTGTCTTTCCTAAGTTATATTATATTTAAATTGCAACTTACCCATTTGTGGGTGTATTCTTGTAAATTTCCACCTCTAGAGTGTTCCTCTCTCTCTCTCTTGGATCCATGAGAGAGAGTTTGGTGCCTTAGGCCTCCTTGTTTGACCCTTGGTTGAGTGGTGTCACGCCTAGTGGTGATTAGAGTTTTTAGGGTTAGTGTACCTTGACCTTGTAACCCTTGTTGGTTTGTCTCGACCTAGGTCATGACCAAGGGCTTGGTTGGAGGGTGTCTCGGTTGGGACACATCCCCTAGGTGTTTTAGTTGTAACCTAGATGGTCTTGGGTCGGGACAATATCTTGGTGTGGTGTGTCTCGACCTAGGGTGTGTGTGGTGACCCCTTATCGTGATCTTGTTGTGTTGAGTTGAGTGACGTGACCGTGACATAGGTGTTGGGTGGCCCAGGTGGTCTAGGTCCAACCTAGATTGTATCATCATCTCTTGCATGTGGTCTTTAAGTGGTTGCATGTTGGTTTCTTGAGTGGACAAGTGTCCCTTTGGAGTCCTACCTTGTTGACACCTCATCCCTTTCCTTACCTCTCTCCTCCTTTGTTATATAAACCCTCTTTTCTTCATGCAAGTGATCTTTTTTGGTCATCTTCTTCCTCCCTTCTATTGTTCTCATCCTTGTAGCTTGGTGGAGCAAGAAGAAGTTGTTCTTGGTGCTTTAGGGGTGGTTCAACCTTGCATGTGTAGTTCGTGGTGATCCTTGGTCATATTCATCCTTGGTGAGTGTTTATCTTTCCTCTTTGGCATTTTCCTTGGACCTTCTGCCCCATCTTCTTCTCTTTTCTCAGCCCTAGACCATGGTTCCTCCATTGTGGTCATTTCGGGATAGAAACTCCTCATCACAAGGGTCATATATCATGTTTTGACTGTTGGGTTTTAAGGGAGGCAGAGAAGGCAGCGGAAACAAAACATTTTCTCCTCCTCAAACCCAAAACAAGGAAATGCATCAACGTCTATACAATACGAAATGATGGTTTGTGGAATCATACCTTGTCCCGAGGCTTACTCGGTGACAATACCTCTCGGCTTGCACGGTCTTCACCTCCGGTCTTGGACGGTGTCTGTGCAGCTCCTGGTCGCACCGGGACTGACGACTCTTGGTCTCACCGGGACTATCGGGATTGACAGCTGTCCTCCGAGCGGTAGAAATCTCCCGCCTCTGAAGTAGTCCACACGGACCACATGGAACTCCAATCTTCTTGTCTCACAAGGAATTGGAAGGAGTCGCACCCTCCTGTAAGCGTACTAGTCACTGACACACTCTCCTGCCACCAGTCGCTTTCTGCAGTTGTCTTTCCCTTGTTGTGCCTCCCTTATCGGGTAGCACTTGCTCGGGCTCTCTCGGTTACCAAAACCAGAGAGAATGACAACTTTACAGAGCAACTGGTTGCACTGAGTTGTTCTTTGAGAAGCCCCCAATACCCCTATATATATAGGAGGGTCATGGGACAGGGTTCTCTATCCCAGGCAATGCGGGACTAAAGCAGGAGTAGAAGGGTTCAAGATTTTCCACAAAAACAAACAACTGTGCAACCTGAATCGATCGTTTCATTTCTGAAACGGTCGGTTGGGGACCTGATCCGATCGGTTGACACCTCAACCGATCTGTTGGGACCCATGAAACGGTCGGTTTACTTCTGAATTGGTCGGTTCGTGGTCCTGGTCAGTTCCCGATTGACTTTTCACCTTTTGTTTCTAATTGGTATCAAATACCAATCCTTGTTCTAATGAAATTGGGCAAGTGAAACAAAAAGAAATTTCTCACCAATCCTACGTTCCCAACTTGATCGGTTGGACTAGTTGAATGATCGTTTCAACACTTGAACCGATTGTTTCACCCTGTCCATGAGTCGATCGACTCACCACCTGAGCTGATCGGTTCACCAAGCTAAGCTGATCGGTTCATCACATGAGTCGATCGGTTGGGAGGGCAGATTGTGCAAAAACAGTCAATTGCAGTTTCAATCAATCTGATACTTTAATCAATCAGTCCAAAACCTTGAACATTATGATACTGAGCTATCAATTGATTGAGTGTTTAATTGAACTACTAAACTCCTTTAGTAATCAATCTAAACATTGTTTGTGGATAAAACTCCTCTTCCAGGTTAAATCCTATGTGTCTGACCCTGCAGGTCCATTTCACGTTCGCAGTGAAAGTCCATAACACTTATGACTTCACAAGCAAAGAGCGGTGCCTAGTCACACATCAGTGCTACCCAAGTGAAATAGAAAGTTGAAGAACAACTTTCAATCCTACAATCCGTGAATGTTGTTACAGTGAATGTATAATTCCTTTGTCACTAAATATCCCAAATGAACTCGAGGCATGGAACATTCATCCTGTCAACGTTCATTCACTTTCTTGATCTCAGAGTAGATTGGAAGAGATATGTATGACATCAATATCACATACTGATTCACACATGTGTGCACGCCTTTCTCAATCCTACTCATTAAGCGGCCATGGATATCAAACTCCCTCAGGAGGGACAAATCCCATATCTATCACTCACCCCTCAAAAGCCCCATGTGTCAAAGCCACCCAAACATCACCTTTATAACAACCCATGTTTCAGGACTGCGTTTGATGATGTCAAAGTGTACCCAACGACATGTGTTGAGTGTAGTGATTTCAGGTCAAATAATCACATTCACCACCATCACTGTGAGTACTGACTGTGACTACCATGTCATGGTTCCATGTGTCAAACTCACGGTGGGTCTGTCTGATACATTTGTTCTCTAACAAGTACCTATGTGTTTGGTTTGATATCTCTATATCATGACTAATGAGATTTTGTCATCAACCAACACCACAATCTAGTCTTATGTGTCATTGCTGTCTATCTACCTTCCACAATGACATCCGACTAGGGACATAACAAGAATGTACAAACTCTTAGCATCTGTATGATCTCATCGTTCAGGTCCTGAACCTGAAGGCATACGTCATTGATTACTGTCATTCTCTAGACATTCAATATGTTCTATCACTATCTCATATGATTGAACCAGAAAGAATTGGAAGCTTGCCTTTGATGTTTATCAAATGAATCTTAATGTATCCCACCAATCATCCCATGATTGGCTCTCAGGGCATACATACCAACAGACTCCCACTTGCATTGCGAGCCAATCACCCTTGAATCATATTCATAGTGATCTTCAAACATGTCCCACATGTTACTCTTCTCTAGTGCGATCATAGTGAGTAATGGAAACACCTTGCCAAAGTCAGTATAGATTGCATGTCTCACATCTCTTTGTTGTACGTCACACGTATGAGATTGAGTTGTCGTAATATGTGATCTTGTATTCCTTTGCTAACCTTAAGCCACATTGCATGATCAAGGATTCCATACTTGTCATCAATGAGAGGAATATCTATATGTTCCTCTCATGAACTTCCAGATCCATATAGTATCCATTGTTGTTCTCTAACACATAGATACTCGACATTTCCCTTTTAAATGGTTTTATTGGAACACTTCCAATTATCAACAAACTTTCACTTTTATATATCTTATATAATTTGTGATTAATTTTCTGTCCTTTCGGAAGTTTGCATCAATGTAACTCTTTACATTGAACTCTTCCTTATCTCCATAGAACTAGTACTTCTCAAGTACTTATCAAGTTCTCATGGTATTCCAGCAACCCTTACTGGAAGTAGATAGACATCCACTCGTCATGTCCCACATACGAGTTATCAGGATGAGCACATCATATTGCCATGTCCTACATACAAGATGATGAATGCATTTTGTTCTTTACATGTCGATACATGCAAGATAATGGGATGATTACATACATGATAGATCCATATCTATTCTTAGTGTTCCCATTCTTCATAAGAACTGGACACTTAGCCTTGGGATACTAACTCCATGTAACATGGACAGGTTTTCTCCCACTGAATCTATGCATACTGAACCCTTCAGTACAAATTGTCAATGTATGCTTTCTCTTTTCAGGTCAAGAGGTTTTTTGAGAACTATCTATATAGATATCTATTCCTATCGCATAGGAAACATCTCTATCTTCCTTTAAGATAATTTCCACTTTTGGATTTCCATTCTAGAACATTTCCATTTCACATCAACATGTGTAATGTGAATACGCTCCCACTAAATTACAGATCCCTTCTTTATCTTTGACATATCAGTCAAGCCCTTTGACTATATCATCAAAGTAAAGATCCAATTCTGAGTTGCTTGTACTCAATCAATCACATTGATTAGTCCATTGTAACTTATAGACTTCATTTGCATTAGTGGATTCATAAACCTTATAGGTTGTGTCACGTACACATCCTTGTTTTATTCCTCATAGGAATGCGGTTTTAGTATCCATATGCCAAATGCCTTTAGTCATTAAGTTGCAATCAACAAGCATTATCCTTCTCAAAATGTTATCCATGTGTCTTAACACTTAAGATTCATTTGCACTTATGGATTTCATCCAATGGGTGCTACCATCAAGGTCATACCTTATGGTTCACATGGATGTCATTTAGGATGTAATGGTCATAAACCATAACTCAAAATTCGGTTCCTCATATTCATGTAGATGGTTGACTCATCACATGAACAACTCATCACATAGATAAACGAGGTGTATCCGTCAAGGATATAAGAACTTACAACTCCTTGTGATTCTTAATGTCCTTTGTTAGTGTGGGGTATTCTTTTATTAAGAAGAATTCAGTTATTTGATAATCATTCTCTAACTCCTTAGAGTATGATTCCTTCTTGATTTAGACATCACCATGCCTTATCATGAGTTCACTATGATACACTATCACAGTCACTCATAAGGATCTCAGACATTTGGTCCAAGTATTTCATTCATTGATGTCATCAAGAAGTAACACTTTACCAAATTTGCACTTCATCTATGATAATCTTGAACACTTCAAGATATTCATATTGGTATTTCTCCAAACACCAATTGAAGTATTAGCATTTGTTCCAATAGGTATGTAAATACATCACATGTATCATACCTAATAGGATAATCATTCTCCCACTACCTTTAGATAAGATTGATTAATCATGTCCAAGATATTCATGTCTCTTACTAGTTCTCTAACCAAAAGAGTCTAGATTTATCCATCACATGGAAACTAGAAATGAATTTCTCATGATTGATGCTAATTTGATTGTTTGAGTTATCTATAACTTTTAGGTATCATTTTATCTTATGCATATCAAATACCACAAGATAAACAAGGCAGTGCCACAAAGATCATATCTTTAGAAATTGAAATGTCTCTTTATTGATTGCCATCATTGTCATACAATATGCAAAAAATAAAGTGTTTCTATCTATTGGAAAATATGAAATAGCAGTTCATAACTGTATTACATGCCTTCATGGATGAAAATAAACTAAATTACTCCTATCTATGGTGGCAACACTTGCCCCATTTATTGAGTGCTTTACACTTTACATCTTGGTATCATATACCTCAAAAGTGTTACAACTTTACTTTCATGACACCTTTAAGTAGAGACGTTTGTCGTCTCCTTCTTCTTTTGTTCTTCTAGATAGAGAGGACAATTCCTTTTCCAATGTCCTGGCTTTTGACAATGGTGGCAATTTCCTTTCTTGTTCACACCTCCCTTGGCCTTGAGAGATGAAGACGACTTGGGCTCCTGGCTAGCATCATAACCTTTCTTAGCTTTGCCCTTGCCCTTGCGCTTGGACTTGCCTTTCTTGCTCGTGATCACCATCACAGACTTAGGCGTGTCCTTCTTCATCTGTGTCTCGGTTGTCCTCAACATGCCCAACAACTCTGACAGTGGCATATCAAAGTTGTTCATGTTGTAGTTCATCACAAACTGACTGTAGGATTCTAGCAACGATTGTAGTATCACGTCAGTAGCCAACTCTTGGCTCAATAGAAATCCCAGTCTTGTCAGGTTCTCCACATACCCAATCATCTTGAGTGTGTGAGGACCAACTGGATCTCCTTCTGTGATGACGCACTTGAACAGTGCCCTTGAGACATCATATCTCTCTTGCCGTGCTTGATCTTCATACATGTTCCTGAGATGCTGAATCATCTCAATGACACCCATGTTCTCATGTTGTCTCTCACAACATCAAGCACTTTGCATCAATGGCATCATCAGAATGCTTCTTGTAAGCATCCCTTTCTGCCTTTGGTGCAGTAGGAGCAGGTTCCACTGGAATTGGAGTATCCAGGACATAGAGTTTTCGCTCTTGAGTGAGAACAATTCTCAATGTCCTATACCAGTCGTGGAAGTTTGTCCCATTCAGCTTGTCCTTTTCAAGGACGGATCGCAAAGAAAAGTGATTGTTGTTTGTTTCCATTTGTACTACAAAAGGAAATATGCAATTTTAGTCCAAAACTCCTTTTGACTTATTTGATTGATTTGAAAGGTTGACGATATAATTAGGCCTTTAAATAAATATCTCTCCCACTATTTTAGTTCAAATTGATAGCCCTCACCATCAATTCGGAAGATTGCAGCGTACAACCTTCTAGTGGGCAAGATCCTGAAATCCTCTAAGTCATGGACCATCTAGGGTTGTCACCCACAACTTAGATCTCTCAGGTAGGCAACTCTTGCCAATTGCATCATATGCAACTCTTGATAAGATGTCATATGCAACTCCTTGCCATGATCATCTCCATGCCTCAAGGTACTAGATCCCATCTAGATTACCTTGTTAAGTCCAACCCAAAGCAAACACGATGAATATGCACCCTACTAGGGCAGACCCACATATCCATCCTTCACGCTTCCACGAGATAGACGGTGCACCATGCTAGGGCATGCCCACACTTGGTCGATCAAGCTTTTCACATGTGTCACATTTGGAAGGCATCTAAAACTTTAATATTTTAATGAGGGATTTGGTTTTTATATACATATACATATCCAATCACCACAATATATAGCATGTATCATATACATTCTATATCCCACAGAAAACATGCAAAACGATAAAAGCGATGATTATGGCCATCCTAATGTGATTCCTCGAGCCAAGAGGAATCACGGTCATCTAGGTCTACATCACATGCAACCTGTACAAGATGAACTTTGTGCTTTACCTTTCTGTTGATCAACTCATCACATGAATGATCGGCTCGTCATCAGACTGGTCGGTTGGGTGCCACTAGCCGATCGGTTGGCTCCTCCAACTGATCAGTTCACCTGGTCATTGTGCATCTCATCATGGTCGCCACCCGCTCGTCTCGCTCCTCGAATCGGTCATCAACTGATTGGCTCACTCCTTGAACCGATCGTCTTGAACGTCAATCGATCAGTTCACACCTTGAACCGATCAGTTCACACCTTGAACCAATCATCTCAACTGTCGTTAGGATGTCCTCTGTTCTTTGACATAACAGGAAATAAAATTCTATCATATTTTACATTGTAAAAATAGAAACCTTGAGTTACATTCGAGGGGAGAAAAGGTAGAAAAGAAATCTCGAATTATTTCAAGTTACATCAGGAATAGGAGAAGGAAGATCGGTGCGCAGACCGAAATGCAAGCAGCCACATACAACCATACACAGATAGGGTTTATTGGACATAACCATGCTATACAGCCACCACAAAACTCGTTTAAGGGCGATGCGTATCGAGTGCATTCATATTACATATCATATATGTATATTGGGATTTGTGGATTTAGGATTGGACATGCATAAAGCCAATTTTATTCACATCGTATGCAATAAATAAAGGCGACAAACCAAAATCGATCATATCGATAATCCTAAAGTATAGAGCAGTTGACGTGGCTCTGATACCACTGTTGGGTTTTAAGGGAGGCAGAGAAGGCAACGGAAATAAAAAATTTTCTCCTCCTCAAACCCAGAACAAGGAAATGTGTCAACGTCTATACAATAGGAAAGGATGGTTTGTGGAATCATACCTTGTCTCGAGGCTTTCTCGGTGACAATACCTCGCGGCTTGCACGGTCTTCACCTCCGGTCTTGGACGGTGTCTGTGCAACTCCTAGTCGCACCGGGACTGATGACTCCTGGTCTCACCGGGACTGTCGGGATTGACAGCTGTCCTCTGAGCGGCAGAAATCTCCCGCCTCTGAAGTAGTCCACACAGACCACCTGGAACTCCAATCTACTTGTCTCACAAGGAATGGGAAGGAGTCGCACCCTCCTGTCATCGTACTAGTCACTGACACACTCTCCTGCCACCAGTCGCTTTCTACAGTTGTCTTTCCCTTGTTGTGCCTCCCTTATCGGGTAGCACTTGCTCGGGCTCTCTCGGTTACCAAAACCAGAGAGAACGACAACTTTACAGAGCAAATGGTTGCACTGAGTTATTCTTTGAGAATCCCCCAATACCCCTATATATAGGAGGGTCATGGGACATGGTTCTCTATCCCGAGCAATGCGGGACTAAAGCAGGAGTAGAAGGGTTCGAGATTTTCCACAAAAACAACCAACTGTGCAACCTGAACCGATCGTTTCATTTTTGAAATGGTCGGTTGGGGACCTGAGCCGGTCGGTTGACACCTCAACCGATCAGTTGGGACCCATGAAACGGTCGGTTTACTTCTGAGCCGGTCAGTTCGTGGTCCTGGTCAGTTCCCGATTAACTTTTCACCTTTTGTTTCTAATTGGTGTCAAATACCAATCCTTGTTCCAATCAAATTGGGCAAGTGAAACAAAAAGAAATTTCTCACCAATCCTACTTTCCCAACTTGCTCAGTTGGACCAGTACGATCGTTTCAACACTTGAACTGTGGGCTCCGATCTCCAAACCACGAGTTAATCCCGATATAAACACATGCGGAAGCATTCGGTAAACAGCGGAAGGCGAAAATCACGGGAAATTAAAACTTTCGAGATTAGAGCTTGAAACCACAAACCTTTTCCATAGAAAAAGGATTTAACTGTTTACAACTCAGACCAATTACTTCTTGAGTAATTACATGCAACATGCTTACAAAATTTTCTCAAGAATAAACCACAAAACATTCTAGGACCTGAGAGTACAGAGGACACTTAGGACTTTATTCTAACTACACCATGAAGCAGACTAGATCTCCACCTGAGATAACTACTGCTCCTGATGCTGCTGTTGCTGGGATTGATCACCTGAATTCTTATTCTTCCGTCTTCGACGACCACCTAAAAAGTAGAAGTCTACGGGGTGAGACAATTATACATAATTGCCCCAGCGAGAGTTATAACTCTCCACTAGGCTTTATAAGAAAAGCAGGAATAACTAAAGCATTAAAAGCCTTCAAGATATTCACTAGCAGTTTTATGATAAGCAGAGTTCAATCAATATTAACAATATGAGAACCTCCATGCTATTCAAGATAATATCAATCAAATAAGTCGTAGATAACCTTAACAGATATACTACGCTGTAGATTATGTTTTTCAAACATTATTGTTATGCCCTGTGGAGATGAGGTATACCACTCATACTCCAACTGATCACTGAGAAGTCGCATCAGTATCATACATAGGTCATTAAGAGAGCCGGATTCTTATGACCTCACCTTCCTCAGTCAGTTAGAGGATTGATTGTTTGACATCTGGCGGGATGTCTATGTAATAGCTCACCAGGGTACTCTGGTCCTTCGCTATTTTTAGAGTTACAGTGGCATTCTGTACTCTCTTCGCTATCGGAAGATTTCTTGTTTATCTTTCACCGATACGGGGTTTGTGTCCTTTAGGGAGTGTAGAGATACATCTCACCTTTAGGACTTTGTGGTGGGGTCTGATGGACTACTAGAATCTACATCATCCACTCACCTTTTCTATTATAGTGAAGGTATGACGGACTACAAGAATCTACATCAAATACCTACACTAGGATGTCAGGTTCTACACATCCATGTACCCCACATACTCAAAAGTATGTGCTCCAGGAGTTCCCTTAGGAAAACCTGTTTCACCATCATTTAGGCAACTGACAATGATGGATCTATGATCAGGGCTCTACATTTCACTTGATTAGTTAGGTACATTCAGTATTCCAATCATTATACAGTAACACAGCTATACATGAGAATACAAAATGTAGCAGGCCTAACTTGTCACAATTATCAGATATTCATCTCAAGTCATCTGTCAAGCATGACCTTGATAACATTTATGTCTCTTACAGCCCATAAATCACAAAGGATGTCACTCAGCAGTGCATCAAGATGGTTCACTATTCATAAAGCATAAGACATGCCTTCAATGAATATAACATGGTATTTCATACCTGGGTGTGACCATCATCTCATAACAACCTGCATGGTTAATTCAACAGATAATAGTAAACAATTCAGTAAAATAGGAATACATCCCTCAACTAGGGTTTCTCATGGAATCACCCTCAATTAGGGTTCCACATAGGATCACCCTCAATTAGGGTTCCACTCAATAACCCTTACAATTAGGGTTTACTATTCATCTTTTATGTCTTCACCCTAAAAATTAGGGTTTACTATTCACTCCAAGGTGATTTGTACTCATTACATTATTATGTAAGAGAAACTTTATCATTAGGACCCTTATTTATCATTAAGATCCATTAGATATCATAATTAGGGTTTCCATGACCTCACATAGGTGGGTCATTCCCTAATCATGCACATTCATGTGTAATTGAAGTATCTTACTAGAGTTTCCTCCTAAAAAGGGCACTTTCTCTCTCTAGGATACTTTCTCTTTCTAGAAACACTTTCTCTCTCCTCTCTCTAGTAGATGGTGGCAACACCATTCTAGTATTAGGTTGAGACAAGTCTCCATTGACTGATATGAGCCAAGGAATCAACATCATGTGATTAGGGTTTGGTTAGATTAGGATTTTACCCCTTTTGACCCCTCAAGGGTATTTTAGTAATTTGCCACATGATCACCATCATGGGTTAACTCACTAATCACATAGTCCCTTAATGACCTAGGTTACCATTAGGGTTTAGATTGAATCATCATTAAGCCATTTACACCATCAAACGGTTAGGCACAAATCACCACAAATCTCCAAGTGGTTTCCAACCTTCAAACGATCTCAACCATCCAAACGGTCTTGAGACCGTTTGATCCTCAAACGGTCTTGAGACCGTTTGGTCTCAAACGGTCTTGAGACCGTTTGGAGGTGAGGACCGTTTGGGAGGTTTGACTTCCAAACCGTTTGGAGCTTCAAACGGTTTGAGGTCGTTTGGACCAAACGACCTTGAGGTCGTTTGAGCCCAAACGGTCTTGAGACCGTTTGGTCTCAAACGGTCTTGAGACCGTTTGGTCTCAAACGGTCTTGAGACCGTTTGGTCTCAAACGGTCTTGAGACCGTTTGGGTCCAAACGGTCTTGAGACCGTTTGGCCCAAATGGGCTCAAACCGTTTGGACCTCCAATGGGGTTCAATGGTCACCAAAGTTTATGGATGAGTGTGTTGAAGCCCTCAATTGGCTAAACCTATGCTAACCACTTATAAATTGAATCAATTAGGGTTAGCCTTAGCCACTTAGACACCCAATTGACCCTCAATTGCAAACCAATTATGGTTCAATCGTTCTCAATAGGATTTCAAATTGATTGGTCATCAATGTTCAACAGTGTGAATCAATTCAAGGTTGAACCTATCAATTGACCTCCAATTGGGCCCAAACTTGGCCCAAACGGTCTTAAGGTCGTTTGGACTTCATCCAAACGGTCTTGAGACCGTTTGCCCAAAGTTTGACCAAGATTCAAACCGTTTTGACTAAGGTTGAAGTCCAATTAGGTCAAAATCAGCAATTTTCAACAATGCATCAATTTCCTACAATTGGACCCTCAAACCATTAGGTTATCTCAACCCTAGACCTTCAAACGGTCTTGGGTTGTGCCCAAACGGTCTTGGGACCTTTTGGAGGAATCCCCAAACGATCTTGAGACCGTTTGGGTCCTTCAACCCAAAACTCAACAAGATCTATGTGTTAAATCAGCACTTTTTCACCCGATTAGGGTTCCATGTTGAAGTGCCTTCAACTCCCAATTGGTTAAGGATTAGACTTTGATTCTTTGCAGAGATGAAATTCAATATGTCAGGAACAGACCCTCAAACGGTCGTCCCTTGGTCAACGCCCTCAAACGGTCTTGAGACCGTTTCAATCCAAACGGTCTTGCAAGACCGTTTGGGAACAAACGGTCTTGAGACCGTTTGGACCCAAACGGTTTGCAACCGTTTGGACCAAAAGGGTCCAAGGTCGTTTGGAAAAGCAACATAGGGAATCACGCCCCTCATCTTCAACCTCTTGCAAGGTCGGTTTCTCCACTGGTTTGCTTGCAAACGTGCAAGAAAGAAGGGAGGTAGAAGGAGATATTGCTAAGGAAATTGCAAGAAGTAAAGCATGCATATAAAGCACAAGTTTAGAGTTATAAAACCCGCCTCAAGTTGATCCTAAAGCTCCAAGACTCTGAAGTCCAAGCTCTAATGGTGTCCTTGAGCTCCCACAACTCGATCAGGGATGAAAACTCCAAGGAATCGAAGCTTTGGTTGGCTAGAACAAGAAGACTTAATCAAGCTAACCATAAAACCAACCTTAGAAGGTGCAAACCACCATGAATTCGAGCTAGACATGAGGTTTCTTACCTAGAGCAAGCTACTTCGTCTCCCTGTTCTCCAGAGCAAGTCCTTGGCCGTTTGAGAAAGAAAGGAAGTGAATGGAACAGGGAAGGATCGTTTGCTCGTTTGCAAAAGAAAGGCTTTTATAGTTTTAGGCTATTTTCTAACATAAGGACCTTTCAAAGCCAAAATTCACATCTAAGTCCCTCCTTGCTCAGGGGCACGCCCAAGCCCATCTATTCTTATGCAAATCTTAGGAAAACTCAAGATCTAAGGGTATAGGAATCCAACCTTCAACTAGGGTACATACATGTTAGGGTTTTGTACCCATTTTAGGTGATTTCTACCACAAAGATCATTTTTCTTATCTGATTAGTGAATGATGTAACTCTTTCATCATTTCTACTCTAAGTGATGACAAGAGTCATAAAAGATGTTCTAGATGGTGAAAATTACATATTAGACCCCTCAATTTGGGTAAATTGCACTTTACCCCAAATTAGGGTTTCTGAGCCTGGGGATTGCTTCCACAGCTGCACCTTGGTGCTCAAGCTTGGGAAATCCCTCAAACTTCATCATAGACATCTTCATGATGTCTCAACATCAAGAGAACATCTTATCTTGTGAATTTTGCAAGTTCAACCCTTAAACTGGGTAATTTGCACATAGGTCCCTGCATACAACATAATGCTACAACTTTATGCAAAAGGAGCAAAAATATAAAAGTAAATGTCCCTGAGGGACTTAATTACATGCCAGGGAGTATTCACAAGTATATAATTACATATTTAAGCAAAACTTCCAGGGTTAGGTCATAACCCAGGTCAGGGGTGTTACAAATTCTTTACCCCTCAAAAGGATTTCGTCCCCGAAATCGATAAAGCATATTATAAGAAAAGAACAGGATATTTTCTTCTCATTTCATCTTCTAGTTCCCAAGTGGCTTCTTCAACACCACGATGGTTCCAGAGGACTTTTACAAGGCTTATATCCTTCTTCTTTAACTTTTTGGTTCTGTTATCGAGGATTGACACCGGTCCTTCCTCATACGTTATATCTTCATTCAACTCTACTTCCATAGGCTGTAGAACTGATTCAGTATCTGGGTGACATTTCCTCAGCATGGAAACGTGAAAGACAGGGTGCAGCTTCTGCAACTCCTGAGGTAACTCTAGTTTATAGGCCACCTTTCCAATTCTTTCAACAATTGCATAAGGTCCCATAAATCTAGGAGCTAACTTTCCTTTCTTACCAAAACGGAGGACTCCTTTCCAAGGTGAGACCTTGAGATACACTCTGTCTCCAACCTGGAATTCTAGGGGTCTACGACGTTTATCGGCATACGACTTCTGTCTATCTTGTGCAGTCTTAAGCTGTTGTTGTATAACTTTAATCTTTTCTGTAGTTTGCTGCACAAGATCAGGGCCTAACAACTGGTGTTCACCAGTTTCATACCAACACAAGGGTGATCTACAAAGTCTACCATATAAGGCTTCATATGGTGCCATATCGATGCTATGCTGATAGCTATTGTTATAGGCAAACTCTATCAAGCTTAGGTGTAGATCCCAACTCCCGGTAAACTGGAGAGCACATGCTCTCAACAGATCTTCTAAGGTCTGTATAGTCCTTTCTGACTGTCCATCAGTCTGAGGATGAAAGGCTGTACTAAACCTTAGCTTGGTGCCTAGGGCTCTGTGTAACTGTTCCCAAAAGCGACTTGTAAACTGGGGACCTCTGTCAGAAACTATAGTGACAGGAACTCCGTGCAAACGCACTATCTCTTGAACATATATCTGGGATAACCTTTCAGCAGAATAGGTTGTTTTGACAGGTAAGAAATGTGCGGTCTTTGTCAACCTATCAACAACTACCCAAATGGAATCATGTCCTTTGTTTGTCCTGGGTAGGCCAACAACAAAGTCCATGGTCACATGGTCCCACTTCCACTGTGGTATGGGTAAGGGTTGCATTGTTCCTGCAGGTTTCTGGTGTTCAGCCTTAACCTGCTGACACACAGGACACCTCAGAACAAACTCAGCTACATCCTTCTTCATTCCAGGCCACCAATACATATCCTTCAAGTTTTGATACATCTTGGTGCTCCCTGGATGCATAGCATACATCGAAGAATGAGCTTCTTCCAGGACTAACTTCCTCAGGTTACCCACATCTGGCACTATCATCCTTCCATGATAGCATGCCACCTGGTCATCTAACTCATGAAAACCTTCTTGTTTCCCATCACCAAACTCGGATCTAATCTGCTGTACAAAAGCATCTACTTGTTGTGCCTCCTTTATCTGCTCTCTCAGGGTGGGTTTAATCTGCATCTCAGCTAACAGACCAGCTAACAATGATGCCTTCAACTGCACATTGTCTAGTCTTAAAGAGATAAGCATATCTCTTCTAGAGCATACTAAGGAACTTAGTTGTGCCCTATCCATGGTTGATGTTGCTGATTTCCTACTCAGGGCATCAGCAACCACATTGGCTTTGCCCGGATGGTAATCAATTGTACAATTGTAGTCCTTGATTAACTCCATCCAACGACGTTGCCTCATGTTGAGCTCATGCTGAGTGAAGATATACTTAAGGTTCTTGTGGTCTGTGAAAATCTGAAAAGTTTCTCCGTAGAGATAATGTCTCCAGATTTTCAAGGCATGGACCACAACAGCTAACTCTAGATCGTGTGTCGGATAATTCTCCTCGTGTTTCTTAAGCTGTCGGGAAGCAAAAGAAATCACTTGTTTATCCTGCATTAACACACATCCAAGTCCATTCTTGGAGGCATCACAAAAGATTATATATTCCTTTCCTTGCTCAGGCAACACAAGCACAGGTGCACTTGTCAACCTCTCCTTCAGCAGCTGAAAAGACTGTTGACACTTATCACTCCAAACAAAAGGAACGTCTTTCCGGGTTAGCTTGGTCAAGGGTAAGTCTATAGAACTGAAATTCTTAATAAACCTTCGATAATAACCAGCTAACCCCAAGAAACTTCTAATCTCCGTCGGTGTCTTCGGTTGTTCCCACTGCAAAACAGACTCTATCTTTGCAGGGTCAACACGAATCCCCGAGGCAGAAACTACATGTCCAAGGAAGGATACTTCAGATAACCAAAACTCACACTTGCTGAACTTAGCGTATAGCTTATGTTCCCTTAGCAAGGTCAAGGTCTGGCGAAGGTGCTGCTCATGCTGCTGAGCATCCTTACTATAAATCAGTATGTCATCTATGAAGACGACAACACACTGATCAAGAAAAGGTCGAAAGACTCTATTCATGAGTTCCATGAATGCAGCTGGTGCATTGGTTAGTCCAAACGACATAACTGTGAACTCATAGTGACCATATCTCGTCCTAAAGGCAGACTTGGATATGTCACTGTCCTTAATGCGGATCTGATGATATCCAGACCTTAAGTCTATCTTGGAAAAGACTGTTGCACCACGCAACTGGTCGAACAGATCATCAATCCTCGGCAAAGGATACTTATTCTTTATTGTTACCTTATTGAGTTGTCGGTAATCAATGCACAACCGCATCGATCCATCTTTCTTCTTAACAAACAAGACCGGAGCACCCCAAGGTGAGGTACTCGGTCGGATGAAACCCTTCTCAAGTAACTCTTGAAGTTGTTTCTTGAGTTCTGCCATCTCAGCAGGTGCCATCCTATACGGAGTCTGGGCTATGGGTTTCGTATCTGGGACCAAATTGATCTCAAAATCAATTTCCCGGGGTGGTGGTATACCAGGAAGTTCTTCGGGAAACACATCCTCGAATTCCCTGACTATCGGAACTTCAGCAGGGTTGGAACTCTCCTTGGTAACATCAACCACATGGGCTAAGAATGCATAGCATCCTTGCCTCATCAGCTTATCAGCAACCATAGCTGACACAAGACAGGTGGGCAGAATCTTTCTTTCACCTTGAAAGATCCATGTGTTGCTTTCATCAGCAAACACTGCCAGCTTGGACTCACAATCCAAGACAACTCGATACCTTTCCAAGGTATCCATCCCTAGGATTATATCAAATCCTTGCATATCAAGTGGTATAAGATCCACTTGAATGCGATTCTTAGAAAAGGAGAGTACGCAAGGAGAGCATACTTCCTTCAGAACAGCAGACCCACTCAACGGGGTTTCCAACAACAACTTATCTGCCCTATGACTAGTTGTCATATTGCAGTTACGAATCACTCTTCGAGTGATAAAAGAGTGCGTAGCACCCGGGTCAATCAAAACAGATACTACACAAGATTTAGACATATCAGAATATAAAAGTTCCATCTGACCTGTCACTACTTGTGGATTGACCACTGCCTCTGGTGGGTTCATAGCATAGAACCTCGCCGTTGCCTGTTGTTGAGGTGGTGCTGATGATCCAGCTTGAGACGCTTGCCCGCGTCCTCGTCCTGTTCCTTGAGATTGTCCTCCTTGTGATCCCTGTTGTCCTTGTCTCGGAGGCTGTGTCACACTGACAGGCCTAGATCGGCAGTCCTTCCTCAAATGTCCCACCTTTCCACAGTTGTAACATCTTCTCTCTTGTGGTCCGGTAACAGACATTGAGGCAGAACTCTGTGTCTCCCGAGGTGGTTGTCCTCTTCCTCTACCTCTACTAGGAGACCACTGAGTCTGAGGACTAGATCTAAATGGTGGAGGGTTAGGTGCAGAGGATCTAGGCTGCTTAGAGTCCCTAGATGAAGAACCCTGGAACTGTGGATATCTTTTCTGAGTCTGTCTCTTCTCAACCACAGATCTCTCTATCCTTCGGACTGACTCAACGAAGGTAGAGAATCTTTCGCGGTTCTCTAAGGTAGACACAGGGGTAGACATGTCAGCATTCAACCCCCTCTCAAACCTTCTGATTCTCTCTTCCTCTGTGGCAGCCATATGCGGACAAAACCGCAATAGCTCCATGAACTTAGCTTCGTACTCGCTAATGTTCATCATTCCTTGTCTCAGTCTCTCAAACTGAGAGATCTTCTCGTCTAGGAAAGTCTTTGGGAAGTATCTATTAACAAACTCCCGCCGAAAATCTTCCCACGAGATCTCTACTCCAGGCCTCTTCTGCTCTTCCATGGTCCACCAGTGACCAGCACTTCCTTTGAGAAGATAGACAACATGTCTAACCTTCTCAACTTCAGGGATGTTGAGGATTCGGAAAGCCTTCTCTAACTCAGTCAACCACAGATCTGCATCTGCGGGGTCAGCAGTCCCGTGGTACTCGGTAGCTCCGACACGACGTAGTCGCTCGAACGTCTTCCCGATACCTTGCCCTTCTGGCTGGACAGGTGCCCTAGGTGCAGGCATAGGCAACCTGTCGGTTATATGTGTCATGGCAGTCATGAACTGCCCGAACGTCATCTGGACTGCTGGATTACCCATGTCAGCTGGGTCAAACTGGGGTGGCTCTCTGGGTTGTTCTGGTACAGGTTGCTCCACCTCTGGTACTCTTGCACCACCTTGAGGTGCACTGGCACTGCTCTCTTCCACATACTCATTATGTGGCTCAGACATCTTAAGTATCTTCTTCTCCTGAGGAGTAGAAGATTCTATTAAATAAGGAAGGAATACTAAAGATAGACTCGACTTCCTATGTCCTATGCCTCTGTAGACTCAGCGAACCTGGAGCTCTGATACCACTTAATTGTGGGCTCCGATCTCCAAACCACGAGTTAATCTCGATATAAACACATGCGGAAGCATTCGGTAAACAGCGGAAGGCGAAAATCACGGGAAATTAAAACTTTCGAGATTAGAGCTTGAAACCACAAACCTTTTCCATAGAAAAAGGATTTAACTGTTTACAACTCAGACCAATTACTTCTTGAGTAATTACATGCAACATGCTTACAAAATTTTCTCAAGAATAAACCACAAAACATTCTAGGACCTGAGAGTACAGAGGACACTTAGGACTTTATTCTAACTACACCATGAAGCAGACTAGATCTCCACCTGAGATAACTACTGCTCCTGATGCTGCTGTTGCTGGGATTGATCACCTGAATTCTTATTCTTCCGTCTTCGACGACCACCTAAAAAGTAGAAGTCTACGGGGTGAGACAATTATACATAATTGCCCCAGCGAGAGTTATAACTCTCCACTAGGCTTTATAAGCAAAGCAGGAATAACTAAAGCATTAAAAGCCTTCAAGATATTCACTAGCAGTTTTATGATAAGCAGAGTTCAATCAATATTAACAATATGAGAACCTCCATGCTATTCAAGATAATATCAATCAAATAAGTCGTAGATAACCTTAACAGATATACTACGCTGTAGATTATGTTTTTCAAACATTATTGTTATGCCCTGTGGAGATGAGGTATACCACTCATACTCCAACTGATCACTGAGAAGTCGCATCAGTATCATACATAGGTCATTAAGAGAGCCGGATTCTTATGACCTCACCTTCCTCAGTCAGTTAGAGGATTGATTGTTTGACATCTGGCGGGATGTCTATGTAATAGCTCACCAGGGTACTCTGGTCCTTCGCTATTTTTAGAGTTACAGTGGCATTCTGTACTCTCTTCGCTATCGGAAGATTTCTTGTTTATCTTTCACCGATACGGGGTTTGTGTCCTTTAGGGAGTGTAGAGATACATCTCACCTTTAGGACTTTGTGGTGGGGTCTGATGGACTACTAGAATCTACATCATCCACTCACCTTTTCTGTTATAGTGAAGGTATGACGGACTACAAGAATCTACATCAAATACCTACACTAGGATGTCAGGTTCTACACATCCATGTACCCCACATACTCAAAAGTATGTGCTCCAGGAGTTCCCTTAGGAAAACCTGTTTCACCATCATTTAGGCAACTGACAATGATGGATCTATGATCAGGGCTCTACATTTCACTTGATTAGTTAGGTACATTCAGTATTCCAATCATTATACAGTAACACAGCTATACATGAGAATACAAAATGTAGCAGGCCTAACTTGTCACAATTATCAGATATTCATCTCAAGTCATCTGTCAAGCATGACCTTGATAACATTTATGTCTCTTACAGCCCATAAATCACAAAGGATGTCACTCAGTAGTGCATCAAGATGGTTCACTATTCATAAAGCATAAGACATGCCTTCAATGAATATAACATGGTATTTCATACCTGGGTGTGACCATCATCTCATAACAACCTGCATGGTTAATTCAACAGATAATAGTAAACAATTCAGTAAAATAGGAATACATCCCTCAACTAGGGTTTCTCATGGAATCACCCTCAATTAGGGTTCCACATAGGATCACCCTCAATTAGGGTTCCACTCAATAACCCTTACAATTAGGGTTTACTATTCATCTTTTATGTCTTCACCCTAAAAATTAGGGTTTACTATTCACTCCAAGGTGATTTGTACTCATTACATTATTATGTAAGAGAAACTTTATCATTAGGACCCTTATTTATCATTAAGATCCATTAGATATCATAATTAGGGTTTCCATGACCTCACATAGGTGGGTCATTCCCTAATCATGCACATTCATGTGTAATTGAAGTATCTTACTAGAGTTTCCTCCTAAAAAGGGCACTTTCTCTCTCTAGGATACTTTCTCTTTCTAGAAACACTTTCTCTCTCCTCTCTCTAGTAGATGGTGGCAACACCATTCTAGTATTAGGTTGAGACAAGTCTCCATTGACTGATATGAGCCAAGGAATCAACATCATGTGATTAGGGTTTGGTTAGATTAGGATTTTACCCCTTTTGACCCCTCAAGGGTATTTTAGTAATTTGCCACATGATCACCATCATGGGTTAACTCACTAATCACATAGTCCCTTAATGACCTAGGTTACCATTAGGGTTTAGATTGAATCATCATTAAGCCATTTACACCATCAAACGGTTAGGCACAAATCACCACAAATCTCCAAGTGGTTTCCAACCTTCAAACGATCTCAACCATCCAAACGGTCTTGAGACCGTTTGATCCTCAAACGGTCTTGAGACCGTTTGATCCTCAAACGGTCTTGAGACCGTTTGGTCTCAAACGGTCTTGAGACCGTTTGGAGGTGAGGACCGTTTGGGAGGTTTGACTTCCAAACCGTTTGGAGCTTCAAACAGTTTGAGGTCGTTTGGACCAAACGACCTTGAGGTCGTTTGAGCCCAAACGGTCTTGAGGTCGTTTGAGCTCAAACGGTCTTGAGACCGTTTGGTCTCAAACGGTCTTGAGACCGTTTGGTCTCAAACGGTCTTGAGACCGTTTGGGTCCAAACGGTCTTGAGACCGTTTGGCCCAAATGGGCTCAAACCGTTTGGACCTCCAATGGGGTTCAATGGTCACCAAAGTTTATGGATGAGTGTGTTGAAGCCCTCAATTGGCTAAACCTATGCTAACCACTTATAAATTGAATCAATTAGGGTTAGCCTTAGCCACTTAGACACCCAATTGACCCTCAATTGCAAACCAATTATGGTTCAATCGTTCTCAATAGGATTTCAAATAGATTGGTCATCAATGTTCAACAGTGTGAATCAATTCAAGGTTGAACCTATCAATTGACCTCCAATTGGGCCCAAACTTGGCCCAAACGGTCTTAAGGTCGTTTGGACTTCATCCAAACGGTCTTGAGACCGTTTGCCCAAAGTTTGACCAAGATTCAACCGTTTTGACTAAGGTTGAAGTCCAATTAGGTCAAAATCAGCAATTTTCAACAATGCATCAATTTCCTACAATTGGACCCTCAAACCATTAGGTTATCTCAACCCTAGACCTTCAAACGGTCTTGGGTTGTGCCCAAACGGTCTTGGGAACTTTTGGAGGAATCCCCAAACGATCTTGAGACCGTTTGGGTCCTTCAACCCAAAACTCAACAAGATCTATGTGTTAAATCAGCACTTTTTCACCCGATTAGGGTTCCATGTTGAAGTGCCTTCAACTCCCAATTGGTTAAGGATTAGACTTTGATTCTTTGCAGAGATGAAATTCAATATGTCAGGAACAGACCCTCAAACGGTCGTCCCTTGGTCAACGCCCTCAAACGGTCTTGAGACCGTTTCAATCCAAACGGTCTTGCAAGACCGTTTGGGAACAAACGGTCTTGAGACCGTTTGGACCCAAACGGTTTGCAACCGTTTGGACCAAAAGGGTCCAAGGTCGTTTGGAAAAGCAACATAGGGAATCACGCCCCTCATCTTCAACCTCTTGCAAGGTCGGTTTCTCCACTGGTTTGCTTGCAAACGTGCAAGAAAGAAGGGAGGTAGAAGGAGATATTGCTAAGGAAATTGCAAGAAGTAAAGCATGCATATAAAGCACAAGTTTAGAGTTATAAAACCCGCCTCAAGTTGATCCTAAAGCTCCAAGACTCTGAAGTCCAAGCTCTAATGGCGTCCTTGAGCTCCCACAACTCGATCAGGGATGAAAACTCCAAGGAATCGAAGCTTTGGTTGGCTAGAACAAGAAGACTTAATCAAGCTAACCATAAAACCAACCTTAGAAGGTGCAAACCACCATGAATTCGAGCTAGACATGAGGTTTCTTACCTAGAGCAAGCTACTTCGTCTCCCTGTTCTCCAGAGCAAGTCCTTGGCCGTTTGAGAAAGAAAGGAAGTGAATGGAACAGGGAAGGATCGTTTGCTCGTTTGCAAAAGAAAGGCTTTTATAGTTTTAGGCTATTTTCTAACATAAGGACCTTTCAAAGCCAAAATTCACATCTAAGTCCCTCCTTGCTCAGGGGCACGCCCAAGCCCATCTATTCTTATGCAAATCTTAGGAAAACTCAAGATCTAAGGGTATAGGAATCCAACCTTCAACTAGGGTACATACATGTTAGGGTTTTGTACCCATTTTAGGTGATTTCTACCACAAAGATCATTTTTCTTATCTGATTAGTGAATGATGTAACTCTTTCATCATTTCTACTCTAAGTGATGACAAGAGTCATAAAAGATGTTCTAGATGGTGAAAATTACATATTAGACCCCTCAATTTGGGTAAATTGCACTTTACCCCAAATTAGGGTTTCTGAGCCTGGGGATTGCTTCCACAGCTGCACCTTGGTGCTCAAGCTTGGGAAATCCCTCAAACTTCATCATAGACATCTTCATGATGTCTCAACATCAAGAGAACATCTTATCTTGTGAATTTTGCAAGTTCAACCCTTAAACTGGGTAATTTGCACATAGGTCCCTGCATACAACATAATGCTACAACTTTATGCAAAAGGAGCAAAAATATAAAAGTAAATGTCCCTGAGGGACTTAATTACATGCCAGGGAGTATTCACAAGTATATAATTACATATTTAAGCAAAACTTCCAGGGTTAGGTCATAACCCAGGTCAGGGGTGTTACATGAACCGATTGTTTCACCCTGTCCATGAGCCGATCGACTCACCACCTGAGCCGATCGGTTCACCAAGCTCAGCCGATCGGTTCATCACATGAGCCGATCGGTTGGGAGTGCAGATTGTGCAGAAACAGTCAATTGCTGTTTCAATCAATCCGATACTCTAATCAATCAGTCCAACACCTTGAACATTATGATACTGAGCTATCAATTGATTGAGTGTTTAATTGAACTACTAAACTCCTTTAGTAATAAATCTAAACATTGTTTGTGGACAAAACTCCTCTTCCAGGTTAAATCCTATGTGTCTGACCCTGCAGGTCCATTTCGCGTTGGCAGTGAAAGTCCATAACACTTATGACTTCACAAGCAAAGAGCGGTGCCTAGTCACACATCAGTGCTACCCATGTGAAATAGAAAGTTGGACAACAACTTTCAATCCTACAATCCGTGAATGGTGTTACAGTGAATGTATAATTCCTTTATCACTGATATCCCGAATGAACTCGAGGCATGGAACAGTCATCCTGTCAACGCTCATTCACTTTCTTGATCTCAGAGTAGATTGGAAGAGATATGTATGAAATCAATATCACATATTGATTCACACATGCGTGCACGCCTTTCTCAATCCTACTCATCAAGTAGCCATGGATATCAAACTCCCTCAGGAGGGACAAATCCCATATCTATCACTCACCCCTAAAAAGCCCCATGTGTCAAAGCCACCCAAACATCACCTTTATAACAACCCATGTTTCAGGACTGCGTTTGATGATGTCAAAGTGTACCCAACGACATGTGTTGAGTGTAGTGATTTCAGGTCAAAGAATCGCATTCACCACCATCACTGTGAGTACTGACTGTGACTACCATGTCATGGTTCCATGTGTCAAACTCACAGTGGGTCTGTCCGGTACACTTGTTCTCTAAAAAGTACCTATGTGTTTGGTTTGATATCTCTATATCATGACTAATGAGATTCTGTCATCAACCAACACCACAATCTAGTCTTATGTGTCATTGATGTCTATCTACCTTCCACAATGACATCCGACTAGGGACATAACAAGAATGTATAAACTCTTAGCATCCGTATGATCTCATCGTTCAGGTCCTGAACCTGAAGGCATACGTCATTGAGTACTGTCATTATCTAGACATTCAATCTGTTCTATCACTATCTCATATGATTGAACCAGAAAGAATTGGAAGCTTGCCTTTGATGTTTATCAAATCAATCTTAATGTATCTCACCAATCATCCCATGGTTGGCTCTCAGGGCATACATACCAACATTGACAAGGTAGACCCAAGTGTGAGTAGGGTTTCTTCTCTCTTTCACCTTTCTCGTTTCGCTCATCCTAGAGATTTTTAGCTCTCTTTTCTTGGGTGATCTGTGACCATTGTGTCTTTATATTCTTGAGGTGTTCTTATGGACAAGAGTGTAGCTTTGGGTGGATCTTGATCATCCTTGGTGATCGTGTGCTTAGATCTTGTCTTCTTTAGAGTGATTTTCCTTAAGGTGGGTTATATAACTCTTAACCTTCTCTATTAATGCACCTTTATTACATGCATGTTGTTGTTTTCTCTGTCTAATTGATCTTTTAATATTCTAGTAGAGGAAAACTATAGAACTTGGATGATGTTGATATCATGCTTGGTTTTGATGTAATCTGAAATCCTAATTTCCTTTGTACCTGATTTTGGAATTTGAGGTGCATGGTGGGTTTTTTTATTTCTTCCCTGACCTTTTCTTGAGTTGCATGCATGATTATCGAGTGTTTCTGTGTTCTATGAAGTCTTGGTTCGGTGTTTCTAGTGATGATCTTGGTGTCCCTCTCTTGTTGGGGTTCCTTTTCATGGTAGTTTCCTAGATTCTATTTTAAGGTTTGATGATCGTTTTTGCATGGGGTTTCTCCATCACGGTAATGATGGGTTTTCCTTGTTTTGTCACATATTTTAGCCATGGTTTATCCTTGTCTTGACCTTGGTTAACCTTAGGTTGGAGTTGGTCTTTGGTCTTGAGGGTGGCTTGACCCTTAGTGGGCGTTATGCCTTGTTTTTGACTTGGGTCATGACGTCTTTTAGCATGTTGGTTTTGCGTCGAGATGGGTGACCTTGTGGAGGTCACCACATCCACATACCTGATGGTCAGGACACCTACTTCCTAGAGGGTCGAGACACACCATGGTTTTGGTCGAGAGGTTTCCTTCTCCCTTGGTTAGTCGTGACATGGTTGGGTTTTTAGGTCAAGCCATGTTCTTGTTGCGGGTCATGATGAGTCCTTGTTTTTGGGTCACAACATACTCTCCCTTGGGTGGTTGAACCGTAATGCTAGTTGTATGTGACCTAGTTTCTTGAGGGTCGATGCTTGGTGCACCCCTTTGGTGGGTCGCGTTTGTGACATGAAGGAGGTTGGTTGCGGTCGTGACACCATGGGTGATGGTGGCCACGACCCATGTATGATGGTGGTCGTGACATACATGAAGTGGATGGTTGAGTCACATGTTTGAATGTTTCATCAATGCACTTCTATGAGTACTAAATGGGCTAGGTATGATTCACGTGTAGTGCTGCATGGATAAGTTGTTGCTTAACCTTTATGATGATCCCTAACCCTAAAAGTATTCCAAGAATGTGGGAGATGACCCACCTAGGGATTATTGTTTGTATAGACCTACAAAACCCTAATCAACTAAGTTTGTAGCCCTAATGTTAAGCTATGAGATGTGTTTGGTTTCTCTCTCATGAGTTGTTCATCATGTGTAATTCTTCCTCTCTTTTCTTGGTTTATAAGTCCCTAACCTTGCAGGTGATATGTATACCATGGCTGGTGTATGATGTGGTGGTGATTATGTGAATCAAGGTGGTGCTTATAGACACCAATGAGGCATAATATACAGGGCTTAATGTGATAGGTCCTATGACCTGGTGATGGCTTGATGCTTATTGAGAGGTGATATCCTCAAGTGATGTGATTAAGGGATTGGTATCCCATGGTGGTGTGTGACATTGATGGTGGCCTTGTAAATGGCAGAGCAATGAGTATCACGTGGTGATTGTGTGACAAGTTAATACCTTATACATTTTATATCTTCTGAAGTTTCAACACACCCTTATTCTTGTACAGTTTGTTTTAGCTTTATATTTTATTACTTGATTGATGCTAAAAGTCATCCAATCAGCTAACTAATCAAGTGAAACCTAATCATGTAGTTGCCCTGTGCCATAGATCCATTCTAGTGTCAGCTTTATTTGCTGGATTGGTGAAATGAGTGTAACTCGAAGCGCATATTTTTTAATATGAGGGGTGCAAGTTGAGTATCTTTTTGCATCCTTAATTCTAGGTTTTGTGAGATGACCATGCATGAGCAGATCTCTTTGTGATGTGGATGTCCGTGTGTGAGCCAATCCTTCTTTTGAGAACGGCCATGCATGAGCCTGTTCTTCTAGCGCCATTACATGTACCAAGGTGGGCTAGGTGTTTATATATGGACGACCATGAGTGAGCTGATCCTTGTGCTGACTGTATGTCATTCTTTTGTAGTTGACTGATATGTCTCTACGGTGTTCTCTTGAGCTACCCAAGAGGCGTTGGAGAGGTCGTGGATTCCGTCTCTTCCATGGACCTTATATGGCACTGATCTCGATTTAGCAGTGGTTAGTTAGATTTTGGTGGTATGACTCAAATCCTTGGAGCATAATAAAAGACTTAATACATCCATTTATATATATATGTGCTTAGGGTGACATACGTCTCACTTTGGTTGAGCCTTTGCCTTATCTTTTTATGGATTTCTTAAATTATAAGATGGTAATAGAAGTCAACTGTTATACATGTTCTTCATATTCCTTTTTAGAATATAACTTGATCTACTCCTCTGCGGTGGCTGCCTAGTTTTGCATAATCTACTTTACCTATTATATACATATCATTTAGCTGAATCTGCTCATCTGCTAGTATATCGTTTACATGCTCAGTTTACCCGTTCCTTAGGGTCTAACTGGTTCTATGTAAGTGCAACTTTCCTGGAATTCCTTTTCCCAGAACTGAAATTCAGTTCCAGGAAAATGAGTTCTAAGTGATTGGTTTGATGTAGATTTTTTTTGGACTTGGAGACGACACTGTGACTCTTGGTCTTCTCGGGCATCTTACTTTGTGAGGCACCGACGAAAGGGACAGGGAAGAGCAGAAGAGGGAAAGAATGAGAGCGCACAGTTGAGTCTGGAGGACAGGCACAGACATGCTTTTTCCGTGAGACCAGCTCCCCGTAGGAGGTTTTTCTGTTTGTTTGTTTGTTTCGCCAGACCCGCAGAGAGAAAGGCGAGCGAGGCTACGGAGCGTTTGTTGTGTTGGTGCGTGCCTGTGCCGTTTTCAACCCGTCGACGTCCCTCCCCGAGCCGCCTTCCCCAGCTAACAACAATGGTGAACCTCATGGTGATCCGCAGGGTGGCGGGAATCATCGCCAACATCATCTCGTTTGGCCTCTTCCTCACACTAGGCCCAACCTTCCTGAGGATCCTCAAGAAGAAGAAGAGGGCAAGAACGCGACTAGAGCGGAAGTTGTTTTTAGGTGGATTTCCTACGGAAGTCCAAAACCTCAAAGTATATATATCACCGGAAGTCTAGGGAAAACTGGGGAACTCAAATTCCGGACTTCCACCGAACCAGTCAGGTAAAATTGAAAAAGGAACTTGACTTCCGGTGTTTTCAGGATAAATTACACCAAACCAGTCAGACCCTTAATAGCATTGGCAGAGAGTTACATCTCTCGTTGGGATGTTTGATCTCACCCTGTGGGTTATCACATCTTTTAGGTGACTGTGCATGAAGAGGTAGAGGTTGTGCAACTGAGGAAGAGCAGCAGTAAGAGCAGTAGTTGATAAGGTTGGATGTGTTGCTAGTCTTTTGGTGTTAGAGTCCTGGAGTCGTCCCTGTACACTCAGGTCCTTGGGGTATTTTTGAGATTTTTTGTGGTTATGTAATCAATACAAGATTTTTGGCTTGTACATATGTGGAACCAGTATCCTGTATGACAGGTCAGTTATAGGGATTTTGATTTGCAGTGATGTAAGTATCACACAACATGTTATGTGTTGCATGTTGCTGGATTTGTGGACTCATATGTAATAAGTTTTTGGCTTACAGTTCTTCAATGAAATCGATTTTAATTTCCCATGTTTTTTTGATAATCCTCTTTTCTTGGTGTTATTTCCACGTTTGGTTTTCGACCAATCTTGCTTTGTGTGGCAATGGGGCGTCACAGTTATCGATTTGAACAAAATAGTGGGAACAATAATTAATTAAAGTCCTAATTAATATCTTCATATTTTCAAATCAAATCAAAATTATTTTTGACAAATGCAAATTTTCTATTGTAGAAATAAATGAAAACCAATAACACATTCTGAATGCCATAGGTCCGTGAGAAAGAAAAACTAAATGAGAACAACTTTCATGATTTTCTCAGGACTTTGAGAATCGTTCTCACTCAAGAGCACAAGATTTGTGTCTTCGAGACACCAGATCCAGACGAACCCGCTCACACTGTACCTAAGGCTTAAAGGGATGTTTACAAGAAGCATTCTGAGTATGACATAGATGCCAAATGCCCGATGCTATGCTCAAAGAATTATGATTTGCATAGACAACATGAGAACATGGAATTTATCGAGATGGTAACACATCTCAAGAATATGTTCTAGGATTAGCAAGACAAGAGATATATAATATCTCAAAGGCGATGTTTAAATACAATATAGGAGAGGGACATGGAGTAGGTCCCGTTGTGCTCAAATTGATTAGGTACATGGAAAACCTAGAGAGTTTGGGATTTTCTTTAGCCTAAGAGTTGGACACAAATGTGATTACTCAGTCATTTCCAGAATCATATAGCCGATTTGTCATGAACTACTACATGGATGACTTTGTTAAGCAAATGTCTAAATTTATTTGCATGTTGAGAACTACTGAGATACAAATGAAGAAGGACAATCCTAGATCTATGCTGATGATCAGTGGACGAAAGGGAAAGTCCAAGGGCAATGGCAAGTCAAAGTAGAGTTCTAAGGCCAGCCATAATCCGTCTTCTTCTATTAAATCAAAGGGAGGGGTGATTAAGAAAGTGAATTTTCACCACTATCACCAAGTACGACACTAGAAAAGGAATTTCCCTCTTTACATAGAGGAACTCAAGAAGAAGTAGGGGATAAACACCTCTACTTCAGGTATATATGCTAATGAGATAAAAATTACTACTTCATCTTCTTAAGTATTAAATACTGAATGAGGATCTCGCGTATGTTATAATATGCAGGATCTAAGAAGAAGTAAGCCTTTAAAGAAAGGATGAGGTCGAACTGATGGAGTAAGAGTTGCTACCACTATACTTTGTCATTTGTCTCGGCCCAATGGGCTTGTAGTCGATTTATAAAATTTCTATTACACACCTACCACTTATATAAACATCATTTATCTTATTTGGGCAAGAGTGGATTCATATTTTATATAATGCATTATGGATGTTTCATTTTAAAGATAAGATCTTTTATGGAAGTTCCCAAATGTATCACGATTTATATTGATTAGTTCTAGAGACAAATGTATATAGTGTAAATACCTAAAGGCTAAAATTTGATAACTCAAACAAAACATACCTTTGGTATTGTTGTCTATAGCACATTAATGAGAAACACATTTCTAAATTCCATATAGATCGTTATCTAGACTCCTTTGGTTTTGAACCAATAGAGACACGTGAGTCTTGTTCATTGGGCAAAAGACAAAAGCACCTTTTACTAGAAACAGAGGGAGAGAGAGTGAGCTATCGGGACTCATATATACTAATGTATGGACCTTTTAGAACAAATGCTAAAGGTGGTTACTAGTATTAAAGCACTTTGATATGATCATTGTGGAGAATACATGAATGAAAAGGTTTGAGGACCTTATGTGAGACCATGGTATTGTACCACAATGGACTCCAAAATGGAGGTATCATACCCTATTGGACATGGTATGATTGATGATGAGTCTAGCTGATCTTCCAATTACCTTCTAGGGAATGTGCTATGGAAACCACAACATTTACACTAAACCACGTATTGTCTAAATTAGTTCAAAAGGACACCATATTAGATATGACATGGGAAATGTTCCAATGAGTCTTCTATGAATATTTGGGGATGTGAAAATTATGAGAGAAAACAATTCTTGAAAAACTTGGTCAGAAATCAAGTAAATGTTATTTGTTGGATATCCCAATAGATACTACTTTTGCACTTCGTCTGACAATAAAGCATTTTTTCTAAGATTGTTGATTCCTCCAAAGAAATTTGATTCCAAAGTAAATAGTGGGAGAGAAGTAGAACTCAAAGAAACTCGAGACCAACAAGAAAGCATTGAACCTATAGAGGTACAATAGGAATAAGGAGAGTCACAAACTATTGTGGAATCTCAAGTTCCTCATGTAACACATGAACATAATAGATCTAACAAGACACACCTTGAGCCTGATTAGATTTGGATATCTTACAAATCAAGAAGGTGAAGAGTTGGTCATAGATGATGAGATAACAACCTATCCTAGAAGCTATAAAGGAATTAGAGTCTGAGAAATGACTCAAAGCCATGATCTCTAAGATGGACTCCATGCAGCCAACAAGGCATGTGTTGGTATGTATGCCCTGAGAGCCAATCATGGGATGATTGGTGGGATACATTAAGATTGATTTGATAAACATCAAAGGCAAGCTTCCAATTCTTTTTGGTTCAGTCATATGAGATAGTGATAGAACATATTGAATGTCTAGAGAATGACAGTACTCAATGACGTATGCTTTCAGGTTAAGGACCTGGATGATGAGATCATACGTATGCTAAGAGTTTGTACATTCTTGTTATGTCCCTAGTCGGATGTCATTGTGGAAGGTAGATAGATAGCAATGACACACAAGACTAGATTGCGGTATTGGTTGATGACAAAATCTCATTAGTCATGATATAGAGATATCAAACCAAACACATAGGTACTTGTTAGATAACAAGTGTACCAGACAGACCCACCGTGAGTTTGACACATGGAACCATGACATGGTAGTCATAGTCAATACTCATAGTGATGGTGGTGAATGTGATTCTTTGACCTGAAATCACTACACTCAACACATGTCATTGGGTACACTTTGACATCATCAAACGCAGTCTTGAAACATGGGTTGTTATAAAGGTGATGATTGGGTGGCTTTGACACATGGGGCTTTTGAGGGGTGAGTGATAGATACGGGATTTGTCCCTCCTAAGGGAGTTTGATATCCATGGCCACTTGATGAGTAGGATTGAGATAGGTGTGCACACGCATGTGTGAATCAGTATGTGATATTGATGTCATACATATCTCCTTCAATCTGCTCTGAGATCAAGAAAGTGAATGAACGTTGACAGGATGACTGTTCCTGGCCTTGAGTTCATTCGGGATATCAGTGACAAAGGAATTATACATTCTCTGTAACACCATTCACGGATTGCAGGATGAAAGTTGTTCTCCAACTTTCTACTTTCACTTGGGTAGCATTGATGTGTGACTAGGCACCGCTCTTTGCTTGTGAAGTCATAAGTGTTATGGACTTTCACTGCCAACGTGAAATGGACCTGCAGGGTCACACACATAGGATTTAACCTGGAAGAGGAGTTTTTTCCACAAAGCAATGTTTAGATTGATTACTAAAGGAGTTTAGTAGTTCAATTAAACACTCAGTCAATTTATAGCTCAATATCATATTGTTCAAGGTGTTGGACATATTGATTGGAGTATCGGATTGATTGAAATCGCAATTGACTGATTCTGCACAACCTTCACTCCCAACCGATCGGCTCATGTGATGAACCGATCGGCTCAGCTTGGTGAACCGGTTGGCTCAAGTGTTGAGTCGATCGGCTCATGTACATAGTGAAACGAGCAGTTCAAGTGTTGAACCGATCGGTTCAACTGGTGCAACCGAGCAAGTTGGAAAAGTCAAGTCGGTGAGAATTTTCCTTACGTTTCACTTGCCCAATTTGATTGGAACAAGGATTGGTATTCGATACCAATTAGAAACAAAAGAAGGAAAGTCAATCGGGAACTGATCAGGACCACGAACCGACCAGTTCAGAAGTGAACCGATCAGCTCATGGGTCCCAACCGATCGGTTGAGGTGTCAACCGACTGGTTCAGGTCCCCAACCGACCGGTTCACTTGTGAACCGATCGGTTCAGGTTGCGAGTTGGTTGCTTTTTGTGGAAAATCTCAAACCCTTCTACTCCTGCTTTTAGTCCCATATTGCCGGGGACAGAGAACCCTGTCCCATGACCCGCCTATATATATAGGGGTATTGGGGGCTTCTCAAAGAACAACTCAGTGCAACCAGTTGCTCTGTAAAGTTGTCCTTCTCTCTGGTTTTGGTAACCGAGAGAGAGCCCGAGCAAGTGCTTCCCGCAAAGGGAGGTGCAGCAAGGGAAAGACAACTACAGTTGCAACTGGAGGTAGGAGAGTGTGTTGGCGACTAGT
This sequence comes from Alisma plantago-aquatica, assembly GCA_963693085.1. Lineage (NCBI taxonomy): Eukaryota > Viridiplantae > Streptophyta > Magnoliopsida > Alismatales > Alismataceae > Alisma > Alisma plantago-aquatica. The sequence goes on from OY856409.1 coordinate 1,395,847,889, forward strand.
ACGTCAACAGGAGGGTGTGACTCCTTCCACTTCCTTGTGGGACAATGAGTGCGGAGTTCCAGGTGGTCCGTGTGGACTACTTCAGAGGCGGGAGGTTTCTGCCGCTCAGGAGGACAACTGTCATCCGACAGTCCAGTGAGACGAGGAGTCGTCAGTCCCGGTGCGACCAGGAGCTGCACAGACGCCGTCCAAGACCGGAGGTGAAGACCGCGCAAGCCGCGAGGTATTATCACCGAGCAAGCCTCGGGACAAGGTAGGATTCCACAAACCATCCTTTCCTATTATATATATGTTGACGCGTTTCCTTGTTCTGGGTTTGGGGGAGAAAATTTTGTTTCCACTGCCTTCTCTGTCTCCCCTAAAACCCAACAGTGGTAATAGAGCCACGTCAAATGTTCTATATTTTAGGAATATCGATATGATCGATTTTGGTTTGTCGCCTTTATTTATTGCATACGATGCGAATAAAATTGGCTTTATGCATGTCCAATCCTAAATCCACAAATCCCAATTACATATATGATATGTATTATTAATGCACTCGATACACGTCGCCCTTAAACGAGTTTTGTGGTGGATGTATAGTGTGGTTATGGCCAATAAACCCTATCTGTGTATGGTTGTATGTGGTTGCTTGCATTTCGGTCTGCGCATCGATCTTCCTTCTCCCTTTCCTGATGTAACTCAAAATAATTCGAGAATTCTTTCCTACCTTTGCTCCCCTCGAATGTGACTCAAGGTTTCTCTTTTAGCAATGTAAATTAGGATAGATTTTATTTCCTGTTATGTCAAAGACCGGCGGACATCCAGACGACAGCTGAGACAATCGGTTCAAGGCGTGAACCGATCGGTTGACGTTCCAGACAATCGGTTCAAGGAGCGAACCGATCAGTTGATGACCGGTTTGAGGAGTGAGACGAGCGGGTGGCGGCCATGACGAGATGCATGACGACCAGGCGAACCGATCAGTTGGAGGAGCCAACCGATCGGCTGGTGGCACCCAGATGACCGGCCAAAGAGATCAGATTATTCATGGGATGAGTTGATCAACTCGGAAGGCAAAGCACAGATGTTCATCTTGTACAAGTTGCATGTGATGTAGACCTAGATGACCGTGATTCCTCTTGGCTCGAGGAATCACATTAGGATGACCATAATCATCGCTTTTTATCGTTTATGCATGTTTTTTTTGTGGGATATAGCATGTATATGATACGTACTATGTATTGTGGTGATTGGATATGTATATGTATATAAAAACCAAATCCCTCATTAAAATATTAAGTTTTAGATGCCTTCCAAATGCGACACACGTGAAAAGCTTGATCGACCAAGTGTGGGCACGCCCTAGCGTGGTGCAGCGTCTATCTCGTGGAAGCGTGAAGGATGAATTTGTGGGTCTGCCCTAGCAGGGTGCATATTCATCGTGTTTGCTTTGGGTCGGACTTAACAAGGTGATCTAGATGGGATCTAGTACCTTGAGGCATGGAGATGATCATTGCAAGGAGTTGTATATGACATCTTATCAAGAGTTGCATATGATGCAATTGGCAAAAGTTGCCTACCTGAGAGATCTAAGTTGTGGGCGATCAGCCCTAGATGACTCATGACTTAGAGGATTTCAGGATCTTGCCCACTAGAAGGTTGTACGCTGCAATCTTCTGAATTGATGGTGAGGGCTATCAATTTGAACTAAAATAGTGGGAGCGATAATTAATTAAAGGCATAATTTTATCGTCAACTTTTCAAATCAATCAAATAAGTCAAAAAGAGTTTTGGACTAAAATTGCATATATTTCCTTTTGTTAAAATAAATGGTTAATCAACAAATGACTTTATTTGCGATCGGTCTTTGAGACCAACAAATTAAATGGGAATAATTCCACGACTGGTTAGGATGATGAGAAGTGTTCTCAATCAAAGAGTGAAATCTCTAAGTCCTATTTATACCAGAACCAGATGAACTCGATCCCACCATATCAATGGCTGAAAGTATGCTTATGGAAGCATACCGAGGATGACATTGATGAGGAGTGCTTGATGTTGTGTTCTCTGAACTATGAGTTGTAGAGACATATAATGTCTCAAGGACACTGTCCTAGTATGTCATGATAGAAGGAGATACAGTAAGGTATTCACACACTCAATGTGATTGGGTATGTGGAAAACCTGACTAAGAAGGATTCCCTCTGAGCCAAGAGTTGGCTATTGGTATGATACTGCAAATGTTGCGAGAATCATACAATTCATGATAAGCTACAACATGAACAACTTTGACAAGCGTTGACAGAGTTGTTGGACATGTTGAGGATAGTAGAGGCAAATATGAAGAAAGACTAACCCTAATCTTTGATGTGATCAAAGAAAAAGGTAATTCTTAAGGGCAAGGACAAGGGAAAAGTAGAGAAGTGTTCTGATGCTAGCCAGCAATCCAAGCCGTCTTCAGCCTCAAGGCACATGGGGAAAGGGTGTATGAGGGAATTGCTCTCTATATCTGGAAGAACAAAAGAAGATGAAGGAGGGGATGGAGATCTCCACCTAAGGTATCATGAAATGAACCATTTCTTTATCTGAGGTATATGATACCAAGATATGGATATGTCATATATGATATGCAAGATCCACAAAGAAGTGATGGCCTTTGTGAAAGGACTGAGAAAGAAGTACTCATTATTGGGGCAAGTGTTGCTGCCATAGATAGGAGTATCTTTTAGTTTATTTCAGCCTAAAGGGCACGAAATAGAGTTGAGAACTACTATTTCATATATTGCCAATAGATAGAAACACTTTATTTTTGCATATTGTATGACAATGATGGCAATTAATAAAGTTGATGTTTCAATCTTAAAGATATGATCTTTATGGCAATGCCTTGTTTATCTTGTGATACAAGTATGCATAAGATAAAATGATACCTAAAGTTATAGATAACTCAAACAATCAAATTAGCATCAATCATGAGAAATTCATTTCTAGTGTCCATATGATGGATAAATCTAGACTCTTTTGGTTAGAGAACCAGTAAGAGACATGAATCTCTTCTACATGATTAATCAATCTTCACTAATGGTAGTGGGAGAATGATTATCCAATTAGGTATAATACATGTGATGTATTTACATACCTATTGGAGTAAATGCTAATACTTCAAAAGGTGTTTAGAGAAATACTAATATGAATATCTTGAAGTGTTCAAGAATATCATAGATGAAGTACGAATTTGGTAAAGTGTTAATTCTTGATGAGATCAATGAATGAAATACTTGGACCAAATGTTTGAGATCCTTATGAGTGATTATGATAGTGTATCATAGTGAACTCATGATTAAGGCATGGTGATGTCTAAATCAAGAAGGAATCATACTCTAAGGAGTTAGAGAATGATTATCAAATAATTGAATTCTTATTAATAAAATAATACCCCACACTAATAAAAGGAATTAAGAATCACAAGGAGTTGTGAGTTCTTATATCCTTGACAGATACACCTCAATTATCTATAAGATGAGTTGTTCATGTGATGAGTCAACTATTTAGATAAGTATGAGGAACCAGAATTTTGAGTTATGGTTTATGACCATTACATCCTAAATGACTTCCATGTGAACCATAAGGTATGACCTTGATGGTAGCACCCATTGGATGGAAATCCATAAGTGCAAATAAGTCTTAAGTGTTAAGACACATGGATGACATTATGAGAAGGATGTTGCTTGCAACTTAATGACTGAGACATTTGGCATATGGATACTAAAACCACATTCCTATAAGGAATAAAACAAGGATGTGTATGTGACACAACCTATAAGGTTTATGAATCCACTAATGCAAATGAAGTCTATAAGTTACAATGGACTAATCAATGTGATTGATTGAGTACAAACAACTCAGAATTGGATCTTTACTTTGATAATATAGTCAAAGGGTTTGACTGATATGTCAAAGATAAAGAAAGGATCTGTGATTTAGTGGGAGCGTTTTAACATTCCACATGTTGATGTGAAATGGAAATGTTCTAGAATGGAAATCCAAAGTGGAAATTATCTTTAAGGAAGATAGAGACATTTCCTATATGATAGGAATAGAGATCTATAGAGATAGTTCTCGAAAACCTCTTGACCTGAAAAGAGAAAGCATACATTGGCAATCTGTACTGAAGGGTTCAGTATGCACAGATTTAGTGGGAGAAAACGTGTCCATGTTACATGGAGTTAGTATCCCAAGGCCAAGTGTCCAATTCTTATGAAGAATGTGAACACTAAGAATAGATACAGATCTATCATGTATGTAATCATCCCATTATCTTGCATGTATCGACATGGCAAGAACAAAATGCATTCATCATCTTGTCTGTAGGACATGACAATATGATGTGCTCATCCTGATAACTCGTATGTGGGACATGACGAGTGGGTGTCTGTCTACTTCCAGTAAGGGTTACTGGAAACCATAAGAACTTGATAAGTACTTGTGAAGTACTAGTTCTATGGAGATAAGGAAGAGTTCGATGTAAAGAGTTACATTGATGCGAACTTCCGAAAAGGACAAAAAATTAATCGCAAAATATATATGGGATATATAAAAGTGAAAGTTTGTTGATAATTGGAAATGTTCCAATAAAGCCGTTTAAAAGGAAATGCCGAGTATCCATGTGTTAGAGAACAACAGTGGATACTATATGGATCTGGAAGTTCATGAGATGAACTTATAGATATTCCGGTCATTGATGACAAGTATGGAATCATTGATCATGGAATGTGGCTAAAGGTTAGTAAAGGAATACTGGATCGCATATTATGGTAACTCCATCTCATACGTATGATGTACAACGAAGAGATGAGAGACATGCAATTTATACTGACTTTGGAAAGGTGTTTCCATAACTCACTATGTTGGCACAAGAGCACAGTAACATGTGGGACATGTTTAAATATCACTATGAATATGATTCAAGAGTGATTGGCTCGCAGTGCAAGTGGGAGTCTGTTGGTATGTATGCCCTGAGAGCCAATCATGGGATGATTGGTGGGATACATTAAGATTGATTTGATAAACATCAAAGGCAAGCTTCCAATTCTTTCTGGTTCAGTCATATGAGATAGTGATAGAACAGATTGAATGTCTAGAGAATGACAGTACTCAATGACGTATGCTTTCAGGTTAAGGACCTAGATGATGAGATCATACAGATGCTAAGAGTTTGTACATTCTTGTTATGTCCCTAGTTAGATGTCATTCTGGAAGGTAGATAGACAGCAATGACACACAAGACTAGATTGTGGTGTTGGTTGATGACAGAATCTCATTAGTCATGATATAGAGATATCAAACCAAACACATAGGTACTTGTTAGAGAACAAGTGTACAGGACAGACCCACCGTGAGTTTGACACATGGAACCATGACATGGTAGTCACAGTCAGTACTCACAGTGATGGTGGTGAATGTGATTCTTTGACCTAAAATCACTACACTCAACACATGTCGTTGGGTACACTTTGACATCATCAAACGCAGTCCTGAAACATGGGTTGTTATAAAGGTGATGATTGGGTGGCTTTGACACATGGGGCTTTTGAGGGGTGAGTGATAGATATGGGATTTGTCCCTCCTAAGGGAGTTTGATATCCATGGCCACTTGATGAGTAGGATTGAGATAGGCGTGCGCACGCATGTGTGAATCAGTATGTGATATTGATGTCATACATATCTCCTTCAATCTGCTCTGAGATCAAGAAAGTGAATGAACGTTGACAAGATGACTGTTCCGTGACTCGAGTTCATTCGGGATATCAGTGACAAAGGAATTATACATTCGTTGTAACACCATTCACGGATTGTAGGATGAAAGTTGTTCTCCAACTTTCTACTTTCACTTAGGTAGCATTGATGTGTGACTAGGCACCGCTCTTTGCTTGTGAAGTCATAAGTGTTATGGACTTTCACTGCCAACGTGAAATGGACCTGCAGGGTCACACACATAGGATTTAACCTGGAAGAGGAGTTTTGTCCACAAAGCAATGTTTAGATTGATTACTAAAGGAGTTTAGTAGTTCAATTAAACACTCAATCAATTGGTAGCTCAATATCATATTGTTCAAGGTGTTGGACATATTGATTGGAGTATCGGATTGATTGAAATCGCAATTGACTGATTCTGCACAACCTACACTCCCAACCGATCGGCTCATGTGATGAACGGATCAGCTCAGCTTGGTGAACCGGTCGGCTCAAGTGTTGAGTCGATCGGCTCATGTACAGAGTGAAATGAGTGGTTCAAGTGTTGAACCGATCGGTTCAACTGGTGCAACCGAGCAAGTTGAGAAAGTCAGGTCGGTGAGAATTTTCCTTTCGTTTCACTTGCCCAATTTGATTGGAACAAGGATTGGTATTCGATACCAATTAGAAACAAAAGAAGGAAAGTCAATCACGAACTGATCAGGACCACGAACCGACCGATTCAGAAGTGAATCGATCGGCTCATGGGTCCCAACCGATCGGTTGAGGTGTCAACCGACTGGTTCAGGTCCCCAACCGACCGGTTCACTTGTGAACCGATCGGTTCAGGTTGCGAGTTGGCTGCTTTTTGTGGAAAATCTCAAACCCTTCTACTCCTGCTTTTAGTCCCATATTGCCGGGGACAGAGAACCATGTCCCATGACCTGCCTATATATATAGGGGTATTGGGGGCTTCTCAAAGAACAACTCAGTGCAACCAGTTGCTCTGTAAAGTTGTCCTTCTCTCTGGTTTTGGTAACTGAGAGAGAGCCCGAGCAAGTGCTTCCCGCAAAGGGAGGTGCAGCAAGGGAAAGACAACTGCAGTTGCAACTGGAGGCAGGAGAGTGTGTTGGCGACTAGTATGTCAACAGGAGGATGCGACTCCTTCCACTTCCTTATGGGAAAGGAGTGTGGAGTTCCAGGTGGTCCGTGTGGACTACTTCAGAGGTGGGAGGTTTCTTCCGCTCAGGAGGACAACTGTCATCCGACAATCCGGTGAGAGGAGGAGTCGTCAGTCCCGGTGCGACCAGGAGCTGCACAGACGCCGTCTAAGATCAGAGGTGAAGACCGCGCAAGCCGCGAGGTATTGTCACCGAGAAAGCCTAGGGACAAGGTATGATTCCCCAAACCATCCCTTTCCTATTATATAGACGTTGACGTGTTTCCTTATTCTGGGTTTGGGGGAGAAAATTTTGTTTCCGCTGCCTTCTCTGTCTCCCCTAAAACCCAACAGCATGTCCTTGGTGAATCCACCTGAAGGGGTAAAACCCATAGGGTGCAAGTGGGTCGTTAGGAAGAAAACCAACATGGATTGTAATGTGCAAACCTATTAAGGTAGATTGGTTGCAAAGGGTTTCAAGCAAGTTCAAGGTGTTGAACATGACAAAACCTTTTTCACCCATTGCCACGGTTAAATCCAGTTGGGTCATGCTTGTCGTTGCATTTTGACTGCAAGGTCAATCTTTGGATTGAATGAAGCATCTTGGAGCTAGGATCTTTGATTTGACAAGACAATCAAAGAGTTTGGCTTGAGTCAAAATGAAGATGAGACTTGTGTTTACAAGAAGGTTAGTGGGAGCATAATCATATTCCTCATATTGTATGTAGGAAGGACATCCCAACCCTACAAATAATAGATAATTGGCTAGGAAGTACCTTCTATAAGAAGGGTTTAGGAAAAGCATCTTGTGGGATAGAAATCAAGATCTATAGAGATAGATCTAGAAGGCTTCTTGACTTAAGCTTGAGTACATACATTGACACAACACTAAAAGGGTTCAACATGCATGACTCAAAGAGAGGAAAATTTTCCATGTCCCATGGAATAAGTCTCTATAGATTCCATTGTCTTGATTCTTGTGAAGAATGGGACACATGAGTACGATGGCATATGCGTCTACAATTGGATTTATCATTTGTGCAATGTTATGCACTCATCCCAATTTCTTGTATGTTTGGGTATGACAAGCATATGTCAGTGAGATCCTAGTGAAGGTCACTGGACTGCTATAAAGAACATCTTTAAGTAGCACTAATGATAAGTTCATTTATTACAATGATAAGGAAGAGTTGGGTGTAAATGTTTACACCAGTTGAGGCTTCCAAACTGACAATGATGTCAATCAAAATTTGTAATTTTCCTTAAAAATAAAACTGTAAGCCGGAAAGGTTCTGAGCAAGAGACAGTTTTTGTTGATTACAAAAGAAGCCAAGTACATTGTTGTTTTGGAAACAACAATGTTGTTGTATGGATCAAGAAGTTCATTGGTGAACTTGGGGTGGTTCCAACTATTGATGAAACAATATATATGTTGCAACAAAAATGGATCGATTGGATAGGTTAAGGGACTCATATTGCATACTGCGACGCTTCCATCTCATACGAAAGATCATATAGTGAGGAGATGCAAAGATTTGCACCAACTAGAAGCAAATGTTGCTGACCTACTGACAAAAGCACTTACACAACAGAAATATGATGGTCATGATAAATCACTTGGAATAGGAAAAAACTCTCCCCGCGTCCAACCCGTCGCTCTGGCGATTAGGGTTTGAAGCGTGGGACTCCCTTCTCCACCTTCGTGGGTTCTTCTCTTGCAGGTCCAAGGGCGGTCGATACTTCTGGTTCTCTACCGGCGATGGCAGACAAACTGGCGGAGAGATGTGCACAGTTGCAGTTGACACCGGAGGAAGAAGACCTAATCGAGATTACGGAGACGGAAGACGACGGAGATCAAAATCATCTGCGGCTGGCGCTGGTTGCGCGGATACTATCGGACAGGCCGACGAACTTTTGGGCTATGAAGCGGACCTTCACGCAAGCATGGGGTCTCCATGAGAAGGTGGTCTTCAAGCAGGTTGAAGGAGGACGGTTTATAATACAGTTCTTTGACTGGCGAGATAAGCAGAAGGTCGAAGAAGGATCCCCGTGGAATTTCGACAATAAACTATTGATGTTCAAGAACATTGAGAGGGATGAGAAGCCGGGGGATATTGCCATTAATCTCAGCCCCTTTTGGGTTCGGTTCTATGGAATACCCCTAGGGTTCCGGAATAAAAGGAGCGTCGAAGAGATAGCGGCCAGAGTGGGCGACGTGCTAGTAACAGACCTGGATGAATTGGGGTGGGAGACGTCGGTGAGGGTGAGAATCAACCTCGACGTCACGAAGCCGCTGAAGAGAGTCCTGCGGATGAGAGGCAGCAAAGGTAATGTGATAGAAATTGAACTGAAATATGAACGATTGGCCAACTTCTGTCATGGATGTGGCTGGCTCGGCCACGTCGTCAAAGACTGTGAAGGTAGCGATGAAGGGGAAGAGCGGTTGCAACAGTGGGGAGCATGGCTTAGGGCGTCGCCGAGGAAGCCACGGCGGTCGCTCCAGGAAGTGGTATACGGGAATAGAAGATTAAGCAAGAAGATCCAATTCAAATACAGACCAGAGGAAGGAGCCGAGAGGAAGACACGCAGCGAGCAGGGTGGACAGAAAGGACCAAGTTTCAACGGGGATAAAAGGGCAGGTTCTAAGAATGAAGAGAACCAGGATGGGTGGAAAGAAGACCAAACGCAGCAGCAGAGCGAGGACGAAGGCAGTGATGAGGCCGAATTCAGCTTAGGCGAGCTATTTCCAGAAAGAATAACCATGCCCGATCAGAGAAGGTCAGGGGGAAGCAGCGACCAAAACCTATCTGCTACGGAAGCAAGGGAGGACGACATGCGAATTGGAGAGCAACTACTTACTCAGACCAGGCAGGAGAAACCAATAACTACAGGGGGAAGGCGAGCACATGTGTCTTGCTTACAGGGTGCAGATGAGGTGATCGGGCAACAGGAGGGGAACGGAACAGGTGGAAAGTCGCAGCAGGCATCAATGGGGAATGACGAAGCAGGGAACAGGGAAAAGGAAGTGATATCAGCGGTGAAAACAAGGGCACAAAGAGAAAAGGAGAATAGAAGAAAAACAGGGAGAAAGGCAAAGCCAGTACAATACAAGAAGAGAGACCCTTCATGGGTTTACAAGATGAGCAGGGGCCAACGATTGGGTATACCAGAAGATGCAGTGGAATGGAACACAATTGCAGGAAAAAGAGGAAGGCAATCTGAGTACTGTGATATGGAACTGGACTCGTATGACACTGAGTTGGAGGCAGGGAAAAAAGCAAGGAACATGATCCTAGAAGGGCAGCAGGAAGGAGGGTGTAAAACCCAAGTAGCGGAGGCTGGGTTGAGCCAGCCCCGCGAAGAGCAATGAAAATTTTAAGTTGGAACTGTCAGGGTCTAGCCCGCCCTGACACGGTTACTGCCCTCAAGTCTAGGTGCATGAGGGAGGGGCCGAACATAGTTTTCATGATGGAAACTATGATTTCTAGTGCTGATCTGGAAGTGGTAATGAGGAAATGTGGATTCGCTCAAGGAGTATGTATCTCTAGCATAGGAAGAGCTGGGGGAATGGGGCTATGGTGGAGGGACGTCGAACTCACAGTAACTTCTTACTCACAACATCATTGTAGCTGCGATATAAATGAATAGAGTAGTGACAGTAGGTGGAGAGCTGTTGGTATATATGGATGGGCAGCACAGCAACAAAAGCACAAGACATGGGAATTAATGAGAGAACAGAAAGGAATCTCGTCGTTACCTACTATTTTCTTCGGAGACTTCAACGAGATCCTGTCCAACTCAGAAAAAATTGGTGGGCCCCCTAAACCTCTCCGGTTCATCCAAGACTTCATGGACGTAGTTGATGACTGTGACCTCACGGATCTGGGATACAGTGGCAGCATCTTCACTTGGCAGAGAGGTCTCACGCCGGAAACCTAAATTAAGGAACGGCTGGATAGAGCGCTGGGATGTGCGCAATGGATGGCAAAGTTTCCACAGGCAAGAGTGATTCACTGCACCAAATACGAGTCTGATCATGTACCCATCATCATCAATACTGAATATAGAAAAAGGAAAAAAGCAAGGAACAACCAGTACTTTTTCTTTGAACCTATGTGGACGGAGGATAATGCGTGTGAACACATCATAAAATCTATTTGGGAGGAAAGGCATAATTCTGATCTTCAAGGAAAGATGGGCTACTGTGAAAGTAAATTGAAAGAATGGGCTGCTGGAAAATTCGGGGAAAGAAGGAAAAAGATAAAACAATTGGAATAGGCTCTAAGGGAACTACAAAATTTACCGGCTGATAGGACAAATTTAGAGAGGTGCATGCACATAATGACAGAACTCCAAGAATGGCACAGGAGGGATGAGGCGTTGTGGCATGCCAGAGCAAGGGTGAATGAGATGAGGTCAGGTGACAGAAATACTGCATACTTCCACCATAAAGCATCACAAAGAAAAAAAAGAAACAGAATTGAAGGTCTAAAAAATGAAGATGGGCAGTGGAAAGAGGAAGAAGAAGAAATAGAAGGTATAGTGCTGAATTTTTTTCAAAATCTTTTCCAAACCAGTGATCCACGCGGATGGGAGGAGGCTACGAGAGGCATCAATAACAAGCTCAGTCAGATTGAGAGTAAAGAGCTTGAGAAAGAATTCACGACTGAGGAAATCTTGAGGGCTTTGAAATATATGCATCCAAATAAAGCTCCGGGACCGGATGGTATGAAAGCTCTATTTTTCCAGAAGTACTGGCACATAGTAGGAAATGATGTGTCCAACTATATTAAAGGGTGGTGGAAATCGGAAAGGAGCATAGCTGAAATCAATGATACGCTGGTGGTGTTAATCCCTAAAACTCAGAAGCCCACGGAGATTGGTGAGTTTAGACCCATCAGTTTGTGTAATGTCGTCTACAAGATAGCCTCCAAAGTCATAGCTAGCAGGATGCGGCCGTTCATGGACAGAATTATAACCGAAAACCAAAGTGCGTTTATCCCAGGAAGACTCATTACAGACAACGCACTTATTGCATATGAGCTGTTCCACACCATGAAGAGGGGCAACAAAACTAAGAAGGGTCACATAGCTCTCAAGCTGGATATGTCGAAGGCCTATGACAGGGTGGAATGGAAATTTGTTGATTATGTGCAAGAAAAAATGGGGTTCGGGGAGAAATGGAGGAATAAGGTTTATGATTGCATGTCAACTGTGACTCACTCGTTTGCCATCAATGGGGAGAGGAACAGAAAGATTCAACCGTCCCGAGGACTTCACCAGGGTGACCATCTCTCTCCATACCTTTTCATTTTATGTGCAGAAGCTTTTTCTACTTCTCTAACCTTGGCAGCGCAACAAAAAATTATCCAAGGAATCCGAGCTAGCCGCCATGCCCCTCGGATTTCTCACCTTTTCTTTGCAGATGATTCCATCCTTTTTGCAAGAGCAACCAAAGAAGAATGTCTGAAGTTAGCTGAGATTATCAGCCAATATGAGCAGGCATCCGGTCAGAAAATCAATCTATCCAAAACTGAGGTCGCTTTCAGCAAAGGGGTGGAGCGGGAAAGGAGAGCAGAAATAACACAACTCTTGCAGGTCAAAGAAGTAGACAAGCATGGAAAATATTTGGGGCTGCCCACGGCTGTTGGGAGGTCAAAGAAGCAAGTGTTCTCTTATATACAGGAGCGGATATGGAAGAAGCTACAAGGGTGGAAGGAGAAACTGCTGTCCAAAGCGGGGAAAGAAGTCGTCATCAAAGCGGTGGCCCAAGCCATACCATCGTATATCATGAGTATTTTTCAGCTTCTGGGATACCTTCTTGACTCTATAAACAGTACTATAGCAAGATTTTAGTGGGGAGCTAAAGATGGGGAGAGGAAGATGTCATGGGTCAGCTGGGATAATATGTGCAAACCCAAAAATCAAGGAAGGTTGGGTTTCCGTAACATACACACCTTTAACCAAGCACTCCTGGCAAAGAAAATATGGAGGCTCTTTCATAGAGATGATACGTTAGTCCACCGTGTTCTAAAAGCAAGATATTTTCCTAGGGGGACAGCACTCAGCGCCAGAAGGGGATATGATCCAAGTTTCACCTGGAGGAGCATATGGAATGCAAAGGCTATCATTCTGGAAGGGATGCAGTGGAGAGTGGGAGACGGAGCAAATATCAATATATGGAAAGACCAATGGATCCCGGAAATAAGAGGAAGCATAGAAAGTGTCTATAATTTCTCGAGCACCAATGCACAATGGGTGAAGCAGCTCATGACGGAGGATTCTACCACATGGGACAAGGAAGGCATTTACAATCTCTTCAACCCAGAAATAGCACAGCAGATATTGGCGATACCGCTTGGTTTCAACAAGAGGGAGGACGGTATCTATTGGAAACTGGACAGAATAGGAGAGTTCACGGTTAGATCGGCATACTGGATGGCATCCCAAGACCCGACAACAAGAGAAGTACATAGAAACCAGCAGGAGGCAGAAGGATGGAGACTGGTATGGAGGAAGAACCTTGTCCCAAAGGTAGCACATTTTCTTTGGAGATGTATGACTGGGGCGCTAGGCACCTTGGGGCGGTTATATGATCAACATTGTCATCCAGATGGAATGTGCAACATTTGTGGAAGGGAGAAAGAAGACATTAGACACATGTTATTCAGATGCCCACAGGCGTGGGAGCTTTGGAAAGACAGCCCGACAGAGGTGCAAGCAAGGATCCGAGAAGTGGGGGAGACTGACGTGGGAAGCGGAATCAAGAGGCTCATTTCCCAGCAGCGTGAAGATGTTAATCACGTAATGATTGCAGCGATGTGGGCGGTATGGACCAGGCAGAACTCCATCATATTCAAGGAACAGCCGAAGCCACCCCTTTTAATTCAGTGACAACTCCTTGCTCTCATCGTCGGACACCACGAGGAGCAGCCACACACAGGAGGCAGGACGACAACACAAGAGAAGAGGACGACAGCTTGGGTGGCGCCGGAGGCAGACACGACCAAGATTAATTGCGACGCAGCTGTGCAGGTGCATGGTCACGATGGCACCGGTATAGTGTGGCGAGACCATGCTGGACGCGTGCTGCATGTGGCGGGGAGTAGGCGCCCTTCAAGCCAAGATGTCTTGTTAGCCGAAGCATGGGCAATAAGAGAGGGCATTCAGCAGTCCAAGGTCCAGAATATACAAAAGATTGTGGTGGAATCAGACTCGGACACAATCATCCATCTCATAAAGGCGAAAGTCAAAAGGCCGGATTTGCTCGGCACCATTCTTGCAGACATTTATAGTTTAAGCTCTTCGTTTCAGTCGATTAATTTTGCTTTTTGTAGAAGACAGGCAAATGGACTAGCACAGCTGCTAGCTCATGAAGCCGTTAATAGCTCTAGCTCGTTTTTCTTATCGTCGTCTTTTCCTCAGTCTGTAGCAAACTGGAATGAGCCATCTTTGAGCTCCGAGTAATAGAATGGTGAAGTTGACCTCAAAAAAAAATCACTTGGAATTGGATTCATGGGTGATTGGCTCTAAATGCAATGGGACTCTGTTGGTATATATGTCCATAGAGTGAATAATATGATGATTGTATGGCGCATCATATACTTGATTTGATAATATTAATAAAGCTAACTCTATCTGCTATGCATTTCTCAGTTATTAGATAATGACACAAGTATAATAGATGTCTAAATGATGATGTTACTCGATGACATATGTCTTCAAGTTGAGGACTTGAAGAATGAGATCATATGTACGATACGAGTACATACATTCTTGGTATGTCTTTGGTCATATATTATTGTGGAAGAAAAATAGATGACAATAATACATAAGACTAAAATGTGTCTTGACTGATGACATAGTCTCATTAGTCATGATATTAGATATCAAGGTAAACACATAGGTATTTGTTAGAGAACATTGTACTAGACTAACCTACCTTGAGAGTGATACATGGAGACCATGTAATGCTAGTCAAAATTAGCTATCAAATTGATAGTGGACATTTTAGTTCTTAGACCAGAAGTTACTACACTCATCACATGTTGTTAATTAACTTTGACACCATCCAACATGATCCTAAATAAGAGTTGCCATAAAGGTGGTGATAGGGTACGTAGTGACACATTGTGATTGAATGTGAGTGACGTAGATGGGATTTGTCCCTTCGATTAAAAGTTTGATATCTCGAGTCCTTGATACGGGAGACCGAAGAATGCATGGTTATGCTCGTGTGAGTCAATATTTGATATGTGCACTCACTGTATCTCAACAATCTACTTTAGTTTAAGAAAGATAGGTTGAGTATTAAGATGATGATGATTCCATGCCCCAGATTCAATCTAGATATCAGAGACAAAGAAACTATACGATCATGGTAACACTAATCACAGATTATAGGTTGAATTTGTCCTCCAACTTTCCAATTACTTGGATAGCAATGATGTGTTGTTAGATAGAACTCATTGCTTGAGATGTCATAAGTTGGTTTGGACACTCACTGCCAACGTAATATGGGACCTATAGGATGTACTTGGAAATATGAGTTTACACATGGAGATTAAACTAGGTTACTAAAAGTATTTAGGTAATCAAATTAACATTGTGGGCTACTTTTAAAGGGAACACATATCTCTGCAAGTAGAGCCACTGGATTTACTTTAGGATAAGGTATGTCTTGCACACTCTTTCCTAGATACACTATTGTCGACGCGATTGGCTGGTTAAAAAATATAGGTTTAAAATTTGTATTTGATGCCTACTCTATCCTTGTATTTTCCTAAACATACACACTGAAACAAATCCTAGAAAAAGGACACTCACAACAAGATCATCTTAAATGAAGATGATATATGTCATAGTTCATACACAATAAAATAATCCATGGAAGACACTAAAGAAGCAGAACCAGACTAGCTATCCCGATCTAACAATTTGCTAGATTTTTAATATATATATATATATATATATATATATATATATATATATATATATATATATATATAGAGTATGTAGAGACTTGTCAAGGAGTGCTTGCCCCTAGTTTTCCACATATGAACTACATTTCATATGTGTTTATGGTACTACTTGTACCTTAAATGTTTATGACCAACTTTATTTCCTTCTATGCAAATTGATTTCACAGACACGGTCTTAGATATATTTTATCTTAATGGTACTGAGTTTTTATATAAAAGAAGCACTAATCGGAATCAATGTATTAATCTAGGATCTCATGTAAAGTGGGGAGGTTGGGGAAAAAATTGCAAAAAAGCGTAACACAAAAGCACACACATCACAGGTAAGAGTGATCGGAATAAAATGAACAATGTAATATTAATTTATATCTCACTTACGGAGTGGAGCTGGTCCTCAGCGGACGAAGTAGGATGTAGTTGGTTAAAAGAGAAAGCTAGTATTAAATATATATAGCTGAGGGCTTAAATGAGGTAGGTATGGACCAAAGAGCACGGTGATGTGATGAAAATAAATAGAAAGCTTCGAAGTGGGTGGAGGCAGCTGAATGCATGCATTTTACATTCTGGTGGGGAAAGGCTAGATATTTCTCTTTGCCACCTGCTTCCTACTGTGTACATGAATTGAATACAATCAAACACTAGTTTGGGTCAAAAGTTGAAATATGTAGATTTAAGTATATGCGATTTGAATTGAAACTATACAATTGGGTACGCGTGGAGGTTGCAAATAAGCGGGCACCAAACGGAGCCTGGTTCTGATCACACTTTTAACTAATTGCATCCAAGTATTTGTACAGTTGACGGCGGCGAGAGAGGAGGTCGGGGCGTTTGACAATATACAGCATCTTCAACTCTGGTATCGATCGACGACCAAGTGAGACCAGCAGCTTGAAACAAACATATGATGAAGGGAATTCACCACCATGCTGCATCGATCAGCATAAGTAGAGCGGTCTACGGCTTCTATGCGCAGCCGTAGACGCACGACCGGAATCGTTTTTGATTAATTGGCCGAGTCAGGCAGTCAGCACGAACTCTTTTACTTGTAACAGCTAGCAGCGCGCGGTGTCAAGGCACACCATCGAAACTGCGGGAAGCAAGTGGGGTGGGAGAATGCGGGCTTCCGTCAGCAGGATCCTCCTCGAGCCTTGCCCCGTATCTCTCCAGCTCCCATCTCTTGTACGCTAGAAACCCGCCCAGGGCCACCTGCATGACGACGGCGGCGGCGAGGAAGACCCACCCCATCGTCGCCGCCACTTTGGCCGTTGACTTCTTGGACTTCTGGGGCTTGTCCTTTCGCTGCTGCTCGTCGTTGTTGCGCTTGTCGCTTCCCGCGCCTCTGGAAGTCGTCGGAGCTGGCGGATCCGGTCCCTGGGGAGGATGCGGCGGGAAGGTAGGGGGGCGAAAGTTGATTGGTGGCTGGATGTTGGCGGAAGGAACTTGGTCCTTTGGTGGCGGCGCCTGCGGCGGTGATAGTTCGAGTGGTGGGGTTTCAACAGGCTCCGAAGGATATGATGGTGGCGGATCAAACACACATGGTTCGAAACCGCAAAATTGTTGGTATTGCCATTCCTGGAAGCGATATCGGTAGCCGACGGCAGTACCGTGATTCAGAAAGAAAAAAAAGAAGGTACTTATCAGAAGGCTGGCCGACGGCCATTGCAACGGAGCCCGCTGGATAAGCTTGTGAAGGCGCGAAAAGAGCAGCATGAATAGGAAACGAAGAAAGTCGGACACAGGTGATCGGAGAGGGATAACTTACAGAACTAACCGCGAATACTGAGATCGATCTGCCGCCTACCTGGTCTCATGAGTGAGCCTTACAAAGTTTTCCTTTCCTATCGCTTTTTTTCTCTATCTTCTAATGGTCTCACTACTCAATAAAATTAGAACGGCGTAGCGGAAGGAAGCGCGTACAGATAATAGGGCCGTTATCCTAACCAATTAATGAATGAATTCAATGGCATAACAACTGGCGAGCAGCAATCAACACTTTAAAAACTAACTGGCGTCGACAAATTCCATTGACGAAGTCTTCTGGTTGGAAAAAAGTGGCGGCGACTCATCTGAACTGTGCTATATAGAAATTTTAATATTGCAACGGGGTGGGAGATTGGCATGCTCCGCGTGGTTATGTTACAGATAAGGGGATCGACATGATCAGGACTCAAGGAGTAGTGCACATCTCACCATCGGAGGAGCCACGAGCTCGTGTGGGACCCTATTTTGATGGGAACTTCCCTGTAGGGGCAGGAGTTTTTTTTTTTTTTTAATTTTAATCTGATGTTAATTTCATTTGACAAGTACAACTGGTACTGAACATGACCCAGTCTTAGACCAGGATGTCCAAAAGAGATGATAATACATCAATGATCGATCATGGATAACCCTGGCGGAGCCGGAAACGTGAGGTGGGTGTGAACAACTTCAAATATTTGAACAATATGGTTAATAACAAATTCGGTACCAAACATATGGAAGCAAGACATTTTGATTGACGACGATATCTGAAACAGAACAAAATGAGAAGTTCTCATAAACAAACAAAAAAAAAACGGGGTGCATCTTACATAGAAGGGTAAGAAGATACCTCCATGAATTTTAATCGTCAGGAAATAACCTCTAATTATCATCATGTCTATTTTAATGAGGTATCGTTCCGCATATAGTACTAAAAATTATATAGTATTTTAAAAGACATACAATTGTCCAGAAGAGGAGTTGTGATTTTAATTACAAAGAATATCCTCTCGCTGGTAAAGTAACGGCTAAAAATCATATTTCCAACACCGTAGCATATAGACTAGATGCAAATGTTTTTGTTAGTGTGTTTGAACCAACTTGAGAGCAAGGTACCTATGGAGTACAGTGAACATGAATACCATACTTGCTAAGTTGGTATCTTAATCTACCACTCTCTTGAATGGTATAATCTAAAAGATGTAATATTCAATTCTAGTCAATATCTACACTTTGGTTTAGACAAGTGACATTTTATTCTTATAAATATTATGCCAATCTATTCCTTTAAAGGACAACTATCAAAGCCACAAAAACTATCAGGAGATACAAGGTGGGGCAGAATGGTACAAGAAGTACCATTCCCTCAACGTAAAACATGTGGTTGGTATTATGACCAAATAATAGAGAACCAAATGAGAACAAGAGTAACATAGGATCCCTTAGAAAAGGCCCTATTTGGATGAAACTAAATTGAAACGATAAAGAGTGCCTATAATTAACTGGGCACCAACAATCCTCCTCGTCAGAAGCATCAAGGAGTGATTCAAAAGAAAAGGGTCCTTTACTGGAGCAATTCACATCATCAATAGCAAGACTATCTCTCAAGCAGCATGAATCGTGTTCCTTATGAGGTAATCCTACATCAAGTAAAAGCATACAAAATAGATTGACATAAGTCATGAATAGAGGCACAACTATGAGGAAGGAATGCAAAGAGTTATAATTAAATCTTCTATTACACTTGTTCAAAATTTAGTAAAAACATACAATAAGCAACTATGAAATGGAATTGTAATGTGTTGTCCTATGAATCAAACCATGGAAGAGTTTATGTTATGCCCAAAGTGACATACTGGGCATTAGTTCATATGTCTTGAAAAGTGAAGCCAGATATTGTTAGTGTACTGGCAACTGAACAACATATAAAAGTTATCTTAATATATTTTACAGCACAATAAACATCATTGTGATACATGAAACCACAAGATTGCTAGTGCAGACTAATAAGGAGTTTATTGTGTGAAATCAAATGAAGAAGATATGAGGACATGTGTTTTTCCCTAAAAAGAGTGTCGGTGCAAACTAATAAGTATGTACAATTTGGAATAACACATTGTACTCCACATTTTTGTTCTTTTCTAAAAAGAATATTGACACCCGAGTGCATAAAGAATTTATATGCTTTACTTATTTAATAGTGATCTACCCAAATCTAATTGATAATATGTAAGGAGTGGGATACGAGAGGGGATCCACTCTTCACTAAATCAAATAAGAGTTATCATCCATAACAAACACACAACAAATTTTGCAATGGATGAAGAACTATTATTTAATCATTTATAAGTGGATATCAATAAGATCAAAGTTTAGTGGTAGAATAAAATTTTATGAATGTATTCAATTTACAAGACTACATAATAATCTCCTAGTTGGAGTTTACATGAAGGTAACGACTTCAACATCTAGCAGAGGGAAATCTGAGAAACTTGAAGTTTATCTTTCAAGAGTCGATTGTGCCAAGAGAAGTTATGTGTCACCAAGTCAAGTCTTACATGTCCTTCACCTAATGTGTTGGAAGCATACCCCACTAAAGAAGACAAAGTGGAAATTATCAACATAACAATTTCGATATGTACATATAAATAGAGATTGAGAAATATCAAGGGAAAAAAACAATATACTTACCAGGCTTCTCAAATCAAGAGGAAAAGAGAACATCCAAGTGGATATCAAAGAATATACTTCAAGAAGATAATCAATAAGAGAGTTTCTTACCTTAATAAATATCATCAATAACATCACAAACATAAGATGTACATGAAAACAACACCAGACCAATATTATTTAAAGTACGGCTACGACAGGATATGATCTCAGCTAAAAAGTGAGTGGAAAAGCACACTCTGTCCAGAATAAGCACACCCTTTATACATATATAAATAAATAAATATACATATATATACATGTATATATATATATATATATATATATATATATATATATATATATATATATATATATGTACATACATAGGAAATTGATCCCGTGAGAAACATATCTTGGTGAGAGCATGAGAGGCATATGAATAACTTTGCACAATGATCAAATTTTCATAATCTAACCGTATGGATTGGAAATATACCCTATTAGTCACGTTCCCACAAAATCTCATCACCATAGGACTTGTATTGCACACACAACAAGCAAATACTTTTCAACGCTCAATATTGAGTTTTAGGCTGATCGTTGGATGTAAAATATGTATATTGTATATATGGAGATGTAAACGATATCCGATTGTGATGATTTTTTGTGTGAAGGTAAATGTAATGACGTTCTTTCCATCCATAAGGTTGGATATTGAAAATAAGATACAACTTTATAGTTATTGTTACAACCCTAATTTTTGGGTTTTTTTGGTGAGAAATGTAATTTCTCCTATTAAAGATATTTGAATAAATAATGATATAATTTGTTTTGAATAAAAGGATTTCATTTAAAATATCCTTGCTGGTTTTTTTGTGGGATTTATTGGCTATTGGGCCCAATAATAAGGAAAATACAAAAGAAACTCCACTATTAAATAAGTACATAAGAAATGGAGAAAATAAGGATGTAGAAACCTCTAGAAGGCAAGGGAATATTATCCAAAGGTGGATTTTGTGCCTCTTGGGTTCTAAGGAGTCCAAAGTTGAAAAAATAATGCAATAAGAAAAGAAAAGATCAATTAAATAATTCTTTATTAAGAAAGAAATTGGAGATAATGATAAAATGTGGAAAATAAGTGGAAAGAGGTATGATTGAGTCATCTTTGGTGGATTTTCGTATCCATAAGGTTTCTAATATTAGAAGGAATTCCAAAAAGGAAAATAAAAAGAGAGATAAAGAGAAATCCTCGAAAAGAGATATTTTAATAAGAAATAAATAAGATAATGAGAAATAATGGGTATAGATGCATCTAGAAGGATAATGAGTATCCACTAAAAAGGATTTCGAAATATTAGAGTTTCTTGGGGTCCAAGGAGCCCCAATGGAGAAAAAGAAAGAGAAAATACAAATAATACAAAATAAGAATATAATGTGATGCATAATTAATGAATTTGGTGGCATTATTAAAAAGGAGGTATTTTCTACTAAAAGAAAATATAAATTCGTGCCAATGGATTAAAAGTCAAGCATAAAGAGAATAAGAAAGAGAATTTTTGAATTCCTAAATATCCAATGAACATGTTTTTTTAAGAAGATAATTAGGAGAGAGAAGATTGCTTCTCAATGAAGGAATAGGTTTCCTTTTGAGAGTTGGATTTATTTCCTCATGGATGATCATCTTAGGGTGTTGATACCCTCCCCTATATAAGGGGTAGAACCACTGGTTCGAGTTCAAAAGAAGTTCCACGCATCCCTCTCTCTCTTCTCCTTCTTATTTGCATGTAAACCCTAACTAAGATGGGCAGCGTGACCATGGTGCAACGAGGAACTGTTAAATGGTCTTGATGGATGTTGGATGCCCCCACATCCCCAGAGAGTGATGCAGCCATTGTCCCCATGCTCTAGCTCTTGCACAACAGCCATAGGATGGTTGCAAGTCGTCTGCGTAGTGCAGACTTGGAGAGCTTGAACCGGCCATCACAGGCATGATCCAGTGGCACCCTCACATGTACAGAGGCACGACGGAGGTGGGCGAGCAACCCCTGGTGGCTTTCGAGGTCCAGGAAGAAGTAGCAGAGCTGCACCCGACTCTTGCTACAGCGGCAGCACTAGGGCGGGCGAGGAGGAAGAAGACAGAGAGCTGTTGGACATTTTTGCCCCTCTGTGGGCTGAAGGACCAGCCAAGTATGTGAGGGTATAAGCATCATTACGTTATGTTTCCAAAGCAGCTGTGTTGCATGGGAAAGAGATGACGTGGCAGCCTGCCATTGGCCCAAGTAAATCTTGCAAAATTCATATCTAAATAATGGTAGCTTGGATCGATACATGTAATATATCAATTTTGCTCATAAAAATGCCAGAAATCCATTAAAAATAGATTTAGAAGCTAATTCCTCTTGCAATTCGAAAAATAGTGAAACTTATCAACTTTAATGTATTAATGATTAAGAAACCCTATTTTGAGATGATTAATGTATTAAGAGGGGTTTTATGGATGATTAAAGTCTATATTAACCTATTAATTATAAATAGATACATTAAGATCGAAAAGGATGAATGTTACACGTAATTGGATTAATTTAGGGTTCCATGTGCATAAATGAGCTTTAATGGGCCTTGAAACCCTAATGTTAGTAATTATGACTCTTAATGACTTTAATTGTTCAAGTTCATGAATAAGGCTGAGATATGATGGTTCAAAGATATTTTGAGTATAAAAGTTCCTAATTGTGGATAAAGACACTTAATATGGTAATTCGGGTTTTCTAATGGATAAAGGTGGAATTAATGATAAAAGAGTTCATATGTGAATTAACCCATGCTGAACTATGATTTGTTAATCCAGAAGGAACCAAAGATGATAATTGTGCCTAAAGATCGTATCATGAATTAAAAGTATAAAAATTATAGTTTTAATTTAAAAGGGGCATAATAGACTTATTTGACTTTTAATTGTGCCTTCAATCCGAAATTAGGGTTATATGTTGTTAAAAGGTAACCTTAATATCTTTCATGAGGAGTAGATGAGATAATTAGGGTTTGTAAGTAATTGTATAAAATTAGGGTTAAAATAGTAAAAATGAAGTGAAACCCTAATTACAATGGAAACCCTAAAAGTGGACTAGAAACCCTAGGAAGCGAGCTAGGTTTAATAGACCTTGATGGCCTGATCAATGATAGGAAAATTGGATGCATGTTTCGGGATCATCTTGTGTGCTTGCTTGTTTACTGGATTTCTTGCTTAGTTGGATTATTTCTGCACTCAAGTCAGCCTGGCATGTATGTGGTTAATTATGGTTAATCACATTAGTTTCCCGAAGGTTTTCCGGATGATTCATCACATTGAATGCAACCTATCAGTTTGGATGTACTTGCAAATCATAAAGTCACTATGATTATCACAATAATAATAAAACTGTGTATTCTCGCACCTACATGCCACCCTGATGGATGATGCAAAAAGGTCAAGCCCAGGAGGGAAGACCCATGGGCACCTTGAGTGGTGACCCCAGACACCAAACTCAGGATTGAGAAGGTGGTCTTTATTGAATGACTAATGGGCACTATGAGAGGTGACCCCAGGTACCAATCTCGGGATTGAGAAGGTGGCCTTAAGTCATTGGCAAAAGAGAAACCCTAAGGTGGGTATGCCAAGGTTAGGGCAAAAGCGGTGGAGAATGTCACATTGAAAGCATAAATTAGCTTGTTAATTAACTTGATTGTGATATTTAGATTGTTAGCCATATTTGTGAAATTTTGGTTGTCCCCACATACCGCCATGTTCCTATATGCTGACCGACGTTTTGTTTGTCGGCATTTTAGGTACAACCCTGAAAAGAACAAACAATAAAGTGACACATTGTGAAAATAAGAAATAAAGTGCGAGGAGGATTAAATAGAATAGATTCAAGCTGTGGATAGAAGTAGATATCCAAAGTTTTTAAAAGGTATGCAAAGTTTTATTTTTATACACAATTTTAGTTTAGTTTGGTAGAATTTCATAATTATTACTGATTATTTGTCGAACCTTTGATCCTGATAACGACTCTGACCTTTGGGTCTCCCTTAATTGGGGGTTACCAGGAGGCAGGGTCATTACATTTGGTATCAGAGCATCAATTCCTCATTTAGTCTTTAATAATTATTAAATTTTACAAACTCTGTAGAACCCAAGGGAGTTATTAGAGGATTTTCTGAAAGTCAAAGGTGTCTAGAAAAGGATCATGTCTGGGGGCTGGAAATATTTTCCTAAGCACCGCTAGTCAGAAGACGAGGACTCCCAAATTTGTGTGACTGCCTGACCAATGTCTCAGGATTTGACTCAAAATAAGATACCTTTAGTACTCTCTCATCTTGTTCATCCCTTCTCAACTCAAATGTTGTTAAGGTTTTTAAGGATTAGGGTTTTCTCTCTCTTTCTCACCCTCTTGAGGAATGGGTAAAGTTGATAAGATTTAAGGAATCCTCCACCAACTTAATGAAAAGCATGTAAATAAGATGTCATGGACATAAGCTTAATAGTTTAAGCGTAAAATAAAGAATAGATACATGCTTAGGTCATATGACATATGTTGTCATGCCCTCAGGAGAGGCCTGAGGCTAGACCTTCTTGTCAAGAGGATGAGTAGAGAGAGTTAGTCTTGGAGGTAGAGACCTCCATTATGAGTAGAGACCTGGTGCATCCTCTGAGGATGATGCTAACCCTAACCCTAAGTGGTGGTTAGAGAGAGAGATGACACGATGAGTTAAATGTCATGATAGACCAGGTGTGTGGGTGGACATGTTTTCATATGCCCATGACGATATGATCCATGTGAGGTTGGCTGACCTAGTACCTTTGGCGACCCAACCCTGGGAAGGGTCGTGCATGTTGGAGTGAAGGATAGCTCCTTCAATGATGAGGTTAGTGAAGAACATATAGAAACCCTATGGGCTTATAGGAGCATGGCTTAGTATGCACCCAGAGTACGTCAGTAGTGATGGCAGTAGGTTAAAACCTAGGCCTGAAGAGAGTATGATGGATGGCTTATGAAATAAGCATAAAGGGCTATGGATAATCTTGAGCAAACATAAGTTTGAACATAGGCTTCACCCATGTAGGAGTATGCTTGTGATCTTGATCTTTCATGGAGAGAGGACCTCTAGTATTAAGGCTATTTGTAGGGTTATCTCTAGAGAGAGAGAGAGAGAGTAGGACCCAAGCAAGAAGGTTGGAAGCTTAGACTCCGAGATATGAGGAACAATGGGGAGTTGAGGATGATGCGACCTAAGTGGATGATAGTGGTTGCCTCATGCTTGATCCCTGGAGGTTGATGATATCTTGGTTGCCTTTAGAGGAACCAAACCCTAGAGAGAAGATGAGGCTACTGGTACCTACATGCCTATGGTATAAGTGTTTACCTTCTGAGTTAAGAAGAAGAGTTCCTTAGACCATGAAGAGGTTTAGTAATAGGTTGTGAGGCCTTATACCCAGTTGGTTGTCCTTGAGGAGGACTCCACTCTAAAGTGTTGTTCAAGTAGAAGGATCATGGGAAGTGCATGTCATACCTTGTACATGCTTGGTTCATGGGTAAAAGGTTGAGCATGCAGTTGGACATCCAAAAAGTGAACTTAGGGTTCTTAGACCTAAGAGGGGAAGTGGTGTACCCGATACTCATGATGAGATTTGAGTTTCTATAGATTCAAGCATGGCACTCCTCATGTTGAGAGGAAAGGGAAACCCCTTAAGTCTAAGGTATGTTTGATGAACCCCTCACATCTAAGTTGGTGACATGGGAAGGTATGATCTTGATCCAATGTTGAGGAATGAGAACAAGTATGACCTAGCATGGTTTAGTAGGTGGTCTGCTTGTGCCTTAGTAGCATTCTAGGGTTAAGCATGCTCATGTGGATGTAAAACCTAGACATAAGGACATTTGTGACCTTTGTTTCTATCAAGAGATAGTTTCCTCCCATCCTGGGAGAGGGATCGTTTTGTAGGGTGTATACCACTTTTGTTGGTTTTGAGGTAACCTAAAGAGGTCTCATAGGATCTTGAGAAGCTAAGTGAAAAGTACATAGTATGAGAATGAACCTGTAGACCCATAGATAACCATCTCTAAGTGCATGTGGATGTGTTACCATGGAGGTAACCGATATGGGGCCTGACCAAGGTAGGCAGGTCGCCATGACCCCTATGAAAGGATGAAAGTCAGCCCATGAATGCAGAGAGAGATGATGAAGGCTTGGGTAAGGTTCTAAGTTGGACATGTACTATCTTAGAATCCTAAGTATATCCTAGGGTCAGGTAGGGATAATACCGATGGAAGTAGGATTTACCTAATTCCCTAGTTGCACATGACCATAGGGTCGGGAGGTAATAACTATTATTGTCTGAGGGCCATGGGTTAGGAGATTGATCACCTTCATGAACTCATGGGACCCAAAGGGCAAATGAAGAGGGCACTCTCTGATGCATAAGGGAAGAGGGATGACCCCAAAAGTGCCGACACCCTACAGATCTAGAGGAGATGACCAAGGATGGTGTGATGACCCAAGTGCATTCGAGACCAGTTTTCCATGAAAGTAACATTGATATCAAGATGATCACGATGTAGAGACGTATGTTGCACGTTTCAAATTAGATTTGAAGGTGTACTGGCAATGTGGGATGTACCATCTCTACTCTTGGAACATGAAGAACTTTGTGTTTGGACGGCCACCAAATGCTTATTTCCTCTTGTTATGGGAGTGAGAGATAGGACAATACACATGCCATACACCAAGGATAAAGATGATGGGAGTTGGAACGTTGCTATGAGGTATGAGGACATAGATGATAACATACCCTTGTGGAGTAAACGATATGTGGATGGTTTACAAACATCAAGAGAACTAAGGTAGCCATCTTATGAGGATGCTTGTATCATGAGCTATGTGGAATTTGTGAGTCATACAAGGTTGAGTGTGATAACCAAGAAGATGAGCTCTAATTTTTCTTGTTGAGTCCGAGATGAGATGATAAGTGGAATAAATGGAGGTGTATGTCTTTAACATTACCTAACACCTAAGGATGTGAGGTAGTAATGGATGCTCTAGTTGAGATACAGCTGCCTAGTTTAGCTAGAGGCTAGAAGAGGTTGTTGGGTTAACCCTAAGTTTGAAAAAGGAGATATGTTTGGCTAATACTCAGATGTAATGAGATTGTTGATTAAGTTAGTAGTTGTTTGGTTAGTCAGCCTAGGCCTTGATGCAATAAAATGATGGTTGTAGAACCTCAGATGCACTTATTTGGAAAAGAAGGGGATGAAACCCGACTAGAGTGGTTTAGGGTTTCTGAGGAATCAATCTTGAGGAATCATGACATACAAGAGATTATGATTTTAAGATCATCATACACCATGGTACTACTAAGATAGTAAGTGACAGTAGTACTTTGGATGCTTAAGATGAAGTTGCACATGGCTTGTCGCCATGCAAGCCAGGAGGTGAAGGATGAACACCAGTAACCCAATGAGTTGGTATAGAGGATAAAGAGTCCCCGAGAGGAAATAGGAGTTCATCACTATGGTTGTTGTGATAAGTCTCCCTTAGACCAAGGAAGGTCAAGATGCAATATGGGTTATGGTAGATCGCCTTACCTAGATGACATGAGAAAGAAAGAATGCTGTCACGGGACGGATCCAGTTAAACTACATATGAGAAAGAGATGGTTCAACTACACCATGATGCGAGTTCAAAAGTTCTTGAGTATAACCTAAAGATTCACTTCCATGCGGTGGAAGTAGGTACATGAAGAACTCGATGTTAGTACAGTTTATCACCCCTAACTAATGGTTAGTATAATCCAGACTAGAGGGTTTGATAAGAGCATGTGTGCTTGTTCAGGATGATACATAGAGACAATTCTTATCCTCTACAAGATGTGATGATAACCACCATAACCAGTATCGGGATGTAAAGGAGCTCTGTAAGGGAGGTTGTGTCGGTCACCACTTCATTAAGATGATGTTGGTGAAGGGACCTCACAAAGGTCAAAAAAGGACCACAGTGTGTGCAGATGAAGTCGCTTTGATCGTGCAATGGCTGAAAGAGAGCCCAGGGGAGACATGAGTCGTGAGCTGATACAAAGCAAAATGACATGCAGTTCACTGTGGGAGAGTATGTGATGTGAAATCCGACCCCTCTAAGTTATAGCTAAGAGAGCTGAGTCCCAGCTGCATGGGTCCATTTGAGATGGATTAGTGCATATGGTTATGTTTAACCTTACCCCTTAGGATAACATGATGTATAATGTGTTCCATGAGTCCGATCTAGAGCACTATGTGAGGTACCCAAGCCATGTGCTGAGCCGTGAACCTATTCACCTTTATACGAGGCTGAAATGTCTTGAGTCATCTATGAGGGTACGATATACCAAGGTGAGAGAGAACTCAGATGAAAGAATATGAGATGATGAAGGTTCTTGGGAAGCACCATGGAAAGGGTGAGGCCACATGGGAGCCATGATGGACATAAGAAAGGCTTATCTTGTTTGTTTGTGTGCCTGGTGGAATTTTGGGGGTAAAATTCCTATAAGAGTGGAAGGATGTTACAACCCCAATTTTTGGGTTCTTTTGATGAGAAAAATGTAATTTCTCCTATTAAAGATATTTGAACAAATAATGATATAATTTGTTTTGAATAAAAGGATTTCGTTTACAGTAGCCTTGCTGGTTGTTTTGTGGGCTTTATTGGCTATTGGGCCCAATAACAAGGAAAAGACAAAAGAAACTCCATTATTAAATAAGTACATAAGAAATGGAGAAAATAAGGATGTAGAAACCTCTAGAATGCAAAGGAATATTATCCAAAGGCATATTTCATGCCTCTTGGGTTCCTTGGGTTCCAAGGAGTCAAAAGTTGCAAAAATAATGCAATAAGAAAAGAAAAGATCAATTAAATATTTCTTTATTAAGAAAGAAATTGGAGATAATGATAAAATGTGAAAAATAAGTGGAAAGAGGTATGATTGAGTCATCTTTGGTGGATTTTCGTATCCACAAGGTTTCTAATATTAGAAGGAATTCCAAAAAGGAAAATAAAAAGAGAGATAAAGAGAAATCCTTGAAAATAGATATTTTAATAAGAAATAAATAAGATAATGAGAAAAAATGGATATAGATGCATCTAGAAGGATAATGGGTATCCACTAAAAAGGATTTCAAAATATTAGAGTTTCTTGGGGTCCAAGGAGCCCCAATGGAGAAAAATAAAGAGAAAATACAAAATAAGATGATAATGTGATGAATAATTAATGAATTTGGTGACATTGTTAAAAAGGAGGTATTTTATACTAAAAGAATATATAAATTCGTGCCAATGGATTAAAAGTCAAGCATAAAGAGAATAAGAAAGAGAATTTTTGAATTCCTAAATATCCAATGAACATGGTTTTTAAGAAGATAATTAGGAGAGAGAAGATTGCTTCTCAATAAAGGAATATGTTTCCTTTTGAGAGTTGGATTTGTTTCCTCGTGGATGATCATCTTAGGGTGTTGATACCCTCCTCTATATAAGGGATAGAACCACTAGTTCGAGTTCAAAAGAAGTTCCACGCATCCCTCTCTCTCTTATCCTTCTTCTTTGCATGTAAACCCTAACCAAGAAGGGCAGTGAGACCATGGTGCAATGAGGAACCGTTAAATGGTCTTGATGGATGTTGGATGCCCCCACATCCCTAGAGAGAGATGTGGCCATCGTCCCCATGCTCTAGCTCTTACGCAACAACCATAGGATGGCTGCAAGCCATCCACATAGTGCAGATCTGGAGAGATTGAACTGACCATCATGGCAATGATCCAGTGGCACCCTCGCGTGTGTAGAGGCACGACGGAGGTGGGCGAGCAACCCCTGGTGGCCGTCGAGGTCCAGGAAGTTGCGGTAGAGCCGCAACTGACCCTTGTTGCAGCGGCAACACTAGGGCGGGCGAGGAGGAAGAAGACGGAGGGTTTTTGGACATTTTTGCCCCTCTGTGGGCTAAAGGACCAGCCACTTACGTGAGGGTATAAGTGTCATTACGTTATGTTTCCAAAGCGGCTGTGTTGCATGGGAAAGAGATGATTGGCAGCCTGCCATTGGCCCAAGTTAGTAAATCTTACAAAATTCATATCTAAATAATGGTAGCTTGGATCGATACATGTAGTATATAAATTTTATTCAGAAAAATGTGAGGAATCCATTAAAAATAGATTTAGAAGCTAATTCCTCTTACAATTCTAAAAATAGTGAAAGTTATCAACTTTAATGTATTAATGATTAAGAAACCCTATTTCGAGATGATTAATGTATTAAGAGGGGTTTTATGGATGATTAAAGTTGATATTAACCTGTTAATTATAAAAAGATACATTAAGATCGAAAAGGATGGACTTTACACATAATTGGATTAATTTAGGGTTCCATGTGCATAAATGAGCTTTAATGGGCCTTGAAACCCTAATGTTAGAAACTATGACTCTTAATGACTTTAATTGTTCAAATTCATGAATAAGGATGAGATATGATGGTTCAAAGTTATTTTGAGTATAAAAGTTCCTAATTGTCGATAAATACACTTAATACGGTAATTAGGGTTTTCTAATGGATAAAGGTGGAATTAATGATAAAAGAGTTCATATGTGAATTAGACCATAATGAACTATGAGTTGTTAATCCGGAAGGAACCAAAGATGGTAATTGGGCCTAAAGATCGTATCATGAATTAAAAGGATAAAAATGGTATTTTTAATGTAAAAGGGGCATAATAGACTTATTTGACTTTTAATTGTGCCTTTAATCTAAAATTAGAGTTATATGTTGTTAAAAGGTAACCTTAATATCTTTCATGAGGAGTAGATGAGATAATTAGGGTTTGTAAGTAATTGTATAAAATTAGGGTTAAAATAGTAAAAATGAAGTGAAACCCTAATTACAATGGAAACCCTAAAAGTGGACTAGAAACCCTAGGAAGCGAGCTAGGTTTAATAGACCTTGATGGCCTGATCAATGATAGGAAATTGGATGCATGTTTCAGGATCATCTTGTGTGCTTGCTTGTTTACTAGATTTCTTACTTAGTTGGATTATTATTGCACTCAAGTCAGCCTGGCAGGTATGTGGTTAATTATGCTTAATCGCATTAGTTTCCCAAAGGTTTTCAGGATGATTCATCGCATTGAATGCAACCTATATGTTTGGATGTTCATACTTTCAAATCATAAAGTCACTATGATTATCACAATAATAATAAAAGTGTGTATCCTCACACCTATATGCCACCCTGATGGATGATGAAAAAAGGTCAAGCCCAGGAGGGAAGACCCATGGGCACCATGAGTGGTGACCCCAGACACCAAACTCATGATTGAGAAGGTGGTCTTTATTGAGTGACTAATGGGGCACTATGAGAGGTGACCCCAGGCACCAAGCTCGAGATTGAGAAGGTGGCCTTAAGTGATTGGTAAAAGAGAAACCCTAAGGTGGGTATGCCAGGGTTAGGGCAGAAGCGGTGGAGAATGTCACATTGAAAGCGTAAATTGGCTTGTTAATTAACTTGATTGTGATATTTAGATTGTTAGCCATATTTGTGAAATTTTGGTTGTCCCCACATATCGAAATATTTCTATATGCTGACCGGCATTTTGTTTGTCAGCATTTTAGGTACAACCCTGAAAAGAACAAATAGTAAAGTGACACATTGTGAAAATAAGAAATAAAGTACGAGGAGGATTAGATAGAATAGATTCAAGTTGTGGATAGAAGTAGATATCCAAAGTTTTGAAAAGGTATGCAAAGTTTTATTTTATACCAAATTTTAGTTTAGTTTTGTAGAATTTCATAATTATTACTGATTATTTGTCGAACCTTTGATCCTGTTAATTGTGATAATGGCTCTGACCTTCAGGTCTCCCTTAATTGGGGGTTACTGGGAGGTGGGGTCGTTACAGTTATTCAAATGCCTCTCATGCTCTCACCGTAGAATGTTTCTCACTAGCTCGCTACCCTATACACACACACACACATATATATATATGTGTGTGTGTGTAGATATATATATACATACATATATATACTTAGTGGAAAAGTACTATATATATATATATATATATATATACTTAGTGGAAAAGCACACTCTAGGCAAAAAAAAGTTCTCCCTCTATATGATTGTAGCCATTTACCACTACTAAAAGTAAAACTAGTCTGAACCATGCACAAATGTAGAGGTATGATGTAAGTTCAATCAAGAACAAATAAGGGATGATAACATCCAAATATTATCAAGTGACATAACAGGATCCATGAACAAATATCTAATCATCTCCACCATCAACATACATTATAAGCCCATAAGAGGCCATCAAATGGAATATAAGATTCCATTTCACAAATAGAGTCAATCTTATTCCAAATCTACATATGAGGGTACAACTTGAAATAAGATGAACAAGGCACAAATTATATTCCAACAAGCATATCCAACAAATTAAGAATATCATGAGATATATCTCAGTAAATTAGATCCAAATAGTCCAATAATGAGGAATTCCAATATGCTCATGCTTGATAGAGGTTCAAGAGAGAGTAATAAGAGACTAATTTCTCAATATGACTCACATGGAAATGAAGCATACCACTAATCAAGTATAGATATATCTAAAGACAAACTTAGATCCTCAAATAGAGCTTCCACAAACCTATTAAGAATATATGTGAAGATAACATTAAGTTCACATTAATTATATAAACCATACAAATTGTCCTCTTGTTATTATTGAATTAGGTCACGTAATATAGT
Source organism: Alisma plantago-aquatica (assembly GCA_963693085.1). Classification (NCBI taxonomy): domain Eukaryota; kingdom Viridiplantae; phylum Streptophyta; class Magnoliopsida; order Alismatales; family Alismataceae; genus Alisma; species Alisma plantago-aquatica. Next base: position 1,395,880,934 of record OY856409.1, read on the forward strand.
TGGTATTTTCTTGATTTTATAGCATTTTGTACTTTGTTTTTTTGACATACATTATTAGATATGAATTTTAGAAATTTTGACCCACTAGAATAATCCATAAACATCACATATTTGTTTTATTCAAAGTTAGATGATGGAAAACATACAGTCATGTAGAGAAAAATCTTGCAATCACAAAACATATTTTATTTCATTTCTTTGAGTCAATTATAAATTTCTATTTACTAATGTTGCGAAATATAATTAGAATAAAAGACTAGAGTACCCTCACATTAGGTTATTCAACCATCATGCATGACAAAAAAAATAGTACAAGTTGAATATATTACATGCACAACAATCAACTAGATCATCATCATCATCATCTAAGCCTCACTCCCAACTATGTTGGAGTCAACTAAATGGATCCTTTGTTCCCATTCATATCTATCATGGGTCATATTTTGGTTGAGATGTAGAGATTCAAAATATCTCTTTACAATCTCTTCCCATGTTAATTTAGGACTTCCTCTTCTTCTATTATATGCGATTGATTCAATATTGTTGCTTTATAAAGGTGCATTAGTTGGTCTACGTTGCACATGTCCATACCATCTGAGTCGACCCTCACGCAACTTGTCCTTAATGCTCACCACCCCCACTTTGTTCCTGATATTATCATTTCTCAAGCGATCCTTTCTTGTCTTCCCACACATCCATCTCCGCATACACATTTCAACCACATTCATCTTGTTGGGACCTTGTTTCTTCACCGCCCAACATTCACTCTCATAGAGCATGGCTGGCCAGATAGATGTTCTATAAAACTTACTTTTTAATCTGAGAGGGATCTTCTGATCACATAATACTCCATTTGTACTCCTCCATTTCAACCATTTGTAGTGATCTTGTGACAAATCATTCACACTACGAAATTGGATGAAATTGCAATGTATATAGTCAATTTTTCTCCTACTAATTATCCATTTGATTCCATTGTCTTTCTCCAAAGTTCAACTTCCATATTTAGTTTCTTCAATCAATACAATATCATCAGCAAATAGCATACATCAAAGAATATCATCCTGAACATTGTTTTTCAGTTCATCCATAACAAGAATGAACATGTATGGGCTGAATGTGGATCCTTGGTGTACCCCAAATGTGATAGGAAAAGTTAGTGTCTCTCCCCGAGGAGTCTTCACACTTGTAATAAAGCTATCATACATGTCTTTAATCAAGTCAATGTATTGGATTGGCACACCCTTTTTCTTCAAAACCATGCACAACACTTCCCTAGGTACTCGATCATAAGCCTTTTCCAAATCAATAAAAACCATATGAAGATCTCTTTTTGTTTCTCTATACTTCTCCATAAGCCTCCTTATTAGAAAAATAACATCTGTTGTTGATCTTCCAGGCATGAAACCAAATTGTTTGTTTGATATATGCGTTGTAGATCTTGGCCTCTGCTCAATAATTCTCTCCCAAAGCTTCATTGTGTGACTCATCAACTTGATACTTTAAACATCATCTTTGTTCTTTTATATGGGGAATATAGTACTACTTCTCTACTCATCCAACATCTTCTTGGTCTTCATGATCGTTTTAAAGAAATTTATTAACCACATAACTCCTTCATCCCCCATACTCTTCCATACATCAATGAGAATATCGTATGGTTGGCATGCCTTTCTCATTTTCATCCTTTTTAAAGAATTCTTGACCTCAAATAGTGAAACTCACCGTGTGTAAATGATATATATTGTATTCATTCCATACGAGCATCTAACATTATTTACATTATCTCCATTGAAAATCTTATGGAAGTAGTTTCTCCATTTGTTCTTGATATCATCGTCCTTCACCAACACTCTACCATCTTCATTCTTGATGAATTTTACTTGACTCAAGTCTCTTCCTTTCCATTCTCTTATATGACCATTTTATGTATATATTTTCCCCCTTCTCTTGTGTCCATCTCCCTATAAATATCATCAAAGTATCTAGACCTTACCTCATGAACAACCTTTTTAGCTTCACTCTTTGCTTGCTTGTATATATGGAATGTTGCATCATCTTGATATTTGGGTAAGCTCCTATAGATCTCCATTTTAACTTTAATTAGAAAATAATGGAAACACCTTTTCCAAGCATGAAAAAAAAGAAATGACATCAAGGGTATCACAAAGATGTATCGTATTGGTTTGTTCTCCTCCCTTCTTGTGATATTAAAATCTATTGATACCTGGATTTGTGGACCCCATCCTTGCAAACAAGCTCCCTACCACTAAATTAGGACTCTACACAGTCTCACATCACTGCCCCAATTCCATTAATCCATGACTTGGTTCATGAGGCAACCAACAATTCTAGAAGACACTCCTCCATGCCCAAGTCAAGAGGGGGATCAAGGAATTCAGAAAACCAAAATCCAAGTGAGAAATGATAGAAATCCATCACTTAATCCAAATATTCGACTCTGAAATAGGCTCACAATGCCATTGCAAGAAAAACTGTAGGAAATCGTGAGAAATGATCAGTCAAAACAAAAAAAAACCTCATCAAAATAATACCAGTACAAATGAGAGAAAACAAATAATTATGTCAAGATTTTAGGCATGAAAAAGGAAACCATTCACATGTAAAGAGTCTCCATATTCAAAAGAACAAGTTTAAAGTCTTTTTGAGGTACAAGAAGGAGATGTTCTCTAATCCTTCATACCAATGTTGACAATCTCAATGTGGAGTTTGACATCACACTGTGCATGGAAGTTAGAGGAAAAGACCCCACAAACATCTTCAGGGTCCTCTAGGAATGGATAAAGATTTTGTCTATTGGCTTGACGTGGCCCCGAGCATTGCCGCTAAAATAGATATATTAGAAAATAAGATGGAGTTTGTGGGTATAATGGGAAGGATTTGAGTTGAAATTGAAGAGATAGGATAGTTTCCTAGAACTATATGAAGCTTTTGGATATGCCATATATATAGGTGAAAGGGTATAATAGGGCTTGAAAACTTTTGTGAAGAGAGGGGTTGTGACAATGTGGTCATTCCCCTTTCAGGAAGACCTAGGGATTTATCTAGCAGTCATTAGGTTTAGAACTGGATAGGAAAATTGATGGCAATGAATTCATGGAGAAAGATGATGAGGAAGAAATTGGGGATATAAGATTGATGGCATCATTGACGTAAAAAAGGAAATCAGTCAAAGTAATAAGAGAGATTATTATATGTGAATTAAAATCTGATTACATAAAAAGAGTCTGAGAACATGATATGTCAGTAAAGATACGTGACCAACCAACTTCTGGAAAGAGAAAAATATATGTAGAAAGTCATCTATAATCCACAATAGTATCAATATTACTATGACTCAATTTCTATACACATTATTTTTCCAGATCCCTGGGTTTAAGATATCTCCATCATCAACTAGATCTCATGATCTTCATCCCCAACTCCACTTCTTTGTTTATCACAACGAAATTTCCCAAGGAAGAGCCACTTTATGAATCACTACAACATGGTAAACTCTAGGGGATGAGAGCACGTGGTCTGGTCACCCCTCTTGCACCCAATCAAAATCGAGCATTGTTTGTAGAGTTCACTTTGCGTGATTCGAACCCATGTCCATCATAGTATTGAATTATGATGTATTACTTGACATATCAATGGGTTTAAGGTATCCCCATCATAGTATCTATGACCCTTTAGGAAAGAGAAAAATTAGCTGAACATTGTGTTAATAATATTTCTATCATTAGGTTTAAGGAAGATAATTGTATGTTCAAAAAAATTGAATAATGTTCTCATGGCATGTCATGATACTATCTTTAAGATTGTTAACATGACCAAGTTAAATCATTTCTGCAAGAATGTAAGTGAAAATGATGAATAGTTATGGGGACAACGGGCCACCTTGTCAAAAATATTAGTTTGAGAAAGATATCTAATGTTGAATCATCGATAAGGGTGAAGAAGTGCAATAAAGTAATGAAACTAAAAATCCATTCCCTTCAACAAGGAGGAAACCAAAGCCTTTAAGATAGTACATAGTGAAATCTCAATTAATGTTATCAAAGGATTTATAAAGATCATGTATGAGAGTCAAAGGGGGAGTGTTGCTAGAGTGTAAAGTATGTACAGTCTCATTAACCAAAAGGTAGGCATCCATGATACATTTACCTTTGATAAATTACATCTATTCTAGGTCAATAATATCATAATATAAATTTTAAGTCCTATATCAAGAAATTTCCTAACAATCTTGTAGGATGCATTAATGAGAATAGTGGGTGACAAAAGTAGGATCAACAAGTTCTTATCAACATTACATGGTTTTGTTTCATAATATCAATATGAGGATGATGCCAACTTATTTCTTATACTAAATCAACAAACCCACTCAGTATCAAATGTCTCACTTTGTTAGATATTTAGAAAATATGCATGAATCAAGTAACTTTTATAGTTGGTTTTGGTGTAACAATTTTAGTATACCATACATGAATTCTCATACACAAAAATATTTCATCAAACATGAATTCCAAAATTTTACAAAGGGTACTTCATATGATGTGATCTAGTCATCCTCAATAAAGGGTCATATTTTTAACCAATTCTTAGAGCACTTCTCAAAATTTATACCTATTGTGTAAGACAAACAACTATTTTCTCTAAATTGTTCTCAAGTTGGCGTGGCACTTTAATTTGTAGGTTTATGTTGTTAGAATGGGTCACTAAGTGTCACTACCTAGGAAAGTTTCCTTCACAATAAAAACACATATAAAAAAATGCATAACATGTTGGGAGATGGAACATTGTGGCAGAAACAATAGTAATGTCAAAACCCCTTCTCTAGTTATTATCTAGCACATATTGTTGATTTGGAACCAATATGCCTTACATATAATAGTAGACCTATCAAACGGGTAGGTGGATTGTGTTTGGCTTGGTTCATTGTGGGTTTGGGTCTTGCTGGTGTGGGATAAAAAGTTCCAATGTTAAATAGGTGGAGAAGTAGCACACCCAAATCTTACCCAACGGGTTGTAGGTTGCCCACATGTGCCCATATAATATGTGCACAGTGAAAAGATATTGCTAATTTCTGCTCTATAATGAAAAGTAGAATGATTCATTAATATTTTTTTGTGTCAACATAGAAAAATGAGGGATACCCTCCAATACTTTTTGTATCAAACACAATGTAATATCTATTTTGATGTTTTTGAAATAAATTGTAAGAGGCAACAAGAAAACAATCATTTTTGCAACGTAAAATAAAAATAAATAAATGATATAGGTGTTACACATAGCATAATATATAACCTTAACAACACTATATTTTATCATCTTATGTTAAAAGTTCTTGATATATCATATTCTTATGATTTTCTACTGCATAAAGTGAACAACAGAGAATATAATTTGTTATAATTAAATATAAAATATACATTACACTATATGTTCATTAACATAAACAATAATATATAAGACAACCACTTTGTTCCCATTAGTATAAACCATTAACAAAGAATATCAAGAAAGAAAGTTACACTTTAACTCTTTATATTGTATACATTACACATCATCAATTTAGTTGCTTGATAAATGTATGGGTGTGACATGTATTAAGAGTCGTATAGATATTATACTTATATTAATATATTATTTAGTTAATTGGGCACCTGTGATTCACCCATAAAACACATTAAATAAACAGATGGGTATGGGTTTGGGTGATTTCTAGTGAATGGTAAATTTTATCACTCAAATCCAACTTAAACGGGTCAACCCATGGGTGCTCGTGGATTTTGACTCAGTTTGATAGGTCTATATAAAAGCCTCTATGATTAAAAAAACTATAATGTGGTTTCTAGCATCGTGGTTCTGGATTTCAACAAATTACATATTAAATAGAATATAAGAAGAGAAATATTTATTATTTTCAAAGTAACATTTTTAAATAAACATTGGAAAAAGTTTCACTACTACAGAAAAGGCCTTTGGCGTCGGTTATTTAGAGCCTTTAGTGTCGGTTTTCAAGCGACACCCAAGTGGGTGCCGCTAAAAGTCGATACCTTCAGCGTCGATTTCGAACCGACGCCATAACCCTTCCCGCGATCGAAAACGTTCCAACAAGGGAATTATAGGCGTTAGTTATTAACTAAAACTGACATTATATCATGATAAAAATGTTGGTTATTAAACAAACACCGATGCCATAACCCTTCTCGCCACCGAAAATGCACCAACAAGGGAACTATAAGCATCGATTAGTACAAAAAACCGAAAGTATATCATGGTTAAACACGTCGGTTATTAAACAATAACCGATGCCATATCCCTGCCAGCACGGCCGTGCCTGGCCACAATAGGCGTCAGTTCTTACTGATAACCGACGCCAGCCATGGAAGAGACGTCGATTTTTTTCTAATGACCGACATTGTATGTCTTTGGTGTCAGTTTTATACAAATAACCGACGCCTATGTTCTGATTTTTTTTTTCTTATTAGTTTGTAGGCTTGCTGTATGGCTAGTCACAGGATGCAGAACCTGCAGTTTAGTTCTGAACTACATGTTTACAACATCCATTGATATCAACCAACAACAGACCACAAACCTACAAAGTCATTCACATTCAAACACATGTATTGATCAGATACATGTAGAAACATGCAAAGTCATTTACATTCACATTGAGTTCCATTCATTTCATCTCTTTTCACATTCATACATTCATGTATTGATCAGAAAAAGTCATTCACACATATGACAATTCAGAAAAATGCATTCACATTCACACAAAAATAATTATGAGAACAAAGTTTAGAAATATCATTCTCTATTCATCATCATCATCATTGTCATCATTGTCCCAATTATATTTAAAAATTCTCACTACTTGTAGGGATTTTGCCCATTCTTCTCTTACAACATCTAATTCCTCCCCCGTATAGGGAGTATGTACATCTAATAACTTTCCAACTATGCTGAAGTCATATTTAAACACCTGCAAAGAGAATGACGTATATATATATAATTAATGATATATAATAATATTGATATATCCCATATTATCTAATGAGACTATATATAATACCTGATGTATAGTATCGATTTCCATTACGACATATTTGATGATTAGGTCCATAAATCACATCACATAGTAAGCACATGCCCATACGTTGTCTTGTGTAGCACACTATAAATTGAAACATACAAATATTCAAAAATACAAATAAGCACAGTTCACATAAATAATATATACATTGGAGTCGGGAAATTACTTTCACATTCTCCCAAATTAGTGGCTGATTCTTTTCCTGGGGACCTTTCCTCCAGCTTTTTTGAACTCTTGTAAAGCCCTACATTTTAATGTAACACATTAAATTGCATAATTAAATAGTAATGTAATAACAGATGTTAACATATATAAAAATATGAAATATTTCTCACGAGAATAATGGCCTTTTCATTGCGTGTCCATATAATGTATTCAATTCATTCCCCGTAGGATCTAGATAATAGACACTGAACGTCTTGGGGATAATAACTAGTAACTCCCAATGCCTACCACTACAGGTAAGAAAGTTAAAAATTAATAACTCAAAATCCATAATAAAAATGTAATTTTCTTAAGTCCAAATTATAAGCAAAGTAAACTTACTCGACATTGAATGGAGCTATTATCACCGTCTTCTTATTTTTACCAAAATATTCAAAAGCATCACATCAGTATGAAGTAACTGAAGAAGGGTTTGTATCTACAAGACTAATCAAAGATGGAACCAAAAATCCCACATGGGAAAATATAAAATCTGTACATATCTTGTGTAAGTGGCTGCAAAACATGTATTACATATGAAAAAATATATAAGAAACTAGATCATCGTATATAAAAGAAGGTATACATATGTACAAATAAGATCTCACCATATCCACACCTCTATCATAGATGTGTTCAACCAATCATCATGAAACAACTCCAAAATATCTTATAAAAATAGCTTGTTTTCGTATGATTGACCTGCATTAATACGTATGCAAAACTTGTATAAATAGATTGTTATTGTATGATTGACCTGTAGCATCCTCTGGAATTGTAACATTTATAGGGAAATTTTGATCATGTTCGTCGATCCATACTGCTATACCCCTACAATTACTACCTAACGAGGCATGTAGGTCCCTTGGAAGCCAACTTGGTAGTTGAGGAGGTGGACGTGGAGGACGAGATGTAGCGGGTGTCATCTTTTTGACCTGTATATATAATTTCAGATCAATTGACTAATATATACACACTAACAAATTAACATAATGTAAATTTACCATACAATATTAGTATAGACGACATCTGCTTTGGGCCACATTATCACTCCGCCTTCTGCCTCACCAAGCGTTTCAGAATCTGGGTGGGTATATGGCAGTTGAAGATCCTTCCAATCGGGGAGTATATGTATCGGGCTCACACGAACCACACCATCTGGTACTAGAGTCCCATGAAACATCTCCCCTGGAAGGTCTGGGTAAGCATGTCCCTCTGCAACGATATATTCTTTACTTTTTAGATGGCATGGCTTCAACCCCTACAAATTTACGTAAAGAATGTTATATACATATATACATAAACATATCATCTTGAAAAGACTAGATACTATGTCATAAAAATACTTACAGAGGATGTGCTAGGTGGTGGGTCTATAAGATTACTCCCAACCTCTGCAGTAGGAGTAATAGAAGCGCGACATGTCACATGTACCGTCTGAGTGGCCGTCTGAGACGCCTGCCACTTCACCATTGATTCTTGGACTTTCCCCTCAATTAATTCATCTACCTATACATGGATAAAAGAAATGTAGTCGATTATTGAATTCCCTTTCACAATAACATTCTAAAAAAGGAATAGGTTGCCTCAACTTGTGAAATTCCCGCTTTTGGGACATGTTTGTGTTGGGATGGCCCAAAGAACGCTTTGATGCCCACACCAGCGCCTACACCCCTAATACATCCAGGATGTTTTGGGTTACCCAAAGCAACTGTAAATTCATCCCTTGTGCCCTCAGGGGTGAACTTGCCTTCCTTCCTCTGCTCGTGCAGCTCCCGCTAATCGCCATCAACAGAAATTGGTAAGTAAACATAACAATAATCAATATCGATCGATTGCTCTAAGAGTTGAATTTTACCATTTTTGCAGCCTCCTCAACAGTTGCAGGCTTCGTTATATCTCCCTTCTTGTTTTACCTCCCAGCTATCCACATAGCATGGCGAGGCAGAGGTGCGAGACCAATAGTAGAGGACTCCTGAGTAGCAGCAAATTGAGCAGTAGACTCAGTCTGTAGTCTTTGGCGAATGCCTGCATAGCCTCTTGGACCCATTATGTGGTCATGCACATTCAGTGCATGCCTTGATCTTTGAGCATCATTGATAGCCTTATTAGTAAGCACATTGATTTGGTTAGTAATGCTAAAGGTTAATCTTGAATAGGTGAATACATAAGAACACATATTAATTAAATTGGGAGTGGCGCTTATACCTTGAATTCATCCATTTTTCTTTGGGTAACAAAGTCCTCCCAGTCTTTGTTGTCCAGGTAGTTCCATTGCTCAGTGGCTATCTTTTACCTAAATTTATTTTTTAAAGAGAATATAGGCAAAAATGATTAGTGTAGAGTTAATCAAAATGTGATCAATGTCTAGAATTGGAAATCAATCAAGAACCTCTTCTCAACATTGCGTATGTAATCTCGGGTGAGATTTGTCCTATATTTTCTTAGGACCCTCCCACATCATTGCATCACACATTTACAATGCAACTTTTCATCTAGATCAAATATACTCTACAAAATAGAATTTCTATTAACTAGTATCCTAAAAATTAGTAATCTACAAAAATAGAAATGCAAATAATAATAACTCATGCATAGTTCCTTCCATATTAAGTTTTTCTTCCCCTTAGGAACTTTATGCTAGGATTCCAAAATAGGACTACAATGGCTACGAGTAATAACCCCAAGATATGAAATAAATGAGTTGCAGTTCACCCTTCTCGCCAATCTTTTCAAAGTTCACTAATGTGAAACCCAATTCATCCACTATAACTCCTTTGGTGTTATCAACCCAATTACATTTAAAGAGAGGAATTCTGAAATCTACGTAGTTAAACTCCCATATGTCTTCAATGACATCGTAATATGACATTTTAGCTTCATGTGGACTCTTATCCTTTGCACTTGCAAAAAACAATGAAGACACTTGAAGGGTGACCCCACTATTTTTGTGGCTTCCAACTCGTAAAAACAAGATTAACTAAAGCGTAAGCGATTTATTAGCAGCAGATTACTGAAAATCACAAAAAATTAAAACCATTTACACAGAGATTCATTCACAGGAAAACTCTTTAATCAAGAACCAAAGTATTGAAATTACATACTGGTCCACATTGTACATTCCATGTATCATCTCTTTCTCAAGACATTTATATACATCACTTTGCTTCATAAAAGCACAAGTAACAGAATTCTCGAGGCTTCATGCCAAAATCTCAGATCTATTATAAAAGCACTATCACTGACTCCTAGGACCTGAGAGTACAGAGACAAAACATTGGACTTTATGTACAAAGCCTGACAACCAATATCCCCACCTGGGATATAAGTGTTGTCCTTGTTGTTGTTGCTGCTACTCTTCCCCTTCAGTAGGGTTTCTTCTTCTTTGTCTGTGTCTACCTAAAAATGTTGGATCCCACGGGGGTGAGACAATTATAAAAATTGTCCCAGCGGGAGATATAACTCTCCACCAAAACATTATCATTGCAGTTTAAAAGAAATAAACTGAACAGTGGGATAATATAATTAGTAGCAGCTGAATCAACATCTATGCAGATTAGAGCAACATTCTTATGCAAGTATTTCAACTTTAACTTGATAAAGCAGCCTGTCTCTTATTAAATATAGAATTGAAGAACATAACTGACTTTTATGTATCAAGGACATGCTAAGAAGTATAACATCAACCAGTGGTTCTCGTATTTCAATCTTATGCAAATACGCTACACGACTGATTATATTTCTCAAACATATTTAAGCTCTGTGGAGATGAGGTATACCTCTCATACTCCAACTGACCATTTCTAGAATCGAAATCGGTACCATAATTAGGTCAATGGAAGAGCCGGATTCCCATGACCACCCACATCCCGGTCAATATGGGACCACAAGAAGGACTTATGTTAACTGCTCAAATTAGCTTTCCAGGGTATACTGGAACTTCGCTATAGAGTTACAGCGTCAACTACACTCTCATCGGCAATCGAGAGAATTAATGTTCATCTCCATCGACCCGATATTAAATATCATTGGGAGATTAATGATACATCCATCCCAACCATCAGGAGATTTGTGATACATCCATCCCGGCACATGAAGGATTGAGAGGTTTTATGTTTACTTTCCCTCAATCTCTCCACAAGGACGTAAGGATATTTTCGCCCATTTACCCCTACATATTCAGAATATGCGAACTCCAGGAAATCCCATAGGAAAACCTGTTTCACCATGACCAACTTCTGATGATGATGGGTCTATGTTCAGAGCACTACATGAACATATTTCACTTGATTAATTAAGTACATTTTCATATTCTTTTAGCATCATCCAAGTTATCAAACATAACTTATTATGATAATGCTATAAAGAAACATGTACTATTTTCATCAATTGCTTAACAATCTTTAAAAGATATTGGGAACTCAGTCCCTCATTTCAATACTGGGAATTCTCATCCCTTCACAATCTCATCACCATAATCATATGGCTCTGGGTAATTAAACCCTTGACTCATCATTGAGCATTGTTACCACTTTTCCAGGTAACTATCACCTTCAGGTCAACTGACCAAGGCAAACATGATACTTGCTATTACCAGCATCACACATGGTACTTGAGGTCCATTAACTCTCTTGTTACCTCTTACCATGCAGCAAGGTATATTATGGCACACAAGGCCCAAACACAATAGTGAATTAAACATCATAGCTCATACCTAGCCATGATCATCATTTCAACATACATGCATGGTTAGCACAAATGATAACAGTGATATCCATTGCTTGTCAGTACCATGTACAACAAATATGAATTCACTATTCATGGGTAGCACCACTATTCCCTTACTAGGGTTAGGGTTTCCCATTTCATGTCATATCTTTTGAGAATAAACATCCCTTCACCCATATCAGGGTTATGGTTTATCACCATATTGCCCAAGATTAGGGTTTATTAAGAATTACATAGTATTACCCTGGATTTGAGCTCCACATCACATCAAACATCAGGGTTTCTCATGAAACCATTCTTAGTTAGGGATTTCACATAAATTTCACCCTAGAATAGGGTTTACATCAATACTCCACAATTAGGGTTTACTATTCATCCTAATTAGGGTTTTATGTTCATTACCTATAATTAGGGTTTACTATTCATCCCAATTAGGGTTTTGCATCACATTACCCTAAATTAGGTTTTCACATATCAACACCCTGGATTAGGGTTACCTCCATACCCTAGATTAGGGTTTCAATTATCATTTCCCTGAATTAGGGTTTGGGTTCAACAACCTTGTCAATTAGGGTTTATGCTCATGATTAGGGTTTCATGATCTCTTCACTTAAGGATCATACCCTTAATAACCCCATGAATCATATTCATGTATGAATTCTATTCTTTCATCCTCTCACTTGATTAGGGTTTATATTATCCTTTTAATCAAGTACATACAACTATGATTGTCATAGTGTACAAGATATTGTTCTTATAAGCAATTAGGGTTCATTCCTCAAATGGCACTAATCACTTAAGTACTTTTAGGGTTTCAACCTTTGTGCCTTCATTGATTATCATCACTATCAATCATTGGATCATTAGAATAATCATAATCTTCAATTACCAAGTGATTGAACCCCATTCAACCTTCATTCGATTTTGAGGTTTCATCACCAAACGGTTTTGAAACCGTTTGCCCTCAAACAGTTTTGAAACCGTTTGACCCCAAACGGTTTTGAAACCATTTGACCCCAAATGTTTTCAAGGCTGTTTGGTCTCAAATGATCTCAAGACCATTTGGGCCAAATCAGTCCCAAAACCACAAGGGTTCTTAGGCACATTCATCAATCCAATCAAATGTAATTGCATCATTGAATTGACTATTAATTATACAATTGAAGGATTCATCAATCAACACCATTAGATCTTTATCCAATTGTCAAGGATCAACCACTTACCCTCCAAATGGTTTTGAAACTATTTGGTCCCAAACGGTTTCAAGACCGTTTGGCCTCAAACGGTTTCAAAACCATTTGACCCAATTTGTCATGAAATTATTAGGACCAATCAAGGATTCTTCAATCAACTTGATTAGGGTTTCCAATTGAAGGATTGTACACACATTGAATCAATCAATTGGATCCATTGGATCATCATCCAACACAAACTTAGGTTCAGACCTCAAATGGTCAACTAAACCAAACGGTCAACCCTCTCATGCGGTTTGGAGTCAAAGTCACCTAACAGTTTGCAAACCGTTTGGTCTCAAACGGTTTGGTGAAACCGTTTGGACCAAAGGTCCAAGACCATTTTCCCTTGTTCTTGATTGAGGTGTGTGCTTGTGAACATGTTATCATATTCAACCTTCAAACTCATGAAATCTACTGCCATTTCCATGGCTACTCCATCAATCAAACAAAGGAATTGCAAGAATAACAATTAAATCATTTGAATTGAGAAAAATCAAATTCAATGACAATGACTAAGGGTTCAAGTTATATAACCCACCTTCTAATATGATCCCAAGCTCCAAGCTTCACGTCTCCAATGGTGTATGAATCTCTAGCAACCTCCCAAGGTCCGTTTTCAAGCTTTTGGAGTGAAAGGATCAGCTAGGGTTGAAGATGGAGTGAAGAAATGAAGAAATTATGCATTGTTTTGTGATTTCCACCATGAAATCAAGAAGAAAGAAGGTCAAGGACTTACCAATAGGTTGGGGGCGTCCTTCCTTCTGTTCCTAGATCCCTTAGTCGGTTTTTCAAGCAAGGAGAAGAAATGAATCCGAAAAAGTCCTTGGTTGAGTGTAAAAGGGTTCTTTTATAAGAAAATCAAATGAAAGAGAAAATGTTTTATAAAAAATTTTTAATTCCAAAATTGTTGCCACCACTTCCCCCTTGGTTTCTCACATGAAAAGTCAACTCTATCCCCACCGAGTTCCCTTCCATTATCCATGAATTAAGGGAAAGTAAATTAAGCACCTTAACCCTTATAATAGTAATATCAATATTTGAGTGGAAATTCTTTTTCTTATAATAAGGTGAGTGGAGTTTTCAACTCCTTGGGATATTTCGTGGTCCTTGCAAAGATCAAAGACATCCACACACATCTGAATCCAACCATTTTAATTTTGGTTGAAGGCCCTTCAATTATTTTATTTGTTTTTGTATTAAATTGAATTAGAGTTTCAATCATGCTTAAATCTTGATGATTTTAATATCAAGATGCTCTCTCCTTCAAAGAGATACAAATGAGATGCCCTCTCATTTTCTTTACTCCAATTGATGCCAAGAAACATTAGGGACCTTTTTGAAGTGCTATATTGCATATTTCCCCCTATATTTTGGGTAAATTGCACATTACACCAAAACTAGGTTTTCATGCACAAACATTACTTTATCAGCTCTTTCTTGGTATTCAGGCTATCACAAGCCATACCTCTGCATCATCTTCACTCTCATGATGCTTCAGCACATGAGGAACATATTATCATGCACAATTTGAAAATACACCGCTCAACTTGGGTATTTTGCACTTTAGTCCAAAATAATCAAAACATTGATTTCAACAATATTCAAAAAGGAATAAAATTGCAATATAAGTTCCTCTTGAGCCTTAATTGTCTTTCAAAAGATAAGAGCAAGCATGTAATTACTTATATTAAGCAAAAAACCTAGGGTTAAAACATAACCCAGGTCAGGGATGTTACAATTTATCCACCCCTTATAAGGATTTCATCCCCAAAATCATTAACAAAGCATTAAGAGAAAAGAGTAGGATATTTCCTCCTCATTTCTTCCTCTAATTCCCAGGTGGATTCTTCAACATCACGGTGATTCCAGAGGACATTTACAAGACTAATATCTTTCTTTTTCAACTTCTTGATTCTTCTGTCAAGAATCAACATAGGTCCTTCCACATAAGATATGTCATCATTTAGTTCTACCTCCACAGGTTGTAGAACTAACTCAGTGTCAGGATGACACTTCCTCAACATAGATATATGAAACACTAGGTGCAATCTATGCAGCTCAGGTGGCAACTCCAGCTTATAGGCTACCTTTCCCATCCTTTCAATGATCGGATAAGGCCCCATAAATCTAGAAGCTAACTTCCCTTTCTTTCCAAATCTCAGGATACCTTTCCAAGGTGAAACCTTGAGGTACACCCTATCTCCAATTTGGAATTCTAAGGGTCTACGACGTTTGTCAGCATATGATTTCTATCTATCCTGGGAAGCTTTCAACTGTTGTAGTATGACTTTAACCTTCTCATTTGTTTGCTGAACCAGCTCAGGACCCAAAAGTTGGTATTCACCAGTTTCATACCAACATAGGGGAGATCTACAATGTCTACCATATAAAGCTTCATATGGTGCCATGTCAATACTATGCTGATAGCTATTATTATAAGAAAATTCTATTAAGGTCAGATGTAGATCCCAGCTTCCTACAAACTGAAGGACACATGCTCTAAGCAAGTCCTCCAAAGTTTGTATCGTCCTCTCTGATTGTCCATCTATTTGGGGATGAAAGGTTGTACTAAAATTTAATCGTGTACCCAAATCTTTATGGAGTCACTGCCAAAAATGACTCGTGAACTGGGGACCTCTATCAGAAACTATTGTAGCTGGAACCCCATGCAAACGCACTATCTCATCTATGTAGATCTGTGCAAGCTTCTCAGCTGTGTAGGTTGTTTTGATAGGTAAGAAATGTGTCGTCTTAGTCAACCTATCAACTATCACCCAGATGGAATCATGACTTTTGGCTGTTCTTGGCAAACCAACCACAAAGTCCATGGTTACATGATCCCATTTCCACTGCGGTATAGGTAGAGGTTGCATTGTTCCTGCGGGCTTCTGATGTTCAGCTTTAACCTATTGACACACCGGACACCGCATAACAAACTCAACAACATCCTTCTTCAAACCAGGCCACCAATACATATCTTTTAAGTTATGATACATCTTGGTGCTTCCTGGATGCATAACATACATTGAAGAATGAGCCTCTTCCAGAATTAACTTTCTTAAGTTATCAACATCAAGTACTACCATTCTATCATGGTAACAGACTACCTGATCATCAGAATCATGGAAGCCATCTTGCTTCTCACTACCATATTCTGACCTAATCTGTTGAATCATAGAATTAGTCTGTTGTGCTTCCTTAATCTGCTGCCTCAGAGTAGGTTTTATTTTCATCTCAACTAGCAACCCGACTAACAATGACACTTTAACATGTACATTGTCTTGCCTCAAGGATATAAACATATCCTTCCTAGAGCACACACCAAAGAATTCAACTGTGCTTTATCTAGGGCTAGTGTTGCTAATTTTCTACTTAGTGCATCAGCAACCACAGTGGCTTTCCCTGGATGATAATCAATTGTACAATCGTAGTCCTTGATTAACTCCATCTAGCGGCGTTGCCTCATGTTTAGCTCATGCTGGGAAAAGATATACTTTAGATTCTTATGGTCTGTGAAAATCTGGAATGTTTCTCCATAGAGATAATGTCTCCATATTTTCAAGGCATGGACCGCAACAGCTAGCTCTAGATTGTGTGTCGGATAATTCTCTTCGTGTTTCTTAAGCTGTCGAGAAGCAAAAGAAATCACTTATTTATCCTGCATCAACACACATCCTAAGCCATTCTTAGATTCATCACAGAAAACTATATACCCCTTTCCTTGCTCAGGTAGCACTAACATAGGTGTACTGTGGATATCTTTTCTGAGTCTGTCTCTTCTCAACCACAGATCTCTCTATCCTTCGGACTGACTCAACGAAGGTAGAGAATCTTTCGCGGTTCTCTAAGGTAGACACAGGGGTAGACATGTCAGCATTCAACCCCCTCTCAAACCTTCTGATTCTCTCTTCCTCTGTGGCAGCCATATGCGGACAAAACCGCAATAGCTCCATGAACTTAGCTTCGTACTCGCTAATGTTCATCATTCCTTGTCTCAGTCTCTCAAACTGAGAGATCTTCTCGTCTAGGAAAGTCTTTGGGAAGTATCTATTAACAAACTCCCGCCGAAAATCTTCCCACGAGATCTCTACTCCAGGCCTCTTCTGCTCTTCCATGGTCCACCAGTGACCAGCACTTCCTTTGAGAAGATAGACAGCATGTCTAACCTTCTCAACTTCAGGGATGTTGAGGATTCGGAAAGCCTTCTCTAACTCAGTCAACCACAGATCTGCATCTGCGGGGTCAGCAGTCCCGTGGTACTCGGTAGCTCCGACACGACGTAGTCGCTCGAACGTCTTCCCGATACCTTGCCCTTCTGGCTGGACAGGTGCCCTAGGTGCAGGCATAGGCAACCTGTCGGTTATATGTGTCATGGCAGTCATGAACTGCCCGAACGTCATCTGGACTGCTGGATTACCCATGTCAGCTGGGTCAAACTGGGGTGGCTCTCTGGGTTGTTCTGGTACAGGTTGCTCCACCTCTGGTACTCTTGCACCACCTTGAGGTGCACTGGCACTGCTCTCTTCCACATACTCATTATGTGGCTCAGACATCTTAAGTATCTTCTTCTCCTGAGGAGTAGAAGATTCTATTAAATAAGGAAGGAATACTAAAGATAGACTCGACTTCCTATGTCCTATGCCTCTGTAGACTCAGCGAACCTGGAGCTCTGATACCACTTAATTGTGGGCTCCGATCTCCAAACCACGAGTTAATCCCGATATAAACACATGCGGAAGCATTCGGTAAACAGCGGAAGGCGAAAATCACGGGAAATTAAAACTTTCGAGATTAGAGCTTGAAACCACAAACCTTTTCCATAGAAAAAGGATTTAACTGTTTACAACTCAGACCAATTACTTCTTGAGTAATTACATGCAACATGCTTACAAAATTTTCTCAAGAATAAACCACAAAACATTCTAGGACCTGAGAGTACAGAGGACACTTAGGACTTTATTCTAACTACACCATGAAGCAGACTAGATCTCCACCTGAGATAACTACTGCTCCTGATGCTGCTGTTGCTGGGATTGATCACCTGAATTCTTATTCTTCCGTCTTCGACGACCACCTAAAAAGTAGAAGTCTACGGGGTGAGACAATTATACATAATTGCCCCAGCGAGAGTTATAACTCTCCACTAGGCTTTATAAGCAAAGCAGGAATAACTAAAGCATTAAAAGCCTTCAAGATATTCACTAGCAGTTTTATGATAAGCAGAGTTCAATCAATATTAACAATATGAGAACCTCCATGCTATTCAAGATAATATCAATCAAATAAGTCGTAGATAACCTTAACAGATATACTACGCTGTAGATTATGTTTTTCAAACATTATTGTTATGCCCTGTGGAGATGAGGTATACCACTCATACTCCAACTGATCACTGAGAAGTCACATCAGTATCATACATAGGTCATTAAGAGAGCCGGATTCTTATGATCTCACCTTCCTCAGTCAGTTAGAGGATTGATTGTTTGACATCTGGCGGGATGTCTATGTAATAGCTCACCAGGGTACTCTGGTCCTTCGCTATTTTTAGAGTTACAGTGGCATTCTGTACTCTCTTCGCTATCGGAAGATTTCTTGTTTATCTTTCACCGATACGGGGTTTGTGTCCTTTAGGGAGTGTAGAGATACATCTCACCTTTAGGACTTTGTGGTGGGGTCTGATGGACTACTAGAATCTACATCATCCACTCACCTTTTTTGTTATAGTGAAGGTATGACAGACTACAAGAATCTACATCAAATACCTACACTAGGATGTCAGGTTCTACACATCCATGTACCCCACATACTCAAAAGTATGTGCTCCAGGAGTTCCCTTAGGAAAACCTGTTTCACCATCATTTAGGCAACTGACAATGATGGATCTATGATCAGGGCTCTACATTTCACTTGATTAGTTAGGTACATTCAGTATTCCAATCATTATACAGTAACACAGCTATACATGAGAATACAAAATGTAGCAGGCCTAACTTGTCACAATTATCAGATATTCATCTCAAGTCATCTGTCAAGCATGACCTTGATAACATTTATGTCTCTTACAGCCCATAAATCACAAAGGATGTCACTCAGCAGTGCATCAAGATGGTTCACTATTCATAAAGCATAAGACATGCCTTCAATGAATATAACATGGTATTTCATACCTGGGTGTGACCATCATCTCATAACAACCTGCATGGTTAATTCAACAGATAATAGTAAACAATTCAGTAAAATAGGAATACATCCCTCAACTAGGGTTTCTCATGGAATCACCCTCAATTAGGGTTCCACATAGGATCACCCTCAATTAGGGTTCCACTCAATAACCCTTACAATTAGGGTTTACTATTCATCTTTTATGTCTTCACCCTAAAAATTAGGGTTTACTATTCACTCCAAGGTGATTTGTACTCATTACATTATTATGTAAGAGAAACTTTATCATTAGGACCCTTATTTATCATTAAGATCCATTAGATATCATAATTAGGGTTTCCATGACCTCACATAGGTGGGTCATTCCCTAATCATGCACATTCATGTGTAATTGAAGTATCTTACTAGAGTTTCCTCCTAAAAAGGGCACTTTCTCTCTCTAGGATACTTTCTCTTTCTAGAAACACTTTCTCTCTCCTCTCTCTAGTAGATGGTGGCAACACCATTCTAGTATTAGGTTGAGACAAGTCTCCATTGACTGATATGAGCCAAGGAATCAACATCATGTGATTAGGGTTTGGTTAGATTAGGATTTTACCCCTTTTGACCCCTCAAGGGTATTTTAGTAATTTGCCACATGATCACCATCATGGGTTAACTCACTAATCACATAGTCCCTTAATGACCTAGGTTACCATTAGGGTTTAGATTGAATCATCATTAAGCCATTTACACCATCAAACGGTTAGGCACAAATCACCACAAATCTCCAAGTGGTTTCCAACCTTCAAACGATCTCAACCATCCAAACGGTCTTGAGACCGTTTGATCCTCAAACGGTCTTGAGACCGTTTGGTCTCAAACGGTCTTGAGACCGTTTGGAGGTGAGGACCGTTTGGGAGGTTTGACTTCCAAACCGTTTGGAGCTTCAAACGGTTTGAGGTCGTTTGGACCAAACGACCTTGAGGTCGTTTGAGCCCAAACGGTCTTGAGGTCGTTTGAGCTCAAACGGTCTTGAGACCGTTTGGTCTCAAACGGTCTTGAGACCGTTTGGTCTCAAACGGTCTTGAGACCGTTTGGGTCCAAACGGTCTTGAGACCGTTTGGCCCAAATGGGCTCAAACCGTTTGGACCTCCAATGGGGTTCAATGGTCACCAAAGTTTATGGATGAGTGTGTTGAAGCCCTCAATTGGCTAAACCTATGCTAACCACTTATAAATTGAATCAATTAGGGTTAGCCTTAGCCACTTAGACACCCAATTGACCCTCAATTGCAAACCAATTATGGTTCAATCGTTCTCAATAGGATTTCAAATTGATTGGTCATCAATGTTCAACAGTGTGAATCAATTCAAGGTTGAACCTATCAATTGACCTCCAATTGGGCCCAAACTTGGCCCAAACGGTCTTAAGGTCGTTTGGACTTCATCCAAACGGTCTTGAGACCGTTTGCCCAAAGTTTGACCAAGATTCAAACCGTTTTGACTAAGGTTGAAGTCCAATTAGGTCAAAATCAGCAATTTTCAACAATGCATCAATTTCCTACAATTGGACCCTCAAACCATTAGGTTATCTCAACCCTAGACCTTCAAACGGTCTTGGGTTGTGCCCAAACGGTCTTGGGACCTTTTGGAGGAATCCCCAAACGATCTTGAGACCGTTTGGGTCCTTCAACCCAAAACTCAACAAGATCTATGTGTTAAATCAGCACTTTTTCACCCGATTAGGGTTCCATGTTGAAGTGCCTTCAACTCCCAATTGGTTAAGGATTAGACTTTGATTCTTTGCAGAGATGAAATTCAATATGTCAGGAACAGACCCTCAAATGGTCGTCCCTTGGTCAACGCCCTCAAACGGTCTTGAGACCGTTTCAATCCAAACGGTCTTGCAAGACCGTTTGGGAACAAACGGTCTTGAGACCGTTTGGACCCAAACGGTTTGCAACCGTTTGGACCAAAAGGGTCCAAGGTCGTTTGGAAAAGCAACATAGGGAATCACGCCCCTCATCTTCAACCTCTTGCAAGGTCGGTTTCTCCACTGGTTTGCTTGCAAACGTGCAAGAAAGAAGGGAGGTAGAAGGAGATATTGCTAAGGAAATTGCAAGAAGTAAAGCATGCATATAAAGCACAAGTTTAGAGTTATAAAACCCGCCTCAAGTTGATCCTAAAGCTCCAAGACTCTGAAGTACAAGCTCTAATGGCGTCCTTGAGCTCCCACAACTCGATCAGGGATGAAAACTCCAAGGAATCGAAGCTTTGGTTGGCTAGAACAAGAAGACTTAATCAAGCTAACCATAAAACCAACCTTAGAAGGTGCAAACCACCATGAATTCGAGCTAGACATGAGGTTTCTTACCTAGAGCAAGCTACTTCGTCTCCCTGTTATCCAGAGAAAGTCCTTGGCCGTTTGAGAAAGAAAGGAAGTGAATGGAACAGGTAAGGATCGTTTGCTCGTTTGCAAAAGAAAGGCTTTTATAGTTTTAGGCTATTTTCTAACATAAGGACCTTTCAAAGCCAAAATTCACATCTAAGTCCCTCCTTGCTCAGGGGCACGCCCAAGCCCATCTATTCTTATGCAAATCTTAGGAAAACTCAAGATCTAAGGGTATAGGAATCCAACCTTCAACTAGGGTACATACATGTTAGGGTTTTGTACCCATTTTAGGTGATTTCTACCACAAAGATCATTTTTCTTATCTGATTAGTGAATGATGTAATTCTTTCATCATTTCTACTCTAAGTGATGACAAGAGTCATAAAAGATGTTCTAGATGGTGAAAATTACATATTAGACCCCTCAATTTGGGTAAATTGCACTTTACCCCAAATTAGGGTTTCTGAGCCTGGGGATTGCTTCCACAGCTGCACCTTGGTGCTCAAGCTTGGGAAATCCCTCAAACTTCATCATAGACATCTTCATGATGTCTCAACATCAAGAGAACATCTTATCTTGTGAATTTTGCAAGTTCAACCCTTAAACTGGGTAATTTGCACATAGGTCCCTGCATACAACATAATGCTACAACTTTATGCAAAAGGAGCAAAAATATAAAAGTAAATGTCCCTGAGGGACTTAATTACATGCCAGGGAGTATTCACAAGTATATAATTACATATTTAAGCAAAACTTCCAGGGTTAGGTCATAACCCAGGTCAGGGGTGTTACAAATTCTTTACCCCTCAAAAGGATTTCGTCCCCGAAATCGATAAAGCATATTATAAGAAAAGAACAGGATATTTTCTTCTCATTTCATCTTCTAGTTCCCAAGTGGCTTCTTCAACACCACGATGGTTCCAGAGGACTTTTACAAGGCTTATATCCTTCTTCTTTAACTTTTTGGTTCTGTTATCGAGGATTGACACCGGTCCTTCCTCATACGTTATATCTTCATTCAACTCTACTTCCATAGGCTGTAGAACTGATTCAGTATCTGGGTGACATTTCCTCAGCATGGAAACGTGAAAGACAGGGTGCAGCTTCTGCAACTCCTGAGGTAACTCTAGTTTATAGGCCACCTTTCCAATTCTTTCAACAATTGCATAAGGTCCCATAAATCTAGGAGCTAACTTTCCTTTCTTACCAAAACGGAGGACTCCTTTCCAAGGTGAGACCTTGAGATACACTCTGTCTCCAACCTGGAATTCTAGGGGTCTACGACGTTTATCGGCATACGACTTCTGTCTATCTTGTGCAGTCTTAAGCTGTTGTTGTATAACTTTAATCTTTTCTGTAGTTTGCAGCACAAGATCAGGGCCTAACAACTGGTGTTCACCAGTTTCATACCAACACAAGGGTGATCTACAACGTCTACCATATAAGGCTTCATATGGTGCCATATCGATGCTATGCTGATAGCTATTGTTATAGGCAAACTCTATCAAGCTTAGGTGTAGATCCCAACTCCCGGTAAACTGGAGAGCACATGCTCTCAACAGATCTTCTAAGGTCTGTATAGTCCTTTCTGACTGTCCATCAGTCTGAGGATGAAAGGCTGTACTAAACCTTAGCTTGGTGCCTAGGGCTCTGTGTAACTGTTCCCAAAAGCGACTTGTAAACTGGGGACCTCTGTCAGAAACTATAGTGACAGGAACTCCGTGCAAACGCACTATCTCTTGAACATATATCTGGGATAACCTTTCAGCAGAATAGGTTGTTTTGACAGGTAAGAAATGTGCGGTCTTTGTCAACCTATCAACAACTACCCAAATGGAATCATGTCCTTTGTTTGTCCTGGGTAGGCCAACAACAAAGTCCATGGTCACATGGTCCCACTTCCACTGTGGTATGGGTAAGGGTTGCATTGTTCCTGCAGGTTTCTGGTGTTCAGCCTTAACCTGCTGACACACAGGACACCTCAGAACAAACTCAGCTACATCCTTCTTCATTCCAGGCCACCAATACATATCCTTCAAGTTTTGATACATCTTGGTGCTCCCTGGATGCATAGCATACATCGAAGAATGAGCTTCTTCCAGGACTAACTTCCTCAGGTTACCCACATCTGGCACTATCATCCTTCCATGATAGCATGCCACCTGGTCATCTGACTCATGAAAACCTTCTTGTTTCCCATCACCAAACTCGGATCTAATCTGCTGTACAAAAGCATCTACTTGTTGTGCCTCCTTTATCTGCTCTCTCAGGGTGGGTTTAATCTGCATCTCAGCTAACAGACCAGCTAACAATGATGCCTTCAACTGCACATTGTCTAGTCTTAAAGAGATAAGCATATCTCTTCTAGAGCATACTAAGGAACTTAGTTGTGCCCTATCCATGGTTGATGTTGCTGATTTCCTACTCAGGGCATCAGCAACCACATTGGCTTTGCCCGGATGGTAATCAATTGTACAATCGTAGTCCTTGATTAACTCCATCCAACGACGTTGCCTCATGTTGAGCTCATGCTGAGTGAAGATATACTTAAGGTTCTTGTGGTCTGTGAAAATCTGAAAAGTTTCTCCGTAGAGATAATGTCTCCAGATTTTCAAGGCATGGACCACAGCAGCTAACTCTAGATCGTGTGTCGGATAATTCTCCTCGTGTTTCTTAAGCTGTCGGGAAGCAAAAGAAATCACTTGTTTATCCTGCATTAACACACATCCAAGTCCATTCTTGGAGGCATCACAAAAGATTATATATTCCTTTCCTTGCTCAGGCAACACAAGCACAGGTGCACTTGTCAACCTCTCCTTCAGCAGCTGAAAAGACTGTTGACACTTATCACTCCAAACAAAAGGAACGTCTTTCCGGGTTAGCTTGGTCAAGGGTAAGGCTATAGAACTGAAATTCTTAATAAACCTTCGATAATAACCAGCTAACCCCAAGAAACTTCTAATCTCCGTCGGTGTCTTCGGTTGTTCCCACTGCAAAACAGACTCTATCTTTGCAGGGTCAACACGAATCCCCGAGGCAGAAACTACATGTCCAAGGAAGGATACTTCAGATAACCAAAACTCACACTTGCTGAACTTAGCGTATAGCTTATGTTCCCTTAGCAAGGTCAAGGTCTGGCGAAGGTGCTGCTCATGCTGCTGAGCATCCTTACTATAAATCAGTATGTCATCTATGAAGACGACAACACACTGATCAAGAAAAGGTCGAAAGACTCTATTCATGAGTTCCATGAATGCAGCTGGTGCATTGGTTAGTCCAAACGACATAACTGTGAACTCATAGTGACCATATCTCGTCCTAAAGGCAGACTTGGATATGTCACTTTCCTTAATGCGGATCTGATGATATCCAGACCTTAAGTCTATCTTGGAAAAGACTGTTGCACCATACTGGTCGAACAGATCATCAATCCTCGGCAAAGGATACTTATTCTTTATTGTTACCTTATTGAGTTGTCGGTAATCAATGCACAACCGCATCGATCCATCTTTCTTCTTAACAAACAAGACCGGAGCACCCCAAGGTGAGGTACTCGGTCGGATGAAACCCTTCTCAAGTAACTCTTGAAGTTGTTTCTTGAGTTCTGCCATCTCAGCAGGTGCCATCCTATACGGAGTCTGGGCTATGGGTTTCGTATCTGGGACCAAATTGATCTCAAAATCAATTTCCCGGGGTGGTGGTATACCAGGAAGTTCTTCGGGAAACACATCCTTGAATTCCCTGACTATCGGAACTTCAGCAGGGTTGGAACTCTCCTTGGTAACATCAACCACATGGGCTAAGAATGCATAGCATCCTTGCCTCATCAGCTTATCAGCAACCATAGCTGACACAAGACAGGTGGGCAGAATCTTTCTTTCACCTTGAAAGATCCATGTGTTGCTTTCATCAGCAAACACTGCCAGCTTGGACTCACAATCCAAGACAACTCGATACCTTTCCAAGGTATCCATCCCTAGGATTATATCAAATCCTTGCATATCAAGTGGTATAAGATCCACTTGAATGCGATTCTTAGAAAAGGAGAGTACGCAAGGAGAGCATACTTCCTTCAGAACAGCAGACCCACTCAACGGGGTTTCCAACAACAACTTATCTGCCCTATGACTAGTTGTCATATTGCAGTTACGAATCACTCTTCGAGTGATAAAAGAGTGCGTAGCACCCGGGTCAATCAAAACAGATACTACACAAGATTTAGACATATCAGAATATAAAAGTTCCATCTGACCTGTCACTACTTGTGGATTGACCACTGCCTCTGGTGGGTTCATAGCATAGAGCCTCGCCGTTGCCTGTTGTTGAGGTGGTGCTGATGATCCAGCTTGAGACGCTTGCCCGCGTCCTCGTCCTGTTCCTTGAGATTGTCCTCCTTGTGATCCCTGTTGTCCTTGTCTCGGAGGCTGTGTCACACTGACAGGCCTAGATCGGCAGTCCTTCCTCAAATGTCCCACCTTTCCACAGTTGTAACATCTTCTCTCTTGTGGTCCGGTAACAGACATTGAGGCAGAACTCTGTGTCTCCCGAGGTGGTTGTCCTCTTCCTCTACCTCTACTAGGAGACCACTGAGTCTGAGGACTAGATCTAAATGGTGGAGGGTTAGGTGCAGAGGATCTAGGCTGCTTAGAGTCCCTAGATGAAGAACCCTGGAACTGTGGATATCTTTTCTGAGTCTGTCTCTTCTCAACCACAGATCTCTCTATCCTTCGGACTGACTCAACGAAGGTAGAGAATCTTTTGCGGTTCTCTAAGGTAGACACAGGGGTAGACATGTCAGCATTCAACCCCCTCTCAAACCTTCTGATTCTCTCTTCCTCTGTGGCAGCCATATGCGGACAAAACCGCAATAGCTCCATGAACTTAGCTTCGTACTCGCTAATGTTCATCATTCCTTGTCTCAGTCTCTCAAACTGAGAGATCTTCTCGTCTAGGAAAGTCTTTGGGAAGTATCTATTAACAAACTCCCGCCGAAAATCTTCCCACGAGATCTCTACTCCAGGCCTCTTCTGCTCTTCCATGGTCCACCAGTGACCAGCACTTCCTTTGAGAAGATAGACAGCATGTCTAACCTTCTCAACTTCAGGGATGTTGAGGATTCGGAAAGCCTTCTCTAACTCAGTCAACCACAGATCTGCATCTGCGGGGTCAGCAGTCCCGTGGTACTCGGTAGCTCCGACACGACGTAGTCGCTCGAACGTCTTCCCGATACCTTGCCCTTCTGGCTGGACAGGTGCCCTAGGTGCAGGCATAGGCAACCTGTCGGTTATATGTGTCATGGCAGTCATGAACTGCCCGAACGTCATCTGGACTGCTGGATTACCCATGTCAGCTGGGTCAAACTGGGGTGGCTCTCTGGGTTGTTCTGGTACAGGATGCTCCACCTCTGGTACTCTTGCACCACCTTGAGGTGCACTGGCACTGCTCTCTTCCACATACTCATTATGTGGCTCAGACATCTTAAGTATCTTCTTCTCCTGAGGAGTAGAAGATTCTATTAAATAAGGAAGGAATACTAAAGATAGACTCGACTTCCTATGTCCTATGCCTCTGTAGACTCAGTGAACCTGGAGCTCTGATACCACTTAATTGTGGGCTCCGATCTCCAAACCACGAGTTAATCCCGATATAAACACATGCGGAAGCATTCGGTAAACATCGGAAGGCGAAAATCACGGGAAATTAAAACTTTCGAGATTAGAGCTTGAAACCACAAACCTTTTCCATAGAAAAAGGATTTAACTGTTTACAACTCAGACCAATTACTTCTTGAGTAATTACATGCAACATGCTTACAAAATTTTCTCAAGAATAAACCACAAAACATTCTAGGACCTGAGAGTACAGAGGACACTTAGGACTTTATTCTAACTACACCATGAAGCAGACTAGATCTCCACCTGAGATAACTACTGCTCCTGATGCTGCTGTTGCTGGGATTGATCACCTGAATTCTTATTCTTCCGTCTTCGACGACCACCTAAAAAGTAGAAGTCTACGGGGTGAGACAATTATACATAATTGCCCCAGCGAGAGTTATAACTCTCCACTAGGCTTTATAAGCAAAGCAGGAATAACTAAAGCATTAAAAGCCTTCAAGATATTCACTAGCAGTTTTATGATAAGCAGAGTTCAATCAATATTAACAATATGAGAACCTCCATGCTATTCAAGATAATATCAATCAAATAAGTCGTAGATAACCTTAACAGATATACTACGCTGTAGATTATGTTTTTCAAACATTATTGTTATGCCCTGTGGAGATGAGGTATACCACTCATACTCCAACTGATCACTGAGAAGTCGCATCAGTATCATACATAGGTCATTAAGAGAGCCGGATTCTTATGACCTCACCTTCCTCAGTCAGTTAGAGGATTGATTGTTTGACATCTGGCGGGATGTCTATGTAATAGCTCACCAGGGTACTCTGGTCCTTCACTATTTTTAGAGTTACAGTGGCATTCTGTACTCTCTTCGCTATCGGAAGATTTCTTGTTTATCTTTCACCGATACGGGGTTTGTGTCCTTTAGGGAGTGTAGAGATACATCTCACCTTTAGGACTTTGTGGTGGGGTCTGATGGACTACTAGAATCTACATCATCCACTCACCTTTTCTGTTATAGTGAAGGTATGACGGACTACAAGAATCTACATCAAATACCTACACTAGGATGTCAGGTTCTACACATCCATGTACCCCACATACTCAAAAGTATGTGCTCCAGGAGTTCCCTTAGGAAAACCTGTTTCACCATCATTTAGGCAACTGACAATGATGGATCTATGATCAGGGCTCTACATTTCACTTGATTAGTTAGGTACATTCAGTATTCCAATCATTATACAGTAACACAGCTATACATGAGAATACAAAATGTAGCAGGCCTAACTTGTCACAATTATCAGATATTCATCTCAAGTCATCTGTCAAGCATGACCTTGATAACATTTATGTCTCTTACAGCCCATAAATCACAAAGGATGTCACTCAGCAGTGCATCAAGATGGTTCACTATTCATAAAGCATAAGACATGCCTTCAATGAATATAACATGGTATTTCATACCTGGGTGTGACCATCATCTCATAACAACCTGCATGGTTAATTCAACAGATAATAGTAAACAATTCAGTAAAATAGGAATACATCCCTCAACTAGGGTTTCTCATGGAATCACCCTCAATTAGGGTTCCACATAGGATCACCCTCAATTAGGGTTCCACTCAATAACCCTTACAATTAGGGTTTACTATTCATCTTTTATGTCTTCACCCTAAAAATTAGGGTTTACTATTCACTCCAAGGTGATTTGTACTCATTACATTATTATGTAAGAGAAACTTTATCATTAGGACCCTTATTTATCATTAAGATCCATTAGATATCATAATTAGGGTTTCCATGACCTCACATAGGTGGGTCATTCCCTAATCATGCACATTCATGTGTAATTGAAGTATCTTACTAGAGTTTCCTCCTAAAAAGGGCACTTTCTCTCTCTAGGATACTTTCTCTTTCTAGAAACACTTTCTCTCTCCTCTCTCTAGTAGATGGTGGCAACACCATTCTAGTATTAGGTTGAGACAAGTCTCCATTGACTGATATGAGCCAAGGAATCAACATCATGTGATTAGGGTTTGGTTAGATTAGGATTTTACCCCTTTTGACCCCTCAAGGGTATTTTAGTAATTTGCCACATGATCACCATCATGGGTTAACTCACTAATCACATAGTCCCTTAATGACCTAGGTTACCATTAGGGTTTAGATTGAATCATCATTAAGCCATTTACACCATCAAACGGTTAGGCACAAATCACCACAAATCTCCAAGTGGTTTCCAACCTTCAAACGATCTCAACCATCCAAACGGTCTTGAGACCGTTTGATCCTCAAACGGTCTTGAGACCGTTTGGTCTCAAACGGTCTTGAGACCGTTTGGAGGTGAGGACCGTTTGGGAGGTTTGACTTCCAAACCGTTTGGAGCTTCAAACGGTTTGAGGTCGTTTGGACCAAACGACCTTGAGGTCGTTTGAGCCCAAACGGTCTTGAGGTCGTTTGAGCTCAAACGGTCTTGAGACCGTTTGGGTCCAAACGGTCTTGAGACCGTTTGGCCCAAATGGGCTCAAACCGTTTGGACCTCCAATGGGGTTCAATGGTCACCAAAGTTTATGGATGAGTGTGTTGAAGCCCTCAATTGGCTAAACCTATGCTAACCACTTATAAATTGAATCAATTAGGGTTAGCCTTAGCCACTTAGACACCCAATTGACCCTCAATTGCAAACCAATTATGGTTCAATCGTTCTCAATAGGATTTCAAATTGATTGGTCATCAATGTTCAACAGTGTGAATCAATTCAAGGTTGAACCTATCAATTGACCTCCAATTGGGCCCAAACTTGGCCCAAACGGTCTTAAGGTCGTTTGGACTTCATCCAAACGGTCTTGAGACCGTTTTCCCAAAGTTTGACCAAGATTCAAACCGTTTTGACTAAGGTTGAAGTCCAATTAGGTCAAAATCAGCAATTTTCAACAATGCATCAATTTCCTACAATTGGACCCTCAAACCATTAGGTTATCTCAACCCTAGACCTTCAAACGGTCTTGGGTTGTGCCCAAACGGTCTTGGGACCTTTTGGAGGAATCCCCAAACGATCTTGAGACCGTTTGGGTCCTTCAACCCAAAACTCAACAAGATCTATGTGTTAAATCAGCACTTTTTCACCCGATTAGGGTTCCATGTTGAAGTGCCTTCAACTCCCAATTGGTTAAGGATTAGACTTTGATTCTTTGCAGAGATGAAATTCAATATGTCAGGAACAGACCCTCAAATGGTCGTCCCTTGGTCAACGCCCTCAAACGGTCTTGAGACCGTTTCAATCCAAACGGTCTTGCAAGACCGTTTGGGAACAAACGGTCTTGAGACCGTTTGGACCCAAACGGTTTGCAACCGTTTGGACCAAAAGGGTCCAAGGTCGTTTGGAAAAGCAACATAGGGAATCACGCCCCTCATCTTCAACCTCTTGCAAGGTCGGTTTCTCCACTGGTTTGCTTGCAAACGTGCAAGAAAGAAGGGAGGTAGAAGGAGATATTGCTAAGGAAATTGCAAGAAGTAAAGCATGCATATAAAGCACAAGTTTAGAGTTATAAAACCCGCCTCAAGTTGATCCTAAAGCTCCAAGACTCTGAAGTCCAAGCTCTAATGGCGTGCTTGAGCTCCCACAACTCGATCAGGGATGAAAACTCCAAGGAATCGAAGCTTTGGTTGGCTAGAACAAGAAGACTTAATCAAGCTAACCATAAAACCAACCTTAGAAGGTGCAAACCACCATGAATTCGAGCTAGACATGAGGTTTCTTACCTAGAGCAAGCTACTTCGTCTCCCTGTTCTCCAGAGCAAGTCCTTGGCCGTTTGAGAAAGAAAGGAAGTGAATGGAACAGGGAAGGATCGTTTGCTCGTTTGCAAAAGAAAGGCTTTTATAGTTTTAGGCTATTTTCTAACATAAGGACCTTTCAAAGCCAAAATTCACATCTAAGTCCCTCCTTGCTCAGGGGCACGCCCAAGCCCATCTATTCTTATGCAAATCTTAGGAAAACTCAAGATCTAAGGGTATAGGAATCCAACCTTCAACTAGGGTACATACATGTTAGGGTTTTGTACCCATTTTAGGTGATTTCTACCACAAAGATCATTTTTCTTATCTGATTAGTGAATGATGTAACTCTTTCATCATTTCTACTCTAAGTGATGACAAGAGTCATAAAAGATGTTCTAGATGGTGAAAATTACATATTAGACCCCTCAATTTGGGTAAATTGCACTTTACCCCAAATTAGGGTTTCTGAGCCTGGGGATTGCTTCCACAGCTGCACCTTGGTGCTCAAGCTTGGGAAATCCCTCAAACTTCATCATAGACATCTTCATGATGTCTCAACATCAAGAGAACATCTTATCTTGTGAATTTTGCAATTTCAACCCTTAAACTGGGTAATTTGCACATAGGTCCCTGCATACAACATAATGCTACAACTTTATGCAAAAGGAACAAAAATATAAAAGTAAATGTCCCTGAGGGACTTAATTACATGCCAGGGAGTATTCACAAGTATATAATTACATATTTAAGCAAAACTTCCAGGGTTAGGTCATAACCCAGGTCAGGGGTGTTACACTGCCAGTCCTAGGAAACTACCTATCTCCATCGGTGTCTTAGGCTGTTCCCATTGCCGGACGAATTCTACTTTCTTAGGATCAACACGAATACCTGAAGCAGATATTACGTGTCTAAGAAAAGAAACTTCAGGAAACCAGAACTCACATTTGCTAAACTTAGCATACAACTTATGCTCTCTTAGCAGAGTCAAAGCTTGACGAAGATGCTGCTCATGTTGTTGAGCATCTCTACTATATATCAGGATGTCATCTATAAAGACGACTACACATAGATCAAGAAAAGGTCGAAAGATTCTATTCATGAGTTCCATAAATGCAGATGGTGCATTAGTTAGTCCAAACGACATAACTATGAACTCATAGTGACCATACCTTGTCCTAAAGGCGGACTTAAGTATGTCACCCTCCTTGATACGCAACTGATGGTATCCCGACCTCAGATCTATTTTAGAAAAGATAGTTGCACCACGCAACTGATCAAACAAGTCATCAATCCTTGGTAGAGGATACT
The DNA here is from genome assembly GCA_963693085.1 of Alisma plantago-aquatica. Lineage (NCBI taxonomy): Eukaryota > Viridiplantae > Streptophyta > Magnoliopsida > Alismatales > Alismataceae > Alisma > Alisma plantago-aquatica. Next base: position 1,395,913,457 of record OY856409.1, read on the forward strand.
TGTTCTTTATAGTTACTTTATTTAACTGCCTATAGTCGATGCATAAATGCATAGACCCATCCTTCTTCTTAACAAAGAGGACCAAAGCACCCCATGGTGAAGTACTTGGTCGGATAAAACCCTTCTCAAGAAACTCTTGCAGTTGTTTCTTGAGCTCTGCCATTTTAGCAGGTGCCATTCTATATGGCATTTGTGATATTGGTTGCATTCCCGGTATTAGATTTATCTCAAAATCAATCTCTCAGGGCGGTGGGACACCTGGAAGTTCCTCCGGAAATACATCTTTAAATTCCCTGACTACTGGGACTTCAGAAGGATGAGGGCTCTCCATTGTGGTATCTACCACATGAGCCAAGAATGCAAAGCATCCCTATCTCATCAACTTCTCAGCTACCATGGCTGACACTAAGCAAGTTGGAAGAATCTTTCTATCTCCCTGAAAGATCCATGTGTCACCATTGTCTGTGAACATAGCCTGCTTGGAATCACAATCTAAGACCACCTTATACTTCTCTAAGGTGTCCATTCAAAGAATTATATCGAAACCCTGCATCTCAAGTGGTATAAGATCCACTTGAATGCGATGTTCAGAAAAGGAAAGATTACAGTGAGAACGCACCTCCCACAACACTGTAGATCCCAACAAAGGTGTTTCTAACATCAAACTATCCGTTCTATGACTGACAATCATGTTGCAGTCATGAATCACTTCTCGAGTGATAAAAGAGTGTGTAGCACCCAGATCGATTAACACAAATACGAAGTAAGATAAAGACATATCAGTATAAAATAATTCCATCTGACCTATCACAACCCTAGGGTTGACAACTACATCAGGCTGATTCATTGCATAGAATCTAGTCATTGCTTGCTATTGATCTTGTGCTCGATTGTTGGATGTTGATGAACCGGCTTGGGATGCTTGTCCGCGTCCTCTAGCACCACTGCCAGATTGCTGCCTCTGAGAGCCCTGCTGACTCTGTCTCGGTTGCTGGGTTACATTCCTGACTTTCTCAGGACAGTCCCTCACCACATGGCCCTCTCTCCCACATCTATAACAGGTTACATTTCCCCTCTGAGGTCTGGGTGGTCATGTTACTGACATTGAGGCTGAGCTATGAGCTCCCTTCGGTGGTAAATGATGACCTCTACCCTTACTTGACGTCCATTGCGTCTGGGTATTGAACCTTGGTGGTGGTGTAGGCACAAAATACCTTGGTTTCTTAAAACTTCCAAAACTATGACCCTATAACTGTGGGTACTCTTTCTTACCCTTGGTCTGTTGCTTCTCAATCACAAACCTCTCTATTTGTCTTACAGACTCCACAAAAGTGGCAAACCTCTCCCGGTTCTCCAAAGCAGACATCGGAGTGGTCAATTCAGCATTCAGTCCCTTCTCGAATCGCCGAATTCTCTCCTCATCAATTGATACCATATGCAGACAGAACCTCTAAAGTTCCATGAATCTAGCTTCATATTTGCTAATGTTCATTTTCCCTTGCCTCAACCTCTTAAATTGAGAGATTTTCTCATCTAGATACATCTTGGGAAAGTATCTAGCGACAAATTCACACCAGAATTCATCCCATCCGATCACGACTCCAGGTCTTTTGCCCTCCTCGATGGTCCACCAGTGGCCAGCACTCCCTTTTAGGAGATATACAACATGCCTTACCTTCTCATCATCAGGAATCATGAGGATGATGAAGGCTTTCTCCAGTTCAGTCAACCATAGGTCAACATCTGCTGGATCGACTGTACCATCATACTCTAAGACTCCTACCCTCCTAAGTCGTACACAGGTCTTGCTGGCTCCATGTCTTTCATCATGGATTGGTGCCCTTGGTGCAGGTAGTGGCATCCTGCCCGTCATGTGAGTCATCGCTGCTATGAACTGTCCAAACATAGCCTGGAAAGCTGGGTTCCCCTCATCAGCTAGGTTGAACTGGGGTTGATCAAGTACAGGCTCCTCCCTATCTTGATCTCTTGCACCTCCTCCTGGTGCAGCAATGCTGCTCTCAGCAGCATGTTCATCGTGTGATCCAGACATCTTTAGTTCTTCTTCTCCTCCTATATGAGCAGAAGACACCATCAGACAGACTGGAAGACACTAGAACAGACTCAACAACCTTAATCCTATGTCTCTGTAGACTCAGCGAACCTAGAGCTCTGATACGACTAATTTGTGGCGTCCAACTCGCAAAAACAAGATTAACTAAAGCAGAAGCGATTTATTAGCAGCGGATTACTGAAAATCACAAAAAATTAAAACCATTTACACAGAGATTCATTCATAGGAAAACTCTTTAAACAAGAACCAAAGTATTAAAATTACATACTGGTCCACATTTTACATTCCATGTACCATCTCTTTCTTGAGACATTTATATACATCACTTTCCTTGATAAAAGCACAAGTAACAGAATTCTCGAGGCTTCATGCCAAAATCTCAGATCTATTATAAAAACACTATCACTGACTCCTAGGACCTGAGAGTATAGAGACGACACATAGGACTTTATGTACAGAGCCTAACAACCAGTATCCCCACCTGGGATATTACTATTGTCCTTGTTGTTGCTGCAGTTGCTCTTCCCCTTCAGTAGGGTTTCTGCTTCTTTGTCTGCGTCTACCTAAAAATGTTGGATCCCACGGGGGTGAGCCAATTATAAAAATTGTCCCAGCGGGAGATATAACTCTCTGCCAAAACATTATCATTGCAGTTTAAAAGAAATAAACTGAGTAGTGGGATAATATAATTAGTAGCAGCTGAATCAACTTCTATGCAGATTAGAGCAACATTCTTATTCAAGTATTTCAACTTTAACTTGATAAAGTAGCCTGTCTCTTATTCAATATAGAATTGAAGAACATAACTGACTTTTATGTATCAAGGACATGCTAAGCAGTATAACATCAACTAGTGGTTCTCGTATTTCAATCTTATGCAAATACACTGCACGGCTGATTATATTTTTCAAACATATTTTAGCTCTGAGGAGATGAGGTATACCACTCATACTCCAACCGACCATTTCTAGAATCGAAATTGGTACCATAATTAGGTCAATGGAAGAGCCGGACTCCCATGACCTCCCACATCCCGGTCAGTACGGGACCACAAGCAGGACTTATGTTAACTGCTCAAATTAGCTTTTCCAGGGTATACTGGAACTTCACTATAGAGTTACAACATCAACTGCACTCTCATCGGCAATCGAGAGAATTAATGGTCATCTCCATCGACCCGACATTAAATATCCTTGGGAGATTAATGATACATCCATCCCAACCATCGGGAGATTTGCGATACATCCATCCCGACACATGAAGGATTGAGAGGTTTGATGTTTACCTTCCCTCAATCTTTCCACAAGGACGTAAGGATATTTTCGCCCATTTACCCCCACATATTCAGAATATGCAAACTCTAGGAAATCCCATAGGAAAACCTGTTTCACCATGACCAACTTCTGAAGATGATGGATCTATGGTCAGAGCAAGATATGAACAGATTTCACTTGATTAATTAAGTACATTTTCATATTCTTTTGGCATCAACCAAGTTCTCAAACATAATTTATTATGATAATGCTATAAAGAAACATGTACTATTTTCATCAACTACTTAACAGTCTTTAAAAGATATTGGGAACTCAGTCCCTCATTTCAATATTGGAAATTCTCATCCCTTCACAATCTCATCACCATAATCATATGGCTCTGGGTAATTAAGCCCTTGACTCATCATTGAGCATTGTTACCACTTTTCCAGGTAACTATCACCTTCAGGTCAACTGACCAAGGCAAACATGATACTTGCTATTACCAGCATCACACATGGTACTTGAGGCCCATTAACTCTCTTGTTACCTCTTACCAGGCAACAAGGTATATTATGGCACACAAGGCCCAAACACAATAGTGAATTAAACATCATAGCTCATACCTGGCCATGATCATCAATTTCAACATACCTGCATGGTTAGCACAAATGATAACAGTGATATCCATTGCTTGTCAGTACCATGTACAACAAGTATGAATTCACTATTCATGGGTAGCACCACTATTCCCTTACTAGGGTTAGGGTTTCCCATTTCATGTCATATCTTTTGAGAATAAACATCCCTTCACCCATATCAGGGTTATGGTTTATCACCATATTGCCCAAGATTAGGGTTTATTAAGCATTACATAGTATTACCCTGGATTTGAGCTCCACATCACATCAAACATCAGGGTTTCTCATGAAACCATTCTTAGTTAGGGATTTCACATAAATTTCACCCTAGAATAGGGTTTACATCAATACTCCACAATTAGGGTTTACTATTCATCCTAATTAGGGTTTTATGTTCATTACTCATAATTAGGGTTTACTATTCATCCCAATTAGGGTTTTGCATCACATTACCCTAAATTGGGTTTTCACATATCAACACCCTGGATTAGGGTTACCTCCATACCCTGGATTAGGGTTTCAATTATAATTGCCCTAAATTAGGGTTTGGGTTCAACAACCTTGTCAATTAGGGTTTATGCTCATGATTAGGGTTTCATGATTTCTTCACTTAAGGATCATACCCTTAATCACCCCATGAATCATATTCATGTATGAATTCTATTCTTTCATCCTATCACTTGATTAGGGTTTATATTTGCCTTTTAATCAAGTACATACAACTATGATTGTCATAGTGTACAAGATATTGTTCTTATAAGCAATCAGGGTTCATTCCTCAAATGGCACTAATCACTTAAGTACTTTTAGGGTTTCAAACTTTGTACTTTCATTGATTATCATCACTATCAATCATTGGATCATTAGAATAATCATCATATTCAATTACCAAGTGATTAAACCCCATTCAACCTTCATTCGGTTTTGAGGTTTCATCACCAAACGGTTTTGAAACCATTTTCCCTCAAACGGTTTTGAAACCGTTTGACCCCAAACGGTTTCAAGACCATTTGGGCCAAATTAGTCCCAAAACCGCAAGGGTTCTTAGGCACATTCATCAATCCAATCAAATGTAATTGCATCATTGAATTGACTATTGATTATACAATTGAAGGATTCATCAATCAACACCATTAGATCTTTATCCAATTGTCAAGGATTAATCACTAACCCTCCAAATGGTTTTGAAACCATTTGGTCCCAAACGGTTTCAAGTCCGTTTGGGCTCAAACGGTTTCAAAACCGTTTGACCCAATTTGTCTTGAAATCGTTAGGACCAATCAAGGATTCTTCAATCAACTTGATTAGGGTTTCCAATTGAAGGATTTTACACACATTGAATCAATCAATCGGATCCATTATATCATCATCCAACACAAACTTAGGTTCAGACCTCAAACAGTCAACTAAACCAAACGGTCAACCCTCTCATGTGGTTTGGAGTCCAAGTCACCAAACGGTTTGCAAACCGTTTGGTCTCAAACGGTTTGGTGAAACCGTTTGGACCAAAGGTCCAAGACCGTTTGCCCTTGTTCTTGATTGAGGTGTGTGCTTGTGAACAGGTTATCATCTTCAACCTTCAAACTCACGAAATCTACTGCCATTTCCATGGCAACTCCATCAATCAAACAAAGGAATTGTAAGAATAACAATTAAATCATTTGAATTGAGTAAAATCGAATTCAATGACAATGATTAAGGGTTCAAGTTATATAACCCGCCTTCTAATCTGATACCAAGCTCCAAGATTCACGGTTCCAATGATGGATGAAGCTCTAGCAACCTCCCAAGGTCCGTTTTCAAGCTTTTGGAGTGAAAGGATCGGCTAGGGTTGAAGATGGAGTGAAGAAATGAAGAAATTATGCATTGTTTTGTGATTTCCACCATGAAATCCAGAAGAACGAAGGTCAAGGACTTACCAACAGGTTGGGGGCGTCCTTACTTCTGTTCCTAGCTCCCTTAGTCATTTTTTCAAGCAAGAAGAAGAAAGGAATCCAAAAAAGTCCTTGGTTGAGTGTAAATGGGTTCTTTTATAAGAAAATCAAATGAAAGAGAAAATGTTTTATAAAAATCTTTTAATTCCAAAATTGTTGCCACCACTTCCCTCTTGGTTTCTTGCATGCAAAGGAAACTCTATCCCCACCGAGTTCCCTTCCATTATCCATGAAGGGAAAAGAAATTAAGCACCTTAACCCTTATAATAGTAATATCCATATTTGAGTGGAAATTCTTTTTCTTATAATAAGGTGAGTGAAGTTTTCACCTCCTTGGGATATTTCATGGTCCTTGCAAAGCTCAAAGATGTACACACACATCTGAATCCAACCATTTTAATTTTGGTTGAAGGCCCTTCAATTATTTTATTTGTTTTTGTATTAAATTGAATTAGAGTTTCAATCATGCTTAAATCTTGATTATTTTAATATCAAGATTCTCTCTCCTTCAAAGAGATACAAATGAGATGCCCCTCTCATTTTATTTACTCCACTTGATTCCAAGAGACATTAGGGACCTTTTTGAAATGCTATATTACATATTGCACCCTAGATTTTGGGTAAATTGCACATTACACCAAAACTAGGTTTTCATGCACAAACATTGCTTTATCAGCTCTTTCTTGGTATTCAGGCTATCACAAGCCATACCTCTGCATAATCATCACTCTCATGATGCTTCAACACATGAGGAACATATTATAATGCACAATTTGCAAATACACCCCTCAACTTGGGTAATTTGGACTTTAGTCCAAAATAATCAAAACATTGATTTCAACAATATTCAAAAAGGTCTAAAATTGCAATATAAGTTCCTCTTGAGCCTTAATTGTCTTTCAAAAGATAAGAGCAAGCATGTAATTACTTTTATTAAGCAAAACACCTAGGGTTAAAATATAACCCAGGTCAGGGATGTTACAATTTTGGACGACACTCTTATCATCTTGACACTTTTTGTAATATGAGAATCCATTTATGTCAAACCCTTCATAAGACATAACATTCAATTTTGGTTTAAATGTGAGGCATTTGATAGTTTCAGTAAGATTATCTGGTGTTTGAGATAGTTGGTGTAAGACTTTATCTTCAAACCACTTAATGAATGTCTTGTTATGCTCTCTAGCAAGCCACATTGAATTGGCTTGAGGATATTGTCTCTTGATGAAATTGGTATGTTCCTCAATATAAACACTCACTTTTTCGATGTTGAGTAAAATATACAAGTGACCTTGTTCCAACTATTCACGGCTGATTACTTTCATCCGTGATCCCTAAATTCCTTTGCCAAAATGCTCCTCAATATTCTTGTCATTAACATGAGCGTCATTAGCACTCAAAAAGTCATTGCAAAAATTCATAACCTCTCTCGCCACATAACCCTCAATAATACTCCCTTCAGGCCGATAACAGTTTTGAACATCACCTTTAAGAATGCTCATGTATCGTTCAAAGGTATACATCCAATGCAAGAAAACTGGTCCCAATATTTTCACTTCCCTAGTCAAGTGGACAACAAGATGTACCATGATATCAAAGAACAAAGGAGGAAAATACATCTCAAGCTGACATAGGGTAACAACCACTTCTCTTTGCAATTTATCGAGAGTATCAGGGTCAATAACTTTGCTGCACAGACTGTTGAAAAAGAAACAAAGTCTGATGATTGCAAACCTGACATGCTTTGGCAATATAGATCGAATTTCCATGGGAAATATTTGTCGCATTAGAGTGTGACAATCATGATATTTAAGACCTATCAACTTCAGATCTTTCATTGATACCAATGTACGAATATTGGATGCATAACCTTGTGGCACCTTAACATTTACCAAGCATTCACACAAAGCTTTCTTCTCCTTTCTTGACAACGTGTAACAAGCAGGTAAGTATGTTCTCCGATCGCTACTCACTACTTCTGTTAATTATGTCCTTATTCCCATTTCACGTAGGTCCATTCTGGATTTTATCCCATTTTAGTCTTACCTGGTATATTCAATAGAGTACCGATGACGCTATCACAGCCATTTTTCTCAACGTGCATGACATCAATACAATGCCTGACTGCCAAAGAACTCCAATAATGAAGATCCCAAAATATTGACTTCTTCTTGAATAAAGATTTGTCACTCCGTGCGGCCATTGTACATTGTCATCTCTAACCAAATTCATTCGCAAAGTCTATTACTCTTTCATAAACATCCTCCCCTGGTATAGGTTTAGGTGCACTCCGTTCCTCATTCCGTCCATTGAATGCTTTGCGCAACCTACGATACAGATGAAATTTTGGAAGAAACCTTCAATGACCAAGATATACAGTCTTACCACCGTGTTTTAGTCATATTGAATCAGTGTTCTCATCACATATAGGACACACTTTAGATCCTTTGACACTATATCCAGACAAATTCCCATATGCTAGAAAGTCATTCACAGTGCAAAACAACATAGCGTGCAAACGAAATGTCTCTCTTTGTGAAACATCATAGGTCATCACATATTAACCCCAGAGTTTCTTCAAGTCATCAATCAGAGGTTCAAGATAAACGTCGATATCATTTCCAGGTTGTTTAGGGCCCGATATCAACAATGACAACATAACATACTTATTTTTGATACACAACCAGGGAGGAAGATTGTATATAACAAGCATAACTGGCCAAGTGCTATGTTGGCTGCTCAATGTCCCATACGGATTCATCCCATCTGTACAAAGCCCAAGTCTTAGATTCTTGACTTCTTCACCGAATTCAGGGTACAATAAATCAATCTTCTTCCACTGTGGGGAATCAGACGCATGTCGTAGGATCCCATCATCATTTTTCTTAACATCTGCATGACACCTCAAATTATTCACATCTATCAGATTGACAAACAAGCGTTGAAACCATGGTATTATAGGTAGATACCACATCACCTTGGTAGGAGAACCCGTTTTGGACTCCCCCGAAGTCGTCAATTTATACCTTGACGCACCACATTTGGAATAATCTTTTAAATCCACATAGTCCTTTTGAAATAATACACAATCATTCAGGCATGTGTGTATATTCTTGGCCTCCATTCCCATTGGGCACAACAATTTCTTTCACCGGTATGTTGAGATTGGCAGCTCGTTTCCTTCAGGAAGAATTTCTTTCAACAAAGTCAACAATGACGTGAAGCTTTTGTCACTCCATCTATTATTAGCTTTCAACTTATACAATCTCAACACAACACTAAGCTTTGTAAATTTACAACCTATGTATAACGGTATCTCAGCATCATGCACAATGTTTCTAAACATGGGAGGTGGATTGGTGTGCTCTACCCCACAACTATCCAGCATCACATCAACGATGTCTGCTGGAACTGGTTCGTTCACATCTACGTCATCGGATGGAATTTCTTCTTCCACACAAGCACTGCTATCGACATCCACCAATTTTAAGTTTGAAATCTCTCTATGCCAGTTCCATTATGTATAGCCTTGTACAATCCCATTGCACATGACATGACTTTTGATTTTGTCACCAGTGCTGACGTTCAAGTTGTTACCGCAATGCCTACATGGACAGTAGAACCTATCTTCTGGTTGTTTCCTATGTTCCTCGGCAAATCTAATAAACTGATCAAGACCAGAAATAAACTTTGGGGTGCAGCGAATTGGAATGGACATCCATGATCTATCCATTCTATGATCAAAGAGAAAACAAGTATATATTAGAACAAGATTAGGGTCTAGGGTTAAAATATTAGGGTTTATGGTTAAAAATTTAGGGTTCAAGGTCTTATATATAATACATGTGTACCACCTATCCCGTTCTTGAACACCTAATCTCACTAGTAAGTGTATAATGTGTATTGGGTTTTCAAGAAAATTTCGGCAGCATTTCCCCGTTGTTCTCCAAGTACATATGTACTTAGAGAACAAACGGGGAAATGCTATTGAAATTTTCTTGAAAACCAAATACACATTATATACTTACATCCTAAGTGAGATTAGGTGTTCAAGAATAGTCCCAAACTGGGGACTATCCAAGATTTACTCCTAATGAGTAAATCTTGGACGGGTTTCTAGGCCAACAAATACACGTGCTGTCATTCTTATATATATAGAGAGAGAAAGTACTCTATCATTATAATAATCATACAAGAGGCTATGTACCATCATCTCTTACTTGAATTAGGGTTAGGTTAAGAATTATAACTGATCTTTTCATATATGATTAGAAACTCTTGATGAATAATTGAAGTTTTTATATTATTAATATTATTCATGCTGATTTAGTGTTTTGAAACCATGGACATCTTACTATGACCTTAATGCTAGTAATATGATCTAGGTATCATGGATAACCTAATATGCTTAAGATGATGAATAAGGTTTCACCTAATATGCATAACTAAAGGTTGTAATCTTAAAAACAATGATATGATGGAATTAGGGTTTGTAACCCTAACTCCTAGTTCAAACACAAGACAACCCTAATTACTTTGGTCAATTTAAGTAAAACTATGTTCATATAAAATGTCTTATGATGATCCATCAAACTATTATCATGGATTCATATCATTATCATCATGCCATATAATTAATTGAATCATGAGCAAACCATATTAATAAGTAATGAACTAATGTATATGTTAAAAAGTAACCTAGGAATTTCCAAGAAGAAGGTTGCCGATGCTACTGCAATAAATAAAAAAGAAAGTTACCTAGGAATTTACAAGAATAAAGTTACCTAGGAATTATTCTTGCTAGCTAATAAAACAATCTTAATGCTAGTAATATGATCAAAACCAAGGAGGCCCAAGTTGCTAGCAAGTGCAGCCATGTGGTGATGGTCCCTTTAATTTGAGTTAACATCACCTCAACCGTGTCCAAAATGATGGAAGAGAAAAAAATAGTGATGTGTAGTGATCATTCATCTGACCATCAGTTTGTATTAGTACATGTTTAAGGGATAAACAAAGCTAGGTCATGGGGGGGCTGACCTTGGGCGGCGGCGACGACCTTGGGGCTGACCTTGGGCGGCGGAGGGCAGGGAGCAGGCGGAGGAGGACCGAGCAGGTCACAGTTGCGATTTTAAGCGGCGGTGAGCAGGGATCGAGCTGGCGAGCACAACACCGGGGGTGGAAAGAAGGGAGAAGGGCGGTGGCAACATTGATCAAGGAGAAGGAGCGGCACGACGGCGGCAAGCAGGGAGCAGTAGTGACGGTGAGCGGCGGCAGGAATCGCGCAAATCGCCAGACCTAAGCGGAGGGTAATGAAACAGAGAGAAAGGGGAAGAGTCTTCTTCACGCGGGTGCTATTATTTTAACAATAGGTGTCCGTTATTAAAAACAACTAATGCTGATAACAATAGGTGTCAATCACCACAAATGAACTGACACCTATGTTCAATGATAGTCATCGGTTTCAACTAGCAAAACCGATGTCTATCTACATATTCCGACAAAAAAATGTTCTTGAATTTTGACCATAGTCGTCGGTTGACGTAGAAAACTGACGCCAAAGGGGGGGTGAAAATTTTCACGGGGACAACGCGCGAAAAAACTCCAGCGTCAGTTATTGCAAGAACACCGACAATAAAAATGGGCCCAATTTCTGTCTCGTGAAAAACCTTTAGTCTCCGGTTAATTAGTTAATAACCGACGCCGTATGTTAAATTTTGGAGGTATTTTTTTTTCACTGCAAAATTTAGATTTGGCGGTCGATTTTAGGTGTCGGTTGGTAGTTGAGGAACCAACGCTGAATAAAAAGTGATACCCATGTCTAGCCACTCTTCACAGATAGATGTCAGTTTGTGTATTCAACCGACGTTGTATGGTTTAGGCGTCAGTTTCTTGTATACAACGGACGCCTGTAAATGTGATTTTATAAGTCATTTCTGTAGTAGTGTTTCTATTGTACTTCAACAAAATGTTTTGTGTAGAGAATTACATAAGAGTAGGAGAAAAACTAAGATCTTGGAACTTAGGTGAAATAAATAAAATGTAAAAAGAGGAAGATACTATTAAACTAAAAAATATAGGATTTAAACCTACAGAAAGCAGCACTATATAAAGCTTTAGGAACTTATATATTCTCTGATTAATTTAATTAAATAATATGTTCTTACGATACAAACTGACAAAAGGTTGAAGGTTAATTACATAGAATACGGTCGTGAAGTGTAATGTTGCACACCATGCTATTTCTAGTCCTACTTGTGAAGGTTTGTTTTCTAATTTTTTTATGGACACAATATGGTTGGTAGTTTCTATAATGACATCACTTTTCATCATCTACCAGTCAAGGAAAGACCAAAAGTTGAGATTCATTACCTAAAATTCCTAAGAATCTAGATTTAATCAAATAATTGATATAACAAAAGGGAATAGAGACTAAAGTAGAGATGAGCAATATGGGACTAAACTACTGAAGTAAAAACATAAGTGGGCCACATGCTATGCACATGACACATAACGAAACACAACATGACACAACATTTCTCTATACTCCCCCTCAAGCTGGAGCGTAGATGTTGAACATGCCCAACTTGTCAACTAGAGTATGAAAATGAGCTTTAGGAAGTATCTTGGTGAAGATGTTCGCAACTTGTTTTTTAGTGCTGAGATATGGAGTGTAAATCTAGCTAGAAAGGACTATTTCTCAAACAAAGTGACAGTCGACCTCAATATTTTTAGTCCGCTCATGAAAAGTGGGGTTGCTCGGAATAAAAATGGAGGTATTATTGTCACAAAACATTGGTATAGGGCTAGAATAGAATATATCAAACTCCTGGAGGAGACTCTGGACCCACAGAAGTTTGCATGCAGTATGAGCCATAGCTCGGTATTCTACCTCTACACTGGATCTGGAGACAACAATATGTTTTTTTCTTTGTCTAGGGAACAAGATTTCCTCCCACAAATGTATAATATCTTGATTGTGACTTATGATCAGAACAACTTCCTACATAGTTAGAGTCTGAGAAACCAGATAGATTGTAGTGGCCATGCTTCTTATACAACAAGTCATTTCCTAGAGATCTTTTAAGATACCACAAAATGTGACATATAGCATCCCAATGAAAATGTCAGGGTTTATCAAGAAACCTACTGATGAATCCGATAGAAATAGTGAGGTCAGCTCTTGTGACCGTCAGATAGATAAGTTTGTCTATCAACCTTCTAAACTGGTGATGATCAACATAGGGAGGAGAATTTTCATCGTCCCAATCCATATTTGGGTCAAGGGGAGTGTTGGCTAGTTTGTAGCCCAGCATACCAGTTTCATGCAAGAGATCAAGTACATATTTTCTTTGAGAGTGATACAACCCTATAGATGATTCGGAAACCTTAATGCCTAAGAAATGCCTCAGCTTTCCAAGATCTTTAGTGACAAAATATTTTTCTAAGTAGGTTTTAGTTGCATGTATACCCAAAGTATCAATGCCAGATAAAATAATATCGTCAACATAAACAATAAGAATGACAAGTCCAACCACTATTTTGTGGATAAAGATTGAGTGATCAGAGTGAGAGCGACGGAAGGAAAAATTTACTAAGATCTGACTGAGCTTGTCGAACCAAGCACGTGGGCTCTGATTGAGACCGTAGATGTCCTTTTTTAGTTTATAGACCTTAAAGGTAGACTCCCCCTGAGCAACAAAATTGGGTAGATGCTCCATGTATACTTCCTCCTGTACATATCCATAAAGAAATGCATTTTTAACATCTAACTAAAAGAGAGACCAGTCTTTATTAACAACAATAGAAATTAGAATTCGAATAGAATTTAATCATGCAACATGAGAGAAGGTCTTAAAATTGTCAACACCATATGTCTGCATGTAACCTTTTGCAACAAGTCAAACTTTTAGGCGTTCAATTGTACCATCAGGTTGATACTTAATGGTGAAGACCCAGCGGTAGCCAACAATAGGGAACGAAGAAGGGCGATCCACAAGTTCCCATGTCTTGCGATCATAGAGTGCCTACATTTCCTGATCTATTGCCTATTTCCATGAAGGAAATAACTAGAGCCTCTGCAGTAGTCTTTGGAATAGTGACAACAGAAATCGCAGAAGTAAAGCATGCAAAACTGTTATGCAGATTGGCATAAGAGAAATCGTAACTGATAGGATGTTTAGTGTAGGAGCGAACACCTTTGTGTAGGTTGATAGGAAGGTGCAAGTCACAAGTTACCTTAGTGTTTATTTGATCATCCACAGACAGAGGATTTGGTTGGGGAGGGGCCATGGAAGGAGCGCTTGTCTTTGGTCATCATTTGTACACTTGCAAAGGACGATCTTCAGGCTGGTTAGAGGAAGGTAAGTCCTCAACAATATCTGATAGAGGCATGGAAGCCAACATATCATTGGATAGTGTTGCTCCATCATCATAGAAATAGGGCATAAGCTAAAAAAAGATCACATCCGCACTAACAAATCATTGTTTTCGTACTAGATCAAAGCAGTGGTAACCTTTTTGGGTTCTAGAATAACCCAAAAAGATGCATTTAGTGGAGCGAGGGGCAAGTTTTGTCATTTTTGGGCATACATTTTTAACAAAGGAAGTACACCCAAAAATTTGAGGAGGGACAGAGAATAGAGGTGCATTAGGAAACAAAATGGAGTAAGGGATATGATTATGTAAAATAGATACAATAGCATGTCGTAGAAGTCGCCTCAGGCCAAAATCGGTGAGGGACTTTATAATGAATAAGAAGAGTGCGAGCAACCTCTAATAAGTGGTGATTTTTCTGTTCAACAACCCCATTCTATTGTGGAGTATAAGGGCAAGTGGTTTGATGGATAGTGCCACGATTAGAACAAAAAGATGTGACAGACTTTTGCATAAATTATAGGGCATTATTGGTACAAAAAATTTTAATGGATTTATTGGACTGGATCTGTATTTTAGAAAAGAAGATACATATATTTTCCAAAATGGTGCCATGATCTTTGAGCAAACACAACCAAGTAGTACAAGAATACTCATCAATACAAGTCAGAAAATATTTAAAACCAGATTGACTCGAAATAAAACATGGACCCCAGATGTCTGCCTGAACAATATCTAAAATTTCCTTAGAAACAATTTCTTTTGTAGTAGGAAAATAGACCACGTTTGTTTTCCCAAAACACAAGATGCACAAGAAAAAGTATTTTTAGATAATGCAGGAAATAAATGCTTCAATTTTGTAGCCGACGGATGACTCAACTAGAAGTTCCACTGAAGTCCTGTGACTGATGTAGACAGAAGAGCAAAAGCTGTAGGCGGTCCATCCAAATAGTATACTCCATCTGGTCCTTCATGGCCCAAACCAATCCTCATCTATGTGAGGAGATCCTTAAAACACAACTAGAGGGATCAAATTTAATGGAGCACTGAAGTTGTTTTACAATTTTACTGACAGATAATAAATTAACAGGAAATTATGGTATGTATAAAATAGATTTGAGATTCAGCTTTCAAGATAGAGGAACAATGACAATGCCATGAGCAGGAGTCTTAGATCCATTTGCAACAATGACAAATGGAATATTAGAGGTTTTATTTAGAGCAGAAAATAATTGGATGTCTCTAGCCATATGAACAGATGCACCAGAATCAATGCACCATTTATTATTACCAACAGAAGGAGAAGCAAGCATGGCAGAGGAACCAACAATAGATTTCGAAGGTATCTGAGTCATGCACTCCTAGAAAAACTTCTCAAACTCTGAGTGAAGCCATTCAGTAGTCAGCGGAGCATCCGATTGGTCAGATACAACATCAGTGGCAGTTTCTGTAGAGGCCTAGTTAGCCAGACTGGTTTTCTGTGCTTAATCCAACACCTATCTTCATTGTGATTATCATGACTACACTAGTTGCAAAAGTGAGGGCTAGTAGCTTGACCTCATCCAGAAGCAGTATAGGAGCCTCATCCACTAGTGGGAAGTAGATGTACGCCACAACAACAACCTCAACCGCAGCCACGTCCAGGCTCAGCAGTGCGAGCAACTAGAGTGGGATGCTCAATAACAAGATTGTAGGTTGTGGATGGTAGTCGTTGAACTCTCTTGAGGACGTCTCTAAGAGTAGGCAGAGGGTCACTCGACATAATTTGATTGACCACACTGGAGAAGGAAGTAGGAAGGGCATGCAAAAATTGAACCAGTTGTAGTTCATTGTGCTACTTATGGGCTTCTTTTATGTTAGTTGTCAAAGGATGGTAGATTTCATACTCATTCTAGAGAGTAGATCACTGGTTGTAGAAGTCCTTGATGGAAGCATCATAAGAAAACTCCTTCTTGTCTAGGTTTTTGAAAATTTCACAAATACGTTTCAGATTTTGTTGATGGGAGTAAAAATGGGAAAGATGGTCCCACATTGCCATAACATCATGAAGGCATAACAAGGATTGACTGATCCACGTCTCGGTGCTATTAAGAAGCCAGTACATAACACCAGAGTCATCTTTGGACCATTGTGCATAAGTTTTCTTGCTTTTTTCATCAGCAGTAGCAGTAGGGACAACAAGAGAATCAGTAGTAAGATGTGAGTACCAGCCTTCGGCCTTGACATAGAGGACGAAGGATGCTGACCAAAGATGGTAATTAGAGACATCAAGCTTTATGGTGGTAACACACAGAGAATGAGGAGGCTCAACCGAGGCCATGATGAGCAGAGGTGGGGTAGTAGTGAAGAGGCAACACAATAGCAACATGTAGTGGATAAAGAACCTGCTATGGGGCAGTAGAAGCAGCAGGGATCTGACACATCAGATCAGAAAAGACCTATGTCAGGCAGATAGACTAATAAAGGAACCTACGCCTTCATGAGAAAGATCAATATTGCATCATGAGGCGCATACAGATAACCAACCGAAGAGATATGCCTCTCAATGTGGGATGGCTATGGCTGTCCGGAAGGTTGCACGTACGAAAAAAACGTAAGAGGAATCATGAGAGGAGGAGGACAACAATGCAGTGGTGGAGGGAGGAGGAGGGGTGGCGGTGGGTGGAGGAAGGAGGAGGGGGTGACGACGTCTGGTGGAGGAAGAAGGAGGGGTGGCAGCGGGTGGAGGGATGAGGAGGGGCAGCGGCTGGTGGAGGGAGGAGGAGGGGCAGTGGCAGGGTGAGAGGGTGGTGTGAGAGGCTATAGAAAGGGAGGGTGGAGGGGATGCCAGTGGTGGGGTGGGTGGGCAACGATGGGGGGACGGGGGTTGAAGGCCTAGGTCATAGGGGTAGGGTGGGAAAAAGGCATTCAGGGAACCAGACCTGCTCTTGATACCATATAGAGAAACTGGAAATTGCTTATTGAATGAATTAACCAGTGTACAATATAGTCTCTTATATAACAAAAGGGAATAGAGACTAAAGAAAATATGAGAAATATGGGACTAAACTATTGAAGTAAAAACATAAGTGAGGCACATACTATGCACACGACACTAAAAAAAACACAACATAACACAACATATCTCTATAGTAAAAAATAATTTCTATTGATTTAAATATTGTTTAGAAGGTGCTCCACAAAGGATTTATATTAATTTCTATAATCAAACTATACACAAGAGAAGAATTATCTATATAATCCTCCTTAAAATTTAACTTTAATGTCTTCAAGTAATTTCATCTATCCATCATTATTAATATCTTCATATTTAGCATGTACCTAAAACATCGTGGAACCAAAAGCAAGAATTAGTATATTGCTATAGTTTGTACATGGGGTGCATGCAAAAGTGTGTACGTATTATAACAACATATAGTCAGTCAATTACTTGCAAATAAGAACTGGCACCTTCTTCACTTCATCTCAAATTTATGTGATACTCATAGTGGCATTATCATTTAACAAAATGTAAATAAACATCCAAAAATTTAATTGTTTAATCCTTGAGAAAATCTCAAAAAAACTAACAAATTGTATTCCAAGTAGTCATAAGTGGAACCATGTACCTCAATGTAGAACCATAGAAACCATGCAATCATACTTCAGGTACTTTAATCAAATCATCTAATCAAGCGTGCATGGATATATCCAAGAAATCAACATTTAATCTGCATTTAAGTATATCCTATAGTGTCACCATCATGTTATTCAATTTAAACCCTATTTGGTCCTAATCTAGGGTTTAGGTTTCTTTATTATCGAGTTATCATTAGAGTCAAGAGAATGTTAAATCATCATTGTATTCCACTATATCAATTTTCATCTCAAGAACACATATTTAACATGATGAACATCCTATTCATCAGAACTTGGGTTTTACATGCATTAATTGTCTCTTTAAAATGTACTATTTTACTTCTGGAATTGAGATTAGATTTAGGCATCACCGATATTTTATTCACATTCCTCTTATTTTCATTTTGATATATAGTTTGCCTTTAATTGGATAATCCTAGCCATTACTACAATATCTAGAAGATATACTTAATAAAGCTAAATTACCATGGAGTGACATGTTGCTTTGGGCCTACAATCGATTGAAAGATTGGGGCACGATTGTGTCTTGGGAATCCCCTAAGCCACTAGGATTGAACCGTGGGTATACATACTTGATCCGATCACCAAATAATGGAAATGAAGGGATTGGTTCAAACTCGGGTTGAACCAACCTTTGACTTCCTCCTGTGATTGTCCACTCTACTTCGTGAGTGTGGGTCGTGCTACAGGCATCACGGCCGCTACTACCACCTGACTATTCAAACTCCCAACCTCTCTCTCTCCTCCTCCTCTCATCCTCACACAACTGTCGCAAGGGCCATAGAGACCCCACTCTCTTTTGCCAGTGATGATGAGCCATAGGACCAAGCCGAGGTGGCTGGAATGAGGGTAGGTTGAAGTTGGAACCAGGACTTCCTATATGAATAAGGCAACATGTCCTTACCTCCACCGTGTACACGAGAAGGGAAGAAGGAGATAGGAGTTCACCTAGGCTCTTCAAGCCATGGCTCCAGGCCAGCTCCAAATCCTACCACTCGTCCACCATGTTTAGGAGCAGGAGGTAAGACGAGGAAGGAGTAGTATAGGCTAGGTAGGAGTTGTCCTGATATCCCCATAGTTTCCCCCAACTGCATAGGCCAAGAAACCTTCCAACTATGGAAGTAATGGGATTTTGTAGCCCTTCACTTAATCTAAGTAGAACCCCAAAGAGGAAGAACATGATGAAGAAGAAGGAGAGGGAGGTGTTCCACGAAAGGGATGTGATCCTTACCCTTATATAGTATTCTTTTTGAGTTCCCTTCATAGGCTTTGTGTCTTCAGTACTGGTTTCCTTATTCTAGAGCATAAAAACTTGTCAAAACCCTCTTTCTCCCCTTACCATATTAACAAGGTTAAATTGATGACTAAATAAATATGAGAGTCATACCTTGATACCCACAAGGATCAACTAACAAACCTCCTATTTTCCAATAATTGGATTTGGCAACATCAAATATAAAAGGCAAACCAAATAATATATTTTCCAACTCATATTTGGGCCTTTATGATTTATTACAAAACGCTCATATACAAATCATACAGTTTTAAATATTTCATTAAACAATTGCCAATATCTCATGTAGTATCATTTTCTCCTCAATTTCTAGAATTCTCTTCCCTTTCTTTGTTATTTTCAAGTATACCGAAAGTTAGATCAAAATAATACTAATTGATGTAAAACATGTGTTTCCAAACTGGCTAGATAATTATTCCATTAGTTTTCTAAAACACCGCACATTTCTTTTGGAAACTTGTAGAAAATATCTTATTTTTATTATCCAATAATTCATAAAGACACTAATATTCATTTATACACAAAATCTCTTATTCTTTTGTCTTGATCCCTAAGGACATACCTGCAATGCAAATAGTCTCATAAGTAACATTATCATTCCATCAATAATATCATTAGGGAAAACATTTATCGATTCATGCCTTATATTTAATAAATTCAGTTTTATAAAATTGATAATATTACATTCACCCCTCTTGAAAAGGAATTTCGTCCCATAAATTCACACCTATTAAGGTTAAGGTGAAAGATAACCTATATAAATTTCACAACCTAGAGTTAGCAACCCTACTTAGATTATCTTTGCTCACTTTTATTGATATGCCAAATTCCTCATATTAAGACAATGTTTGATACCTGAATTCAATTTAGGGTATATCCAAAATCCCATTCTTTTCATGACATTATCACTCAGCCATTTCAATTTTAGTTTTCACCTGGTGATTACCTTTTCACCTGGGTTTCTAACTTATCATTCTTTTTTTTCACATAAGGGTGAGGTAACACCTCCAACCCTAGATCATGTCATTAAAATCAACTTGGGGACTTCATTCTTATTTGTCAATTTTAAGCATAACATATGTCTACCCAATCTCTCTCCCTCTTAATGAGATGAAATAAGCACTTGACTGCATTCCAAATGCAAAGTTCATCCCATTCCACAAGAAAAGATGGTGTATCCACACATTATCTCAAAATTTCACATTTTAGGTTGAATCATTCTCAACATGAATCTAAACCACACTACTTTTGAATTCCCAATACTCTCATATTTCATGAAGTCAAAATCCTTTTTCACTCTTGAGTTTGTGCACAACTACTCTTAAGATTTCAGTAAAACATGATGTCTCGTATCTTTTGTATTTTCACCTCATCTCTCATTATCCTTAGTCATTTCCTCAAGGTATTGGGGTACAAGGACTTTTGGAGTGATCTCATCCTTATGCATTTAGGGAGTACCTCTCACATTCACCCCTTGGGCCTCATAACTTCATGAAGGTGGTCAATCTCCTGATCCATGGGCCTCAAGAAAACATAGTTGTTACCTCTCAATCCTATGGTCTTATGCATTCAAGGCACAATCCCCTCCTAGTCTCATCGGTCTTATGTACTTACAATATTCCCTACTTGACCTTAGGATTGAATTAGGTCTCTAACCTACCTAGTGTTTATTTGGGAAGTCACATTTTTACAAATCTTTAGCACATTATCTTCTTACATAGTTCTTTAACCCAAATTTCATTCATCTCTTCTGGGGTACACACAATTCACTTCATGTCCCTTCATTGGGCTCATGGTGACCTTCCCTTCTTGGACTTGGTTTTTCATAGCAGTATTCCTTTCCCAACTTGACCTATTAGTGACCTTCCTTTCCTGGCTTGGTCACTAGTCATTGCAATGACTTACTCTAGTATTGGCCTTCCTTTCTCAGCTTGTCTCGTCAGTGACTTTCCTATCCCGACTTGATCAATTCTCATTGTAATGACTTGCTATTATAGTGGTCTTCCTTTTCCAGCTTGTCCTATTGGTGATTTTTCTATCCTAGATTGATCACCAGTCATGGTACTAATTTTCTTTTATAGCGACCTTGCTATCACAACTTGTCCTATTGGTGATATTCCTATCCTGGATTGATCACCAGTCGTTACACTAAATTTCCTTTTTGTATCAGCCTTCCTATCTCGACTTGGCCGAGTAGTGACATTCCTATCCCGGCTCAGTCGCCTACTTTCAGTCACTTCCTTAGTGATTTTTCTTGTGACCCTTAGTGATGGCATACTTGGGTACAAAGAATGTATGTTCTTCCATGTTTTGTATAATTAATCCCTTACATTTTAGGTGACATACATGTTACCTCGATTCTTAAACTGATTGGTCAACTCACCCTTCTAGGGAGTCCTAGCCTAGGGTTCTCTCTTGGCTCATGGGAGGACCTTAGGCTCTCTAACCAAAACTTGACCCCACGGGATTAGGGTTTTACCTCCCCCATAGGTCCTTTTCCCATTCATGGATTGACCCACCCGAGATCAGGACATCAGCCCTAAAGGTTTTATATTTTCATTTTTATGTAATATTTGGTTTCTTATGTTTCTTATAACCAGTTACATTAATTACTTTCTCTAGATACGCACATGCATGGGATACTGCATCACCTAAACTCATTTTTATTTCTCTCTTTCCTTTCCACCATATGGGTAGGGTTTTACAATCACCCACACTACTCTCATTTCCCAGGGTGTTGGGTTAGGGTTAGATACTACACCCTGCATATTAGGGTTTCAATGTCCCTTGACCCACTAGGGTTTTCCCAAATCAACCCTAGTTCCATTTAGGGTTACCTTCATAAGGAAACACCCATAAACATTTTTCTTTTTTTATCATTATTTCCATATTATATGTACCTTATTTTCTCCACATTACATCTACATTAATTGGCAGAGGATGCCTTAATCCTACTTCTTCTCAAAAACTCTAACCTCAGATGAGGAGGGAAGTTCCTTTTAGGGTTTATTAAGCAAGAGGATGAGAAGTGCATGAATCAAGATGAGAAGAAAACCTAAAGGTATTTTACTTCGGGAAAAATCTTCTGACTTTGGATAGGTAGGGTGAACGGGCTCGGGAGTCCTCATAAGCTGACTAGTGTTGTGGAGGAAAGTTTTGCCAGCCCCTGGGTCACAGTTCCTTCTAGACACCATCATCTTTAGAAAATACCCTGAAGATTCCCTCATATTTCTACAAATTACTTGAAATTATAAAATACTAAAAAATATTTGAAAAATCAGGGGCTTTAATACAAATGTAACGACCTCACTTTTCAACATCCACCAATTAAGGAAATACCCAATTATCTAAAATTCCCAGTGATCCATATTTAACCATATATCAAATAATAGAAAATAATTTCCATTGATTCAAATATTGTTTACAAGGTGATCCACAAGGAGTTACATGAATTTCTATTATCAAAATTGTTCATATGAGAAGATGTATCTATCTATTCCTCCTAACAAGTTAACTTTAATGTCTTCTAGTAATTTCTTTAGTCCTTGATATCTTAATATCTTCATATTTACCATGTACCTAAAACTTCGTGAAACCAAAAGCATAAATCAATATATTGCTACACTGTGTACTTGGGGTTCATGCAAAAGTGTGCAAGTATTATAGAAACGTATAATCAACCAATTACTTGCAAATAAGAATTGGAATCCTCTTCACTTAGTCTAATCTTTATATGATACTCATAGTGGCATTATAACTGAACAAAATGTAAATAAGCATTCAAAAGTTTAGTTGTTCAATCCTCAAGAAAACCTCGACAAACACCAACAAACTATATCGTGGGTATTCTTAAGTGTATCATGTACCTCAATGTAGAACCACATAGAACATGCCATCATACTTCAGGTACTTTAATCATATCATCCAATTAAGAATGTAGAGATGGATCCAAGCAATCAACATTTAATTTGCATGTAAGTATATCCTAAAGTGTCATCATCACATTATTCAATTTAAACCCTACTCCGTCTTGATGTAGGGTTTAGGTTTCTTTGTTATTGAGTTATCATTAGAGTCCTGAACATGTTAAATTATCATTGTAGTCCACAATAATAGTTTTAATCTCAAAGAAACATGTTTAACATGATTAACATCCAATTCATCAAAACTAGGGTTTATATGCATTAATCATCTCTTTAAAACATATTAGTATTAATTATGGAATTGGGATTAGATTTATGCATCAATGATATTTTATTCACATTTCTCTCATTTTCCCAATCTTTTTGATATTTAATTTGCCTATAATCGGATAATCCAAGTCATTACTAAAATATATAGAAGATATACTTAATAACATTAAATTACCTTGTACTTACAAGCTGCTATTGGGCCTAGGATCCAGTGGAAGCTTGGGGCGCGACCTCCATCTTGGGAAGCCCCGAACCTTCCTAGGTTGAACCGTTGGTCTGCATACTTGAGGCAATCACCAAATAATGGAAAGGAAGGGATTAGTCCAGACTCCGGTCGGCCCAACCTTCAATTTCCTCAGAAAAAAATTAAAATAACGATTTTCCCATTTTTATTGACCAATATAGACGACGTTGGAACAAAATTTGTCGGGATAGAAAATTTTGGGAGAGAGAACTGATGAAGATGCCATTCAGATTGGCATCTCCATTCTGATCGGCTCCCTACTTTTGACGTTCAACCAAAACACAGCCCTACGTAACGGCTAGCAGAGGTGGTCGCTCCACTTGGTGACTTCATAGTGAAGATGTCGATCAAAATGACATCTTCACTGTGGAATCGCCATGTGGCACAGTTGACTCCAACGGTAACAATGCAAACAACTTTTTTTTGCCCTTTTTTACCATTTTACCACCCTAGTTTCTCCTATATAAACCCTCCTTCTCTTCCCATTTTCACACACCGGTTATCTCATTCTCTTCTCATTCCACACCAATTCTTATTCTCTCATCCAACAAAGTTATTTGGTATTTTCTTCTTCAATTAAGAGAATTCTATTGAGTTTGGGAGTGAATCTTGATTAGCATTATCTCTTATCATCTTTCTTCCATTAAGTGGATATCTCTCCTCAACCAAGTTGTCTTTCTTTATTATTATTTTATATTTTATACTCATTAATATGAACATAATTAGATCTATTTTCTAATGCAAAAATGTGATTATTAGTTTGAACTAAATTTGTTAATTCACACAATTTCTCATTTTAATGCAATTATTTGTTATATCATTGATGAGAATGAATTTGGAATTTAATATTATAATGGGATAAATTTTACTAATTTGGGACTCTTAGACTAAGTCTTCACTTTCTTCATTATGTAGTTCTCATCTATTATTTCTTCTATAGAACTTTTCTCTCTATAACAAACTTTGTTTGATCCATAGAAAACTTTGATTATCTTGTGCATGATATATATTTGTGTGCGATCAACCCAAGGACGGGCATCTTGAATCCCCTATCTCATGACTCTTTTCAGGGTTTAACATGCAATTTAAGATCATATGTTAACATGTGATGGTTGGTTACACAAAAGTGAAAATGTCTTGCATTGAATAATCATATTAAATAATTAATCTTTGGGTTACTCTTATTTTATAATAATTTCACTAAGGTGTCTAGGCCGATAATTGTGAGGGTCCTAGCATAATTTTTCACAATCCACATTCAGATGCAACGGTGGTTGGAATCCCATCAATACAAAGTTATCTTCTACCTCACTGAAGTGAGATGATGTGAATAAGAGCAGCCTACCTTAGAAAAAGTCTATCTTCTCATCTTGTCATTGTTAAGGATTACCAAAGTTTCTAATATCAATGTAATAAGGACACATTAGAGAAATCCTATGTTCTTATCTTTTTGTTATTAAGGACTACCTTAAGTCACTAATACTAATGTAAATAATAAAACACTTTAGAGGAATTCTATCTTCTCATCTTTTCATTATTAAGTCATAAGTCACCAATATTGAGAAAAAGACACATAATATTCTCATATACATTCTTTCTTCTTGTGATCAAGACTACTACTTTCTCTATTTTGGGTTACTAGGAGAAAAGGGTACAACTAAAATATACAAAAAAAATTACATCAGTTTTGTTCATATCTTGTAAAAACTACATTCGTTACTCAATTATTATATTTGAAAATTTATTTGTTGATTTTATTCAAAAATATGATGTATCTCTAAATATTTTATAAATAGGAAAATGGCCTCTTATCCTCCTTTTATGAAGCTTCATTACCTACAAGAACATAGAATTAATCACCTATAAGAACATCTAGAAATCAAATATGATGCACATGTCACATGTAAACAATTTTATCCTTACAAGAAGAATGCAAGGTTATTATAGAGATTCAAGAAGTGAACTAAAAGTACAAGTCACATTATGACTGAATTAGAAATGGAGATGAAACACAAAATATTACCATGTGGAAGTAAGGGCTCGATGTAAGTAGAATAATATAACCAAATTGAACAATGCAGATGGATTGTGGACCTCCAATGAAGTTGAATCAAGGCACTTATACGAGGATACTTGCATTATTTTTCTTCTTCTTCTAAAGATTGAAATCAATTTATTTTAATTTGTTTCTCCTCCGGTAATAGTACCTTCAAGTAGATGAAACACAATGACCACATCAATGTATCAAATATTCCTACATAATTAGACCTCCAATGTTGATTAATTTTGATGGAACCATATAGAGTTCTAGGATCAGATGGAGTTGATAAGAACTTCCTTCACAAGAACTAGACATCAATCAAGGGTAAGCATGTCAAATTTGTTCATAGCCCATTTATAGGACAAGCTATACTTGTAGCTACAGCTGAATCTACTTTAGTTCTCTTCCCCAATCATTATCATCCATGCATTTATGGTAGTTTGATACATGAAAATATTATTATACATGTGCATAAAGTTTTTATCTAACATCTTGGTGAAGATTTTGTAACCTTTCATGCCACATTGGATCTCTCACTAGAAAAGTAGCTTGTACCATGAATAAGAATCATTTATAATATCAATGGTTTTATAAAGTTTTCACACTATAGGAACAAAGCAATCCTAAATATGATATGGATTTTTGTAAAGCAAACAAAAATACATCATGGAATTATTTTGAAGATACACTGCAAATAAAAAATATTTAGATGAAAGATATAAACATAATTATGCAAATTATTACTTTTAGGAGCACCAATATAGCCTAGAATGAACATATTTTGGAACCATTTGAACATACCAAATGGATGAAACAAGGTGCCCCATTATATCTATTTGTAAGATTTTTGGATCAGTTCAATCAATTAATTGATAAGGAAATTGAAAATGCAAGCTAAAATAATCTAAAGGCATCAATGAATAAATGATGTATGCTTATTTTTAGAAGAATCAACTATCTATGTGTCTATTAAACTAGAATATTTCAAGGAATTCGGCCAACTTCTAGGAAGAAATGGGAAAAATAAGCAACCATGTTATACTTTTCAAAGAACACAAAAAGATCCCAAAAAAATAATATTAGGAACAAAAGTATCTATACCGACTAAAAATGATCTAAGTATATACTTGGAAGTTTTGATGATTTGTGAATGGTAGAATATATACAATTATGAGGAATGCATATTTATCACTTTTACTGCATCCTTTTACATCATTACTTAGGAGTTTTTTGTTGATTATTGCCTAGTTTGATAATTATTTGTCTTAGTTTAGTTTTCCCCCTTAAATTAAAGTTCTTATTAGATTTTTGTGGATTTTGTAGGAACATGGCCCAATCACTCCAAAAGGCCAAAAACCCAAAGAATAGAGGCTTCAATTGTCCATCTTTAGCCTCATAGATGCTCCAATCAATTGATAGACTTCCTAGTCGACCGAATCACGTACAAGATCTCAATTTCCAACCAATTTACTGACATCCCATATTAGGTGAAACCCTAATATGCATAACTGAAATTGTAATCTTAGAAACCATAACGTGAGGAGTTAGGGTTTGTGACCCTAATCCTTAGTCCAAACGAGAGATAACCTAAACCCTAGTTTAGGAGCGAATCTAGATCTGTTTAATGTAGCATGAATACATGGTGACACATATGTAGTATGCTTGTTTCAGATTATGTTGGTTGAATGCTTGTTTCTTGTATGTTTGGATACACTCTTAAAGTACATGTGATATATTGTGCATGGTTTCTGCATGACAAAGGTACGTGGTTACACTTATGAATACATGTATCAAATTCTGAGGTTGCCGAGGTTTCTCGATGAGATTGAATGACAAATAAAAATGCTTGCTTATTTATTTAGTTCTGGCAAATTATAAAGTTCCTATGAGTATCATGTAAAATAAATAATAGTATTCTGAACCCTGGGTTAGACTAATCTTAAGGGTAATGCACACGAGCCCCGGAGGGACAATGATTACACCTGAGGTAGTTGACCAGATATGGGTTCGAATATGAAAACAAGTTTATATTCTTATATGCAAGATAAAGATGTTTGCGTATATGTTACTTGTGATTATTGTTTGAACCCACATACCAGTATAGAAATATACTGATCGCGTATTTGTTTGTCGGCATTTTAGGTATCAGATATACTTGATTCATGGACATGAGGGTACAGATAAGGATGTTGAAGACACTATAGTTTAATCATGAAGGTTTAGTCTTAATGGTTTATCTTCACACATGTAAAAGTTAATTCTATTTAAAAGTTATGTAACTCCTTAGAGGAGCTTTTTATGTAAACATGTAAATATTTGATCATTAATGGAAATTGTTTACTATTTTGTATTATTTCATGAATCTGATCCTGGAGTATATGATTAACGATATGTGACTTTAAGGTCTTTTAGACACTCAAAAGTGCGGGTCGTTACATTTGGTATCAGAGCACAGATTCATCAACTAATACTTAATAGTTTATAATTTCAAATTATCCTTAGAAATTTTAAATAGAAAAATTAAGTTCCTCATCTCACATTTTCATCTACTTCTCATCTCTTTGATTAATAAGCCTTAAAAAGAAAATATTAATAAGAGAAGTAAAATGTGAAAAGATGTAACTTTTGTTTAGGTCCCTCTAGAGAGGGTAGACACTAGGAAGATACAAGTATGGGTAAGCCCTTTCTTAGAGGAAGGACTTGGTTTAGGGTATGGAAATCCTAGAGAGTCTAGGGATGTGGAAACTCTAAGAGGTAGAGTGTAGTCCCTAACCCTAATCCTAAAAAAAACCTTAATCTTAAATAATGAACATGGTGTGGTGGTATGGGACACTACCCATGTGAAACTTGAAATTGGTAATCAACATGGTGTGGTGGTATGGGACACTACCCATGTGAAACTTGAAATCAAGAATAAGAAAGATAAGGGATGGTCTAGGTAACCCAATCTCCCATGCATGTGGGCATGAGGAACATAAAACTTATGTGATAAGTCTTAAGAGATATAAAAACCCAATAGATGTACATATAAGAAAATGAAAGGTTGAGTATAACTTTCTCAAACTCCTCATGTTGTCTCTAGAAGTTTAGTGATGGTGACCAAGCCCTGGAGGGAAGGTGAACCAAGTTCATTGAATGGACAGAGACCATGAGGGGGTATTCTAGAAGTTGAGAAAACATGGGTTGATATGTTATAATGAAAAGAAAGAAAAAAAATGTTAGGCATCCATGAAACCTTTAGGGTTAGTGTGCCAACCTGGGGTGGGTCAACCCAAGGAGTGGGAAGATGACCTATGAGGGAGGCAAAACCTAGATCTTGGGATCAGGTTGTGGCTAGGGAGCCTAACCCCCTCCTATGAGCCAAGAAGGCACCCTAGGTTAGGAATTTCCCTTAAAAGGTAAGTGAATAAACATATTTAAGAATTGAGATAACCTTAATCCTCACCTAGAGGAGTGGAGAGTTAAAGATTAAAAAAAACAAATGAATGTACTTAAATTATTTGAATCCAAGGATGCCAACTCTGAGTGACACAATTGGTCAAGCCCAGGAGGGAAGACCACTAAGGCACCAAGCCCAGGAGGGAAGGTGGCCTAAGTGGACGACCAAGCCCAGGAGGGAAGGTCATGAAATGGTCAAGCCCAGGAAGGAAGACCAGGCAGGCACCAAGCCCAGGAGGGAAGGTGGCCTAAGTCCACAATACAATTATTTAGGATCAAGCCCCTGGAGGGGAAGATCACAGAGGTCAAGCCCAGGAGGGAAGACCGACATGGCACCAAGCCCTGGAGGGAAGGTGGCCCGAGCCCAATGATGGGACAACGCTACATTATGTGTACTTGAAAGAGAGAGATGGAGGCAATCCGGGTTAAAGAATTAAGTAAGAAAATAATGTGCTTAAAAGATGTGACATCTCAAAAGAAACCCTTAGGTAGGGTAGAGTCTTGATTCAATCCTAGGGTCAAGTAGGGTGTATTAGAGGTACATAGGACCGATGGATTGGGAGTTGATATGCCCTGAATGCACATGACCATGCGGTCGGGAGGTAACAACTAGGTTTATCCAAAGTACATGACTCAGGAGATTAGCTACCTCCATGAGGATCATGTAGCCTAATGGGTGAATTTGAAAGGCACTCTCTTGATGCATAAGGATGAGATCACTCCAAAAGAGTACCAATACCCCTAGAGACCCCAAGGATTTGGCTAAGGATCATAATGATACATGAGATGTAGATATAAAAGATATAAAGAAGTCATGAAAAACTTAGAGAAGTTGTGTCTTAACTTAAGAGTAAGAAAAGGGACACTTGACTTCATGGAACATAATAATGCTATAAAATTAAGAACAAGTAAGTTTAGAGTCATATCGGGTATGATTCAACTTAATATGTGAAATTGGAAGGTGATGTGTGGGTGTACTATCTCCGCTCTTGGAATGGAATGAACTTTGTGTTTGGTCTGCAGTCAAATGCTTATTTCTTCTCATTATGAGGGAGGGAGATTGGATAGACATACATCATGCTTAAAATTAAGATAAAGAGGATGAATATACTACTTTGACTGTGTAATAACATGAACTAGGATTAGAGGTGTCACCTCACCCTTGTGTGAAAATAATGAATAATAGGTTGGAGACCTAAGTGAAAAGAGAAAGCACCAAGTAATAACAAAATCATCAAGTGATGATAAGATGTGTATATTATAGATGTGGATATACTTGAATTTCAATTCAGGTGTCAATCTTAGTAATAAAATGAAAATCGATATACCATGGAAAAGTTGTTAAAAATATCTAAGTAGGGTGTTAACCCTAAGTTTTAAACATAATATGTGTATCATTCACCTAGGCTTAGTAGGCCTGAATTTTGAGGACGAAATTCCTTTTAAGGAGGGGTGAATGTTATAACCTCAAATTTAGGTAAAATTGAACTATAAAATATGATGCATGAATTAATTTGATAAATAATCTTCCCCAATGGTATTATTGGTGGAATAATAATATGCATCATTCATATGGTATGGGTGCTTGTAGCATGAGTTAAAGTAATAAAAGGGATTTTGAATGTTTGGTGGTTTGCAATAATCCAATAAGGAAGGGAGTCCTAAAGTAATGAACGATTGATATTGTTAAATATCCAATTATGTGGAATTCTCTAGAAAAGAGAATTATCGTGTAAAGAAATGTTAATAGCTTTATAATTGTGGAACAATTGAATTATAGACAAGTTCCTAAAAGAAATATGATATGTGGTGGTTGAGATAATTAAAATAGTAATCATCTAACCATTATTGACAACACAATGTTTGCAGAAACAATTAGTGTTATTCTGATGTAACTTTTGAATATTAACAAATATGACTTAGGAAATATTTTGATGACTTTCCATGATATCAGGAATTATTAGTTTTAAAGATATACTAAGGAGAGAGATAAAAGGAACTATCTAGATTGTGCATGTTTCCTTTGGATTACCAATGTCGCAGTATGAAAAATCTATTAAATACTCTCTTTACGGTAAAAGGGGGAAAGTGGGACTCTTATGGAAGACCAACCCTGTATGTCACGATAAAAATGGAAAATCTTGGATTAAGTTATGGAATCATGTACACGATGGATATTGGAAAGAAATTAAGGATGAACGAGGAAACTCATACTTTTCAGAAGTATGTCCCTTTCTTTCATGACCAAAAGAGAAGGAAAACCCATTCTAACACTATATATATCTCTCCCAACCATTCACCCCATAACGCTAATCACATAGACAACCTATATTTAGATTCCATGGGAGTCCTGGTCTGGGAAGACGATGGGGAATCCGTCCAGGAGGTCCCTGATGTCAGCTCTTCTGCCCCTCCAAACAACCAAGGATCACAGACTTGCAGCCGTTGATATTTGTAGCATGAACAACAGATGCACGAAAACCAAGCCTCGACTACTCGAAGGTCTGTGGGTGAATGCAGAAGGTCTTTAGGAGATCCACAATACTCCTTCCTCTTCTTTGCAACGACGGGCACCCTCCTTGAAGCTTGCTTCAGCCTCACACCATATGTTGCTCAGCCTTATAGCAGTAGAATGGAACCTTGGTTCCTCACCATGTCTGACTGAACCTAGGCTTTGGCCAGTTCTGACAAAGTTAAGGGGGCCAAAGATGGAGGAAGTGGGATTTTGCAGGAGTTCTCCTAGAACGATGATGGCGTCAGGTCTCGTAGATGGGCAGCCAGCAAACACAGTTGACGCACACCCATTGCGAGGGGAAAGAAGGAGGCCGGGAGCTTGGATCTAGGGGGTTTCGAAGAAGTCCTGGTAGAGATAGGACCAAGGAGTCACGGTTTCTCGAAGCTGGTCGCTCAACCCAGCACCAGTGCCCCGACGGCACAGCCTGCACGCGAGCAACGCAGACGGGAAGAAGAAAAAAAAGGAAATAGAGTCGATTGACACTTTTATCCCTATCCGGATACACAAAGTCTGAGGGTTGATACGTCTTTTGCCCTATTTCCGTGCAGAATTCCTGGTAAGTTGATAATATGGTTTAAATATGATGTGGCCTAATGCAATCGGTCCAACAATGTTAATCTTGCAAAAATCATAGTAAATGATTGGTAACTCGGAATATGGCAAAATTATATACCACGTTACTCAGAAAAATGAGAAGAATCCAAATAAAATACTATCAGAACCTTATTATGCTTCATGTTCTAAAAGTATGTGTACTACATGTGTTTAGTGTAAGGGAAAACCTAGATTTTGCTCAATCTAATGCTTAGATGGATAGGTTCATTCATGTTAAACTAAAACCTGAACTTACCATGTATAATTAGTAAACCTTGATAATGTTGAATAATGGATGATTCCATATTAGTAATCTTACATATACTATTTTAGGGTTTTGAAACCAATGTGGACATCTTGCTATGATCATAATATTAGTAATATGATTTAGGTTTCACGAATAGTTTAATATGCTTAAGATGCTAATCAGGGTTTAACCTAACATGGATGATTGAGTTGTAATATCGGAAACCATGATATAATAGAATTAGGTTTTGTAACCCTGATCCTTAGTCCAAACGAGAGATAACCTAAACCCTAGTTTAGGAGCGAATCTAGATCTGTTTAATGTAGCATGAATACATGGTGACCGTGGCAACACATCCCACTATCACACAGATAGTGAGGTGTTACGTGAAAATGTGTGGATATCACCATAACCACATATTAGCAAAACACGGGTTAATTAAAATCGATTGCGGAAAAATGAGAAACTATTACATTCCAGTCCACATCCTACAAGAAAACAGGTTATATAAACATATACAATCCTTAAAACTTGTCCACAACTTAGAGCAACAACTGTCTTGTCATCACATGAGTCCATCACCTGTTTATATGTACATAAATGCCCACATCCGGCCAGCAGCAGGATATACAAACATCAACAGCTATACATCGTGAAACAATGTCAAAACACCGCCAAGGACCTGAGAATATAGGGATTACTCTAGACTTTACTAAAAAACATCCAAAACAACAGCGTATCCTTCGCTTGCCTCCTATTGTTCTTCTTGCTGCTCGGCCGCAACCCTGCGACCACCACCACGTCTAGCTCGACCACCTAAAAAGGGTGTAGACCAGCGGAGTGAGACAATTGAACATTGTCCCAGTGAGAAACATAACTCCCCGCCGAAACTACAAAACCTCAGATATATGTATAAAGAAGCTAGATAATAAGAAGTATAACAAGAGCAGTTATAAAAGAAAGTTGTTCATACTTAGCAAGCTTACCTGTTGTACTCAAGCATTTCTTTAGGGAATATGATTAACAAGATAAGATATTACCACATATGAGAAACATATAAGCAACTGTAAGATATAACAAGATTATCTACACAAACAAGGCCTCAACCAATGTTTCATGTTTGACTTAAGCATTAATTACTATTCGGCTGGATTACGTATTATTATGCCCTGAGGAAGTGAACCGTACCATTCAAATCCAACAGACAGCTGCGAAACCTGGAGCCGGTGCCATACAAGGTGAATGGAAGGGTCAGACTCCACGACCTCCCACCTCGTGGTCAGTGCACGAGCACAAAATAAGCAGGACCGCAGTCTCATGCTGAAGTGGTCTTAGCCACAGGGTCAGGCTACCCTTTGCCTAGCCTGCCTCTGTACAGGTCTCGGCGCTAGTGAAACTGAGCCACAGGCCTATTCACCGTGCTCTGAGCCATGAATGCATTCATGCTCCTCATATCACATATCCTGAGCCATGGGCCTATTCACCATGCTCTTATCACACTTTGGGCTACGGGCCTGAATCTGCACCCTAGAGTCTACAATCGAAGTTGCACTGTTACTTCCTCACTTTAGGCTAGGAGCAACCTCGCATATTCAACAATATGCGCTACGGGTTAACCCGCAGGAGAACCCGTTTCACCATCACCAATTCCTGACGATGATGGATCTATGGCCAGGGCAACTACATGATATATTTCACTGTGATTAATTAGTATCTTTTATATGGATTGCAAGATTCAACCAAGTCGTATAACATGCAATCTGTAACAGGAAATAAACAATATAAACTCAACATTATGCTTTTATTGTAATCACATCAACCTGATCCATCTCAAAGATCCAACATCACATGTTATCACTTGGCCTCTTGCCAATCATCCAGATCCATCTCAAGGATCATCACATACCATGGGATCTCAATCCCTCATCATATATTGCCACTGCCTCTCACGGCTTACAACATCATTATGGGACAAATACATTACTCCTCATATATGTCTCATAGCCTTTCACTTGGCTATGCATCACCTGCATGGTTAGTGTACTCAATAATCATAGTTTTAACAGAAGGACCATGCTATCAACATAGGTTGACATTTAAGATTCTATACTTATCAATCATACAACAACTGATGATCATATGTATAGGACACATCATTAAGCAACTATTTATATGCTTATCTTCATCTTAGTATAAATTAGATGACCAAGGTGAAAACTTTCATGTGTGTAGCCATGCTAAGATAAATGAACAAGCTTAATCATAACGATCACTATTATCTATACAAGGAGTCACCAACGTATAAACAACAGAACTGATTCCATGACGGGAAGAACCCTCACTACAAGCGCTAGGAACCCTCACTAGAGGTGGTGACGAATAACCTGCCCTCACCCATACTCTTCCCATAACGGCCAGCACACAATGCTGCGTTGCCACCAAGGCAACCAACGGGCAGCAGCGCAACACTGCGCCACAAAGGGGGGGTATCGCGCGTCAGGGGAGTGTATCGGGCTCTCCACACTATCGGGCAACGCCCGTCACAACCTGGACTGTCGGCCGATACAAAGCATCTATCGGGCATGTGACGCCCGTCACAAGCTTGCCCAGCAACGCCCGTCACAAGGCACATATCGGCCAAGATCGACCCACTAGAGATAACAACCAAGGCAGGTAACTCATCCATGTATCATGCAAGGCTAAGTCAAGGGGGCTGTCAGGCAGCACCTCCCCAAACCCATATCGTCCAAGGTACAACACACAAGGTCATCTTCTACCTCAAGCACAAGGTACCCAAAATGCTAGAGGGTCAAGAAAATGGCTCACCTCAATCGACTAGGAAAGAGGGGTCTTGCACATCATCTATCACCAAACGGATCACAAGGGAAACCCTAGCAAGGTTCACAACAACCAAGCTCACCCTTCTAGTCCATGGTGAGAGGAGAGTGTTGCTCAAACAACTAGAACACAAGCTCACCTCAATCGTCTAAGAGAAAGAGGGGTGTTGCTCATGATACTAGAAGCTTAAACTCACTCCTCTTGACCAAGGAGAGAAAGGAGTATTTCTTACCAAGAAACCCTAAACCACAAGGATCGGCCAACATGGATACTAAACAAGAAACTAAGCTACTAACATGTACAACCAATTCTAAGCAACAAGAACATAAGGGAAGTTAAAGTAGTAGGGTTAGGAGTTATGTCACCCGCATTAAGCAAGCTCCAAGCTCCTAGCTCCAAGCACCACCAAGCAAGGAAGAAGGAGACTCCTAAGATATCGACCACCAAGCTTGCTTCTCCAAGGGATATCGGCCAACACTTGCAAAGAAGAAGAGTGTGTCGTGCATACTAAGGTGGAAGAGGAACAAAGGAACCAAAGGAACTCCTAGCAAAAGAAGGGAACCGCCTATATAGAAGGAAAGGGAGGAGAAAACAAGGTGGAACCAAGCAAGGTGTCGCCTACTTAGGGACACTTGTCCTAGTGCACGAGCCACCACTCTAGCAAGCTCTATACACATGTCCAAGGTATGTACCAAGTGTCCACTAGTGGTGACACAAACGAGGTCAAAGCTTGGTCATGGCTCTAGGGCGACACATTACCATCACCATGGGTGACACACTTCCTCCTTGGCCGATACACTCTCCTCTAGGCCGATACAAGGCTCAACCAAACCAAAGCAAGGCACCTCAAGGCCCATCAAGCTCAACCAAGCCCAAAAGAACTCAAGCAACAAGCCCAAACCTTCCTCTCTACCCTAGAGGAAGCAGAGAGAGAGAGGAACACCTCTCAATGTGACAAACTTGCCCACAAAACCCTAGACTTGGGTTATTTGCAAGTAGCCCCTTCAACTCTCAACAAAGCACAACCAAACCCTAATCACCACTAAAGGTGATTAGCAAGCACCAAGGCATCAAGGTTAAGCAAAGCAAATAGGGTAAACCCTAAATGAAGGTCAGGGTCCTTACAAAATAACCCCCTTCAAAGGATTTCGTCCCCGAAATCCGAAGAGAAAAGCGATGAATACTTCCTCCTCATCTCTTCCTCAAGCTCCCACGTAGCTTCCTTAACGCCACGATGATGCCAAAGAACCTTCACAAGAACCAAGTCCTTCCTCTTCAACTTCTTAACTCTTATGTCAAGGATCAACACAAGACCTTCTTTGTAGGTCACATCTTCATCAAGCTCAACCTCAACTGGCTGTATCACTGTTCTCGAATCTGGATGACTTTTCTTCAACATACTAACATGGAATACTGGATATAACCTGTGCAACTCTTGAGGCAACTCTATCTTGTAAGCTACTTTACCAACACGTGCTATGACCAGGTATGGCCCCATATATTTGGGTGCTAATTTACCCTTCCGGCCAAATCTTAGCACACCTTTCCACGGTGAGACTTTGAGATACACTTTGTCTCCTACCTGGAACTCCAAAGGTCATCGGAGATTGTTTGCATAAGACTTCTTCCTATCCTGTGCCACTTTCAACTGTTGCTGTATCACCTTGATCTTTTCTGTTGTCTGTTGTACTAACTCAGGACCCAAAAGCTGATATTCACTGGACTCGTACCATCACAAAGGAGATCTGCACTTCCTTCCATACAAGGCCTCATAAGGAGCCATATCAATACTCTGCTGATAGCTGTTGTTGTAGGCAAACTCTATCAAACTGAGATGTATATCCCAACTGCCTAGGAACTACAAAATACAAGCACGGAGAAGATCCTCTAGAATCTGAATAGTCCTCTCAGACTGTCCATCTGTCTACGGGTGAAAGGCAGTCCTGAACCTCAACTGCGTTCCCAACGCTCTATTCAACTGTTCCCAAAAATGACTCATGAACTGAGGACCTCTGTCAGAAACTATCGTCGATGGAACACCGTGCAAACGTACTATCTCATCCACATACACTCGAGCGAGCTTTTCTACTGTATACGTCATCTTCACAGGTATGAAATGGGCAGACTTCGTCAATCTGTCCACTATCACCCAAATGGAATCATGATTCCTAGTTGTCATGGGTAGACCAACTACGAAATCCATGGTTATATGATCCCATTTCCACTGTGGTATCAGCAAGGGTTGCAATGTACCTGCCGGTTTCTGATGTCCAGCCTTCACTTGCTGACAAACCGCACAACTCGCCACGAACTCAGCTACATCTTTCTTCAAACCGGGCCACTAATACAAGTCCTTCAGACTATGATACATCTTGGTGACACCTGGATGCATAGCATACATCGACATGTGTGCTTCCTCAAGCACCAACTTCCT
This sequence comes from Alisma plantago-aquatica, assembly GCA_963693085.1. Lineage (NCBI taxonomy): Eukaryota > Viridiplantae > Streptophyta > Magnoliopsida > Alismatales > Alismataceae > Alisma > Alisma plantago-aquatica. The sequence continues at coordinate 1,395,951,206 of OY856409.1, forward strand.
CAGATCATCATCATCTGGAACCACCATCCTATTACGATAGCAAACTAGCCCATCCTCGGACTCATGGAACCCATCACGCTTTTCGCTGCCGAACTCTGATCTGATCAACTTTACCGCATCATCTGTCTATTGTGCATCCTTGATCTGCTGTCTCAGCGTAGGCTTGACTTGCATCTGAGCTAAAAGTCCAACTAGCGAGGAAACTTCCATCAGCACATTCATCTGTCGTAAGGAAACAAACATATCCCGCGTATGGCATACCAGAGAACTAAACTGTGCTTTCTTTGAAGAAAGAGAAGAAGATTTTCTGCTAAGTGCATCGGCTACCACATTCGGCTTACCAGGATGATACTCGATAGTGCAGTCGTAATCATTAATCAACTCCATCCATCGGCGCTGTCGTAGGTTCAACTCATGCTGTGAAAAGGTGTACTTCAGATTCTTATGATCCGTAAAGATCTGACACACTTCCCCATATAGATAGTGTCTCCAAATCTTTAACGCATGAACCACTACTGCCAACTCCAAGTCATGAGTCGAATAGTTCTCCTCATGTTTCTTAAGCTGTCGCGAAGCAAAAGAAACCACATGATCTTCCTGCATCAGCACACAACCTAAACCTTTCTTGGAAGCATCAAAGAAAACAACATAGCCCTTCCCAGGCTCTGGAAGGATTAACACTGGAGCACTGGTCAACTTCTTCTTCAAACTCTGGAAAGCTTGTTGACATCGATCATCCCAAACAAAAGGTACATCCTTCCTAGTCAACTTCGTCATCGGCAACGCAATTGCACTGAAGTCCTTGATAAACCTCCGGTAGTATCCTGCTAGACCCAGAAAACTACGAACTTCTGTCAGCGTTTTCGGCTGTTCCCAGTCTGCAACGGATTCCACCTTCTTTGGATCCACTTTGACTCCTTCTGCATATATCACATGACCTAAGAAAGTCACTTCTTTCAACCAGAACTCACACTTACTGAACTTAGCATACAACTGATGTCGACGAAGAAGAGTCAATGCTCGCTGAAGATGTTGCTCATGCTCTTGCCTGTCCCGACTATAGATCAAGATTTCATCTATAAAGACTACAATAAACTGATCTAGGAATGCACGGAACACTCTGTTCATCAAGTCCATGAAAGCAGCAGGTGCATTGGTTAGTCCGAACGGCAAAACCACGAACTCGAAGTGACCATACCTTATCCTGAAAGCTGACTTTGGTATGTCATCTGCCTTAATCCTCAACTGATGATATCCGGACCGTAGATCGATCTTTGAAAATACTGTAGCACAACGCAACTGATCAAACAAATCATCTATCCTCGGTAACAGGTACTTGTTCTTGATCGTGACCTTGTTCAACTACCGGTAGTCTATACACAACCGCATCGAACCATCCTTCTTCTTGACGAACAACACTGGAGCACCCCAAGGCGACGTACTCAGTCAGATAAAACCTTTGTCCAGTAACTCTTGTAACTGCTTCTTAAGCTCTGCCATCTCCATTGGAGCCATCTTGTACGGTGTCTGTACAACTGGCTGCGTTCCTGGAACCAGATTGATCTCGAAATCAATCTCTTGGGACGGAGGAACACCAGGAAACTCTTCCGGAAACACGTCTGCGAACTCCTGGACAACTGACACCTCTTCGAGACTAGGACATTTCGTTTTGGTAGCCACAACGGTATCCACCACGTGAGCTAAGAATGCCTCACAACCCTATCGTAACAACTTCTCTGCCACCATAGCTGATACCAGACACGTCGGAAGAATCTTCCTATCACCCTGGAAGATCCACTTCTTTCCAGCATCATCAAACACTGCCTGCTTCGAACCGCAGTCCAAAATGACCTTATACTTCTCTAAGGTATCCATACCAAGGATAACATCGAAACCATGCATATCAAGTGGTATAAGATCCACTTGAATGTTGTGTCCCGAGAAGGACAAGACACAAGATGGACACTCTTCTTGAAGCAACAAGGAACCATCAAGAGGGGTTTCTAACAACAAACTATCCTTCTTACAGCTAACAGGTAAACGACAGTTCTCAAGCATACTATAGGCGATAAAAGAGTGTGTAGCACCCGGGTCAACCAGAACAGATATAAAGCAAGAAGAAGACATATCAGAATGAAATAACTCCATCTGACCTGTCACTACTCGCGGGTTGACTATCGCCTCCGGCTGATTCATAGCATAGAATCGAGTCGTTGCTTGCTGTCCACGACCTCTGCTTCCTTGAGAAGACGATCCCGCTTGAGACGCTTGACCACATCCTCATCCTCTGCTACCACTGGGCTGTTGTCTATCCGATCCTTGCTGATTCTGCCTCGGCTGCTGCGTCACTTCAACATCTCTATTCGGGCAATTGAGCCTAAAATGCCCAACTTGTCCACAAAGATGGCATGACCTGTCCTCAAACCGTGGCCTAGATGGCCCTGTCACTGCTACAGAAGTTGTACTGTATGCCTTAGATGGTGAAGAAACATAACCTCTTTTCTTACTCGGAGACCACTGAGATGGTACACCCGAACCTCTCATTACTGACGGTGCCACAAACCTTGGCTTATCGAAGCCACCAAACCTCTGACCCTGAAACTGAGCAGGTCTCTTTTTATCCATAGACTCTCTCTTCTCCCTTACTGATCGTTCGATCCTCTGGACAGATTCCACAAACGTAGCAAACTGCTCTCGGTACTCCAATGCAGACACATGTGTTGCCAGCTCAGAACTCAAACCTTTCTCAAAACGTCTGATCCGCTCCTCATCTGTCGCTGCCATGTGAGGACAAAACCTCAGCAGATCCATGAACTTGGCTTCGTACTCGGTGATGTTCATCTTTCCTTGTCGCAAGCTCTCAAACTGATTGATCTTCTCATCCAGATACGTCTTCGAGAAGTATCTGTTGACGAACTCACGCCGAAAAACTTCCCAATCGATCACCTCACCAGGCTGCTTCTCTTCCTCGATGGTCCACCAGTGACCAGCACTACCTTTCTGAAGGTAGACAACATGTTTTACTTTGTCTGCTTCGGGGATGTCGAGGATCCAGAAAGCCTTCTCAAGACTTGTCAGCCACAGATCTGCATCCACTGGATCAGCCATTCCAGCATAGTCCGAAGCTCCGACTCGGAGAAGCCGCTCTAAGGTCTTCCCAATACCCGATGCTTCTCCATGGGGAGCCTGTGCTCGCGGAGGAGGCACTGGCAATCGCTCAACCATGAGATTCATCGTAGCCATCATCTGCCCCATAAGCTGTTGGTAGGCAGGGTGTTCAAGAATGGCTGGGTCAGGTTGGGAGACCTCAGGCACCCGATCTTCATGTGCCTACCCTACAGCTCCATCAACTGATGCAACATCGCAGTGCTCAGCAACATGTTCTTCATGGTTTCCAAACATCTTGGCTTTTCTTCTGCTGAGGGCAGAAGATGTTTGTGAGAAAATCTGGAAAACTCATAAGAACAGACACAACCTAGTCCTAAATCCCTATAGACTCAACAAACCTAGAGCACTGAAACCAAAACTTGTGGCAACACATCCCACTATCACACAGATAGCGAGGTGTTACGCGAAAATGTGCGGAAATCACCATAACCACAGATTACCAAAACACGGGTTAATTAAAACTGATTGCGGAAAACTAATAAACTGAGAAACTATTACATTCCAGTCCACATCCTGCAAGAAAACAGGTTATATAAACATATACAAGCCTTAAAACTTGTCCACAGCTTAGAGCAACAGTTGTCTTGTCATCACATGAGTCCATCACCTGTTTATATGTACATAAAGGCCCACATCCGGTCAGCAGTAGGATATACAAACATCAACAACTATACATCGTGAAACAACGTCAAAACACCTCCAAGGACCTGAGAATACAGGGATGACTCTAGACTTTACTACAAAACATCCAAAACAACAGTGTATCCTTCGCTTGCCTCCTACTGTTCTTCTTGCTGCTCGGCCACAACCCTGCGACCACCACCACGTCTAGCTCGACCACCTAAAAAGGGTGTAGATCAGCGGAGTGAGACAATTGAACATTGTCCCAGCAAGAAACATAACTCCCCGCCGAAACTACAAAACCTCAGATATATGTATAAAGCAGCTAGATAATAAGAAGTATAACAAGAGCAGTTTTAAAAGAAAGTTGTTCATACTTAGCAAGCTTACATGTTGTACTCAAGCATTTCTTTAGGGAATATGATTAACAAGATAAGATATTACCAAGTATGAGAAACATATAAGAAACTGCAAGATATAACAAGATTATCTACACAAACAAGGCCTCAACCAATGTTTCATGTTTGACTTAAGCATTAATTACTATTCGGCTGGATTATGTATTATTATGCCCTAAGCAAGTGAACCGTACCGTTCAAATCCAACCGACGACTGCGAAACCCAGAGCCGGTGCCATACAAGGTCAATGGAAGGGCCGGACTCCATGACCTCCCACCTCGTGGTCAGTGCACGAGTACAACATAAGCAGGACCGTAGTCTCATGCTGAAGTGGTCTTAGCCACAGGGTCAGGCTACCCTCTGCCTAGCTCACCTCGGTATAGGTCTCGGCGCTAGTGAAACTGAGCCACGGTCCTGTTCACCGTGCTCTGAGCCATGAACGCATTCATGCTCCTCATATCACATATCCTGAGCCATGGGCATGTTCACCATGCTCTTATCACACTTTGGGCTATGGGCCTGAATCCGCACCCTGGAGTCTACAACCGAAGTTGCACTCTTACCTCCTCACTTTAGGCTAGGTGAAACCTCGCATATTCAACAATATGCACTCCGGGTTAACCCGCAGGAGAACCCATTTCACCATCACCAATTCCTGACGATGATGGATCTATGGCCAGGGCAACTACATTATATATTTCACTGTGATTAATTAGTATCTTTTATATGGATTGCAAGATTCAACCAAGTTGTATAACATGCAATCTGTAACAGGAAATAAACAATATAAACTCAACATTATGCTTTTATTTTAATCACATCAACCTGATCCATCTCAAGGATCCAACATCACATGTTATCACTTGGCCTCTTGCCAATCATCCAGATCCATCTCAAGGATCATCACATACCATGGGATCTCAATCCCTCATCATATATTGCCACTACCTCTCAAGGCTTACATCATCATTATGGGACAAACACATTACTCCTCATATATGTCTCATAGCCTTTCACTTGGCTATGCATCACCTGCATGGTTAGTGTACTCAATAATCATAGTTTTAACAGAAGGACCATGCTATCAATATAGGGTGACATTTAAGATTCTATACTTATCAATCATACAACAACTGATGATCATATGTATAGGACACATCATTAAGCAACTATTTATATGCTTATCTTCATCTTAGTATAAAGTAGATGACCAAGGTGATCAATTTCATGTGTGTAGCCTTGCTAAGATAAATGAACAAGCTTACTCTTAACGATCACTATTATCTATACAAGGAGTCACCAACATATAAATAACAGAAATGATTCCATGACAGGAAGAACCCTCACTACAAGCGCTAGGAACCCTCACTAGAGGTGGTGACGGATAACCTGCCCTCACCCATACTCTTCCCATAACGGCCAGCGCACAATGCTGCGTTGCCACCAAGGCAACCAGCGGGCAGCAGCGCAACACTACGCCACAAAGGGGGGGGGGGTATCGCGCATCAGGGGAGTGTATCGGGCTCTCCACACTATCGGGAAACGCCCGTCACAACCTGGACTGTCAGCCGATACAAAGCATCTATCGGGCATGTGACGCCCGTCACAATCTTGCCCAACAACGCCCGTCACAGGGCACATATCGGCCAAGATCAACCCACTAGAGATAACGACCAAGATAGGTAACTCATCCATGTATCGTGCAAGGCTAGGTCAAGGGGGTTGTCAGGCAGCACCTCCCCAAACCCATATCGTCCAAGGTACAACACACAAGGTCATCTTCTACCTCAAGCACAAGGTACCCAAAACCCTAGAGGGTCAAGAAAATGGCTCACCTCAATCGACTAGGAAAGAGGGGTCTTGCACATCATCTATCACCAAATGGATCACAAGGAAAACCCTAGAAAGGTTCACAACAACCAAGCTCACCCTTCTAGTCCATGGTGAGAGGAGAGTGTTGCTCAAACAACTAGAACACAAGCTCACCTCAATCGTCTAAGAGAAAGAGGGGTGTTTCTCATGATACTAGAAGCTTAAACTCACTCCTCTAGACCAAGGAGAGAAAGGAGTATTGCTTACCAAGAAACCCTAAACCACAAGGATCGGCCAACATGGATACTAAACAAGAAACTAAGCTACTAACATGTACAATCGATTCTAAGCAACAAGAACATAAGGGAAGTTAAAGTAGTAGGGTTAGGAGTTATGTCACCTGCCTTAAGCAAGCTCCAAGCTCCTAGCTCCAAGCACCACCAAGCAAGGAAGAAGGAGACTCCTAAGATATCGGCCACCAAGCTTGATTCTCCAAGGGATATTGGCCAACACTTGCAAAGAAGAAGATTGTGTCGTGCACACTACGGTGGAAGAGGAACAAAGGAACCAAAGGAACTCCTAGCAAAAGAAGGGAACCGCCTATATAGAAGGAAAGGGAGGAGAAAACAAGGTGGAACCAAGCAAGGTGTCGCCTACTTAGGGACACTTGTCCTAGTGCACGAGCCACCACTCTAGCAAGCTCTATACACATGTCCAAGGTATGTACCAAGTGTCCACTAGTGGTGACACAAATGAGGTCAAATCTTGGTCAAGGCTCTAGGGCGACACACCACCAGCACCATGGGCGACACACTTCCTCCTTGGCCGATACACTCTCCTCTAGAACGATACAAGGCTCAACCAAACCAAAGCAAGGCACCTCAAGGCCCATCAAGCTCAACCAAGCCCAAAAAAACTCAAGCAACAAGCCCAAACCTTCCTATCAACCCTAGAGGAAGTAGAGAGAGAGAGGAACACCTCTCAAGGTGACAAACTTTCCCACAAAACCCTAGACTTGGGTTATTTGCAAGAAGCCCCTTCAACTCTCAACAAAGCACAAACAAACCCTAATCACCACTAAAGGTGATTAGCAAGCACCAAGGCATCAAGGTTAAGCAAAGCAAACATGGTAAACCCTAAACAAAGGTCAGGGTCCTTATAGTGACACATATGTAGTATGCTTGTTTCAGATTATGTTGGTTGAATACTTGTTTCTTGGATGTTTGGATACACTCTTAAAGTACATGTGATATATTCTGCATGGTTTCTGCATGACAAAGGTATGTGGTTACACTTATGAATACATGTATCGAATTCTGAGGTTGCCGATGTTTCTCGATGAGATTGAATGACAAATAAACATGCTTACTTGTTTATTTAGTTCTTGCAAATTATAAAGTTCCTATGAGTATCATGTAAAATAAATAATAGTATTATGAACCCTGGGTTAGACTGATCTTACGGGTAATGCACATGAGCCCCGGAGGGACAGTGATTACACCTGAGGCAGTTGACCAGATGTGGGTTAGAATATGAAAATAAGTTTATATTCTTATATGCAAGATAAAGATGTTTGCATATATGTTACTTGTGATTATTGTTTGAACCCACGTACTAGTATAGAAATATACTGATCACGTATTTGTTTGTCGACATTTTAGGTATCAGATATACTTGATTCATGGACATGAGGGTACAAATAAAGATGTTCAAGACACTACAGTAATCATGAAGGTGTAGTCTTAATAGTTTATCTTCACACATGTAAAAGTTAATTCTATTTAAAAGTTATGTAACTCCTTAGAGGAGCTTTTTATGTAAACATGTAAATATTTGTTCATTAATGGAAATTGTTTACTATTCTATATTATTTCTTGAATCTGATCCTGGAGTATATGATTAACGATCTGCAACTTTAAGGTCTTTTAGACACTCAAAAGTGTGGGTCGTTACACCAGCCTATAGGGGGTAGTGCCTATGGGTCTCTTAAAACCATCCTATAAGCCAATGGAGCATCATTTAGTTGCATGCTTCAATTAGTCCAATCGATTGAGAAGGTTTTTTCTAGGATCATCTTTATTTCCCTATTTGACACCTCAACTTGACCTTGCTTCTGTAGGTGATATGGGGTTCCAACCCTATGCTTCACTCCATATTTGCTCAAGAAAGACCCAAATTTCCTATTAGTGAAGTGGGATCTCCCATCACTTATGCACCCCAAACCTGTAGAAAATGTTATCTTTAACAAATGTGCACATAACCTGAGCATGATTGGTATGCGTAGGAATTTCTTCCATCCATTTTGATACATAATCAACTACTAACAAAATGTAAAATTTTGAATTAGAAGATACAAAAGGACCCATAAAGTCAATGCCCAAAGATCAAAAACTTCTACGTATTTGATAGTATTGAGGGGCATTTCATGTCTTCTACAGATGTTGCCAGAATGTTGACACACATCACACCTCCACACATAATCATATGCATCCTTAAAAAGAAATGACCAGTAAAACCCACTTTCTAATACCTTAATTGTCGTTATTCAGATTGCATGGTGTCCCCCAGTGGGAAAAGAATGTCAATGAGAAAGTATGCTCTCAAACTCACACTCTGGAACACATCTTCAAATTTCCATCCTTGCATTATTTAAGTAAGATAGGTCCATCCCATACATAAAATATCAAAGAATGGAAAAATATTTTCTTCTCTTGATATACCCAATCCTCTGGTATCTCACCACCATCCAGATAGTTTACCATGTGTGAAAACTAGGGATGCCCCTCATGCAAAAACGTTTCTCATCAGGGAACTCCTCAACAATGGGTACCTCCAACCCAGATTCATTCCACTCTCTCCAACCTAGACAAGAGATCCAATACTACATTTTTTGCTCCAACCTTGTCCTTGATCTCTATATCAAAATTTTGTACTAGAAAAATCCATTTAATTAGCCTTAGTTTAGCATCATTATTCTACAATAGATACTTAATAGCTAGATGATCAATCCATACTATCATTATTATCCCTACCAAAAAAAGCAAAGACTACAACTAGGAGTTCTTTTCTATGGTGGTATAATTTATTTGTGCATCTTTAAGGGTTCTACATGCATAGTAAATTACCTAGGGAGCCCAACCCTTCTATTGGTTTAGAAAAAAAACCCACTGCAAAGTCCAATGCATTACTCATCAACTCGAATGGTTGATTCCCAAAGCATTTAGGAAGCGATCATAAAATTTGAAATCCACATATCTCTCTAATAGTTTGAAAAGTGAGTTACCAATTTACAAATTCACCAGTTATGGTGAAGGTAATTTAAATATCACTTCTATTTTTACCAAGTTGACTTCCATCCCTTTATTGAACACCTTCTCTCCCAACACCATTCCTTAACTCACCAGCATATGAAATTTTTCCCAGTTAAAATGAGATGAGTTTTCTCTCATCGTTGTAAAAATCAATATATACTGGAAAGGCAGTCCATAAAAGATTCTTCATACACCAAAAATTAATCCATTACAATCTCAAGTCAACATTCCACCATGTCTGGAAAAATTGCAAGCATGCATCTTTGAAACTTTCCCGGTGCATTACAAAGACAAAAGGGAATCTAGCGATACGAAGAAGTACCTTAACGACAAGTGAATGTAGACTTCTCTTGATCATGTGGTTCCATAGCATTCTGATTGTAACCTGAATAGCCGTCAAGGAAACAAAAATGCAAGCGGCCAATGAGCCTCTCAAGAATTTTATCAATAAATGGGAGAGGGAAATGATCTTTCAAAGTAGCAACATTTAAATGGTGGTAATCAATGCACACACACCACCTGGTCCCTAGACTAGTTGAAACTAACTCACTAGCAACATTTGAGTGACCATGATTCCCCCTATCCTAGGAGCAACCTATGTTGGATGACCACATTTTGAATAAGAAATAGCATAAATCATACATGCCAATCGAAGTTTAACTACTTTTTTCTTCACCACCTCCGCCATATTAGGTTTAGAGGATGTAAAGGTTGTTCTATAGGTTTTGTTCCTTCTTTAGTCTGAATCTTGTGCTAACATAAACTAGGGAAATCTCCTTTATGTTTGCAATGGACCACCCAAATGTGGCTTGGTGATTCTTCAGAACTATGAGTAGTTGCTCCTCCTCCTTCACACTAAGTGATGTTGAAATTATCACTAGGAGTTTGTTGTCCACTACCAATAATGTGTATTTCAAATGTGGTGGTAGTGGCTTCAATTCTAGCTCAGGAGCACATTGTACAGATGGGACTAATGGTGGAGGTGGTGCTCCTAGGTCTTCATAATGTCATGTGTAGAAGCACAGTAGGGTCTTTAAAAATAAGACAAACTCCTCTAGTAAATGATAATGAGTGTAGTCTTCTACCAGATTCATGAGACATGATTCTAAAGGAAGCTATGGATATGCTTGTATAATTACTGAGGACACCACATCTACAACTATCATCAAGTACTCCTCTTCTTTTGGATCATCATGGTACTTCACACTTTTTGTCAAAGAAATCTACTTTGTCTAATCCATTATATCAATAGTGAGATTACACTTGTCTACCCTTGTGTACCTTTGTCATGATATGTTCCATGTCCAAGAATGGTTTTCTCAAGAAAAGGGACACCTTATTTCCCAAGTGAAGCATCATGTGACATTATGCTCTATCCTTGTTTGATGATTGATAACATGGTAACTTAATCTCAAACTGATCATCTTGGATACCTAGTATCAGTCTTCCTCACCCCATATCTAAGATGACATATACCATGGATAGAAAAGGTCTGCTTAATAGTAGTTCATTTTGCCAAGTCCTTTGCTGTGAGGAAAGCAATAGCTGGTTCTAAAGATGGAAAATTGATACATAGGGGTCTCTCTTTGAGAGCAACTTTCCTCTTCTTCCTTACCTAAATAAATTAATGAAAGCAAGGTTTGGTGTCATTACAATGAATGTCAACACTCTTTTTCACATGCCCTCTCCCTATTAGTTGAGTCACTTTGTACCTCTCGACTTTGACTCTTTCCCCGGCATGTGGGATTCTCCACCTGGTGATTCAGACTTTACGCAAGCAGACACTCAAACAAAATTCCTATCCTGGCAAAGAGGAAAGAGAAACTCCACATACCTATTCTTCATACTAAAGGGAATCCTAGGCTGCAACTATTGGACTTCTTTCGAGCATCTTGGAATAAAGAAAAGAACCTTTATAGGTAAGAGGTGACACTGTGAAATGCAAATACCTCAATCAATACTTGAGAAGTTGCATCCATCACAATCATGTCTATTTTTTTTAGTCAGAGGGGCTCCAGGGTTTTTTTGGAATAAGCATGAGGTTTTTCCTCCATATATGCATTGTGTCCAATGCTTGTGTGGAGCGAGACACGCTACACGATACAAAATCTGGCATTGCTAACTCTGAATAAGCCAGCTATAAGAGCGGGGAGGGGAATGAGTGACATAGGTGCACAAGAGTACTTCACGCCACAACCATCTTTTTTTATAGAATACTCATCTTGCATCTCCATGATGACAAAATTTATTGGAAATATGAATTTTCTATCCTTTACCAATACATGTTCACAAATGCCTATCGACCTCACTATTGAGTTGTCTACTAGCTGAAGAGTCATGTTACTCTTTTTGAATTCTTTGAGTCACAATTTCTTAAATGTAGCCAATGACATTAGATTGATGGTTGCCCTTGAATTGCAAAGTGCAAACTTGACCCTGCAAATGTAGCATGGTATGTTGAAACACCATGTATCATGTCTCTTCTATGGAATCTTCCTTTGTATCAATTTAAAGACTTCTTCCTATAAGACTACTACATCAAAATCAACTATCCTCCTCTTCTTGTTAATGATGTCCTTAAAGAAATTTCCATATGAAGTATTTTTCTTAAGAGCGTCAACATGTAGTAAGTTGATCTAGAGTTTCCTGAATGCATCAAAAAATTTCTTAAATTATTAATCAACTTTTTTGTCCTTTAAGATATTGTAAAATGGTACCAGATTCACAGTTTTTTGCTGATGGGGTGGAATGTAAGAGTTCTTATTATTCTACTTCTACTTAGTTGACTCCACTTTTGGGATCTCCTCCTTTGGTATGGAGTCATGTGATTGATCTAGAGGAAAACTCTCTATCACATCTTCTGTGTTAGATGTTGAGGTGTTATTCACTAGAGACACATTTTAATCATTCATCTAGACTTTACCACTATGAGAAGCAATAATTTAACATGTTGATTACCAAGTGGGAAATCTAAGTTCCTTGGAAATTTTTGTTGACCGAATTTATTAAGGGATGCCACTTCCACTTCTAGTTGAAAAATCTGGTTTTGTATTCTACAAATTTGCACCCCTTGATTATGTTTCTCTCTTTTCATCTGGTCCAAAATTGCTTCATTCTAAGTCACCAACCTAGCCCAACATGTCTTCTATCTGGTCTATCTTGTTGGGACCCATGTCCTGTTAATACTGCTGAGATATATTTCCATGTTGTTGTTTAGTTTGTTGTACCTATGACGAGTCCTACTAAAAATTGTTAGGATCTTTTCATGAGAAATTGGGATCCTTACTCCATGCATAATATTTCCCTCCCCGGTTGTTATACTTATGAAAATGCATACACTTCCTATTCACCTTCAGATGAGGTTACAAATTTCTACTCAAATCTCCTGGTGAGGCTGTCCATGTTCTCCTTCAAGGTTGTGGTTTTTCTTGATTCTACAACACTTTTGATAATTGTCGTTGTGTCATGTTGTTCTCCCCAAGATTGATTCTTTTCCATGTTCTTCAAGATATCGTGACTCCTTAGGGCTTTATTATTTGAAATGAAACCTACTTATGCATTGTCAAGTGTAGTTCTCTCTCCCTTGTGTAGTCCATTGTAAAATGTATTCGCCTGGCCATATAGATCAATTCCATGATGAGGGACCTTTCTAGGCATGTTCTAAAATCTCTCATAGGCTTCTAAATAGTCTTCCTCAGCATGTTGTTGGAAGTTGTAAATTCATCTGACCAACATCTTGTATCTTCTGTGGTGGGAAGTACCTCTCAAAGAAAGCATCCATCATCACATCCCATGTTTTTATGAATTCTGAAGGAAGACTGAGAAACCATGCTTTGCACTTGTCTAACAATGAGTATGGAACAACTTTAGGTAAATCATTGTAGCTAAGACCCTATCAATTTTCAACATATCACAACTCTCCACAAAATTGTATATGTGTAGTTGTGCACCATCGGGTCCTCCATAATGTGGCCATGAAATGGCTAAGATTTAATAAGTGCCACATGTCTGAGATCTATTTTATAGAAGATCATGTTGGCTTCCTACCATTTAATCGGTCCTAACTGTGTAGTGGTATAAGATGCCTCAATCTTTTCCCAGATAGTCAGTTCTTCAAGCTCATCTCCAACATTCTCATCAACATTTGGGTGCATATTTGCTGCTAGTGCTTGCTCTACCTCTGATGGTGGGGTTCGAATAAGCTTCTCTACTGAATCTCCAAACTCTCTAGCCAAATGACAAATTTCCTCTCGGCTAGCACCCACTGGGTTTGATTCCGTGTAGTCAGTGATTCCGGTATGAACGATGCACTAGTACCTGAAAATGAGATAACAGTGAATGAGTATGAGTAGTAGTTAAATTGTCGGAAGTGTAAGATTTTTAATAGTGAATGAGTATGAGTATGAGTATTAATTAAAAGAAAGGAATTGAAAAATAAAAAATAAAATGACCTAGAGTGGTTGGTCACAACACTTGTAGTGTTGGAGTCGTCGTATTCCCCAACAAAGGCGCCAAAAACTTGACATGCCTAAACTGTGCGTGTAAAATGCAAGTGTACATGCTGATAAGTATAGGACAATGAGGCTCGAATGTCAAACTCAGGGAAACATAGTCCAGAGACTACTTGTAACATCCCTAACCTGGGTTATGCTTTAACCCTAGGTTTTTTGATTAAGAAATATGATTATATGATTAATCTTATCTTGTGAAAAGTAATTAGGGTTCATGAGAAACTTATGTTTCAATTTTGGTCATGTTTGAACAATGTTAAAGCAATGATTGCTTGTTTTGGAATAAAGTGCAAATTACCCAAGTTGATGGGTCAACTTGCAAATGTTGCATGATAAGATGTTCCTATGATGTTGAAACATCATAATAATGAATATGATGTAGTAGTATGGTTTCCGCAAGCTTGGACACCAAGATTAAGCTTATAAATCAATCCTTGTGCATTAAAACCTAGTTTTGGTGTAATGTGCAATTTACCCAAAATCTAGGGTTCAATATGCAAATTACAACTTCAATAAGGTCCCTAATGTTTCTTGGCATCATGTAGAGCAAGGAAAATGAGAGGGACTTCTCATTTGAATTAAGTTGGAGGAGAGAGAATCTTGATATTAAAATAATCAAGATTTAATCCTAATTGAAACCCTAACTCGATTTAGGGCAAAAATGAATGTATTAATTAAAGGGCATTCAACCAAAATTAAAATGGTTGGATTCATATGTATGTGTTAACTTCCTTGAGCTTAGCAAGGACCGAAAATATCTTAAGGAGGTGAAATTCCACTCACATTATTATAAAGAAAAGAATTCCCACTCAAAAAGATATAATGATATTATAATGGATTAAGGTGCTTATTTTATTTTCCCTTAATCCATGGATAATGGAAGGGAGTTCGGTGGCTTTGAGTTGCCTTTGTATGCAAGCAAACCAAGGAGGAAGAGGTGGTACCATTTTTGAAATTAATTGATTTTAAATAAAACATTTTCTCTTTCATCCATTTCCTTATAAAAGAGCCTTTTCTAACCCACCTAAGGACTTTTTAGGATTTCCTTTCTTCCCCTTGCTTGCAAAACCGACCAAGAAGGCTAAGTACAGCAGGGAGCACGTCCCCAACCTGTTGGTAAGCCTTTGATCTTCGTTCTTCACGATTTCATGGTGAAAATCATAAAACAATGTGTAATTCCTTCATTTCTTCACTCAATCTTCAATTCTAGCCGATCATTTCACTCCAAATCTTGAAGTTGAGCCTTGTAATAGTTGTAGAAGCTTCATCCACCATTATAGCCGTGTATCTTAGAGCTTGGAGATCAGATTTGAGGTGGGTTTTATAACTTGAACCCTTTTTCATTGTTATTCAACCATTAATCTTGCAATTTCAATGATTCCTTCATTATCTTGATTAATTGCTGGTTGAAAATGGTTAATTCATGAAATCAGAAGTTTTTAGAACTTCAGGGACGAATCTTGATGATGATGACATCATAATAAGCACACACCTACCCAAATATCTTGGGCAAACGGTTTGGAAGTTGGGACCAAACAGTTTGCAAACCGTTTAGGAGCAAACGGTTTCAAAACCATTTGAGGGAGTTGACCAAGGGTTGACCGTTTTAGAATCCTGTTCCTAATTATTTTGGTTAATAAATCACCAAATTTGATGGGTTAACGCCCAAGGAATCGTGAGTTAAAGGCTAATCAATTAGGGAAACCTAATTGGATTAAGTGCTGATTTTTCAGCTTGATTAATTTAACTTTTTGGGCAAACGGTTTCAAAACCATTTGAGATGGTTGACCAAGGGTTAACCGTTTGATATTCCTGTTCCTAATTATGTTGGTTGATAACTCACCAAATTTGATGGATTAGTTCTAAAGGAATCGTGAGTTGAGTCTAATCAAGTAGGTAAACCTAATTGGATTAAGTGCTGATTTTCAATCTGATTAACTTGACCTTTTTGGGAAAACGGTTTCAAAACCGTTTGAGTGAGTTGACCAAGGGTTGAACGTTTGATATTACTGTTACTAATTATGTTGGTTAATGACTCACCAAATTTTAGGGGTTAATTCCCAAGGAATCATGAGTTGAAGGCTAATCAATTAGGCAAACCCTAATTGAAATTAGTGCTGAAATTCCAATGAGTTAATTTGAGATTTTGGGTTGATTAGCCCAAACGGTTTCAAAACCGTTTGGGGATCACCCAAACGGTCTCAAAACCGTTTGGGGGTCACCCAAGACCGTTTGGAGGTCTAGGGTCAAGTATGGATATGTGTTTGAAGATCCAAAGATGTGGTATGAACCCTAATCGGCTAAGTGCTGATTTTGCAAGTGATTGAGATGATGTTTTGGGTTGATTGGCCCAAACGGTTTCAAAACCGTTTGGGGATCACCCAAACGGTATCAAGACCGTTTGGGGATCACCCAAGACCGTTTTGAGGTCTAGGGTTAAGTATCGTTGACCAATTGAAGGTCCAAAGGTACCAAATCACTTTGCAATTAAGTGATGATTTGATGATCAACTCAATAGCTCAAACCCTAATAATTTTTAACTAGAATCCAAGGGTTGGATGAGCCAAATGGTCTCAAGACCGTTTGGAGCTCATCCAAATGGTCTCAAGACCGTTTGGAGGTCACCCAAGACCGTTTGGAGGTCTAGGGGTGAGTATGGTTAAGCAATTGATGATCCAATGATACTAAGTTAAAGTATAATCAATTGTTGATTTGGTGATCAATCCAATGATCCAAACCCTAATTGGTTGACTTGGATTTTGATGATGTGATGGGAAAACGGTCCCAAGCCCGTTTGGTGGTCATCCAAACGACCTCAAGACCGTTTGGGGTCAGGTCATGTTCAATTTGGATGATGGTTCAGGGGTTTCAAAGTAACTAATCCTACATTGATTAGTGTTGATGGTTCATCGATTCCAAACCCTAATTCAATCGAATCAAACCCTAATTGAAGACCAATTGAGGGTCAATTGAGGGTCAAATCAGTTGAAGGTTGACCTATTTAACTCAATTAAAGTATGAGGATAGGTCCAATTGATGATTGGTTCCATGAATTCAATGATTGAAGGAATCAACATTGGAAACCCTAATTCAATTGGATACCTTATGTAATGGAGATCCAATGTGATTGAATCTTTGAGAATTAAGATGATGAATGTTCTATTAATCCAATGATGATTAGTAATGATAATCAATGAAGGTACAAAGGTTGAAACCCTAATAGTACCTAAGCGATTAGTGCCAATTAAGGGATAAATCCCTAATTGCTTATAGGATCAATAACTTGACACACTATGTTAATCATAGTTGTATGAACTTGATTGAAGGGTTGATGTGACCTAATCAAGTTGAAAGGATAAAAGAATAAAATTCATACATGAATATGATTCATGTGATGATCTTCTGTAGCACGACCGTGTAAGGTAGCACAGCCGTGGTGGATTCACTTTGCACGACCGTGCAAGGTAGCAAGGCCGTGGTGACTTTCTTTGCACGGCCGTTCCTAGTTGCACGGCCATGGTGCTCTATGCTTGACATAGAGATGATTTGAAAGTGACCTATCATGGTTGTTTTGTTGATTCCCAACTTAAGGATGAGAGAGAAACGCATACCTTGTGTTGATGATCATTTAATGGTAAATGATGAGAATAAATAAGTATGATTGAATACTTATGGTATAAATGTTGGCTCCTAGATGTGTGGAGCAATGAATTAGAGTTTGATCATTGATAATATGATCCTGAAAACCTAAATGGTTAATAGTGGAAAACCCTAACCCTAATGAAGGGTAATGATATGTGATGGAAACCCTAATCCTGGTAAAGGAATAAGGGTGATACCCTTAAATTAATGATACATTTGTTTCTGCATGGTGTTGATAGATAATTGATGTACTGCTATCATATGTGCTAACCATGCAGGTATCATGAGATGATGGGCATAGCCAGGTATGATCTATGATGTGTTATTAATTTGAATTTGTTTATTGAGCCTTGTGTGCCATAATATACCTTGTTGCCTGGTAAGAGGTAGCAAGAGAGTTAATGGGCCCCAAGTGCCATGATGGATGCTTGTGTAACAAGTATCATACTTATCTTGGTCAGATGACCTAAAGGTGATAGTTAGCTGAGAATGTGGTAAAAATGCTCAGGTGATGAGCTAAGGGTTTGAATACCCAGGATCACATGGTTATGGTATTGAAATTGTGAAGGGATGAGAATTCCCAGTGTTGAAATGAGGGATTGAGATCCCAATGTATTACAAAAATTAAGAAGTATATTGCTGAAAATAAGTACATGTTTCTTTATAGCATGTGTTAATAAGTTATGTTTGAAAACTTGGTTGATGCTAAAAGAATATGATAATGTACTTAATTAATCAAGTGAAAATTTATTCATGTAGTGCTCTGACCATAGATCCATCATCGTCAGAAGCAGGTGATGGTGAAACAGGTTTTCCTGAAGGATCTCCTGGAGTTTGTATATTTTGAATATACGGGGGTAAATGGGTGAAAATATTCGTACGTCCGGATTGAGGAAATTGAGGGAAAGGTTAATAACAAACCTCTCAATTACTCAGGATTTCGGGAGGGATGTATCAAAAATCTCCCGAGGATACCAGGTCGATGGGGTAAAACTCTCGATCTCGAAGAGAGTGCAGTTGAGGCTGTAACTCTATAGCTAGATGCCACTATACCCTGGCAAGCTATTTTAGCAGACACACAAGATGTCCTGTAGGTTCTCTCGCACTGACCGGGAGGCAGTGAGGTCATGGGAACCCGACTCTTCCCTAGACCTTGTATGGTACCGATTTCGACTCCTAAAAGTGGTCGGTTGGAGTATGAGGGGTATACCTCATCTCCTCAGAGCTTAAGTTATGTTTGTAAAACATAATCAGCCGAGTTGCGTATTTGCATAAGTTTGAAATACGAGAATCACCGGTTGATGTTATCCTGCTTAGCATGTTCTAGATGCATAAATATTATCTGTGTTATTCAATTCTTTATTGAATAGTGACATGCTGCTTAATCAAGTTATAACTGATATACTTGCATAAGAACGTTGCTCTAAACTGCATAGATATTGAGTTATCTGATGTTGATTACATATGATTCCACTGTTCAGTTTATTTCCATTAAACTACAATAACAATGTTATCGGCGGAGAGTTATATCTCTCGCTGGGGCAATTTACATATTGTCTCACCCCCGTGGGATCAACATTTTTAGGTAACTGCCAACGAAAAGGCAAGAACCTGATTACAGAAGGAGAGTAGCAGTAGCAGCAAGGACAGTAGTAAATCCCAGGTGGGGATATGAGCTGTCAAGTTGTATATAGATAGTCCTATGTGTCGTCTCTGTACTCTCAGGTCCTAGGAGTAGAGTTTTAAATGTATAAATCTGAGTTTTGGCTTGTTGCCTCAAAGTTTTTATACTGCATGTGTATATTTGTTAACAGGGCAGTTAATGTTGTAATCCTTGAAAAGGAATGGTACAGGTTGTGTACTTGTGAAACATGATGAATTTGAAATACCTTGGTTTTTGGCTAAAGAGTTTTCCTGTGAATGGATCTGTTTGAAAAAGTTTTAAATTTTTAGTGATTTTTGGTATTCCGCTGCAAATAATTCGCTTCCACATTAGTTAATCCTGTTTTTGGGAGACGGTCGCTACAATTAGTGGTATCAGAGCTCTAGGTTTGCTGAGTCTACGGAGACATAGGACTAAGTTGTTGAGTCTGTGTTACTGTCCTCCAGTATACACTATAATGATTTCTCCTTGTGCAGAGAAAGGGTAAAGTTTTAAAATGACTGGAGAGCACAAGGAACACATTGTTAAGGGAAATGTTGTTGCACCAAGAAGAGGTGCAAGGGATCAGACAAGAATAGAATGTGTGCCTGAGAATCCCCATTAAGACCTGATCAGGATAGAGAATCCTATGATCATGCTCTTGTTGGGCAGATTAGGGAAACAATAATGCATATAAGTGGACTGGGTGCTAGCCTTATAACCTAGGTTATCAGTTCTTAATACAGAAAGCTTGAGTTTTAAAAGAGTTCCTAAATGACTTAGTCATGTTGGAATAAGGGAAAAGATGGAAAAGATTAACTAATGGCAAGAAAGTAGACTCTGCCATGAGTTTAGACAGATATTTATCTGTGATGACAATGCCCAAGAAGGGGCAATAAGATGAAAAGTAGGTGATGATCTCTATAATTTTAGAGACATTTGCCTAATGCTTTTAAAAAGCCAAGGTTTTTGGTACTAATAGTGCAATAAATGCCTAGTGTACCAGGGCAGTAGCCACTAAGTAAGTGCAAAGGTCTTAACCTTTCACCTATAAGATCCCATGGCTTAGTTTTTGCATCAGTAATAAGACTAATAAGACCATGATGTGAGGATAAGGTATGTTATAAATGTGTACATGTTGAGTACACTAAACCCTTTTTGTTATAAATAGGAGGATTGTTGATTTTTTTCCCTATTGGTTGCTATATAGGGAAGAAATGATGAGAGCTAGAATTTTGAATTCTATTCAGTATTCTTTTAAATGCTCTATATTGATCTTACCTCTATGAAAGAGGAAGAGGTATAGAAGAGATGCTTGGATAAAATCCAGGGATTTTAAATCTTATGTTATGATAATATGAAAAGCAAGAAATATGATAGCATGTAAGTGCATACTACTTGATCTCAGTACTTGTAAACCCTGATCAGGTATACAACTATTGATGATAAGGTGAGTATGGAAACTCTTAGATTGATATCTTTTTGATTGCCCTGATCAAGCAATCATTCTGAGACAATCTAATGAGTATCATGAAATTGGAAATATGGTATGGATAAATGTATCATACCTTAAGTACAAGAAAGAGAGATCTGATATGAATTCAGATTAGTATGTGTATATGAGGAAGCGGTCAACTATGAAATCAGTCTGATTATATAAAATGATATGAACATCATATGTTAGGGGTTTATGCTTTGCATAAACATAACAACTAAATATGTCTTTCAGATAAGTTCTCAATTGACTCTATGAGAATATTGTGTGAAGGAACTTTGTGCTGATCAAGGTTCTATGATGTCTCCATAACAATGAGGTGTTATGAAGAGACATGATGATATGATGAATGAATTATATCTGTTCCCTTTATCTGGGATTTCGGGGACGAAATCCTTGTAAGGGGTGGATAATTTGTAACATCCCTGACCTGGGTTATGCTTTAACCCTAGGTGTTTTGATTAAGAAAGATGATTATATGCTTAATCTTATCTTGTGAAAAGTAATCAGGGATCATGAGAAACTTATGTTTCAATTTTGGTCATGTTTGAACAATGTTAAAGCAATGATTGCTTGTTTTGGACTAAAGTGCAAATTACCCAAGTTGAGGGGTCAACTTGCACATGTTGCATGATAAGATGTTTGTATGATGTTGATACATCATAATAATGAATATGATGTAGTAGTATGGTTTCCACAAGCTTGGACACCAAGATAAAGCTTGTAAAGCAATCCTTGTGCATTAAAACCTAGTTTTGGTGTAATGTGCAATTTACCCAAAATCTAGGGTTCAATATGCAAATTACCACTTCAATAAGGTCCCTAATGTTTCTTGGCATCATTTAGAGAAAATAAAATGAGAGGGACTTCTCATTTGAATTAATTTGGAGGAGAGAGAATCTTGGTATTAAAATAATCAAGATTTAATCCTAATTGAAACCCTAACTCGATTTAGGGCAAAAATGAATGTATTGATTAAAGGGCCTTCAACCAAAATTAAAATGGTTGGATTCAGATGTATGTGTGAACGTCCTTGAGCTTAGCAAGGACCGAAAATATCTTAAAGAGGTGAAATTCCACTCACCTTATTATAAAGAAAAGAATTCCCACTCAAAAAGATATAATGATATTATAATGGATTAAGGTGCTTATTTTCTTTTCCCTTAATCCATGGATAATGGAAGGGAGTTCGGTGGCTTTGAGTTGCCTTTGTATGCAAGCAAACCAAGGAGGAAGAGGTGGTACCATTTTTGGAATTAATTGATTTTAAATAAAACATTTTCTCTTTCATCAATTTCCTTATGAAAGAGCCTTTTCTAACCCACCTAAGGACTTTTTCGGATTTCCTTTCTTCCCCTTGCTTGAAAAACCGACCAAGAAGGCTAAGGACAGCAGGGATCACGTCCCCAACCTGTTGGTAAGCCTTTGATCTTCGTTCTTCATGATTTCATGGTGAAAATCATAAAACAATGTGTAATTCCTTCATTTCTTCACTCAATCTTCAATTCTAGCCGATCATTTCACTCCAAATCTTGAAGTTGAGCCTTGGAATAGTTGGAGAAGCTTCATACACCATTAGAGCCGTGTATATTGGAGCTTGGAGATCAGATTTGAGGCGGGTTTTATAACTTGAACCCTTTTTCATTGTTATTCAACCATTAATCTTGCAATTTCAATGATTCCTTCATTATCTTGATTAATTGCTGGTTGAAAATGGTTAATTCATGAAATAAAAAGTTTTTAGAACTTCAGGGACGAAGCTTGATTATGATGACATCATCATAAACACACACATCCCCAAATATCTTGGGCAAACGGTTTGGAAGTTGGGACCAAACGGTTTCACCAAACCGTTTGCAAACCGTTTAGGAGAAAACGGTTTCAAAACCGTTTGAGGGAGTTTACCAAGGGTTGACCATTTGAGAATACTGTTCCTACTTATGTTGTTTAATAACTCACCAAATTTTATGGGTTAACTCCCAAGGAATCGTGAGTTAAAGGCTAATCAATTAGGGAAACCTAATTGGATTAAGTGCTGATTTTTCAGCTTGATTAATTTAACTTTTTGGGAAAACGGTTTCAAAACAGTTTGCGATGGTTGACCAAGGGTTGACCGTTTGATATTCCTGTTCCTAATTATGTTGGTTGATAAATCACCAAATTTTATGGATTAGTGCCAAAGGAATCGTGAGTTGAAGGCTAATGAATTAGGTAAACCTAATTGTATTAAGTGCTGATTTTTCAATCTGATTAACTTGACCTTTTTGGGAAAACGGTTTCAAAACCGTTTGAGTGAGTTGATCAAGGGTTGATCGTTTGATATTACTGTTACTAATTATGTTGGTTAATGACTCACCAAATTTGAGGGGTTAATTACCAAGTAATCATGAGTTGAAGGATAATCGATTAGGCAAACCCTAATTGAAATTAGTGCTGAAATTCCAATGAGTTAATTTGAGATTTTGGGTTGATTAGCCCAAACGGTTTCAAAACCGTTTGGGGATCACCCAAACGGTCTCAAAACCGTTTGGGGGTCACCCAAGACCATTTGGAGGTCTAGGGTCAAGTATGTATATGTGTTTGAAGATCCAAAGATGTGGTACGAACCCTCATCGGCTAAGTGCTGATTTTGCAAGTGATTGAGATGATGTTTTGGGTTGATTGGCCCAAACGGTTTCAAAACCGTTTGGGGATCACCCAAACGGTCTCAAGACCGTTTGGGGATCACCCAAGACCGTTTGGAGGTCTAGGTTTAAGTATAGTTGACCAATTGAAGGTCCAAAGGTACCAAATCACTTTGCAATTAAGTGCTGATTTGATGATCAACTCAATAGCTTAAACCCTAATGATTTTTCACTAGAATCCAAGGGTTGGATGAGACAAACGGTCTCAAGACCGTTTGGAGCTCATCCAAACGGTCTCAAGACCGTTTGGAGGTCACCCAAGACCATTTGGAGGTCTAGGGGTGAGTATGGTTAAGCAATTGATGATCCAATGATACTAAGTTAAAGTGTAATCAATTGTTGATTTGGTGATCAATCCAATGATCCAAACCCTAATTGGTTGACTTGAATTTTGATGATGTGATGGGAAAACGGTCCCAAGCCCATTTGGTGGTCATCCAAACAACCTCAATACCGTTTGGGGTCAGGTCATGTTCAATTTGGATGATGGTTCAGGGGTTTCAAAGTAACTAATCCTACATTGATTAGTGTTGATGGTTCATCGATTCCAAACCCTAATTCAATCGAATCAAACCCTAATTGAAGACCAATTGAGGGTAAATTGAGGTTCAAATCAGTTGATGGTTGACCTATTTAACTCAATTAAAGTATGAGGATAGGTCCAATTGATGATTGGTTCCATGAATTCAATGATTGAAGGAATCAACATTGGAAACCCTAATTCAATTGGATACCTTATGTAATGGAGATCCAATGTGATTGAATCTTTGAGAATTAAGATGATGAATGTTCTATTAATCCAATGATGATTAGTAATGATAATCAATGAAGGTACAAAGGTTGAAACCCTAATAGTACCTAAGTGATTAGTGCCAATTAAGGGATAAATCCCTAATTGCTTATAGGATCAATAACTTGATACACTATGTTAATCATAGTTGTATGAACTTGATTGAAGGGTTGATGTGACCTAATCAAGTTGAAAGGATAAAAGAATAAAATTCATACATGAATATGATTCATGTGATGATCTTCTGTAGCACGACCGTGTAAGGTATCACGGCCGTGGTGGATTCACTTTGCACGACCGTGCAAGGTAGCACGGCCGTGGTGACTTTCTTTGCACGGCCGTTCCTGGTTGCACGGCTGTGGTGCTCTATGCTTGACATAGAGATGATTTGAAAGTGACCTATCATGGTCGATTTGTTGATTCCCAACTTAAGGATGAGAGAGAAACGTATACCTTGTGTTGATGATCATTTAATGGTAAATGATGAGAATAAATAAGTATGATTGAATACTTATGGTATAAATGTTGGCTCCTAGATGTGTGGAGCAATGAATTAGAGTTTGATCATTGATAATATGATCTTGAAAACCTAAATGGTTAATAGTGGAAAACCCTAACCCTAATGAAGGGTAATGATATGTGATGGAAACCCTAATCCTGGTAAAGGAATAAGGGTGATACCCTTAAATTAATGATACATTTGTTTCTGCATGGTGTTGATAGATAATTGATGTACTTCTATCATATGTGCTAACCATGCAGGTATCATGAGATGATGGGCATAGCCAGGTATGAGCTATGATGTGTTATTAATTTGAATTTGTTTATTGAGCCTTGTGTGCCATAATATACCTTGTTGCCTGGTAAGAGGTAGCAAGAGAGTTAATGGGCCCCAAGTGCCATGATGGATGCTTGTGTAACAAGTATCATACTTATCTTGGTTAGATGACCTAAAGGTGATAGTTACCTGAGAATGTGATAACAATGCTCAGGTGATGAGCTAAGGGTTTGAATACCCAGGATCACATGGTTATGGTATTGAAATTGTGAAGGGATGAGAATTCCCAGTGTTGAAAGGAGGGATTGAGATCCCAATGTATTACAAAAATTAAGAAGTATATTGCTGAAAATAAGTACATGTTTCTTTATAGCATTTGTGTTAATAAGTTATGTTTGAAAACTTGGCTGATGCTAAAATAATATGATAATTTACTTAATTAATCAAGTGAAAATTTATTCATGTAGTGCTCTGACCATAGATCCATCATCGTCAGAAGCAGGTGATGGTGAAATAGGTTTTCCTGAAGGATCTCTTGGAGTTCGTATATTTTGAATATACGGGGGTAAATGGGCAAAAATATCTATACGTATGGATTGAGGAAATTGAGGGAAAGGTTAATAACAAACCTCTCAATTACTCAGGATCTCGGGAGGGATGTATCACAAATCTCCTGAGGATACCGAGTCGATGGGGTAAAACTCTCGATCTCGAAGAGAGTGCAGTTGAGGCTGTAAATCTATAGCTAGATGCCACTATACCCTGGCAAGCTATTTTAGCAGAGACACGAGATATCCTGTAGGTTCTCTCACACTGACTGGGCGGCAGTGAGGTCATGGGAACCCGACTCTTCCCTAGACCTTGTATGGTACCGATTTTGACTCCTAAAAGTGGTCGGTTGGAGTATGAGGGGTATACCTCATCTCCTCAGAGCTTAAGTTATGTTTGTAAAACGTAATCATCCGAGTAGTGTATTTGCATAAGTTTGAAATACGAGAATCACTGGTTGATGTTATCCTGCTTAGCATGTTCTAGATGCATAAATGTTATATGTGTTATTCAATTCTTTATTGAATAGTGACATGCTGCTTAATCAAGTTATAACTGATATACTTGCATAAGAACGTTGCTCTAAACTGCATAGATATTGAGTTATCTGCTGTTGATTACATATGATTCCACTGTTTAGTTTATTTCCATTAAACTACAATAACAATGTTATCGACGGAGAGTTATATCTCTCGCTGGGGCAATTTACATATTGTCTCACCCCCATGGGATCAACATTTTTAGGTAACTGCAAAAAAAAGGCAAGAACCCAATTACAGAAGGAGAGTAGAAGTAGCAGCAAGGACAACAGTAAATCCCAGGTGGGGATATGACCTGTCAAGTTGTATATAGATAGTCCTATGTGTCTTCTCTGTACTCTCGGGTCCTAGGAGTAGAGTTTTAAATGTATCAATATAAGTTTTGGGTTGTTGCCTCAAAGTTTTTATACTGCATGTGTATATTTGTTAATAGGGCAGTTAATGTTGTAATCCTTGAAAAGGAATGGTACAGTTTGTGTACTTGTGAAACATGATGAATTTGAAATACCTTGGTTTTTGGCTAAAAAGTTTTCCTGTGAATGGATCTCTTTGAAAAAGTTTTAAATTTTTAGTGATTTTTGGTATTCCGCTGCAAATAATTCGCTTCCACATTAGTTAATCATGTTTTTGCAAGACAGTCGCTACACTACTACTAACTATAACCTAATAAGGTAGGCCAAAGGAAAAGTGATTGGTTGTTTGGTTATAACTAATTACAAGAATTGAAATCTAAATTATGTAAAATGTGATCACCGATTCCTTAGGATTATAGTTCATTGTGGTATCCATTGCATTTAAAACTCCATTTCATTTATAATCATTTATCCCTAACCCTGGACCAAGGGACCTGTTGCAAGTACTACCCACTCCTGCAGCATAATACACTACCTATACAAAAACAAAACCCACTTCCATAGAAATTTAAGATTTAGATAGGCACATTAGCATTATCTCTAGGTTATTCCCTTCATAGTAATAGGTCCTTTCTCGAGGCAAAATATTAGTTGTGTAAGTCTATGACTTATCCAACCCTTAATCCTTCTCCCGAAGCAATTAACAGTCTTATAAATTGAGTGTTGTGATCAAGCACATGCAATTCATTACGTAATCATAGATTTACATCCAATGTTCAAGAATATATATATATATATATATATAATGTTCAAGAATATATATATATATATATATATATATATATATATATATATATCATAGAGTCAATTACAAAGAAAAACTAGGCTACTCCTGAGTTATAAGGAACAAGGGGATTATCCCTACATGATTTCTATCAAAAAATACAATGAGGAATAAAAAAAAAAGCGCTAGACATTAGGAAAGGTAATGAAAACCCTAGAGGAACTGGTCTGTATGATCCCCTCTGGTGAGGGAATCGATCTGCAGTGTTCTAGCTACAAATTTTCTTCCTTGAGGTTCCCAAATCATCTATTACATGGTGATCTCCTTCTCTCTCAGCTCCATGATCCATTGCAATGTGACATGATATCCTCCTCTAGAAGAATTCCCCTTAGGACATAAGTGGGACTTTGGACTTCATTAAGTCTCAGTTATCAAATCTATCTCATAATTTAAGCTACTTTGATCACCCAAAGTCGATACCACTAACTGGTAAGTTAGTGGCACCAAGTTGTCCGCTAACTCAAAATCCTAATAAGTCAGGGTAATACCAACTAATGTGTCTATAGCACTGAGTTGATTCCTGTGAGTTCTAACTTATTCTCGATGTGAAAGTTGGTACCACCAACTAGGCTATCGGTGGCATGGAACCCATTATGTTTGACTCCAGATGATTTATATGTAAAGATTAGGTAGCACTGACTCCCTTTCTGTAGCATTGAGCTTGCTCTTGGTAGCACCAAATATTGAGATTTCCTTGTTGGATTTCGCCTAGTGTCGGTACCACTGGCTTTTCTATCAGTAGCACCGAGTTGTGTTGTAGGTGCTAAAATAAAGGAAAACCATCATAAGTTCAAATATAAATTATAGATTGACATAATTTGGTAAAAAATACTCTAAGTTTGATGCAATAGTGTTTCATTGGCTAATGATGATAAACAATGCCCAAATCATGTCAAGATAAAAAATTATGCATGAAGTACATGCAAAAGAAAACATGTGAAAAGCAATTCAAAATCCAATGAATCTCCCAGCTTCAAGATGAAGTAACAAATAAACCCAATCAACCAATTGGGCTTCCAATCAATCAAATGGCAAAGTGGATAAGTATTCCCAACCATTGAATGGAGCAATTTTTAGTGTTTTAGGCCTCATCCCCCCCCCCATAAAAGGAGGGGGAGTCCAAGCACAACATCTATATTGTATCATCTCATACTAGGACATCTTAGAGACCCCCTCAGGTGCATAGAGAAAGGAAGGGAGAAAAAGATCCTTTATCATTCTCATGGAGATTGCTTCATTGTTGTATCTTGGGAACATTACTCTTTCTATCCCTATCTTTACTTTGTGTTTATTTATATTATGTCTGAGTAAAAACTCCATATTGGGGCATGATAACTAGCCCCATAGATTCTACGGTACCTTAATTGTATTTAACTTCAAGATTCAATTGATCAGACTTTTTCCTTCCATTTTGTATACTCATTCTATATTTAGGTTAATTATATTTTATTGGGTGATGAGATCATCGATACCAACAAGGATGAAATGATAGTCTCCTGATAAGAAAAACTAATAGAGTTCTATGATTAATATATCCATTTATCTTTTTATAACTAGTGGTGATAAGATCACATGATCCATGGGTTGGAACACCAATTAGAAGATGTAAGCTCTTGATGAGATTCCTGATAGAATCTTTCAGGACGGTTGAACAAGTATACACAAATTCCAAAATATCTTGTTGGTGAGGAGTCTACCATTGCAATATATGTTCCTTGCAAGGACACAAATCAACATTCTCTTGATGTAATTAATAAAAATTAAGGAGTTGATTGGGTTAAAGTAAATATGGGTATATGATCCTGAACCCCGACACCCCCAATGTCTCTTAATAAAATAAATAACACCAATTTACTATTGCAATTTTATTTCCTACTTAATCTTTGGTCACTCTCTACAAAATTGGATTCTAAATATTACTCACCTTTCTATACTAAAACTAACTAGATTGCTTATGTGTGAGTTGACTTGTGTTTCAAAGGTTAACTCTAGGGAAAAATATTCTCTGGTGAATTTGTTGTGCAAACAACACACATTACAATTTGGCATAGTTGCTCAGGACAATGGAGTTTCTTTCAAACCATGTTACTTTGAACAATTACAACTTTTCCTTTCAATTGATACTCTCTCTTATCTTCTTGTAGTCATTTTTCCTTGCAACTTTAAAGGTAAATTGATCTCATTTTTAGTACTAACGATTTATGTGACACTCCCAAAGCATTGATTCTATACAAGTCGTGTTTGACCTAGAGATCGACATGACTTTCCATCGCCTAAACTAGACCCAACAATACATGATGGATGAAGAGGAAGTCAACCAGCAGATGGAATGATCCCTCTACGCACAAAAAGAGTCCATCTAGACTGAGTCAAAGCCAACCATAGTTGCTTAACTAAGTTCAAGACGCCGCCTAAATAGAAGCTGAGTGACTGAAGCAAATTAAATACTTCTCAGTCCCTATGTCATATGACACACTACATCCTATTGTGCCTCTTATTATCACTGCTCAACAATTTAAGATTCGCACACAGTAGATCACCATGCTTCAAAGTAGTGTGTTTGTTGGGATGATAAGCAAAAATTATCAAGACCATCTCAAACACTTCACTAATCTGTGTGCCTTATATAAGATGTCAAGTGTCTCTAATGACACCCTCAAACTATGAATGTTTGAATATTCCTTTATAGATATAGCCAGTAATTTGTATAATGCTATGGATGGAAATGACGTCATCACATGGGAGGCCCTCCAGGAAAAATTTCTTGAAAAACACTATCCCCCATCCTTCACCTATCAAATTTGGGGACAAAGTATGTGCTTTTTTGTGGTTATAAGAGAAACCTTGTGAGAATCTTGGGAGAGATTTAAAGAACTCCTTTGTAATTTCTCACACTAGGACATCTCTCTGGTCAAGTTGACTGAGACCTGCTAGTAGGGGTAATACCAAAGTCTTCCTATACAACTCATTTGGAGGTAAATTTATGTTCCAAAACTTTAACAGAACCTTGGAAGTTATTAAAAGAAGTGTTGAGACTCAAGCCCAATCTATAAAAGGAAATAGGGGAGTTCTCAAAGTATCCAAGGATGAAAATGATAGCAAGAACAAATCTATTTCTGAAAGTCTCAGGATGCTCACCTTGAAGCTGAAAGTCTCAAGATGCTCACTTTGAAGAAAGATCATCTAGAGTCCTCTTTCAACACCTATGAAAGAAGAGGACAGAGACAACAACCTTAGTATCTTCAACAATAAGTACTTTCCATAGATTATCTTTGTGAGATCTTCCAAGGCCGTGATTACTCTTCTCAACAATGCCAACTCCTTTTCCAATAGCCCCATGGACAGACAATAGATGGTGTAAGACCGCTAACCTATGTTTTGGTTAGCCCTATTTTCTTTAGCTTGATGATGTTCTTAGAACCTTGTGAAGAGCTTAAGTCTCCAGTTTGAGCTTTTTTGGATGTTGTTTGTGCTTCGTGTGCTTGTTTTGGTGTAAATTGCAACTTACCCTTTTATGGGGTTATTCTTATAATTTGTCACCTTTAGAGTGTTCCTTCTCTCTCTGGGCTCCATGAGAGAGAGTGTAATGTTTTGGGGCATCCTGTTTGACCCTTGATCGAGTGGTGTCACCCTTAGCGGTGATTAGGATTTCTAGGGATGGTGTGCCTTGACCACGTGAACCTTGTTGGTTTGTCTCGACCTAGGGCTTGTTGGGAGGGTGTCACGGTCAAGACACCTCCCCTAGGTGTGGTTTTCATGACCAATATGGTCTTGGGTCAAGGCAATATCTTGGTGTGGAGTGTCTCAACCTAGGTTGTGTGTGGTGACCCCTTGTCGCGACCTTGTTGTGTTGAGTGGTGTGTCGCAACCATGGGTGTGAAAGATCTAGAGGGGGGGTGAATAGAGATTTTTGGAGTTTTTAAAGTTAATTAAACAATTAAACACTTGAACGAGAAGTAGGAGGAAACAAGGAAGACACAACGATGTAGAGTGGTTCCTACCTTAGAAATCTAAGGTAGTCAATCCACTACCCGATTGTTTCCAACCGGGATTTTTAAAGTGATTAATTTTATTACCTCACAAGGATGTTACATAAAATACAATCACCTTCCTTCTACACCCTTGAAGTATCCTACACCTAGAAGTAGCCGCAATTCCCCTAGAAGCAGCCTTCTGAAGTAACTCCAAGCTCACCCTTGAAGTAGCCTTCACCTGAAGTAGCTTCACCTTGAGGCAGCCTTCTGAAGTAACTCCAAGTCACCGGGAGCAGCCTTCACCACCTAAAGTATCTCCAAAAACCTCTTTTAAATAGCCTCCAACATAGTAGTAGTCAAGCAAAACAAAATACAATAGAAGGAACAAGATTGGAAGAAAGAAACAATGTTACCAATAAGTACAACGCTTTGATCCTATATCAAGTGTATTGATCTCCTATCCACTGTAGATGAATGTGGTAGTGTGGTGTCTTGGAGATTCTAGGCTATAGGACATAGCTCTAGAGCACAAGGAAGAAGATAACAAGTAAATCTCAGCTTTGTTGCTCTGAGGAATGGATGCTCAAGTGTAACTTGTGTATTGTGTATGCAAGTAATGATTTGGGTGTCCTAAGGCCTCTCCTATTTATAGGAATAGTTTACAAGTGTTTAGGGACGTTTTAGGGAGTGTCTAGAGTGTTCTTAGTGCTTAACTAGCCGTTAGGTATAAATTCGTTGACTTGCAATGGCTAAATTCACGTTAAATGTGAAGTTTCCAGAACTTTTCTTGGTCGCAAATATTGTCGAATGGATAAAATTTCGGTCGAAAATATTTTCGACCGGATGACTGACTAGTTATGACAACTAAACCTGTTACAATGTCTATATTTCAGTCTACAATATTTTTGACTGAATTTTGGCTCAGAACTAAAGATTTGCAAAGTTTTGCAATGTGTGTGAGGTCCTATTGATGACTCATATGAGACCTATCAACCCTAAAGTATTCATGTGAGTGTGACATAGGGTTTTAGGTAGATATGGAAGATCCAACTCTTGATTTACTTGATATCTAAGTACTTGTACATTATATAATTGTGCAAGTTTTTACATTGAGTATAATCATGAAAATATTAAACATTTAAGTGTATTGATCTTCAATTTGAATTAATCTTCAATTATCCACTTAGTATGATCTCCTTATTTTCCTTGAACCCTAAAATACTCAAGTAGCACGTTATATCCACAAGAATGAAATGTTTGTCATCATCAAAACAAAGGGTATGCTAAAGTCCAATTTAGCCAACAATCTCCCCCTTTTTGAAGATGACAAACATTCCTAAAAATATAATCAAAATAATCAAATAAGATGAGTTTCATACTTGAGATTTACCTTAGATGAAGACATTCTCTTATTTTCATGAAGTGTGTGCTAATTATTCCTAAATAGGTATTGAACATAGCATCCAACTCTTTAAGGAATATAGCAACAATTTATGTGAAGTCAAGAGATTATGAAACTCATTTAATTTCGATTTATATTATTTCTTCCCCTTTGTCATTTCAAAAATATAGCTTTATAATTAATTTTCTCCCCTTGAATGATATACTCCCCCTTAATTGTATACTATAACAAGAATGTCAAATTTAGCCACAATTCAAAAATCATGATTTATTTCTCAATCATTTGCAAGGGATGTAAATATCTGAAATGACATTAGAATCATTTAGGCTCATGAATATATTTTAATAGTTTCTCAACCATTTACAAGGAATGTTAAGCCCTAAAATGATATGAGATTCCTTTAAGCTCATATTAGGATCAATGAATATATTTCTCAACCATTTACAAGGGATGTTAAGCCCTGAAATGATATAATATTCTTATAAGCTCATAGTTAAATCAATGAATGTATCTCTAACCAAATACAAGGGATGTTAAGCCCAAATTAGTGTAGAGAATTCAATTAGAAGCATTGTATTCAAGAACAATGTAGGCTCCCTTATAACCAAGATTACTTTAAGTATACTAAGGTCATAACTAGCTTTGAAACAATGAATGATGTTCAAACATACTAAGTTATAGTGAATGATTTGATTTCACAAGTAAGCATGTTGTTAGGGTTATTTTAGGTCGTCCATGACTTCGACCTAGGCGCCCCTCGGTCAAACTCTTTTCGACCGAGAGGCATTTCTATTGCTATCCAATATATGCATTTTCATATGTTATCGAATGAACCACTTCTTCTAGAATATGATTTGATTTTTTTGTATATGATCATTATTAGTTCTTCATATTGCTCATATAGGAACTTATGAATGTTGAATAATTCTAAGATAAATCCTGAAGATTAAGTTTTCCTTTTAGAGTTTAATTTATGTGAGTGGGATTATCTTGTCATAATATCTTAGAATGCTCAAACCTTAAATTTTCTCAAAAAATGGTGATGATTATATTTTAACCAAGTTCCTTGTATGATCACTTCTTTTGTTTTCAATTTTTATTATGTTAATGTTGAGCAAAATCTCATATGCCAATAGATTTGCCATTAGTACTTTTCTTGAATAAAACCAATCTTTTCCTCTTGTATGCTTGTTCGGGACAATGCAAAGTATAAAGTTTTTATGCCCACCATATATTCTTCCTTTTGATTAGGGTCATTCAAATATTTAAAGCAGTGTAATATGTAAAGTTCATTACACATTTGAGTCACTTAGGTTAATTGCAATTGAAGTATCTTGTTCTTATAAAACAATTCTAATAGAGTTTTCCTCGGTTGACAAAGTTCTCGACCGAGTGAGGTTCGGTCAAAGTATTTGTCAGTCAGATGTTTTTCAAGTCTTTGTAGGCTTGAGACAAAAACTACTTTGGTCAAAAACTTTCTCGATCAAAGAGTGTCTCGGGCGAAGTTGTTGTCGACCGAGATTGTTTCTATTTTTGTTTTCAGTAATTATTTTCAAGTAAAACATAAGTTACTTCCAATAAAATTTTACAGGAATATGCAAATTAAAGCTCAATTTAGTTGAGATAAGACATTTTGAATATCAAAGTAACGTTTTAGGGCAAATCTCAACTAATCATTTTCAAATATCCTAGGTTTGAAGCCTTGGAACCCAAACCAAATCCACATCCTTTTTCTTGTATTGGCATGAAAAAGAATAATGTCCAAGATGCAAGCAATAGTGGCAATAAATGGAATCAATTTCATTTCTCCTTTGAGTTGAGTTGTTTTTTGGTACAGATATGACTTTAGTCTTGTGTACTTGCATCCTTTTTGTTCTAGGTTTTTGATAGGATTTATCTTTGGGCACATAACCTAGTCCTCTCCTTCCAACTTGACCAGAAGAAACTTTTAGAATTTTATCAAGGATATCTTTATTTTTCAAGCTACTAATATCTTTTTGTAACTTAGCAATTTCATCCATTTTCCTTTTAATGTCTAACTTTGTTTGATCTAGATTAGATAACAAACTATCTCTTTCTTTGACAATAGCATCATAATCTAAATGAGTACACAAGATAGGTTGAGTTTGAAGATCATTCAATTTTGCAAGTAGTTCAACCTTTTCTTGAGAAAGAAAATTGTAGTTTGTTTCTAGAGTAAGAAACTTCATATTGCAATCATTAAAAGATGATTTCAAGGTAGAATTTTCAGAAATAATACTTTCCTTTTCAGAAGAAAGATCATTTAATTAGGCATATAATTACTCATTAGTTTTTGTAACTCTTTTTAGTTTCTTTTTACAATCATTATATTTATCATGTAATTCTTCAATGCTAGCAACTAACTCTTCTTTAGATAAATCAAGTAGGCTTACCTCATTT
The DNA here is from genome assembly GCA_963693085.1 of Alisma plantago-aquatica. Lineage (NCBI taxonomy): Eukaryota > Viridiplantae > Streptophyta > Magnoliopsida > Alismatales > Alismataceae > Alisma > Alisma plantago-aquatica. The sequence goes on from OY856409.1 coordinate 1,395,986,141, forward strand.
TCTTGTTCATCGATTGTTGCAATGAAACAACTTACCTTTTCTTCTTTGTTCTCACTTGATTGTTCCCTTTTATCTTTGTGGAACTTTTCTCCTTTCTTCCTCTTTGGACAATTGAATGTTGAGTGGCCTTTTACTTCACATTCAAAGCACCATCTACAATCTTGATCACTTGTTGATAGCCGGCTCATGTTGAGGTTGCTGGAAATACCATCCCCCATCTCTTCAAGACCTGTTAAAGCTCCTTGAAGACCTGCTCAGATACCAATTGAAAGATCTAGAGGGGGTGAATAGAGCTTTTTGGAGTTTTTAAAGTTAATTAAACAATTAAACACTTGAACAAGAAGTAGGAGGAAACAAGGAAGACACAAGGATGTAGAGTGGTTCCTACATTAGAAATCTTAGGTAGTCAGTCCACTACCCAATTGTTTCCAACCGGGATTTTGAAAGTGATTAATTTTATTACCTCGCAAGGATGTTACATAAAATACAATCACCTTCCCTCTACACCCTTGAAGTAGCCTTCACCTAGAAGTAGCCTCAATCCCCCTAGAAGCAGCCTTCTGAAGTAACTCCAAGCTCACCCTTGAAGTAGCCTTCACCTGAAGTAGCTTCACCTTGAGACAACCTTCTGAAGTAACTCCAAGTCACCAAGAGAAACCTTCACCACCTGAAGTAGCTCCACGAACCTCCTTTCAACAGCCTCCAACCTAGGAGTAGTCAAGGAGAACAAAATACAATAGAAGGAACAAGATTGGAAGAAAGAAACAATGTTACCAATAAGTATAGCACTTTGATCCTATATCAAGCGTATTGATCTCCTATCCACTATAGATGAATGTAGTAGTGTGGTGACTAGGAGATGCTAGGCTATAGGACACAGATCTAGAGCATAAGGAAGAAGATAACAAGTAAATCACAGCTTTGTTGCACTCAAGAGTGGATGCTTAAGTGTAACTTGTGTATTGTGTATGCAAGTGATGATTTGGGTGTCCTAAGGCCTCTCCTATTTATAGGAATAGTTTACAAGTGTTTAGGGACGTTTTAGGGAGTGTCTAGAGTGTTCTTAGTGCTTAACTAGTTGTTAGGTATAAAGTAGTTGGCTTGCAACGACTAAATTCATGTTAAATGTGAAGTTTCCATAACTTTTCTCGGACGACAATATTGTTGACCGGATAAAATTTTGGTCGAAAATATTGTCGACCGGATGACTGATTGGTTGTGACAACTAAACTTGTTACAACAGCTATATTTTGGTCTGCAATATTGTCGACCGAATTTTGGCACAGCACTAAATATTTGCAAAGTTTTACAATGTGTGTGAGATTCTATTGATGACTCATATGAGACCTATCAACCCTAAAGTATTCATGTGAGTGTGACATAGGGTTTTTGGTAGATATGGAGGATCTAACACTTGATTTACATGATATCTAAGGACTTATATATTATATAATTGTACACATTTTTACATTGAGTACAATCATGAAAATACTAAACATTTAAGTGTATTTATCTTCAATTTGTATTGATCTTCAATTATCCACTTAGTATGATCTCCTTATTTTCCTTGAACCCTGAAATACTCAAGTATCACATTAGATCCACAAGAATGATATGTTTGTCACCATCAAAACAAAGGGTATGCTAATGTCCAATTTTGCCAACAGGGTGGTTCCCTTGGTGGGTCGTGACTGTGACATGGGTGTTGGGTGGTCTAGGTGGTCGAGATCCAGCCTATAGTGTATCACCATCTCTTTCATGTGGGCTTTAGTAGTTGCATGTTAGTTTCTTGAGTGGACAAGTGTCCCTTTGGATCCCTACCTTGTTGACACCTCATCCCTTGCCCTACCTCTCTCCTCCTTTTCTATATAAACCCTCTTTTCTCCATGCAAGTGATCTTTTTCGGCCATCTTCTTCCTCCCTTCCCTTGTGCTCGTCCTTAGAGCTTGGTGGAGCAAGAAGAAGTTGTTCTTGGTGCTTTGGAGGTGGTTCAACCTTGCATGTGGAGTTCGTGGTGATCCTTGGTCATCATCAACCTTGGTGAGTGTTTATCTTTCCTCTTTGGTGTTTTCCTTGGACATTCTACCCCATCTTCTTCTCTTTTTCTCAGACCTAGACCATGGTTCCTTCATGGTGGTCGTTTTGGGAGGGAAACTCCTCACCACAAGTGTAATGACCCCGCCTCCCAGTAATCCCCCAATTAAGGGAGACCAAGAGGTTAGAGCCGTTATCCCAATTTCCAGATCAAAGGTTCGACAAATAATCAATAATAATTATCAAATTCTACTAACTATATTGAAAGGCTGTAATAAAAATTAACTTTGCATACCTTTTTCAAAAACTTGGATATCTACTTTTATCCACATCTGGAGTCTATTCTAACTAATCCTCCTTTGTACTTTGATTCTCATTTAATTCCATATATGCCACTTTATTGTTTTTCCTTTTCACTTGAACCTAAAATGTCGACAAACAAAATGTCGGTCAACATGAATGAATTATGCTGGTATGTGGGGGAAACAATAATCGTGCAATTAACTATAACAACATATTGCAGTCAACTATGATTTAACAAACAACTTTACATTTTAAATATAACTACGTGATCCATACATACCCTATCCTCTGTGTTGTCCCTATAGTGGACCTGGATGCTACCTTCCTTATGGTAGATCCCCATTAAATCCCTCATGATCCTACCTAACAGGTGAATCAATTTCTAGGGTTGAGTCACATGGCACTACTCGTAGGTAGCCCACTCCTTAACTCATGATGTGCTAAAGAGTCTCATGGAACTACACATGGGTAGCCCAATTTCTAACTCATGATAGCCTAGACCTTGGTCTAGGTTACCCTGCTTAGCATTTGCAAAGCCACAAAGGAGGACCCAGATCTAAGGAAGTTATATATACATATTTATAGTGATAATCGTAGTCACTTTATAGTTGCATGAAATAAAAGTCATCCAAGTAGTTATTTTCAGGCAAACGATAAAATGTTCGGGAATCTCCGTGAAACTAAAGTGATTATCCATAAGCATAACCACATACCTGTCAGGCTGATTTGAGATAGAATAATCCAATCAATCAAGAAATCCAAATAGGCAAGCAAGCACATTATGAGATCCTGAAATATGCATACAATTTCCTATTATTAATCATGCCATCAAGTTCTATTAAACCTAGCTCGCTTCCTAGGGTTTCTAGTCCACTTTTACAGTTTCCATTACAATTAGGGTTTCCCTTCATCTTTTACTATTTTAAACTGTAACATCCCAGGATTTGAGGCCTCGGATAAAACACTCTTAAAAGGAATGATTGGACTACCCATATCACCAAGGTGCACCTCCTTTTCCGGGAGCCCATCACTAAAGAACTCCATAGTTAAGTGTGCTCTACTTGGAGTAGTACTAGGATGGGTGACCAGTTGGGAAATTGATCCTGGCTTGCGCGTCAGTGAGGACAAAGTGTGTAGTTAAGGCTAGTGGTGGTCTGTGGGGCCACTCGTCATTCCTGAAACTCTACTAGAGCCTAGGGCAGTGGGCCCGGGCGTTACAAATGGTATCAGAGTGTACTAGGATGGGTGACCAGTCGGGAAGTTGATCCTGGCTTGCGCGTCAGTGAGGACAAAATGCATAGTTAAGGCTAGTGGTGGTCTGTGGGGCCAGTCGTCATTCCTGAAACTCTACTAGAGCCTAGGGCAGTGGGCTCGGGTGTTACAAATGGTATCAGAGCCAATTCCCCTCTAGTAGGTGGGGCCCACATGGGCATGGCATGCTATTCTTGAGTCGTGCGGTCCAAGCATGTAGGAAAGGGCTGTCCATGGTTGACGTAGCCACCCTTGTGCTGGTATTCTGTGATCGGGAGCTGGGTGTCCATGGGCCATTGTCGATCTGCACTGAAATGGGGAAGATATTATGAGGCCTTATAGTTGAGCCTTGACGAGGACGTCAAGAGTCTAAGTGGGGGAGATTGTAACATCCCAGGATTTGAGGCCTCGGATAAAACACTCTTAAAAGGAATGATTGGACTACCCATATCACCAAGGTGCACCTCCTTTTCCGGGAGCCCATCACTAAAGAACTCCATAGTTAAGTATGCTCCGCTTGGAGTAGTACTAGGATGGGTGACCAGTCGGGAAGTTGATCCTAGCTTGCATGTCAGTGAGGACAAAGTGTGCAGTTAAGGATAGTGGTGGTCTGTGGGGCCAGTCGTCATTCCTGAAACTCTACTAGAGCCTAGGGCAGTGGGCCCGGGCGTTACATAAACCCTAATTTTATACAATTACTCACAAACCCTAATTATCTCATTTATTCTTCATGAAAAAAAATATTAAGGTTATCTTTTAACAACATAGAACCCTGATATCAGAAAAAACATAATTAACCATCAATTAAGTCCATTAAGCCTCTTTTACATTAAATCTACCATTTTTATCCTTTTAATCCATGACAAGATCATTATGCTCATTTATCATCAATTCATAGTTCATTGTGGTCTAATTCACCTATGAACTCCATTTATTACTAATTCCACATTTTATCCATTAGAAAACCCTAATTACCATATTAAGGGTATTTATTCACAATTAGGAACCTTTATACTCAAAATAGCTTAGAATCATCATATCTTAGCTTTATTCACAATTTTGAATAATTAAAACCATTAAGAGTCACATTTACTAATATTAGGGTTTCAAGGCCCATTAAAGCATATTTATACACATTAAACTCTAAATTAAACTAATTACATGTAAAGTTCATCCTTTTTTTTTATCAATATACCTTTTTACAATTAACAGGTTAATATCAACTTTAATCAGCCATTAAACCCTACTAAACACGTTAATCATCTCAAAATAGGGTTTCTTAATCATTAAAGCATTAAAGTTGATAACTTCCATTACGTTTCGAATTTCAAGAGGAATCAACCTCTAAAACTATTTTTAATGAATTCCTCTCATTTTTTGAGCAAAATACATATATTATATGTACCAATACGAGCTACCATTATTTAGTTATGAATTTTGCAAGGATTACCTTTTTGGACCAATCAGAGGATGCCACGTCACCTCTATTCATGCAACGTTGCTTGCCGCTTCGAAAACATAACGAAATGACAAAAAATCCCTTGGTTAAGTTGGTGGTTTCTTCAGCCCACGGAGGGGCAAAACCGTCCAACAACTGCTAGGTCGTCTTCAAGCTTCAGCCAGCCGCAGCAGCCGACGTTGCAGCCTTCCCGCGGCCCGCCCCCTCCATCCTAGGGCTCGAGGGCTGCCGCCAATGACCGCCCTCACTCTGCCACTATCTGCCGCACCTGGAGCACTGCCAAACTCACATCTGAGCAGGTTGTTTTCGAGCATGACATGCCTGCAACTACGGTCATCGTTGCAGCTGAGATGTAGCCTTTATGCAGGTGTCATGCGATGGTTGGGGGCAAGGAAAGATGGCCGACCTTCCACGGTTTGTCGTGAGAACATGGCGACTCTGCAGCCCTTCGTTTACTTCCAAGGTTTCTCTACTCTCCCATGATTAGGGTTTGCATGAAAAATAAGAAGAAGAAGAGAGGGTGTTGCATAGGATCCCTCTTGAACTCGAACCAGAGGGTCTACCCCTTATATAGGGGAGGGCATCCATGCCCTATCATGTTCATCCACAAGGATACAAGGCCTTTTCCCAATAGGAATCCAATTCCTTCATTAGGAAGCAAGCTTCTCTCTCCTAATTATCTCTTTAATATTCTTTATTCTTTAGATATTAGGATTTCGAAAATTACCTCTTTTATTCTCTTTGTACTTGCCTTTTAATCCATTGGCCACGAAATTATATTTTCTTTTAGTAGAAAATACCACCTTTTTAACAATACCACAAAATTCATTAATAATGTATCAAATTATCCTCTTATTTTGCATTATTGGTATTTTCTCTTTCTTTCTTCTCCATTGGGGCTCCTTGGACCCCAAGAAACTCTAATATTTTGAAATTCCTTTTTAAGGATACGTATTATCCTTCTAGATGCATCTATATTTATTATTTCTCATTATCTTATTTATTTCTTATTAGAATAACTCTTTTTGAGGATTTCTCTTTATCTTTCTTTTTATTTTCCTCCTTGGCATTCCATTTAACATTAGGAATCATTTGGATACGAAAATCCACCAAGGGTAACTCAAGTATACCTCTTTTCACTTATTTCCCACATTTTATCATTGTTTTCAATTTCTTTATTAATAAAGAAATATTTAATTTATATTTTCTTTTCTTATTGCATTCTCTTTGCAACTTTGGACTCCTTGGAACCCAAGGAACACAAGTGGCAGGAAATCCACCTTTGGATTAAATTCTTTTGCCGTCTAGAGGTTTCTACATTTTTCTTTTCTCCATTTCTTATTAATAATAGAATTCCTTTTGTCTTTTCCTTGTTATTGGGCCCAATAGCCAATAAAGCCCACAAAACAACCAACAAGGCTATTGTAAACGAAAGTCATTTATTCAAAACAAATTATATCATTATTTGTTCCAATATCTTTAATATGAGAAATTACATTTCTCACCAAATGAACCCAAAAGTTGGGGTCGTAACATCCTTCCCCTCTTATAGGAATTTTGTCCTCAAAATTCCACCAGGAACACAAACAAATAGGATAAGATTTTCTTTCACATGTCCTCAATTAGGGTTGCCCTATCCATGGCACATCCAAAGAACCTTTATCATCACATATTCATTTCTCTGAGTTCTTTCACCTTGTAATCTATAAACCTCATAGGTGACTCAGGTCATTTCAGCCTCCCTTGGGGCTCACTAGGTTCATTGCTCTGCACATGGTCTGGGTACCTCACATAGTGCTCTAAATTAGACACAAGGAACTCATCACACATAGCATTATCCTGAGGGGTAAGGGCAAATTTAACCTTCTCCACCAAACCATGTCAAAAGAACCCATGCATCGGGGACTCAACTCTCTTAGCTATAACTTAGAGGGGTTGGATTTTCATGTCACATATTCCCCCAGAGTGAACTGCATGTCAGTCTACTTTGCACCAACTTACAAATCATGTCATCCATGGGCTCCTTTCAGCCATTGCACGATCCAAGCGACTTCATCTGCACACACTGTGTTCCTTTCTTGACCTTCGCGAGGTCCCTTCACCAACATCATCTTAATGAAGTGGTGACCGACACAACCTCCCTTGCAGAGCTTCTTTACATCCCGATACTAGATATGGTGGTTATCATCACATCTTACAAAGGATAAGAACGGTCTCTATGTATCACCCTGAATGAGCAAACATGCTCTCATCAGACCCTCTAGTCTGGATCATACTAACCATTAGCTAGGGTGATAAACTATACTAACATTGAGTTCTTCATGTATCTACTTCCACCTCCTGGAAGTGAATCTTTAGGTTATACTCAAGAACTTTTGAAATCACATCAGGTGTAGTTGAACCATCTCCCTCATATGCAGTTCAACTAGATCTGTCCCTTGAAAGTACTCTTTCTTTCTCATGTCATCTAGGTAAGGAGATCTATCCAACCCATATTGCATCTTGACCTTCCTTGGTCTAGGGGAGACTTCAACATCCATAGTGATGAACTCCCTTTCCCTCTCGGGGACACTTTATCCTTTATATCAATGCACTAGGCTACCGGTGCTCACCCTTCACCTCCTGGCTTGAATGGCAACATAACCCATGCAACTTCATCTTAGGCATCCAAAGTACTACTGTCACTTATTATCTTGGTAGTACCATGGTATATGGTGATCTTAAATCATGATCTCATGTATTGTCATGATTCCTTAAGATCGATTCCTCAGAAACCCTAAACCACTCTAATCAGGGTTTCATCACCTTCCTTTTTAGAGAAGTGCATCTGAGGTTCTACAACCATCCTTACATTGCATCAAGGACTAGGATGGCTAACCAAACAACCATTAACTTGATCAACCGATATTGTTACATCTGAGTGTTAGCCAAACTTATCTCTTTTTCCAACTGAGGGGTATCCTTACAACCTCTTCTAGCCTCCATCTAAACTAGGCAGTTGTATCTCATCCAGAGCATCCATTACCACTTCACATCCTTAGGTGTTAGGTAAAGTTGAAGACATACACCTCCATGTATTCCACTTATTATCTCATCTTAGCTCTAAGTCTATCTTCATCAAGAAAACTCTGAGCTTATTGTCTTGGTTTTTTGAACTCAACCTTGTATAACTCATAGCTCATGATAAAAACATCCTCATAAGATGACTACCTTATAGTGTTTGTAAACCATCCATGCATCATTCACTCCACAAGGGCATGTTATCATCTCTATCCTCATACCTCATAGCAATGTTCCAACTCAGATCATCTTTTATCCTTGGTGTATGGCACACATACTGACCTATCTCTCACTCCCATAACAAGAGGAAATAAGCATTTGGCGGCCGTCCAAACACAAAGTTATTCATGTTCCAAGAGTAGAGATGGTACATCCCACCTTGCCAATACACCTTCAAATCTAAGTTGAAATGTGCATCTTATGTCTCAACATCACAATCATTCTTGATATCAAAGTTACTTCCATAGAAAACTGGTCTCGAACCCACTTGGGTCCACACACATCCCTTGGTCATCTCCTCTAGGTCTATAGGGTGCCGACACTTTTGGGGTCATCCCTCTTCCCTCATGCATCCAGAGAGTTCCCTACTCATCTGCCCTTTGGGTCCCATGAGTTCATTAAGGTGATCAATCTCCTAACCCATGGCCCTCAGACAATGATAGTTGTTACCTCCTGACCCTATGGTCATGTGCAACTAGGGAATTAGGGAACTCCTACTTCCATCCGTCGTATCCCTACTTGACCCTAGGAGAGACTTAGGATTCTAACATAGTACATGTCCAACTTAGAACCTTACCCAAGCCTTCATCATCTCTCTCTCTACATTCATGGGCTGACTTTCATCCTTTCATAGGGGTCTTGGAAACCTTCCTACCTTGGTCAGGCCCCATACCAATTACCTCCATGGTAACACATCCACATTAACTTAGAGATGGTTATCTATGGGTCTATAGGTTCATTCTCATACCATGTACTCTTCACTTAGCTTCTCAGGATCCTATGAGACCTCTTTAGGTTTCCTCAAAACCCACAAAATTGGTATACACCCTACCAAAGGGTCCCTCTCCCAGGATGGGAGGAAACTACAACTCTTGAAAACAAGGTCACAAATATCCTTAGGGTTTACATTCACATGAGCATGCTTAACCCAGCAGCTACTAAGGCACAAGAAGACCACCTACTAAACCATGCTAGGTCATACTTTTTCTCTTTCCTCAATTTTGGACCAAGATCATACCTTCCCATGTCATCAACTTAGCTGTGAGGGGTTCATCAAACATACCTTAAACTTAAGGGGTTTCCCTTTCCTCTAACCATGAGAAGTACCATGCTCGCATCTATAGAAACTCAAATCTCATGATGAGCATTAGGTACACCAATTCCCCTCTTAGGCCTAGGAACCCTATGTTCACTTTTGGGTGTAAAAATGCATGCTCAACCTCTTAACCACGAATCAAGCATGTATAAGGCATGACCTGCACTTCCTGTCATCCTTCTACTCAAGCAACACTTCATAGTTGAGTCCTCCTTAAGGACAATCAACAAGGTACAAGGCCTCATAACCTGTTACTAAACCTCTCCAGGTCTAAGGAACTCTTCTTCCTATCTCAGAAGGTAAACGCCTACACCATGGGCACATAGATACCAGAAGCCTCATCCGCTCTCTAGGGTTTGGTTCCTTTAATGGAAACCAAGATATCATCAGCCTCCAGGGATCAAGCATGAGACAACCACAATCATCCACTTAGGTCACATCATCCTCAACTCCCCACTTTTCCTCATATCTTGGAGTCTAGGCTTCCAACCTTCTTGCTTGGTTCCTACTCTCTCTCTCTAGAGCTAACTCCACAACCAGTCTTATACTAAAGGTCCTCTCTCCGTGAAGATGGATCAAGCTCACAAGCATACCTCTACATGGTGAAGCCTATGTTCACACTTATGTTTGCTCAAGGTTATCCATAGCTCTTTATGCTGATCTCATCAGCTATTCAACATACTCCCTTGGCCAGGATTTTGACCTACTGCTCGCACTACTGACGTATTCTGGGTTCCTACTATGCCATGCTCATCTAAGCTCATGGGGTTTCCATAGGTTCTTCTCTAACCTCATCAAAGAAGGAGCTATCCTTCGCTCTAACATGCACGACCCTTCACAAGGTTGGGTCGCCAAAGGTACTAGGTCATTCAACCTCTCATGTCTCATATGGCAACCCAAAGGCATGTCCATCCAAACACCCAGTCTACCATGACATCTAACTCATCATGTCATCTCACCACTTAGGGTTAGGGTTAGCATCATCCTCATAGGATGTGTCAGGTCTCTACTTTTAATGGAGATCTCTACCTCCAAGACTAACTTTCTTTACTTATCCTCCTGACAAGAAGGTCTAGCCTCAGGTCTCTCCTGAGGGCATGACAACTTATGTCATACGACCTAAGCATGTATCTATTCTTTTACGCTTAATCTATTAAGCTTATGTCCATGACATCTTATTTACATGCTTTTTATTAATTTGGTGGAGGATTCCTTAGACCTTATCAACCTTACCCATACCTCAAGAGGGTGAGGAAAAGAGAGAAAACCCTAATCCTTATAATCCTTAATAGCATTTGAGTTGAGAAGGGATGAACAAGATGAGAGAGTCCTAAAGGTATCTTATTTCGAGTCAAATCCTGAGACATTGGCCAGGTAGTCACACTAATCTGGGAGTCCTCATATTCTGACTAGCGGTGCAGAGGAAAATCTTGCTAGCCCCCAGATGTGATCCTTTTCTAGACACCTCTATCTTTTAGAAAATTCTCTAATAACTCCCTCAGTTCTATGGAATTTGTAAAATTTAATAATTATTAAGGATTAAATGAGGAACCTATGCTCTGATACCAAACGTAATGACCCCACCTCCCAGTAATCCCCCAATTAAGGGAGACCAAGAGGTCAGAGCCGTTATCCCAATTTTTGGATTAAAGGTTCGAAAAATAATCAATAGTAATTATCAAATTCTACTAACTATACTGAAAGGCTGTAATAAAAATTAACTTTGCATACCTTTTTCAAAAACTTGGATATCTACTTTTATCCACATCTGGAGTCTATTCTAACTAATCCTCCTTTGTACTTTAATTCTCATTTAATTCCACATATGCCTATTTAGTATTTGTCCTTTTCACTTGAACATAAAATGCCGACAAACAAAATGTAGTTCAGCATAAATGAATTATGCTGGTATGTGGGGGAAACAATAATCGTGCAATTAACTGTAACTACATATTGCAGTCAACTATGATTTAGCAAAAAACTTTACGTTTTAAATATAACTGTGTGATCCATACATACCCTATCCTTTGTATTGTCCCTGTAGTGGACCTGGATGCTACCTTCCTTATGGTAGATCCCCATTAAACCCCTCATGATCCTACCTAACAGGTGAATCAATTTCTAGCGTTGAGTCACATGGTACTACTCGTAGGTAGCCCACTCCTTAACTCATGATGTGCTAAAGAGTCTCATGGCACTACACATGGGTAGCCCAATTTCTAACTCATGATAGCCTAGACCTTGCTCTAGGTTACGCTTTTTAGCATTTACAAGGCCATAGAGGAGGACCCGGACCTAAGCCAGTTATATATACATATTTATAGTGATAATCATAGTCACTTTATAGTTGCATGAAATAAAAGCCATCCAAGAAGTTATTTTCAGGCAAACAATAAAGCGTTCGCGAATCGCCGTGAATCTAAAGTGATTATCCATAAGCGTAACCACATACCTGTCAGGCTGATTTGAGATAGAATAATCCAATCAATCAAGAAATCCAATTAGGCAAGCAAGCACATTATGAGATCCTGAAATATGCATACAATTTCCTATTATTAATCATGCCATATAGTTCTATTAAACCTAGCTCGCTTCCTAGGGTTTCTAGTCCACTTTTAGGGTTTCCATTGCAATTAGGGTTTCCCTTCATCTTTTACTATTTTAAACCCTAATTTTATACAATTACTCACAAACCCTAATTATCTCATCTATTCTTCACGAAAAAAATATTAAGGTTATCTTTTAACAACATATAACCCTGATATCAGAAAAAGCATAATTAACCATAAATTAAGTCCATTAAGCCTCTTTTACATTAAAGCTACCATTTTTATCCTTTTAATCCATGACAAGATCATTATGCTCATTTATCATCAATTCATAGTTCATTGTGGTCTAATTCACCTATGAACTCCATTTATTACTAATTCCACATTTTATCCATTAGAAAACCCTAATTACCATATGAATGGTATTTATTCCCAATTAGGAACCTTTATACTCAAAATATCTTTGAATCATCATATCTTAGCTTTATTCATGATTTTGAATAATTAAAACCATTAAGAGTCACATTTACTAATATTAGGGTTTCAAGACCCATTAAAGCATATTTATACACATGAAACTCTAAATTAAACTAATTACGTGCAAAGTACACCCTTTTTGTTCTGAATATACCTTTTTACAATTAACATGTTAATATCAACTTTAATCATCCATTAAACCCTACTAAACACATTAATCATCTCAAAATAGGGTTTCTTAATCATTAAAGCATTAAAGTTGATAACTTTCATTACTTTTCGAATTTCAAGAGGAATCAGCCTCTAAAACCATTTTTAATGAATTCCTCTCGTTTTTCTGAGCAAAATACATATATTATATGTACCAATCTGAGCTACCATTATTTAGTTATGAATTTTGCAAGGATTACCTTTTTGGACCAATCAGAGGATGCCACGTCGCCTCTATTCATGCAACGTTGCTTGCCGCTTGGAAAACATAACGAAATGATGAAAAATCCCTTAGTTAATTTGGTGGTTTCTTCATCTTGCAGAGGGGAAAAACCTTCCAGCAGCTACTAGGTCGTCTTCAAGCTTCAGCCAACCACAACGGACGACGTTGTAGCCTTCCCGCGGCCCGCCCCCTCCATCATAGGGCTCGAAGGATGCCGCCAATGACCGCCCTCACTCTGCCACTATCTACCGCACCTGGAGCACCACCAAACTCATGTCCTAGTAGGTTGTTTTTTAGCATGACATGCCTACAACTACGGCCGTCATTGTAGCCGAGATGTAGCCTTTATGCAGGTGTTGTGCGATGGTTGGGGGCAGGGAAAGATGGCCGACCTTCCGCGGTTTGTCATGAGAACATGGTGACTCTGCAGCCATTCATTTACTTCCAAGGTTTCTCTACTCTCCCGTGATTAGGGTCTGCATGAGAAAAAAGAGGGTGTTGCATAGGATCCCTCTTGAACTCGAACCAGAGGGTCTACCCCTTATATAAGGGAGGGTATCCACGCCCTATCGTCTTCATCCATAAGGATACAAGGCCTTTTCCCAATAGGAATCCAATTCCTTCATTTGGAAGCAATCTTCTCTCTCCTAATTATCTCTTTAATATTTTTTATTCTTTACATATTAGGATTTCGAAAATTACCTCTTTTATTCTCTTTGTACTTTCCTTTTAATCCATAAGCCGTGAAATTATATTTTCTTTTAGTAGAAAATACCACCTTTTTAACAATACCACAAAATTCATTAATAATGTATCACATTATCCTCTTATTTTGCATTATTGTTATTTTCTCTTTCTTTCTTCTCCATTGGGGCTCCTTGGACCCCACGAAACTCTAAGATTTCGAAATTCCTTTTTAAGGATACTTATTATCCTTCTAGATGCATCTATATCCATTATTTCTCATTATCTTGTTTATTTCTTAGTAGAATATCTCTTTTTAAGGATTTCTCTTTATCTTTCTTTTTATTTTCCTCCTTGGCATTCCATTTAACATTAGGAATCCTTTGGATATGGAAATCCACCAAGGGTAACTCAATTATACCTCTTTTCACTTATTTCCCACATTTTATCATTGTTTTCAATTTCTTTATTAATAAAGAAATATTTAATTGATCTTTTCTTTTCTTTTTGCATTCTCTTTGCAACTGTGGACTACTTGTAACCCAAGGAACCCAATAGGAATGAAATCCACCTTTGGATTAAATTCTTTTTCCTTCTAGAGGTTTCTACATTTTTCTTTTCGCCATTTCTTATTAATAATGGAATTCCTTTTGTCTTTTCCTTGTTATTGGGCCCAATAGCCAATAAAGCCCATAAAATAACCAACAAGGCTATTGTAAATGAAACCCATTTATTCAAAACAAATTATATCATTATTTGTTCCAATATCTTTAATATGATAAATTACATTTCTCACCAAATGAACCCAAAAGTTGGGGTTGTAACAATAAGGGTCTAGGCCATGTTTTAACAAGCTAGACCCAAGTGTGAGGAGGGTTTCTTCTCTATTTCTCCCTTTATCTTTTAGCTTGGCCTAGAGATTTTTGGTCCTATTTTCTTTAGTGATCTTTGACCATGGTGTCTTCTCAATTTTGAGGTGTTCTTGTGGCTGAAGAGTGGATCTTTTGAGTGGAGCTTGATCATCCTTGGTGATCTTGTGCTTGGGCTTCCCTTCTTTGGAGTGATCTTCCTTAAGGTGAGTTATATAACTCTCCACCTTCTCTATTAATGCACCTTTCTTACATGCATGTTGTTGTTTCCTCTCTCTAATGTTCCCTTAACATGCTAGTAGATGAAAATAGACTCTAGAACTTAGATGATGTTGATATCATGCTTGGTTTGGATGTGATCTGAAACCCTAATTTCCTTTGTACCCGATTTTGGTGTTTGAGGTGCTTGATGGATTTTCCTCCTTTTCTTCACCTTAGTTTGAGGTGCATGCATGATGATCGAGTGCTTTTTTGTTCTATGAAGTTTTGGTTTGGTTTTGGTGATGATAATCTTGGTTCCTTTCTATTTTTAAAGTTTCTTTTCTTGGTGGTTGCATGAAGTTGTTTTAGGGTTTGATGACTGTTTTGCATGGGAGTTTTCCTTCATGGTGAAAATGGGTTTTCCTTGTTTTGTCTCCTATTTTATCCTTGGGTTATCTCTGTTTTGACCTTGGTTAACCTTGGGTTGGAGTTGGTTCTTAGACTTGGTGGAGGCTTGACCCTTAGTGGTCATTGTGCCTTGTTTTTTTTTGGGTCGCAACATCTCTTAGCATGTTGCTTTTTGGGTCGAGGTAGCTGACCTTGTGAAGGTCGTGACATCCTCATACTTGATGGTCATGAGACCTATTTCCTAGAGGGTTGAGACACACCCAGTTTTTGGTTGAGAAGTTTCCTTCTCCCTTGGTTGGTCACCACACGGTTGGGTTTTGAGGTCAAGACATGTTCTTGTTGTGGGCCGAGATGAGTCCTTGCCTTTGGGTCATGACATGCTCTACCTTGGGTGGTTAAACCCTAACCCTAGCTAAATGTTTCCTGGTTGCTTGTGGTTTGAGACATGGTACACCCTTTGGTTGGTTTCGGTCGTGACATGAAGAAGGTTGGACACGGTCATGACACCATGGGTGATGGTGTTTGTGACCCATGTGTGTTGATGGTCACGACATACATGAGTGATGGATGGTTGAGTCACATGCTTGAACACTTTATCAATACTATTGTATGAGTAATGAAGGTAATATGTATGAGACACATGTAGTACTACATGGATAAGTTATTTCTTAACCCTTATGATGATCCATATTCCTAATACTATTCCAAAAGTGTGGGAGATGCCCCACCTAGGGCTTATAGTTTGTACGTCTACCAAACCCTAATTGGCTAAGTATGTAGTCCTAAATGTGTGTTATGAGATGCATTTGCTTTCTCTCTCTCATGAGTAATTCATCATGTGTAATGTTTCCTCTCTCTTTTGTTTATAATCCCTTAACCTTGTAGGTGATATGTATGCCATGGCTTGTATATTCTATGGTGGTGATTATGTGATACATGGTGGTGCTTATGCACATCAATGAGGCATAATATGCAGGGCATAATGTGATAGGTCTTATGACCTAATGGTGGCTATATGCCTATTTAGAGGTGATATCCTCTAATGATGTGATTAAGTGATTCATATCCCATGATGATATTTGACTTTGGTGATGCCTTGTTAATGATAGAGAAATGAGTATCATGTGGTGATTGTGTGACAAGTTCACACCTGGTACATTTTATATCTTCTAAATTTGCAATAGAGTACCCTTATTATTGTAGAGTTTGTTTTAACCTTACACGTTGTAACTTGATTGATGCTAAGATTCACGCAATTGGCTAAGTAATCAAGTGAAACCTAATCATGTAGTTTGCAATGTGCCATAGATCCATTCTAGTGTCAGCTTTATTTGCTGGATTGGTGAAACGAGTTTAACTCGAAGTGCATATTGTTGAATATGTGGGGTGCAAGTTGAGTATCTCCTTGCGTCCTTAATTATAGGTTGTGTGAGACGGCCATGTGTGAGTTGATCTCTTTGTGATATGGATGGCCATGCATGAGCCAATCCTTCTTTTAATATCGGCCATGTGTGAGCCTATTTTGTAGTGTCGTTACCTGTACCAAGGTGGGCTAGGTGTTTACATATGGACGGTCATGTGTGAGTTGATCATTTTGCTAACTATATGTCACTCTTTTGCAGTTGACTGACATGTATCTGTGGTGTTCTCTTGAGCTAACCAAGAGGTGTTGGAGAGGTTGTGGATTTTGACTCTTCCATGGACTTTATATGGCAGTGATATTGACTTAGCAATGGTCAGTTTCATTTGGGTGGTATGACTCAAATGCTTGGGTATAATAAAAGATGTAATACAATCATGTAGTGTGTGTGTGTGTCTCTCTCTCTCTCTCTCTCTCTCTCTCTATATATATATATATATATATATATATATATATATGCTTAGGGTGACATATGTCTCACATTGGTTGAGCCTTTGCCTTATATTTTTATTGATTTCTTTAATTATAAGATGGTAAGAGAAGAAAAATGATATACATGTTCTTTATATTCCTTTTTAGAATATAATGTGATCCACTATTTAGTGGTAGCTATCTAGTCTTGTTTAATTTGCTTAATCTATTGAGTACATATCATTTAGCTGAATCTGATCATCTTATTAGTATGTTGATTTACCTACTTAGTTTACATGTACTTTAATAGCGTTGGAGGAGAGTTAGATTTCTTATAGGGATGTTTGGTCTCACCCCATGGGTTTCCACATCTTTTAGGTGGTCGTGCAGGAAGAGGTAGAGGTCATGCAGTTGAGGAAGAGCAGCATCAAGAGTAGTAGCTAATACGGTTGGATGTACTGCTAGTCTTTTTGTGTTAGAGTTCTAGAGTCATCCATGTACACTCAGGTCCTTGGGGTGTTTTTGAGATGTTTTGTGGTTATGTGATCGGTAAGAGGTTTTTGGCTTGTGTTGCATGGTTGTATAGTTTTGATAGTTGTACTTGTATATATGTGGAACCAATATCTTATATAACATGTTAATGACTGGAATGTTGATCTGCAGTGATGTAAGAACCACGTGACATGTTATGCCCTGCATGTGGCAGGCTTGTGGATGCATCTTCAATAAGTTTTTGGTTTATGGTGCTTTAGTGAAATTATATTTAATTTCTTGTGTTTTCTAGTAATCTACTGGCTTAGTGTTGTTTTCGCTTTTGGTTTTTAAGTTATCTCATTTGTGGCATGTCGGGGCATCATAGTTTAAGGTTGGTATCAGAGCTGTAGGTTCGCTGAGTCTACAGGGACCTAGGACTAGGGTTGTGTTTGTTCTAGTGTCCTCCATTCTATCTTATAGTGACTTCTGCTTATGCAGAAGAAAAACAGTAGAAAAGATGGTAGGAGAACATGAAGAACACACTGTAGAGAGTAGTGTTGTTGCAGCTGGTGATGGTGCGAGGGCTCAGGAAAGAGAAGATCAGGTGCCTGATGAGCCCCAGTTTGACCTGACTGTGGCAGAGAACCCTGCCTTCCAGTCTCTGCTTGGGAAGTTTATGGATATGATGACACATATGGTGGACATAATGCATACCCTTCAACCTAGGGTAGCTATCCCCGGTGTCAAATCTCTAGGAGTTGGGAAGACCTTTGTGAGGTTGAGACGTGTTGGTGCTATAGAGTGTGTTGGTATGACTAATCTAGCAGATGTTGATCTTTGGCTGATGGAGTTGGAAAGGTCTTTCAAGATCCTTAATATCCATGATGTCAATAAGGTGAAGCAAGCAATGTATCTTCTGAAGGGGAATGATGGCCATTGGTAGGCCATTGAAGAGTAGAAATGACCAAGTGTTGATATCAGTTGGGAGGAGTTCAAACGAGAGTTTGTCAACATGTACGTTTTGTGTACCTATTTGGATGAGAAGATCAGTCAGTTTTAGCTGATCTAGTAGGGATCCATGTCGATCAATGAGTATGAAGAAAAGTTTATGGAACCGTTGTGGTTTTGTCCTCACATGGCATCAATGGATGAGGAAAGGATTAGACGGTTAGAGAAGGGTCTGAATGGTGAGCTGAAAATAGCGATGAAAGTGCTTGAGAATTGTGAGTGGTTTGCAATGTTTGTAGAGTCCATCCAGAGGATTGAACAATCTATGGTTGAGAAGCGGGAAAGGATTGCCAAGGAGAGGCTGGCGCAGTTCTAAGGATAGTCATCAAGAGGCTTTAAGAAGCCTAGGTTTTTTGCACTGCCAGTGCAATAGAGGTCCAGTGCACTAACTCAGTGGTCACCTAGTAAGGGCAGAGGACGCAGATTTCTACCAAGAGGAGCTTAGAGTGTGGCATCAACTTCAATGATTGGGCCGTACAGGCCATTGTATGAGGGCAAGACCTACTACAAGTGTGGACATGTTGGGCATACAAAGGTGCTTTGCCCTATGAAGGTTGAAGAAATCACCCAGCAATTGAGGCAGATCCAGTTGGGCTCACAGAGACAATAGTTCAATGGAAGTGGAAGGGGATGTAGACAAGCATCTCAAGCTGGTTCTTTAGGACATGCAAGTAGAGGAAGAGGGTGGCAATAGGTGATGGCTAGATTCTATGCTATGAGTCAGCCTGAAGGAGTGGTCAACCCACAAGTAGTGATAGGTCAAATGGAGTTGTTTCATTCTGATTTGTCTTCTTCGTACTTTATATCTATTTTGGTTGATCCGGGTGGGACTCACTATTTTGTAACTCAAGAAGTGATTGATGCTTACTCTTTACCTATTAGTTGTAGATGGGATAGTCTTCGTTTATAAACCCTATTAGTTGGTCCTGAGGAGTTGTGGTAGGTGTGTCCTTCTTGTGTCCTTTCTTTCTCAGGACATAGCATTCAAGTTGATTTTTGACAGGAGAGTGAAGAAGTTGACGAAGAAGGACATCATGCATGTGAAGGTTCTGTGGCATCATCATGATGTTGATGAAGCCATGTGGGATGTTGAGGAAGAGATGAGGAAGAAGTACCCGCCTCTTTTCATTTAGGATTTCAGGGGTGAAATCCTTGTTAGCGATTTATGGCTTGTAAGACACCTGATGTTTCAATTTGTGAGAGCTAAAGGATGAGAGTTTGAAGGTCTTCTTTGCCACCCTCCACCACCGGTCTACTCAGACCTCTTCATTGATAGAAGGAGATCTCTGAGAACAACCTCACCACTGTCATGACAACTTCTAAGAGGAGAAGTCATCCATCGACCTTGACCAACAATGGTCATTGTTGGTGTATCTTCCTTTCACTTAATCTATCTTCCTTCCTTCATCTCTTCCATTCATTCCGCCATCCATCCATGTCATACAATACTTGTAAATTCATAATGTTGTTCACCACCATGAGTGGCTAAACATATAGCCTATATTGGGAGTAGCCGTGAAAACTCTCCCAACATGTAAATACTTATATCCATTGAATATATGCTCTTAGCAATGTTTGTCACCATACTCTTGGTCTTAATGCTTCACTTGCATGCTTAGATACCATCTTGTATTGTTTGATTGTTAGTACCTCGAAAGAGTAGTATTAACTATATCTAAGTGTTATGGAGTTGCACGAATGCATGAGAATGTTGGAATTCTTAAGCTATTGATCATATATTTCTATTGTGATTGTTTGTTTTCCATCTCAAGAGAGCGACAACCTTATGATCTAGATCTTTCCTAAGCTCGAGAGAGGAGGGAATATACATTTATGATGACTTTTTGTAAACTTAATAAGGGTATACAATTGGTGAGAGTAGTCCATGTTCGTGATAGACCTTAGATGGTGAACCCAATCCAAGTTCTCCATGAATAATTGATATCTTAATCTTTTACTTTACTTGCTATATTATTTTTCTTTTTTTTACTTGTTTTACTTTACTTGCTTGTTGAAGTATCATCGTTCCCTAAGGAACACAAAATTTTACCTCACTCCTTTTGTTGGTGTAACAAAGACAAGGCCCTACATTCTTAACACATATCACCCTTGTCCCTATGGATTAACCCTGATTTACTACATTGGACCCTATATGATAGTTGGGGTGGCTTGTGTATCGGGTTATAAATTTAAGAGTCTGACTACTAGAGATCCACTCATTTTTGGACTTGTGATTTATTATGGTCAACTTTTTGGCACCATTGTTGAGGACAAGGCAACCAATACTATTCAGAATCTGAGTCTACTTAGCATACACTTGTGCCTCAAGTCTAGCAATAGACATGAGAGGACACTTTTAAGTCTGATAACTCTAACTACCTCAAATATTTCATGAATAAGAAGAATGTGATGAAGAATACATTGATGGTGAGCATCCCGATGACGAATGTGAAGAAGAACCCCAAGAGGAGGAACATGAGGAAGAGCACAAAGAAGAACATTGTGGTGAAGGGTGTCACAATCGAAATAGAAGAAACATGACTAACCACAACAATGACGATGATGATGATTACGACGGCCCTTCCCTTCATGAATTGGCTGCTACCATGGTCAACAAATCTAGATGGTCAGTCATTATTCCTAGGTTCAATGCTCTAAACTTCAAACTCAAGCTAGCATCCATCACCATGATCCAGAACAAAACATTTGAGGACAACTCTTGAGATGAGAAACCTTACTATCACCTGGATTCTTTTAAAAAATATCTGCAACACCATCAAGATGAATAGGGTGCTGCAGAAGGGATGTACTGCATGGGATTAAACTTCTCTCTAAGGGATAAAGTATTGTCATGGTACCTTGCTCTACCTGACAAAAACATTAATCGATGGGCACCCTTGGCTGACGCTTTTGTCACTAAGTTCTACCCAGTCGAGAAAACTCTTAGAAACATGCACAAGATCATTGGGTTCATGTAGAAGCTAGGAGAGAATTTGTATGAGGCCTAAGAAAGATTCCAAGAGTATTAGAGGGACTTCCCTCCCCATAACTACAATAAAGGATTTCTAGTCACTACCTTTTGCACTAGACTTACTTCAAATGAAAGGACCTCGCTAAATGTTGCAACATGAAGCAACTTCCTTGGTAAAAACCCAAAGATGACCAGGAAGATCATTTATAGCATGGCTGCCATGCAAGCCAGTCGGGATTATGATAGAGGAACAAAAAAGAAAATATCATCTGAAGGTACTACCGTCGAGTCTAAAGCACTAGAGACCATAATCGCCAAAATTTAGAAGATTGCTTTAGATGTGAAGCAACTGAAGGACTCTAGAATTAAGGGAAAGAGAAAAGCCAAAACAATGTGAAATGTGTCACATACAGGGAGGGGGGACATGGAATAGACAATTGTAGTTATACCCAATCTGATGAAGATAGTGATGAAGAGGGAACTAAAATGTCTCTTATGCTAACTTCAAGAGACTGGATCGTCTAAATTTCTCCTATGAAAACAAGGACACCACTAGAAATGCTCATCAATAAATGACTGCCAGGTTTCAGAAGAGGTGGAGGACCATCTGTGTTTACCTAGAACACAACTTAAAGACAAAATAGAAACAACTACCAAGGGCAAGTCCAGAACCAATATAGAAATTCAAGTGGGCCAAGTCAAGACCAAGGTTAGAATAAAATTACAAATAAACTAGGTATAATGTCTGAACTTTTCAAATTTATGAAGAGATAAGCATCGATGAATGAGAAACTAACTCAGAGCGGTATTACCAATATTAGTGTATTAAACACAATGTAGACCCATCTTGGGGGAGAGATAAATCAAATGGATGACATGCATACCCACCATAAACAAACTGAATAACATTTGGAGCAACTGTAAGAGCTGATAAAGAACCCACAAGGAAAGATACCTTCTAATATTGAAAGAGTAAATTTGGCAACCCTATGCTCTGGAAAAGTACTAGAAGAACCGACAGGTAATACCATCCAGGAATGAAATCCTACTATTGAATCCCAACTCAAACCTACAATAGTACAAGAATAACCCAAGGTGGATCTACCTACCAAGGAAGTTAAGGTGAAAGAGAAAGGTAAAGGAAAAAAAATATAGGAAAAGAAATCTGAAATAGATAAAGAAGCTTTCACAAATAGGGATCCTTATTTACCAAGAGTTCCCTTTCCCTGCAAGATGATCAAGGCT
Source organism: Alisma plantago-aquatica (assembly GCA_963693085.1). NCBI lineage: Eukaryota > Viridiplantae > Streptophyta > Magnoliopsida > Alismatales > Alismataceae > Alisma > Alisma plantago-aquatica. The sequence continues at coordinate 1,396,008,713 of OY856409.1, forward strand.
TACTTAAAAAGGAGATACAAAAAGTTTATGGAAGTTGTGAAGAAATTGCACATGGATATTCCCTTTCTATATTCCATCGAAGAAATGCTGACATATGCAAAGTTCTTCAAGGACCTAATTACCAAGAGAAGGCGAGGGCACCATGTCAAAATTTTTAGGCTCACAATTATGTCCATCGCCTTTGTTCAAGCGAATATTCCTGCTAAGCAAAAATATCTTGGGGCCTTCATGATCTCATTCAATGTGGGAGACAACAAGGTAAGGCAAGGGCTGGAGGACCTTGGAGCAAGCATTAGTCTCATGCCTCTTATATTGGCTCAAAGGCTAGTCTCATGCCTCTTATGTTGGATCAAAGGCTAGGAGTGACATACATGGTAAATATAGGAATTTGAATCCAATTAGTAGATCATTCTTTCACTAAACCAATAGTGGTAGTAGAAGATGTTCCAATCCGAGTGGAATGATTTTTATGCCATATATGCGATATAGTCATGATTCGTACGGTGGAAGACCCAACGTGTCCAATCATTTTTTGGAAGACCATTCCTCTTCACTGGGAGAGATTTAATAAATTTCAAAGTAGGGGTCATTACCATCAAGATAGGAAATGGTCACATCGACTTTCTTATTCAATACTCATGAGATGACCATCTCTCTTCAAGTCAGTCTATTTCAAGAACAGTTACAACCAATTTTGCAAATAGGTCCAAGAGGAAAATGTTGGTATCTATGCCCAAGAGCCAATCATATGATGATTTTAATGGCATGTTTTGTAAATGATTTGATTAATAATAAAGGAAATCTTCCAATTTATTCTATTTTATTCAGTTTTGAGATAACGATAACAGAATAAATGTCTAAACAATGATATTACTCAATGATGTATGTCTTCAGGTTGATGACATGAACAATGAGATCATACTAATGCCAAGAGTATATTCTTATTCTGTCCCTAGTCGTATGTTATTGTGGAAGGTTGATAGATAACACATAAGACTAGATTGTGTGTTGGTTAATGACTAAATGTCATCAGTCATGATATGTGATATCAAACCAAATGCATAGATATTTATTAGAGAATAGTGTATCAGACAGACCCACCATAAGCATGATACATGGAAACCATGATTGGTCGTCTGGATAATCTCTTACAGTGTTGGTGGTGATTTTCATTCTTAGACTTGAAGTTACTAAACTTATCACATGTAGTTCAGTGTACTTTGACATCATCCTCGTGACCTTGAATAAGGGTTACCATAAATGTGATAATTAGGTGCTCCGTGACACATTGGGATGACTATGAGTGATGTAATGGGATTTTTCCTTACTATAAGAGTATGATATCCTGACCACTTGATATGCGACACTGAGAAATGCATGGCCATGCACATGTGAGTGAATATGAGATATTGAGCTTACATATATCTCAGACATATGAGATATTGATGATTCCATGCCTTGAGTTCAATATCAGTGACAAAGGAACTATATAAACACTATAACTCCAATCATAGATTGTAGTTTGAAATTGTTCTCCAACTTTCCATTTTCTTGGGTAGAAATGATGTGTTGTTATATACCTCTCATTGCTTGTGATGTCATAAACATCAGTTTCCTATTCTATAAAAATGCAACATAAGTTCCCTGACCATCATATAAATAGAGGGGTACTGGGGGCTTCCTAGACACAACATTAGTTGCTCTGACAATTGTTGTCTTCTCTAGTTGTAGTAACCGAGAGAACCTGAGTAAGTCCAACCCAATTAAGGGAGGGATGGAGAGGGAGAACAATTGTGGGAGTGAATGTTGCTACTAGTACACCAACTAGAAGGGGGCAACTCCTTCATGTTTGTTCATCTAGAATGATAGGAGTTATCATTGGTTTGTGTGGACTGCTATAGAGGTGTGGAGGCAGTATCCTATCACTAGGAGGACAACATCAAGCTGTTGTGTGTGGTGATCAACCGGGAGCTACTTCAGACATTGTCCGAGTGTGACATGAAGAAAGAAGCATACTACAATGAGTAGATTGTCACTGGGATTTCTCTAGGACTAGGTATATCCTTGAAACCATCCTTCCCATTATATAGTTGTTGATGCGATCTACTATTTTCAGGGGAATATGGTAGTTAAATTTTTGTTTCTACTGCCTATTATGTAGCCACATTTCCCTATGTGGTATCAGAGCTCATGTCAATTTACTATGTGTTGGGATAATCGATATGATTATATTTTGGTTTTTTATTTATTTATTGCATATGATGCAAATAATGAAATTGATTAATGTGCATATTTGATTAATTACCAAGTATGATTCCATATATATATATATATATATATATATATATATATATAATGTATATATATGCAATTTTACCCACATCTCCCTAAAATCTAGTTTTGTGTAGCTCGATTATGGCCAATAACCCAAGATATTTGTGCATGGTGGTTGTGTTTGTTTATCCTATTTTATATCAGTTTGCATACCAAGCTTCTACCTTCTCTTCCAACTATAAAAGTATTATTCTCTTCTACATATGATCCCCTCAAATGTAACTCGAGGTTTCTTTATTATCATGTAATTTGTAATAGCATTAGGATGTTTAATTCTTGTTATGACAAAGAAGACAGGCCGCATGAGTCGACCAGATGTAGGAGTGAGAAGGAGTGACAACAAGAGGAGCCAAACCGATCAACTGGAGGCCCAACTGATTGACTGGAGGATCCAGAAGATGGTGGAGCGGAGACTAGATGACCATGGAGATGACCAACTGAGTGGCCAGGAGGCAATTCAGTCAGTTCAAGGATTGAATCGGTCAACCTAGACTGGTTCAAGCATAGATCCTCATCAACAATAGGTTTCCACATGAGATGTAGACCCTAAGTGGTGGTAATTTTGTGTTCCTCCAAGAAATTATAATAGAATGGCCATAATTATCACTTATATTTTATTGCATGTTTTCATTTGTGGGATATAGCATGTATATGATATGTACTATAAGTATGTAGTAATTGGATATGCATATGTATGTATAAATACAACTCCCTCAATAGAATATTAAGTCTAAGATGCTTTTCATTAGAAACACACATTAAAAATCTTGATCGACCATTCGTAGGCATGCCAAAAGTGGTGCACTGTCCATCTCGTGGAAGTGTGATGGTAGTTATGTGTAATTTTTTTCTTGTAGAATCAAATGACAAATAAATCATTGTTGTGATCAGTCTTGAGGAAGCACAAACATAATTGGACAAATTTCCATGACTAATTTTGGACTTTGAGAAGGGTTCTCAATGATGAGCACAAGCTCTATGTCCTAGATTAACCTGTGCCAAAAATACATGCTCCTGATGCGCCTAGGGCTGATGTGGATGCTTACTGGAAGCATGCCAACAATACCTTAGACATAAAGAACCTTATGCTAAGTTGCATTAATTATGAGTTGCATGAGTAGTGTGAAGACATGGGGATACTTGAGATGGTAACACATCTTAAGAACGCAAACCATAATCACATAGAGAAAGAAAGGTAGAATGTCTCAAAGGCATTCTATGAGTGTAAGATGACAGAGGGAGATCCTATAGAGACCCATGTCCTCAATATGATTGGACATGTAGAACATCTAGAACAATTGGGATTTCCTTTGAGCCAATAGTTGGCCACGAATATGAGTCTATAATCATTTCTAAATCATATATCTATCTATCAAGTGTTACCACTTGAATAACATGGCCAGACCGTTGTCAGATTTTCTTGGCATACAAATTAATGCCAAGGAAAGAATGAATAAGGACAAATCTGTGATGATGATCAATTGAGTAAAGTTCCAGGATGAAAGTGAGTCATGAAGAGTTATGAGGCTAAGCGTAAATCCAGATCTTCAACACTCAAGATAAGGAGAAAGAAAAAGTACGGAGTCTATCCTTTGTTCTTGAAGGCATTTTGGAAGAAGAAGATGGGGATAGAGATATCCACTTCGTGTATATACATTATTGAGATAAATTTATCAACTTCTTCATCTGGGGTACTAGATACCAGATGTGGATCTCACATATGCTCGAATATGCAAGATCTAAAAAGAAGTAGGCCTTTAAGAAAGGGTGAGGTTGAACTATAGGTCACAAATGGGATAAGAGTTGCTTCTACTATAGTTGGAACCTATAATTTACCTCTTCTTATAGGGCTTGTAATGGAGTTAATGAACTGCTATTATGTACCTTTTATAATTAGAAACATCAGTTCTATATCTTGTATGGACAAGGATGGATATAAATTTTATAGTAAGAATGGTTGATGTCCTATTTCAAAATATGAGATCTTTTATGGCAGTGCCACAATGTCTTATGGTCTTTATGTGTTGGATCTAAAGAAAAATATTTATAACGTAAATGCCAAATGACTACAACTCTATAACTCAAACAAAACATATCTTTGGCATTGTCGTCTAGGGAACATAAATGAGAATTTCATATCTAGACTCCACAAAGATGGTATTTAAATTCTTTTGATTTTGAATCAATAGAGACATGTAAATCTTGTTGTTGGGCAAGATGACCAAGACTCCCTTCACTAGTAACAATGAGAGGCTCAATGATATATTCAAACACATACATATTGATTTATGCAACACTTTCAGAACAAATGGTAGAGGAGGGTATCAGTACTTCATTACCTTTACTGATGACTTCAGTAGGTATGGTTATGTTTACCTGATGAAACATAAATTAGAGACCCTTGAAAAGTTCAATGATTTCATGAATGAAGTACATAACCATCTTGGAAAAAGTATTAAGGCACTTCATTCTGATTAGGGTGAAAAATACTTAAGCCAAGAGTTTGAGGACCTTCTATGAGCCGTGGTATCATATCACAATGGACTCTACCTGGAACACCACAACATAATGGTGTATCGGAAAGAAGGAATCACACATTGCTAGATATGATGTGATCAATGATTTTAGTTGAACTTCCTACTACATTCTGTGGGTATGCTCTTGAAACTGTTGTATTTACACTAAAGTGTGGCCATCTAAATTGGTTCAAAAGACACCATATGAGATATGGTATGGGAAGCGTCCCAATGTGTCTTTTATTAAAATTTGGGGTTGTGGAGCTTATGTGAGAAAGAAGTTTCCCAAAAAGCTTGGACCCAAATCAAATGCATATTATTTTGTTGGATATCATAAGGAAACCAAAGGATATTACTTTTATTCCCTATCTGAAAACAAAGTGTTTGTTTCCATAGGTGCTTTGTTCCTAGAAAAGAAATTTATTTCCAAAGGAATTAGTGGGAGGAAAGTGGTACTCGAAGAGGTTCGATACCAACAAGAAAACATTGAACCGATAGATGTACAAAAGGAACAAAGAGAATCACAAATCATTGTGGAATCTCAACTTCCTCAAGTAACATAGGAAACTCCTAGATCTAGTAAGACTCACCTTGAACCTAAAAGATTTGGTTATCTTGTGACTTAGGAAGGTGATAAGTTGGTCACAGATGATGAGCCAACAACCTATCTAGAATCTACTAAGGGACCAGAGTCTAAGAAATGGATTGAGGCCATGATATCTGAGATGGAATCCATGTACACCAATAAGGTATGAACTTGGTGGATCTACCTGAAGGGGTAAAACCCATAGGGTGTAAGTGGATCTTCAAGAAGAAGACCGCCATGGATGGTAATGTACAAACTTGCAAAGGCAAATTGGTTTTAAAGGGTTTTAGTCAAGTTCAAGGTGTTGACTATGATAAAACGTTTTCTCTAGTTACCATGGTTAATTCCATCAAGATCATGCTTTCCATTGCAACTTATGATGACTATGAGATTTGGCAAATGGATGTTAAAACTGCATTCCTTAACAAAAATATTTTTGAGGTTGTGTACATGACACAACATGGGGGGTTTTATAAATCCAAAGGAAGAAAATAAAGCATGTAAGCTACAAAGGTCAATCTATGGATTGAGGCAAGCATCTTGGAGTTGGAATCTTTGGTTTGATGAAATAGTAAAAGAGTTTGGCTTTACTCATTATGAAAATGAACCTTGTTGTATAAGAAGGTTAGGCAACATGATTTTATTCCTCATATTGTATGTAGATGACACTATTGATGAACAATGACGTCCCTACTGTATAGATGGTAAAGACCTGGGTTGGAAATATGTTTTTCATGAAGGACTTAGGTGAAGCATCTTATATCTTAGGAATCAAGATCTAGAGAGATACACCTAGAAGGATTCTTGAAGAGGTTCAACATGGAGGACTCAAAGAGAGAAAACCAACCCATGACTCATGGAGTTACCATATTTAGAGTCGAATGTTCTAGTTGTTTTGAAGAGAGGTAACACATAAGTAGGATTCATTATGCATATAAAACTGGATCCATCATGTATGTAATGTTGTGTGCTTGTCCCGACGTCTGATAAGCCCTGAGAATCACAAGTAGATATCAATCATATCCAAGTGATGCTCATTAGACAGATATAAAGAACATCCTTAAGACTTGAGAAGAACTAAGGATCAATTCCTAATTTATGGCGGAGAGGAAGAGTTGGTGGTAAAAGGTAACATCGATGCAAGATTCCAAACTGAAAAAGATGATTACAGATAACAATTTGGATTCATGTTTTGCCTCAACAATGGAGCTATGAGCTAGAAGAGTTCCAAACAAGAAATAGTTGCAGACTCTACAATAGAGGATGAGTATATTGCTGCATCAAATTTAGCAAAGGAGGCTATTTGGATCAAGAAGTTTATCTCAGAACATAGGGTGGTTCCAAGCATTAATGATGCAATTGAGGTATATTGTGACAACAATGGAGCTATTTCACAAGCTAAGAAACCCAGATCATGTAAGAGTTCCAAGCATATATAAAGGCAGTTCCATTTCATACGATACATTGTACAACAAGGAGATGTGATGATTTCCAGAGTACCAACAAAGAGCAATGTGGCTGGCTCCTTGACAAAAGAACTTTCACAGCAGAAGCATGAAGTTCGTGTTAGATCACTTGGGATTAAGTTCATGGGTGATTGACTCTAAGTGTAAGTGGGAGTCTATTGGTATGTATGCCCAAAGAGACAATCATATGATGATTGTAATAATATATTTTATAAATGATTTGATTAATAATAAAGGAAATCTTCCAATTTATTCTATTTTATTCAGTTATGAGATAATGATGTAACATAATAAATGTCTAAAGAATGATATTACTCAATGACTTATGTCTTTGGGTTGATGACCTAAAAAATGAGTTCATACGAATGCTAAGGGTATATATATTCTTATTATGTCCCTAGTCAGATGTTATTGTGGAAGGTTGATAGACAATAACACATAAGACTAGAGTGTGCATTGCTTGATGATAGAATCTCATCAGTCATGATATGTGATATCATATTAAACACATAGATACTTATTAGAGAATAGTGTATTGGACAAACCCACCATAAGAGTGATACATGGAAACCATGATTGGTTGTCAGGATCATCTCTTATAGTGTTGGTGGTGATTATGGTTCTTAGACCTGAAGTCACTACACTCATCACATGTCGTTCGGTGTACTTTGACATCATCCATTGTGACCTTGAATAAGAGTTGTCATAAAGGCGATGATTGGGATCACTATTAGATATGGGGATGACTATGAGTGATGTAGATGGGATTTGTCCCTCCTACAAGAGTATGATATCTTGGCCACTCGATATGCGAGACTGAGAAATACATGGCCACGCACATGTGAGTCAAGTGATATTGAGAATACATATATCTTAGATAGTCTTCTCTCATTCAAGGAACAAAGATTGTATGTTAGAGAGGATGATAATTCCATGCCTTGAGTTCAATCTAGATATCAGTGAACAAGGAACTATGCAAACACTATAACTCCAATCATAGATTGTAGGTTGAAGTTGTTCTCCAACTTTTCATTTTCTTGGGTAGAAATGATGTGTTACTAGATACCTCTCATTGCTTGTGATGTCATAAACCAATTATGGACATTCACTGCCAACATAACTTGGAACCTTTAGGGTCACACACAATGGATACACTTGCATGAATGATGTTTAACTCAATTACAAAAGTGTTTATGTATTCAATTTAAACAACAATTGATTGACTGGACTCTGAACCAACCAGTTCAAGTGTTGAACCGATCAGTTGGAGTGTTGGGTTGATTGGAAATTGCATTGGTTGAATATTAGTTGAACCAGGGCATGAACCAACTAATTCACTGGACTCTGAACCGACCAGTTCAAGTGTTGAACTGATCAGTTGGAGTGTTGGGTTGATTGGAAATTGCATTGGCTAAATATTTGTTGAACCAGGGCATGAACCGACTCTTTCACCAAGTGAACGAATCGGCTCAAAGTCCCAAACTACTAGTTCATGTGATGAACGACCCAATTCATGGATCAATTCAATTGGATCAAGGGATTAGTGTTGATGTCATATTAAGCATTAATTGGATATTAATTGCTAATATAATTATAATTGGGAAACATGATGCAATGACCAGTTCAGGGGTTAACCCGATTGGCTCACATGTCGACCAATCGATTCACCTAGAGTCGATCATTTTTCTGCTCACAGGATGAGAAAATTTGTGAAATGTTGTACCCTTCGACTCCCGCACAGACTAGGAACCCTGAACCTAACTATCTTATAAATAGAAGGGTACTGGTGGCTTCCTAGACACAACATCAGTTGCTCTAACAATTGTTGTCTTCTCTGGTTGTGGTAACTAAGAGAACTTGAGCAAGTACTACCTGATAAAGGGGGGGATAGCAAGGGAGATCAATTGTCGAAGAGCAAGTTGGTTCTAGTAAACCAACAAGAAGGGAACAACTCCTTCTATCTCGTTCATCTAGAATGACAGGAGTTCTTGGTGGTAAGTGTGGACTGCTATAGATGTGAGGAGGTTGTTGCTGCCACTAGGAGGACAATGTCAAGCTGCTATCTATGGTGATCAACCAGGAGCTACTGCAGACATTTTCCAAGTGTGACTTGAAGAAAAAAGCATAGTACAATGAGGAGATTGTCATTGAGCTTGCTCCAGGACTATGTATATCGTCGAAACCACCCTTCCCATTATATAGTTATTGACGTGATCTACTATTTTAAGAGGAATATGGTATTTAAATTTTTGTTTCTATGCCTATTCTTTAGCCATATTTCCCCACAAAAAATACTATAGTTGATTCTCTCATGACAACCTTGACCAAAATGTTAAAGATCCTAAAGTTGTTGAGATTCTTGATTATCTAAATCAACTGGAGGAAGAATGTAATGAAGAAGAAGATGAAAGGAATGAGACCATAAAGTACACCTCACTAGAGCAGAATCTAGAGGAGAAAGAAGAATCCAAGCCCAAACAGGAATTGAAGTAACTCCTTGAGGGGTTAAAATATGAGTTTTTGGATGATAAGAGAGGAATCTAGTGATTATAAATTCTTCCTTGGTAGATGACCAAGACGAGAAATTGTTGAACAAACTCAAGCTCTAAAGAAAAGCCATAGGGTACAATGTAGAAGTCATCAAAGGTCTAAGCCCAGTTGTTTGCATGTAAGGGATGAATTTGGAAGAAAATTCCAAAACTCTTACTAAACCTCAAAGGAAGTTGAATCATATTTTGGGGGAGGTGGTCAAGAAAGAAGTGATAAAGCTTCAAGATGCATGTATTATATACCCAATTAGCGACATCAATTGGGTAAGCCTAATACATGTAGTCTCTAAAAAAGGAGGAATGACAATGGTGAAAGGTGAAAAGGGAGATGAAGTAGGCACAAAAACTGTGACAAGGTGGTGGATGTACATAGACTATAGAAAGCTCAATGTCGCCACCAAGAAAGATCACTTTCCACTACTATTCATAGATCAAGTCCTGGAACATTAGCTCATCACTCATATTTTTTCTTTAGAAGTATACTTAGAGTTTTATTAGGTCCCTGTGCACCCAATTATCAGGAAAAGACTACCTTTACTCACATCTATGGTACATATGTCTTTCAATGAATTTCGTGCTGCCTTTGCAACACACCTGCAACATTCCAAAGGTGCATGCTTTTGGTTTTTGCTGATTTCTTGGAAGATATCATGGAATTTTTGATGGACAACTTAGTCATCTGTGGAACTAATTTCAACAATTATTTAAGGATCTTATCCCAAGTTCTTAAAAGATGTGAAGAGAAACATTTAGTGCTGAACTGGGAGAAGTCTCACTTCTATTGTGCAAGAAGGTATTGTTCTTGGACACAAGATTTCTGAAAAAGGCATCAAAGCTACTCTAAGCAAGGTAGAAGTTGTATCTAAGCATCCACCTCCTAAATCTATAACTGGGGTGAGAAGCATTTTGGGGCATGGAGGGTAGATTTATCAAAGTCTTCTCTAAGGTAGAAAAACTCTTACCCAATTTGCAAGTTAAAGACATTGTGTTCGACTTTACAAATGAATGCCTTGAAGCTTTCAAAACACTAAAACATGCCCTAATGACATATTTGATCTTGCTAGCTCCAAACTGGGAACTACCTTTTGAGATAATGTGAAATGCAAGTGATTATGCTTTTGGAGCAATACTTAAAGAAAAAAGGATAATAAACACCATGCAATCTATTACGCTAGGAAAACTTCAGATGATTCCCAAGTTAACTATACCACAACAAAAAAAGATATGCTAGAGATAGTATTTACTTTCAACAAATTCAGGTCCTATCTGATAGTATTGAAAGTCAAGGCATACACATACCATGGTGCTATCAAGTATTTAATGCATAAAAAGGACACCAAGCCCAAACTTCTATGGTGGATCTTTTGTTGCAAGAATTTGATCATGAAATTATAGACAAGAAAGGGACAAAGAATGTCGTTATCGACCATTTGTCAAGAATCATGGTTACTGAGAAAGACTCATTGTCTATCAATTAAAATTATTCCAATGAAGATCTAATGATGGGGAAATCAGTCAAACTTGCTCAGCCTTAGTTTGTAGACATGTGCAATTAATTAGCATGTTAGTAGTTGCCTCCCACCATCACCTACAATAAGAAAAAGAAGTTCTTTTTTGGTTTGAAAATTATAACTGTGATGATCCTCCCCTCTTTATGAGATGTGGTGACAACCTATACCATAGATGTATTCCATAAGAAGAAGTAACCAAGATACTCTATGAATGCCATTATTCATCGTATGGAAGCCATCTTGGTGGAGGAAGAACAACAACAAAGGTCCTACAATCAGGGGTCTACTGGCCTATGTTGTTCAAAGATGCACATGCCTATGTAAAAGCATGCAATGAATGCCAGAGAATGTGAAATATTTTGAGGAGAAATGAAATGCCAATGTATGAATCGATAGAAGTGGATGTTTTTAATGTCTAGGGAATAGACTACATGGGACCTTTCCCATCATCATGAGGCAACTATTACATTTTGGTTTCAGTAGATTATGCATACAAATGGGTGGAGGTAGTAGCCACCCCACTTGTAAATTAAAAGTTGTGACCAAATTATTTGAAAAATTGTCTTTCCTAGATTTGGTGTTTGGTTCACCGTCATCATTGACAGGGGATCCCACTTCGGGGAAAGACAATTTGAAGCCCTACTGAAAAAGTACAAAGTTAGACACAAGGTTGATACACCCTATCACCCATAGACATCCGAAAAGGTAGCACCCTCAAATTGACAAATCAAACATATTTTGGACAAAACTATTAGTCACACTCAAAAAGATTGGCCGATGAAGCTAGACATCACATTACGGGCGTATTTCACAACCTATAAAACTCTGATAGGAACTACTCCCTATCAACTAATTTACGGGAAGTGCTACAATTTGCCAGTCAAATTAGAGCACAAGGTCTTATGGCCAATTAAATTCCTAAAAATTGACCCAGAACTGGTTGGCAAGAAAAGATTTCTACAGTTACAAGTGTTGGAAGAGCTAAGGATACACACCTAGAAAAATGTAAGAAATAATAATGAAAGGATGAAAGTGTGGCATGATGTCCACCTAAAGAAAAAGGATGTGTCAAAAGGGGTAAAGTCCTCTTCTTCAATTCAAGCATCAAGCTCTTTCCAGGCAAGCTTAGGTCAAGATGGTCAGGATCATTCACTATGTCAAAAATATGTCTGTCGAGATTGATGAAACTATTTAGTGAAAAAACTAAGAATTTTCAGGTGAACGGGCAATGGGTCAATAGGTATTATGAAGATTAGGTATTCACAAGGAGAGTAGAAATTCAGTTGGAGGAATCACCACCAGAAGAAAACTGAAGAGTTTGACGAGAGGTAGTAAAGATAAACACTATAAATTAGCACTTTTTGGGAGGCAACCCAAGGATTTTTTGGACATGCTTGCTTCATTTTAGTTTGTCTAATATTTCAATAATTTGTCTATTTTGTTTCTTTATTTTTTAGGAATAAGATCTTCCTCATTTCTAATTTATGTTTTATCATAGTTTTAGTATTTTTCTTTGTTTCCTAATTTTTATTGTATATAGAATAAAATAAGAAATCTAATTTTTATTTCCACTATAGGAAGCATCAATTTTGGGCAACTACCTAGCCATCAGAGGCTATTACCACCATCATAACATTCACTCATCCATCAATTGATGTTTCTGACCCACCATAAAATGCTTCTGATAAGATTGCAAGTAATCAATGTAACCATCGACTTGTGTACTAGCCTAACCATCGAGTTTCAAAAGCTACCAGAACCATCAAATTATGACTTGGCTGAATTATTGAATCGATAAAGGGCACACTGATTACAAAGCCATCATAGAAACTTGTTATTTTTACTTGGTCAGTGAAGCCATCAGTTTGTCAATCACTAAAACCATCAAACCCTTGTCAAGCTAAAACTATCAGATTGTTTATGAGGTTGAACAATTAGAATATGATGGTCACAACGGGACCCGCCATTTAAAGACCAAGGGATATAAAAGGAAGGAGGGGACCGACTTTTTTACCAGCCATACTAAAGTAAAGACGAAGCAAAGTTTTTAACCCTAGAAAACCTTTGTTGCAATTAACCTATCCCTAACCGACATTGATTGAGCTAATCCCCCTTGGAATTTGAGCACCATCTTCCACCTCCAACCCTTGGAAGTACCATGAATGAAGATGTCAAGGAAACTTGAGGACTGGAAAAACATGCTACCGAAGTTGAAGTTGACTCCGCTGAAGCCTAAGGAATCAAGATCCCACCTTGGCGAGTGATGAATCAAAATGGTTGTCCAACAAGTGAGAGAAACAAAACGGCTATCAGCATCAATGTTGGTAATGTTTTGTCTCTTTTCCTTTTTTGTCATGGGATCATTCCTCACATTATCTCTATTTTCATCACCGACAAGCCAAAATTTTTCCTTCGTTGTGCTTTCTCAAATCATGCTAGTGCATCTAGGGCTCTGTCATCTCTGATACCAAGAGTACCATCAGTTGCTTTATCCATCAGATCAATAGAGCTTCTACTAAGGAGGATCTGTCGAATCTTGAGTTTCGAGCCATCTATTATTTATCTGTGGTTCCTAACACCCATCATAAAACCATCATTTCCCTATCACAAGAAGAAACCACCAATTCTTCCATCCAAAGTTTCTGATGTTTATCATCTCATGATCGGGTCCTTTCAACCAACAACCATCAGTGCTTTCCCTAATTCTACAAAAACTCTTTGGATATTTAGACCGTCGGATCTTTCATCTCTTTGTTGACCCTTTTGTTAGTTTCATTTCTACTCCAAAACCATCATCATCACCTGCCCTTGACATATAACCACCAACTATCGAACTATCAATTATTTTGCTTATGAGACCATTGGTTCTTTCTTTTCCTGATCCAGGGAAAACCATTGGTTGTTTCTATCACTCTTTGAAACCATCGATCGATTGAGACGCCATCGATTTATAAACTTTTGATTCCATTTTTTAACCATTACACTAATCTTGCAAGAGGTATATAATACCTAAATCACAATATTTTTTTAAAAATGCCAGCTAACCCAATCAAACCAAGTGCCAGTAGGCCCATCATAATTAGAGTACCAAACAACCAGGAAGAAGAAGTTGAATATATCAACTTGCATGGGAAATCAAACCCCACTAGTACAGGAGATAGAGACCAATACAGAGAAGGGACGACCTTAGGATAGTCCTCCAGCAATGAGGACTCTTCCAACAATGAGGGATCCTCCAACGATGATGAATCTTCAGGCACAAGTGCATCAACAGGAATGGAGGCATCTGAGTATGCACCCTCTGAAGAAGAGGAAATACAAGATCCAAAGAAGAGAAAAGCACCTAGCTCTCCTCCTACAAATAGATCAAGCAAATTTCCTAGGATATCAAATTCGACACAACTAGTTACTGTAGTTACAACCATACCTTCCACTAGGGTAATTCTACAAGCGACAGAAGTTGTTGGCAAAGAACAACCTGATAACTTCTTCTTACCTAGAGACGACGAACACCTAGACACCTAGAAAGATATTAGCAGTAACAAGAACCTCAAGGTTATAAGGTTCAAAGATGAGGACACCCTCAGGAGACCAACAATATATGAGTGGGTGAAAGAGCATCTTCATAACAAAGGGATCTACAAGATTTGCTTCGATGACCAAAACTCATATGATGAACTCACTCTAGAGTTCATGTTGTCTTTAAAGAAGGAGATCATGACCTGAAAAGAGGCCAAGGATTGTGGGGGTCCTTAAAGCTAATAGTTTGAATCATCAAAGAAGACTATGTAATTACCAAAAAATGGTTGAATTGCATTTTCACTGACACAGACAACCAAGCCTCCAATGCAAACAAATCCAAGGGGGACAAATAAGTTGAAGGATTTAATACTGACAAAACTTGGGAGAGATTGTCAAATGAATGTCAGTACAATTTAGTCCAGTCAAAGGATGCAAAGATGCACTCAGGGTTCATGAAAATTCTTCATAAAACCTTCAGCAACTCCCTATTTTTTAGAATTGATACTAGGAGAGTGACTAGAATGAACCTTCATGTCATGTGGAGTATATTAGAAAAGAAGCCAGTCAACATAGGTCGAATCATGATTAACAGACTCGTATCAGAAGTGGGCCCAAAAGGTTCATTTTACTTCTGAATGGGTGGCATAATTACGTACATCATCCACTTCCTCGGCTACCCTAGTGAACTATGATACTTCACAAAAATATTTGGGGATAAACTAGTTGATGTGAAGTATTTGACAATTACCAATGTTTTAAGAAGAGAGGGATATAAGTAATTTTACAGATTCTACCAGAGCAATGATTTCCTTCCCCTCCCTAAGATGTGTAATTATGATTACGATAAACTACTATTTGGAGGGGATGAGATCCTGAAAATGAAGAAAGGGGCAGTACCCCTCCCCCAACTAAAAGAACAAACATCAATCAAGCCTCAACTAAAGTATCTAAAAGACACAGCTGCAAGGCTAGCTGGGAAAAGAATTATCTTATGACTGCCGATGAAAAAGGTATCTAAGCCCAAGAAGAAGAATTCCACACACCCGAGGCTATCAATGAAGAGGCATAACCAGAAGAAGAAGAAGTTGTTCCAGAAAATGTTCCTGAGTTAGCTACTCCATACATACCTGATGACTTGGACACTAGGGCTTCACTTATAGAAACCTCCATAGAAGCAAGCTAAAACTTCATGCCAGAGGTACCAAAAGAACCATAAAGATGAGAGGAGGAACTTGTAGAACCCTCTGTCAATTCCAATGTGACATCTCACCACACTATATGCAAAAGTGCTAACAATGCCAATGCTGATATCCTAGTTGACAAAGGTGCCAACAAAGAAACTACATAACATCGCTCCCCCATTCATGAAGCTGGACCAAAGATGTCAGGATGGGAGGCCTCCAACAGAGAAGCACCCCCATCAATTCACACAACTAAGTAGAGCCTAAACGTAAGTGGGAGACAAGAAGTCTCAGTTCACACAAAGGAACTAGAGAAGGAGGAAAACTCAAGAGGAAACGTAGAACAACCACAACGAGCCCACGTCACAGAAAGGTTTTTGGATATAGGACAGGAGATAGACAACCTCCATTAGATCGTCTCAACTTATGCTCTAAATATTTGATCTTTAACTGTAATTTTTCTTACACTAACATCACAGGTGGAGAAGTTAACTATCAACATCCAATCCCTACAAAGATTGTCGTAACAAATGCAACTTCTGGCTACAAATCATATGCAGATTATGGAGGCCCTAGAGGGGATGACCAATGAGGTCGCTCCTTTATGATAAGAGTGTGATGACCTCTATGAAGAAAATGAAAGACTTTAAGATGAAGGGAGGAAAAGAAAGGAGGAACCACCGACTTCACCCTCCAACAAAGAGTAGTCGTCAAAGAAACAACGACCAAATGACTAGCAGGCTTCACCTTCAACTACGGATGAAGACGACGCGTTGTTGAAGGCTGACATGGTGCCAGCCAAAATACAATCTAGCAAGGATGCACCACCTCCTGATACATAAGACAATCTATTGAAGAAAGTAAGGAGGAGTCAACTAAGGATTGGGAAGTGCCCGCTGGGGAGGAAGAACTCGCCAATCCCCAACATTGCTGGGGTACTCCACGAACAACAACCAGGAATGCAGACCATCATAGGTAGAAGTCTAAGGTTCCCAAGAACTTATAGAACAACCTATCCTCACCACATACGTTGAAGCAATAGTAGAGAACGAGGTCATCTTAAAGTCACCTGAGGGAGGGGAGGAAGAACCTGAGAAAACTAAAGATATAATGAACAATCTAGACCCTCTATTCAACTACACAACTCCACGACCTCTGACAGACTACAAGGACTTTGTCAACTAACTTATATTAGATGAGACAATTGATGGGGTGTACATACCAACCTCTTTTATGCTGAAATCAAGGAGCAAGTGGCTAAAAGAGATGAGGGAAACATGCATAGGATGTTTAGTGATGCACAAACAAAGCCTAACAAGCTTATGTTTCCTGAGCCGCCAATGACAGCCAGTCCAAACCTGAAAACACCACCACTGTTGTCATGTAAGGTGAAGGACATGGATATGATGTCAGTATAAGGAATTCTCTTACATGATTTTCACATCCTTTCTGCCATTTTTGGTTATAATAAACTCAGACATGACTTCATATATAGCAACAAAAGATACAATATGACGAGGGAAAATCTGCATTCAGCCTTTTGGGGTAAGGCAAACATCAACAAAGTGTTCTTCAAGGTCTAGTATGGAACTGTTATTGAAGAATACATGTACAAAGGCAAGATAGGAAGGGATTTCAATGCCACATTTAAATTATCAACTCAACTATACAAAAAAAATAAACTCACTCTCAGTTGAAGAGCTACAAGATATACTATAAAAGACAAAGAAGTTGTAGTACATAACTTTACTTTTTAAGGCCTTCAACCACTGGCTTCTCATCATAGTGGATCTCTCCATAAGGTGGGTGGTCAGTTGCAACTACTGTGCAAAAGACTTGCCATGTGGAAAGATGATATTTTAGAATCCAGAGCATAGGACAACACATGAAATCCCAACCCGACTGAAATGCCTGATTTAAGGCATAAGTGGATGTTATCGTACAAACTGGAGGAAAATTTACATCGACTATAGTGTACCCCAGGAAACTTCAAACTTAAGGCATAGTGCATTTATTGTGTTGGGGATAATTGAAGCAATAAACAAGGGAGTCCCTCTAGAGAATATTGTAACTAAAGATTTCCACTCTCTAAGAGGAAAATATGCCACAGAAGTCATCCGCAGTAGCAGATTCTTCTATGATGCATGCATGGAAGATATCCCCCGTAGAATGTACACACTAATACCTCTCTCAGAAAAGACTCCATGTAGGGAGAAATTAAGAAACATATAGAAAGAAGCTAAAACCTCACCTTTAGAGGAAAGTACAAATAGTCTGGTGGTCAATTCTCCTCCGTCACAGCCATGGTCTCCTCCCCAACCAACTGCATCAACCCCTCTCATCCCACCCTTGATAGAAATAGGATCCACATCCATGGTTCCCGATGTCCCCTACTTTTTTCTATAGATATCAACAATCCACCCTCTCCCACACTAACATTTGATGCACCTATAGAAATTCCTTAGCCGAAAAAAGAAATCACTCCACCATCTTAGCAAGATACTGATGTACCATAGGGAGGGGAGGAAGTGGCACTAAATGTAGAAATGGTGGCGACTATCTTTTTCAACCAGACAACTAATAATGGAAAGTTGAACATGACAAACCAAGACATGATGAAAGAGAGGAAACAATAGTGCTAGTGCCCAGATATTTGATACATCCCATAGATTTCGACAAGGATGCATGTTATGGGCTATCTATAGAAGATCTAACATTCATCTTGGAGGAACTCTGACCACGAGAAGCTGATATTGTCACCATGTTTGAACGTGATAGTGTCCAAGTCATCAAGACAGACCTCCAAGAAATTCTCATGCTAGGAGGTTATATGATGGTTAATGCCATGAAAGCTTGTCAGTTGCTTTTAGCTGGCCAACTTTATGATGTCTACATGACCTACTATGACATTGTTGGGGACATTCTTCACAATAACGAATAAGGGGAACTACATCGATTGATTGATCATCTCAAGTATAATATGCCACACTTCATATTTGTCCCCATTCTACATGAGGAACATTGGACACTTCTATCAATAGACATAAAGGCGAAAACAATGATCATGAAAAATATCTAGGATGCTGAGTTCATCTTAAAAAGGGCACCTCTGCATAACATAACAAAAAATACCATCAAACAGAAAGCATCCCGGGTGGATACTAGAGGTCATATGAATGTTCATATGGAGACTTCTTGATGAAGGCCTTAAATTTGAGAAACCACAATTATGCCACAGGATCCCATAGAAACAACTAGGCTCCAAGGACTGTAGATGTGTTATTATAGATACAAATGTTGGCCACGATAGATAAAAAGTGGATTGTTATCAAGATAACTACTACCACCACCTTCGATGGACTTATGCCCTAGAGATCCTAATGTCAGATCGGGAAATTACAAGCTCACAACATTAAAGTCACATGTTCTTACTCAGCCTAAATCTTTGAATCCCTAAGGATAGGGTGCATGATAAGTTTGGGGGGATCCAAATAAGAAAACTTGATATGCATTAATGCCCTATATTTCAAATATTGCATTGCTTTACTTTCTTACCTAACTCGTGCATAAATTTTGCTAAATCATTGAAAAAATACCAATTTTACCAAATGTATTTAATTTAGTCTTTTCAACTTAAAAAGGAGAATTTTCTTGATGCATCAAAAGTCTTAAAGGAAAATTTTGAATCCAATATTCATGAGTGTTGTCATAACCTTCACCCTTATACTTTCTTGTCTTAAGGCTAACTCTTCGTGTAATAATTTCAAGAATGATGGATCTGGGCTATCTAATTCATCTAAAACTTAGGGTTATAATGTTTTTATGCCAGCTTTATTCCAAGAAAATGTAAAATGTAGAAGAATACTCGCTACCTATATCTAAACCCTTAAACTAAGGAGGACTCATTTAGGTACGCTCCTGATTGATCATCTTATTTTTGAAGTACATGTTGGAAAGCACATAACCCTAGAAAAAAAGGAAACAATCGCCCCTTATAGTGCTTAAATCCCCACTTTGGGATTAAAAGAGGCTTGGCAGCCCAATGAATCCTTGAAATACCTATTAATCTTAAACTCATGAGAAAGAATAATTCCTGCAGAACAGCAGTGCTAGCCACTGGTGGGCCATCGAGGAGGAGAAGAGACCCAGAGTGGCGATCAATTGGGAGGAATTTCGGTAAGAGTTTGTGAGTCGATACTTCCCAGAGACATATTTGAATGAGAAGATCCACAGTTTGAGAAGATCTGACAGGGATCGATGATGATAAATGAGTATGAGGCAAACTTCATGGAGTTGTTGAGGTTTTTTTCCTCACATGGTAGCGACAGATAAGGAGAGGATCTGATGATTTGAGAAGGTGTTAAGCATAGAATTGATGATGACGGTGTCTGCTTTGAAGAACTGGAAGTAGTTTGCTGCCTTTATGGAGTCTATGAGATGGATCGAGCAGTCTGTTATAGAGAGGTGTGAAGCCAATGCTAAGAAAATATCAGCTTAGTTTCAAGGGCATCCTTCTGGAAGCTTCAAGAAGCTGAGGTTTTCATCACTGTAGTCGCGGTAGAGGTCTAGTGTGCCATCTCAGTAGTCCCTGAGCAAGGTTAGAGGATATAGTTTTCTACCAGCTGGAGCTGATAGCATTATTCCAGTATCTATGATGGGGACATCTAGGATACGATATGACTCAAGAACATGTCACAAGTGTGAACAAGTAAGTCATATTAGGTGGTCTTTCCCTATGAAGGACGTGGAAGTGACATAACAACCAAGGCAAAGCCAACAGGGTTCCCAGTTGTAGTAGTTTAGTAGTAGTGGAGGCAGAGGACATGGTCAGGTATCCAGGCAGGATCCTCTAGATAGTCTAGTAAAGGGAGGGGATGATAACAGGTGATGTCTTGATTCTACACCATGAGTCAGCCAGAGGGAGTGGTCAATCCATGGGTCATGATAGGTCAGATGGAGATTTTTCATTCTGATTTTTCTACTTCTTCTTTCGTATCTATTTTGGTTGACCCAGGTGTGATGCACTCTTTTATCACCAGATAGGTGATAAGTAGTTGTTCTTTTCCAATTAGTCATAGATCTGATAGTCTTTGATTAGAAACCCCTCAAGTTGGTTCCGCCAAGTAGTGGGAGGTCTGTCCATCATTTCGTTCTTTCTTTCTCAGGACACAACATTCTAGTGAACTTTATGCCACTTGACATGCATGGACTCGATGTGATCCTTGTGATGGATACCTTGGAGAAGTACTAGGTGGTCTTGGACTATAGCTCCAAGGTGGCAATGTTCTTTGATGGTAATGTTTTGTGGATCTTCCAAGGAGATAGGAAGATTCTTCTGACATGCTCAGTGTCAGCTATGATAGCAGAGAGGTCGATGAGGCAAGGGTGTGAGGCTTTATTGGCACATGTTGTGGATATCAAGGTGAGGAGTCCTAGTATCCATGAGGTTCCTATGGTTTGAGAGTTTGAGGATGTTTTCCCCGAAGAGTTTCCCAATGTCCCCCCTCCTAGAGAGATTGACTTTGAGATCAATCTTGTTCCTAGTACACAACTGATAGTGCAGTCTCCGTATAGGATGGCACCAATTAAGATGCAGAAGTTGAATAAATAGTTCCAAGAGCTATTAGAGAATGGATTTATCATTCCAATCACTTCCCCTTGGGGTGCTTGTGTGTTGTTTGTCAAGAAAAAGGACGGTTCTATGAGGATGTGCATAGATTACCAATAGTTGAACAAGGTGAAAATCAATAACAAGTACCCTTTGTTGAGGATAGATGATATGTTTGATCATTTGAGAGGTGCATTTATATTATCATATATTTGAGGTTAGGATACCAACAGTTTTGGATCAAAGTAGATGACACACCCAAGTTAGCTATTAGGACAAGGTATGGTCACTACAAGTTTCTGGCTATGCCATTTGGACTAATGAACGCACTAACAGCATTCATCAATCTGATGAACAAGGTGTTTAGGTCATATCTTGACCAATTTGTGGTGGTGTTCATCGATGACATCCTAATATACTCTAGAGACAACCAGCAGCATGAGCAACATTTGCAACATGTGTTGATGTTGTTGAGACAACACAAGTTGTACATTAAGTTCAACAAGTATGAGTGTTGGTTGAAGGAGGTGTCTTTCAGGGGCATGTGGTATCTACTAGAGGGGTCTATGTGGACCAGAAGAAGGTGAAGTTAGTACTAGAATGGGAGCAGCCTAAGACACCAATAGAGGTTTGTAGTTTCTTAGGCTTGGCAAGCTACTATAGGAGGTTTATCAAGAACTCCAGTGTTTTGGCGTTACCCCTAACCAAGCTGACGAGAAAAGGTATACCTTTTTTCTGGGATGACAAGTTCCAACATTCTTTACAACTGATGAAGGAGAAGTAGGCAAGTGAACCGGTGTTAGTTCTTCCAAAGCAATGGAATGGTTATATCATCTTTGTGATGCTTCAAAGAATGGTTTGGGATGTGTGCTGATGTAGGACAAGAATGTGATTTCTTTTTCTTGGCGGAAGTTTAAGAAACATGAGGAGAACTACCCAAGCATGATCTGGAGCTTGTATTTGTGGTCTACTCTTTGAATATTTGGAGACATTACCTTTATGGAAAGAAGTGTAGATCTTCACCGTACACAAGAACCTTCAGTATATCTTCTTGAAGAAGGAGTTGAACATGCGGAAGAGGATATGGATGGAGTTGAACAAGGAATATGATTGCACAATACACTACCATCTAGGGAAGGAGAATGCGGTGGTGTATGTGCTAAGTAGGAAGTCATCTTCAACATCATTTGCTGACAAGGAACAATTGTGTTCCTTGGTGTGCCATAAGTGAGACATGTTGGTATCGATTCAATAGATGAACATACAATTGGAGGTCACCTTGTTGGAAGGCTTGTTAGCACAGTTATAGGTGAAGCTCACTTTGATGTATCATATCATAGATGCACAGTAGAATGATACTATGATATAGAAGATCCGATCAGAGCTTGGCGGTAAGAAGCATGATGATTTCCATGAGTTAGAGGATGGTAAAGTTTGCTTCCATAGTTGGATAGTGGTGCCAGATGCCAATGGTCTGAGGAAGTTGGTTCTCAGGAGGCTCATTAATTGATGTATACTATGCATCCAGTTAGTACCAATATGTACCACAACCTCAAGGATATGTATCGATTGCCTAGTTTGAAGTGTGACATAGTGAAGTCATGGCAAGATGTCCAATATGTCAGCAAGTCAAGGTTGAGCATCAGAAACCTGTAGGGATGTTGCAACCATTTCCTATACCGCAGTGGAAATGGGATCATATCACTATGGACTTTGTGATTGGTTTTCCTAGAATGACCAAAGGTCATGATTCCATCTTGGTGATTATTTATAGGTTGACCAAGACATCACAATTCCTTCCAATAAAGATTATGTATACAACTGAGAAGGTGGCACATATATGTGGATGAGAAAGTGTGTTTTCATGGTATTCTAGTGATGATAGTGTCAGACATAGGTCCTCAGTTTACTAGTCCTTTTTGGAAACATTTGCACACAATGATGGGAACACAGTTTAGGATCAATACAATGTTTCACCATCAGATTGATGAATAGTCTGAGAGCACCATACAAATTTTAGAAGATCTATTGACAGCTTATGTCTTGCCATTTTTGGGCAGTTGGGATGTGCACCTGATTTTGATAGAGTTTGCCTACAAACAGTTATCACAAGAGTATAAACATGGCACCTTTTGAGTCTTTGTATGGGAGGCATTGTCTCTCACCATTCTATTGGTATGAGACTGGAAAGTATCAACTTTTAGGTCTTGAGCTAGTGTAGAAGACTATAGAGAAAATCAAAGTGATACAACTACAGTTGAAGGTAGCCCAAGATAGATAGAATTCTTATGCTGATAATCATCATAGTATTTTGGAGTTCCAAATAGGAGACAAGGTGTATCTTAAGGTTTCTAATTGGAAAGGTGTGCTGAGGTTTGGTAAGAAGGGTAAGTTCACTCCCATGTTTATGGGACCTTA
This sequence comes from Alisma plantago-aquatica, assembly GCA_963693085.1. Classification (NCBI taxonomy): domain Eukaryota; kingdom Viridiplantae; phylum Streptophyta; class Magnoliopsida; order Alismatales; family Alismataceae; genus Alisma; species Alisma plantago-aquatica. Next base: position 1,396,032,404 of record OY856409.1, read on the forward strand.
CCCTATCATGGCACGTGTTGGGAAGGTGACTTATAGGTTGGAGATATTGCCAAAGTTGCACAAGTTACATGATGTGTTCCATGTTTTTTATGTTGAGGAAGTGTCACCTGGACTCGGAGTTGATGTTGCAACCTATGGAGGTTGAGTTGGAGGAGGACATGTCATATGTTGAGGGTCCTATTTTGATCCTGGAAAGAAGGTTGAAGAAGTCAAAGAAGAAGGATATAGTTCTTGTTAAGGTTTTTTGGCATCACCAGTGGTGTGGAGGAAGCCACGTGGGAGTTAGAGGATGATATGTGTAGGAAGTACCCTTCTTTGTTCACATAGGATTTCGAGGGCAAAATCCTTATTATGGCTTTATGGTTGCAAGACCCCTGACATAGCCTTTCATTTATTTTGTTTGCTTAGCATAATAAGATTCTTAAAACCTTAATCTAATCATGTGATATTCTTATGTTTTTAGTTTGGTCGGGTTTGGATGTTGTTCGAGCTAGTTATGTTTATATGTGCTTATTTTGGTCCAAATTGCAATTTACCCATGTTTAGGGTTTATCTTATATTTTGTCACATGCTTGATGTGCCTCACATGTTTTGGCATCATGTTGGAGATAGTGGTGCCTTGGTTTCCTTGTTGTACCTTGGTTTGATGAGGAGGCATCATGTGCATTGATGTTCTAGGATTTGCATGGATGTCCTAGTTTTATGTTGACCTTGTGCGTTGACCAATGGTTTCCCTTAGTTTTCAACGATCACCATGTTATTTCTTAAACCATGTTCTCTTTTTTCATTGAGGTGTGTGTTGTGCCTATTGGTCTCTTCAGTCGATAGGTCAAGAAAACCTAGGCCGAGTTTTATGTGATCGACGGTATTTTGTTTCTCTTCAACCGTTGAGCTTTGGATCAAGTTTTCCTTCGACCAATGAGCTTTCTTGGACCAAGTGATGTTGATGGTTATCCTTATTTTTTTCACCCTTTTTTGCATGCATGATCTTAGTGCTTTCATGTCTAAGCTTTGGAGGATAAGTGACACATGTTTGCATGACACCTAACGTCCTTTCCTTCTCTCTACCCTTGGTATATGTACCCCTCTCTTTGCATACAACTGATCCCTTTTGCACCCTCTACTTTCTCTCTTCTTGCTTGGTGTTTGTCCTTGTGTTCTTCATGGTGGAGGAGGAGCTTGACCTTGGATCTCAAGTTACCGATCCATCTTGCATGTGAGTTAGGGCTTTGGATCAACCCTTCTTTGGTGATCATTTGGTGATTCTTGATCTTATTAAGTAATCTACCCCTCTTGATCTTTGTTTCCTTGCAACCCTACCTTTCTTTTTTCTACTAGCCAAATTCATGGGTCTTCATGGTAGTTCTTTCTTGAGCTTGAAGAACTTCTCTCTTCTTGTCCAAATTCATGATTCTCCATGGTAGTGCATGGGTTGAGTCGAAGATCTGCATTCTTTCTTGTCTTTCTGGCCTAGGGTTTTCCTCTCTCTTTTGTGCTCCTTTATCCTATGATTTTGCTTCTCTGTTTGAGGAGATTCTATCTTGTCCAAGAGGTGGTGATCAAGCTAGGTTTTCTCTCTATTCTTGTAGCTTCCTTGTTGTTGGGATTGTTTCTTCACATCTAAGGCGAGTTATATAACTTTTTCCTTGATTATCATTGCATTTAACTTTGCATGCAATCAATCTATATCTAACACATAGTTATGATTTTATTGATGATGATATCTCAACTTAAGGTTATGTTTCTTGATGATTCTTGAGTAGATAAATGTTGGTATGTATTTCTGGAGAGCCAATCATATGATTCTTGGAGTTTGGCATTAGATACCTAATTTGATAATAATAAAAGTAATTTTGTCTATTTTAGCATGAGATTATCACATAGACATAGTAGATGTATAAAAAATGATGTTACTCAGTGTTGTATGCCTTCAAGTATGTGACTTGAACAATGAGATCATACTAATGTTAACATTACATACATTCTTGTTATGTACCTAGTCACATATTATTGTGGAAGAAAAATAGGCAACAATAATACATCAGACTAGAGTGTGTATTGACTGATGAAAGAGTCACATTATTCATGATATGTGATATCAAGTCAAGCATACATGTACATGTTAGAGAACAATGTGTGAAATAGACTCACCATGAGAGTGAGACATGGAGACCATACAATGGTAGCCAGAATCATCTCTCATAGTGATAAGTGGTGATTGTCGTTCTTAGACCTGAAGTCCCTACATTCATCACATGTGTTCATGTACTTTGACATCATCCAATGTGATCCTAAATAAGGGTCACCATAATGGTAATGATTGGGTGCACTGTGACACATGGGGATAGAGTGTGAGTGATGTAGATGGGCTTTGTCCCTCCTATAGGAGATTGATATACAAGGCCTCTTGATAAGAGAAACTGAGATATGTATGGTCATACTCATGTGATTCAATATGTGATATGTGACCTCACATGCATCTCAGATAGTCTGCTCTAGTTCAAGGAACATGGATTGAACGTAGAGAGGATGACGATTCCATACCTCGAGTTCAATCTGGATTTCAGATACAAAGGAACAATACGATCAAGGTAACACTGATCAAAGACTGTAGGTTGAAGTTGTTCTCCAATTTTCTGAATTGCTTGGGTAGAAATGATGTGTTGCTTGATGCCACTCTTTGCTTATGGTGTCATAAGTTTTTTATGGACACTGTCAATGTAATTATGAACCTATAGAGCCACACGCATTGGAATGCATTTGGATTAAAGGAGTATATTCATGAATGATGTTTAATTTGATTACTAAAGGTGTTTAGGTATTCAATTAAACAAGAAAGGTTCAAATTTGACTGACTAGACTCTGAACCGACCAGTACATACTACCAACCAACCAGTTGGGCAGTGAAGTGATCAGTTGGAGTGTCAGGTCAATTGGAATCAACATTGGCTGATCAATGGCTGAACAAGGGTGTGAGACAACCAATTCACATAGTGAACTGACTGGTTCACATATCCCAACTGACTGGTTCATAGCATGAACTGTGCGGTTTGATTGCCTATTTGATTGGATCAAGGATTGGTGTTAACATCATGTTTGGCATTAATCGTGCATTAATTACCAACTTGATTCAAAATAGGAAACTACACAAACTGATCGGTTTGCCTAGAGAACTGATTGGCTCGCACAACAACCGACTGGTTCACTACGCAGGTTCTAGAAAATTTGTGAATTCGACCATTTCAAATCTCGCAATGATTGGGAACCCTAACCTTGGCCTCTCCTATAAATAGAGGGTATTGGGGGATTCCTAGACATGAAAACTACCTCTAAAAATTTATTGTCCTCTCTAGTTGTGGTAACTAATAGAGAGCCTGAGTAAGTCCTACCTGATAAAGGGAGGGATAGAAAGGTAGAGACAATTGTAGGAGAGCAAATCAACCCTAGCAGGTTGATGTTTGAAAGGGACAACTCCTTCCCGTTGGCTTTAGTAGCATAACATGGGGTTCTCGGTGGCCTGTGTGGACTACTCTAGAGGGGGGAGGTTGTTGTTTGCCTCTAGGAGGACATCGTCAACCGCTGTCTGTGGTGTTGTACCAGGAGGGTGATGGAGACAATTGTTCGAGTGTTGTTGCTACCGAAGGAGCGTGCTACTACAAGGGTAATGTCATTGGACTTTCTCTAGGTGCAGGTATAACCTTACTAACTTTCCTTCCTAGATACATTGTTGTTGATGCAATCTTACTATTTTGGGAAACAAACATTTAATTTTTTGTTTCTGTTACTTATATATGCGTTTAATTTCCCTACAATGTTGTAAGACCCTTGACCTGGCTTAGTGCCTAATCATGGTTGATATCTTAAATAGGTACTTATATGCCTAGTTAAACATTATCTTATACTTTGATATCAATTAATTAAAATGTGTTTCAAGTTTGGTCTAGTTTGAACAATGTTTGTAAAAGTTATGCAATTTTGTGCAAATTTTGGACTTTTATGCAATTTACCCACATCTGATGTTTTTCTTGCAATTTATCACATGCTTATTATGCCTCGCATATTTTTATATCATTCTGGAGTTATTTGTGACATGGGGCTCCTAGTTTCACCTTGGTTTTGTGCATGGCATCAACTTAGGATTTTCCTCTCATAGATGGGCTACCTTGTATGATATATTTAGATTTGATTCTTTGTGAGTTGCACCCATTGCTGGATTGAGAGTCAAGATACGGTGGGCCTCCTAAATTCCCAATATCTATGGGATGTTGTTTTCATGGTAAATATGCCATTGACCTTGGACACTTGGCAAGATTGGCTAGACACCTTAGCTCTTCCTTCTCTCTCCCTTTTAGCTTTTATACTTCCCTTCTTGCTTGCAAAATGATATCGTACACTCCTAGCATGCCCTCTCTTCTTCCCCTACTGCTGGAGATCGTGCATCTCTATTGAGTAAGGAAAATAATCTCAAGATAGGAGGATCTTGGAGCAATCTACTTGCATATGATCATGGGATTAAAATCTAGTCTTCTTTCAAGATTTCATAGTTTTATTAGTTGGTTTTGACTCAAGCAAGTAAGATCTTCTCTTTTAGCTTTGTTTCCTTACTGATTCTACTATCTCTTCTCTTCTTCTTGGCTAGATCCTTGGTCCCCATGGTTGAGTTTGATCTAGAAACATGAAAGACACTCTTCTTCTTGCTCCTTTGATCTAGGGTTTCTGATTCTTAGAGATGGAACTAGTTTGGACGAATGGAGAAGCTCAAAGCTAGGATTTTCTTCCTTCTTCCTCAAGTTTCTTGCTGTTTGGAGCTGCAACTTCATTCTTTAGGCAAGTTATATAACTTTCTCCACATATATTGCTTACTATTCAACTTGCCATGCTAAATCTTGCTCTAAAAACTAGTAATGAGTAGTAAATTTGAATCCTTAGCTAAGTTGTGAATATATATATATATATATATATATATATATATATGATTTTTGAATAGATAAGTTTTTGGTTGCTCTCCTTAATATTTTTCTCATTCTCTATGTTGGCAGTTGAGCGTTATACCTTTCTTGTCCACGAATTGATGGAGTTGTTGTGGTGGAAATTGATGGTTGTCCCTGACCTAGTTGAGTTGATTTATACCTTCCCACATGATCTGATGACTAGTCTTTTGTGTAGAACCATGGTGGTTTATTGCTACTCTTTTGATGACCTTATTATATTCCTAAGAACCCATGGTCATAATATTCTTATCTCTGGTTGGTTGATGGCTTCCATAATCATAATAATCTAGGGTGCTTAAATGGCTGAAACTAGCTATGATTTATTTGGTGCCTTGGAAATGTTTTTCTACTTGTTGGGTGATATGATGGGTTGGCCTATAGGAAGGAATGATTTAGATACTTCACTTACTATTTTGATGACTTTAGTGAGCTTAATAAATGATGATTATATTGTCTTCATCATTGTGTGATCGATGATTATCTTAAGTCCCATGAATGATGGTTCTTCTTAGTGTTTTGAGAAGATTTTTCCCTCCTTGTGTTTGTAATCTGATAGTTGGTTTTGATGATAATTGGTTCAACCATTTTGTGTCGATCAATGGTTTGGATTTACTTATAATTTGTATTTTTTATGTTTGATAAACTATGGTCATGATGCTCTCCCTAGTAATTCAAGTCGATGGTCTTATTTCTCTCTCAAACGATGGTTTCTCTCTAATGTTTTGATCTGTTTTCTCTTATTTCCATAACTTGATGGTTGGGCTCTTTGTGCCAACTGGTGGAGGTTACCTAGTTTCTATTCTGGATTAGTTATAGTTTTGGATCTTCTTTTGTACTTAAAAATGATTGTTTTGTTTCCTCTCACAACGGATGGTTTTGATGCTCTCTCATGGCTAATTCATTGGTCTCACTAGGTTGGTAATCGATGGATATCCTAATTGCTGATTTGCTGATTTCTCTAAGCATTAAATCGATGGTGTTTTTTAGTGGAACAATCCATGGTCATCCTAAGAGGTCATGGACTATTTTCTCTTAAGTATTAGATCGACGTTTCACTTAGTTGCTTAATTGATGGTTTGCTTGGATAAGACAAATGACGGTTTCACTAATATCTAATTTGACAGGTTCCCTTGTTCATGAAATCGATGGTGATTATAGGGCTCACACCCAATGGTGATGCATGGTTTTTCTAAGTCATAACTCAATGGTTTTCCTAGATGAATGTCCCAAGGTTTTACATGTTTTGCATCTGTTGGTTATGTTTTATGCAATTGCGATTCAATGGTGGTGATTCGTATACATCGTGCAAAGGCTTTCATTGCCTTGCATTTGATGGTCTAATGTGGGATTTATGATTCAAAAATGTGTGTTTGTTGCACCTGATGTTGGGGATTTGATGAGTTAGGATTAATGGTTTTAAGCCCCATAAGTTGGTAGTCTTACCTTTTCCCCCGAATGAATATAAACCTAAGATTGTTGTAAAGTGTTGATTCACAATGTTAAGCCAACTTACGTTGTTAACACTAATCTGTGTACAACTAAATGGTGGTGGTATATTATACCTAGTTCCCTTGCATATTGTTATGATATAGGAATGCCCTTACTTCTAAGATTTGTTGGAAATAATAAAAACTAGGGATTACATACAATTTTTGGTTTGGAAACCCTAAATTGCTCAAGTTGCCAAACCTTAATCCAATTCAAGAACACAAAGATGTTTCTTAGTTTCCTTACGCATCTAATATAATGATGGAGTACTTTCTCTATAGATTGTTGTAACTCTAGTTTGCTGTTATGTGCAATGTTAAGTTGAACATTATATGTTACATGTATGTGATGGTAGTTGAGCCTTGATGATGCATGGAAAGGTAATGATGTCCTTGCATGATTGAACCCTAATAGAGGTGTGATTCTCTTCATGATGTGATAAGGGTTGGTACCTTGTGATAATGTAAAAGGATTTTATATCCTAGTTGGTGTGATGACGATTAAAGTCATGAATGGCAATGAAATAGTATCCTATGGTGTTGTAATAAGGAATATGTCATGTATGTTTTATATTTTCTTGTGTTGATACATATCAAATGCTTTCTAGAAATGAATTAGGATTTGTATGTCCACTTGTTTGATTCAGCCTTAATTCACTCAATCGACTTAACTAATCAAAGTGAAACCTTAATCATGTAGTTTCCCTGGCCATAGATCCATTCCAGTGTCAATACTTGTTGGATGGTGAAACGGGTACTCCTAAGGGAAACCCAGAGCACACACTATTGATGTGTGAGGTGCAAGTGACTGTGTGTCCTTGACATCCTATTCCCAAGTGTTTTGGAGGATGGCTGCAGTCATGCCTCAGGTTTTGTGATATTTGAAAGGAAGCAAGAAAACTATAGGATGCCTCTTATAGAACTGCCATGCTTTAGCCTATTCTTTAGTGTCATGACTTGTACCAAGGTGGACTAGGTGTTTTCAGCTTGACTATATGTCTCTGGTGGTAGTTGAGTATTATGTCTTTGCGGTGTCTCTCATACTAACCAAGAGATGTGAGGTGAGGTCATGGAGTCTGACTCTTCCATAGACCTTGTATCACACTGATTTTGACTTAGAAATGGTCAGTTGGATTTGGGTGCTACGACTCAAATCCTCAAGGAATCAATAAAAGATGTAAATTGTCGTATAACATATCTATTAGGATCATATACAATGCTTCACATTGTATGATAACCCTTGTTTTCCCTTCTCATATATAGAAGATGTATGGTGCATTAATAGAAGATAGATATGCTTATGTTGTAAACATGCTTATATTGTTGGCTATGCTTATGTTATTAGAATTGCTTATGATGTAAGTCATGCCTATGTAGTTAGCTATGTCCATACTGCTAATCATACTCATGCCAATAGTTATGCTTATGATGTTATATCTACTTATAAAGTAGGTATGCTTACATGTTATATTGATTGGAAATGCTTATATTGTTAAGAGATGCTTATATTGTTAGAGATTCTTATATTGTTAGTAATGTTTATTTTGTTAGAGACATTATTCTATCAGTAGTTCTATGATATCAGAATTGTCTTACAATATTAGACATGCTTTTGTTGTTAACTTTGGTCATCCTATTGGATATGCCTATGTTGTTAGAATGTGTCATACTGTTGGATATGCATGTGTTGTAAGTTTGATTTGTGACTGTAGACATGCTATATTATTAGATATGCTCCTACTTTTCAAATATGAACATGTAGCTATCAATATTTATGATTCTAGATGGGCTCGTGATAATGAGTATGTTCATGATAATATCTACATCTTGTAATTGAGAATTGTGCTAGCTTCTAAGATCTGATTACAATTTCTTTTAATAAAGCCACTATGTTTGATAATTGTATTTTGTTGCTTTATCTGTCAATCTGTTTAATTTGCTTAATTTACTTAACATGTTTAATAACATAAGACGTTGTAATAAGTGTTGTTGTGAGTTATATCTCTTTCTGGGATTTGGATCTCACTCGTGTGTCACCACAATCTTTTTAGGTGATCATCGGTAGCGGTAGCAGACTCATGGTAGTTAGGAGGAGCTGATGTGATGGACCATAGATAGATAGTTGTTTAGATGTCTAGTATGTCCTAGAGTTGTCATTGTATTCTCATGTCCTGGTGGGAATGTTTTGAATATACTGTTTTATCGACTCAAATTGTCTTAGTATTTTGATGTTGTACAAGTGGATGATATCTCTTGTGCATATGTTGTAGCTGAGGACAAAGACCTTTGTAAGAGATTTTTATTATGATTAATGAAATTAATCTGAGATGCTGGGCTTTCATGAAAATATTTTTGAGTAAGTTTGTGGAAATTTAATCGGTTTTAATCAACTATCTTTTTAGTGATGTGTTTTATTAGCATTTAATCATGTTTAGGTTTTGAGTAATCTCACTTTGTGTGATGGTTTGTCATAAATGGTATCAGAGCCATGTCAATTTATGGTGTATCAGGGATGTAAATTGATATGATTGGATTTATTTTTATTGCAAACGATGTTAATTGCATATATTCAATTAATTACCACATACACTCCACAAGCTTATATATATATATATATATATATATATATATATATATATATATATATATATATATATATATATATATATATATATATATATATATATATATATATGATATATATGCAATATACATGTTTTGCCCTAAAATTGGTTTTGATGGTGGATGTTTAGCATGGTTATGGACAAAAACTGTAACGCCTGGGCCCACTTCCCAAGACTCTAGTAGAGTTTCAGGAATGACGACTGGCCCCACAAACCACCACTAGTCTTAATTGCGCACTTTGTCCACACTCATGCGCAAGCTAGGATCAACTTCCCGACTGGTCATCCATCCTAGTACTACTCCAAGCTGAGCACGCTTAACTATGGAGTTCTTTAGTGATGGGTTCCCGGAAAAGGAGGTGCACCTTGGTGATATGGGTAGTCCAATCATTCCTTTTAAGATCATGTTATCCCAGGCCTGAAATCCTGGGATGTTACAATCTCCCCCACTTAGACTCTTGACATCCTCATCAAGGCTCAACTATAAGGCCTCATAATCTCTTCTCCATTTCAGTGTAGACCCACAATGGCCCATTGACACCCAGCTCCCGATTACGGAATACCAGTGCAAGGGTGGCTACGTCAACCATGGACAGCCCTTTCCTACAGGCCTGGACCGCACGGCTCAAGACTGGCATGCCATGCCCATGTGGGCCCCACCTACTGGAGGGGAATTGGCTCTGATACCATTTGTAACGCCTGGGCCCACTTCCCAAGGCTCTAGTAGAGTTTTAGGAATGACGACTGGCCCCACAAACCACCACTAGTCTTAATTGTGCACTTTTGCCACACTCAAGCGCAAGCCAGAATCAACTTCCCGACTGGTCACCCATCCTAGTACTACTCCAAGCTGAGCACGCGTAACTATGGAGTTCTTTAGTGATGAGTTCCCAGAAAAGGAGGTGCACCTTGGTGATATGGGTAGTCCAATCATTCCTTTTAATATCATGTTATCCCAGGCCTGAAATCCTGGGATGTTACAATAACCCTAGATCTATGTATGTATAGTTGTGGTTGTTTATTTATGTTGTTACTCGGTCTTCATACCAAGCCTATCTCTTCCTTCCAAATGCATTAATACTCTTCTTCCTATTTCCCCTCAAATGTAACTCAAGGTTTTCCCTTTTATAATGTAATAAATAATAGGATAATTTTAATTTATTTTTCTTCATGAGAAGGCATTCTACACAAGACGAATTGATTGCTTTGTGAGATGAACCGATCGACTGGAGGACCAAGGAGGCTAGACAATTGGAGGGTGAACCGATCAATTGGTGTTCCAACAAATCAAACGGAGTAGTCCAGACATCGGTTGAACTTGAGACTAGACAATCATTTCAAGAGCCCAACCGAGCAGCCAGGGTGAGACAATTGGTTCAAGTATTGGACCAACCTAGATTGGACCGAGCACGAATATTCACCAATAATAGGTTGTAGCATGTGATGTAGACCTTAGGTTGTAGTAATTCCTTATGGCTCTAAGGAATTATAATAGTATGGCCATAACTGTCACTTGTTTTTATTATTGAATGTATTCATTGTGTTTATAGCATGTATATCATACATACTATAAGTATGTGATGATTGGTTATGTATATGTACTTATAATAAAATCCCTCAATACAAAATTAAGTCTTAGATGCTTTCCATAAGCAGCACACATGAAAATCTTGATCAACTAAGTGTGGGCACCTCAAGGGTAGTGCATTATTTATCTTGTGGAAGTGTGATGGTAATAATGTGGGCTTTCCAAGATGGGTGCATTATAATCATGTTGGCTTTTGGGTAAGGCTTAACTGTGTGTCCTTAATGAGATTCAGCATGAGAGGCATGAATATGACTATGGCAAGGAATTATTCTTATCATCTATCCAAGAATTTCATAAGATTCAATTGGAAAGTATTGCCTACCTTAATAATTGCTATGGACGTTGGAATTGGATGGGTAATGGTTGAATTGTTTTGGATCTTGGCTCACTAGAAGATTATACGCTACAATATTTCGAATTGATACATGAGGGTAATCAATTTGAGCAACATAGTGTGATTGATAATTAATTAAAGGCCTAATTAATATTGTTAACATATCAAATCAAACAAATCAAAATTTTTTGGAAAGTTGCATATTTTCTTTTGTATACAAACACAAACCCGTTATTATTGTGATCAATCCTTAAGAAGGACAAAACTAAATGGGATTTACTTCCACATTAGGTTTAGGATTTTTAGAAGTGTTCTCATAAATGAGTGACAACTCTGTGTCCTTACAAGACCAGAGCCAGTGGAACCCACTCCAAATGCACCTAAGGCTAAATGGATGGTTACGTGAAGCATGACAATGATGTTGCAGATGTTGAAGACTTTATGCTATGATGTATGAACTATGAGTTGCATGAACATCATGAAAAACATGGACATTTTTTAGATGGTAACACATCTTATGAGTCATGTAAAGCAAGTAAGGTATAATGTCTAGAAAGCATTGTTTGAGTGCAAACTAACATAGGGAGATCCTGTAGAGCCCCATGTGCTCAATATGATTGGTCATGTGAAAAGACTAGGATTTCTTTTAGGTCAAGAGTTGGCCACAGATATGATTTTACCTTCATTTCTTGAATCATATAGTCAATTTATCAAATGTTTGGCATGTTGTTTAATGCCAAAGCACAAGAAGAAGAAGGACAAATCCATGATGGTGATCAGCGGAAGTGAGTCCAAGGGCAGAGGCAAGGCCAAGAAGAGTTTTGAGGCTAATATGAAGTCCAAGTCTTCAACACTCAATATATGGAGAAGTGTAAGTGTAAAAGGAATATGTCCTTTTTACTTATTGGATTAAGGAAAGAAAGTTCCATCATTGTCACCTATCTGGACATTGCAAAGGAACTATCCTCCTTATTGGGGATCTCAGGAAGAATAAGGAGATAGAGATCTCTACTTCAGGACCTGAGAAGAAGTAAGCTAGAAATTGGGCAGAGCAAGAGTTGCTTCCACTATAGTTGGAAGCTGTCATTCATGGGCACATAATAGATTTAGTGAACTGCTATTATGTACCTTCCATTGATGAAAACATCGTGTATATAGTATGGACAATAATTGATATTTCATGGCAATGCCCTATGTCTTACAAATTATACTTGATAGTTTTAAAGAAAAATATGTATGACACATATGTTGAATGACCTGATAACTCAAATGATGAATACATATAACATTGTCATATAGAGCTCATAAATGAGAAATGCATTTCTAGAATCCATATGATGGTTATCTAAACTCTTTTGGATATTTAACCAATAGAGACATACATATGTAATTTGTTGTGCAATACGAAAAAAGCATCTTCACTAGATGTAGTTGGAGAGCAAGTATTCTACTAGGGCTCATACATATTGATGTATATAGACATTTTATAATAAATGATAAAGGTAGTTACAAGTATCTCATAATATTTAGTGCTTTTGTTAATAGATATGGTAATTTTTATTTAATAAAAACAAGTATGAATCTCTTGAAGTGTTCAAGGAGATCATGAAAGAATTATGTAACTAACTTGGTAGAAGTATTTAAATACTTCGATATGATCGAGGTTGATATATTTTAAACCAAACGTTTGAGGACCTTCTGGAGAGGCCATGATAGTGTATCACAATGAACTCCACCTATAACATAATGATGTGTCAAAAATAAGGTATCACACCCTATTAAGTCACAATGCAATTATCAATAAAATCTGGATGATCTTCCAATTTCTTTTGGGCACATGCTTTACACTAAAACAATGTATCGTCTAAAATTGTTCAAAAGACACCATATGAGATATGGATTGGGAGGTGTTTCAATATGTCTTCTATAAGGATTTGGATTGAAATCTTATGTAATAAAATATTTTATTGAAATTCTTTGTCCACAAATCACATAAATTTTATTTTCTTAAAATACTACTCTTATCCCAATCCAACAACAATGTTGTTTGTTGATATGGATGGTTGTATTCTTGAGGAGGAACTTAGTTCCAAAAGAATCAGTGGGTGTAAAAGTATAACTTGAAATGTTAGAGATAAAATAGAAAACACTGAACCTACAATGGCACAATAGGAACAAGGAGAATCACAAGTTATTGTAGAATCTCAAATTCCTTATGTAACACACAAAACTCATAGTTTTAGTAGAACACACCTTGAGCTTGAAATATTATGACATCTTATGTCTCAAAAGTTGGTGAGTTGGTCATATAAGATGAGTCAACAACTAACTAGAAGCTATTGAGGAACCAAAGTCTAAGAAATGGCTTGAAGCCATAAGATCCAAGATGGAGTCCATGTAAACCAACAAGGTATGACCTTGGTGGATCCACCTAAAGGGGTAAAACCCATAGGGTGTAATAGGTCCTTCAAGAAGATTACCAAAATGAAAAGGTAGATTGGTTGCAAAGAGTTTCAACGAGTTGAAGGTGTTGAAGATGATGAAGTCTTTCACTAGTTACCATGGTTTTCCATCATGATCATGATTGTTATTGTAGCTTAGTATGACTATGAGAATCGACATATGGATGTTAAAATCTCATTCCTTCATTGGAATAATTATGAGGATGTATAGGTGACTTAGCCTAAAGGTTCTATAAATCTAATAATGCAAATAGAGTCTATAAGCTACAAAGGTAAATTTGTGGATTGAAGCAAGCATCTCATAGTTGGAATTATATATTTGATAAGATGGTCAAAGGGTTTGATTTGAGTTATAATGAAGATGCAATATATGATTACAAAAGATTTAGTGGGAGCATATTTATATTCCACATAATGATGGGGAATAATGTCCTTGTCCTACAAATATTAAAATATGGCAAGGAAAGTACCCTCTATGAAGGGATTAGGAGAAGAATCCTTCGTGATACGAATTGAGATCTATAGAGATAGATCTATAGAGATTATTGACTTATGTAAGAGAACATACAATGGCAAGATGTTGAAAACGTTCAACATGACTCAATGAGAGAAAACTTGTCCATGATTCCAAGGAGTTAGTCTCTTGGGAGCCTAATGTCCCAGTTCTTGTGAAGAACATGAACACATGGATAGATGCCATATGCAGTGGAAATTGTACAATTATGTATGTACTCATCCTGTTATCTCATATGTATTAGACATGATGAGAGGATATATATACTTATCTAGCAATCTCATATGTATTGGACATGATGAGAGACTATCTGTCAGATCCTATTGAAGGTCACTAGAATGTCATAAAAACATCCTTAAGTACTTCAGAAGCATGAAAAGGATTAGTTCGTTGGTTATGGAAGAGTTGGGTGTAACGAGTCACACCAATGCAAGTTCCATAATAAGAATATCATTTGCAATCTAAATTTATGTTTGACCTTAAACAAGAATTGTAAGATAGAAAGAGTTTTGAGCTAATAACAATTGTTTAAATGTGCAATAGAAGTCGAGCATCTCTGTGTTATGAGAACAATAGAGTATATTGTATGGATATAGAAGTTCATAGAGATGAACTTATGGGAGGTTCCAACCATTGATGACAAAGTAGAAATATTGATGACATCAATGGAGATACACATTAGGAAAGGAATCTCAGATAGCATACTATGACACTTCCATCTCATGTGAAAAGTCACACAACAAAGAGATGTGAAACTTCTGAAATACCGACTTGAAGCAAATGTTGCCATACCTTCTATAAAAGATCTTACGTAGAAGAAACATACTGGACATGTTAAGATCACTTGGAATAAGATTTGTGGGTGATTGGCTCTAAGTGCAAGTGGGAGTCTGTTGGTATGTATTCCCAGAGAGACAATCATATGATGATTGGAGTGTGGCATTAGATACTTGATTTGATAATAATAAAGGTAATTTTGTCTATTATGTTTGTCTTAGCATGAGATGATGACACAAACATAGTATCTATCTAAGGAATGATGTTACTTGATGTCGTATGTCTTCATGTACATGACTTGAACAATGAGATCATGTGAAGGTTAAGAGTACATACATTCTTGTTATGTTCCTAGTCTGATATTACTGTGGAAGCAAAATAGACAAAAGTAATACATAAGAATAGAATGTGTGTTGAATGATGACATAGTCTCATTAGTCATGATATGTGATATCAAATCAAGCACACATGTACATGTTAGAGAATAGTGTATCGTATAGACCCACCATGAGAGTGATACATGGAGACCATAGAATGGTAGTTAGAATCATCTCTCATAGTGATAAGTGGTGATTGTGGTTCTTACACCTGAAGTCACAACATTCATCACGTGTTGTTCATTTAGTTTGACATCATCCAACGTGATCCTGAATAAGGGTTGCCATAAGGGTGATGATTGGGTGAACTGTGACACATGGGGATAGAGTGTTAGTGATGTAGATGTGATTTGTACCTCTTATTTGAGATTGATATCCAAGGCCTCTAGATAAGAAAGACTGAGAAATGTATGGTCGCACTCATGTGATTCGATATGTGATATGTGAATTCACATGCATCTCAGACAGTCTACTCTAGTTCAAGGAACATGGATTGAATGTTGAGAGGATTAATGATTTAATTCCTTGTTCAATATGGATATCAGAGACAAAGGATCTATACAATCACGATAACT
Source organism: Alisma plantago-aquatica (assembly GCA_963693085.1). Lineage (NCBI taxonomy): Eukaryota > Viridiplantae > Streptophyta > Magnoliopsida > Alismatales > Alismataceae > Alisma > Alisma plantago-aquatica. Next base: position 1,396,048,133 of record OY856409.1, read on the forward strand.
CTGATCACAGATTGTAGGTTGAACTTGTTCTCCAACTTTCTAAATTACTTGTATAGCAATGATGTGTTGCTAGATGCCACTTTGTATATGTGATGCCATAAGTTTGTTATGGACATTCATTGTTAATGTAATTTTGGACCTATAAGGTCACACGCATAGGAATGCACTTGGATTAAAGGAGTATATTCATTAATGATGTTTAATTTGATTACTAAAGGTGTTTAGGTATTCAATTAAACATATGAGTTTTAAAATTGACTGACTGGAATCTGAACCGACCGGTTCACACTACCAACTAACTGGTTGGGCGGTGAATAGATCAGTTGGACTGTCAGGTTAATTGAAATATATATTGGCTGATCAATGGTTGAAATTGGGAGTGAGATGACCGATTTGTTGGCTAAATTAGACATTATTATAATCCATTTATTTTGATGATGACAAACATTTCATTCTTGTGGGATCTAACGTGCTACTTGAGTGTTGCAGGAACAAGGTGGATGACAAACCTTTGGAAGATCTATATGCTTCAAAATGCTTTAATTTCATGATTGTAATCAAATGTAAAAACTTGTACAAGTATATAATGTACAAGTACTTAGACATCATGTAAATCAAGTATTTAGATCTTACCTAGCCATTCACAACACTTAGATAGGTCATCCCCTATAATAGTGTCACAACTTCACACTCATACACACACTTAGTACATAGTTCAAAACATTAAAACATAGTCATTCTCGGTCGACAAACTTCTCGACCGAGACACACTCGGTGGACAAACTCCTCGACCGAGAATTGACCCAAATAGCCATTAGACATAGCAGACAAGGTAGTTGGGAGTTGTAATCGAACGTTATATACACTTGCTCCAGTCTGTCCCTCAGTCGACAAAAACTTCGACCGATGGACTCTCGGTCGAAAAATTTCTCGACCGAGAAGGTGTTTGTCTGCACTTTTTAGAATTAATAAACTAGTCATTGCTAAAGCAATTAGTGGATACCTAACAGCTAGTTGAGCACTTAGAACCCCCTAGAAAGTGTCTAGAACGTCCTTAAGCATTCATAGGCCATTCCTATAAATAGGACATGCCTTAGGACACCTAAAACACACTTGTGCAATACTTGAGCATACATACTTGCAAATTGGCAATCCATTATTGTGAGCAACTCCAACATTTGCTATTCATTTCCATTGCTCCAATTTCATGTCCTATAGGCTAGCATCTCCTACCCACTGCACTTACACTTTCATACACATTGGTTAGGAGATCAAAACGCTTGATATAGGATTCAAGCCTTGTGCCAAAGTGGTAATTGTATTTTCCTTTTTCCTTTCTTGTTCCTTCTTATCTACTTTGTACTCTCCTTGCTACTCCTAGGGTTGGAAGTTGTGGATTGGAGAGGGTGCTATCTTCTCAGGTGGAGAAGGGTCTTCTCAGAGGATAAGGTGGCTTTGGACTACTTCTAGAAGGTCTCAACGGGAAGCTACTTCAAGGAGGAAGGCTACTTCAAGGGGGAGCTTGAAGTTACTTCAAGTGAAGGCTGCTTCAAAGTTGGTGAGACGACTTCGGGGTGAAGGCTGTCCAAAGGGTTTGGGAAGGTAGTTGTATTTTATGTAACATACTTGTGAGGTAATAAAATACATGTGCTTTCAAAATCCCAATTGGAAACAATTGGGTAGTAGACTGACTCCCTTAGTATTTGCTAAGGGTGGAACCACCCTAAACCATGTGTCCCCTTGTCTAATCTTTTGTGGTTGATTGTTTGAATTAATATTTTTAAAATCTTTATAAAAACCCTATTCACCCCCCCTCTAGTTGTTTTTCACATTTCACATAGTGAATCGACCGATTCAATATCCCAACTAACATGTTCATAGGATGAACTGAACGGTTTGGTTGCCAATTTGATTGGATTAAGGATTGGCGTTGACATCTTGTTTGGCACTAATCATGCATTGATTACCAATTTCATTCAGAATAGGAAACTGCATGAACCAACCAGTTCTCCTAGAAAAATGACTTGTTGGGTGTGCAAACTTGTCGGTTTGTCATTTAGAGGTTCTAGAAAATTCATGAATTCAACCCTTCTAACTCTTGCAATGATTGGGAACCCTAACCCTGGCCTCTTCTATATAGAGAGGGGTACTGGGGGATTCTTAGACATGACAAGTGCCTATGACAATTTGTTGTCCTCTCTGGTTGTGCTAACTAATAGAGAGCCTAAGCAAGTCCTACCCGATAAAGGGAGGGATAGTAAGGGAGAAACAATTGTGGGAGAGCAAATCAACCCTAGAAGGTTGATGTTTGAAAGGGACAAATCCTTCCCATAGGATATAGTATAGTAACATGGAGTTCCCACTGGTCCATGTGGACTACACTAGAGGTGGGAGGTCATTGTCTCTGCTAGGAGGACATCGTCAACCACTGTCTGTGATGCTACACCAGGAGTTCAATGTACATGAATGTTTGAGTGATGATGCTACTAAAGGAGTGTGTTGCTTCAGGAAGCATACTTTTGCAAGGGTAATGGCATTGGACTTGCTCCAGGAATAGGCACAAAGTTGCAAATTTTCCTTCCTATATATATTGTGGTTGACGCGATCTTGCTATTTTGGGAAATGGGCGTTTAAATTTTTTGTTTCTGCTGCCTATATTTGTGCCTAAGTTTCCTACAATAAACCCCTCATTGATGAAACCATGTTGACGATGGAGGCGTTGATCCTTGCATGCATGTTTTAAATGTTGCTTTTCTTCGTCATGATCATGGTTTTCCTTTCTTGCTCGAAGATGGAAATTTTGGATACATTCATGTGGTAGAAATGTTGCTTCTTTCTCCCTTGAATCATGGTTCAGTTTCCTCTCATGGTGATGGTTTATTTAGGGTTTTGATGATGAACTTCTTTTATGTTTTGATCCTTAGTGATTTTCAATTTCATGTTGATGATCAACATATTGATCTGAGGGTTTATGTTCTTTTCTCTCTCTTTATGTTTAGCAAGTTATGGTTTATGTTGTCATAGAATTTTGGTGGCTTGTGGTCTCTAGGGTGACCCTCTTCTTCGGTCGATGAAGAGGAAAATGATTTCCTTCATTCGCCAGGACTTGACTCATATGGTCGTTGATGTTTCGAGCTCTCTTCAGTTGATGAAGTATTATGATTTCTCTTCAATCTTTAAGATTTCCTTTGACCTAGTTATCTTCAATCAAAGACATGACCTTGCTTTCCTTCGGTCACTATGTTTTGACCTAAGTGATCATTGTGGATAATCTATTTCTTCATCCGATGAAGATGATGTGGTTTATCTCTCTTTGTTCGATGAGCACTCATGGACTTGTGTATCTTACGTAATTGACCCTATGTTAATGATATTTGACAAATATGCTTCCAAGAATGTTGGAGTTGATGATAACTAGAGTTTTTCATCTATGTTGTTTTGAAACCCTAATTCAGTTAGCTATGTTGAAACCATAACCCTATTTCCAAGTACATAATTATATTTCCTAGCTTGCTTGAGTATTTTTCATAATGATGAAGTACTTCCTCCCTCCTAATGTTACAACCCAAATTTGTTGTTGAATAATTATCATAGCTACAAATTATTGTGATATCTCTTCTGTTACGCATGAGTGATGATTATGGGCCTAGATGAGGCATGGGAAGATAATGATGTTCTTGTAGGGAAAATGTGAATGGTCTTATGACCTTGGTAATGGCTTGGTTCTCTAATTGAGGTGATATCCTCTGGTGATGTGATGAGGGATTGACATCCCATGGTGATGTGATAATAGTGATGGCCTTGTGAGTGGAAGCAGAATAGTATCATGTGGTGATGCGACAAGTTTATGTTTTATACTTTTTATATCTTTTGAAGTTGCAATCTAACTTATATTTGTAGAATCTTTTAGGTTTTGTATGTAACTTAATTGATGCAGTTAAAAGACGCCCAATTAGGATTTACTAATCAAGAATAACACTAATCATATAGTTCCTAGGCCATATATCCATTCCAGTGTCAGGACTTGTTGGACGGTGAAATGAATATTCCTAAGGGAAACTCAGAGCATATAAATTGTTGAGTATGCAAGGTGCAAGTGACTACATGTCCATGACATCTTGATCCCATGGTTTTGAGGATGGGTGCGGTCACACAAACATATATATATATATATATATATATATATATATATATATATATATATATATATATATAAAAGATGAGGACATCTGTGGTTATACCTTGATGTATGGGTTTGTATACCTTATTCACTAGTGATGTGACCTATATACCAAGGAGGACTAGGCTATTTTTTCATTGGACTTTATATGTCACTGCGGCGGACTTGTACTGATAGAGGGCAGATGAGATCATAGGAGTTCGGCTCTCCTAGATCTTGTATGGTAGTGTTTTTAACTTAGTAGTGGACTGATAAAGTATGAGTGGTATACCTCAACTCCTCAAGGCATCAATAAAATATGTAATACAGTCATGTAGTATAACTGTTTTGGGTTAAACATGCTTCACATTGGATGTTTACCTTGCCTTGTTCTTATTATAGCTTAGTTGTTATAAAATGCAGTAAGAGAAATCAATTGTTATAAATGTTCTTCATTCCTTCTTATCATTTGGCTATGCTTACTTGTTATAACTGTTTAACATGATCAACCTACATAATCAGTTTAAGTTATTCATTTAATTGAATATTCTCATCTTGTTTAATAGTAATATATATGTGGTAACGATAATCATTGGTTGAGAGTTATATCTCTCACTAGGACTGGGATTCCACATCATTTTAGGAGTTTGTCAGTGGCGCAGGCATGATCGTGCTATTAAGGAAGAGCAGCTCAGAGATCAGTAGATAGAGAAGGTTGGATAGTTTCTAGTCTTGTTGTAGAGTCTTAGTGTCGTCCTTGTACTCTCCGGTCCAGGAAGGGATGTGTTTTGTACATGTTGTATCTCTATACATGGTTTTGGTAATATGTCAGTGCTTATGTACATGTGGGTTGTATATGTTGACAAATATTTTGTATACAGGTTGTGGCAGATGGCCACTGAACAAAGGTGCATACCTGATATGATATGTGATATGACACAGGTTATAGGACCTTGATGTAATATGGGATTAAGAGAGAAAGATTCCTCCCCCCTTCTCCCATGCCCGTGGCGGAGGCCGAACGCCACGGAGGGTGGTAAATCAAGGTGGCAACTAGGATTTGAACCCGGGTCCCTTTGTTAGGGGACACCATGATTGACCACTTGAACCACTCCTTGTCGGTGAGCTTGATGTAATATGTTTCCACATGTGATGGTTATTTGAGATCAATTTTGATTTACCTACTTTTATGGTAATGTGGATGTCTATTCATTGATCGTGCATTTGTTTTGAGTAATCTCGTTCATGTGGTGTTCATACGTCACATGATTCCCCTCCATTTTATTGTCCATGGATTACATACCATCTTGGTTTTTATTTTTTCCATACATTGGGTAGGATCTATTCAGGTTGAATCAATGTGTGTGGATAAAATATGTTTGGTAGTAATCAAAGTTGGTAGAATGAATGGGAGTGCATCATATATATTATACTAATATGATCAAGTAGCTCATGCATTTGGGAAATTTGAATGAACTCCCTATAAGATGTTGGTATAAATTATATGGTGATGTGTACCACATTAAAATAGTTTGATTTTACCATAGTGAATAACATATGTCACAATGACATCATAAATGTAGTGAATCATTTTTCCCATAGTGAACGAACACAAGAGTCAGTGGTTTTTGTCCATTGTGAATGAACACAACAATCATGGTTTTTGTCCATTTGAATCATACCTCAAATACATTTCATTGTATATTTTTCTATTATTTCACAAATGTTAATATTGTAGTGTTATGTTATGAAATGTTGGTTGTCTAATGACATTTTTTTGTGAATAATCAAAGTATTAGTTGTCCATGTTTCTTGTTACAATAAATCCTTTTATCTCTGAGGTGGTTTGCATCACTTATATAGTATATTATGTGTTTTATTGATTGGATCAATTAACTAATATCATTCAACTTTTAGAATCAACACCTTCAAGGATTTGTTTAATCAATCAAAAGGATTCACATTGGTTGGTCTTGGTCTTCCTGCCAAGTCTAAATTAAAAATATGTTAAGCTAATTGTTTTGTGTGGTTGTGTGATTCAATAATTTGTTAACATGGTTGTATTTGTAATTGCAAATATGAGGTTATAATATCATATCCTTAGAGTCTCATTTCATAGTGGTTTAAGTCATTTAAATTGCATATAATTATTTATAAATAAGTATTAATCATAATGAAATACACGATTGTCATCTCTTGATAGTCATTGCAGGGTTGATTAACAAGACTAGTTCATTTTGTCTAGGGAACATGATGCACCCATGGTTGGACCATTACATCACCAATAGAATTTGGTTCAGTTCATTGGGGGATAGTTTATGAAAGATGGTCGGAGGAAAGTGTATCAAGATTTTAAGTCAAGGCTCTAGAGTGTCAATATAACACATGTATATATAAAGATGTGTTGGTAGAACCTAAAATGTGTCGATCGTGAATCAACTTTGTTCGCTCCTTGTAAATCTGCGAGCTTTCATATGCATTCATCCTCAGCTCATCGAGTTCATTTAGATCTAACAAGCGTTTCTTTCCTGCTTCATCATAGTCCAAATTCAGCTTCCTTAGCGCCCAGTGCACCCTATGCTCCAATTCCACCGGCAAATGGCAGGCCCGCCCATAATCCAACCTAAAAGGCGTAGTGCCTATAGGTGTCTTATATGTCGTCTGATATGCCCATAAAGTGTCTGGTAGCAGAGTACTCCAGTTCTTTCGTGTCGAATCCACTGTGGGCTCCAAGATTTTCTTAATCTCTCTATTGGAGACTTCGACTTGCCCTTGTGTCTGCGGGTGGTACGGGGTACCAATGTTGTGCCTTACCCCGTACTTTCTCAACAATGCAGCGAACTTATGATTTCTAAAATGGGTACCTCCATAACTGATAATCATCCTTGGTATGCCAAGTCTGTAGAAAATATAGTCCTTGACAAACCTGCACACCACATCAACATCATTAGTCCTAGTGGGTATTGCCTCTACCCACTTCGATACATAGTCAACAACCAATAAAATGTACAAGTTAGAGTTTGAGGACACAAAGGGTCCCATGAAATCAATACCCCACAAATCAAACACCTCAACCTCTTGAAATACGTTGAGGGGCATCTCCTGTCGCTTTGAAATGTTACCTGCCCGTTGGCAGGAATCGCATCGCCGCACATAATCATATGCGTCCCAGAACAATGTAGGCCAGTAAAGGGTGCTCTCAAGTACCTTGGACGCAGTTCTAGAACTTGCATAATGGCCACCCATTGGTAAAGTATGACAATGATGAAGTACGCTCTCATACTCAACCTCCGGTACGCACCTGTGCAAAACTCCATCCCTGCATTGCTTCAACAAAATGGGGTTATCCCAGAAATAATATCGCAAAGAATGGAAAATTTTGTTTTTCTCTTGATATGTCCAATCATCTGGGATAATTTTACAGGCAAGATAATTAACAATATAAGAGAACCATGGATCTTTAGATTTAACAGATAGAAGTTGCTCATTAGGGAACTTCTCGGTAATGGGTATATGAATGTCCTTCTCATCTACCCTTTCCAACCTAGACAAGTGGTCTGCAACCATATTTTCTATGCCCGCCTAATCTTTAATTTCAATATCAAATTCTTGTAATAGTAAGATCCACCTAATCAGCCTAGGTTTGGCATCTTTCTTTTCCATCAAGTACTTTATGGTGGCGTGGTCCGTCCATACCACGACTTTAGATCCTACAAGATATTGCCGGAATTTTTCAAAAGCAAAAACAACGGCGAGAAGATCCTTTTCAGTAGTCGTGTAATTCAGTTGTGCTTCATTTAAAGTTTTGGACGCATAGAAAATCATAGCGGGTTTGTTATCAACATGTTGTCCTAAAACGGCCCCTACTGTGAAATCCGATGCATCACACATCAATTCAAACGGCTTTGTCTAGTCCAGTATTTGCACAATCGGTGCAGAAATTAATTTCTCTTTAAGCACATTAAATGCATGCAGACATTTTTCATTAAAATCAAAGACCGCATCTTTCTCCAACAGCTCAGATAAAGGTTTAGCGATTTTTGAGAAATCTTTTATAAAGCGGCGATAAAAACCGGCGTGACCTAGAAAACTCCATACCCCTTTTACCGAATTCGGTGGGGGTAATTTGGAAATAACTTCAATCTTCACTAGATCTACCTCCAACCCCTTGCTAGACACTTTATGTCCAAGCACGATCCCTTCACTGACCATCATATGGCATTTCTCCCAATTGAGAACTAAGTGTGTGTCCTCACATTGTTGCAAAACTTTATCCAAATTGTATAAACATTCATCGAAAGACGCACCATAGACAGCGAAATCGTCCATAAAGACTTCCAAACAATGCTCAACCATATCGGAGAAAATGGCAAGCATGCAACGCTGAAAGGTTGTCGGTACGTTGCACAAACCAAAGGGCATACAGCGGTATGCAAATATTCCATAAGGACAAGTGAAGGTGGACTTCTCTTGGTCCTTAGGATCAATGGAAAATTGATTATAGCCCAAATAACCATCTAGAAAACAAAAGTGAGATCGAACTGCTAATCGCTCTAAAATCTGATCAATGAATGGAAGAGGAAAATGATCCTTCAACGTAGCAGCATTCAATCTATGATAATCTATACACACACGCCACCCAGTTACCAGGCGGGTCATGACCGGCTCGTTCAATAGATTATGAGTAACAGTAATTCCCCCCTTTTTAGGGACTACCTGTGTAGAACTCACCCACGTCGAGTCAGATATAGCATAGATGATACATACAGAAAGGAGCTTGATCACCTCCTTCTTGACTACCTCCATCATGCTTGGATTTAGTCGGCACTGTGGATGAATTATAGGTTTGGCTCCCTCCTCGAGCCGGATCTTGTGCTGGCACAGTGTAGGGGAGATCCCCTTGATGTCTGCAACTGACCACCCGAATGCACCTCGGTGGTTCTTTAGCACGATCAGCAGTTGATCCTCCTCCTCAGCACTCAGATATGCCGAGATAATCACTGGTAGCTTTTCACCCTTGGCTAGAAATGCATATTTCAAGTGAGGCGGCAGTGGCTTCAATTCTAACTCTGGAGGAACGATCAAGGATGACTGAAGTGGTGGTGGGAGTTCTCCTAGATCTTCATAGTACCTAGCATAAAAGCACAGAAGCACCTGAAGCATCTTGACACACTCTTGTAGTGACTTGCTTCTCATCCAGTCATGTGTTATATTAACTAGGCAGGCTTCAAGAGGTAGTTCTGGATATGCATTGAAGACAGAACTTGCTATGGCCTCATCTTCAGTAGAAGGAGGGATGTCCTCCTCTTCATCATTCGGAAAACCCACATCCTTTCTAAGGGAAACAACTTTGGTCTGCTCCATAATGTCTACAGACAGTGTCTCCTTTTCCACCTTAGTCATTACATGAGCCATATCTAGAAATGGCTTCCCTAGAAAAATAGAAATATACTGATCAAAGTGCTTCACCATGCAGCATTGCTCCTTTGCTTTAGATTGTGTTGTGCTTGAGGTCATGACCATTTCAAACCGATCATCAGTGATACCCAAGGTCAAAGGGCCTCTTCCCATCTCAAGTATCATATCTACAGTGGCTTGGAAGGGTCGTCCAAGGAGTAACTCATTTCCTTGCTCGTCCTGTTTTTCCATTACAACAAAGTCTACTGGAAACACAAACCGATCGACTTTCACCAATACGTCCTCACAAATGTCGTATGGCTTCACCACGGAATTGTCCGCTAACTGAATTGTCATATTGCTCGGCCTTGATTCTTTCAGTCCCAGCTTCTTGAACGTAGAGAGAGGCATCAGATTTATACTTGCCCCGGAATCACACAGTACTTTACTGAATTTCACTTTACCAATGTAACATGAAATGTTGAAGTAGCCCGGATCCTACCTTTTAGGTGGCAATGTGCCCATGATGAAAGCACTCACCTGTTCCTTAAGAACCATGACCTCGGTATCTGGGATTTTCCTCTTCTTTGTGATTATGTCTTTTAGAAACTTTCCATAAGAGGGGATCTGCTCTATTGCCTCTAACAATGGAATGTTGACAGACAGCTTTCTAAATCTATCTAGAAACTTCTCAAACTAAGTGTCCACTTTCTTGGTTTTCACGCTGTTTGGATATGGGATCGGGATAGTTTGTGCCCTCTGATGTGGCGGCACATATGGTGTCTTCTTCACTGTCTCCTCCTCAGCAATGACGGGTTCTGTTGCGACATCCTCTACCACGTCCTCTACCGGTGCTGTGATTGGAATCGGAGCCTCCTCTGCGGCCTCACCTATGGTTTCTGGATGGGATGTGCCCGGATCATTGGCCCTGGAATTTAAAATCTGCTTGCCACTCCATAGCAAAATTGCCTTAGCCTGTTGGTTTCCTCCTGGAATGTTTGTATTACCTGGAAAGCCTTGTTGCGCTGGCTTCTTCAAATTTGCTATTTCAGCTGCCATCTACGCCAAAGATGTCTCTATCGTCCTCATCTATGCCCCATGGCTTTGTAGGGTCTGCCCGAATTGATTCATGAATTCCCCTTTTTGCTTTATCTACTGGCCAAATGTGCTCATTAGTTCTTGATTCTGCTTTATAACTTGGTTGAGCAACTCATTGCTCTTATCCTCTGGCGTCGGTTGGGGTTTTGCGTCAGGGTCCTGCAAGAAATTATTTGGGTCCTTCCAGGAGAATTTCTTGTCTTTCCTCCACGAGTAGTCGTTGTTTCTGTACCCCTGCTGTTAGCGCATAAATTTCACTTGAGCTTCATCCTCGGATTCTGTATCTTCTTTTGCAAGTAGTTTCTTGGCGAGAAGGTCCATCTTCTCATTTAGCTCTTTGATGGCCTTTGACTCACCTACAGCCTGAACATGCTCTACGGCGTCTCTGTCGCCCCAAGATTGCTTCTTAGCCATGTTCTTTAAAATTTCCCAACACCTCATGCATGTGTTGTTTAAGAAGAATCCTGAACCTGCGGAATCTAAATTACTTCTGTCATGCTCGAAAAGAGCAAAATAAAAGATTTTGACCTGCTTCTCCATGTCAAGCCCGTGATGCGGGCACCTCCTTAGCATGATCTGGAACTGTTCCCAGGTCTCGGAATAAGTCTCCCCTGCCTTCTGGCTGAAATTATGGATCTTCCGGACCAAATCGTTGGTCTTCTCGGGCGGAAAGAATCTCTCGAAGAACACCTCTACCATATGATCCCACGATTCCACATACTCGTCATCAAGATTATGTAGCCATTCACGTGCATTTCCCGCCAGAGAGTTGGGGAATATCTTCAAGTACAATGTCTCATGTGGAAACATGTCTATCTTGATCATGTCGCAGTTCTCCACGAACTGGCTAATGTGTCACTGGGTCTTCATTTTTGAGCCTGTGAAATGCATTTGATTTGACCAAATTTATTAGGCCTGGATCGATCTTATAGTTGGGAATGTTGATAGCCTGCCTCTTGATCGGCCCTTTAGATGCAGATGCAGAAGATGCCTTGATCTTCTCCCAGATTGTATGTTCCTCAGCCATAGCTTCTGGTTCAGAGTCTGAATCTATATCTTCATGTCGGTTTTGAATGTTATTCTCCTCGTCGTCTGGTCCCAAAAGTGGAACCTATGGTGGTCGCTGCGTGTAGTCTGTGCTACGCATCCTCACCATGCACTAGTACCTGCAAAATAATAATTTAGGTTCAGTACCGTGCTAAATGATTTCTAAATATGAATTAAAAAACATTGAATTTCAAAATTAATAATAAAATAAAAAGTGGCCTAGAGTGGCCACTTGCAGCACTCGTAGTGCCGACAATTTCCATGTCCCCAGCAACGGTGCCAAAAACTTGATACGATTTTACCGTGCGTATAACGCAAGTGCACGCGTCAATGTAGTATAGGCCCTTGTGAGGCCCGAGTCGAACTCAGGGACACTAAATTATCGGTAGACTACTACTAACTACTCGCAATCAGCTAGACCAATAAAAAGGTTATGAGAGTTGTTGTGAAATAAAAGAAAATAAAATAAAACAAAGCAATCGATTAAGTGTTTAGTTTAATCAATTCAAATGGAGATCTTTAGGATTGCGGTTTCACCGCGGGTTTTCATTGAATGAATTTCCATATAGTTACTCAGGTTCATCTCTCAATTCGGGTAGTGACCTGTAGTCAGAACTGTCCACTGTCATGGTACAATTCACTACCTATGTCTAGGTCAGTTCCACTGTCGTAGTAACTTGTACCCTAAACTAGGTGCATTAGAATCAACCTCTGGGTTTCCACCATTAACCTTACATCACCTTGTTCAAGGGATTTGTTAATTAATGTGCATTTCGTCTCTTTTCAACCGTTAATTCTCCTTTCAAAGTAATTAAAGGCATTAGTTTATCATTCTGGTGATCAAGAATAATAATATAATTGAGAAAACGAAATCATACCCTGGATTTAAGAGACAAATGACGAATTACTATGATAAAAACGTCATACAATGCTTCCTCAGGCTACTCCCGGTCCTAAAGACAAAGGGGATTAGCCCTGCATGTTCATCTCAGAGCAAGACATGGTTGAAGAAAGGGGAAACATGGAGAAAAACATGAATAAGTGATGAAACCCATGAATGGAGAAGATCCAATCGTTCCTTGGCGTAGAATGCATGATCTACAGCCTTTCGGCGGTGGAGAACGTCTTCTTCAGCTTCCGGAATGGCTGGGGCGTGCTTCTGGGCTGCGTTCTTCTCTCCACACCTTCTCGGGACCTATGCAGTGGCTAATGATGTGATACCCTACTCTTGGCCACCATCATTAGGTATAATCACCGAGTTAGGTTGCAAAAATATCACAGCCATCGGATTTGGGTCGATCTGAAACAAACTTTAATCTGACGACGTCGATACCATCGACGCGGGTTGATGGTATCGACCCCTTGTGATATCGGCAAGCCTTCTTTCTTTTCTGTCATTGTGCATGATGCTGACTCGATACCATCGACGCGGGTCGATGGTATCGACACCCTTAGGCATCGATTTTATCCCTTTTCCGTTGCTGAAGCTACACGTTTCGATAGTATCGACTTTGGGGTCGATAGTATCGACTGGCTGGTTGCTGGCAACCTGATGGTAACTCGCTACCATCGACTTCCCAGTCGATGGTATCGACTCTGTGCTACTCCTTGTGGCTGCCTGTCTGTGGCTGTGTCGATAGTATCGACATATTTCGATGGTATCGACAGCTGCAGATATGTGTTTTTCCTGAAATTACAAAACAAAACCACATCAGCTGAGATAAAACCTATTATTGTAATCATTTATGCTCAAAACAATAAAATAAGAGGGATTTGACACTGAGAAGGATCATATACTAAAGTAAGTGAATTATGCAATATTAACCACCAAAGTGACCAATAAACATATAAAACGTGAGTAAAACAAGTCTATAAATGTGAATCAAAATCATCGCATCAAACTCCCCTAAGCTTGAACATTGCTCGTCCTCGAGCAACAAAACTCTAGAATAGAATTACGAGGATCAACTAAGGAACAGATTATCACAACAGACTACACCATATGATCCCCGCCAGACATTCACATTCCGGCCCTCACTAACCACGGAATGATAATTACCCTAAAGGCGACAATAATCATTCATAAAAGATATCTACCTCAAAATTGATGAACACTGTCACATAAGGCAGTTAACATAATAAAATCCTCCAGCCCAGACTCGGTGCATCTTGTGATCTCCTATCTACGTTGCTCGCCCTAACTACCATCTACATGGAAGCAGCTCTCCTGGTATTAACAAGTGAGGAGAAAATCACGGAGGCCTACCAATTCGAGCAACGGGTGGATGGAATGGGTGGCTTGTGGAAGAAATGGAAGCATTATATGGTTTTAAAATGCACAAAAATCATAATGACTTAAATGATGCATATGCAAATGAAAATCCTCTAATGCCTACATTTGGGTGGAATGATGCATGCACTATCATTCCGTCTCAAGGTGAGATGGAATATCTAAGAAACTACACCATGTGCTTATTCTTCTTAGTATGAAAGTGAGAATAGGTTCCTTTCTCCCTCTCATTCCTACTTACTTCTCAATTCTCTTTTTTTTCTCTTTTTTTTCAAAACTTTTTTTAAATTTTTATTATTTTTTAAGCCCTTATTTTCATAGCTGACAATGAATTACTTGTCGGCTCACTGCATAACTTATACATTTGAAGCATTCAGAAGGTATGGAACAAGTTCATCACCTTTTATGTTCAGAAGACATAAGATGCATGATATACAATATGCACAAAAATGTGTATGCAGCTACAAAATGATAGTTATGCAACTAAATGACACGCACCTAAGGATAATGTGCATGTATAACTAGTCTATTTTTTCATTTTCATGCAAAAATATGTGAAAATAGTTGCAATGCAAGACCTATCTACATGGGATGCAATCAAAGAGATGAAAACCATAACGTACTTCTAGTTCTTATGGTGGAATATGAACACAAAGGGGTGGATAGATCACAAGATTAATTGACTGAATCTTTGGAAAATATTATGTGTCCCTCCTTACTGACCTGTGTCATAATTAAGAGGTTTCCCTCTCTTTTTTCAAATTAAGGTTTCATTATCATTTGGTCAGTTTAGGCTCAAACAACCAGTTCTGTCCACTTTTCATGAATCATAGGAATGTACAGTTGTGATTTCCTATTTTAGAGTTGACAAACCCAATTATTTTCTTAATTTATGTGCTCAAAGTCAAACAACCCAAGCTTTCAAAAGTACTAAAATTTTTGAAATTTGCCCCTGATTCCCATGTACAAGCAATGAGATGACATATGACATTAGACATCCACAATTACACTAGATAGAGTGTGGATCCTACGAACAACTAATAACTAAGAGAAATAAATGACAAAACACAAAGCAATAAAAACTAAAAACTCAAAACTAAAGGATAGAAACTGTTCCAACTCCCCCCCTAAGCTTGAATTCGACTATGGCCTCATAGCAAAAACAACCTTAAAAGGTGGAATAGTGATACCGATCATTCAGCAGGTGGAGGCGGGTACTGCGGGGCTGTGGGGTCCCAAGATGGGTATTGCCCCTAAAACTTGGATCATACTGGGGCATTGGCGGAGTTGTGGATACCCCCCAAAATAATTTTGGCTCCAGTAATTGTCGTAGAAGGGTTGCTGCTGCATCTCCATCCTGTGCAACCTGTCATGGATGTTTTTTTGGTTGTCGAGGAGGAGGCGCTCATTCTCGAAAATGGCCCTCTGGTTATCTAACAGCTTGTTCGTTGTATCCTGAATACTGACGTATGAAGCTGTATGTTGTTGCTGGATCTGATGAATCTCCTGCAGCATCGAGTACATCCCTTACATGGAGTAGGCATCCTCGCCTTGATGAGAGGGTTGAGGTGGCGGAGGCTGCGAAGATGAAGATTCACCTGGATGCATGTGGGGACGCTTCCGGGGTGCTACTCGTGTCCAAAGAGGAGTGAAAGCCTCCTCTTCCTCTTCATGCTCGTCCCCTTCATTATTGTTGTCATCATCACCATCATCTTCATCAGAGTCATCGATGGCGATGACAGGCCATCAGAAATACTGAGCGGCCTCAATGTTGACGACGGGGTCGGGAAGCGCACATTCTTGATATGCGTGATTGACGTGGCAATGTGCATATGCCAAGCCATCACGGAGTAGGAGGAGGTTGGAGCGATGCAGATGTTGCAGGTTGACCTTGCTCCTGCTGGAAAGGGGAGTAAGGTGTGAGATGTCCAACCCAAGATAGATGGCCAATGGTGTGATTAGCCCTCCAAAATGGATAGGAGCTTTCCTCATACTCCTTTTCACAGCCACCACGCGCATCAAGAAGAACGCGCCCCAATTGCACTCCTCGCGCTTCAGCAGTTTGTGCAGGAAGAACAAATTCGTCTCTTGGAATTTGCTAAGAGACAAGTTTCCACGAGAAAATAGTGTGGTGCAGAGCATGCGGTGCAGAATCCGCACAAACGGATGCTCGAAGTCAGCAACTGCAGTGTTGTGGTAGCTGACAGATTTGCCTGGAGGCGCAGTCATGAGTTGGGCGAAGATATCATCATAGTTCATCCTGCTGTCTGGCCTCCGGTGCTGGTAAGCGTCATGATACCAGTTGTACACCAAATTGAACCGGGCGAGGGTAATGGTGTAGTTGTTGTTGAAGAGTCTGAATGACACCCGCCCTTTCTTCCACTCTCTGTCAGTGGCGATCAAGTCATTGTGCAGCACATTAATGTCCAATGATGCCATGAACTCTGCCACGAGTTCCTTGTAAGTTGGCCACTCTCCAAAGAATGGCTAGCCGTCGGCGTGGAACTCCAGCTCGTCGGGCCTCCTGGTTGTGTGTCTTGCCTGCCCCTTCAAGACGTAGGTGATATTTTCATTGAACCCCAGGTCGCGGACCATCGTCCGATCGACGTAGTGTGTGGGCTCAATCTTTCTCTTCAAAAGCTCCTCGTAGACCTTCTAGATCTCCGCGGAAGGGTGGACTATCCTCGGACGAGGAATCGATGCGGGTCGCGGAAGAATGAACTCGGGAATCTCATTGGGTATCACCCGTGAAGAAGATGCACCGTCTATACGCACCATTGTTGCCGAGAAAGAGGAACAGAAGCAGTGGCAGAGCCACATGACGGCATGGGTGGGCCTGTGCCCTACCCGTTGCCAAGGAAAGCTAATTAATTATGTGTAAAAATATCTCATCAGCGGAGTGAATAATGAAACAATGAAGAAGGTGCCCTACTATCCTACCATTTTGTGTGGGTGAGCAACAAAAATGTCGACATATGTCAAAGACTTCTCGTAAGTTTGAGCGCAATTGAAGTGTTTCCATAACTGTCCATTCCATATAAAGCACAGAGATCCCTCTCAGTTACACCGATAGTCTCGCATTTTTACACTAAGAAAACTGTAGGGTTAATGCTTAGTCAAAAATTTAATTTGTCCAACTGAAGAGCATGTCTCTGGAACCCCCGATACATTCTAAAGACCGTCTTGCATTAATTTCTAATGCATTCTGCAACGCCAGCAATAGAAGATCAAACAACAAGGATTTGATTACGAAAAACAAGTTCAACTATTTGTCAAAATATTTTAGATACTATTTTTTTTGCAGCGGTGATTAGCGGTTATGAAGCATAACCTTTGCAGGAGAACAATTCAATGTTAGTGTATTCCTGTATTCTTTTGCTTTACACATCGAGAACAATGTTCGTACTTACTAAAAGTTCGATTCAATTCAACAAATAATAATTAAGAATGACAGAAATCATGATTAAATTGTCATATAAAATGTGTGACTTAAAACATTGCATTGTAACAACAAAAATGAATAAATCTATCAATGACGCCATTGTAATCTGTAACAGTACACAAAGTTCTTTTGTTCAATTTAAATTTGATCAACGTATATTACCGTACATACAATATCACATAACAAATAGTATTTCACAAAACATTTTAAAAATTATACATTTATTTCCAATCAATGTTCCATGGTACGTATGGTCACTGATAAAACATAGATTT
Organism: Alisma plantago-aquatica; assembly: GCA_963693085.1. Classification (NCBI taxonomy): domain Eukaryota; kingdom Viridiplantae; phylum Streptophyta; class Magnoliopsida; order Alismatales; family Alismataceae; genus Alisma; species Alisma plantago-aquatica. The sequence continues at coordinate 1,396,065,841 of OY856409.1, forward strand.
TTATTACAAATAGTATTTCATATGTCAAATGATACCTTTAAATGAAAATCTCAAAAGTTGTAATGTGTTTGAACTATTACTCTGTGGTGCCCCTCCTTGTCAAAAATCCTAGCTTCACCACTGAATAGAAGATGGAGCTCGGTGAAGATGATCTCAGAGAAGACAATCTCCGCTCGGTGAAGACTCTGTGAAGATCGCGCTCCTTGGATGCTTGTCACACCCTGATCTCACACTAACCACTAATCATGAGATTAGGGCGCGACGGAGGGATTATCACATAAACAAATCACTAAGAACTTTTTCTTTTTAAAACCTCGTAATGATATCCGGATTATTGCTGTAAACTAAAACATAATAAACTATTGCGGAAGCATTTCAATTAAACTGGCTAGAGTACGTAAACAGAGTTTACAACATGTAACATTGTTTAACAGAAAGTAAACATAACAGTTAATTTACATCTTTTACACATTCGCCATACATACTCTCTCTCACCCACACCATGTCCCAAGGACCGAGGGGAAAGGACTAAGAGACCTCTAATTAGACTAACTACAAACCTTTTATAACTAGGCGTTAGGATGAAACGACCCTTCTGATTCCTGATGCTGATGCTGACTAGAAAATGTTTTGAGTAGAGGTATGAGCCTACTCGCTCAGTGAATAGCATTTCATTTAGCTATCACTAAACAACTCATCAGGTTTATAGATTTAAATAAAACATAAGTACAGTACTAAGCAGGGCAGTTCTAATAACATAACAGATTTGTAGAATATAATCACATTTCCATGCATTAACAGATAATTTGAACAGATAAACAGATATAAAGAAATAGCACAAAAGTTCGAATACTTTAATTTACTGTGATCCTATATGAGTACCAATTTATATTATTATTAAGCCCTAATCATATACAGTGTACCCTGTATATGAAGATCCGTAGCGAACTACGATCCCACCGTACAAGACTTAGTGACACACCCGGGAAATGCTAAGTCTGACGCCAGCCCTACTCTGCCACAGGACCCCAGGCTCATCGGCCTCACTGCACTACATCGAGTGCTCTAGACTCCTCCTCTAACCTGAGTACACAAGCGGAGAGTCTCACGGGGTTACCTCCATGACATCGCACGGATCTTGTTGCAATAACCCCCAATTTTCTCCAGTGCCACCGTGACATCGCACGCGTTATTGTTGGACACTGCCTCTCTATCCTCGTGTCTCCATGACATCGCACGGATAATGTTGCAACACGAGTTTCACCCCTAAGAAGAAGATCTGTCAAAGGGGTTCTACGGTGTTAGGGCACCTAAGTCTATTAACTGATTAACATATAAACATTTAAACAGGAAAATCACATTTACTGATTTCATATCAGATCACAATACAATGTCATTCTAAACTGACAGAGCAATATATTTTAAATCATTGTAATTTCTGAGAAATTCTCATACCATGCATCCAGACAAATTAGAAATGCATAAATAACCCAACTTATTTCAATTTGGCACATACATAGCGAATTTACGCAATTGAACATCTTATTGCACAAATTAAAGAAATTTACTTCACATATGAGAACCATACTCAACATTTGTCAATTCTCTAAAATTCTCGAAAAACGTGCACATTAACCCTAATCCTGGTTTGTGCATCACTTAACTCAATTAAGAGTTAATTACATATCACAACACAATTTAATAACAATACTTGAGAATTTCTGGTAATATTTCAGAGAAATGTGCCATTTCATGTAAATATTGATTTACACATATTAACGTCAAAAGATATATGCAATTAGGGTTTTCATGCATATTTTATTTATTCATATCAACTTTGAAATCGTACATCTGATAATTTATCAGAAATCTTCATTGTCTGGGTTCATATCCAAATCATACCATTTAAGACATGAATTTCTAATTTCAACATTCAAATGAGCAATTTAGGTTCCAATGAACCATATAAATCTACTGATTCAATCCACACTGATCAATTGCTAAATTTAATCATATAACAGCGTCTAGAAGCAATTTATGAAATAAAAAGTCGGGCATCGCCAAACGCCGCCCTACGCCTGATAACGCCTGTTATCAGCGTAATTCGCGCACAAAACAGAAAATATCCAAACGCCTGAGTTTATTAATGATAAATAAATGAAATTCTACTCACAGCGATTTGGGCTGTCCGGATTCGTCCGGAATTGCGTCTAAGGACCGGTTTTCGGGTGATTTCTGGTCTTCTTCTACCTTTGGATTAATTAGCTTACTGATCCTGCAATTCAACAGCAGAACAGTTCCTTTACGATCAGATCTGAAATTGGCTAAATTGATAGATGGATCTTGGCTAACCACTATGGAAATTCTAATCTGGACCTCAAGCCGAAATCAAGGCAATGTTTTGGAGTACTGGTTGCCCCCAAAAGCTCCTCACGAATGAACTGGATATCGTGGCTTTACTGCTTCTACGGCTGCAAGGTACGGCACTGCCCCTAGCTAGATGAGCGACAAACCTGGTGGTCAGAGTTAGGAAAAGAATCGTTGATGCATGGTTGGTCATTGACCGAAACAAAGAGCATCCTTTTCTCTCCCAAACATGGCCACACGAGTTGCTTGCTGATAGGCGCCGCACCTACTGCAGGTCGGCTACCCAAGCAAGTAGCTAGGTCGTCGATAGTGGGGGGGGAGGGGGAAAGATAGAGGAAGAAGAGAGGGAAGGTGGACGACCTTTTTCAACAGATTCTAGAACTCCAAATCGCCCCGCCCTAGATCCTTTGATGCTGCCGATCGTGCGCAGCTGTAGTTGTTTGATGGGCACCGCCAGGCTGGTCGAAGGTCAAGGTGCTACGCACCTAGGGTGAGGAGGAAAAAGATAACAGATGGAGGAAGAAGGGAGGCACGACACCAAGCTGGATCAGTGGTGAATGCTAAAAAAAATCGCCTACTCTCAACTCTCCTTCAGTCGCGATCTCTAGTTGGGCGGGTTTTGGGCGCCGCTCACTGCTCTCTGTTGTATCGGCTGAAGGAGAAGAAAAGATAAAGGAAAGAAAAGCAACCGACCCACTAAAAATGAAAAAATCAATTGGAAAAATTGCATTTCAGCCCCTAATTCTTACAATTGCCATAACTATGGCCTTGAGGGTCCAATTTGGTCAATTTTTCTTGCATTATTTCAAGCGTGAAATTCTCTACGCCCTCAGAACAAAATATCATACTAATTTTACTATTTCTCCGGTTCAAAATTTCAAATTGCATCCAATCATCACTTTACTCAAATTGATCATCTTAATTAAGCACTAATTAATTTTATGTGCTTGATTCAACTGAATCAAGTTAATGATCACTAACCACATCATAAGCACATATGTTAACTCAAATAACTTTAATTAGGCTCAACTTATAAAGCTTACCAATAGGCTTTAAAACGGGTCATAACAATCTCCCTCCCTTATAAGAATTTCGTCCCGAAATTCCTAAAAGAGAAAAGGAAACTTGTTACACATATCTGACCCAAAAACTCCCATGTGGCTTCTTCTAAGTTGTGGTTTCTCCACAAAACCTTCACTAACGGTATCTCGATTCTTGAGCTTCTTGATCCATCGATCAACTATCAGAACTGGTCCCTCAACATAGGACACATCTAATCTGAACTGTGTAGGTTCTGGGTCCACTATCTCCTCTGGACCAGGGTAACACTTCTTCAACATCGATACATGAAACACGTCATGTAAATTGAGCAACTTGGATGGCAAATCCAACTTATGGGCTACAGGTCCAATCCTCTCAATAATAGGATACGGGCCCATAAACCTAGGAGTCAGTTTGCCTCTCTTACCAAATCTCAGCACTCCTTTCCATGGTGAAACTTTCAAGTATACTTCATCACCAACCTCAAACCAACATATGGGTGATCTACACTTTCTACCATACAGAGCTTCATACGGGGCCATACCAAGACTGGAATGGTGACTATTGTTGTATGCAAACTCTATAAGGCTTAAGTGTTCTTTCCAACTTCCATTGAAATGCAAGACACATGCTCTCAGCATGTCCTCAAAAGTCTGAATGGTCCTCTCAAATTGACCATCTGTCAGCGAGTGAAAGGTTGTACTGCACCTCAACTTTGTACCCAAAGCTCGATGCAACTAATTTCAGAACTTGGATGTGAACTTAGGATCTCTATCTGATATAGTTGAAATCGGAATACCATGCAACCTGACTATCTCATCCACATATATCTTAGCCAACCTTGGGACATCAAAGGTTGACTTAATATGAAGAAAGTGAGTAGACTTAGTCAGTCTATCCACAATCATTCATATTGAGTCACAACCTCTAGGTGTCAAGGGAAACCCTATCACAAAATCCATTGTGATATGTTCCCATTTCCATTCTAGTATAGGAAGAGATTATAAGGTACCTTTAGGTTTCTGGTGCTCATCCTTAACCTGCTGACACACACTACTTCTAACCACGTACTCAGCTACATCCTTTTTCATACCTGACGACCAGTACAACTCCTTGAGATTCATCTACACCTTAGTGTTACGTGGATGCATAGCGTACATCGATGCATGTGCTTCCTCAAGAATCTTTTCTTTCAAATCACTGTCTCGAGGTACACAACATATCATGCTAATACAACACACCATCATCTGAAAACCTAAACTTTTGTCTTTTCCCCCTGTCATGTCATGTACGATCTGCTGCAACCCATTGTCACCCTACTGTAGTTCCTTGATCTGATCATAAAAAGTAGGCTTGACTTGCATCTGTGCAATCAAACCACTCTATTTTGTCACCTCTAAGTCTAAGTTTAACTTTCACATTTCTACTAGCATGTCTCTCTCGAAACATGCAATAGAGACTGCATCAACTGTTGAACTTAACACTATGCTCAAAGCATCTGCTACCACATTCGTATTTCCAGGGTGATAATCTATCATTATATCATAATCCTCAATCAATTCTAATCATCTCCGCTGTCTAAGATTCAGATCCTTCTGGGTAAAGATATATATCAAGCTCTTATGATCTATAAACACCTGGCACACCTCACCATAAAGACAGTAACGTCATGTCTTATGAGCATGAACTACAACAATTAATTCCAGATCATGTGACGAGTAATACTCCTCATTCTATGGTACTAACTTCTTATTACTACTGTAAGAATTTATTTCAAAATTATATCTTACTCTTTTCTCCGAGTCATTTTCATATTGTGTATCTACCTTCCAGATTAGCTAACTTTAAACCTTGGATTTTATTAGTGCTAGGTTACCTTTCATAGTGCAAATCGTATGATCTTGTTTTATAAAGATACTAGTATTCAAGGTCAAATCACTAGTGACATCCCTTGAACTACTACAACTCTAAACATTCTAGGGTTTGGTCCTTATCAGTAACATAGCATTATTGTGATGTGACTTTGCTTCCTTAGTTTGAAATCAAACTTTAGATCTCATTAGTTCATCCATCTACTTGTAATGGATACAACAGATATGAATAATCATTAATGAACTATAGATATATAATAGAAATGTAACATCAACCAAGTTCTCTAGCATAACTTATTAACACAAATGCTACAAATAAACATGATACTTGTTACCCAAGCATCACACATGGCTCACAAGGCCATTCATATCTTGTCACCTCTCACTAGGCAACAACTTATTCACATGGCTCACAAGGCCATTCACATCTTGTCACCTCTCACTAGGCAACAACTTGTTCACATGGTTCATAAAATCCGTACACATTATTACTTTTATTAAGCAACAACAACATCAACACACAAAAAGCCAATCAACATTTTTTTATATAAATGTCACCGCCCAGACTTGGCTATATTCATCATCTCATCATACCTGCATGGTTATTAGGCATGATAACATTCATACAAGATATTCATCACATCATGTGATACAATAGTAATATCATCATTCCTTGACCAGGAATTAGGGTTCACTATCAAACAAGGCTTATCATTCCCTTTTTCCCCAAATTAGGGTTAGGGTTCCCCATTTCTCATTAATTCAGACCCTCTTGAGTTAACCAACTTTATCTTGTATTAAGGTATCTCCCCTCTTAATGCATTCCATCACAGAATACTCACCCTTAGCATATAATGCATAGGCCACACATTAGAATTGTCCAGCTATCTCACATGATATGGACTTATCTTAGTTTAAGGCATAACTTTATTATAAAGTTGCCTATAAACAATCGCAATGATACACCCTCAACTAGGGTTTCACAAGGATACACCCTCAACCAGGGTTCACAATGATACACCCTCTACTAGGGTTTACTAATCATGTATTGGATCCATGCATTTGTTATGCATTATTGATTAGTACCATTAAGGGTATTTCTCACCTAATCATTAAATTTAACTTGACCCTTATTGTGTTCCTTTATTTCTAATTAAGGATTGCTCATACGAGGTCTCAATGTTGGGTCTCCGATGTCAGTTCCAACTAATTCTTAGTGGTTCTAATCTTTCCCTTATATCTCAACATCTTAGTGTATATACATTTTTCACCATGATTCGGGTCTAAATTATCCAGGATCTACTTTTATTATATTATTAATAGGAGTCATTAGATCTCAGTAACGCATCCTGCCAGCCGGACCAGGCCGAACCTGTAGTCCCGAAGCCAAGAGCTACTCAGGATTAACCAACTCCTATTAATCTCAAACATGTGGAAAGAATATCCACTTAGGGCAGACTCATTTAAACATAACTTCTGGTCTACTTAATACAAAGAATATAAACAATAAATAAATCACTTCATGACACTCAATCAATATAAAAGAATCATATTTATTCTACAAACTGAAAATCTAAATTCATACATATAAGAGCATTTCTAGTGATTTCCAATCAAATAAGCAATATAAGGCAAGAGTTGCATCACATCCTATGTTTAATCTCTTACTCCTGCATAAATTTCCGGTTTCTTAACACTATAATTTCTAGGGTTTCTCTCTAGCCTATCCTTCCTCTGCATACCTGGCCAGGGCATCCAGAGAAGAATAGACATAGTAGCTCGATACTGGTCAATCTAAGTATTCAGACACCTGGCCAGGGTATCCAAACACTCAGATCTTCCAGAGCTAAAGACACATCATTTCATATTTATCTCACTTATAATTCTATCTTTCTATTCTAATAGTCCTTAATGACTCAGCCTAAGTTTTCAACTTGATCCTCGTGACCACATCATCTTCCTGCCATCTGCAATAATATAACAGAATACTTCCTGTTATAAAATGGCAGTTAGAAGGAAGACACCTAAATCCTAATCCTATTGGTCTCTTATCGTCCCCTGACCTTGACTTAGAGTAACCATATACTCAACCTATGCTCTGATACCAAGATTTGTCACACCCCGATCTCACACTAACCACTAATCATGAGATTAGGGCGCGACGGAGGGATTATCACACAAACAAATCACTGAGAACTTTTTCTTTTTAAAACCTAGTAATGATATCCGGATTATTGTTGTAAACTAAAACATAATAAACTATTGCGAAAGCATTTCAATTAAACTGGCTAGAGTACGTAAACAGAGTTTACAACATGTAACATTGTTTAACAGAAAGTAAACATAACAGTTAATTTACATCTTTTACACATTCGCCATACATAATCTCTCTCACCCACACCATGTCCCAAGGACCGAGGGAAAAGGACTAAGAGACCTCTAATTAGACTAACTACAAACCTTTTATAACTAGGCGTTAGGATGAAATGACCCTTCCGATTCCTGATGCTGATGCTGACCTGAAAATGTTTTGAGTAGAGGTATGAGCCTACTCGCTCAGTGAATAGCATTTCATTTAGCTATCACTAAACAACTCATCAGGTTTATAGATTTAAATAAAACATAAGTACAGTACTAAGCAGGGCAGTTCTAATAACATAACAGATTTGCAGAATATAATCACATTTCCATGCATTAACAGATAATTTGAACAGATAAATAGATATAAAGAAATAGCACAAAAGTTCGAATACTTTAATTTACTGTGATCCTATATGAGTACCAATTTATATTATTATTAAGCCCTAATCATATACAGTGTACCCTGTATATGAAGATCCGTAGCGAACTACGATCCCACCGTACAAGACTTAGCGACACACCCGGGAAATGCTAAGTCTGACGCCAGCCCTGCTCTGCCACAAGACCCCAGGCTCATCGGCCTCACTGCACTACATCGAGTGCTCTAGACTCCTCCTCTAACCTGAGTACACAAGCGGAGAGTCTCACGGGGTTACCTCCATGACATCGCACGGATCTTGTTGCAATAACCCCCAATTTTCTCCAGTGCCACCGTGACATCGCACGCGTTATTGTTGGACACTGCCTCTCTATCCTCGTGTCTCCATGACATCGCACGGATAATGTTGCAACACGAGTTTCACCACTAAGAAGCAGATCTGTCAAAGGGGTTCTACGGTGTTAGGGCACCTAAGTCTATTAACTGATTAACATATAAACATTTAAATAGGAAAATCACATTTACTGATTTCATATCAGATCACAATACAATGTCATTCTAAACTGACAGAGCAATATATTTTAAATCATTGTAATTTCTGAGAAATTCTCATACCATGCATCCAGACAAATTAGAAATGCATAAATAACCCAACTTATTTCAATTTGGCACATTCATAGCGAATTTACGCAATTGAACATCTTATTGCACAAATTAAAGAAATTTACTTCACATATGAGAACCATACTCAACATTTGTCAATTCTATAAAATTCTCGAAAAACGTGCACATTAACCCTAATCCTGGTTTGTGCATCACTTAACTCAATTAAGAGTTAATTACATATCACAACACAATTTAATAACAATACTTGAGAATTTCTGGTAATATTTCAGAGAAATGTGCCATTTCATGTAAATATTGATTTACACATATTAACGTCAAAAGATATATGCAATTAGGGTTTTCATGCATATTTTATTTATTCATATCAACTTTGAAATCGTACATCTGATAATTTATCAGAAATCTTCATTGTCTGGGTTCATATCCAAATCATACCATTTAAGACATGAATTTCTAATTTCAACATTCAAATGAGCAATTTAGGTTCCAATGAACCATATAAATCTACCGATTCAATCCACACTGATCAATTGCTAAATTTAATCATATAACAGCGTCTAGAAGCAATTTATGAAATAAAAAGTCGGGCATCGCCAAACGCCGCCCTACGCCTGATAACGCCTGTTATCAGCGTAATTCGCGCACAAAACAGAAAATATTCAAACGCCTGAGTTTATTAATGATAAATAAATGAAATTCTACTCACAGCGATTTGGGCTGTCCGGATTCGTCCGGAATTGCGTCTAAGGACCGGTTTTCGGGCGATTTCTGGTCTTCTTCTACCTTTGGATTAATTAGCTTACTGATCCTGCAATTCAACAGCAGAACAGTTCCTTTACGATCAGATCTGAAATTGGCTAAATTGATAGATGGATCTTGGCTAACCACTATGGAAATTCTAATCTGGACCTCAAGCCGAAATCAAGGCAACGTTCTGGAGTACTGGTTGCCCCCAAAAGCTCCTCACGAATGAACTGGATATCGTGGCTTTACTGCTGCTATGGCTGCAAGGTACGGCACTGCCCCTAGCTAGATGAGCGCCAAACCTGGTGGTCAGAGTTAGGAAAAGAATCGTTGATGCATGGTTGGTTGTTGACCGAAACAAAGAGCATCCTTTTCTCTCCCAAACATGGCCACACGAGCTGCTTGCTGATAGGCGCCGCACCTACTGCAGGTCGGCTACCCAAGCAGGTAGCTAGGTCGACGATAGTGGGGGGAGGGGGAAAGATAGAGGAAGAAGAGAGGGAAGGTGGACGACCTTTTTCAACAGATTCTAGAACTCCAAATCGCCCCGCCCTAGATCCTTTACTGCTGCCGATCGTGCGCAGTTGTAGTTGTTTGCTGGGCGCCGCCAGGCTGGTCGAAGGTCGAGGTGCTACGCACCTAGGGCGAGGAGGAAAAAGATAACATATGGAGGAAGAAGGGAGGCACGACACCAAGCTGGATCAGTGGTGAATGCTAAAAAAAATCGCCTACTCTCAACTCTCCTTCAGTCGCGATCTCTAGTTGGGCGGGTTTTGGGCGCCGCTCACTGCTCTCTGTTGTATCGGCTGAAGGAGAAGAAAAGATAAAGGAAAGAAAAGCAACCGACCCACTAAAAATGAAAAAATGAATTGGAAAAATTGCATTTCAGCCCCTAATTCTTACAATTGCCATAACTATGGCCTTGAGGGTCCAATTTGGTCAATTTTTCTTGCATTATATCAAGTGTGAAATTCTCTACGCCCTCAGAACAAAATATCATACTAATTTTACTATTTCTCCAGTTCAAAATTTCAAATTGCATCCAATCATCACTTTACTCAAATTGATCATCTTAATTAAGCACTAATTAATTTTATGTGCTTGATTCAACTGAATCAAGTTAATGATCACTAACCACATCATAAGAACATATGTTAACTCAAATAACTTTAATTAGGCTCAACTTATCAAGCTTACCAATAGGCTTTAAAACGGGTCATAACAATGCTCGTAGTCGGGCTCCGGTCGCACGGTAATGCGCAAAGCACAAGTAGGGGCAAAGGCTCTAAAGGTGTGACGTAATATGACAACCATCCCTCTCTTTTATAACCACGGTCGTCGCTGCTGTGCACCCATCGATACCATCGACGCATGTCGATGGTATCGACACCGTAGCACAATCCATTCTTCCGCTAGCATCGACGGTTGTTGATATCCTAATGTGGGGGGCCGGATCGATGACACGTCGATACCATCGACGTGAGTCAATGGTATCGACCCCTCGAACGGATCAACTTCCTTGATGTAGCGATCATCGTTGATTTCTTCTAGCAGATTGGTGATGTGTCGCGTCGATACCATCGACGTGAGTCGATAGTATCAACTCTTCTTAGGGAAAACACCCTCTCGAGGCCCGGCCTCCGCTTTCTGCCTGTAACCAGGTCGATACCATCGATAGGCCCATCGATAGTATCGACTTCACTGAGACAAATTTTGTCTGAATATCTTTAGGGATCTCGTGAGTATCGATAGACATGTCGATACTATCGACCCCATTCTGGCGATTTCCTCAGCGTTACTGATGGTAGGTCGATACCATCGATGAGGCCGTCGATAGTATCGACTCAGAGAAATTTTTGCAGCCGCCTAACTATGCCCATGTCAATACCATCGACACAATGGTCGATGGTATTAACCCTGCCTCAGACCTGCACACTGAACAAACGATCAAGGTATCATTTTTACACTAAAAAAAATTAAACCAAACTAACTTACAAATGTGAAAGAAACTAAACGAAACTACCAATGGTTGGGTTGCCTCCCAACAAGCGCCCTTATTTAATGTCTTAGGCTAGACGAAATCAAGCTCCTCATGCATCTGTAAGTACAATGAGTTTGACCTCATGCACTTTCCTCGTGTAATCCTCACCGAAGTACAACTTCAATCACTGTCCATTAACCAAAAACGTTGTCTCGCCATCACGCACCATGATTGCTCCATGTGGCCTGACCTCCTCTACAGTGAAAGGTCCACTCCATCGGGATTTCAATTTCCCGGGATGCATCTTCAACCTTGAGTTGAACAAGAGCACACGATCTCCCTTCTTGAAGACACGCATCTAAATGTGTCGATCGTGAATCAACTTTGTTCGCTCCTTGTAAATCTGCGAGCTTTCATATGCATTCATCCTCAGCTCATCGAGTTCATTTAGATCTAACAAGCGTTTCTTTCCTGCTTCATCATAGTCCAAATTCAGCTTCCTTAGCGCCCAGTGCACCCTATGCTCCAATTCCACCGGCAAATGGCAGGCCCGCCCATAATCCAACCTAAAAGGCGTAGTGCCTATAGGTGTCTTATATGTCGTCTGATATGCCCATAAAGTGTCTGGTAGCAGAGTACTCCAGTTCTTTCGTGTCGAATCCACTGTGGGCTCCAAGATTTTCTTAATCTCTCTATTGGAGACTTCGACTTGCCCTTGTGTCTGCGGGTGGTACGGGGTACCAATGTTGTGCCTTACCCCGTACTTTCTCAACAATGCAGCGAACTTATGATTTCTAAAATGGGTACCTCCATAACTGATAATCATCCTTGGTATGCCAAGTCTGTAGAAAATATAGTCCTTGACAAACCTGCACACCACATCAACATCATTAGTCCTAGTGGGTATTGCCTCTACCCACTTCGATACATAGTCAACAACCAATAAAATGTACAAGTTAGAGTTTGAGGACACAAAGGGTCCCATGAAATCAATACCCCACAAATCAAACACCTCAACCTCTTGAAATACGTTGAGGGGCATCTCCTGTCGCTTTGAAATGTTACCTGCCCGTTGGCAGGAATCGCATCGCCGCACATAATCATATGCGTCCCAGAACAATGTAGGCCAGTAAAGGGTGCTCTCAAGTACCTTGGACGCAGTTCTAGAACTTGCATAATGGCCACCCATTGGTAAAGTATGACAATGATGAAGTACGCTCTCATACTCAACCTCCGGTACGCACCTGTGCAAAACTCCATCCCTGCATTGCTTCAACAAAATGGGGTTATCCCAGAAATAATATCGCAAAGAATGGAAAATTTTGTTTTTCTCTTGATATGTCCAATCATCTGGGATAATTTTACAGGCAAGATAATTAACAATATAAGAGAACCATGGATCTTTAGATTTAACAGATAGAAGTTGCTCATTAGGGAACTTCTCGGTAATGGGTATATGAATGTCCTTCTCATCTACCCTTTCCAACCTAGACAAGTGGTCTGCAACCATATTTTCTATGCCCGCCTAATCTTTAATTTCAATATCAAATTCTTGTAATAGTAAGATCCACCTAATCAGCCTAGGTTTGGCATCTTTCTTTTCCATCAAGTACTTTATGGTGGCGTGGTCCGTCCATACCACGACTTTAGATCCTACAAGATATTGCCGGAATTTTTCAAAAGCAAAAACAACGGCGAGAAGATCCTTTTCAGTAGTCGTGTAATTCAGTTGTGCTTCATTTAAAGTTTTGGACGCATAGAAAATCATAGCGGGTTTGTTATCAACATGTTGTCCTAAAACGGCCCCTACTGTGAAATCCGATGCATCACACATCAATTCAAACGGCTTTGTCTAGTCCAGTATTTGCACAATCGGTGCAGAAATTAATTTCTCTTTAAGCACATTAAATGCATGCAGACATTTTTCATTAAAATCAAAGACCGCATCTTTCTCCAACAGCTCAGATAAAGGTTTAGCGATTTTTGAGAAATCTTTTATAAAGCGGCGATAAAAACCGGCGTGACCTAGAAAACTCCATACCCCTTTTACCGAATTCGGTGGGGGTAATTTGGAAATAACTTCAATCTTCACTAGATCTACCTCCAACCCCTTGCTAGACACTTTATGTCCAAGCACGATCCCTTCACTGACCATCATATGGCATTTCTCCCAATTGAGAACTAAGTGTGTGTCCTCACATTGTTGCAAAACTTTATCCAAATTGTATAAACATTCATCGAAAGACGCACCATAGACAGCGAAATCGTCCATAAAGACTTCCAAACAATGCTCAACCATATCGGAGAAAATGGCAAGCATGCAACGCTGAAAGGTTGTCGGTACGTTGCACAAACCAAAGGGCATACAGCGGTATGCAAATATTCCATAAGGACAAGTGAAGGTGGACTTCTCTTGGTCCTTAGGATCAATGGAAAATTGATTATAGCCCAAATAACCATCTAGAAAACAAAAGTGAGATCGAACTGCTAATCGCTCTAAAATCTGATCAATGAATGGAAGAGGAAAATGATCCTTCAACGTAGCAGCATTCAATCTATGATAATCTATACACACACGCCACCCAGTTACCAGGCGGGTCATGACCGGCTCGTTCAATAGATTATGAGTAACAGTAATTCCCCCCTTTTTAGGGACTACCTGTGTAGAACTCACCCACGTCGAGTCAGATATAGCATAGATGATACATACAGAAAGGAGCTTGATCACCTCCTTCTTGACTACCTCCATCATGCTTGGATTTAGTCGGCGCTGTGGATGAATTATAGGTTTGGCTCCCTCCTCGAGCCGGATCTTGTGCTGGCACAGTGTAGGGGAGATCCCCTTGATGTCCGCAACTGACCACCCGAATGCACCTCGGTGGTTCTTTAGCACGATCAGCAGTTGATCCTCCTCCTCAGCACTCAGATATGCCGAGATAATCACTGGTAGCTTTTCACCCTTGGCTAGAAATGCATATTTCAAGTGAGGCGGCAGTGGCTTCAATTCTAACTCTGGAGGAACGATCAAGGATGACTGAAGTGGTGGTGGGAGTTCTCCTAGATCTTCATAGTACCTAGCATAAAAGCACAGAAGCACCTGAAGCATCTTGACACACTCTTGTAGTGACTTGCTTCTCATCCAGTCATGTGTTATATTAACTAGGCAGGCTTCAAGAGGTAGTTCTGGATATGCATTGAAGACAGAACTTGCTATGGCGTCATCTTCAGTAGAAGGAGGGATGTCCTCCTCTTCATCATTCGGAAAACCCACATCCTTTCTAAGGGAAACAACTTTGGTCTGCTCCATAATGTCTACAGCCAGTGTCTCCTTTTCCACCTTAGTCATTACATGAGCCATATCTAGAAATGGCTTCCCTAGAAAAATAGAAATATACTGATCAAAGTGCTTCACCATGCAGCATTGCTCCTTTGCTTTAGATTGTGTTGTGCTTGAGGTCATGACCATTTCAAACCGATCATCAGTGATACCCAAGGTCAAAGGGCCTCTTCCCATCTCAAGTATCATATCTACAGTGGCTTGGAAGGGTCGTCCAAGGAGTAACTCATTTCCTTGCTCGTCCTGTTTTTCCATTACAACAAAGTCTACTGGAAACACAAACCGATCGACTTTCACCAATACGTCCTCACAAATGTCGTATGGCTTCACCACGGAATTGTCCGCTAACTGAATTGTCATATTGCTGGGCCTTGATTCTTTCAGTCCCAGCTTCTTGAACGTAGAGAGAGGCATCAGATTTATACTTGCCCCGGAATCACACAGTACTTTACTGAATTTCACTTTACCAATGTAACATGAAATGTTGAAGTAGCCCGGATCCTACCTTTTAGGTGGCAATGTGCCCATGATGAAAGCACTCACCTGTTCCTTAAGAACCATGACCTCGGTATCTGGGATTTTCCTCTTCTTTGTGATTATGTCTTTTAGAAACTTTCCATAAGAGGGGATCTGCTCTATTGCCTCTAACAATGGAATGTTGACAGACAGCTTTCTAAAGCTATCTAGAAACTTCTCAAACTAAGTGTCCACTTTCTTGGTTTTCACGCTGTTTGGATATGGGATCGGGATAGTTTGTGCCCTCTGATGTGGCGGCACATATGGTGTCTTCTTCACTGTCTCCTCCTCAGCAATGACGGGTTCTGTTGCGACATCCTCTACCACGTCCTCTACCGGTGCTGTGATTGGAATCGGAGCCTCCTCTGCGGCCTCACCTATGGTTTCTGGATGGGATGTGCCCGGATCATTGGCCCTGGAATTTAAAATCTGCTTGCCACTCCATAGCAAAATTGCCTTAGCCTGTTGGTTTCCTCCTGGAATGTTTGTATTACCTGGAAAGCCTTGTTGCGCTGGCTTCTTCAAATTTGCTATTTCAGCTGCCATCTACGCCAAAGATGTCTCTATCGTCCTCATCTATGCCCCATGGCTTTGTAGGGTCTGCCCGAATTGATTCATGAATTCCCCTTTTTGCTTTATCTACTGGCCAAATGTGCTCATTAGTTCTTGATTCTGCTTTATAACTTGGTTGAGCAACTCATTGCTCTTATCCTCTGGCGTCGGTTGGGGTTTTGCGTCAGGGTCCTGCAAGAAATTATTTGGGTCCTTCCAGGAGAATTTCTTGTCTTTCCTCCACGAGTAGTCGTTGTTTCTGTACCCCTGCTGTTAGCGCATAAATTTCACTTGAGCTTCATCCTCGGATTCTGTATCTTCTTTTGCAAGTAGTTTCTTGGCGAGAAGGTCCATCTTCTCATTTAGCTCTTTGATGGCCTTTGACTCACCTACAGCCTGAACATGCTCTACGGCGTCTCTGTCGCCCCAAGATTGCTTCTTAGCCATGTTCTTTAAAATTTCCCAACACCTCATGCATGTGTTGTTTAAGAAGAATCCTGAACCTGCGGAATCTAAATTACTTCTGTCATTCTCGAAAAGAGCAAAATAAAAGATTTTGACCTGCTTCTCCATGTCAAGCCCGTGATGCGGGCACCTCCTTAGCATGATCTGGAACTGTTCCCAGGTCTCGGAATAAGTCTCCCCTGCCTTCTGGCTGAAATTATGGATCTTCCGGACCAAATCGTTGGTCTTCTCGGGCGGAAAGAATCTCTCGAAGAACACCTCTACCATATGATCCCACGATTCCACATACTCGTCATCAAGATTATGTAGCCATTCACGTGCATTTCCCGCCAGAGAGTTGGGGAATATCTTCAAGTACAATGTCTCATGTGGAAACATGTCTATCTTGATCATGTCGCAGTTCTCCACGAACTGGCTAATGTGTCACTGGGTCTTCATTTTTGAGCCTGTGAAATGCATTTGATTTGACCAAATTTATTAGGCCTGGATCGATCTTATAGTTGGGAATGTTGATAGCCTGCCTCTTGATCGGCCCTTTAGATGCAGATGCAGAAGATGCCTTGATCTTCTCCCAGATTGTATGTTCCTCAGCCATAGCTTCTGGTTCAGAGTCTGAATCTATATCTTCATGTCGGTTTTGAATGTTATTCTCCTCGTCGTCTGGTCCCAAAAGTGGAACCTATGGTGGTCGCTGCGTGTAGTCTGTGCTACGCATCCTCACCATGCACTAGTACCTGCAAAATAATAATTTAGGTTCAGTACCGTGCTAAATGATTTCTAAATATGAATTAAAAAACATTGAATTTCAAAATTAATAATAAAATAAAAAGTGGCCTAGAGTGGCCACTTGCAGCACTCGTAGTGCCGACAATTTCCATGTCCCCAGCAACGGTGCCAAAAACTTGATACGATTTTACCGTGCGTATAACGCAAGTGCACGCGTCAATGTAGTATAGGCCCTTGTGAGGCCCGAGTCGAACTCAGGGACACTAAATTATCGGTAGACTACTACTAACTACTCGCAATCAGCTAGACCAATAAAAAGGTTATGAGAGTTGTTGTGAAATAAAAGAAAATAAAATAAAACAAAGCAATCGATTAAGTGTTTAGTTTAATCAATTCAAATGGAGATCTTTAGGATTGCGGTTTCACCGCGGGTTTTCATTGAATGAATTTCCATATAGTTACTCAGGTTCATCTCTCAATTCGGGTAGTGACCTGTAGTCAGAACTGTCCACTGTCATGGTACAATTCACTACCTATGTCTAGGTCAGTTCCACTGTCGTAGTAACTTGTACCCTAAACTAGGTGCATTAGAATCAACCTCTGGGTTTCCACCATTAACCTTACATCACCTTGTTCAAGGGATTTGTTAATTAATGTGAATTTCGTCTCTTTTCAACTGTTAATTCTTCTTTCAAAGTAATTAAATGCATTAGTTTATCATTATGGTGATCAAGCATAATAATATAATTGAGAAAACGAAATCATACCACGGATTTAAGAGACAAATGATGAATTACTATGATAAAAACGTCATACAATGCTTCCCCGGGCTACTCCCGGTCCTAAAGAAAAAGGGGATTAGCCCCGCATGTTCATCTCAGAGCAAGACATGGTTGAAGAAAGGGGAAACATGGAGAAAAATGTGAATAAGTGATGAAACCCCTAAACAGAGAAGAACCAATCGTTCCTTGGCATAGAATACATGATCTACAGCCTTTCGGCGGTGGAGAACATCTTCTTCGGCTTCTGGAATGGCTGGGGCGTGCTTCTGGGCTCCGTTCTTCTCTCCACACCTTCTCGGGATGTGTGCAGTGGCTAATGACGTGATACCCTGCTCTTGGCCGTCGTCATTAGGTATAATCACCTAGTTAGGTTGCAAAAATATCATAGTCGTCGGATTTGGGTCGATCTGAAACAGACTTTAATCTGACGGCGTCGATACCATTGACGCGGGTCAATGGTATCGACCCCTCGCGATATCGGCACGCCTTCTTTCTTTTCTTTCATTGCGCATGATGATGACTCGATACCATCGACGCGGGTCGATGGTATCGACACCCTTAGGCGTCGGTTTTATCCCTTTTCCGTCGCTGAAGCTACACGTGTCGATAGTATCGACTTTGGGGTCGATAGTATCGACTGGCTAGTTGCTGACAACTTGATGGTAAATCACTACCATCGACTTCCCAGTCGATGGTATCGACTCTGCGCTGCTCCTTGCGGCTACCTTCCTGTGGCTGTGTCGATAGTATCGACATATGTCGATGGTATCGACAGCTGCAGATATGTGTTTTTCTTGAAATTGCAAAACAAAACCACAATAGCTGAGATAAAACCTATTATTGTAATCATTTATGCTTAAAACAATAAAATAAGAGGGATTTGACACTGAGAAGGATCATAGACTAAAGTAAGTGAATTATGCAATATTAACCACCAAAGTGACCAATAAACACATAAAACGTGAGTAAAACAAGTCTATAAATGTGACTCAAAATCATCACATCATACTCTAATGATTTTACCTCACACGAGTAAATCAAGTCTATATGCGAGTAAAACAAGTCTATGTGCAAGTAAAACAAGTCTATAAACGCGAGTAAAACAAGTCTATACTCAAAATCATCGCATCATACTCAAAATCATCACGAGTAAAACAAGTCTATACGCGAGTAAAACAAGTCTATAAACGTGAGTAAAACGATAGTATCGACCAATAAACACTAATGATTTTACCTCACACTCCCCCCACATACACATTATACTCTTAGGGGGACAGGGAGATTGAAATGTTGTTGTAGTTTCCATTCTCACACTACTAGAGTTTTGAGATGTTGGCCAAAAAAACATTTCTAGAGTAAATAGTGTATTTTTCTTCAATGATTCCACTCTTCCCTTCAATGATGCATTAGACAATGTAGTCAATATCCATGAAGATTACACAAATAGTGTTATCGTCTCTATCCAGTAATAATTCATCTTACAACATATGTATATTGAATAACATGAGAAATCTTAATTCAATAGCGAATCCAACTAGGTTATAAATAAACATTGGTCTTGGTTGTTGTCATGAGGTGGAAGCATAATGCCTTAATACTACATTCATAATCATTGATGCTTCCATCAACTAATTCTAAAAGTTTACAAGAAAGTCTATGAATGTGTTCTCTTTGGCCCATTTGGATACTAGACAAGTAAGTTACATTATTTACAACTACTACAACACAAATCTTAATACTCCCTTATCATTGCATCTATCCTAATCAATAGCTTTAGGGACAATATGAACATGAATGTGTATTTGAAAATTAGTAATATTTACATAACATCGTAACACAACAATGCTCCTTCCTACTTCCAACCCCTAAGATAGAGGCTTACTTTGCAAGTGAAGGTATGGTGATGAACTTCATAGGGTGTACGTCCTATATATCCACCAACAAATCCACATTTCTAATATCCCATTATGACTCATGTGTGGATGACACCACCACCACCAACTATTGCAGGTGTAAGAGCACCATCGTCTCATGACATGTCCAATAGTTAGACAACTCCCAACATGCGTAGTATCTCATATGCACTACTACCAATAGGCATGTGAGACAAGAAACATGGCTTGCCAAGAGTTGGAGAACCAAAAAAATACTTTCCTTTCATGCATATATTTCTTACCCTCTTTGTTTGGATCACTCTTAATTTATCTCTATGTAACATTAATAATTTTTAGTTCTTTACTAATCTTGTTTGGTCTATGTGTGGACTAGTTTCAAAATCAAATGTGGTTGTTAGGTTCATCAATAACATATTCTTAATCACATATAGAGGACATGCTATTGATTTAAATACATATATTACATAATTGAGTGTATCACTAACGTGGTGAATAATTACATGTTTTTATCATTGCCAAAAAAACTGTATATGTGGGCATAATGGAAAACATTGAAAACATGTTGAATATGCCATAAATTTCATATCATTTACATTGAGTCCACTAGGCATCATGTTGTAAGGGGATTTTATAAGATTATTGTATTAGGCATGCATGGCGATAGAGATGAAGAAACAATTCCATGCACAAGGATAGTTTGCAGTAGAACATGACATCAAAAACTCCTTGAACTAATGTGGAGCCTTAGAAAAAGCATAATACCTACTTTGTATGAGGCCTCCAACTATCATGGACTATATTGACAAATTAGAATGAAGAAACTTGATATAAAGCAAACACAACTTCTGTAGAACATAAGTGGTGTGTTATGTCCTATAATGTATGGGACACAATCATACAAACCACAATTTGGTAGAAGACTGGGTCCATTATAGTGAGACCATTAGCCATAAATTTCACAAAATACTGGTTGGAGAACTTTATATGTGTGAAAAATATATTATCTTACCAAAGCCACCCTTCTTTACATACAAGAAAATTAGGGAAAATTCATGATTCTACCCTTTTTTTAAGGTAACCTATTTATATTAGAATACCACATGTTACATATACTGCACTCTAGTAACTTGTCTTCGTTAACTTAGGATGTATTGTTTATTATTGATGGGACACACATTCTAGTAATAGTCAATAAGGACAAACAAAATTGCTAACACAATTAAAATGGTATAGTGCCAACAAATTTTATGTTAGTGGTCATTTTTTATATGAACTTCACATATCTCATGCAAGAATGTGAGGGGTTAGTTGTCGTCATGCATGTATTGTGTAAAAGCCTAGATTCTGGGAACTTAATTGTACCCTGGTGTCAACACTACTTGGTTGATTCTGGATATGCAAATGCAACTCAATTTATTGCATTTTTTTGTAGTGCGACATATCACTTATATAATTATATGGGGTGCAATGTTCATACAATATCATGATATTTCAACCAATAAACACTCACAATTATGAAATATGGTTGACACTGCATTTGGTGTGTTGAATAGGAGGTTCACCATTAATGCATCCACGTGATCCCTATTCAATTGATGTGGTTAGGCATGCCCTAGACACACACCTGGATATTTCAATAGTTATAAACTCAGTTGCACACACTCTTATAGAATCCCACAAGTACACAAGCTCGGGAGTAGTATAGGAATGGCAAGTCAAGGTCGAACCAAGGGAGAGAGGGTCAACTAGAGCTTAATTAAATTGGCTAGGTTCCTACTGTGAAGACTCACATTATGGGTTTGATCTTAGCTTTTGAATTACACCAAGTGAGAAAGCAATTTAGAGAAGCAAGAACACAACCAAAGTTAACCCTAGCAAGTTAAGAGTGAAAAGCTAAGTAAGTAAAGTGTTATTGCCAAATCTAACCTTAATTAGTAAATAAGGTTTACCTGGATGATTATATGCTTAATTAGATTCATCATAAATAAAACATGATTAATTATGGTATCTCAATTATTATGTTTTAAACCAAATTAGTACTTTAAATGTACTTTCATTTTGAATAATTAGGGTTTGGTAAGTATAAACCCTAGTTGGCTAGAAGTAGAGTTTTTGTCCACCACAGTCGTGTTGGGCAATGCAGTCGTGGTCAAGGAGGGTGCAACGATCATGTTGGAGTGGAACGGGTGAGGTAAGCAAAGGGATAGTGAATTTGGAGTTGGAGGCTTGGTTAGAAAAGATGTGGTAGGCACCACGAATGTGTAGGGTTGATGGTGGCATGGGCATCTTAGGCCACACAATATTTTCAGAGGAATAGAAGTTTTGGCCATTTTTATACTCAAAACTGATGGACTCTTAGCACCACAGACATGGAAGGCAACACAATCATTCTGGATCCATCTAAACATGCATGTGGTATGTTGCAAGACCATTATGGGGGTCTCTAGAGCATTTTTCTCTTCAATTGACCATTATTGCATACTACAATATAGTAGTGTAGTGATTGATTTTTACTTATTTATTGTTAACTCAGAATGACCTAAAATTTGTAGCAGATCTCTAAAAATTTATTTAAAGAAACATGTAAACTTTTCAGAATTTTTTAAGGAGCTTTGACCTATACAAATATCGAATTTCAGTAATACTTTTGTGGCAGAAAATTCTATGGAAAAAAAGGAAGTGCAAAGTAGGGTCAATTTGCAATTGTCCCAAGTACCTCAATTGCTCTATTGAGTAACCAAACACACTAGGAGCTATAATAGTTTTGCAATTCAATCTATAGAAATGAAATCCTATAGAGAGAGGGAGATCTAGGGTTTGGATGGGAGAAAGTGGTGAAGATGTTGATCTAGGGTTTTGTCTTCCTAGAGTTGATGAAATCAAGTAAGATGGTAATCATTAGATATATTTTGTTGGTGATTCTTCTGTCACATCTCAAGATTTTGTCCCTCCTATCATTTGATTCAAAATAATATCAGATCACCATATTTTCTCAATCTTTTTCTACAATCTCCATTCCTAGGGTTTCCGAGTTGGAAGGAAGAAGATAGTGGTGAATTGCTAGGAGTTTGATATGGATTCAAGAATTTCAGATGTTGGGGTACAAAATTTAAGGTGTTTTACACCTTAGGTGAGGGGTACTTCCATTTAATAGTACATTACATGAAATTGGATTGTATCCATTATAATCTTTGATTCTTTAATATGTAACAACAAACCCAAAATCTGTCTTTTAGTTTAAGCTTATGAAAGACGATCTAAATATAGTTTATTTTCCTATTGTGATGAATTGCAGATGATAT
Source organism: Alisma plantago-aquatica (assembly GCA_963693085.1). Classification (NCBI taxonomy): domain Eukaryota; kingdom Viridiplantae; phylum Streptophyta; class Magnoliopsida; order Alismatales; family Alismataceae; genus Alisma; species Alisma plantago-aquatica. Next base: position 1,396,088,787 of record OY856409.1, read on the forward strand.
ATTCATAACATAAATGGATACAAAATCATCCAAAATAGGATCCCTTAAGTTACTCCATAAGTTAGAAGAACATACCAAAATCTAGGGTTTTTAGTTGTGTTTGAAATTGTTAAATAACTGAGTGAACAACTTTGCCTATTTGAATATCCTTGCTTATGAGTTATTGCTTTATCTGAATGTTTATTACAAATATGTCAAATATTATCTTAGAATATGTTTGATGTTATCAATGTTTTTTTGATATCTCACTAAAGAGTGTGAAATCCTATATGAGTGGAAAGTTGGAAGCTTGCAAATCGACATCACAAAATTCAACAATAGTGATTTTTTTGATGTTATAGATTTATTTATTCAAGGTTATTACCAATATATAATATTGCATTAAATGGCATGGAAACCCTAGTTCAGTTTGTACCAGGGTTTCATATACATGTTTGGTTGTATGTGAGTTGTTGGAAGCAGTCTTTTTTGTCAGTCATAGTCTATGATGCATTAAATCATTATGTGAGTCATGATATATGTGAATGATGCAAATGAAACCCGAACAATAGGGTATCCAGTGAATCAAGTATTTTTGTTTCAGTTTTTCTCAGTATGAGATGTGGTGTTTTTCATCAGCTTAGTTCATTGTACTTATTACAATAAATCTATCTAAAGAACCGTTTATAAGGCTAAACTAAGAAATGTTGGTTTTATGATTGAATAGTGAATTTATAGAGTAAATTAGACATTAGATGTCATGAACACTATAGAATCCTTCACATGAGGCATGTTTTGTGTGGATGAAGCGTGCTTCTCAACTGGTGGAAGTCTAGATCAAGGTAAGATGGAGTGTATCGATAGGGTGTGAGGATCTAGAATAGTGAGGCTAGACTCCTTATAGTTTTATGCTATCCAACACCGATCGAGAATACCAGTTGTACATGTTTTACTGGCCAGTGGTCATCTTTGGTAGGACCACTAATACAAATTTGTTTTGATCAATGGACATCTTTAGTTGGTCCATAGATGCACAACAAGGCAGAGTGCTTTGACTCTCCACCTAGGTATCCAAATTTATAGGAGGAAACTAGATATCTGGACACATCCATTACCTGCTGAGAGCTAGGCATGGTGAGGCTCATTGAAAACTAGGTTTTACTTAAGACCAAAGAGTTAGGAACTTGGACATGTTTTATGTCTTGTCTAGTGAGATTGTAGCTTACTGTAATGATTTCACATGTCGTGGTGGGTTTTAGGCATAAAAGATGATAAGAGATTAATTAAGTGTGCAGCTATTGAATTATCCTTTGGAGTTTGAGTAATTTGCATTTTTCTATGTTTCTAAATTATTAGTTTCCTTTGTGATTAACCAAGCATGTCCAGATTCTGATTCACTCTAGTAGTTATCTAGAGCATGTTACCATATATATGTTTGTGAATGATTAGTTCCTTATAGATTGTTATTGTTCTACTATAAATTCAGTTGATCAATAATATATCTTTTGACTATTAAAGTTCCTAAATTGTTTCTTTGAAGTACTCATTCACTGAGTGAGTAGGCTCACGCCTCTTCTCATAATTTTTTTGGGAAACCATGTGAATTTATGATGTCGATGCATCAGAGTATATCTTCCACAGAGTCAAGTATTGGATTAGTGAAGTTTAGTCCTTCCCTACCACTCTAGGTCCTTGTAAAGAGATGGAAGAGTTATAAATGATGATGTGTAACATTGTTTTCCTTATTAACATAGTACATATCTATATCAAGTCATACGTACATGGAAGTGTGAGAAAAATAATAAATAGAAACTAGAATTATAGGAATCAAGGTTTAATTTCCCTTGTAAAGTTAGTTTATGTGATTAAATTTGAGAAAAAATAGAGTTTGAAATCAAAAGAAAAAAGTTAAGAGTGATCTTTAAATTATATTAAATCCTCAATTTATGTCCTAATCTCATGATTACTGGTTATTGTGATATGTGGGTGTAATGTCTTGGTATTAGAGCTTAGGTTGAGTCATTAGGGGCCATAAGTTAGTAAGTTAGAGTTATAAGTATGGAAGTTAGGAGGTGATGTGTTAATAGCTTTGGGAAGTCTGAGTATTTGGATCCCCTGGCCTAGTTTCTTAATACATAGGTTGACCAGTATCAAGCTACTCTATCTATTCTTCTCTAGATGCCCTGTCCAGGTATGCGTAGTGCAACACCCCATTTTTTTCTTTTCAACATACAAATGTCATAGATCATAAGCACTTTTAGTCAAGAGGGTGTGACAAAATGATAATCTTTGCAATTTGAATAAATGAAACACATTACATTGAATGAAATCTGATCCATGGATAGTTCTTGTCAAAAGAAAATTGCATCATTCTCTGCTTGAAAATCTCCTAATCCTTTTCTTGATCTTTTGATCTTCAATTGATCCAAATCATGTGGACATCGCATCCCCAACCATGCATTGTGAAAAAATAGTCGTTAGAGTAAGTGACATGAGTATTCCAAAATATACATTAGCACATAACTAAAATGTTGCAAAATATATTTGGTCATTATAAACATCACACTAATATCAAGATCTGAATAGAATCCAAAACATACTATCTCTTATTTCTCTAACTTACTTCTTATCTTTCTACTTTATCTTTCTCTACAGACCTGTACTCTGGTACTTGGGTCTCATGACCTACACCAAAGTGTCTGGGTCACAAATATCTTATCTAAATTTCTCTCATCATACCCATGGATGAGATTATGGGTATGCTCTAAACTAATGTATATTTTGCTTACACTTTTTATCTAATTGTGTCTACCATTATACAATAATTCCTCCTAAATTGACGTATCTATGCCATGAATTGGAATTGAGGTACCTTTGAGTTGGAACTACATGCCTCTACATGACACTGAGGTGTCTCTAAATTGGCATAATTGCACCCTAAATTGGTACCAAAGTACCTCTGAATTGGAGTAAACACTCCTTTAAATTGGCAATATATGCCTCTGAATCATCCTGGGACTAAATAAATGAGGACTTATCATATAATGTGTTATGTGAAGGTTTTGACTTAATTATATTAAATCTGAACCTACTGAATTCTGAATGTGAACTAATTTTATACATAAATTGAATTCTGAATATTGAACATGTACTGGTTGTAAATCTAAATCTCTACTCTTAAATTCTAATTGAATCTACATATCAATTACTACATAACTAAGATAGGGTCAAAACCCTTATCATGTATATTTATCCAATATCTAGCTACTCACATAATGAGTGATCTTAATTTGAATCTAAATCTAATATTCTTATTATCAGGATAAACCTTATTATGAAACTCTAATTTGATAGAATGACTTCATTAAATCGTGATTTTTGGGATATGAGAATTGAGTTCAAGGCTTTGAAAAATGGATTTAAACTAAATTTAGGGATACTAAGTATATGAAAGTAATTTAAATAGAGTATGTGAAGGTAACTTAAGTAAGTTATATGAAAGTGACTTAAGTATAAAATATCTAAAATTATGATTTCTATTAAATCTCTATAAAATATCATTACATTTGATCATACCATGAATTTTAATGTATTCATATGAGCTTAGATTATAAGCCTTAAAGAAAAAGGAACATGATAAAATCTTATCTTGCAACTTAATCATAACTTAATACACCATAATCTTATAATATCATTATGAACTCAATTTACCATACAATTATGATCTCTATAGAATCTTTATCTATGAAACTTAATCATGTCTTATGATATCCAAACTCATGCTATGATATTTTACTTAACTCTTGGATCTAAATCATTGTAAGAAATCTAAATAAATTTTTAGTTCTAAAATGTCAACATATATAAGAAATCTTGATAAATATGTCTACTTGAAATATTAATACATAGTTATATCTATAAATATGATGAATCCTGATAGCATGGTTGTACTACAAATCTTCATACATGGTTATATCACATAGCCATGGAAGTGTGGTAGTGTTACTTGCATTTATTATCTTGTAGTCCTGAGCATTCATATGAAACAATACTAAGAAACATGATAGAAATATATCCTTTAATCATTCTTAATTTATGGACAATAACCATCCCATGACACATATCTAATTAAGACATTGATCATATGAAATGTCATAATCATAAAGAATTGGAAAATATTGCTTGCATATCTTGATTAGAACATTGGACATGAATGTATTATTAAGAAGCATGTAAATATACTACTTTTGATAAATATAAATACTCATGGGCATGAACCACTTACCTTTCACTTAGAGAAGACCTATTTTCTCTTCTTAGGTTCAAGAAACACAGGTTACCATTCCCAGGGTTCATTAAACCCTAAGCATTATGTTCATAACATTGAATATATCCACTTATGTTTTATTCATCACTTTAAACCCTAATTCTAACTCCTTATAAAATTAGAGTTTATAAAATGTAAATTGACTTGAAAACCTTGAAATTCGAGTTCTTTGTGAAAAAACCATTTCCAATGAGTATTTTTCTGATACGCACGTGATTTTATATGAAGTTCTAAAGAATGATCCAATCAAAAATCATCAAAAATCCACTTGGGTGACAATATCCAACTTAGCACATAGCTGATCCGAGCCCATTCTATCATGGCCCAATGAGGGACTGCAATGTCAGCATCATGCTTCACAACAAATAAAACAAGTGGTGACACTTTATAACCCAAAAATACACTTGCACATTAAATCATTCCGTCAACTTAGTGTGGGTATCAGGGTACTTTTACCCTAGTTGATCTTCCTCCTAGCTCCATGCTCGATGAGCAGCAATAAAGCTTCGAAGATCACCACTTCGATGGAACCTTAGGGTTTGTGGGACCACAATTATAGTACATTCTTCTTCACAATTCCCTAGAGAACTCAATGAGACAAAGGAGAGGCTTTGTGGGGCACTGGAGCACCAAGGCTAGGCCATGGTGATGGTCAACTATTTCTGGTGGGTAGGAAGGGTGTTGTCAAGGACACAAGGGGAAAGAATGAAGGGCACAAATGATTCTTTGGGGTCTTTTGAATGCAAAGAAACAAGAAGAGAGGGATGAGAGCATCTATGTCCATAAAGATCGTCAAAGAAATAAGAAAACATGGGAGTAAGGCTAGGAGTTCAACGCGATGTGTCAGGCCTCAAATCATCAATCAAATCTAGTGAGAGATCCATTAGAGTCAGGAGGACTCATCCAAGGTCCAAACCATGTTAAGGGGCCAAGTAAGCACCATGGCGTTGAGTGTCGTCGGTGCCCAAATGACCATCTATAGGCTAAAACATCTAGGGCTAACCCAGGGTGAGAAAATGATCCACAATTACAGAGGGGGCGTCTTGGATGTTTACAAAAGTGACAATAGTATCAAAGGAGGCAGAGGCGGAAGGAGCTAGACCAAAGTTGTCAGAGATCAAATTGAGTAGGATGGGGAGTCTCAGGGATCAAGGCATGAAATTGAGGGATGAGGAACCAACAAAGTGACATGTCAGTGTTGGAGGATTCTTTATATAGTTGGGGAAGGCACTTTGATGCCCTCTGTAACTCAGAGTGGCGAGATTCAAAGATATGAGAAGGGGAGTTCCATCCATGGAGTGATAGAGAGGATGAGTTATATCTTGATCAATTCAAGGGAAAGAGATGGGTTCAAAGGTGAAGAAATTTGCAAAACCGTCCATAGATAAGAGAGAATGAGATCAAGAAAGAAAACATTGTGAAATGGTTTCTATCTGTGAAATAACGGAGGAAGGGGATGATTAGAGAGTCATCAGATCGTAAAGGGATGGTTGATGCCACGTGCATGAAAAGGTAAAGGAGAGGGGTGTGTGACAGGGGGAAAATCCTAGACATTAGGGATATCGATGCATTGATTTCATTTCAAATTAATATATTAATAAAACTACATTACAATCTCTCCTAATTGATTTGGAGGGTCAAAAGTAGTCAAAACTTAACCAAATTTGGATCAGACATCCAATAAGTAGTCTAGGCCCTTCTTAGACACTTAGATTTCTATTTTGATCATATTATGTCCATTAACTCATTAAAAGTTACTATCTTGAATTATATACATAAAGGATGAAATAATATGTAATATATTTTCATAATAGTTTATTTGAGTCTAAAAATGGGATGAATAATTATTTCCCACTAAATATTTAGGTTTTATATCCTTTTTAAGACTTTTTGGAGAAACTTTATTGGAGAGAGAAAATAAGTATACTTTCCTCATATATTATAAGCCATAAAGGAAAAGGAGAAACTTCTTGCCCGAGGTTTATATTCCATATGAATATTTTTGAATCTCACGCTTTTTCTCTTTCTCTTTCATTTCCTTTAGACAATTTTCAAGAATAGGAGAGAGAAAAGGGGAAGGGAAATGGATGTTCATCAATTTGAATTAATTGCAACTCATAATGCACATATGAAAGAGGAAATCTATTATGAGTCCCATTTTATCTTCCTCACTTCATTTTCTTATAAAAATATCATCTTGTGGTCTTTTTACATTAAGCCCCTCAACTATCTTTATTTAAGAAGAACTACATTTTGAGGCCTAAATTAGTTCCAAAATTTTGGGATGTTACACGGAGGGAGGATGGGCTAGAGAGAAATCCTAGAAATAATAGGGTTATAAGATCAGAAAGTAATGAAAGAATAAGAGCATAATGATGTAATGTGATATAAGATTTATTTTGTATTGTTGTTTTGATTGGAGATTGATCGAAATACTCTTATATATTTGAATTCAGATATTTAATTTTTTCAAATATATATGGTCATGAAGTACTTTGCAAATTTACTTGAGTTATTGTTTACATTATTTGTATCATGTAGACCAAAAAGTTATCCTTGAATGAGCTTTCCCTAAGTGGATATTATTTTCACATGTTTGAGATAAATAGGAGTTGGTTAATCCCAACTACCTCTTGGCTCCAGGACTATAGGTTTGGCTTTGTCTGGCTGGTTGAATGTGTTACTAAGATATAATGACTCCTATTAGCAATGTAATAAGAGTAAACTCTAGAAAAATAAAACCCAAATTGCAGTGAGAGTGTACATACACTATGATATTGAAATATAAGGAAAAGACTGAAATAATTAAGAATGTTTTGGAACTAATAACTACGTTCAAGTGGTGAGAATTAGATAAGAAAACCCTAGTTTGAGAATAAGTGAAGTAGGAATGTAAATTCAAGAGACATCTTAGTATATATTACAAGAAATGAAAAATAAAGAATAAATAAAGAGAATTGAATCACATAACTAACTAAGGCATTTTATTCCATTTGAAAACAAATAAATGTAAAGAAGAAAGGGATTAAATACATGTGATCCATATGTAACTCAATCGAGTGTTGAGAATATAATTTATTCATTGTACATTTTTAAAAAGATTAGAAGCTCCCTCTCTCTCACCTTTCTCTCTTAACCCTCAACTCTCATCTTTCTTCTCCTTTCCCAATTGTAGGGTTAGGTTTATCCTACCTTCCTAATTCATTGATGCAGAGTTGTGTTGATCAGTGGACATATTTGGTAGGTCCACTGATGCACAATAATCCAAAGTTCTTTGACTTTTTGCATGAGTATCTAGGTTTAGAGGAGGAGTCCAGATATCAGGACACTCCCATTATTTGTCAAGAGTCAGATGTGGCAAGGCCCACTACATACGGGGTTTTACTTGGGACTACAGACTTAGAAACCCATGCATGCTTCTAAGTATTATATAGTGAGATAATAGCTTGCTGCAAATGATTTCACATATCGTGGTACACTTCATGTGGGTTCAGGGCATAATAAGATGAATGAGAGATTAATCAAGTGTGTGCAGTTATTGAATTATTCTTTGAGATTTTCCAGGGTAACTTGCAATTGAATGTTTCTAAATTTCTAGTTCCCTTTGTTATTGATCAAGCATGTTCATATATTGATTCACTCCAGTAGATATCTAAAGTATGATGACATATATGTGTTTGTGGATGATTAGTTCCTTGTAGATTGTTATTGTTCTACTATAAATTCAATTGTTCAGTAATATATCTTTTGACTATTAAATTTCCTTAAGTTGTTTCTTTGAAGTATTGATTCACTAGGTGAGTAGGCTCACCGCTCGACTCACAAACTTTTACAGAAACCATGTGAATTGACGATTCCAATGCATCAAAGTAGATTTACCACAACAGTCAAGTATCAAACTGGTCAAATTTTGTCAGTCCTTGTGACTCTAGTTCTTTGTAAAAAGATTAGAGAGTTTTAAATGATGATGTGTAACATTATCTCCTTATTATTGATTATGTTTCCAATTATTAAGTCAAATGTACATGGAAGTGTGAGAAAAAGAATGAATGTTTGGATATGTATCTTTATTGTTGAAATCACAATTAGAGGAATCAAGGTTTAATTTCTCTTGTAAAATTAGTTTATGTGATTAATGTGAGAAAACAAAGAGTTCAAAATTAGAAAAAAAAAGTTAAGAGTGGTCTTCAAATTATGTGAAATCCTCAGTTTATGTTGTAATCTCATGATTAGTAGTTATTGTGAGGTGTGGGTGTAACAAAAAGAGAAATTATGCTAAGGTAAGAAAGAAAAAGTTAATGCTAAGAACTACTCTAGCAAAGCAGACCTAATTAACAAAGTCAAAAAGAACTAACTAGACTAGGCTAAAGCAAGTGCAAACTAAAAATTAGTCAAGAAGAGTAATGAAAGGACTACACTATCAAGTGACAATCTAGAGTAATCATAAGTAACTACAAGAAATCACTACCTATTCTAATAAGGTTAAACTAGCATGAACAAGGCAAGTGGATAAGAAGACAAGTAAATAAGATAATTAGACTAGACTTGGATAAGAAAGAAAGTAATTAGGGTTTTTGAAAATTATGGAAAGTGTGGGATGTTTGGGGTAATGTGATTATCAATTAGGTTTGGGTGATAGCATGCAAACATCAATCATACATTTGGGTGATAGCATGAAAACATCAATCATAAGGTTAAACTAGCATGAACAAGGCAAGTGGATAAGAAGACAAGTAAACAAGATAATTAGACTAGACTTAGCTAAGCAAGAAAGTAATTATGGTTTTTGACAATTATGGAAAGTGTGGGATGTTTGGGGTAATGTGATTATCAATTAGGTTTTGGTGATAGCATGCAAACATCAATCATACATTTAAGTTATCAAACCAAACAAGTAAGTTATGTGATAGAGGATCACCCTAAACTACTAGACGGCCCTGGATGGAATAGGATGTGTATAGGGGAACCATTCTATAGGGAAATATGGCTACAGAGTAGGCAGCGGAAACAAAAAATTTATCAACCATATTCCCATAACCAATTGGTCATGTCAAATACTATAATGCATGAATGATGGTTTTGAGGATATACCTAATCTTGGAGCAAAGTCCAACGACAATACTCATCATTTTAGATGCATAACTTTGAATCTTGGTTGCACTGGGACTCGTCAGACTGTTGTGCCTCTTGATATGCACCACAGACTGCATCCATGAACCTCATTTTCTTCAAAAGATCCTCTTTTCACTAACTTCTAGTTGGCATTGTCCTCCTAGCGGCAGACAACGACCTCCCACTTTTAGAGAAGTCCACATGGACCACCTAGAACTCCTGCCATCCTGCTAGAATAGACAACAAGGAGTCTTCCCTTTTCTTGGTGTACTAGTCCCCAACTTGCTCTCTCATAACAATGATCTCAGTTGCTCTCTCCCTTGGTTATCCATCCCTAGTCAAGTAGGATTTTCCTGGGCTCTCATGGTTACTACAACTAAAGAGGACAATGTTTGTTAAAGTAACTATTTCTGGAAAGCTCCCATTACCCCTCTATTTATAGGAGGGGTTTGGGTCCATGTATCCAATCGATGCGAAAGTGGAAAGGATTGGAAGATCTCAAATTTTCACAAGCTATGAAAATCGAAACGGCCATTTGGCACACCAGACAGTCATTTGGCATGTGAGACAACCATCTCGTACTTCAAGATGGCCATTTTACAGTTTCCCAATAGCATTTGAAATTTGCAATTTTGATTCCAATTAATATCACATATTAATTCCTTACACAACAAGTAATGTTTGATTGAAACAAACTTGGAAATATTTAGAACCTTCCCTCACCCAAACCAGACCATCTCTCCCATATGGGACGGTTGTCTCGGCCACCTAGATGGTCATCTGGTGACCTGAGTTGAGCCGGTTGGTTTGGTCGGTTTGTTCTTTAGCCAATTTCAACTCAAATCAGGATTGGCTCCCTAGACGCCCATCTCGACACTTGAGATGACCGTTTGACACTCCATGCGGGCGTCTCAACACTTGAGATGGGCATTTGGCAGTGCAATCCACCTCTATGTTGTGTGAATCAAATACCAAAATACTTTAGCACTTAATTCAATTGTCATTAAAGATTAAACTCCTCTTCTAGGTCGAGACTTATGTGTGTGACCTTATAGGTCCCATATTACGTTGGCAATGAATTTCCATATCAACTTATGACATCACAAGCAATGAGTGGTTCCTGGTTGCACATCAATTCTACCAAAGTAAATGGAAAGTTGGGGAACAAGTTCAACCTACAATCTATGTATGGTGTTGCAATACTTGTATAGTTCAATTGTCATTGATGTCCAAATTGAACTTGAGGCATGGAGCAGTCACCCCATTTATCATCCAATCTTGTTTCTTGAACCAGAGCAGACTTTCTAAGATATATGTAAGCTCAATATCACATATTGATTCACATGTGCATGGCCATGCATTTCTCACTCTCGCTAATCGAGAGGCCTAGAACATCACACTCTAGTAGGAGGGACACATCCCATTTTATCACACACACTCTATCCCCATGTGTCAAAGTCACCAAATCATCATCGTTATAACAACCCATGTTTCAGGACTGTGTTTCATGATGTCAAAGTGTACCCAACGACATGTGACGAGTGCAGTGGTTTAAGGTCAAAGAACTACAACCACCACCATCACTGTGAGAGCTGACTATGACTTCCATAAAATGGCTTCCATGTGTTAGTCTCACAGTGGGTCTATATGATACAGTATACTCTAACATGTATATGTGTGATTGGTTTGATATCGCCATATCATGACTAATGAGATTTTTTCATCAACTGACCCACACTCTGTTATTATGTGTTATTGTTGTCTATCAACCTTCCACAATAACAACTGATCAGGGACATAATGAGAATGTGAATATGTACTATTAACATTCATATGATCACATTTCCCCAAGACTAATACTTGAAGACATATGTCATTGAGTAATATTATTATCTAGACATTTATAATGTCACATCATTATCTCATAACTGAATTAAATAGAAGAAATTGGAAGCTTGCCTTTTATTAATAATCAAATATTTTTTACAAGTTATGCCAATAGTATCATCACATGATTGGCTATATGAGCATACATACCAACAGACTCCCACTTGCACTTAGATCCAATCACCTACGAATCATATTCTAAGTGATATAACATGACTGTCATGCTTTTACTATGAAAGTGCTTTTATTAGGGGATCAACAATATTATTTTTAGTTGCTACTTTGTAAATATTTACATCTCCATGCTACACGATCTCTCGTATGAGATGGAACTACCTTTGTATATTCTTTGAATGCTAATGCGATCTAGGTTCCTTATCTTGTGCAATAGCTCCATTGTTGTCACAATATAGCTCGATTGTGTCACTGATGCTTGGAATGACCCCAAGTTCTGTGATGAACTTCTTGATCCATACAGCCTCCTTTGTTGCACTCGATGCAACAATATACTCGGCCTATGTTGTAGAATCAGCATCTATCTCTTTCTTGGAACTCTTCCAGCTTATAGCTTCGTTGTGGAGGCAAAAAACATTTCCTTGTTGTGACTTATAATAATCTTGATCAGTCTGGAAGCTTGAATCGGTGTAACCCTTTAACACTAACTCTTCCTCTCCACCATAGACTAATAACTAATTCTTATTTCTTCTCAAGTACTTGAGGATGTTCTTCATGGCTATATAGTGAGAATCACCTGGATCTGACTGATATCTTCTCATCATGCTCAAGGCATACGAGACGTATGGAGGGGTACACAACATTGCATACATGATTTGTTACACCCCGATCTCACAATTACCATTAATCATGAGATTAGGGCATAAAATTGAGGATTTAACGTAATACTAACATCACCCTTAACTTTTTCTTCTTTTTCAAACTCTTTGTTTTCTCACATTGAACCACATAAACTAACTTTACAAGAGAATTAAACTTTTATTTCTCTAATATAATCTCAGCATTAATGATACACATCCATACATTCATTATGTTTCTCACACTTCCATGTACATATGACATGACAATCATTTGCATTCTCTCCTATTAAGGAAACAATCATACAAAACATCATTTACAACTCTCTCTTAGATCTATACAAGGACCTAGAGTGACAAGGACCGACTGAACTTAACTATACTCAGACTTAACTCTTGTGGAAGATCTACTCTGATGCAATGATATCTTCTTCAAGTCCATGTGATTTCCCTAAAAATTTTGAGTAGAGGGGTGAGCCTACTCGCTCAGTGAATGAGTACTTCAAAGAAATAGTCTAAAGCACTAATATAATTACATATATACATTTGAGCAATTGATATCAATTATAACAGCAGAAAGATTTAGAGAGTCTAATAATTGACAATCATAAATATGGCAGGATACTATAAATATCTATAAGAGTGAATCAATATATGAAATGCTTGCTTGATCATAAATAGAACTAATAATTCATAAACATACAAAGAATAATTGAATAATTGTACACATTTGTTTGACCTCTCATTCATTTTATTATGCCACAATCATATGCAGTGTACTCTACATATGAAGACTCGTAGTGAACTATGATCTCACCATACAAGACTTAGCTTAAAACCCGGGAAACTAAGCCTAGAACTGAATACGGGTCTTGTAGACTCGAACCGTCATGTCTGACTAAAGCAACTAAATAGATGGCCTTTAACTAGACCTCTCCTCTAGGCTGAGTACACAGGCGGAGGGTCTGAGATGCTCTGCGGGCCTCATCTTGGTACGCTCTGTGGGTACCTATGGGTTACCACCGGGATCTCAGGTTCATGTTGGGTAACCTATCTTCTATTAGGAGACTTCCTTAAGGGCTTCGTCTCCCCACACACTCTGTGGGTGCGATCCGATCCCCGTATACTGGTCGCTGCCAGGGTGGATCGTTTCCTCCCTACAGTGCAGACATTTGTAGGGAATCTACGGTGTTCAGGGCACCTATGTCTAGTATTTTATTATACTTGGAAAGCTCTTTCTACATTGTACCTTTCTCTTACTTATACTTGACTCTGGTATCTCTATGGTACCACGTTTATTTAATTGAAGTTTATAAAACAACATGTATATCATTCTAAATTGGGCAGAGCAATATACTCAAAACACTATAATATACTGAGAAATCAACATTTTATATCTGCAGGCAGACTAAAATTCTTAAATAATAGAATACATGTTCACTTGATACTTTATACACTAGAATCATGCAATTGAACTTCTTAATACACTGATAAGATTTAATTACTTGACATATGAGTAATCATCATTTGCACATGTAAATTATTTGTACTTTCATGGAAAACGTGCACCTCAACCCAAATCTTGAGTTGTGCATCACCACATCTGATATTGAGAATATTGATATCAAAATACTTGATTCATTAAACACCCTATCCTTAGGATTTCATTTACCTCATTCACTTATCACATGGCTCTCATAAGGATTTCATGTGACATAAACATTCACTGAATAAAGACTACTATCAACAAATCATATAAAATCAATATATATATGAAACCTTGGAACTGAGCTAAATTTGGGTTTCCATGCCATTCACTGAGATAACATGCATCAATAATAAAATTGAATAAATAAAGTCTATCATGTTAAGAAAATCCGTTCAAATGGGTTTCACAATATTTATTCACAAATATCCAACTTTCCTTGCATCTAGGGTTTCACCCTCTTTACTGGGATATAAAAAAACACTATTCACTTTAAATGAAATCCAAGATAGTATCTGACATATATGTACTATGAATTTAGATAAACAATCATTCATAACTAAGGGAATCCAGATAAACAAATTTCTCTATTTCATTCGGTCATAGACAAATTTCCTATATTTCAGTTTACTCTTATAACCTCTGTGAATACTTAGGGAATTCTCATTAGAATGTATTGTATATATTTCTTATATGATTTTATCATCTGAAATTCATTCAAACAAAGGAAGAATCCATTTCATATCATTTTGCAACAACTTAGAACAAATAGACAATTTAGGGTTTGTAGTCGCATACTAAGCAATTAAAGATTATGGTTGATTTAACCAATTTTCGTGCAATATACTATTTAAAGGAAGTTCCCACCCACCCTAAGGTGTGAAAACACTTTAAAAACATAGCTCATCCCTGAAAATCTTGATCTCATATCAAATCTCTAGCAATTCACCCAATTCTTCTTCCTTTCAACTCGGAAACCCTAAAAATGAGGAATTATGAAGAAAGAGTGAGAAAAGGGGAAGTTTGGATACCATTTTGGATCAAATCAGAGGAGGGACGGAATTTTGACATGTGAGAGAAGATTCACCATTAAAGTCCATGCAAAGAAGCTAAACTTACATGATTCCATCATTCTTTGGACCGCAAAACCCTAGGTCAGCATCTCCATCAATTTCTCCTCTCAAACCCTAACTCTCCCTCTCTCTCTAGGATTTGATTTCTTTGGTTTGAATCATGCATTATGAGACCTTCTGGTGTGTTATCTTGACCATATAGAGCAATTGAGATGCTTGGATCAATTGCACTTTGACCCCTCACTAAACATTTTTCTTATTTTTGCAGATTTTTCTATCATAAAAATGTTTCTATAATTCGTGTATTTAAGAGATCAAACCTTCACCAAAAATTATTATAATTTATCTTGTTTTGTATAATTGAGTTATTAATCTTTAGTTAAAATTTGAGATCATTCCAAGCTCCCATTAAATAAATAAAAATCTAATATTGCACTATTATCCAGAATTCTATAGAAATGTCAGTTGCTATAATTCGTCTACTGATAAGGTCTAAATGCATCCAAAAATTATAAAAATTTTACAATTTTTTTATTATGGAGTTTCAAATCTCTAATTAAAATTTCAGATCATTTGGTGTTACCAATAAATAATTAAAAATAAAACAGTACACTGTTGAAAAGCACTCTGTCAACATTTTGGTTGAAGAATAGTTTGACCGAGAACTACATTCAAAGAACACTCAAAAATTCTGAAATTTTTCTATAATATGCATGATTGAGTTATCCATATCATATCCAAAATTCAATTAAATACAAAAAATTTATTAAATATGAAAAGTCATTTACCACACTGCTATCCTGACCAAATTCCATATTCATGTACTATCAAAACCCTAATTTCGGTCGATTAGGGTTTTCCAATGTTAACCCTAATTGTGTGGATCAAAGTATGATTAAACCTTCTTGTTGTATTTAAAACATAAAAACTTAACTACCATCATTAATCAAGGTTCAAACAATGATCAACTTAATTAAGCATACAATCATCCAAGTAAACCCTAATTTTTTCCGATTAGGGTTTACATTTCTCAAACCCTAATTTCTCAAACAATAGAACACTTCACATTCTTATTAGGTTTAAAACATCATAATTGAATTATCATCATTAATTAGATTTAAGAAATGATCAATCCAATTAAGCATATAATCATCCAGGTAAACCCTAGTTTACCAATTAAGCTCATATGAGGTCATAACATGGTTGATCCAATTGCTAAGGCATATGGAATCAAATCATGTGTTCCCTTTCTTTACAAGCACTTGGACATTGAGCTCTAGAGTTGGGGACACCATGATGCGCATGTAGGTATCCTCTCTTTGAGTTTTCCATGTAGAATTTCTTCAACGCTTTGTCAATGTATGTGCTCTGACTTAGTCCAAGAAGCCTTCTGGATCTATCTCTATAGATTTTAATCCCAAGATGTAGGATTCTTATCCCATGTATTTCACAGAGGATGTATTTCCAAGCCATGTCTTTACCTTTTGTAAAGTAGGGATGTCATTCCCCATCAATAGTATGTCATTTTCATACAATATGAGGAATATCACCATGCTCCCACTAACCATCTTGTACACACAAGGTTCATCTTCATTTTGAATAAAGCCAAACTCTTTGACTGTCTCATCAAAACAAAGATTCCAGCTTCGAGATGCTTGCTTCAATTCATAGATTGACCTTTGTATCTTATAGACTTTATTTGCATCCTTTGGATTGATAAAACCCTCAGGTTGTGTCATGTACACATCCTTGAGAAGATTCCTGTTAAGGAATGTGGTTTTAACATCCATCTTCCAAATCTCATAGTCATAATAAGCTGCAATAGAAAGCATGATCTTGATGGATTTAACCATGGACACTGGAGAAAAGGTTTCATCATAGTCAATACCTTGAACTTGTCTGAAACCCTTTGCAACCAATCTTCCCTTATAGGTTTTAACTTTTCCATCCACGTCAGTCTTCTTCTTGAAGACCCACTTGCACCCTATGGGTTTTACCCCTTCAAGTGGATCCACCAAAGTCCATACTTTGTTGGTATACATGGATTCCATCTCAGATTTCATGGCCTCAAGACATTTCTTAGACTTTGGTCTCACAATAGCATCTTTATAGGATATTGGCTCAATATCTATGACCAATTCACTGCCTTCTTGAGTTACAAGATATCCAAATCTCTCTGGTTCAAGGTGTGTCCTATTAGATCTATGAGGTTTCTGTGTTAGTTGAGGAATTTGAGATTCCACAACATCTTATGATTATCTTTGTTCCTCTTGCTCATATATCGGCTCAATGTTTTCTTGTTGGTCTTGAAGCTATTTGAGCTCCACTTTTCTCCCACTTAATCCTTTGTAAATGAAGTCCATTGCAAGGAGTGCAACATCCCTGGAAACAAACACTTTGTTTCCAGATTGGGAATAAAAGTAATATCCTCTAGATTCTTTAGGATATCCAACAAAATAACATTTAACAGATATTGGGTCAAGCTTTTCAGAACACATTTTCTTAACATAATCTTTGTAATCCCATATACTCAAAAAAGACATATTGGGATGTTTCCCATTCCATATCTTATATGGTGTCTTTTGAATCGATTTAGATGGTACTCGATTTAGTGTAAACATGGCAGTTTGTAGAGCATACCCCCAGAAGGGAGTTGGAAGATCAGCTAAACTCATCATTGATTGCACCATATCTAGTAATGTGTGATTCCTTCTTTCTGATACACCATTATATTGAGGTGTTCCAGGAAGAGTCCACTGGGATACAATCCCATGGGCTCTGAGAAGATTCTAAAACTCTTAGTTTAAGTATTCTCCACCTCAATTAGAACAAATTGCCATAATACTTAACCCAAGTTGGTTTTGTACTTCATTCATAAACTCCTTAAACTTTTACAGAGTTTTTGACTTATGTTTCATTAAATAAACATATCCATACCTACTCAAGTCATCAATGAAGGTAATGAAGTATTGATACCCACCTCTAGAGGTTGTTCTAAAAGGTCCACACACATCAGTATGTATGAGTCCTAATAGATCACTAGCCCTCTCATTATTACTGGTGAAAGGGGTCTTAGCCATCTTGCCCAACAAACAAGATTCACATATCTCCATTGATTTAAAATCAAAAGAGTCCAGATAACCATCTTTATAGATTCTAGATATGTGATTCTCCTCTATGTGCCCTAGACGACAATGCTAAAGGTATAATTTGTTTGAGTTGTTGAGTTTTAGTCTTTTGGTATTAACGTTGTATACATCTTTCTTTAGATCTAATAAGTAAAGACCATAATACATAGGGACACTATCATAAAAGATTCCATCTTTTAAAATATAACATCGACCATTTTTAATATGGAATTCAAATGCACCCTTATCCATACAAGATACATAAATGATGTTTCTATTTATAGAACTTACATAATATAAGTTCCTTGACTCTATTACAAGCCCTATGATTAGATATATACTATAGGTTCCAACTACGTTGGCCGCAACTCTTGCGCCAGTAGCAACTCGAAGTTCCACTTCACCTTTTCCCAAAGGCCTACTTCCTTTCAGATCCTACATATTGGAACATAAGTGAGATCCACATCCAATATCTAGTAGCCATGATGATGAAGTAGATAGATTTATCTCAATAACGTATATACCTAAAGTGGAGATTACCATCCCCGTCTTCTTCTTCCTGAATGTCTTCAAGTACAATGGATGTGATCTTGTTGTACTTTTCTTTCTTCTTATCTTGAGTGTTGAAGATGTGGATTTAGGCTTGACCTCAGAATTCTTCTCGGTCTTGCTTTGATCCTTGGACTCAACCTCACTGATCACCATCACAAAGTTGTCCTTCTTCAATTTTTCTTTAGCACGAATCAACATGGCAAGCAAGTTTGACATCTATCCAGTCATATTATTTACATGATAACATGCAATAAAGAGGCTATATGATTCTGGCATAGTCTTTAGAATCATATCATTGGCCAACTCTTGGCTCAAGGTGAATCCCATTTATTCAAGATTATACACATGTCCAATCATATTGAGCATGTGTTCTTCTACTAAGGTTCCCTCTGTCAGCTTAGACTCAAGTAGCACCTTCAGCATATCATCCCTTTCTGGATTTGTAAGACCAAGTGTCACTTTCTTAAGATGTGTTACCATATCAAGAAAACTCATGTCTTCACTTTGCTCATGCAAATCATAGTTCATGCAGCTAAGCATAATGTACTTTATCTCTAATGCATCATTGGCATGCTTCCAGTGAGCATCCACTTGTGCCCTAGCTACATCAGGAGCAGGCATTTCTGGCATTGGTTTGTTAAGGATATAGAGATTGAACTCTTCATTGATAACCCTTCTCAAAGTCCAAAACCAATCAAGGAAATTTCTCCCATCAAGTTTGTCCTTCTTCATGACCAATCACAAATCAGTTGTGTTCGTCATTTGATTCTATAAGATAAAATTTGCATTTATCAAAAACCCTTTTGATTTGATTTGATTTGAAAATTTTACAATATTAATTAGGCCTTTAGTTATTATCGCTTCCCCTATTTTATTTAAATTGATAGTCCTCAATATCAATTCATAATATTGCAGTGTACAATATTCTAGTGCGCTAGATCCAAGATAATTCAACTGTAACCCGATCAACACTGCAAATACATTTAGCCATCAAGGTAGGAAACTCTTGTCAATTGCATCATATGAAATTCTAGATAGAAGATATGTGAAACCCCTTACCATTATCATCTGCATGCTTCTGGGCCCAGATGCTCTAAGAATCACCAGTCAAGCCTTACCCAAAAGCCGCCATGATAATAATGCACCATGCGGAGGTAGAACCTACATTATTATCATCACACTTCCACGAGATATAAGGTGCACCCCACAGAGGTAGAACCTATGCTTGGTTGATCAATATTTTCATGTGTACCACTTTTAGAAAACATCTAAGACTTGATATATTATTCGAGGGAGTTTGTATAAATACATATACTTTATCCAATCAACACATATATAGTATGTATCATATACATGCTATATCCACAACGTAAACATGATATAAATGAAAGTGATGTTTATGGACAACCTAATGTAATCCCTTAGAACCATAAATAATTATGTCATCTCGGTCTACATCACATGCAGGAACTTGTTGTTGATGAATATATGTGCTTGTCAATTTGGGTTGATCGGTTCAACCCTTGAACTGATCGACTCGCCTCTTGGCCGGTTGTTAGGTCATCTCACTGATTAACTGGTTCCATCGATCCATGATCTGCTAGCTCCTCTAGTGGATTGGTCGGGTCCACCAGCTGATCAATTTAGCTTTTCCACCAAGTCTTCCATAGTCCTTCAGTCACTCGACTCGTCTTCAGGACATCTTCATCTTCATCATAACTGGAAAGTAAACTATCCTACTTTTACATAATTATTGAGAAAACTCAAGTAATATTTGAGAGGAGTAAGGGTAGGAAAGAATTAACTTTACATTGGGAAGATAAGATAGAGGCTTAGAACACAGACTGAGACAAATGGATAAAAAAACCACAGAACCATGCACAAAATTTAGGGGTTATTGGTCATAACCATGCTACACATCCACCATCAACCACTTTTAGGGTGACACATGTAAATTGCATATAATATATATATATATATATATATATATATATATATATTAGTCTGGGTATCGTTGTGTATTGGATTTTTGACAAGATATTATTCGCATCGCATGACATAATAGAACAACAAAACCAAAATCTAATCATATCAATTGTCCCATAACATAGTAAATTGACGTTGACTATGATACCACTATAGGGAAATATGACTACAGAGAAGACAACGAAAAGGAAAATTGTATCTACCATTTTCCCATAACTAGCAGATCACGTCAATTACTATAATGTGGGAAGGATGGTTTTGAGGATATACCTGATCCCGGAGCAAGTCCAGTGACAATCCTCATTGTTGTAGATGTGCAACACTGAATCATGGTTGCACTGGGACTCGTCAGACTGTTGCGCCTCCTGGCCTGCACCAACGACTGTAGCCACGAACCTCGTCTTTTTTAGCAGCTCCTCTTGTCACTTATGGTTGGTTTCTATTGTCCTCCTAGCGGCAGACAATGGACTCCTACCTCCATAGAAGTCCACATGGACTGCCTAGAACTCCTATCGTCCTACTAGAATGGACATGAAGGAGTATTCCCTTCTGTTGGCGTACTAGTCACCAACTTGCTCTCCCATAACAATGATCTCACTTGCTCTCTCCCTTGGATATCCCTCCCTAGTCAGGTAGGACTTTCCTGGGCTCTCGTGGTTACCAAAACCAGTGAGGACGACATTTATTAGAGCAACTATTTCTCAATTGCCTATGTTGTGTTCTGGGAAGCTCCCAGTATCCCACTATTTATAGACGGGGTTTGGGTCTAGGTTCCCAGTCGATGCGGGAGTGCAAAGGACTAGAAGATCTTGAATTTTTGCAATATGCGACCACTGAAACGACCATTTGGCATACCAAAAAGTCGTATGGCATGCAAGATGGTCATCTTGTACCATGAGATGGTCATTTTGCAGTTTTCCAATCTCATATAAAATTGGAAATTTTGATTCCAATTAATATCACATATTAATTCCTTACACAACAGGTAATGTGCAATTGAAACAAACTTGGAAATATCTAGAACCTTCCCTCATCCAAACTGGACCATCTTGCCCATGTGAGACGATCGTATCGGTCACCCATATGGTCATCTGGTGACCTGACTCAAACCAGTCGGTTTGGTCAGTTTGTTCTTTATCCAATTTCAGCTCGAATCAGGCCTAACTCCATAGACACCCGTCTCAACATTTGAGATGACCATTTGGCACTCCATACGACTGTCTCAACCCTTGAGATGGGTGACTGGTAGTGCAGTCAATCTATATGTTGTGCGAATTAAATAGCTAAACACTTTAGTACTTAATTCAATTGTCATTCAAGATTAAACTTCTCCTCTAGGTCAAGACCTATGTGTGTGACCCTATAGGTCCCATATTATGCTGGCAGTGAATTTCCATAAAACTTATGACGCCACAAGCAATGAGTATTGCCTAGTCTCACATCAATTCTACCCAAGTAAATGGAAAGTTGGGGAACAACTTCAACCTGCAATATGTGTATGGTGTTGCAGTGCTTGTATGGTTCCTTTGTCACTGATGTCTCAGTTGAACTTGAGGCATGGAGCAGTCACCCTCTTTATCATCCAATCTTGTTTCTTGAACCAGAGCAGACTTCTTGAGGTATATGTAAGCTCAATATCACATATTGAATCACATGTGCATGAACATGCATTTATCAGTCTCGCTAATCAAGAGGCCTATGATATCACACTCTAGTAGGAGGGACAAATCCCATTTCTATCACTCACAATCGGTCCCCATGTGTCAAAGTCACCCAATGATCACCGTTATAACAACCCATGTTTTAGGACTACATCTGATGATGTCAAAGTTTACCCAATGACATGTGATGAGTGTAGTGATTTCAGGTCTAAGAACCACAACCAACACCATCACTGTGAGAGATGATTATAACTTCCATAAAATGTCTTCCATGTGTCAGTCTCACAATGGGTCTGTCCAATACACTAATCTCTAACATGTATCTATCTGTATGGTTTGTTATTGTCATATCATGACTAATGAGATTCTGTCATCAACCAAACCACACTCTGATCTTATCTGTTATTGTTGTCTATCAACCTTCCACAATAATTGTAGATCGGGGACATATTGAAAATACACATATGTACACTTAACATTCATATGATCTCATTTCCCCAAGGCTAATACTTGAATACATACATCATTGAGTAATATTATTCTCTAGACGTTTATAATTTTACATCATTATCTCATAACTGAATTAAACAAATAAATTGGAATCTTGCCTTTTATTAATAATCAAATCGTTTTTACAAGTTATGCCATTACAATCATCACATGATTGGCTCTCTGGGCATACATACCAACACAGTCCCTATTGTAAGGACCCTAACCTTTGTTTTTGGTTTACCCTATTTGCTTTGCCTAAACCTTGTGTTTAGAAGCTTGCTAATCACCTGAGGTTGTGATTAGGGTGTGTTGTGTTTTGTTGAGAGTTGGAGGTGCAACTTGCAAATAACCCAAGTTTTAGGGTTGATGTGAAAGTTTGTCACCTTGAGAGATGTTTTTCTCTCTCCTTGCATCCTCTAGGGTTAAGAGGATGGGTTGGGCTCGTTTCTTGAGTAGTTTTGGGCCTTGTTGAGCTTTGTTGGGCTTTGCTTTTCCTTATTGAGGCCTTGTGTCATGCAAAGAGCACCTTGGTGACCTGTGTCACCCAGATGGGGTGTGTCGCCCAGTGGGTTGTGTCGCCCAAGGTGACCACTTTGACCTTGCCTTATTTTTGTCACCATACCTTGGACAAGTGTCCGATCCTTTGATAGTTGGTGGCATGACATGAGCATGTGGTTTAGCAAGGTGGTATGGCTTTGGACAAGTGGTGCCTTGGACGTGCATAGGGGGCGCCCCATAGACCCCCTTGTATATATACAACCCTCTCTTTAGTTGCTTAGCTCTTTAGTTCCTTAGTTGCTTCCCTTCTTCCTTGGTGGACGATACATCTCCTTGGTGGAGTCTTTCTTCTTCTTCCTCCTCTAGGTGGTGGCCGAACCCTAGAAGGATCTTGCTTCCTTGGTAAGCATCTCCTCTCTCTCCTTAGCACCTTCTTCTCCTTCTTTCTTGTTCTTCAGCCATGGTAGGTTTTGAGCTTTGCTTCTCTTCTTGTGGTGGCCGCAGGTGGGGTGCTTTGGAGCTAAGAGCTTAAAGTTTGGTGCTTGGAGCTTTGGAGCTTGAGGAGCTTTCTTGAGGATCTTTCTTGAGGTGGGTTACATAACTCTTAACCCTAGCTATACTACTTCCTTTTCTTGTTTCATGATTATGTTTCATCTTGATCGGCCATGCATCTTGTTAGATATGTTTCTTTCTCTAGTTTGTACCTTTAATCTTGTTGGACTTAGTGGTTATGATGTTGATAGTTGTATGACCTTGGACCTTGTTGGCCGAACCTATGAATTAGGTTTTCCTTGGGGAAATACCCCTTTCTCTCCTTGGTTTTGCGAAGTGAGCTTGAGCTCTAGTGGTGTAGGCAAAACCCCTCTCTTCCTTATTCATTGAGAGGTGAGTCTATATTCTAGTTGCTTGGGCAACACCCTACTCTCACCATGGATTTGAGAGGTGAGCCTTTCGTTGTTCATGACCTAGTTGAGGTTGAAGGGTTGACCAATATGGATGACCTACCTTGATGCCCGATATGTGTTGGAGGTTGTGAAAACCCCCTCTCTCTTGGTTGTTGAGAGGTGAGATGACTTTCTTGATCTATTAGGGTTTGATGTTGGTATTGAGGTTGATGATGACCAACCAATGTGGTTCTTGTGCCCTTGCACAATACCCTTTTTAGTGCTTTACATGATACCTCTCATCTAGGGATTGTCTTGGACGATATGATAAGTTGAGTTCTGTTGGCTTTGTTGCCTGATATGACCCCTTCACCATGTTAGTGTTGTTGGGCAATATGCCTTGACCGAGATGTACCTTTGCCTTAGTTGGTGTTGTGCCTTTGGTCGACATGGTGCCTAGTAGATACCTCTGTTTTGTACCTTGGGTGACTTAGGCTAGTTTTGTTGTTTCCCGATAAGATGCTTGGATAGTGAAACCCTAATAGGTGCCTTAGTGGTGATCGAGATGTAGTGCCTAACTTAGTTGGATGATAGGCTCTTGGGTGCTATGACCTTGGTCGATATGGCCTTGGGCGTCATGGTGATGATGGCTGCCCGATATGAAACCCTAACCCTAGTGGTGATAGGGTCTTGGACGATAAGAGGTGCCCATATGCTGCCCGACACACCTTTGCACTTGGTTGCCCGATACCACCTTGCACTTGCATGCACGATACCCTCTTGGATCAGGTTGCATGACACAACACTAGCCCTGGTTGCACGATACCCTTGGTGCAAGGGTGCACGACATTGATGGCTGATATGTGTGGCTAAGTGCCCTAGCCGTTAGAGTTTTAGTGAGGGATATGATCCTGCCCGCTACCCCTTTTGGGTGAGGGATGGTGTTGCCCACCACATCTCTAGTGAGGGAAGACAGTACCTTTGGTGAGGGTTGTACTTAACCTGGGAAACCCTAGTAGTTACTTTCTTGTACCTTGTGGATGATGGGTTCTGGATGAAAGGCTGGGACCAATGATGTATGACTAGGCTATGCTTGTGTAATACTTAGGGATGTATTCCTTGATAAAGATCGTGCTCTTGAGATATTAGGGCATAGTGGATGCTCATGGTTTGATAACAATAATGTAATTGGTTTACAATATACATCTATATGCTTCATGTAATTATAATCATGGATGGTTATCCAATCATGTACCTTAAACCCTAATAGCATGATAATCATAATATGTTTCCCTAAAGATATATATGATTGGTGATTTAAGTTATCTTTCTTGATATGCATACTAACCATGTAGGTGTATCAGATGGATTCATAGCCAGGTAAGAGCTATGAGGTTTATGTGTTTGAATAACACTGAATGATGATAATCCTTGTTGATGAGATAACAAGTATCACCAGTATGATGAGAAAGGTCTGTTGACCTGATAAAGGCTGAGTGCCTAGTTGATGTGTTATCCTCTGATTTTGAGATAAGGGATTGCTATCCCATAGTGATGATGATGCCTTGAGAGGCAGTGGCATTCTGTGGTGATGGATTGAGATCCCATGATATTGTGATAATGACAGTAATAATGTAACTCAATGTTGTTTATGTTTTACAACTTGGTTGCCTCAACAATCCACTTAAAATATACAAATTAATTACAGTGGAACATATCATGTAGTTTGTCCTGGCCATAGATCCATCATCGTCAGTAATTAGTGATCGTGATATAGGTTCATCCTGTGGGATTACCTGGAGCGCATATTGTTGAATATGTGGGGTTTCTCCTAGCCGAAAGTAGGAGGATTTGAGTATAACTGTGTTTGTGTATAGAGCATGGTGAACAGGCCCATGGCTTAGTGATTACAGAGCATGGTGAATAGGCCCATGGCTCAGTATTATAGAAGGGTAGCCTGCGGAGCTAGCCCTGTGGCTGAGGCCAATAAAGAAAGAGACTGTGATCCTGCTTTGGTTTTCTAGCACTAACCACGAAGAGTTTAGGTCATGGAGTCCGGCTCTCCCAAT
This sequence comes from Alisma plantago-aquatica, assembly GCA_963693085.1. Classification (NCBI taxonomy): domain Eukaryota; kingdom Viridiplantae; phylum Streptophyta; class Magnoliopsida; order Alismatales; family Alismataceae; genus Alisma; species Alisma plantago-aquatica. Next base: position 1,396,114,733 of record OY856409.1, read on the forward strand.
GATCTTGTATGGCACCGGTTTTTAGGCTTCACAACTAAAGGTTGGATTTGAGCGGGATGGCTCACTTCCTCATGGGATAATAAATCATAATCCAGCCATATAGAATATATTGCTTAAGGCAAAACATGGAACATTGATTGAGGCCTTGCTTGTATAGTTGATCTAGTTATACTTTGCAGCTATTTGTAAGATCCTTATATTTTGTGATAAGTTCTTATTAAGATTATCTTGTCAATCATGTTCCATAAAGAAATATCTGGTTATATGACTCCTGGATATCCGGTAAGATTGTTAATAAAATAAGTTCTGCTCAGGATGCTGCTCTTAAGATCTGCTGATATCAGTTATCTGCTTTACCTACCTTTTCAAAAGTTTTATAGTTTCGGCAGGGAGTTATGTTTCTCGTTTGGACTGTGTGTCTCACCCCCATTGGTTTATAACCTTTTTAGGTGATCATGCTAGACGTGGTAGTGGTTGTGAGGTTGCGGCTGAGCAGCAAGAAGAGCAGTATGAGGCAAGAGATGAATATGTTGCTCCTTTGGTTGTTTTGTAGTAGTTTCCTAGAGTCATCCCCATACTCTCAGGTCCTCAGAGGTGTTTTGATGATGTTTTGATGATGTTTATCTGATGTAGTTTTGTATATCCTGTTGTTGGCCTGATGTGGCCCGTTATGTATGTATAAACAGGTGATGAACTATGGTGCTGACAGGACAGCTGGTTCCTCTAAGATGTGGACATATATCAAGGTTATGTATATTTATATAATATGTTTCCTTGCAGGATGAGGATCTGGATGTAATAGTTTTCTTTTATCTACTTTTCACAATCATTTTTAATTAATATATGGTTCATGGTGTTTCTGCATGTTTTCACGTGGCATCTCGTTGTCTGTGTGATAGCGGGATGTGGCATTACAAGTTTGGTATCAGAGGTCTAGGTTCACTGAGTTTACAGGGATCTAGGACTAGGTTTGTGTCTGTTATTGTGAGTTTTCCAGATTTTCTTATAATAACCTTCTGCCCTTAGTGGAAGATAAATCTTAAAAATGTCTGGAAACTATGAAGAACATGCTGCCGAGAGCAGCAATGTTGCATCAGTTGATGGAGAAAGAGTGCAGGCACATGAAGATCGGGTTCCTGAGATCCCCCAACTTGACCCAACCATTCTTGAAAATCATGTCTATCAGCAACTTATGGGGCAATTGATGGCTACAATGGATCACATGGTGGATAGATTGTCAGTGCCTCCGCCAAGAGCATAGGCTCCCCATGGTGAATCTTTGGGTATTGGGAAGACCTTTGAGCGGCTTCACCGAGTCAGAGCTTCGGATTATGCTATAACGGCTGATCCAGCGGATGCAGATCTGTGGCTGAAAGGTCTCGAAAAGGCCTTCCGGATCCTCGACATCCCCAAAGTAGACAAAGTCAAGCATACTGCCTACCTTCTGAAGGGTAGTGCTGGCCACTGGTGGGCCATCGAGGAGGAGAAGCGACCTGATGAGGTGATGTGTTGGGAGGTTTTCTGCCGGGAGTTTGTCAGCCGATACTTCTCGAAGACATATTTGGACAAGAAGATCAACTAGTTTGAACGTATGCACCAAGGATCGATGATCATCACCGAGTATGAAGCCAAGTTCATGGACCTACTGAGGTTTTGTCCTCACATGGCGATGACGGATGATGAGAGAATCAGGAGGTTTGAGAAAGGTTTGAGTGCCGAGATGTCAACGCCTACTGCTACTCTGGAAAATCGAGAGCGGTTTTCCACATTTGTGGAGTCTGTCTGAAGGATTGAACGGTCAATCTAATAGAAGAGAGAGACTATGACCAAGAAAAGACCTTCTCAGTTTTAGAAATAGAGATTTGATAGCCACAAGAAGCCAAGTTTTTTTGCGCCTTTTATAAGGCAAGGTTCTAGTGCACCATCACAGTGGTCTCCGAGTAAGGGAAGAGGGTGTGGATTTTCGTCATCCAGAGCTTACAGCATAGCTTCAGTAGTAGTGACAGGGCCATCTAGGCCATAGTTAGAGGACATTTCATGCTATCTCTGTGGACAGACTGGGCATTTGAGGTCAAATTGCCCAAGGAAAGATGTTGAAGTGACACAGCAGCCGAGGCAGAATCAGTAAGGGTCAGATAGATAGCAGTCTAGTGGTAGCATAGGGTGAGGACACGATCAAGCTTCACAGGAAGGATCATTTTCTCAAGGAAGCAGAGGACATGGATGACAGTAAGCAACGGCTCGATTCTATGCTATGAGTCAGTCGGAGGCGATTGTCAACCCGTGAGTGGTGGCATGTCAAATGTGATTATTACATTCTGATTTGTCTTCTTCTTGCTCTGGTTGACCAGGGTGCTACACACTCTTTTATCACATGTAGAGCGCTTGATAACTGTCGTCTACCTGTTAGTTGTAAGAAAGATAGCTTGTTGTTAGAAACCCCTCTTGATGGTTCATCGATGCTTTGAGAAGTGTGTCCATCTTGTGTTCTATCTTTTTCAGGACACGAGATACAAGTGGATCTTATACCACTTGATATGTATGGATTTGATGTAATCCTTGGGATGGATACCCTAGAGAAGTATAAGGTAGTGTTGGACTGTGGTTCCAAGCAAGCAGTGTTTGTGGATGGTGGTGAGAAGTGGAACTTCTAAGGATATAGAAAGATCCTTCCGACATGTTTAGTGTTAGGTATGGTGGTAGAGAAGTTGTTGCGTAAAGGATGTAAGGCGTTCTTAGCTCATGTTGTAGATATCAAGGAAAAAGGTTCTATCCTTGAGAAGGTGTGTGTTGTCCGAGAGTTTGAGGATGTGTTTCCCGATGAGTTCCCCGGTGTTCCCCCACCTCGAGAGATTGACTTTGAGATCAATCTGGTGCCAGGAACACAACCAGTTGCTTAGATACCGTACAGGATGGCTCCAGCCGAGATGGAAGAGTTGAAGAAGTAGTTACAGGAGTTGCTGGATAAAGGTTTCATCAGACCGAGCACATCGTCGTGGGGTTCTCCGGTCCTATTCGTAAATAAGAAGGATGGGTCGATGCATTTGTGCATAGATTATTGGCAGTTAAACAAAGTTATGATCAAGAACAAGTAGCCATTCCTGAGGATAGACGATCTGTTCAATCAGTTGTGTGGTGCTACAGTGTTCTCAAAGATTGATCTATTGTCTGGATATCATCAGTTGAGGATTAAGGAGGAGGACATACCAAATTCAACTTTTAGGATGAGGTATGGTCACTTCGAGTTCGTGGTTATGCCGTTTGGGCTAACCAATGCGCCTACTGCCTTCATGGATCTGATGAACAAAGTGTTCTGTTTGTTTCTAGATTAGTTTGTTGTAGTTTTTATAGATGACATCTTGATCTATAGTCATGACATTCAAGAGCATGAACAACATCTTCAACAAGCATTGACTCTTCTACGCCAACATCAGTTGTATGCCAAGTTTAGTAAGTGTGAGTTCTGGTTGAAGGAAGTGACTTTCTTGGGTCATGTGATATCTGCAGAAGGAGTCAGAGTGAACCCTAAGAAGGTGGAGTCAGTTGCAGAATGGGAGCAGCCAAAGACACTGACCGAAGTTTGTAGTTTTCTGGGTTTAGAAGGATACTACCGGAGGTTTATAAGAAACTTCAGTGTTATCGTGTTACCATTGATAAAGTTGACCAGGAAGGATGTACCTTTTTTCTGGGATGATCGTTGTCAGCAAGCTTTCCAAAGTTTGAAGGAGTAGCTGACTGGTGTTCCAGTGTTGGTGCTGCCAGAGCCTGGGAAAGGCTATGTTGTTTTCTACGATGCTTCCAAGAAAGGCCTAGGTTGTGTGCTGATGCAGGAAGATCATGTGATTTCTTTTCCTTCATGACAGCTTAAGAAACATCAGAAGAATTATCCGACACATGATTTGGAGCTGGCAGCGGTAGTCCATGCGTTAAAGATTTGGAGACACTATGTTTATGGGGAAGTGTGTCAGATCTTTACATATTATAAGAACTTGAAGTACATCTTCTCACAGAGTGAGCTGAACATGCGACAGTGTTGCTGGATGGAGCTGATCAATGATTATGATTTCACCATTGAGTATCATCATGGTAAGGCAAACGTGGTAGCTGATGCGCTTAGCAGAAAGTCTTCTTCTCTTCCTATGAAGAAGGCACAATTGAGTTTCTTGGTATGCCATAGGTGGGGTATGTTTGTCTCTTTGCGACAGATGAATGTACGGTTGGAAGTCTCCTTGTTGGCAGAATTGTTGGCACAGATGCAAGTAAAGCCTATGTTGAGACAGCAGATCAAAGACGCACAGCAGGCAGATGCTTCAGTTCAGTTAATCCAATCAGAGTTTGGCAGCAAAAAGCGTGATGGGTTCCATGAGTCCAAGGATGGACTAGTTTGCTATCATGGTAGGATGGTGGTCCCCGATGTTGATGATTTGAGGAGGTTAGTGCTCGAGGAAGCACACACATTGACGTATTCTATGCATCCAGGCATCACCAAGATGTATCATAATCTGAAGGACTTGTGTTGGTGGCCTGGATTAAAGAAGGATGTAGCCAGGTTTGTGGTGAGGTGTGTGGTATGCCAGCAGGTTAAGGCTGAAGATCAGAAGCTGGCAGGTACGCTACAACCCCTGCTGATACCACAGTGGAAATGGGATCATATAACCATGGATTTCGTAGTTGGTCTGCCAAGGACAACTAAACATCATGATTCCATTTGGGTGATAGTGGACAGGTTGACAAAGTCTACTCATTTCATACCCGTGAAGACAACGTATACAGTAGAGAAGCTTGCTCAAGTGTATGTGGATGAGATAGTGCATTTGCACAGTGTACCCGCAATGACAGTTTCCGACAGATGTCCCCAGTTCATGAGTCATTTTTGGGAACAGTTGCACAAAGCATTAGGAACGCAGTTGAGGTTTAGTACTGCTTTCCACCCACAGACAGATGGACAGTCTGAAAGGACTATTCAGACTTTGGAGGATGCTCTCCGAGCGTGTGTTCTGTAGTTCCTAGGTAGTTGAAAGTGGCACAGGACAGACATAAGTCATATGCAGACAATCACCGACGACTTCTAGAGTTCCAGGTGGGAGACAAAGTGTATCTCAAGGTCTCACCATGGAAAGGCGTGCTGAGGTTTGGCCAGAAAGGCAAGCTGGAACCCAGGTATATGGGGACATAACCGGTAATATCATGTGTTGGCAAAGTATCTTACAAGTTAGAACTACCGCCAGAGTTGCATAGGTTACATCCTGTATTCCATGTCAGTATGCTGAAGAAAAGTCATCCAGATACAGGGACAGTGATACATCCAGTTGAGGTTGAGCTTGATAAAGACGTGACGTACGAGGAAGGTCCAGTGATGATTCTTGACAAATGTGTGAAGAAGTTGAAAAGGAAGGACCTGGTGCTTGTTAAAGTTCTTTGGCATCATCATGGCATTGAGGAAGCCACGTGGGAGCTCGAGGAAGAGATGAGGAGGAAGTATCCCTCGCTTTTCTCTTCGGATTTTGAGGGTGAAATCCCTTTGTAGAGGTTTATGGCTTGTAAGGATCCTGACCTTCATTTTGGGTTTACCCTATTTTCTTTGCCTAAACCTTGTGTTTAGAAGCTTTCTAATCACCTAAGGTTGTGATTAGGGTGTGTTGTGTTTTGTTGAGAGTTGGAGGTGCAACTTGCAAATAACCCAAGTTTTAGGGTTGATGTGTAAGTTTATCATCTTGAGAGATATTTTTCTCTCTCCTTGCATCCTCTAGGGTTAAGAGGATGGGTTGGGCTTGTTGCTTGAGTAGTTTTGGGCCTTGTTGAGCTTTTTTGGGCTTTGCTTTGCCTTGTTGAGGCCTTGTGTCGTGCAAAGAGCACCTTGGTGACCTGTTTCGCCCAGATGGGGTGTGTTTCTCAAGGTGACCACTTTGACTTGCCTTGTTTTTGTCACCATACCTTGGACAAGTGGTCGATCCTTTGATAGTTGGTGGCATGACATGAGCATGTGGTTTATCAAGGTGGCATGGCTTTGGACAAATGGTCCCTTGGACGTGCACATGTGGAGCAACACCAAGGTGGGCACCCCATAGACCCCCTTGTATATATACAACCCTCTCTTTAGTTTCTTAGTTCTTCAGTTCCTTAGTTGGTTCCCTTCTTCCTTGGTGGACGACACATCTCCTTGGTGGAGTCTTTCTTCTTCTTCCTCTAGGTGGTGGCCGAACCCTAGAAGGATCTTGCTTCCTTGGTAAGAATCTCCTCTCTCTCCTTAGCACCTTATTCTCCTTCTTGCTTGTTCTTTGGCCATGGTAGGTTTTGAGCTTTGCTTCTCTTCTTGTGGTGGCCGAAGGTGGGGTGCTTTGGAGATAAGATCTTAAAGCTTGGTGCTTGGAGCTTTGGAGCTTGCTTGAGGCAGGTTACATAATCCTAACCCTAGCTATACTACTTCCTTTTCTTGTTGCATGATTATGTTTCATCTTGATCGGTCATGCATCTTGTTAGATATGTTTCTTGCTCTAGTTTGTACCTTTAATCTTGTTGGACTTAGTGGCTTTGATGTTGATAGTTGTATGACCATGGACCTTGTTGGCCGAACCTATGGATTAGGTTTTCCTTGGGGAAATACCCATTTCTCTCCTTGGTTTTGAGAAGTGAGATTGATCTCTAGTGGTGTAGGCAAAACCCCTCTCTTCCTTATTCGTTGAGAGGTGAGTCTATATTCTAGTTGCTTGGGCAATACCCTACTCTCACCATGGATTTGAGAGGTGAGCCTTTGGTTGTTCATGACCTAGTTGAGGTTGAAGGGTTGACCAAAATGGATGACCTACCTTGATGCCCGATATGTGTTGGAGGTTGTGCAAAACCCCTCTCTCTTGGTTGTTGATAGGTGAGCCGACTTTCTTGATCTATTAGGGTTAGATGTTGGTCTTGAGGTTGATGATGACCAACCGATGTGGTTCTTGTGCCCTTACACGATACCCTTTTTGGTGCTTTGCACGATACCTCTCATCTAGGGTTTGTCTTGGATGATATGATAAGTTGAGTTATGTTGGCTTTGTTGCCCGATATGACTTCTTCACCATTTTAGTGTTGTTGGGCGATATGCCTTGACCGAGATGTACCTTTGCCTTAGTTGGTGTTGTACCTTTGTCCGACATGGTGCTTAGTAGATACCTCTATTTTGTACCTTGGGCGGCTTAGGCTAGTTTTGTTTTTGCCCGATAAGATGCTTGGGTAGTGAAACCCTAATAGGTGCCTTAGAGGTGACCGAGATGTAGTGCCTAACTTAGTTGGACGATAGGCTCCTTGGGCACCATGACCTTGGTCGATATAGCCTTGGGCATCATGGTGATGATGGCTGCCCGATGAAACCCTAACCCTAGTGGGTGATAGGGTCTTGGACAATAAGAGGTGCCCATATGCTGCCGGACACACCTTTTCACTTTGTTGCCCAATACCACCTTATACTTGCATGCAAGATACCCTCTTCGAGCAGGTTGCACGACATAGCACTAGCACTGGTTGCACGATACCCTTGGTGCAAGGGTGCATGACATGGATGGTCGATATGTGTGGCTAAGTGCCCTAGTCGTTAGAGTTTTAGTGAGGGATATGATCCTACCCGCTACCCCTTTTGGGTGAGGGATGGTGCTTCCCGCCACATCTCTAGTGAGGGAAGACAGTACCTTTGGTGAGGGTTGTACTTAACCTGGGAAAGCCTAGTAGTTACTTTCTTGTACCTTATGGATGATGGGTTATGGATGAAAGGTTATGACCAATGATGTATGACTAGGTTATGCTTGTGTAATCCTTAGGGATTTATTCCTTGATAATGATCATGCTCTTGAGATATTAGGGCATAGTGGATGCTCATGGTTTGATAACAATAATGTAATTGGTTTACAAGATACATCTGTGTGCTTCATGTAATTATAATCATGGATGTTGATCCAATCATGTACCTTAAACCCTAATAGCATGATAATCATAATATGTTTCCCTAAAGATCTATATGATTGGTGATTTAAGTTATCTCTCTTGATATGCATACTAACCATGCAGGTGTATCAGATGGATTCATAGCCAGGTAAGAGCTATGAGGTTTATGTGTTTGAATAACACTGAATGATGATGATCCTTGTTGATGAGATAACATGTATCACCAATATGATGAGAAAGGTATGTTGACCTGATAAAGGTTGAGTGCCTAGTTGAGGTGTTATCCTCTGATGTTGAGATAAGGGATTGCTATCCCATGGTGATGATGATGCCTTGAGAGGCAGTGACATTCTGTGGTTAGGTATTGAGATCCCATGATATTATGATAATGACAGTAATAATGTAACTCAATGTTGTTTATGTTTTACAACTTGGTTGCCTCAATAATCCACTTAAAATATACTAATTAACTATAGTGGAACATATCATGTAGTTTTCCCTGGCCATAGATCCATCATCATCAGTAATTGGTGATGGTGAAATAGGTTCATCCTACAGGATTACCTGGAGTGCATATTGTTGAATATGTGGGGTTTATCCTAGTCGAAAGTAGGAGGATTTGAGTACAACTGTGGTTGTGTATAGAACATGCTGAACAGGCCCATGGCTCAGTGATTATAGAGCATGGTGAATAGGCCCATGGCTCAGTATTATAGAAGGGTAGCTTGCAGAGCTGACCCTATGGAAGAGGTCACTCAAGCAAGAGACTGCAGTCCTGCTTTGGTTTTCGGGAACTAACCATGAAGAGGTGAGGTAATGGAGTCCGGCTCTCCCAATGACCTTGTATGGCACCGGTTTTTGGGCTTCGCAGCCAAATGTTGGATTTTAGCGAGACGGCTCACTTCCTCAGGGCATAATAAATTGTAATCCAGCCGTATAGAATATATTTCTTAAGGCAAAACACAGAACATTGATTGAGGCCTTGCTTGTATAGTTGATCTAGTTATACTTTGTAGCTATTTGTACGATTCTTATATTTTGTGATAAGTTCTTATAAAGCTTATCTTGTCAATCATGTTCCATAAAGAAATATCTGGTTATATGCCTCCTGGATATCCAGTAAGATTGTTAATAAAATAAATTCTTCTCAGGATGTTGCTCTTAAGATCTACTGATATCAGTTATATGCTTTACTTGCTTTTTCTGAAGTTTTATAGTTTCGGCAGGGAGTTATGTTTCTCGCTGGGACTGTGTTTCTCATCTTGTTGGTTTACAACCTTTTTAGGTGATTGTGCTAGATGTGGTGGTGGTCATGAGGTTGCGTCCGAGTAGTAAAAAGAGCAGTAGGAGGCAAGAGATGGATATGTTGCTCCTTTGGTTGTTTTGTAGTAGAGTCCTAGAGTCATCCCTGTACTCTCAGGTCCTCGGAGGTGTTTTGATGATGTTTTGACGATGTTTAGCTGATGTAGTTTTGTATATCTTGTTGTTGGCTTGATGTGGCCCGTTATGTATGTATAAACAGGTGATGAACTATGGTGCTGACAGGACAGCTGGTTCCTCTAAGCTATGGACATATATCAAGGTTATGTATATTTATATAACATGTTTCCTTGCAGGATGAGGATCTGAATGTAATAGTTCTCTTTTATCTTCTTTCCGCAATCGGTTTTAATTAACATGTATTTTTGGTAATATGTGGTTCATGGTGTTTTCGCACATTTTTGCATGGCATCTCATTGTCTTTGTGATAGCGGGATGTGGCGTTACACCTATCACCCCCTATCCAACCTTGCAAAACTCATTTGACTAGGGTTTTAGGTGGAATTCAACTAAGACCTAACAAATCTAGGTTTATAGGATTGAAGTTCTTAGGTAAAATTGAAGTATAATACAAACATTATCAAACAAAATGGTAGAGTTTACAAATTGTTTTTCCCCAACATGGTATCAAAGTCACATTTTACACCCCAAATAGCCCACCTAAGGGCTTGGCTACTCATAGCACAAAAAATAGAGAAATATTAAGGAATAAAAGAGTAAAACTCCATGGATGGTTGTTAAATACTCTTCCTTTTTCACCACAAACTATAGATGGTTGAGCTCCTCCCTCCTTGGTGGATGAAAACATGGAAATGTTGATACCAATGGTCAAAACCCTAGAAAACTAGATTTTTGAGGTGTAAGAAGGTGGAAATGAAGTGGAGGTAGGTGGAAGATACAATGAAATCTATAAAGAGTCCTATGTATGGTCAAGGATGCTAATCTCCTACTCAAAACTGCCATCAACATTTATATAGTGGCTTAGGATGAAAAGGGTTAAGTGGAGGCATCTAGGTAAAAAGACAACATGGACGTATTATGATATGGGTGGAAACATGTTGTTCTATGTAGAATGGTTGTGGTGGGTAGAGGGTGGAATGGTCATGCTAAGGAGGAATGACCATGGTGGAAGTGAAAGAATGGCATGAGAAAATTGGGTTTTTGTAGGTCGGTAGTATGGTCATGCTGGTAATTCTTGGTACTATGGTAATGCCTCCCATCACGACCGTGGTGGAGAGGGTTAACTTGGATCATTCTCATTGGAACATGCCGTGTGGATGATTGGTATCACAGCTTCGATGGTCAGGTCTTCTTGGCATTGTCGTTCAGGACAGAAAGGTCATGCTACTGGGCTTCATTAGATCTACTTACACATTGATCTTCACTATCATTTTACACTTGGTGGCATGACCAATCTATGGTATCATGGTTGTGTTGAGGGTCTTTTTGTGCACTTTGATCTTGCATTTGGTTTTCATTGATGATCTTTTCCCTAGCTTGATGCTTGACCACTAGGAGTAGGTTGGTGTAGTTCTTGGACTCCTTTAGGCTCCTCCAAGAGTGAATAAACCCTAGGATCATCCTCCTTCTATCCTTTTTATCCAAAACATGGTCAAAGCATTTGAAAACATGCAAAGAACATCCTAGGGTTTTAAAGTCAATTGCACTTTGAGAAAAATTTCCCAAGAGGAAACCTTAGATTAGGAATGCATCAGCCATACCTAGACATCCATCAACATTAATTTGTCATAACCCAACAATCTCACATTATGGTGTTGTGTTGTGTATTATACAACTTTTTAAAGATACATTAACAACCAAATAAATTTGTGTATGATGAATATGTAATGGAAAAAGTTGGTAAACATGGAGATGGGGGACTACCTGACGTCCTCACAACTCAAGGAGGTTTTGGATATGGGGACATGCTATGAGAATACATATCCACCTACTAATGTGATAATTGATAGGATGGTTCAATTTGTGTGTGATGCATATATGACTAATCTATTCATTTTTTTATGACACATTTTGTTGTGTGTTCGTAGGCACAATCTTAATTTTATATGCTTGAGTTTGTGTGTCATGAACTTTATAACTATTGTAGTACTTTACATTATCATCACATGAATAATCTCAGGAGATGACTATTAGAATGTCAACATGTCTGTGCGGACTACCATGTAATATTCAAGTGTAAATGGATGAAGCAAATGCAAGTAATGGTAGGTTTGAAGACTGCAATCCTCATCTACCATTTTATACTTGTGATAAGGGACTAGTTCTAAATAATTGCACAATGAGTCTAAGTATGCATCTCTATCAACACAACATTCAAACATTGAATTTCTTGAGGGAGGTGATGATGAACAAGCTATTGTTCACATTAAATTCTATGTTGAACTGGTCAACATGTGTGGATCACCTTAAATCTATAAGGGCAGACACCACAAGGTTGCTAGTTGATATAAGTGAGTTGCATAGCATGTGTGACTTCCTTCATAATAAACTAAACTTCATGAGTGATAGTGTAAACTCTAGTTAGAAGGACCTATGGAATAATGCCTACAACAATATTCTATTTTTTAAATTTATTAGTGAATTTATTTACAATGTTGTATGGAAAAAGTATGTGTCTTTTTTGTCAGTGAAATACAATTTCAACCATGTGTCCTTATATGTTGTTTATAAGTTTGGGGTGCCAAGTCTTTTATAGAATGTATCAATCCCATGACATTAATTATAGTTTGATATGACCTCACTCGATTGACGATGCAACTGTGGAAGACACTCTGTACTCAGGATTAACATCGGATATGAAACCAATTTGCAATTCAATGTGTAAAGTGAGAGGCCCAATGAACTATGCTATATTTATTTTGTAAGACATGACTTACTAATAAGTTAATGTAATACTAAAAATATCACTCATTCCAAAAAAATATAAAAATATACCTACATAGGGAACCAAGACATGTTCTTATTTCCAACAAGAAATTGACATTTTGCCTACTACATAATCATTAAAGACAGAGATTAAGTTGATTTATGAATATTGCAATGTTTTATGGCAATAAGCAATGAACTTATACAATGTTGTTGACATGAACATCGATGTCAAAATGGATTACATAGCATATATGGATATGTACTCCATCCTATTACCATCATATAATATCCCAATCTCTATAATATTCCACCTATTCCATTTTCAAGTCCATGATATCCATTATGATGTTACTCAATGTATGGATGAACTCTAGGGATCCATGTACCCCATATGTTAATGTATTAAGTCCACATGAATAATTTCACATTTTGTATTAGGGATGCTGAAGTCAAATTGTGTTATGTTTAAATTATAAGTATATCATTATATCTTTGTTGGAATGTATAATACATAAACATTATGATACTTTTTTATCATAATACAATGCATTACTCGTATGTAGATGTCAAGTACCGCATGGACATATAGAATGACAAGAGAGATCATTCAACATGATATAAGAAAAAGAAGTTACAAGGATGTATGGTATGAAATGACTTTTATAAGACGACATGGTAGAGATTGAGTAGCATCTTATAACATCAAATGTACAATAGAAGCCATTCATCATGCAAAGTTTCATTAGGCCCACATAAAACTCAAGTTCTACCAGTACAAAGAACTTTTAGAGGTTGACAACTGGACTTGGTGCAATTGGTGTAGGCCAGTACTAGATTTTGTCCATATGACACAAGATTTGGTTGAAATTGTCCCTGCGCTAGAGTTCATGACAAATATTAGGTGTCCATATTTTATAGCATTGCAGCCTATCACGTATGATGTTTGATATGTTATCATGAAGGCACCTAATAGTAAGACGATCAAGGTAATTTTTTTTGTATTTGTTAGGTTAGTTAGTTCATTATTAACATGGGCCTAATTGACTTAGTCCATTAGGGTTAAGTTATGCTTCATTGTACTTGCCTCCTCTCCTATATAGAGGAGGGGAGTTTACCTTGTATCTAATAACTAATATCCTTCTAGCCTCCATCTTATCTTCTACATGGTACCAAAGAAATGATCATAATCTAAAAAGAAAAAGAGATTTCCTCCACCTAGGGATGATCGTCGTCTATTTTTTATTTGGCCGTCCACCATGCATTATTATTGTGGCATCCAACTTATAAAACACGAGATTAACTAAGCGGAAGTGAATCATTTGCAGCAGATTGCTAAAAATCACTAAAAATTAAAACTTTTTGCAAAGAGATCCACACATAGAAAATCTTTTTCATCAAGATCCAGAGTATAATATTTACATTCTGTTCCATAAGTACACAACATGTACTATCTCTTCTTGAGGATTACAACATCAGTTGTCTTATTCAACATTATATACAAAATGCATAAAAACCTCGAGGCATCAAGCCAAAATCTCAGATCGATTAAATAAAAACACTGACTACTGACTCCGAGGTCCTGAGAGTACAGAGACGACACATAGGACTTTCTAACTATAAGACTAGACAGGCAATATCTCCACCTAAGATATTACTGCTGTCCTCGATGCTGCTGTTGTTCTTTCTCTGCTAAAGTTTTCCTACCTCCTTGTCCACGTCCACCTAAAAACATTGGATCCCACAGGGGTGAGACAATTGTAAATTGTCCCAGTGGGAGATATAACTCTCCGCCAAAACATTATTACTACAGTTAAATGTATAAAACTGGACAGAGGATATGCAGTTTAAAGCATTCATATCTTAAAGCATTGTAACTATTTATGATGGAAATAATAGATCAACTATTCTCTTAATAAGGAATAGGAAGAACATGTATATCATTTATCCTTCATATTATACCATCATGTCAAACTTCTCTTGTGACACTCATTATTTTGATATGTCACCCATGAGACATTCTTGTTTCAACTTATTGGCCTTAGCCAATCTGCTAAATAGATTTTGGTTATATTGAACATGTGAGTGTACTTCATCATGTCTTATTAAGGCATTGGTCTATACCAATCCTATATAAGTATTACAGGCATTGGGTTACACCAATCCTGTGCAACTAGTACAAGCATTAGACTTATATTATTCATGTGTATCCATTCCAAGTATTGAACTATGTCAATCTTATGCAACCATTCCAGGTATTGATCTATGTCAATCCTGTGTAACTATTCCAGGTATCGATCTATGTCAATCATGTGTAACTATTCCATGTATTGAACTATGTCAATCCTGTGTAACTATTCCAGGTATTGATCTATGTCAATCCTGTGTAACTATTCCAGGTATTGATCTATGTCAATCCTATGTAACTACTCCATGTATTGATCTATGTCAATCCTGTGTAACTATTCCAGGTATTGGGTTATTACCAATCCTATGATATTATTCCAGGTATTGGGATTTAACCAATCCTGTGTTATCATTCCAGGTATTGAACAATGTCAATCCTGTGCAACCATTCCAGGTATTGATTTATGTCAATCCTGTGACATTATTCCAGGTATTGGAATTTAGCCAATCATGTACAATTGTTATTCCAAGTATTAGACTATGCTAATCCTGTGCATCTATTCCAGGTATTGAACTATATCAATCTTGTGATATTATTCCAGGTATTGAACTATATCAATCCTGTGTAACCTTTAAAACATTTTGTTACCTCTCACTAGGCAACAACCATCCTCATAACTTATAAGGCCCATAAAACACCTTGTCACCTCTCACTAGGAAACATTTAACCATATGGCTCATAAGGCCATTACACATCTTTATAATTTAGTCATGTTCATTACTCTTAACATTATCATTAAATGATTCTCAGTACCAGGTATGAGTTCATTCCTCATACTAATCATGGTATGATTACATCATACTCATTAGTTTGGCTTACCCTTATTCTCAAGGTATATTAGCCTATGCTTGTCAAGGTATATCAAACTCATTACATTTTATTGTAACAATTACATAACACACTTCATATGTTTCTTACCCAAATAGATTGGATTTGAAATGCATCATGGTATAACACTTTCCTCATCACCTTTAACTTCCTTGAGTTATCAGCTTATCTTGTATTAAGGTACTTTCCATCCTAATACTTTCATCCATTAACCTATCACTCTCATCATGAAGTGCATGGGTCACACACAAGAATGGTCCAACTACCTTTAATGGTATGGACTCATTTCAGGTTAAGGCATTGCCTACACTCAATCATTTAAGGTATTTCACCTTTATAAGGTTTCACCCACTACTTTATTATCAGGGTTCTGGTTCGTCATCATATTGCACAAGGTTAGGGATTAAATATTATAACTCTATTCAGAATTTCACCTACCTTTACCCTTTATTAGGGCTTTGGGGTTTTCACTTACTATTCATCCCAACTAGGGTTTCTCATGGCATCACCCTCAATTAGGGTTTCTCATGGCATCACCCTCAATTAGGGTTTCTCATGGCATCACCCTCAATTTGGGTTTCTCCTTTCATATCGATTGGAGGTACTCATCCCAATTAGGGTTTCACTCTTTATTCCCATAATTGGGGTTTTACATTATGTTACCCTAAACTAGGGTTAGGGTTCATTAACCTTCTGGATTAGGGTTTCATGATCTCTTTATTTAGGATCATAACCTAATCATCACATGATCAATACTCATATATGAATTCCTCTCTATCTTCCTCCCAACTTGATTATGTCAAATCAACCCTTCAATCAAGTACATACAACTATGGTTAACATAGTGTACTAAGAGATTACTCTCATAACCTTTTAGGGTTAATTAATCTAAATGTATTGATCATATAGGTATTTTAGGGTTTCAACCTTTGTACCTAGCCTTAATAATCATCATTGGATCAATGGATCATTCATCATCTTAATTCTCAAGAGATTCAATCACATTGGACTTCCATTACATAAGGTATCCAAATGAATTGACCAATTGGATCTTCTATTACAATAGGTATCCAAGTGGATTAACCAATTGAGTCCTCAATTACATTAGGTATCCAAAAGGATTAACCATATTGATTCTCAAACAATTTTGATTACTTGGGCCCCAAACGGTCTTGGTCTTTCAAAGTTCAAACGGTTTGAAACCGTTTGGTAAAGGTGACCTTCAAGATCGTTTGCTAAAGTAACTTTTTGAAACCGCATGAACTCAAACGGTTTGGGATCATTTGGTCCCAAACGGTCTTGAGACCGTTTGGTCCAAACCTCCTCAAAACCGAATGGACCAAAGATGGCCTCAACTACTCCAATTGGTTTAGGGTTCTCAATGTTGATTCAATCAACCATTGTATTCATGTAACTAATCATCATTTGGACCTATCACCATACCTTGATTGAGTTAAGTAGGTCATCCTTCAACTGATTTGACTCTCAATTGACCCTCAATTGGTCATCAATTAGGGTTTGAATCAATTGGATTAGGGTTTGGAATCGATGATCCTTCAACATTAATCAATGTGTAACTAGTTACTTTAAAACTATTGGACCATCATCCAAATTGAACATGACCTGACCCCAAACGGTCTTGAGGTCATATGGATGACCTCCAAATGGTCTTGAGACCGTTTTCCCATCTCATCACTCAAAACCATGTCATTCAATTAAGGTTTGGATCCTAGGATTGGTCACCAAATCAGCAATTGATTGTACATCAACTTAATATCTTTGGACCTTCAATTGCTCAACCATACTTAACCCTAGACCTCTAAACGGTCTTGGGTGATCACCAAACGGTCTTGAGACCGTTTGGGTGATCCCCAAATGGTTTTGAAACCGTTTGGGTCAATCAACCCAAAACATCATCTCAATCACTTGCAAAATCAGCACTTAACCCGATTAGGGTTTTGGTGATTGATGGACCTTCAACTCATGAACTAATTGGAACTAATCAATCATAATTGATGGGTCATTAACCTATATCATTTTCAACAGATATCCAAACGGTCAACCCTGGTCAACACCACCAAACGGTCTGAAACCGTTTGGTCTCATGCATTTTGGTGAAACTGTTTTCTTCTAAACGGTTTGAAAACATTTGCTCCCAAACAGTTTGGGAAACTGTTTGAGCAACAAAAGTAAACCGTTTGCCTTGGATATTTCGGAGAGGTGTGTTCTTATCATCTTCAAGCTCTGAACTCACGAAACCTACTGTGGTTTCCATGGTGATTGCATCAATCAACCAAAACAAATTTTGGGAATGTAAAAAGGATCACCAAGTGATAAGGAATTGATTGAAATAACAATATTAAGGGTTCAAGTTATAAAACCTGACTCCAATTCAGCTCCAAAGCTCCAATCTCATGGAAAAAATGGTGGATGAAGCTTTTGCAATTCCCCCTAGGCTCGTCCTCAAGCTTTTGGTTGAAAAGATTAGCTAGGGTTGAAGAGGAGATCGAAATAAGAAAAAATCAATGGTTTATTCTTAATTTCCACCATGGAACCAAGGTAAAAAGGGTCAAGAACCTTACCAACAGGTTGTAGGTCGTCCTCCTAGTCCTCCCTAGCTCCCTTGGTCAGTTTCCAAGCAAGGAGAAGAAGTGCGGTTGAAAAAGCCTTTGTTTGGGCTTGGAAAGGGTACTTTTATAAGAAAATTGATGAGAGATAAAATACTTTATAAAAGTCTTTTAATTCCAAAATTGTTGCCACCCTCTCCCCCTTGGTTTCTTGTATGCAAAGTCATATCTATCCCCACCGATATCCCTTCCATTATCCAAGAATAAAGGGAAAGGAAGTTAACCACCTTAACCCTTATAATAAGAATATCCATTTTTGAGTGGAAATTCTTTTTCTTATAATAATAGTGAGTGGAATTTCACCTCCTTAGGATATGCTCGTGCCTTTACAAGGCTTAAGGATGTCCACACACATCTTAATCCAACCATATTAATTTTGGTTGAATCCCCTTTAATTAATACATTTATTTTTGCCCTAAATTGAATTAGGGTTTCAATTAGGATTAAATCTTGATTATTTTAATATCAAGATTCTCTCTCCTCCAACTTAGTTCAAATGAGGCGCCCCTCTCATTTTATTTGCTATACATGATGACAAGAAACATTAGGGACCTTATTGAAGTGGTAATTTGCATATTGAACCCTAGGTTTTGGGTAAATTGCACTTCACACCAAAACTAGGTTTTAATGCACAAACATTGCTTTATCAGCTCTTCCTTGGTACTCAAGCTACCACAAGCCATACATCTGCATCATCTTCATTCTAATGATTCTTCAACACATGAGGAACATATTATCATGCAACATTTGCAATTTAACCCCTCAACTTGGGTAATTTGCACTTTAGTCCAAAATAAGCAAACATTGCTTCAACATTGTTCAAACATGACCAAAATTGAAACATAAGTTTCTCATGAGCCCTAATTACTTTTCACAAGATAAGATTAAGCATATAATCATTTTTATTAATCAAAACACCTAGGGTTAAAACATAACCCAGGTCAGGGATGTTACAAATTATAAACCCCTAACAAGGATTTCGTCCCCGAAATCCCAGATAAAGGGAAACAAATATTATCCATGCATCATATCATCATGTCCTCACATAACTCCTCATTATTATGGAGACACCATAGAGTTTTGATCAATACAAAGTTATTCCATACAAGTTTATCATGGAATGATTCACATGGGACATATACTCCCACGTTCCTTAGTTAATTCAACATTTTTTTTCAAGATCACAATTATATTCTGACATTCATTTGAACTATAAGTCTTTTCATACTCTGATTGTGTCATCTTACCTGATGACACAACACAAGCTTTCCTTATTACTTGCACTAATTATCTCATTATTTATACATTCTCTTACCATAAAGAAGGGTTACTTATCAACCAAGAACTTATCTCAAGGATATCTTCAATTGTTATGTTTATGCAAAGCATAAACTCCTAACATGTGATGTTCATACTACATTAGGTAACTGGACTGATTTCACAGTTAACCCTTTCAGGCAACCATCATAAAATAGCTTGATATTTCTCAGATACCAGAATTTCGTCCCTTGGTATTTACATATGTGTTGGTAACACATTACATCTTCATTTTCCTTTATAAGTTGATTTATGAGTAAATCAAATTCCTTCATATATCAATTAGAATGTGGTAGTAATATCCATGCCACATCTCCTTCTTCTTTAAACTCTGGAGATTGTTTCAGAATGACTACTTGATCAGGGTAGTCAAAAAGATAACAATCTAGATATGTCATACTTACCTTGCCTTCAATAAATGAATACCTTGCCAGGGTATTCAAGAACTGAAATTAGGTAGTATGTATTTGTTTTATATTATGTTTCATATTCTTAACATCTCTTTAATTTTCATTACTAGGTATCTCAGTTTATTACATCTTTTCCCTTTCTGCATGTAAAGAGAAATTTTCAAACATATAAGAGAATATTAAACTGAGCATAAGTTTTCATCCTTCTTATCTCTTCCGCATATCCTTAAAGGATTATATAGATGATATAAACAACAACTACTTTTCTTATAGTAGGAAACAAAAGGTAGCTCAATATAGAAAGTTCTATCTTGACAAGTCTACCTTTAACAAGATAACTAGCATCTTATCTGACCCAAAACATGAACTTAGTTGTTATTTATTATTGCCTTTGTCCTCTACTACCATAAGTAGATGGACCAAACTGTGACACTTGTCTTCGTCCCCCACCATCTGCTCCACTGGACTAAGGTCCTTGTGGGTTTTGCAAATTATGCCTTGACTGTTGGGTCATCTCACTGTTTCTCCTTGGATATTGTTGTCTAAAATGTCCTAGCTGTCCACATTTATGACAAGCTCGACCCCAACTTGATGACCCCTGCATAGGTGCACTATATTGTGGTTGGACTGGTGAAGATTTTGGTTGTCTGCTGTCACTACTCATTAGTCCATGTGAGTGTGTAGACTTTGTTTTGAGGTTTGTCTCATGTTTCTTTATTGTAGATCTTTCTATCCTCCGTATAGACTCCACAAATGTGGCAAACCTCTCCCTACTTTCTAGGGCAGATGCCGGAATGGACATCTCAGCATTCAATCCTTTCTCAAAACGTCGAATATTTTCCTCCTCAGTAGCAGCCATCTGGGGGCAAAATCGTAAAAGTTCCATGAACTTAACCTCATATTCACTTATTGACATGGCTCCCTGTCGTATTTTCTTAAACTGTGAGATCTTTTCATCTAAATAAGTCTTTGGAAAATACTTATTGATGAATTCTCGACGGAATTCCTTCCATCCAACCTCTTCATCGTTCCTCTTTATTTCTTCTATAGCCCACTAATGTCCAACACTACCTTTCAAAAGGTACACCACATGTTTAACTTTGTCAGCCTCTGGGATACTAAGGATCTTAAAGGCTTTTTCTAACTCAGTGAGCCAGAGATCAGCATCTGCTGGGTCAGATGTTCCAGCATATTCTATGGCTCCTACACGACGTAGTCGTTCAAAGGTCTTACCAGACCCATATCCCTCATTGGGAACTGGTGCCCTAGGTGCCGGTGCTGACATACGGTCTTCTATATACCTCATCGTAGTCATGAGTTGCCCAAAAAGATTATGAACATCTGGGTTTCCTCTCATGATTTCATCAACATGAGGATTTTCAGGCACTGGTTCCTCCCTTGCCTGATCCATTGCACCCCCCACTGGTGCAACAACATTGCTCTCAACAACATATTCTTCATGTCCTTCAGACATCTTTAAGTTATATATCTTCTTCTACATAAGCAGAAGACACTATAAGATACACTAAAGTACACTTAGAACAGACTTGATACCTTAGTCCTATGTCTCTGTAGACTCAGCGAACCTAGAGCTCGGATACCACTAAATTGTGGCATCCAACTTATAAAACACGAGATTAACTAAGTGGAAGTGAATCATTTGCAGTGGATTGCTAAAAATCACTAAAAATAAAACTTTTTGCAAAGAGATCCACACATAGGAAATCTTTTTCATCAAGATCTAGAGTATAATATTTACATTCTGTTCCATAAGTACACAACCTATACTATCTCTTCTCGAGGATTACAACATTAGCTGTCCTATTCAACATTATATACATACATAATAAAAACCTCGAGGCATCAAGCCAAAATCCCAGATCGATTAAATAAAAACACTGACTACTGACTCCGAGGACCTGAGAGTACAAAGACGACACATAGGACTTTCTAACTATAAGACTAGACAGGCAATATCTCCACCTGAGATATTACTACTGTCCTCGATGATGTTGTTGTTCTTTCTCTGCTAAAGTTTTCTTGCCTCCTTGTCCACGTCCACCTAAAAACATTGGATCCTACGGGGGTGAGACAATTGTAAATTATCCCAGCGGGAGATATAACTCTCCGCCAAAACATTATTACTGCAGTTAAATGTATAAAACTGGACAAAGGATATGTAGTTTAAAGCATTCTTATCTTAAAGCATTGTAACTATTTATGATGGAAATAATAGATCAACTATTCTCTTAATAAGGAATAGGAAGAACATGTATATCATTTATCCTTCATATTATACCATCATGTCAAACTTCTCTTGTGACACTCATTATTTTGATATGTCACCCATGAGACATTCTTGTTTCAACTTATTGGCCTTAGCCAATCTGCTAAACAGATTTTGGTTATATTGAATCTTATTCAGGCATTGGTCTGTACCAATCCTATATAAGTATTACAGGCATTGGGTTACACCAATCCTGTGCAACTAGGACAAGCAATTAGACTTATATTATTCCTGTGTATCCATTCCAAGTATTGAACTATGTCAATCCTATGCAACCATTCTAGGTATTGATCTATGTCATTCCTGTGTAACTATTCCAGGTATTGATCTATGTCAACCATGTGTAACTATTCCAAGTATTGAAGTATGTCAATCCTGTGTAACTATTCCAGGTATTGATCTATGTCAATCCTGTGTAACTATTCTAGGTATTGATCTATGTCAATCCTGTGTAACTATTCCAGGTATTGATCTATGTCAATCCTGTGTAACTATTCCAGGTATTGGGTTATTACAAATCTTGTGTTATTATTCTAGGTATTGGGATTTAACCAATCCTGTGTTATCATTCCAGGTATTGAACTATGTCAATCCTGTGCAACCATTCCAAGTATTGATCTATGTCAATCCTGTGACATTATTCTAGGTATTGGAATTTAGCCAATCATGTACAATTGTTATTCCAGGTATTAGACTATGCTAATCCTGTGCATCTATTCTAGGTATTAAACTATATCAATCCTATGATATTATTCCAGGTATTGAACTATATCAATCTTGTGTAACCTTTAAAACATTTTGTTACCTCTCACTAGGCAACAACCATCCTCATAACTTATAAGGCCCATAAAACACCTTGTCACCTCTCACTAGGCAACATTTAACCATATGGCTCATAAGGCCATTACACATCTTTAGAATTCAGTCATGTTCATTACTCTTAACATTATCATTAAATGATTCTCAGTACCAAGTATGAGTTCATTCCTCATACTTATCATGGTATGATTACATCATACTCATTAGTTTGGCTTACCCTTATTCTCAAGGTATATTAGCCTATGCTTGTCAAGGTATATCAAACTCATTACATTTTATTATAACAATTACATAACACACTTCATATGTTTCTTACCCAAATAGATTGGATTTGAAATGCATCATGGTATAACACTTTCCTAATCACCTTTAACTTCCATGAGTTATCATCTTATCTTGTATTAAGGTACTTTCCAACCTAATACTTGCATCCATTAACCTATCACTC
Source organism: Alisma plantago-aquatica (assembly GCA_963693085.1). Lineage (NCBI taxonomy): Eukaryota > Viridiplantae > Streptophyta > Magnoliopsida > Alismatales > Alismataceae > Alisma > Alisma plantago-aquatica. Next base: position 1,396,137,780 of record OY856409.1, read on the forward strand.
TCATCATGAAGTGCATAGGTCGCACACAATAATGGTCCAACTACCTTTAATGGTATGGACTCATTTTAGGTTAAGGCATTGCCGACACTCAATCATTTAAGGTATTTCACCTTTATAAGGTTTCACCCACTACTTTATTATCAGGGTTCTGGTTTGTCATCATATTTCACAAGGTTAGGGCTTAAATATTATAACTCTATTCAGAATTTCACCTACCTTTACCCTTTATTAGGGCTTTGGGGTTTTCACTTACTATTCATCGCAACTAGGGTTTCTCATGGCATCACCCTCAATTAGGGTTTCTCATGGCATCACCCTCAATTAGGGTTTCTCATGGCATCACCCTCAATTAGGGTTTCTCCTTTCATATCAATTGGAGGTACTCATCCCAATTAGGGTTTCACTCTTTATTCCCGTAATTGGGGTTTTACATTATGTTACCCTAAACTAGGGTTAGGGTTCATTAACCTTCTGGATTAAGGTTTCATGGTCTCTTTATTAAGGATCATAACCTAATCATCGCATGATCAATACTCATATATTAATTCCTCTCTATCTTCCTCCCAACTTGATTAGGTCACATCAACCCTGCAATCAAGTACATACAACTATGGTTAACATAGTGTACTAAGACATTACTCTCATAACCTTTTAGGGTTAATTAATCTAAAGGTATTGATCATCTAGGTACTTTAGGGTTTCAACCTTTGTACCTAGCCTTAATAATCATCATTGGATCAATGGATCATTCATCATCTTAATTCTCAAGAGATTCAATCACATTGGACTTCCATTACATAAGGTATCCAAATGAATTGACCATTTGGATCTTCTATTACAATAGGTATCCAAGTGGATTAACCAATTGAGTCCTCAATTAAATTAGGTATCCAAAAAGAATAACCATATTGATTCTCAAACAATTTTGATTACTTGGGCCCCAAACGGTCTTGGTCTTTCAAAGTTCAAACGGTTTGAAACCGTTTGGTAAAGGTGACCTTCAAGATCGTTTGCTAAAGTACCTTTTTGAAACCGCATGAACTCAACTGGTTTGGGGTCGTTTGGTATACCGTTTGGTCCCAAACAGTCTTGAGACCGTTTGGTCCAAACATCCTCAAAACTGCATGGACCAAAGATGGTCTCAACTACTCCAATCGGTTTAGGGTTCTCAATGTTGATTCCATCAACCATTGTATTCATGTAACTAATCATCAATTACACCTATCACCATACTTTGATTGAGTTAAGTAGGTCATCCTTCAACTGGTTTGACTCTCAATTGACCCTCAATTGGTCATCAATTAGGGTTTGAATCAATTGTATTAGGGTTTGGAATCGATGATCCTTCAACATTAATCAATGTGTAACTAGTTACTTTAAAACTATTGGACCATCATCCAAATTGAACATGACCTGACCCCAAACGGTCTTGATGTTGTTTGGATGACCTCAAAACGGTCTTGAGACCATTTTCCCATCTCATCACTCAAAACCATGTCATTCAATTAAGGTTTGGATCCTAGGATTGGTCACCAAATCAACAATTGATTGTACATCAACTTAATATCTTTGGACCTTCAATTGCTCAACCATACTTAACCATAGACCTCCAAACGGTCTTGGTTGATCACCAAATGGTCTTGAGACCGTTTGGGTGATCCCCAAATGGTTTTGAAACTATTTGGGTCAATCAACCCAAAACATCATCTCAATCACTTGCAAAATCAACACTTAATGCGATTAGGGTTTTGGTGATTGATGGACCTTCAACTCATGAACCAATTGGAACTAATCAATCATAATTGATTGGTCATTAACCTAGATCATTTTCAAAAGATATCCAAATGGTCAACCCTGGTCAACACCACCAAACGGTCTGAAACCGTTTGGTCTCATGCGGTTTGGTGAAACCGTTTGCTTCTAAACGGTTTGAAACCGTTTGCTCCCAAATGGTTTGGGAAACTGTTTGAGCAACAAAAGTAAATTGTTTGCCTTGGATATTTTGGAGAGGTGTGTGCTTATCATCTTCAAGATCTGAACTCACGAAACCTTCTGTGGTTTCCATGGTGATTGCATCAATCAACCAAAATAATATTCAGGAATGTAAAAAGGATCACCAAGTGATAAGGAATTGATTGAAATAACAATATTAAGGGTTCAAGTTATAAAACCCACCTCCAATTGAGCTCCAAAGCTCCAAGATCACGGCACCAATGGTGGATGAAGCTTTTGAAATTCCCCCTAGGCTTGTCCTCAAGCTTTTGGTTGAAAAGATTAGCTAGGGTTGAAGAGGAGATCGAAATAAGAAGAAATCAATGGTTTATTCTTAATTTCCACCATGGAACCAAGGTAAAAAGGGTCAAGAACCTTACCAACAGGTTGTAGTTCGTCCTCCTAGTCCTCCCTAGCTCCCTTGGTCGGTTTCCAAGCAATGAGAAGAAGTGGGGTCGAAAAAGCCTTTGTTTGGGCTTGGAAAGGGTACTTTTATAAGAAAATTGATGAGAGAGAAAATACTTTATAAAAGTCTTTTAATTCCAAAATTGTTGCCACCCTCTCCCCCCTTTGTTTCTTGTATGAAAAGTCATCTCTATCCCCACCGAGATCCCTTCCATTATCCAAGAATAAATGGAAAGGAAATTAAGCACCTTAACCCTTATAATAAGAATATCCATTTTTGAGTGGAAATTCTTTTTCTTATAATAATGGTGAGTGGAATTTCACCTCCTTAGGATATGATCGTTCCTTTACAAGGATTAAGGATGTTCACACACATCTGAATCCAACCATATTAATTTTGGTTGAAGGACCTTTAATTAATACATTATTTTTGCCCTAAATTGAATTAGGGTTTCAATTAGGATTAAATCTTGATTATTTAGTATCAAGATTCTCTCTCCTCCAACTTAATTCAAATGAGGCGCCCCTCTCATTTTATTTTCTCTAAATTATGCAAAGAAATATTAGGGACCTTATTGAAGTGGTAATTTTCATATTGAACCCTAGGTTTTGGGTAAATTGCACTTTACACCAAAACTAGGTTTTAATGCACAAACATTGCTTTATCAGCTCTTCCTTGGTACTAAAGCTACCACAAACCATACCTCTACATCATCTTCATTCTCATGATGTTTAAACACATGAGGAACATCTTATCATGCAACATTTTCAATTTAACCCCTCAACTTGGGTAATTTGCACTTTAGTCCAAAATAAGCAAACATTGCTTCAACATTGTTCAAACAAGACCAAAATTGAAACATAAGTTTCTCATGAGCCCTAATTACTTTTCACAAGATAAGATTAAGCATATAACCAATTTTCTTAATCAAAACACCTAGGGTTAAAACATAACCCAGGTTAGGGATGTTACAATTATGGCCTCCGTCATCGTATTCTATCTTCTTTAAAAGAAAATTGAATATTTTAATCATTGTATTCGTCCCTCTCTAGATCATCCCTTTTGTTCATCTCAGTCAGATCCATCTCTGCACTGTCCCTCTACGTATGCCATCTAAGACATCTTTTTTCCTCAGTCGACAATGTTCTAATGGTCTTGTGTGTATCATCCTCTTCAAGTTGGTCACAATCAGTAGATGCAATGCCTTCTGTCTCTATTCATATGTAATGGGACGTCACATGCCAAGATCCAAACCAGGAGGAGGAGCGATAGTGGATGCAACCTTGTCTCCATGCATGACCTCTCTCATGAGGACCTTTTGGAGTGAGTACATGCCACCGGGGATGCCTAAAAGCAACGATTATTGTAGAACCGACCTCTTGCAGTTCATGCAGATGTCACTACTACATATTGCTCTTCTTATGAAGGTTATGACCTTCACAGGTAGTGATTGCATGAAGGTTATGACCTTCACACCTATTGGAACTGTGGGGAAAGATACATTGTTCAAATGAGCTTCGCCCATTCCATGCATGATGGTGATAACCTTCTCAAAAAACTTCTATAGAAACATAATACAACAATAATTTAATCATCTGTGAAGGTTAGAACCATCTCTAGATCAAATTATGTATAGGTTCGGACCATCATCTTACCCACCCACCACCATTTGACACTGGATGATGTTTAGTAGCAAGATCTGATTGACATTGTAAGAACGTAGTACAACCATAACTATTGATTCAATTGTCAAACATTCCTATATGAAACACACGATCCAACTTAAACTTCATTATTAATGTGAGCATCCACACAAAACATCATAAGTGTTTACACATACATGTGTTGGAAAAAATTAACAACTAGACCATCCAGGTGTCTATAAAAAGATTTTAAGTTGATTCACATCAGTACAGTGTTTACATAAAGCCTAAAATGTATATCTCTGCGAGGAAGTCACATGTTAACAAGTACCGTAGATACTACAACAAAGGAACTATAACATAAATCCTTGCATCGTTGACAACAACTATAACTTTAGTCCTCCATGTCATCATATTGACCATGAGAATAGATTTCATTGTTAATTTTTGATTCTCAATGTTAGAACCCAATCCAATACCAGTATTTGAAGGTTGAACTTGAGAAGAAGTAGATCAACAATATTTGTGAACAACATATAAAGTGCACACATTACAACAAGATCAAACAATTATCATGATATGCATCTTGAAAATGGATACAAAGAAAGATAATTTCCTAACATGCTCCATCATTTATGCCATCTTAAGCTTAGCATCAGCAAGTTTTTGAGAATAAAATTTGTCTTCTCTTTCAATTTCTTCATAACTATCATGTCTGATCATCATTCTAGAGGTCTCCTTCATCATTTGTCTTGTCACGCCAATTCTACAACCTCTTTGATATCCACCGTGGTGACCACCATATACGTGATCATATACATGTAGCATGTTATGGCTATCTTGCACATTTCGACGTATAGCTTCATTTTCAACCTCCTCTTGTAAAGGCACATATGTTGAAAATGTAAGTATAAGTTAAAAAAACATTACATACAATACGAAGGAAATAACTTCTTAATTATATATTATGCACCATCGTCTTCTGAGTTTTTTCATCTACAAACTGCCCATTTTTATTTTGATGGGTAACTATGTAAGTTTTCAATGTGGAAGGTCATTTTCCTTATAGAATCTAATAACAATTAAAAACCAGTAAGTATAGTAATAATAAGTACTCATAAAATTTACTATAATAAGAACATGTTTTATGTCAATAATCAAAGTAATCACCATGTCAAATTCTTTTTGCATAATGGATTTGATCCCAAGTGCAATGTAAGTCTAGACATTGAGCAATTTTATTGCATTTTGTTCTATATCTGCCTGTATAGAAATACATTCAAATGAAACAAATACTATAATCGTGTCCTTGGGATTCTCTCTAAATAGAATAACTATATGCATTACCTTTACTTCTTCTTTACCCCAATAGATTAAAAGTTGTTACCATTGATCTTGACTAAGCCTTGATTCTGGTGACTCATAAAGCTCTTCAAGAGGCATATCATTTAAGTATGACTTCAAATTAAACCAAAATGTCAATTTACTATTTTTTACTTTTTCCCTACACCACTTTCTTACCATATACATAACTGGAAGCATATTCTTTTCTTGACTCATCATCATCATCTAAACTCAGTCCCAACTATGTTGGGGTCGGCTACATGAATCCTTTGTTTCCATTCAGCTCTATCATGAGCCATATTCTGGTTGAGATGTAGAGATTCAAAATCTCTCTTTATAAGCTCATCCCATGTTAATTTAGGTCTTCCTCTTCATATATTTATTGTGCTTGACTCAATAGAATTGCTTCGTATAGGCACATTTGTCGGTCTACGTTGCACATGTCCATACCATCTGAGTCGTCCCTCACACAACTTGTCCTCAATGCTTGCCACCTCCACTTTATTCTTGATATAATCATTTCTCAAGCAATCTTTTCTTATCTTCCCACACATCTATCTCAACATACACATTTCAGCCATGTCCATCTTATTGAGACCTTATTTTTTCACCGCCCAACATTCACTCCCATAGAGCATGGCTGGCCTTATAGTTGTTCTATAAAACTTACTTTTTAACCTAAGAGGGATCTTCCGATCACATAATACTCCAGTTGCACTCCTCCATTTAAACCATCATACAGTGATCTTGTGACAAACGTCATTTTGGACATCCCCATCTATTTGAATAATAGAACCCAAGTAACGAAATTTATCACATTTTGCTATATCTACTCCGTCCAACTTGCATTCATCATTCACACTGTGGGATTGGCTGAAATTTCAATGTATATACTCAGTTTTACTCCTACTAATCATCAATCCATTTGATTTCAATGCCTCTATCCACCGTTCAACTTTATCATCTAATCCATCTTTAGTTTCATCAATCAAAACAATATCATCAGCAAATAAAATACACTAGGGAATATCATCTTCAACATTCTTTGTAATCTCATCCATAACAAGAACGAACATATATGGGCTGAGTGTGGATCCTTGGATTACCCCAATAGTGATAGGAAAAGTTGGTGTCTCTCCTCCAAGAGTCTTTGCACTTGCATTAGATCTATCATACATGTCTTTGATGAAGTCAATGTATTGAATTGGCACACCCTTTTTCTTCAAAACTATCCACAACACTTCTCTGGGTACTCGATCATAAGCCTTCTCCAAATCAATAAACACCATATGAAGATCTCTTTTTCTTTCTATATACTTCTCCATATGCCTCCTTATTAGAAAAATAGCATCTGTTGTTGATCTTCCAAGCATGAAACCAAATTGGTTGTTTGATATCTATGTTATAGATCTTAGCCTCTACTCAATAATCCTCTCCCAAAGCTTCATTGTGTGAGTCATCAACTTGATACCTCAATAGTTTGTGAAAGTTTGAACATCACCTTTGTTCTTATAGATGGGGATTATAGTACTATTTCTCCACTCATCCAACAATGTCTTGGTCTTCGTGATCTTATTAAAGAGCTTTTTTAACCACATAACTCCTTCATGCCCCATACACTTCCATACATCAATGGGAATACTACCTAGTCCGCTTGCCTTTCTCATTTTCATCTTCTTCAAAGCATTATTGACCTCAAATGGTGAAACTTGTTGTGTGTAAATGATATCTCTTGTATTCATGTCACATGAGTCTCTAACATTATTTGTAGTATCTCCACTGAAAAGCTTATGGAAGTAATTTCTCCACTGGTTCTTGATATCATCATCCTTCACCAACACCCTACCATCTTCATTCTTGATGCATTTCACTTGACTCAAGTCTCTTCATTTCCTTTCTCTAATATGAGCCATTTTATATATATCTTTTTCCCCTTCTCTTCTGTCCAACTTCTTATAAATATCATCAAAGTATCTAGACCTTGCCTCCTGAACAACTTTTTTAGCTTCTTTCTTTGCTTGGTTGTATCTTTAGAGCGTTGCATCATCTTGAGATTTGTGCAAGCTCCTATAGATCTTCCTTTTCAGTTAAATAGCCTTCTGTACTTCATCATTCCACCACCAACTCTCTTTCTGTGGAGGCCCATAACCTTTGAACTCCCCCAAAACCTCTTTGGAAATTTTTGTTATACAGGAGCTCATGTTATGCCACATAGTGTTAACATCAGACTCCAAGTTCCAAGTACCCTCCTTACTGAGTTTATCATGAAAAGCCAATTTCTTTTCTCCTTTAAAATTCCACACTTGATCCTTTAAGATTCTTTTCTTGACTCTTAAAAACAAATAATTTCTACACATGCTAAAATAAAGAATTTCATACAAAATATATTGATAAATAATATATTAACAAATAATTCATAACTAGATACCTTGACTTAAAATAAAGTAGTACAAAATTCAATGTGTGGATGTCTAAGTTTCACATATTTAGGAAAATATATATAAAAGAGAGTTACCTTCTTGAGATAATATGATGTTCACATTATTCATTTATCTCTTCTATTGTGGTCCCCCTAGATTATTATCATCACATGTTCAAAAACAACAATTAACAAAAATAAAAACTAGTTCTCCAAGACCAGACTGGATAAACATATATAATCTCACTAAAATATAGTAACCCAAGTGGATTTTCCCTAATGAAGGAATTTCCTCTACAAGTTTCATGAGTGGAGAGAGTCGAAGACTAGATCCACGATTGTTATCTCTTCCAACTACATTAAGTCCTAACAGTAAAAGTTCAAATACTCTAACATCTTTGCTTCTACATGTAAATGAAGAACATTATAAATTTCAAAGTGTGGATGCTTAAGTCTCACATTATTTAGGAAAATATTTATAAAAGAATGTTATCTTCTTGAGATAATATGGTGTTTACATTGGTCATTTTTCTTTTCCGTTGTAGGGGCCCTAGATTATAAACATAATATGTTCAATAACAACAATTAAAAAAAAATCAAAACGACCACAATGGAAAAACATCATATACTATTACTAAAGATAGTAACCCACCAATTGGATTTTTTGATAGTAACCCACCAATTGGATTTTTCCTAATGAAGGAATTTCCTCTAACATCTTTATGAGTGGTGAGTGTTCGAAGATGAGATCTACTATCATTCCCTCTTCCAACTCCATTAAGTCCTAACAAGTAAAAGTTCAAGAACTCTAATATATCTACTTCCACACAATTGATACAATAAAAATGTAAGTCATCATGTTGGGAGTACATGCTAAGTGCTATCATTCTACACTGCTTGTCGCTAGGGATGGAAAATTCCATATCGGTGAGCTTGTTAGGACTCCTATAATTTGTTGTATATCAATTATTTACTACTAAAGAAAGGCTATGCTATGTCAAATAAAGTATATAAAAATGATGTGAAAATCTATCAACCATCATTACTAGTGCTAGGAAAATAAAGTTCTACTTGTCATGGTAGAATTGTCTAGAAAAGAGTAGAGAAAATGTTTAACCTTAGAGATATCTCTACTTTTCAAGGTAGAAATGTTTAGAAAGAGTACAAAAATGTTAGAACTTAGAGCTACGCAATGTTAGTTAACTAACTAGGTAGAGTGCTTCCTATAGTCAAATCTTGTCTATGTTTCACTTCACATGGGGTTGATAATTTAACATTGGATCCACCATCTATATCCCCTAGATGTATTACCTAAAATATGAAAAAATTGATAGTAAGTACTATATTATTTTAACATAATTAAACTACTATAATAAATACCAATGTTGGTATCTTCGGGAGAGTCACTACCTTCATTTTCACTTGCCATTATAGAGGAATATTATTACAAATGTGTAAACAACATCTTAATCCACATTGTATACTTTTATAATAATGATTCATCCTCTTCAGATGCTATTTGGTTGGTTTTTGTCATTTTTGCCTTCACTCGAGCCACACTACATGAGAAATAACAAACTATTGTGAGTAGTATTGCAAGACATGTAGAATTAATAATAATAATGTTGCACATGATTATGTGCTATGGAAGACAATAATTGGTCATGAGATGATATGGATGAAGTGTCTCTAGCAGGTCTCCCAATTGGAGAGGTGTGGTATTGTTAATTGTCTTCAGTCTTAGTCACACAAATTTGATTGTTTTCTTTCATGACATCTTGAATTGGCTTTAGCTTCTCCTTTGGAACTGGAAGCATACTTTTAAGTTAACTTTGTATGAAAAAGGTATATAATATAAGTACAAAATATGCTCAATTCAATTCGAAGAAATAAATTATACAATTGGAAAAGAGAAGACAAAGAAAGAAAGTTGTACTCCATGTAATTAATATTTATATTTGTGTGGTGACTGATGCCATTGCAAATAAGTAGAGAACTTTCATGCCTACATTTTACTTTACTATAGGTAAAAGAAAATAATTCCAAACTAAAAATATTGATAATACCCCATTTGTTAGAGTTCATTTAGATGGATTTAAATGAAATTCATCATATCAAGAAATACAATTTAATCATACGCGTGTAGATAGGATTGCAAAAAAAAAAGACGGAAAAGGCAACCTTTCTCCCCATCACGAGCGAGAGATGGAAAGGAATAGGCAAAACATTTTTTGGAGAACACATTGGTAAAATTCTCCAAGAATATGTACGGCCACATGAAAATAGAAGTTAACAACAAGCTAAAAGGCATTGAATCAAAAGAAAATAAATCCTACACAAATAACTTGCGGATGTCATTTCCACCTAGGAGACTTTTTTTATGTATTGTTCGGGATTTTGACGAATCCATTATTTAGTTTATCTAAATTATAAAATAAATACTAGAAACCAGTAGTTTACGTTTCCATATGCTGGACATTAAAGTACTGAAATAGATTGAAAAGTGACGATGGTGACTGTCAAAAAATAGGACAATATATCTCCATCAACATTTTGGGATGTTCTAAAACTATAAGAATATGGAAGGCTACATAATACCCAAGCCGATAGTATAGGACGCGTCCTATAGAAATTATATAGGACAATCAATCGCAATGTAGTATTGCCTTCTCACTCCTCTTTAAAACCCAACCCCCTAAAAAAAAATAAGGAGAGAGAAATGCAAAAGGTGCTCTATAACTAAATCATATTAGATCTTAACAAATTTCTATAGGACTCATCCTATAGAATAGGCGTCGACAGAATACCTTCGTGGTAGACTACTAAATCAAGTGTGCAAGAGGTAGGCAATAAAAAGAAGAAAGCCCTTACCTTTGGCGACTTTGGTCTTCCTCTCTTTGTTCCTGTACTGAACGATCACGCACTGGTCGATCTTGCATGGTGAGCCGCAAAAAAAAACAAGCAGAGAGAAAAAGAACGAGAGGAAGTTCAAATTGCTTCGCAAACAAGATCAGTGGAATAGAAAAGAGAGAAAGACAGAAAACAAATCAAAGGACATGGTGAAGCCAATAAAAGATGAACAACTTACTGAAACCAGTGTTTGTCCTTGAGGCCACAAGCATCGATCAGGATCATGTAGTTTTTAATAACAGAAAAAATAAAGAATAATACAATTTTGTGGCCGCAAACAACCAACACGATAGTGATTGGGAAAAGGCCAGATTTTCCATCATCCAAACTGTTGGACGATAGTCTACGGCAGTAAACAATACGCTGTGGATTATCAAAGAAATAAGGAAGACCGATACTTACTGAATGATTCCTCCATCACAGCCATAGGTGTGCGCCGCGATACCTCCAGAACAACATTTAATGTCTCCCCCCCCCCTCTTTAACAGCTGCATGTAAGATCTTTACACCACCTGTTGAACTTACCCCATGATTCGGAAGGCTCTAGACTCCAGGGTGATCTCTGGGTTCATCCCCTCTCTTTCCACCTGGCGACTTCTGGAATATCCACCTGCTCTTGCAGAAGGAATAAAATCTTAGTTGAAACTGAACACCACATTTATCCTCTCTCGGCGTCCTCCATCTCTTCCATCCCATCATGAGAACAGGGGGTTCTCTCACAATGGCTCTGCATCTATACAAAAAAAACCAGAGACTTCTAGGTAAACCATCTCTCTTCAGGAGAGCACTACATCAAAAGAAACCATCGGAGAAGCTCATATCTCTCCCGACCACACCAATCTCTCCAAACATGGACTCCAGGTTCTCATTCATGGACTACCACCTTTCCAACCCTGAGTTTCTCACTAGTGTACCACTCCCTAGTGCTTGGATCTACCACCGCTTTGACATATCGCCGGGACCCTGCTCTGTGCGACTAGGTCACTGCACTTTCGGGGTGACAGTCGAAAGGTCCAAGACAGACTATTGATGCTGGTCAAATAAAGCATCAACCTTGCTCATTTCTGACGGTTGGGCTCAGATGATCTCCGAACTTGGTCTCAGGTGGGAATGGACCATCTACCTCAGACCGGTCGACCACAAAACTTTTTCAGCCTGGGTCTGTGATTTCAACAACGAAACACCTCAACAACTACTTCCTCTCTTCTCTAGGCAGAAGACATATTCGATATCATCCTCTTAAAACTCAGCGGATCAACTTTTCGTCAGAGATGTTCATCAACATCTGATCGGTTCAAAAAACTGGCTAATCTCAATCTCATCTTGTCTGGAAGACGAAGCTGTAGAAGACATGGAAACATCGACTTACATCCCAGATACGATCGTGGCTAGGTATACGCTCTCTACTCCGACCCCCCCTCTCAACTTTCAAACAGGCCCAAGATCCCCCCATATGAAGAAATCATACCTACAGAAAAAATTAAACTAAATCTTTCTTTCCCTCGGTTAGGACAGACCTCTACGATTTCCCTCATTCAGGAGTGCATAGGGAAATTTTACCCCTCACAGACATGGCAGAAAGCTCCCCCTAGATGACATTTTCAAGTGCTTTTCTGCAACATCTGTAAAAATAGAAACCACTCAGCCCGCAGGTGCCCAAATCACTTTACCTACTTTAGGTGTCTGTAAAAAGGGTACATAAAAAAGCACTGCCCAGCCAACACCACGTCTACAAAATACAACCCTTTCCAAAGAAAGGGACGACACTTCCCCAGAACAAAAACTGCTTCTCATATTGCTTTTCAAACTATCCACCAATTACCAAGGAAGGACCAATCCAATCTCTGATACAAAACAAATCATTTCTCCCTCTTTTCCTATAACCCTTTTGCATGCTTAGTAGAACCTCCACTCCCACCTCAACATGGAAATGTACCACATAACCCACACATGCATAAATACCATACCCCTCTTACTAGTTCAAAACCCATCGTTCTATACAATCATCTCCCCCCTAAAGATCGATCAAACCCTTCTACTCATCAACCTCCTAAGAACAATTCATCGTCTCCGAAACCAAAACTTAGCTCCCAAAAACCTTTTGCCCCTATGGAAGCACCAGCTCACCTAGAATATGCCATAGCCCTTGACCTTCCAGCCAACTCCATGAGACTCCTCAAAGTTTTTACTCTGAGAAGCATCTTGGTGACCGTTGACAACAACATAGACAACAACCAGGTTAACATTCTGCACATCACCAGAGCCATTGCCTTGCTTATCCCAGGACACACCGTCCTCAAACCAAAAATCTTCTCACCTACCCAATTGATATACTCGGTTCCTGAAGGAACGAAGATAGATCATCTCTTCAACCAAGTCTTGACCATCCCTTGCAGTTCTAGCTTCATCCAAGCAAAACTCTCAAAATGGTCAGCTGAGCTTGGGGCTTTTGAAGCACCAGCCGGTGGATCGGATTGGGTAGTTATCTCCAACCTACCACCTCATCTTTGGGAAGTTGAGATCTTCGTAGGAATAGCCCATACCATAGGAGCCACTCTACAATACATCAACCCTAAAACTCGCGATCCCACACAATACATAAAAGCTTACTACCTCTTTACGGTTAAACAAGCCATCTCACTGCCAACTGCCATAACCATCAGGTTGGGAGAATCCATATACAATATCAAGCTCTCTGTTGAGCACCCATATGAGACAAAGACAGCCTTCTCAGACCTCTCGACCCACCCACCTTCTTGGTTCTGCCCTTCTAAAGGTCAAAAACCACAGAAACCTAATAGAAAAGCTGGTGAAAGGCATCTAGTCTGGGAGAGGAAAAACACCTCGACTACATCATCAGGAAACTCAAACAAATCCCAAAAACTTAAAATACCTAGATCCTCATCCCCTTCCAAAGACCGACCAACTTCCTCCTTTATTAGTCCCGACCACACTTTCCCTTCCAACACCAAGGAAAACAACAACACCATCAACATCAGCCCAAGCACCATGCATAAGCTCAAGTTAGTCATTATTAATGAAATTAGATCCTCGCAGAGTCCTCATCATAAAAGCAAAGGACAAGGAGAAGGTGTCAACAAGCCAACACAAGCTCTACTGCCCAGTCCAGAAGGCATCAAGATAAAACACATCATCAACCGCCAGGACACAGGTATATCGACAAACTATTCTACTCAATCTTTTATTTCATCCCACTCATACTTAGTTCATATAACCTCTCCTATGATAAATGTGGGCTCTGATCTCCAAACCATGACATAAACACGATCAAAACTTAGCAGAAGCGATTTGATAATAAGCTGAAGACAAAAATCATGGGAAATTAAAACTTTTCGAGACAAGAGCTTGGATCCATAAAAACTTCTTTCATAAAGTGAGATAAACTTGTTTACATATCAGGATAATTACTTCTTGAGTAATTATATACATCAAGATACAAAATCTCAAGATCACATAACACAAGACTCCAAGACCTGAGAGTACAGAGGACACATAGGACTGACTCTAACTACACCACATGGCAGACTAAATCTCCACCTGAGATTACTGCTGCTCCTGGTGCTGCTGCTGCTGGGACTGGTCACCTGTAGGCTGGGTCCTTCGTCTCCGTCGTCCACCTAAAAAGTTGAAGTCTACGGGGTGAGACAATTTTACATAATTGTCCCAGCGAGAGTTATAACTCTCTGCCAGAAGCTTTAATATACCATCAAAGAATATCTTAAGCAGTAAAGCCTTCAAAGTATTAGATAACAGTTGCAACTATAACAAGATCTCAACATTTATGAGATATGAAGGAGTATAAGCACTATAACAGTGTAACATCAATCAACTAACTTGGAGTTATCTCTAACAAGTATACTACGTGGTTGATTATGTTTTACAAACAACATTATGCCATGTGGAGATGAGGCATACCACTCATACTCCAACTGATCGCTGAGAAGTCACATCAGTATCATACATAAGTCACTAAGAGAGCCAGATTCTCATGACCTTCACCTTCCTCAGTCAGTGAGAGGATCACTTGTAGGACATCTCGCGTCTCTACTACAATAGCTCACCAGGGTAAACTGGTCCTTTGCTATTCTAGAGTCACAGTGGCGTTCTGTACTCTCTTTGTCATCAGGAGATTTCATGTTTATCTCCACTGATACGAATATCTGTGTTTTCTTCGTCATCAGGAGGTTTCATGTTTACCTACCACTGATACGGTATGGAATTATAGTGAAGGATGGATGGATTACACATCTACATCACTTTCCTACACTAGGATGTAAGGTTCTACACATCCATGTACCCCACATACTCAAAAGTATGTGCTCCAAGAGTTCCCTAAGGAAAACCTGTTTCACCATCACTTGATCTCTGACAATGATGGATCTATGATCAGGGCTCTACATTATACTTGATTAGTTAGGTACATTCAGTATTCTTTAACAACATACATTGTTCTTCAAACAATAATCAGTACCATAACAGCTAAAACAAGAGAATACTAAATGTAACAGGCCTAACTCATATCAATCATAATTTCTCATCATACTCATCACAAGTCATCTCCAAAGCATGACTTTGATGGTATTCATGGCTCTCACAGCCCATTATCAACATAGGATGCCATTGACAAGGCATCAAGTTACTTTTCTTATTCATAAGGCTAATAGCATGCCTTCAATGAATATAATATCAACATCCATACCTGGATATGATCACCTTCATATCAGAACCTGCATGGTTAATTCAACTGATAAAGGTAATACAAAATAAGGAATATACTTCCCATTCTTGTCATAAGAGTTAAATCCTCTGATTCTCATCAATTGGAGTTTAATACTTATTTGCATGCCATTACCCTTGAATTAGGGTTTACTATTCACATTATGGTGAATTGAACTCATAACATCATCATGTATGAGTAACATCATCATTAATGCTCTCAAATTAGTTAAAGGTTCATCATTTATCATAATTAGGGTTTCTATGACTTCACATAGGTGAATCATACCCTAATTATGCACATTCATGTGCATTGAAGATGCTTCACATAAGTTTCCATCCAATTAGGGTTACTTTCTCTCTCTAGGGTACTTTCTCTCTCTAGAGTACTTTCTCTCTCTAGAATACTTTCTCTTTCTTCATATTAGTGGTTGATGATAACATTAGACTAGATCAAGTTGGATGGAGTCATTATGGTTAAAAACATCATTCTCATGTAATTAGGGTTTGAATCGAGCAAGGTATTACTCAATTGACCCTTCAGGGGTATTTTGGTAATTCACCCCATTGATCATCATCATGGTCAAAACCTTAGTCAATTAACCCCTTAATATCCTAGGTTATCATTAGGTTTTTGATTAGGGCATCATTGAACTATTTATATTATCAATTGATTGAATGAAGTCAACCTTGAATTATCTTGATCGATCTCAACCATTAACCCTCAATCGATTTGAGACCCATTGGTTGAGTTGACCTTTTAACCAATGTGACTTTCAGGACCACAAGGGTGAGTTGACCGTTTATCCACCTTTGACCTTAGGACCGCGAGCCCTCAACCTCTTCCAAGACCGCGAGCCCTCTCAACGTTTCTTCAAGACTGCGAGCCTTCATTTGATTTCAAGACCGCGAGGATGGTGTGGACCGTTTGCCCACCTTTGACCTCAGGACCGCGAGGCCCCTCACGGTCTTGAGACCGTGAGCCCTCTCTCGGTCTTGAGACCGTGAGCCCTCTCACGGTCTTGAGACCGCGAGGCTCACATGGTCTCAACCACTTGGACCATCAACAAGATTCAATGATACAACTGATAATGTCAACTCATGTTGAAGCCCTCAAAAGGTCAGAGCCATGTTGACCACTTATGGATTGGGTCAATTAATATTATGCTTAACCAATTGGTCATTCAATTGACCCTCAATTGTTGACCAATTAGGGTTGAAATCGATTCAATTAGAGTCTATCAATGTTCACCCATCAACACTCAACAATGTGCATCAACACAACGTTGAACCCTTCAATTGAGCTCCAATTGGGCCCAAACTTGGCCCAAACGGTCTTGAGATCATGTGGGTGGACCCCACATGGTCTTGATACCGTTTGCCCAAGATTTCATCAAGATATAATGTGATTTGATAGGGGTTGAACCATGATTGAGTCACAAAACCCGAATTTTGATTAATTTGATAACTTATTGAAATTGGGTCCTCAATTGGTCAAATTAGCTTAACCCTAGACCTTCAAACGGTCTTGGGTGATTGTCATCTCGGTCTTGAGACCGTTTGGATGAGTTCCAAACGGTCTTGAGACCGTTTGCCCATCCAATTTTGGATTCTAGCACAAATTCATCAAGGTCTGACCTATTGAGTTGATGATCATATCAATATTTAATTGCAATATAATTTGGTATAAATGTATCTTCAATTGGTCAACTATTCTTGACCCCAGACCTCCAAACGGTCATGGTTGATTGCCCTCACGGTCTTGAGACCGTTTGGATGACCCCCAAACGGTCTTGAGACCGTTTAGGTCAATCAACCCTAAAAACCCTAATTAGGTCACCATAATTTCAGTACTGATTTCATCTAGGGTTAGCCCTAGTAAACACCCTTCAACTCTTAGCTCGTTTGGAATTAGACCATTAAACTTGGTGAGTTGTTAATTAACATAATTTTGAAAAGTAATTTCATATGGTCAACGCTTGTTCAACGACCTTACACGGTCTTGAGACCGTTTGCCCAAAACGGCAATTTCAGACCGTTTGAAAAATCAGGAATACATTCAATTAAAGTTGTTACTTAAAAAGGTCATATCTCCCGATTCCTTTGGAGTTAGCCTCTCAAATTTTGAGGGTGATTAGCCTATATAATTAGGAACAGATTACTTATACGGTCCACACTCTGTCAACGGGTCCAAACGGTCGTGAAGACCGTTTGCCCTCTCGCGGTCCAGAGACCGTTTTCTCACCTCGCGGTCCTGAGACCGAGAGAGCAAACTGTTGGGACCGTTTAAGAAAGTGAAAAGCGGTGGGTTTTTCTTGGAAATCACGCCTTCATCTCCTAGCTCAAGAACAGTATGGATATTCCATGGATTTGCTTGCAACATAGCGAAGAAAAGTAGGGAAACATGAAGAGCTATCATCTAACCGCATATAAGAGATGTACATAGTAAAGCATGGGTTTAGAGTTATAAAACCCACCTAAAGCTTGCTCCTTGAGCTCCAAGCTTTCAAGCTCCAATATCTAATGGCGTCCTTGAGTTCCCACAGGTTGGCCAAGGTGAAAACTCCAAGGAAAACGAAAAGAGATGGCTAGAAAGATAGGGTTTCGTGAGTTAGTCACCAAATTGGCCTTGAATTCGAGTTCTAACCATGGAATTAGGCAAGAAGAGGGATTCAAACCTACCTTGCACCCTTGGTCGTTCCTCTTAAGCTCCAAGACAGTCCTTAGTCGGCCAAGCAAAGGGAAATAGTGATATGCACGAAGGAAAGGTTCCTTTGCTTGAAAGATAAAGTGTATATATACTTGGGTGATGTTTCATTAAAGGCCCATAGGTTTCCCCTAATTCCAACTAGGTCCTTCCTTCATTACTTTCTCGTCCCTTCCTCTTTATTCTAAGGACAAAACTTCTCTTAAGGTCTAGCAAGAGAGGCAAGGAAGATCAATCTAATACTAAGGTACTTACATAAAGAGTTATTGCACATATACCCTGATTATTCAATCACAAGGTATATTTCATAACTTGATAATTCAATTGAGGTGACTTCCTCATCATTTCTTCTCTAAATGATGGCAAGAGTTCTAAGAGATAAATTAGATGATATATTTTACAAATTGCATCCCTTAATCTGGGTAAATTGCATTTTACCCCAAATTAGGGTTTCAAGCACCTGGATTGCTTCCACAGCTGCACCTTGGTGCCCAAGCTTGGGAAATCCCTCAAACTTTACCAAAAAGATTCTCATGATGTCTCAACATCAGAGGAACATCTCATTATGTGAAAATTGCAAGCTAACCCTTTCAACTGGGTAAATTTCACATAGGTCCCTGTATATCAAAACAATGCTACAATCTTTAAATAAAAAGGAGCAAATACTGAAATATATGTTTCTGAGAAAATTACATGCTCAGAGTTAATCACAAAGATTTAATTACATATTTAGGCAAAACACCTAGGGTTAACTCATAACCCAGGTCAGGGATGTTACAAATTATCCACCCCTTACAAGGATTTCGTCCCCGAAATCGATAAGACATATTAAGAGAAAAGGGCAGGATACCTCCTTCTCATCTCATTATCTAGTTCCCAAGTGGCTTCTTCAACGCCACGGTGATTCCAGAGGACTTTCACAAGACTTATATCTTTCTTCTTTAACTTTTTAATTCTTTTATCAAGGATTGACACTGGTCCCTCCTCATAGGACATATCATCATTCAATTCTACTTCCATGGGTTGTAGAACTGACTCGGTGTCTGGGTGACATTTCTTCAACATAGAAATGTGAAACACAGGGTGTAACCTCTGTAACTCTGGGGGCAGCTCTAGTTTATATGCTACCTTTCCAATCCGTTCAATGATTGGATAAGGCCCCATAAATCTAGGAGCTAACTTCCCTTTCCTTCCAAAACGGAGGACTCCTTTCCAAGGTGAGACCTTGAGATACACTCTGTCTCCAACCTGGAACTCTAAGGGTCTACGACGTTTGTCAGCATAAGATTTCTGCCTATCCTGAGCAGTCTTAATCTTCTGTTGTATTACTTTAATCTTTTCTGTGGTCTGCTGCACAAGGTCAGGACCTAACAACTGATGTTCTCCAGTCTCAAACCAACACAAAGGTGATCTACAACGTCTACCATACAAGGCTTCATAAGGTGCCATATCAATACTATGCTGATAGCTATTGTTATAGGCAAACTCTATCAAGCTTAGGTGTAGATCCCAACTTCCGGTGAACTGGAGAACACATGCTCTCAACAGGTCTTCTAAGGTCTGTATGATCCTTTCTGACTGTCCATCAGTCTGCGGCTGAAAGGCTGTACTAAACCTTAGCTTGGTGCCCAAGGCTCTGTGTAACTGTTCCCAAAAACTACTTGTAAACTGAGGACCTCTGTCAAAAACTATTGTGACAGGAACTCCGTGCAAACGCACTATCTCTTGAACATACAACTCTGATAACCTTTCAGAAGAATAGGTTGTTTTGACAGGTAAGAAATGTGTTGTCTTAGTCAACCTATCAACAATTACCCAAATGGAATCATGTCCCTTGCTTGTCCTGGGTAGGCCAACTACAAAGTCCACGGTCACATGGTCCCACTTCCACTGTGGTATGGGTAAAGTTTGCATTGTACCTGTAGGCTTCTGGTGTTCAGCTTTAACTTGCTGACATACAGGACACCTCATAACAAATTCTGCAACATCCTTCTTCATTCCAGGCCACCAATACAGATCTTTCAAATTCCGATACATCTTGGTGCTCCCTGGATGCATAGCATACATGGAAGAATGGGCTTCTTCCAGGACTAACTTTCTCAAGTTGTCCACATCTGGCACTATCATCCTTCCATTATAATAAGCTACTTGATCCTCTGAGTCATGAAAACCATCTTGTTTCTCATTTCCATACTCAGATCTAATCTGTTGAACTGCAGCATCACCTAGCTGTGCTTCCTTAATCTGCTCTCTTAGGGTAGGTTTAATATGCATCTCAGCTAACAAACCGGCTAACAATGACACCTTCAACTGTACATTGTCTTGCCTTAAAGAGATAAGCATATCTCTCCTAGAGCATACTAAAGAATTTAGTTGTGCTCTATTCATGGTTGATGTTGCTGATTTCCTACTCAAGGCATCTGCAACAACATTGGCCTTGCCTGGATGGTAATCAATTGTACAGCCATAGTCCTTGATTAACTCCATCCAGCGACGTTGCCTCATGTTGAGCTCATGCTGAGAGAAGATATACTTAAGGTTTTTGTGGTCTGTGAAAATCTGGAATGTTTCTCCGTAGAGATAGTGTCTCCAGATTTTCAAGGCATGAACCACAGCAGCTAACTCTAGATCGTGTGTCGGATAATTCTCCTCGTGTTTCTTAAGCTGTTGGGAAGCAAAAGAAATCACTTGTTTATCCTGCATCAACACACATCCAAGTCCATTCTTGGAAGCATCACAGAAGACTACATATCCTTTTCCTTGTTCAGGTAGCACTAGCACAGGTGCACTTGTCAATCTCTCCTTCAGCAACTGGAAAGACTGTTGACACTTATCATTCCAAGAAAAAGGAATATCTTTCCGGGTCAACTTGGTCAAAGGTAAGGCTATAGAACTAAAGTTCTTAATGAACCTTCGATAATAGCCAGCTAACCCCAAGAAACTTCGAATCTCCGTCGGTGTCTTCGGTTGTTCCCACTGTAGAACAGATTCTACTTTCATAGGGTCAACACGAATTCCCGAGGCAGATATCACATGACCAAGAAAAGATACCTCCGGTAGCCAAAACTCACACTTGCTAAACTTAGCATACAGCTTATGTTCTCTTATCAAGGTCAAAGCTTGGCGAAGATGTTGTTCATGTTGCTGAGCATCCTTACTATAGATCAGAATGTCATCTATGAAGATGACAACACACTGATCAAGGAAAGGTCGAAAAACTCTATTCATGAGTTCCATAAATGCAGCTGGTGCATTAGTTAGTCCAAACGACATAACCGTGAACTCATAGTGACCATATCTTGTCCTAAAGGCGGACTTGATATGTCACTATCCTTAATACGGAGTTGATGATATCCAGACCTCAAGTCTATTTTTGAAAAGACTGTTGCACCACGCAACTGGTCAAAGAGATCATCAATCCTCGGCAGAGGGTACTTATTCTTTATTGTTACTTTATTGAGTTGTCTGTAGTCGATGCACAACCGCATTGACCCATCTTTCTTTTTAACAAACAAGACCGTAGCACCCCAAGGTGAAGTACTTGGTTGGATAAAACCTCTCTCAAGTAACTCTTGAAGCTGTTTTTGAGTTCTGCCATCTCGGCAGGCGCCATTCTATACAGAGTCTGAGCTATGGGTTTTGTATCTGGGATCAGATTGATTTCAAAATCAATCTCCCAAGGTGGTGGTATACCAGGAAGTTCTTCAGGAAATACATCTTCGAATTCCCTGACTACAGGAACTTCAGCAGGATTAGAACTTTCCTTGGTAACATCTACCACATGGGCTAAGAATGCATAACATCCTTGCCTCAACAGCTTATCAGCAACCATAGCTGACACAAGACAGGTGGGCAGAAACTTTCTTTCACCTTGAAAGATCCATGTGTTGCTTTCATTAGCAAACACAGCCAACTTGGATTCACAATCCAAGACAACTCTATACCTCTCTAAGGTATCCATCCTGAGGATTATATCAAATCCTTGCATATCAAGTGGTATAAGGTCCACTTGAATGCGATGGTCAGAAAAGAAGAGGATGCAGGGAGAACATACCTCCTGCAAAACGGCAGACCCACTCAACGGAGTCTCTAACAACAAACTATCTTCTATATGACTAACAGTCACATTGCAGTTACGAATCACTTCATGAGTGATGAAAGAGTGCGTAGAACCCAGATCAATCAGAACGGATACAACACAGGATGTAGACATATCAGAATATAAAAGTTTCATCTGACCTGCCACTACCCGTGGATTGACCACTGCCTCAGGTGGGTTCATAGCATAGAACCTCGCGGTCGCCTGGTGTTGAGCTGGTGCTGATGATCCAGCTTGAGACGCTTGTCCACGTCCTCGAGCTGCTCCTTGATGTTGTCTGCTCTGAGATCTCTGTTGATTCTGTCTCGGAGGTTGTTGTGTCACACTAGCAGGTCTAGAACGGCAATCCTTCATCAAGTGTCCCACCTTACCACAGTTGTAACAACTCCTCTCCTGTTGTTGTGGTCTGGGTGGTCCAGTGACTGACACAGATGTAGAACTGTGCGTCCCTTGAAGCGGTTGACTCCGTCCTCTACCTCTGCTTGGTGTCCATTGAGTTTGAAAACTCGATCTGGGTGGTGGAGGGTTAGGTGCAGAGAATCTAGGTTTCTTGGAATCCCTAGATGAAGAACCCTAGAACTGTGGATATCTTTTATGGGTTTGTCTCTTCTCAACCACAGATCTCTCTATCCTTCGGACTGACTCAACGAAGGTGGAGAATCTCTCTCTATTTTCTAAGGCATACACAGGGGTTGACATATCAGAATTCAAACCCTTCTCGAATCTTCTGATTCTTTCCTCATCTGTAGCATCCATGTGCGGACAAAACCGCAGCAACTCCATGAACTTAGCTTCATATTCACTAATGTTCATCATACCCTGCCTTAGTTTCTCAAACTAAGAGATCTTCTCATCTAGGAAGGTCTTTGGAAAGTATCTATTGATAAATTCCCGACGAAACTCTTCCCATGAGAACTCTACTCCAGGTCTCTTCTGCTCTTCCATGTTCCACCAGTGACCAGCACTGCCTTTGAGAAGATAGACAGCATGTCTAACCTTCTCAGCTTCCGGGATGATAAGAATCCTGAAAGCCTTCTCCAACCCTGTCAACCATAAGTCAGCATCTGTGGGGTCGGCAGTTCCGAAGTACTCGGTAGCTCCGACACGACGAAGTCGTTCGAACGTCTTACCGATACCTTGTGCTTCAGGCTGGACAGGTGACCTAGGTGCAGGAATGGGCATCCTATCGGTTATATGTGTCATGGCAGTCATGAACTACCCGAACATCGTCTGTACAGCTGGGTTACTCATGTCAGCTGGGTCGAACTGGGGTGGCTCTCTTGGCGACTCAGGTGCAGGTTGTTCTATCCTCGGAACCCTTGCACCGCCTCGAGGTGCACTAGCACTACTCTCTGCCACGTACTCATCATGATGTTCTGACATCCTTAGGTATCTTCTTCTCCTGAGGAGCAGAATATTCTATTAGATAAGGAAGGAGTACTAAAGATAGACTTGACATCCTAAGTCCTATGCCTCTGTAGACTCAACTGACCTAGAGCTCTGATACCACTAATTGTGGGCTCTGATCTCCAAACCATGACATAAAAACGATTAAAACTTAGCGGAAGCGATTCGACAATCAGCTGAAGACAAAAATCATGGGAAATTAAAACTTTTCGAGACAAGAGCTTGGATCCATAAAAACTTCTTTCATAAAGTGAGATAAACTTGTTTACATCTCAGGATAATTACTTCTTGAGTAATTATATACATCAAGATACAAAATCTCAAGATCACATAACACAAGACTCCAAGACCTGAGAGTACAGAGGACACATAGGACTGACTCTAACTACACCACATGGCAGACTAAATCTCCACCTGAGATTACTGCTGCTCCTGGTGCTGCTGCTGCTGGGACTGGTCACCTGTAGGCTGGGTCCTTCGTCTCCGTCGTCCACCTAAAAAGTTGAAGTCTACGGGGTGAGACAATTTTACATAATTGTCCCAGCGAGAGTTATAACTCTCTGCCAGAAGCTTTAATATACCATCAAAGAATATCTTAAGCAGTAAAGCCTTCAAAGTATTAGATAACAGTTGCAACTATAACAAGATCTCAACATTAATGAGATATGAAGGAGTATAAGCACTATAACAGTGTAACATCAATCAACTAGCTTGGAGTTATCTCTAACAAGTATACTACATGGTTGATTATGTTTTACAAACAACATTATGCCCTGTGGAGATGAGGCATACCACTCATACTCCAACTGATCGCTGAGAAGTCACATCAGTATCATACATAGGTCACTAAGAGAGCCGGATTCTCATGACCTTCACCTTCCTCAGTCAGTGAGAGGATCACTTGTAGGACATCTCGCGTCTCTACTACTATAGCTCACCAGGGTAAACTGGTCCTTCGCTATTCTAGAGTCACAGTGGCGTTCTGTACTCTCTTCGTCATCAGGAGATTTCATGTTTATCTCCACTGATACGGATATCTGTGTTTTCTTCGTCATCAGGAGGTTTCATGTTTACCTACCACTGATACGGTATGGAATTATAGTGAAGGATGGACGGATTACGCATCTACATCACTTTCCTACACTAGGATGTAAGGTTCTACACATCCATGTACCCCACATACTAAAAAGTATGTGCTCCAGGAGTTCCCTAAGGAAAACCTGTTTCACCATCACTTGATCTCTGACAATGATGGATCTATGATCCGGGCTCTACATTATACTTGATTAGTTAGGTACATTCAGTATTCTTTAACAACATACATTGTTCTTCAAACAATAATCAGTAGCATAACAGCTAAAACAAAAGAATACTAAATGTAACAAGCCTAACTCATATCAATCATAATTTCTCATCATACTCATCACAAGTCATCTCCAAAGCATGACTTTGATGGTATTCATGGCTCTCACAGCCCATTATCAACATAGGATGCCATTGACAAGGCATCAAGTTACTTTTCTTATTCATAAGGCTAACAGCATGCCTTCAATGAATATAATATCAACATCCATACCTGGATATGATCACCTTCATATCAGAACCTGCATGGTTAATTCAACTGATAAAGGTAATACAAAATAAGGAATATACTTCCCATTCTTGTCATAAGAGTTAAATCCTCTGATTCTCATCAATTGGAGTTTAATACTTATTTGCATGCCATTACCCTTGAATTAGGGTTTACTATTCACATTATGGTGAATTGAACTCATAACATCATCATGTATGAGTAACATCATCATTAATGCTCTCAAATTAGTTAAAGGTTCATCATTTATCATAATTAGGGTTTCTATGACTTCACATAGGTGAATCATACCCTAATTATGCACATTCATGTGCATTGAAGATGCTTCACATAAGTTTCCATCCAATTAGGGTTACTTTCTCTCTCTAGGGTACTTTCTCTCTCTAGAGTACTTTCTCTCTCTAGAATACTTTCTCTTTCTTCATATTAGTGGTTGATGATAACATTAGACTAGATCAAGTTGGATAGAGTCATTATGGTTAAAAACATCATTCTCATGTAATTAGGGTTTGAATCGAGCAAGGTATTACTCAATTGACCCTTCAGGGGTATTTTGGTAATTCACCCCATTGATCATCATCATGGTCAAAACCTTAGTCAATTAACCCCTTAATATCCTAGGTTATCATTAGGTTTTTGATTAGGGCATCATTGAATTATTTATATTATCAATTGATTGAATGAAGTCAACCTTGAATTATCTTGATCGATCTCAACCATTAACCCTCAATCGATTTGAGACCCATTGGTTGAGTTGACCTTTTAACCAATGTGACTTTCAGGACCGCGAGGGTGAGTTGACCATTTAGCCACCTTTGACCTTAGGACCGCGAGCCCTCAACCTCTTCCAAGACCGCGAGCCCTCTCAACCTTCTTCAAGCCCGCGAGCCTTCATTTGATTTCAAGACCGCGAGGATGGTGTGGACCGTTTGCCCACCTTTGACCTCAGGACTGTGAGGCCCCTCACGGTCTTGAGACCGTGAGACCTCTCACGGTCTTGAGACCGCGAGCCCTCTCACGGTCTTGAGACCGCGAGCCCTCTCACGGTCTTGAGACCACGAGCCCTCTCACGGTCTTGAGACCGCGAGGCTCACATGGTCTCAACCACTTGGACCATCAACAAGATTCAATGATACAACCGATAATGTCAACTCATGTTGAAGCCCTCAAAAGGTCAGATCCATGTTGACCACTTATGGATTGGGTCAATTAAGATTATGCTTAACCAATTGGTCATTCAATTGACCCTCAATTGTTGACCAATTAGGTTTGAAATCGATTCAATTAGAGTCTATCAATGTTCACCCATCAACACTCAACAATGTGCATCAACACAAGGTTGAACCCTTCAATTGAGCTCCAATTGGGCCCAAACTTGGCCCAAACGGTCTTGAGATCATGTGGGTGGACCCCACATGGTCTTGAGACCGTTTGCCCAAGATTTCATCAAGATCTAATGTGATTTGATAGGGGTTGAACCATGATTGAGTCACAAAACCCGAATTTTGATTAATTTGATAACTTATTGAAATTGGGTCCTCAATTGGTCAAATTAGCTTAACCCTAGACCTTCAAACGGTCTTGGGTGATTGTCATCTCGGTCTTGAGACCGTTTGGATGAGTTCCAAACGGTCTTGAGACCGTTTGCCCATCCAATTTTGGATTCTAGCACAAATTCATCAAGGTCTGACCTATTGAGTTGATGATCATATCAATATTTAATTGCAATATAATTTGGTATAAATGTATCTTCAATTGGTCAACTATTCTTGACCCCAGACCTCCAAACGGTCATGGTTGATTGCCCTCGCGGTCTTGAGACCGTTTGGATGACCCCAAAACGGTCTTGAGACCGTTTAGGTCAATCAACCCTAAAAACCCTAATTAGGTCACCATAATTTCAGTAATGATTTCATCTAGGGTTAGCCCTAGTAAACACCCTTCAACTCTTAGCTCGTTTGAAATTAGACCATTAAACTTGGTGAGTTGTTAATTAACATAATTTTGAACAGTAATTTCATATGTTCAACGCTTGGTCAACGACCTTACACGGTCTTGAGACCGTTTGCCCAAAAAGGCAATTTCAGACTGTTTGAAAAATCAGGAATAAATTCAATTAAAGTTGTTACTTAAAAAGGTCATATCTCCCGATTCCTTTGGAGTTAGACTCTCAAATGTTGAGGGTGATTAGCCTATATAATTAGGAACAGATTTCCTATACGGTCCACTCTCGGTCAACGGGTCGAAACGGTCATGAAGACAGTTTGCCCTCTCGCGGTCCAGAGACCGTTTTCTCACCTCGCGGTCCTGAGACCGAGAGAGCAAACTGTTGGGACCGTTTAAGAAAGTGAATAGCGGTGGTTTTTTCTTGGAAATCACGCCTTCATCTCCTAGATCAAGAACAGTACGGATATCCCATGGATTTGCTTGCAAAATAGCAAAGAAAAGTAGGGAAACATGAAGAGCTATCATCTAACCGCATAAAAGAGATGTACATAGTAAAGCATGGGTTTAGAGTTATAAAACCCGCCTAAAGCTTGCTCCTTGAGCTCCAAGCTTTCAAGATCCAAGCTCTAATGGCGTCCTTGAGTTCCCACAGGTTGGCCAAGGTGAAAACTCCAAGGAAAACGAAAAGAGATGGCTAGAAAGATAGGGTTCCGTGAGTTAGTCACCAAATTGGCCTTGAATTCGAGTTCTAACCATGGAATTAGGCAAGAAGAGGGATTCAAACCTACCTTGCACCCTTGGTCGCTCCTCTTGAGCTCCAAGACAGTCCTTAGTCGGCCAAGCAAAGGGAAACAGTGATATGCACGAAGGAAAGGTTCCTTTGCTTGAAAGGTAAAGTGTATATATACTTGGGTGATGTTTCATTAAAGGCCCATAGGTTTCCCCTAATTCCAACTAGGTCCTTCCTTCATTACTTGCTCGTCCCTTACTCTTTATTCTAAGGACAAAACTTCTCTTAAGCTCTAGCAAGAGAGGCAAGGAAGATCAATCTAATACTAAGGTACTTACATAAAGAGCTATTACACATATACCCTGATTATTCAATCACAAGGTATATTTCATAACTTGATAATTCAATTGAGGTGACTTCCTCATCATTTCTTCTCTAAATGATGGCAAGAGTTCTAAAAGATACATTAGATGATATATTTTACAAATTGCATCCCTTAATCTGGGTAAATTGCATTTTACCCCAAATTAGGGTTTCAAGTACCGTGATTGCTTGCACAGCTGCACCTTGGTGCCCAAGCTTGGGAAATCCCTCAAACTTTACCAAAAAGATTCTCATGATGTCTCAACATCAGAGGAACATCTCATTATGTGCAAATTGCAAGCTAACCCTTTCAACTGGGTAAATTGCACATAGGTCCCTGTATATCAAAACAATGCTACAATCTTTAAATAAAAAGGAGCAAATACTGAAATATATGTTTCTGAGAAACTTAATTACATGCTCAAAGTTAATCACAAAGATTTAATTACATATTTAGGCAAAACACCTAGGGTTAACTCATAACCCAGGTCAGGGATGTTACAAATTATCCACCCCTTACAAGGATTTCGTCCCCGAAATCGATAAGACATATTAAGAGAAAAGGGCAGGATACCTCCTTCTCATCTCATTCTCTAGTTACCAAGTGGCTTCTTCAACGCCACGGTGATTCCAGAGGACTTTCACAAGACTTATATCTTTCTTCTTTAACTTTTTAATTCTTTAATCAAGGATTGACACTGGTCCCTCCTCATAGGACATATCATCATTCAATTCTACTTCCATGGGTTGTAGAACTGACTCGGTGTCTGGGTGACATTTCTTCAACATAGAAATGTGAAACACATGGTGTAACCTCTGTAACTCTGGGGGCAGCTCTAGTTTATATGCTACCTTTCCAATCCGTTCAATGATTGGATAAGGCCCCATAAATCTAGGAGCTAACTTCCCTTTCCTTACAAAACGGAGGACTCCTTTCCAAGGTGAGACCTTGAGATACACTCTGTCTCCAACCTGGAACTCTAAGGGTCTACGACGTTTGTCAGCATAAGATTTCTTCCTATCCTGAGCAGTCTTAATCTTTTGTTGTATTACTTTAATCTTTTCTGTGGTCTGCTGCACAAGGTCAGGACCTAACAACTGATGTTCGCCAGTCTCAAACCAACACAAAGGTGATCTACAACATCTACCATACAAGGCTTCATAAGGTGCCATATCAATACTATGTTGATAGCTATTGTTATAGGCAAACTCTATCAAGCTTAGGTGTAGATCCCAACTTCCGGTGAACTGGAGAACACATGCTCTCAACAGGTCTTCTAAGGTCTGTATGATCCTTTCTGACTGTCCATCAGTCTGCGGATGAAAGGTTGTACTAAACCTTAGCTTGGTGCCTAAGGCTCTGTGTAACTGTTCCCAAAAACGACTCGTAAAGTGAGGACCTCTGTCAGAAACTATTGTGACAGGAACTCCATGCAAATGCACTATCTCTTGAACATACAACTCTGATAACCTTTCAGCAGAATAGGTTGTTTTGACAGGTAAGAAATGTGTTGTCTTAGTCAACCTATCAATAATTACCCAAATGGAATCATGTCCCTTGCTTATCCTGGGTAGGCCAACTACAAAGTCCATGGTCACATGGTCCCACTTCCACTGTGGTATGGGTAAAGGTTGCATTGTACCTGTAGGCTTCTGGTGTTCAACTTTAACTTGCTGACACACAGGACACCTCATAACAAATTCTGCAACATCCTTCTTCATTCCAGGCCACCAATACAAATCTTTCAAATTCCGATACATCTTGGTGCTCCCTGGATGCATAGCATACATGGAAGAATGGGGTTCTTCCAGGACTAACTTTCTCAAGTTGTCCACATCCGGCACTATCATCCTTCCATTATAATAAGCTACTTGATCCTCTGAGTCATGAAAACCATCTTGTTTCTCATTTCCATACTTAGATCTAATCTGTTGAACTGCAGCATCACCTAGCTGTGCTTCCTTAATCTGCTCTCTTAGGGTAGGTTTAATATGCATCTCAGCTAACAAACCGGCTAACAATGACACCTTCAACTGTACATTGTCTTGCCTTAAAGAGATAAGCATATCTCTCCTAGAGCATACTAAAGAATTTAGTTGTGCTCTATTCATGGTTGATGTTGCTGATTTCCTACTCAAGCCATCTGCAACAACATTGGCCTTGCCTGGATGGTAATCAATTGTACAGTCATAGTCCTTGATTAACTCCATCCAGCGACGTTGCCTCATGTTGAGCTCATGCTGAGAGAAGATATACTTAAGGTTTTTGTGGTCTGTGAAAATCTGGAATGTTTCTCCGTAGAGATAGTGTCTCCAGATTTTCAAGGCATGAACCACAGCAGCTAACTCTAGATCATGTGTTGGATAATTCTCCTCGTGTTTCTTAAGCTGTCGGGAAGCAAAAGAAATCACTTATTTATCCTGCATCAACACACATCCAAGTCCATTCTTGGAAGCATCACAGAAGACTACATATCCTTTTCCTTGTTCAGGTAGCACTAGAACAGGTGCACTTGTCAATCTCTCCTTCAACAACTGGAAAGACTGTTGACACTTATCATTCCAAGAAAAAGGAATATCTTTCCGGGTCAACTTGGTCAAAGGTAAGGCTATAGAACTAAAGTTCTTAATGAACCTTCGATAATAGCCAGCTAACCCCAAGAAACTTCGCATCTCCGTCGGTGTCTTCGGTTGTTCCCACTGTAGAACATATTCTACTTTTGTAGGGTCAACACGAATTCCCGAGGCAGATATCACATGACCAAGAAAAGATACCTCCGGTATCCAAAACTCACACTTGCTAAACTTAGCATACAGCTTATGTTCTCTTAGTAAGGTCAAAGCTTGGCGAAGATGCTGTTCATGTTGCTGAGCATCCTTACTATAGATCAGAATGTCATCTATGAAGATGACAACACACTGATCAAGGAAAGGTCGAAAAACTCTATTCATGAGTTCCATAAATGCAGCTGGTGCATTGGTTAGTCCAAACGACATAACCGTGAACTCATAGTGACCATATCTTGTCCTAAAGGAGGACTTGGATATGTCACTATCCTTAATACGGAGTTGATGATATCCACACCTCAAGTCTATTTTTGAAAAGATTGTTGCACCACGCAACTGGTCAAAGAGATCATCAATCCTCGACAGAGGGTACTTATTCTTTATTGTTACTTTTTTGAGTTGTCTGTAGTCGATGCACAACCGCATTGACCCATCTTTCTTTTTAACAAACAAGACCGGAGCACCCCAAGGTGAAGTACTTGGTCAGATAAAACCTCTCTCAAGTAACTCTTGAAGCTGTTTCTTGAGTTCTGCCATCTCGGCAGGCGCCATTCTATACGGAGTCTGAGCTATGGGTTTCGTATCTGGGATCAGATTGATTTCAAAATCAATCTCCCGAGGTGGTGGTATACCAGGAAGTTCTTCAGGAAATACATCTTCGAATTCCCTGACTACAGGAACATCAGCAGGATTAGAACTTTCCTTGGTAACATCTACCACATGGGCTAAGAATGCATAACATCCTTGCCTCAACAGCTTATCAGCAACCATAGTTGACACAAGACAGGTGGGCAGAATCTTTCTTTCACCTTGAAAGATCCATGTGTTTCTTTCATTAGCAAACACAGCCAACTTGGATTCACAATCCAAGACAACTCTATACCTCTCTAAGGTATCCATCCCAAGGATTATATCAAATCCTTGCATATCAAGTGGTATAAGGTCCACTTGAATGCGATGGTCAAAAAAGAAGAGGATGCAGGGAGAACATACCTCCTGCAAAACGGCAGACCCACTCAATGGAGTCTCTAACAACAAACTATCTGCTCTATGACTAACAGTCACATTGCAGTTACGAATCACTTCACGAGTGATGAAAGAGTGCGTAGCACCCGGATCAATCAGAACGGATACAACACAGGATGTAGACATATCAGAATATAAAAGTTTCATCTGACCTGCCACTACCCGTGGATTGACCACTGCCTCAGGTGGGTTCATAGCATAGAACCTCGCGGTCGCCTGGTGTTGAGCTGGTGCTGATGATCCAGCTTGAGATGCTTGTCCACGTCCTCGAGCTGCTCCTTGATGTTGTCTGCTCTGAGATCTCTGTTGATTCTGTCTCGGAGGTTGTTGTGTCACACTAGCAGGTCTAGAACGGCAATCCTTCATCAAGTGTCCCACCTTACCACAGTTGTAACAACTCCTCTCCTATTGTTGTGGTCTGGGTGGTCCAGTGACTGACACAGATGCAGAACTGTGCGTCCCTTGAAGCAGTTGACTCCGTCCTCTACATCTGCTTGGTGTCCATTGAGTTTGAAAACTCGATCTGGGTGGTTGAGGGTTAGGTGCAGAGAATCTAGGTTTCTTGGAATCCCTAGATGAAGAACCCTGGAACTGTGGATATCTTTTATGGGTTTGTCTCTTCTCAACCACAGATCTCTCTATCCTTCAGACTGACTCAACGAAGGTGGAGAATCTCTCTCTGTTTTCTAAGGCAGACACAGGGGTTGACATATCAGAATTCAAACCCTTCTCGAATCTTCTGATTCTTTCCTCATCTGTAGCAGCCATGTGCGGACAGAACCGCAACAACTCCATGAACTTAGCTTCATATTCACTAATGTTCATCATACCCTGCCTTAGTTTCTCAAACTGAGAGATCTTCTCATCTAGGAAGATCTTTGGAAAGTATCTATTGATAAATTCCAGACGAAACTCTTCCCATGAGAACTCTACTCCAGGTCTCTTCTGCTCTTCCATGTTCCACCAATGACCAGCACTGCCTTTGAGAAGATAGACAGCATGTCTAACCTTCTCAGCTTCCGGGATGATAAGAATCTTGAAATCCTTATCCAACCCTATCAACCATAATTCAGCATCTGTAGGGTCGGCAGTTCCGAAGTACTCGGTAGCTCCGACACGACGAAGTCGTTCGAACGTCTTACCGATACCTTGTGCTTCAGGCTGGACAGGTGCCCTAGGTGCAGGAATGGGCATCCTATCGGTTATATGTGTCATGGCAGTCATGAACTGCCCGAACATCGTCTGTACAGCTGGGTTACTCATGTCAGCTGGGTCGAACTGGGGTGGCTCTCTTGGCGACTCAGGTGCAGGTTGTTCTATCCTCGGAACCCTTGCACCGCCTCGAGGTGCACTAGCACTACTCTCTGCCACGTACTCATCATGATGTTCTGACATCCTTAGGTATCTTCTTCTCCTGAGGAGCATAAGATTCTATTAGATAAGGAAGGAGTACTAAAGATATACTCGACATCCTAAGTCCTATGCCTCTGTAGACTCAACTGACCTAGAGCTCTGATACCACTAATTGTGGGCTCTGATCTCCAAACCATGACATAAACACGATTAAAACTTAGCGGAAGTGATTCGATAATCAGCTGGAGACAAAAATCACGGGAAATTAAAACTTTTCGAGACAAGAGCTTGGATCCATAAAAACTTCTTTCATAAAGTGAGATAAACTTGTTTACATCTCAGGATAATTACTTCTTGCGTAATTATATACATCAAGATACAAAATCTCAAGATCACATAACACAAGACTCCAAGACCTGAGAGTACAGAGGACACATAGGACTGACTCTAACTACACCACATGGCAGACTAAATCTCCACCTGAGATTACTATTGCTCCTGGTGCTGCTGCTGCTGGGACTGGTCACCTGTAGGCTGGGTCCTTCGACTCCGTCGTCCACCTAAAAAGTTGAATTCTACGGGGTGAGACAATTTTACATAATTGTCCCAGCGAGAGTTATAACTCTCTGCCAGAAGCTTTAATATACCATCAAATAATATCTTAAGCAGTAAAGCCTTCAAAGTATTAGATAACAGTTGCAACTATAACAAGATCTCAACATTAATGAGATATGAAGGAGTATAAGCACTATAACAGTGTAACATCAATCAACTAACTTGGAGTTATCTCTAACAAGTATACTACGTGGTTGATTATGTTTTACAAACAACATTATGCCCTGTGGAGATGAGGCATACCACTCATACTCCAACTGATCGCTGAGAAGTCACATCAGTATCATACATAGGTCACTAAGAGAGTCGGATTCTCATGACCTTCACCTTCCTCAGTCAGTGAGAGGATCACTTGTAGGACATCTCGCGTCTCTACTACTATAGCTCACCAGGGTAAACTGGTCCTTCGCTATTCTAGAGTCACAGTGGCGTTTTGTACTCTCTTCGTCATCAGGAGATTTCATGTTTATCTCCACTGATACGGATATCTGTGTTTTCTTCGTCATCAGGAGGTTTCATGTTTACCTACCACTGATACGGTATGGAATTATAGTGAAGGATGGACGGATTACGCATCTACATCACTTTCCTACACTAGGATGTAATGTTCTACACATCCATGTACCCCACATACTCAAAAGTATGTGCTCCAGGAGTTCCCTAAGGAAAACCTGTTTCACCATCACTTGATCTCTGACAATGATGGATCTATGATCAGGGCTCTACATTATACTTGATTAGTTAGGTACATTCAGTATTCTTTAACATCATACATTGTTCTTCAAACAATAATCAGTAGCATAACAGCTAAAACAAGAGAATACTAAATGTAACAGGCCTAACTCATATCAATCATAATTTCTCATCATACTCATCACAAGTCATCTCCAAAGCATGACTTTGATGGTATTCATGGCTCTCACAACCCATTATCAACATAGGATGCCATTGACAAGGCATCAAGTTACTTTTCTTATTCATAAGGCTAACAGCATGCCTTCAATGAATATAATATCAACATCCATACCTGGATATGATCACCTTCATATCAGAACCTGCATGGTTAATTCAACTGATAAAGGTAATACAAAATAAGGAATATACTTCCCATTCTTGTCATAAGAGTTAAATCCTCTGATTCTCATCAATTGGAGTTTAATACTTATTTGCATGCCATTACCCTTGAATTAGGGTTTACTATTCACATTATGGTGAATTGAACTCATAACATCATCATGTATGAGTAACATCATCATTAATGCTCTCAAATTAGTTAAAGGTTCATCATTTATCATAATTAGGGTTTCTATGACTTCACATAGGTGAATCATACCCTAATTATGCACATTCATGTGCATTGAAGATGCTTCACATAAGTTTCCATCCAATTAGGGTTACTTTCTCTCTCTAGGGTACTTTCTCTCTCTAGAGTACTTTCTCTCTCTAGAATACTTTCTCTTTCTTCATATTAGTGGTTGATGATAACATTAGACTAGATCAAGTTGGATAGAGTCATTATGGTTAAAAACATCATTCTCATGTAATTAGGGTTTGAATCGAGCAAGGTATTACTCAATTGACCCTTCAGGGGTATTTTGGTAATTCACCCCATTGATCATCATCATGGTCAAAACCTTAGTCAATTAACCCCTTAATATCCTAGGTTATCATTAGGTTTTTGATTAGGGCATCATTGAACTATTTATATTATCAATTGATTGAATGAAGTCAACCTTGAATTATCTTGATCGATCTCAACCATTAACCCTCAATCGATTTGAGACCCATTGGTTGAGTTGACCTTTTAAACAATGTGACTTTCAGGACCGCGAGGGTGAGTTGACCGTTTAGCCACCTTTGACCTTAGGACCGCGAGCCCTCAACCTCTTCCAAGACCGCGAGCCCTCTCAACCTTCTTCAAGACCGCGAGCCTTCATTTGATTTCAAGACCGCGAGGATGGTGTGGACCGTTTGCCCACCTTTGACCTCAGGACCGCGAGGCCCCTCACGGTCTTGAGACCGTGAGCCCTCTCTCGGTCTTGAGACCGCGAGCCCTCTCACGGTCTTGAGACCGCGAGGCTCACATGGTCTCAACCACTTGGACCATCAACAAGATTCAATGATACAACCGATAATGTCAACTCATGTTGAAGCCCTCAAAAGGTCAGAGCCATGTTGACCACTTATGGATTGGGTCAATTAAGATTATGCTTAACCAATTGTTCATTCAATTGACCCTCAATTGTTGACCAATTAGGGTTGAAATCGATTCAATTAGAGTCTATCAATGTTCACCCATCAACACTCAACAATGTGCATCAACACAAGGTTGAACCCTTCAATTGAGCTCCAATTGGGCCCAAACTTGGCCCAAACGGTCTTGAGATCATGTGGGTGGACCCCACATGGTCTTGAGACCGTTTGCCCAAGATTTCATCAAGATCTAATGTGATTTGATAGGGGTTGAACCATGATTGAGTCACAAAACCCGAATTTTGATTAATTTGATAACTTATTGAAATTGGGTCCTCAATTGGTCAAATTAGCTTAACCCTAGACCTTCAAACGGTCTTGGGTGATTGTCATCTCGGTCTTGAGACCGTTTGGATGAGTTCCAAACGGTCTTGAGACCGTTTGCCCATCCAATTTTGGATTCTAGCACAAATTCATCAAGGTATGACCTATTGAGTTGATGATCATATCAATATTTAATTGCAATATAATTTGGTATAAATGTATCTTCAATTGGTCAACTATTCTTGACTCCATACCTCCAAACGGTCATGGTTGATTGCCCTCGCGGTCTTGAGACCATTTGGATGACCCCCAAACGGTCTTGAGACCGTTTGGATGACCCCCAAACGGTCTTGAGACGGTTTAGGTCAATCAACCCTAAAAACCCTAATTAGGTCACCACAATTTCAGTACTGATTTCATCTAGGGTTAGCCCTAGTAAACACCCTTCAACTCTTAGCTCGTTTGGAATTAGACCATTAAACTTGGTGAGTTGTTAATTAACATAATTTTGAACAGTAATTTCATATGGTCAACGACCTTACACGGTCTTGAGACCGTTTGCCCAAAAAGGCAATTTCAGACCGTTTGAAAAATCAGGAATAAATTCAATTAAAGTTGTTACTTAAAAAGGTCATATCTCACGATTCCTTTGGAGTTCGCCTCTCAACTTTTGAGGGTGATTAGCCTATATAATTATAAACAGATTTCTTATACGGTCCACGCTCGGTCAACGGGTCCAAACGGTCGTGAAGACCGTTTGCCCTCTCGCGGTCCAGAGACCGTTTGCTCACCTCGCGGTCCTGAGACCGAGAGAGCAAACTGTTGGGACCGTTTAAGAAAGTGAAAAGCGGTGGGTTTTTCTTGGAAATCACGCCTTCATCTCCTATCTCAAGAACAGTATGGATATCCCATGGATTTGCTTGCAAAATAGCAAAGAAAAGTAGGGAAACATGAAGAGCTATCATCTAACCGCATATAAGAGATGTACATAGTAAAGCATGGGTTTAGAGTTATAAAACCCGCCTAAAGCTTGCTCCTTGAGATCCAAGATTTCAAGCTCCAAGCTATAATGGCGTCCTTGAGTTCCCACAGGTTGGCCAAGGTGAAAACTCCAAGGAAAACGAAAAGAGATGGCTAGAAAGATAGGGTTTCGTGAGTTAGTCACCAAATTGGCCTTGAATTCGAGTTCTAACCATGGAATTAGGCAAGAAGAGGGATTCAAACCTACCTTGCACCCTTGGTCGTTCCTCTTGAGCTCCAAGACAGTCCTTAGTCGGCCAAGCAAAGGGAAACAGTGATATGCACGAAGGAAAGGTTCCTTTGCTTGAAAGGTAAAGTGTATATATACTTGGGTGATGTTTCATTAAAGGCCCATAGGTTTCCCCTAATTCCAACTAGGTCCTTCCTTCATTACTTGCTCGTCCCTTCCTCTTTATTCTAAGGACAAAGCTTCTCTTAAGGTCTAGCAAGAGAGGTAAGGAAGATCAATCTAATACTAAGGTACTTACATAAAGAGCTATTGCACATATACCCTGATTATTCAATCACAAGGTATATTTCATAACTTGATAATTCAACTGAGGTGACTTCCTCATCATTTCTTATCTAACTGATGGCAAGAGTTCTAAAAGATACATTAGATGATATATTTTACAAATTGCATCCCTTAATCTGGGTAAATTGCATTTTACCCCAAATTAGGGTTTCAAGCACCGGGATTGCTTCCACAGCTGCACCTTGGTGCCCAAGCTTGGGAAATCCCTCAAACTTTACCAAAAAGATTCTCATGATGTCTCAACATCAGAGGAGCATCTCATTATGTGCAAATTGCAAGCTAACCCTTTCAACTGGGTAAATTGCACATAGGTCCCTGTATATCAAAACAATGCTACAATCTTAAAATAAAAAGGAGCAAATACTGAAATATATGTTTATGAGAAACTTAATTACATGCTTAGAGTTAATCACAAAGATATAATTACATATTTAGGCAAAACACCTAGGGTTAACTCATAACCCAGGTCAGGGATGTTACAATAAATTCATCAAATTATGATGTTTACAACATTGAAGATATTGCATCCTGGTCAAATATCACTAGCTTCACAAAAATTGCAAACAAAATAGGTATAAACTTTGAAGATGACAATAATGCACATAAAACCTTACACGATATAGAACACTTCATGGGGTGGGAAAACCATAGGGAAATAGAAGACACCAACACCTTTTTTGACAAGATGAAAATCCAATAAACACTTCCTACTTGACAGACATAATCTCTTCTTAGACTCCAATGAAAATCTCTTCATGGAATGTTTGTGGGGCGGCCAACCTTAAAAGACGAAAATAAATTCGCTACCACATCTATAAAAACAACATTGACCTCATTACTATTCAAGAGACCAAATATCACCTTACACCTTTTCCCATCAAAACTATTGGTGGAAATAGAATCACTTTGTGGTTTCAGATTCCTCCTACTGGTTTTAAAGGGGGGCTTCTGGTGAGACTAAATAACCAGATTTTTTCTATCTCCGAATCTACCAGTCTTGACTTCTCTATCACTCTCTTTATCAGAAACAGGCTGGATGGCTATAGCTGGTTCTTTACAGGGGTCTATGGGGAACCGTGAAACAACAAAGCAGCCTATCTTTCTGAACTGGATAAAAACCTAACCAAATACCATCAAACCCCCTAGATTATTGGAGGTGATTTAAATCTCATTACCCAAGCCTCCGACAGAACAAACATCTCCAAAACTTCCCAAACCATGTCACCAGCAGATAAACACTTTACAACACAACTAGGAAAACACAACATGATCGATATCAAACCCGCTAATGCTAGTTACACCTGGTCCAGAAACCAAACCTATGCCAAGCTTGACCACTTCATCTTCTCCCCTCTTTGGGAAGACAAATACCCCCTTTCCACAGTCCACACGACCCACAGATCCATCTTAGATCATTTCCCTATTATACTTGACACTACCAATGTAATATGGGGAAAAAGACCTTTTTGCTTTGACAATTTCTGGCTCACCTTCAATAACTTCTCAAACCAATGTGCTAATCAGTGGAGCCTAGCGAAACCTAAAACCACAAATATGGGATTGCACGTTCTCCACAATACTAAACAAGTGAAAATCTTCATCAAAAATTGGACCCTCCAACACCCACACAACCTCACCAACACCTTAAAAACCCGGAACAACAATTCCATTTCGTAGACTAAGACCCCTCGGCGGACCCTGCTCTTGTCCAAACTATCAGAGCTGAAATGGAACACATAAAAAACTGCCTAGACATTAAATGGAGACAAAGAGCAAAGTTAACTTGGGATAAAGAAGGAGATAGGAATACCAAATTCTTCCACAAAATGTGTAATGACAATCACAGAAAAAACACCATCACATACCTCAAAATCCATGGTTCTATCTTTATGAATAAATCATCTATCACTACCCACATTACTGAACACTTTCAAAAAATCTTCAACACCCACCACCAACCTTCCTGCCTAAATGAGATAGATTGGACTCTTCTGTGTCCCAACAAAATCCCTCAATCTCACTCTCTTATCCAAGCCTTCACCCCAGACGAACTAAACTAGGCCATTAAATCATTGGGTCTGAACAATTATCCTGGACCAGATGGATTAAATGTGGAATTCTACCTGGCCAATTGGGATCACTACAAAAAAGACTTCCTAGCCTTGTTGATGGATCTACATCAGAGTAACAATGCCCACAAAATTATCAAACACAAACGAAACCTTCATAGCTCTCATCAAAAAACTGAACAACCAGACCTCATCTCACAATATAGGCCTATCAGCCTAATCAACACCTCTTATAAAATTGTTGCAAAAACTTTGGCGAACAAAATCAAGCCACACATCAACCATATTATCCCTCTAAATCAAAATGCATTCCTCAAAGGGTGAAGCATTCAGGATGCTTACCTGATGATCAACGAAACCATCCACCATTGACATATTAACAAATCCCCAGTCTTAGCCATTAAACTGGATTTTGAAAAAGCCTTCGACTTTGTAAATTGAAAATGCCTCACTCATACCCTCAACGACTTTGGTTTCCATGAAAAATGGATCCATTGGATACATGCTTGTATATCCACAAATCATTTCTCAACCATAATAAATGGACTTCCTTTTGGCTACTCCAAAAACTCAAATGGCCTAAGACAAGGGGATCCTCTATCCCCTTACCTTTTTATCATTGTTACTTCTATCCTGAGTAGAATGATACAACTAGGTGTTGAAGGAGGTCTGATTAGATCTCCCCCAGAGTGTCATGAGAACATAATACAATTTGCGGATGACACTATCATCCTTACCACCCCTGAGGAAAAATCCATCATCAATACAATCAAAATTATAGGAATCTTCTCATACATATCGGGCCTCAAAATAAACCTACAAAAATCATCTATTTTTGGGGTCCACATCGAACAA
The DNA here is from genome assembly GCA_963693085.1 of Alisma plantago-aquatica. Taxonomy (NCBI): domain Eukaryota; kingdom Viridiplantae; phylum Streptophyta; class Magnoliopsida; order Alismatales; family Alismataceae; genus Alisma; species Alisma plantago-aquatica. The sequence continues at coordinate 1,396,178,852 of OY856409.1, forward strand.
AATATGATGACTAGATTCAAAGACTTATTGAGATGTAAGATAGAAAACTTCCCTATTACCTACCTGGGTCTTCCTATCACTCCTCTCAAAATCTCCCACTACACTTGGACCCCGATCATCGAGAGGATCAACAACAAACTATCATCTTGGACAAATAATTTCTTAATTTGGCCAACCGTCTCTGTCTTCTCAATAGTGTCATCACACCAATAACCACCCATTACTTGAGTTACATTCCACTTCCCTCCAAAACTAGAAATACCATTGATAAAATTTGAAGAAAATTCCTTTGGAACAATCACCACAAATCCCCTAACATAGGCAAACACTTTCACCTGGTCAAATGGGATACCATCACAGCCCCCATTAACCAGGGAGGATGGGGAATTATCAACCTAGAAACTCATGCTTTATGTTTGATCACAAAAATAATTAACCGTATGGCCAATAACAACAACAAAATTTGCAGAAACATGCGGACAAATAAATATTACCAAAAGTTCCCTCCATGGCATAAAACACATAACAAGATTGCCTCCCCTCTTTGGAAATATATAAACAAACACATTCCTCACATTAAATAGATCATCAACACCCCCTCACTCACACAAACTCATCTCATTCTAGGATGACCTGTGGTATAAACACCAAAGTGTCCTTAACATGCAAACTTTTTGGACTATACCAAATAAACTCAAAAATTTATCTACTTCCAAAGCTCTTGGCCTTAATCATGGCTAGTAGTAGATCTAAATCATTAAAAAGGTGTTTGCTTTTACACCTTAATCAAGAGGACATTAGGAACCTGACCCTAGAACTAGAAAATAATTCCTCAAACCGGATTTCTTGGAGATGGGGAGAACTCTATACTGTCAAACTAGCCTACAACCACCTGACCTTTAGAGGTATTTCCCCGCCCTCCTCCTCAATCTGGAAACATAAGAGGCCGCAAAAACTCAAGACCTTCTTTTGGCTTCTGTTTAACAATAAATTGCTAACAGACCAAAACCTTTCCAAAAGGGGTTTCTATGGTCCTTCGAGGTGCTCTCTATGTCTTGGTAACTCTGACTCTGTGGAACACTGATTTTTCCATTGCAACTTTTCCAGCAACATCATCTCGCATTTTCTCAGGGTTGATAAACTAAACTACAACTTCACAACTATTCCAACTGGTCTCACACCGACCAGAAATAACTACACCCTCAATGGGAACGATTTATTAGTCACTATATGTTGGAACTTATAGAGAGAAAGAAACAATAGAATATTCAACAACACCATAAAACCAAGGAGCACCATCATCACTCAGATTATATCAGATCTTCTTATCCTTTCACACTGCAGGGAAGAAGATAAATGAGGGCTCAGATGACTCATAGGAGGGGGAATCAGAGGTTAGATTTCTCTACTACCTGAAGGCGATGATGGATGATGAAACTGGAACCGGCCTGTTGTAGCAATAGACATGATTTTGCACTATCTCCATAGACTGGTGTTTTGCACTTTAACTCTAGTTGTCATGCTTTGAGGCTTGTTATGGGGTGCCTCCCCCACAGACTCTCTTCTTTCATTCTGTAGAACTCCCCACCCTTTATTTTAGCGCATCAGTAGTATAACAACTAGCATAGCAGGTGCTAGCTTGCTTATGTCTTTTATTAATGAAGGATCTTTTATCCAAAAAAAAAGCCGTAGGTGTGCACCGTATTTATCAATCAAGCCCATGACGATCGCTCGCAATTCGGTCTGCACGCATTACTGTAAATAATGTTTACAAACATAAACAAATATCATAATGAGATACTATTATAATACAACTATAAGATTACAAGGAAATAGAAGGGAGGCAGGCAAAAAGCTACACCGCCACCCCTTTTTGAATAGCAAATCCAATCCTCCGAAACACCACATCTATAGATTTGGCAGTCATTACATTACTATGTATAATTTTTTGAACTCTCTTAAGAAACTCTACAGCCTCAGGCGTTAGGAACCCAAAAGTGTCAAAATCAAATGGGATAAAATATGTTGATTGTCGATACATGCCTTCTCATATTTGACCACTTTAGCAGAAACAGCTTTACAGGAAGCATGCCCCACAGTAAAGTCGCCACCCTTCAGATCAACCAATGGAAAAACTCTTGTTAGATCTACACATGCATATTTTCCTCCAACTCAGCCAAAAATAAAAATGTCTGCTGGCCTAAGTGTCGATCTTCCTTCCTGAGGATCAGTCAAAAAGTTCACATGAGCTTCCTTCTTAGCTGCAACTCCCGCATGTCTAAGAACATCATAAAGAATATCTGTTATAAGATCATGTCGATACTTAAAGCATGGGAACTCCCTACAATGAACTGCATACTCCCCAAAAGTGTCTAAGCAAGATTTGTGGCACACTGAGCATACATCATCAATAGGAAATAGTGGAATCATAAGACGATATCTGATAACAGTACGATACTCCACTGGAGACATATGTAGTCCAAGACCATCAATAAGTATAGCAAGAAGAAACTCCTGAGCATGTTCAGCCTGTAAACACCGAAAGACTACTTTCTGTCTTACAGTCATATCAAATTCAATATCCATGCCCTTAACGATTTTGCTAAAAAGGGAACTCACCAAAGTATTTTGGGCTTTAAGGGGACGGTGTCGTGTCCTTGTTAGCAAAATAATTAAGATTGAAAGACGGAATTATAATACGTTGACAATCTAAAACGTAGTTAAAATCAAAGTCCATACCATGTATCCCACTATCATAAATAATATTTACAAACAAAAACGTCTGTAAACAACAGTGTATAAAATGAAATCACTTGGCCAACATCACCCGAAGTATGTTACTAACGTGGAGGAGATAGTCTAGAGAAAACCTGTTGAAAGAAAACACGAGTTTTTGGAGAAGACACTCCTTGACAATAAATCTCAAAACAAAGACCACTGAAAAAGAAAGTAGATGACCGAAAGGTCGGGATATAAACGATGATAGTGGCCGATCGTCATAGATGGCAGATCGTCGGTGTAATGATCAAAAACCTGAGTTGTCCGCTAAGATATCTTCCAAGATGTATCGTCCTTTTTCTTTGTGGCATCTGAAGATAGTCATGTGATAAGCTAGAACTAAAATTCGTCACTGATGTTAATCTCAACTTGTGTGCGAGAACTAGACTTCCCGCTCTTAATATTGAAAACAATTAATTATTATAATTGTCTCGCCGTCTTCTCGGGGTTTCTTTCAGCAGCTACATTGCTTGGGGAAAATCGTAAAGGAAAAAATCCAAAAGCGTGTGTTTACACTAAAATGATTAAAATTCATCACTGAAATCTCAACTTGTGTGCTAGAAGTAGACTTCCCGACTCTTAATATTGAAAACAGTTAATTATTATAGCTGTCTCGCCGTCTTCTCGGGGTTTCTTTCAGCAGCTACATTGTTTGGGGAAAATCGTAAAGGAAAAAATCCAAAAGCGTGTGTTTACACTAAAACGCTCAATGATGATTAAAAAGTAGAAGCTTGATTAGTACCGACAAGCTTGCTGTACAGTATGGGGAAATCTATAGATTGAGTTTTGCCAAACTCAGATGCCCAACCGATCCTGGCTTTCCTTTGGAATGGAGCAGTTAGACTGGGCTCCGCCGACATGCCAACCCCACAGGCCAGACGGGATAACCTTGTCTCCGACGGCTGCCGTCGACTCCGGAAACTCGAAAACCGACTACCGGGCGAAGAAGTCGGTAGGTCAACGCGCAGCAGTGTAGGGTGCAAAACCAGCCGGGGAAGGCGGCGGTGAGACGGAGGGGACCTTCTCCACCCACATGCCAAATCTGTTCATCTCCCGCCACTGGTAAGCCAGGTAAGCGCCGAGAACTACCTGCAAGACCAGGACGACCGCCACAAATGCCCACCCGACCTTGGACGCGACGTTGGAGCTGGTCTTCTCCCCCTGCTCCACCCCGAAGGCCGGAGTGCTGCCCCCTTGATTCCATCTCGGGCTTGGCGGTGGCGGCGGCCATGGCAACGGCGGTGGAGGCGTTCGGGAGGGCGTCATTTCTCCCGGTAAAGGCTGTGGCCCGTCGGGTAGATACGGGTAGGGCGATCCAGGCGGCGTGAGCGACGGCTTTCCTCCGGATGAAGGTGACCCGTCGGCGAATTGCTGTGGCGGGGCTGCTGGTGATGGTGGTGAGCACGGCAGCGAGCCATACGGGTAACAGTCACCTTGACCCTCATACGGCTGGGCTCCGCCTCCCTGAATAGGATTATTCTGTCCGTCGTAGTAGTCGTAGTCGTCAATAGCCGGGAAGAAGCAGAGGCAGCCCGGGACGAGCAAAGGGCCGGCGACGAACAAGAACAGGATTAGACCAGGCGAGCAGAGAGCCATCACGATCTACCACAAACGGGAGCTCCAGACGACCCGACGGTTCCTGCTCACTGGAGCATCATGGCCGTAATCAGATTTCGGAATTCACACGCGTGGGACGGCGCAGATGGGTGAAGATACATAAATGAACGGATTCAGGAAATGGGGCTAACAGTTGAGCTGAGACCTTCATCTGAGATTTCTTTTGATAAAAATTACAATAAAAATACGAAATCCTTTTCACGCCTTACATTCTTCTTCGCAAGCCGAAGAAGATGTCATACTTTGAAGATTGGGAGCTCGAAAAGAAAGCGACAAAGCGCGTTGATAGATGATGGTAATGGAAGGGACGACAACTTGACCCCCAGCCTGCTAGAGGGCAGAATTGGAGCTGGGAGTAGAAGATTATAAATGGATAATGGCGTCGCATCAACCGTGAAGACTGGGTGTTGTGGTAAACGCCTTGGGGTAACGTCGTGGGCAGCACATACTGCCAGATTGAAGGCATGAAAATCAACAAACCATGTGGAAAAAGGAATAGGCGAGACTGAGACGGTTCTGTAAACAAGTTAAAATAAAGTACATTGGACGCTACTATAATTGATAATCTTGGTCATTTCTCGGTCTCCCCTATTGTTATAGTTCTCATGGGGATGGGGTTGTCGCAAGCATTATTATTACTTGTTCTCGTATTCTTTACGTAAGAATTAATGACACTTGGTTGTCCTATGAGTAAAAAGGAAAAACACGTATAGTAGCTAATTAGATGAAACCGTCGGCAATAATCACGGTAGAAAAATTGGCATATTGCAATCAAAATATGCTAGTTTATTTACATAAAAATGTATTGTTAAAAGTGACATTTTTGGATAGCACTGTTAATATAAATCAGGAAAAAGAGACAGCTTCTAAAACAAATAACAAAGTTAAAATAGAGAATATGGGATGATATCATAATCGATAATTTTGGCCATTTCTTGGTCTCCCGTATTGTTAAAGTTCTCTTAGTGGGGTTGTCACTTTCTATTCATGTGACGAACAATATTTGTCACTTGTTCTTATATTCTTTACTCAACCATTAATGATACTCGGTTGCTTGGTGAATAGAAAGGAAAAACATGAGAATAGTGCAATCAATTGAAACTATTTCCAATGTTAATGGTAGAAAAAATTGGCATCTTGAAATTAACATATGCTAGTTTATTGCCATAAAATTTATTGTTAAAACTTACATTTTTGGATAAACTGTTCATATAACTCGGGAACAAAGACATATCTTCTACAATAGTTGAGTCACATTAGTGAAACTGTAACATGAAGTTACAAATTAACAGATTAATTTCTTAGAAACGTTCAATACGATATGTTGTACATGAAAACGATTAGAAAAGTTTGGTTCCATAGTTATACAGTAAACAAAGAGTTGACGTGTTGAGATGTTTTATACCAATCGTTCGTTGTTAAAAATACATCACTTCGTAAAAAATTGCGCATATAGGGCGTGTCCAAGCATCTGTGTGAATCAAGTCCCACTGCATGCTTTTATACGGTTATGTCATGTTCATGTTTGTTTTCATGATCAGTACTACTTGCAGTTTTTCACAAATGATGTTTTGAGATAGCGTTACAATATTGAATGTACAAAGGATTTGATTATTCTCTTTTTTTCTTTATATTTCTATGATTGAACACGGAGAACCCATATAAGCCTTGTATATTCAAGATCACATACAAGTTAATTTTTTTGTATGTCAAATTGTATTCTCAATGTAATACTTAGTTCCTAGTGTACCATGGATTGGTTTCTTTTGCGTAATTTTGTCCACGTTGAAAACGTTTGGTCAATATAAATGGAATTATACTCATTGGCATTTGTGTATAGTTAACAAAGGAGTAAAAAAAACCCGGGCAAATGACCTTCTTCATGGATTTTGTGTTCATTCTCGAGAATTTAGAATAATTCTAGTTTCAACTCTAGGTGATGCAACTAAATTGGCATATTATTGTCCATATCTACTATCAACTTCTAGGTTTTCTCTATCTAGTTTATAAACCTTGGTTAAGGTCATGTTGAGGTTAACTATAACATGTAAGTTGACTCTTTCTATTGTAAAATCGTAGCTACACTAACCAATTTTTGGCCATGCTAATATTGACAAATGCATTATTTCTAATATACCAAATAAATGCTAACAAATATTTTTGGTATGAGTTATATGGATTTTGTTAGTCTCATTTATAGGCACACTGGTCGATTAAGATAACAATCATACCCTATCCTAGTACAGATTTAGTTTTCACATACAGTCACCATGACGACTTTGACTTATATTCCTCATGGTGCTTCTTCTAGTGATGCCTTAGTTAGAAGAAGAAAATCTCCTTAAAATGCTCATTTTGATAGCAAGAGTTTTGGCCTCTTGGTCACACTACAACTAGAGATACCAATAGTTAGTGGTGGAGCCACATGGTGGCATGGGTTGTAACGTTCCCTACCAATTGGGAACCAAATAAGCAAATGGTTCATGGAGAATGATAATCCATCAATGAAATGAGGACAATCTATGTAAGTGTGTCATGTCTTGGTGGAGACCTCACTACTACACACAGGCTATATCATTGACTATTTGAAGGATTTGTGCATAAGTTACAACCGACACATAAGTGGGTGTCGGTACATCCCCAAATTTATAATGTATGAACTGAAATTTATAAATGTTAACCTTAAAGTTTATGTGTAGCTTACATAATGTAAAAATAAATTAACACAATAAGCCAAAATAGAGGCAGCTAATTCAAATAAGCAACACCACAAACTCTAGATTTTTGCTTTATGTAGAGGACTTTAGCCTCAAATATTGATACAAAACTGAAGTTGTAGGTTCAGAGCATCAAATTTTATACCAAGAATCGATACTAGAGATATTTTTTTGGGGGTTTCCCTTTCTAGAATTCCTTTTGTATCACATTTATATTAGGATTCTGTAAAAGTGCATTTACTTTGGACAATGGGATGATACTGGTAGCACATGACATGTGATGTTGTAGTGATGAAAAATGTATTATTTTGTTCTTTCATCTTTTTTACCATTTACATGGTGTAAGAATTGCTTATAGATTCTCATAATGAACAAAATGAAGTTTTTGGTCTTTGGTAGGAGTATAAACTTGACACTGGTTGTGAGTTGGTCACACAAACATATGTACCACAGATAAGCTGTAAGTTTATAAGCATTTTTACCAACCAAAACTAGGTAAACGCGTACTTTGTCCCAGGTAAAATCTCAATAATCTATGTTTTTCTTAGTGTGTTTATTATCAAAATCTATCCATAATATGTGTACTCTATTTTAGGGTAAACTAATCCCCCAAAATCCTTAATTCACTCAAAACTATATCATACTTTGTTGCATTAGAACTAATCAATCCTACTAGGTATAATGTACTATAATTATCAAGTATATAGATTAAACATGTTTTCAACACTAATTTGGCTAAGTCTCATCATTTGTTGTAAGATTCGAAGTTAAGAACTAACTAGGGTCAGGATCTCACAACTATTTTTTATTCTTGAATTTTTCATGGAATAGATCTTGATAAAATGTTGCCAAAATGTTAGTTTAGTGACCATTGGATCAACCATCTCTTTTCTAAACATGCTCCAATCAATTTTCCATTGAGTGATAGTGACATCTACCATGCCAAACAAATTACTAGATGTAAGCCTATGAGGATGCTCAAATTACGCAATTGATAATTGATGTGGGTTATGTGTTATGGGAGAAAAGAAGGCCTCTTGACTTTTGGATTTCCTTTTGGTATCCATCTTGATTTTGCTATATCACTAGCCAACAATGTGTGGGTATGCTTTATTTTGTCTAGTGGTATGGATGTTGTCCCTTCAAGTTTTGCCCAAAAAATCACAACCAATATATTGAGAAAACAGTTATGTGAAGTTACCAATACTGCTTTATTACTTTGCACAAAGAAGAAGGAATCCCTATTGTATCGCACATATTATAGCATGCTTCTACTGTTCTTTTCATCCCGGTCATCATTCCAGACACATAGGCTAGTCCTTCGTTCTTCTAGGCCCCTATTTGATTATGTGGATAACCAATCTCCTTTCCCCTTTTTCAGTTGACTACCTTTGAATATCTAAATTTCACTGTGTTAGCGTAAATGAAACCATATTTTGATCTTCAAATCCTAGATTGACTCATTTAGGGATCCTTAGAGATGACATCATATGATATTGCTACCTTAGTACCTGAATTGGGAAACTTATTAACAATAATGATAATCTAGATTACTTGACCCTAGATTTGTGAACTATGATACTTTTGGACATCAGACAGGACAAGAATCAAGTCTAGGTGGAAGGTTTCACCATTATTGACCTTTAGACTTAGTTCATTGCATTAATTGGATGATGAATGCACAAAGGTTAAACTACAACTAAGGTAACCTCAAAACCCAAATCTAAGCCCATAATCGAGTTCCTCATAGCTTAATTAGTCAACCCTCAAAATTTGGTGTCATTTAGACATCAAATGCACCCCCAATAAACCCTAATAGACTATGTAGGTTTTTACCTAAAATCAATGGCCAATTAATTGATTCATCTTGTCACACACGGACCAAGTTGCCAGACTGAGTTTACTTCCAGTTCTCTTGCTCGGGTGAGCGAGACGGGTCGGGACCTGGTCGTCCCTAACCCTCGACTTTAGCGCGTAGCTCAGGCTCTGGCTGGCGATGGAGTCCATCGCCCATATCTCTCTCTACCTTAAACCGAATCGATCGATTTCTTCACCAACGACTTCCCCATTCTCCGCCCTTTCCAACGAGCCCTAACACGGGCCTCGGAGTCAAGCTGTTACAACCCCAATTTTTGTGTTCTTTTGGTGAGAAAAGTAATTTTTCCTATTAAAGATATTTGAACAAATAATGGTATAATTTGTTTTGAATAAATGGATTTCATTTACAATAGCCTTGTTGGTTGTTTTGTGAGCTTTATTGGCTATTGGGCCCAATAATAAGGAAAAGACAAAGAAAACTCCATTATTAATAAGAAATGGAGAAAAGAAAGGTGTAGAAACCTCTAGAAGGCAAAAGTATCTAATCCAAAGGTGGATTTTGTGTCTTTTGGGTTCCTTGGGTCCCAAGGAGTCCAAAGTTGCAAAGATAATGCAACAAGAAAAGAAAAGATCAATTAAATATTTCTTTATTAAGAATGAATTTGAAAACAATGATAAAATGTGGGAAATAAGTGGAAAGAGGTATAATTGAGTTATCTTTGGTGGATTTTCGTATCCATAAGGTTCCTAATGGTAAAAGGAATTCCAATAAGGAAAATAAAAAGAGAAAGAAAGAGAAAATAACCATTAAATGGATTTGGTTAATGAGTAACTTGCCTATGAAGAAATAGTCCTTTTCTTTTGGAATATCGGACTCAAACTTGGCATGCAAGTAGATAAAGGCATGAGAGAGAAATCCTCAAAATTTGGTTGCAAAACGATGCACGGTTTCCAAGATATGCAATTTGGAAATTATCCTAAAGTGAGAGCAATAATCACATAAGATATTGTCACTTTGTTAATGGGAATTGAATCTAGATTTTCCTATTTTTTTAGTTGAGGCACGACCGTTGGATCGAAGATCCAATGACTGGGAATGAGTTCCAGTCTCGCGAGGAACAAGACATAGGGAACAGACTGAGAAATCTTTGATCAAGGATTGCTCGGATTGGATGCAATGAGCAGACTTGGTGATGAGTCCATCACCTTCGGGAGTCTGTTCCGAAGCCATCCAACCCGGTTTATGGGAGGTTTCGTCCACACACATGGAAGTCCCCAAATCACTGGACACAGGTGGTCGAACCTATATATAGGGGGGGATTATCCACAGAACCAACACATGTAGAAAGCATTTTAGCAAGACAGGACGGAGCCAAAAATCGTGCCCGTACCTTCAATTGAATCTCCGGTCGTGACCTGCACCTCTGCCTAGAAGCAGAGGTCGCCGGTGGAACATGGAGTAGCCCCGGTGGCAGGAAAGGTTCCCACAACCAATCGAGGGGCTCATCGAGTTCGTGAGATCAAGACAGAGCGATTGGTGGTCTTGGATCACACGCAGGCGCTCTGGAACTTGAAGTCAACTTCATAGTTGCCCGTTGGTTCGCGTGAGAAGAGAAGTGTGAGGTTGAAGACAACCCGACGCGCAATTACATCCTTGCCCTTGTGCGGGCACTGAAGAGGTACGGGCAAAGTTGCCTTTTTGTTCATTTTGATCTCAAGTTAGGGCGTGCGGCCGAGGGCCGTTAGATCCAGCGTGATCCAGCGGACCACGAATCGAACAACTAGGAAATTCTTTGATAATGTCGTAATATATTAGAAAATCCAGAAAAATGAATTACTTTGCAAAAATCATAACTTTTGCTAGGAAGCTCTGATGAATAAAGTTAAAATATGAAAGTTTCTTAGAAAAATACGAGGGACACATTAAAATTAGTTTGAGGACCTGATTTCATTTCTAATTACAAAAGTATGTTAAGTTAATGAAAAGTGCTTATGTATTAGATTAAGAAACCCTAATTGAGCATATTGGTTAAGTTCATGTTGCTTAATTGATGAATTGAGTACTTGCAACCTGTTGATTAGTTAATGACGAACTTGAACCGGGTCTAGATGTTTCTTGCATAATGTAAGGTTTTTTTACCTCATATGAGAATGATTAAGCATTTAGAAACCCAAATTTAGGGTAAAAGAGGAGAAGGTCATATATAATTTGAAAATTGTGAAAATGTGTTGTTAAATGATGGTTCTAAGCTATTTCAAGTATAAAAGTTCCTAATTGTGGATAAATGCCCTTAATATGGTAATTAGGGTTTTCTAATAAATAAAGATGGAATTAATGATAAATAGAGTTCACATGTGATTTAGATGAACTATAAATTGTTAATCCGGAAGGAACCAAAGATGATAATTAGGCCCAATGATCTTGTCATGTATTAAAAGGATAAAAATGGTAGCTCTGATGTAAAAGAGGCTTAATGGACTTAATTGATGGCTAATTGTGCCTTTAATATGAAATTAAGGTCAAATGTTGTTAAAGGATAACCTTAATATCTTTTGTGAAGAATAGATGAGATAATTAAGGTTTGTGAATAATCGTATAAAATTAGGGTTTAAAATAGTATAAATGAAGAGAAACCCTAATTGCAATGGAAACCCTAAAAGTGGATTAGAAACCCTAGGAAGCGAGCTAGGTTCAATAGATCTTGATGGCATGATCAATAATAGAAAATTGTATGCATATTTTAGGATTTCATTATGTGCTTGCTTGCCAAATTGAATTTCTTGATTGGATTATTCTGTTTCAAATCAGCCTGATAGGTTTGTGGTTAATTATGATTAATCACATTAGTTTCCCGAAGGTTTTCTAAATGATTAATCGCATTGAATGCAACCTATCAGTTTGGATGTTCATACTTACAAAGTATAAAGTCACTATGATTATCACAATTGTAATATAAATGTATATTCTCGCACCTACATGCCACCCTGATGGATGATGCAAAAAGGTCAAGCCCAGGAGGGAAGACCAATGGGCACCATGAGAGGTGACCCCAGACACCAAGCTTTGGAATGGGAAGGTGGTCTATGTTGCATGACTAATGGGCACCATGAGAGGTGACCCCAGGCACCAAGATCGGGATTGAGAAGGTGGCCTTAAGTCAAACCCTAAAGGGGGTATTCCAGGGTTAGGGCAAAAGCAGTGGAGAATTTCACATTGAAAGAGTAAATTGGCTTATTAATTAACTTGATTGTGATATTTAGATTGTTAGCCATATTTGTGAAACTTTTGGTTGTTCCCACATACCGGCATATTTTGATATGCTGACTGACGTTTTGTTTGTCAGCATTTTAGGTACAAATCTAAAAAGAACAAATAGTAAAATGACACATTGTGGAAATAAGAAATAAATTGCAAGGATGATTAGATAGAATAGATCCAAGCTATGGATAGAAGTAGATTACCAAAGTTTTTAAAAGGTATCCAAAGTTTTATTTTATACCAATTTTCAGTTTAGTTGGTAGAATTTCATTATTATTATTGATTATTTGTCGAACCTTTGATCCTATTAATTGGGATAATGACTGTGACCTTCAGGTCTCCCTTAATTGGGGGTTACCGGGGGGCGGGGTCATTACATTTGGTATCAGAGCATATGTTCCTCATTTAATCTTTAATAATTATTAAATTTTACAAATTACATAGAACCGAGGGAGTTATTAGAGGATTTTCCAAAAGACATAGGTGTCTAGGAAAGGATCACGTCTAGGGGCTGGCAAGATTTTCTTCCGCACCGCTAGTCAGAATACGAGGACTCCCAGATTAGTGTGACTGCCTGGCCAATGTCTTAGGATTTGACTCGAAATAAGATACCTTTATGACTCTCTCATCTTGTTCATCCCTTCTCAACTCAAATGTTGTTAAGGACCTTAAGGATTAGGGTTTTCTCTCTTTTCCTCACCCTCTTGAGGTATGGGTAAGGTTGATAAGGTCTAAGGAATCCTCCACCAAATTAATGGAAATCATGTAATTAAGATGTCATGGGAATAAGCTTAGTAGATCAAGCGTAAACTAAAGAATAGATACATGCTTAGGTCATATGACATGAGTTGTCATTGCCCTCAGGAGAGACTTGAGGCTAGACCTTCTTGTCAGGAGGATGAGTTGAGCAAGTTAGTCTTGGAGGTAGAGACCTCCATCATAAGTAGATACCTGCCACATCCTTTGAGGATGATGCTAACCCTAACCCTAAGGAGTGGTTAGAGAGAGAGATGGCATGATGACATGATCTCATGATGGACCAGATGGGTGAACATGCTTTTGGATGCCTGTTTGAGCCATGAGAGGTTGGATGACCTAGCACCTTTGAAAGGGGCGTGCATGTTAGAGAGAAGGATAGCTCCTTCAATGATAAGGTTAGTGAAGAACCTCTAGAAACCCTATGAGCTTATGCCAGTAGGGCATAACATACACCCATAGTACGTCGGTAGTGTTGGTAGTAGGCTAAAACCCTTACCATGAGAGTATGAGGGATAGCTTATGAGATTAGCATAAAGGGCTATGGGTAATCTTGAGCAAACATAAGTTTGAGCATAGGCTTCAACCACATAGAGGTATGCTTGTGAGCTTGTTTCTTCATGGAGAAAGGACCTCTAGTAGTAAGGATGGATGTGGGGTTAGCTATAGAGAGAGAAAGCAGTACCAAGAAAGAGGATCGGGAGCTTAGACTCTGAGATTTGAGGAACAATGGGGAGTTGAGGATGATGCGACCTAAGTGGATGATAGTGGTTGCCTCATGCTTGATCCCTGTAGGCTGATGATATCTTGGTTGCCATTAGAGGAACCAAACCCTAGAGAGAGGATGATGCTTCTGGTACCTATGTGCCTATGGTATAGGTGTTTACCTATTGAGATGAGACAAAGAGTGCCTTAGACCCTGAGGAGGTTTAAGTAACCAGTTGTGAGGCTTCATACCTAGTTATTTGCCCTTGAGGAGGACTCAACTCTGAGGTGTTGTTCAAGTAGAAGGATCATGAGAAGTACATGACATACCTTAGACATGTTTGATTCGTGGTTAAGAGGTTGAGCATGCAGTTGGACACCCAAAAAGTGAACCTAGGGTTCCTAGACCTAAGAGGGGAAGTGGTGTACCCGATGCTCATGACAAAGGTTTGAGTTTCTATAGATTCAAGCATGGCACTCCTCATGTTTAGAGGAAAGGGAAACTCCTTAAGTTTAAGGTATGGTTGATGAATCCCTCACAGCCAATGTGGTGACATGAGAAGGTTTGTTCTTGGTCCAATGTTGAGGAATGAGAATGAGTATGACCTAGCATGGTTTAGTAGGTAGTCTACTTGTGCCTTAGTAGCTTTCTAGGGTTAAGCATGCTCATGTGGATGTAAACCCTAGACATAAGGATGTGTGTGACCTTCGTTATCAAGATGTAGTTTCCTCCCATCCTGGGAGAGGGACCCTTTTGTAGGGTAAAGAGGTCTCATAGGATTTTGAGAAGCTAAGTGAAAAGTACATAGTATGAGAATGAACATGTAGACCCATAGATAATCATCTCTAAGTGCATGTGGATGTGTTACCATGGAGGTAGCCGATATGGGGCCTAATCAAGGTAGGCAGGTCATCATGACCCCTATGAAAGGATGAAAGACAGCCCATGAATGCAGAGAGAGATGATGAAGGCTTGGGTAAGGTTCTAAGTTGGACATGTACTATGTTAGGATCCTAAGTTTATCCTAGGGTTAGGTAGGGATAAGACCGATGGAAGTAGGAGTTGCCTAATTCCCTAGTTGCACATGACCATAGGGTCGGGAGGTAACAACTATCATTATCTGAGGGCCATGATTTAGGAGATTGATCACCTTCATGAACTCATGGGACCCAAAGGGCAGATGAGTAGGGTACTCTCTGGATGCATAAGAGAAGAGGGATGACCCCAAAAGTGTTGGTACCCTATAGACCTAGAGGAGATGACCAAGGATTGTGTGGTGACCCAAGTAGGGTTCGAGACCAGTTTTCCATGGAAGTAACTTTGATATCGAGATGATTGTGATGTAGAGACATATATATGTTTCAACTTAGAATTTGAAGGTGTACTGGAAAGGTGGGATGTACCATCTCTACTCTTGGAATGGGAAGAACTATGTATTTGGACTACAACCAAATACTTATTTCCTCTTGTAATGAGAGTGAGAGATAGGACAGTATGCATGCCATACACTAAGGATAAAGATGATGTGAGTTGGAATGTTGCTATGAGGTATGAGGACAAAGATGATAACATACCCTTGTGGAGTGAATGATACATGGATGGTCTACAAACATCAAGAGAAATAAGGTAGTCATCTTATGAAGATGTTTTTAACATGAGCTATGTGGAATTTGCAAGTTATACAAGGTTGAGTTCAAAGACCAAGATGATGAGCTCAGAGTTTTCTTGATGAAAGAAGACTTAGAGTCCGAGATGAGATGATAAGTGAAATAGATGGAGGTGTATGTCTTCAAAATTTCCTTATACATAAGGATGTGACGTGGTTGAGATGCAGTTGCCTAGTTAGCTAGAGGCTAGAAGAGGCTATTAGGTTAACCCTAAGTTTGAAAAAGGAGATATGTTTGGGCTAACACTCAGATGTAACGAGATCCGTTGAACAAGTTATTAGTTGTTTGGTTAGCCAGCCTAGGCCTTGATGCAATAAAAGGATGGTTGTAGAACCTCAGATGCACTTCTCTGGAAAGAAAGGTGATGAAACCCCGACTAGAGTGGTTTAGGGTTTCTAAGGAATCAATCTTAAGGAATCATGACGTACAGGAGATCATGATTTTAAGTTCATCATACACTGTGGTACTACTAAGATAGTAAGTTGCAGTGGTACATTGGATGCTTAAGATGAAGTTGCACATGGTTTGGCGCCATGCAAGCCAGGAGGTGGAGGACGAACACCAGTAACCCAAAGAGTTGATGTAGAGGATAAATAGTCCCCGAGAGGGAATGGGAGTTCATGACTATGGATGTTGTGGTAAGTCTCCCCTAGACCAAGGAAGGTCAAGATGCAATATGGGTTATGGTAGATCACCTTACCTAGATGACATGAGAAAGAAAGAATACTGTCAAGGGACGGATCCGGTTGAACTACTTATGAGAAAGATGGTTCAACTACACCATGATGTGAGTTCAAAAGTTCTGGAGTATAACCTAAAGGTACACTTCCATGCGGTGGAAGTAGGTATGTGAAGAGCTCGATATTAGTACAGTTTATCACCTCTAACTAATGGTTAGTATGATCCAGACTAGAGGGTCTGATGAGAGCATTTGTGCTCATTCAGGGTGATACATAGAGACAATTCTTATCCTCTGTAAGGTGTGATGATAACCACCATAGCCAGTATCGGGATACAAGAAAGCTATTCAAGGGAGGTTGTATCAGTCACCACTTCATTGAGATGATGTTGGTGAAGGGGCCTCACGAAGGTCAGAAAATAACAACAGTGTGTGCAGATGAAGTCGCTTTGATCGGGAGAGAGCCCAGGGGTGACATGAGTCGTGAGCTGATGCAAAGCAGACTGACATGCAGTTCACTGTGGGAGAGTATGTGATGTGAAAATCCGATCCCTCTAAGTTATAGCTAAGAGAGAGTTGAGTCCCCACTGCATGGTCCATTCGAGATGGATTGGTGGAGATGGTTGTGTTTAGCCTTACCCCTCAGGATAACATGATGTATAATGTGTTCCATGAGTCCGATCTAGAGCACTATGTGAGGTACCCAAGCCATGTGCTGAGCCCTGAACCTATTCAGCTTTATGAGAGGCTAAAATGTCCTGAGTCACCTGTGAGGGTACAATATACCAAGGTAAGAAAGAACTCAGATGGAAGAATATGAGATGATGAAGGTTCTTGGGAAGCACCATGGAAAGCGTGAGGCCACATGGGAGCCATGATGGACAAAGGAAAGACTTATGCTATTTGTTTGTGTGCCTGGTGGAATTTTGGGGGCAAAATTCCTATAAGAGGGGAAGGATGTTACAACCCCAATTTTTAGGTTCTTTTGGTGAGAAAAGTAATTTCTCCTATTAAAGATATTTGAACAAATAATGGTATAATTTGTTTTGAATAAATGGATTTCGTTTACAATAGCCTTGTTGGTTGTTTTGTGGGCTTTATTGGCTATTGGGCCCAATAATAAGGAAAAGATAAAGAAAACTCTATTATTAATAAGAAATGGAGAAAAGAAAGGTGTAGAAACCTCTAGAAGGCAAAAGTATCTAATCCAAAGGTGGATTTCGTGCCTCTTGGGTTCTTTGGGTCCCAAGGAGTCCAAAGTTACAAAGATAATGCAACAAGAAAAGAAAAGATCAATTAAATATTTCTTTATTAAGAAAGAAATTGAAAACAATGATAAAATGTGGGAAATAAGTGGAAAGAGGTATAATTGAGTTATCTTTGGTGGATTTTCGTATCCATAAGGTTCCTAATGGTAAAAGGAATCCCAATAAGGAAAATAAAAAGAGAAAGAAAGAGAAAGTAACCATTAAATGGATTTGGTTAATGAGTAACTTGCCTATGAAGAATTAGTCCTTTTCTTTTGGAATTTTGGACTCAAACTTGGCATGCAAGTAGATAAAGGCATGAGAGAGAAATCCTCAAAATTTGGTTGCAAAACGATGCAAGATTTCCAAGATATGAAATTTGGAAATTATCCTAAAGTGAGAACAATAATCACATAAGATATTGTGTCACTTTGATAATGGGAATTGAATCCCAATTTTCCTATGTTTTTTAGTTGAGGCGCGACCGTTGGATTGAAGATCCAACGACTGGGAATGAGTCCCAGTCTCGCGAGGAACAAGCCATAGGGAACAGACTGAGAAATCTTTGATCAAGGATTGCTCGGATTGGGAGCAATGAGCAGACTTGGTGATGAGTCCATCACCTTTGGGAGTCTGTTCCGAAGCCATCCAACCCAGTTTATGGGTGGTTTCGTCCACACACATGGAAGTCCCCAAATCACTGGGAACAGGTGGTCGACCCTATATATAGGGGGGGATTATCCGCAGAACCATCACATCTAGCAAGTATTTTAGCGAGACAAGATGGAGCCAACAATCGTGCCCGTACCTTCAATTGAAGCTCCGACCGTGACCTGCACCTCCTCCTAGAAGTAGAGGTCACCGACGGAACATGGAGTAGCCCCGACGGCAGGAAAGGTGCCCACAGCAAATCGAGGGGCTCATCGAGTTCGTGAGATCGAGGCGGAGCGATCAGTGTCCTGGGATCGCACGTAGGCACTCTGGAGCTCGAAGTCAACTTCCCAGTTAACCGCTAGTTCACGTGAGAAGAGAAGCGTGAGGTTGAAGACAACCTGACATGCAATTACATCCTTGCCCTTGTGCGGACAGTGAAGAGGTAAGGGAAAAGTTGCCTTTTTGTTCATTTTGATCTCAAGTTAGGGCGTGCGGCCGAGGGCCGTTGGATCCAGCGTGATTCATCAGACCACGAATCGAACGACTAGGAAATTCTTTGATAATGTCGTAATATATTAGAAAATCCAGAAAAATGAATTACTTTGCAAAAATCATAACTTTTGCTAGGAAGCTCTGATGAATAAAGTTAAAATATGAATGTTGCATAGAAAAATATGAGGAACACATTAAAATTAGTTTGAGAACCTGATTTCATTCCTAATTACAAAAGTATGTTAAGTTAATGAAAAGTGCTTATGTATTAGATTAAGAAACCCTAATTGAGCATATTGGTTAAGTTCATGTTGCTTAATTGATGAATTGAGTACTTGCAACTTGTTGATTAGTTAATGACAAACTTGAACTGGATCTAGATGTTTCTTGCATAATGTAAGGTTTTTTTACCTCATATGAGAATGATTAAACACTTAGAAACCCTAATTTAAGGTAAAAGAGGAGAAGATCATATATAATTTTAAAAATGTGAAAATGTGTTGTTAAATGATGGTTCTAAGCTATTTCGAGTATAAAAGTTCCTAATTGTGGATAAATACCCTTAATATGGTAATTAGGGTTTTCTAATAAATAAAGATGGAATTAATGATAAATGGAGTTCACATGTGATTTAGATGAACTATAAATTGTTAATCCGGAAGGAACCAAAGATGATAATTAGGCCCAATGATCCTATCATGTATTAAAAGGATAAAAATGGTAGCTCTGATGTAAAAGAGGCTTAATGGACTTAATTAATGGCTAATTATGCCTTTAATTTGAAATTAAGGTCAAATGTTGTTAAAGGATAACCTTAATATCTTTTGTAAAGAACAGATGAGATAATTAAGGTTTGTGAATAATCGTATAAAATTAGGGTTTAAATAGTATAAATGAAGAGAAACCCTAATTGCAATGGAAACCCTAAAAGTGGACTAGAAACCCTAGGAAGCGAGCTAGGTTCAATAGATCTTGATGGCATGATCAACAATAGAAAATTGTATGTATATTTCAGGATCTCATTATGTGCTTGCTTACCAAATTGGATTTCTTGATTGGATTATTCTGTCTCAAATCAGCCTGATAGGTATGTGGTTAATTATGATTAATCACATTAGTTTCCCGAAGGTTTTCCGAATGATTAATCACATTGAATGCAACCTATCAGTTTGGATGTTCATACTTGCAAAGTATAAAGTCACTATGATTATCACAATTGTAATATAAATGTATATTCTTGCACCTACATGCCACCCTGATGGATGATGTAAAAAGGTCAAGCCCAGGAGGGAAGACCAATGGGCATCATGAGAGGTGACCCCAGACACCAAGCTCGAGAATGAGAAGGTGGTCTATGTTGCATGACTAATGAGCACCATGAGAGGTGACCCCAGGCACCAAGCTCGCGATTGAGAAGGTGGCCTTAAGTCAAACCCTAAAGGGGGTATTACAGGGTTAGGGAAAAAGCGGTGGAGAATGTCACATTGAAACCGTAAATTGGCTTATTAATTAACTTGATTGTGATATTTAGATTGTTAGCCATATTTATGAAACTTTTGGTTGTTCCCACATATCGACATATTTTGATATTCTGGCCGACATTTTTTTTGTCGGCATTTTAGGTACAACTCTGAAAAGAACAAATAGTAAAATGACACGTTGTGGAAATAAGAAATAAAGTGCAAGGAGGATTAGGTAGAATAGATCCAAGCTGTGGATAGAAGTAGATTACCAAAGTTTTTAAAAGGTATGCAAAGTTTTATTTTATACCAGTTTTCAGTTTAGTTGGTAGAATTTCATATTTATTATTGATTATTTGTCGAACCTTTGATCCTGTTAATTGGGATAACGGCTCTGACCTTTGGGTCTCCCTTAATTGGGGGTTACCGGGAGGCGGGGTCGTTACACAAGCATTGGCAAAATGCCCTTTTTAGGCCTCGAGCCACCGCCGTTGCATTTCTCCATCTCATCAAATCTCCACTTTGATGCCACCACTTCTTCTCCGCCACTCCAAAAATGATCCAAGGTGCCTCTTCTCGGTTTCCCTTCAATCAATTGCTCACCTAGGTTCTTTGGAGCCGCTGCCAGCGTCGATCTTCTTCTCCAGAGAGCACTATGAGAAGTTGTTGTGTTCTTCACATCAGTCCAATTGGTCGTGAGGTAACCATCTCAGACCCTTGCTCTTTCTTTCTTTGCATATATCTTGCAGCGTTTTTTCCTAGTTCGCCCAGTCGACTAACGCCGCTGACACCTCTGTTTTGTCACGCCGATGAGAGGGACTCCGCAGGTCTCCAACCCTGTAAGCTTGATCTGTGAGTCCGTCGGGTCTAGTAGAAGGCCATCCATGCCTTTGTACCCCATCGGACCTTGGCAAGCCGGTTTCGGCATCTAGCTTCCCCCCGTATCCTACAATCTGGTCCGAGAATGCTTCTTCATCTCGTCGCCATCCTGTGAGCTCGTCTAGGCCTCGCCATGGCTTCTGCCTTAGGCTTCTGGTGTGAGGACTACTGGCCGGAGGCCAGTCCAACGCTAAGCACTTGAGTCGAGCTCCACTACAGCGCCATGGCACAAGAGACATGGAAGTCAATCCCTGGGGTGAAAACCCAGTCTCGGCATGGGTGCACATGATTTTTGTCACGCCCAATAGGGGCATTTCTGTAATCTCACATTTCTTTGACTGGTTGACCCTGTGACATGAAAGCCAATTCTCCCATATATTTTGCGATAAATCACACTGCACTAGCACAATTTCATTCGAGGGCATCATCATCTTTTCACAAATTATTTTTATTTTCCCTCAGAAATCAGGATTAACTTGTAAAATTCATAAGAAATTATCTGTTTACCCAAATAGGGCATATATATACATTTTTAAAATCAAAAAAATACAAATGATTTATTGGGATAGGTTTCACACCCAGATTTGCAACCTACTATAGGTTCAATTTCTAAGCAAAAGATTTAATGAATTTTATATTAATTAAATGCACATATGTTGTGATTAGGTTGAGACAACCCTGACACTGACCCTAGGAGGTGTTACTGAATATCTAGGTCTGATTATAAGGTATGTACATCATGTATTTTATTTTGGGCATTATATGACTGAAATCTACATTCTTTTAATGAGGCATCTCTTGAACCGTTATTCTACTTGAAAATCACTTGCTTGGACATTTATTATTTTTCCTTCTCTTAATTCATGATATTCATTTGGTTATTGTGATACCTTGTTTATAATGGGTTTTTGGACCCCTTCTTCTATATTGTCTTTTTATTTGAAATTGACTAAAATGCCAGTCGTGCCACTCTATTTATGTATGTTACATGTTTGGCTAGAATATCTGAATAGTGGTACTTATGTACAACCATACTTATATAGGACGCGCATATTTTGCCCAGGGTGTGCGTTTCCACCCTTACTTTTTAGGCCATGATCCTAAGGTGTTATGGACCTGTTTTAGGTATCTTTAGTCTACATTGTTATGCATGCAAATGTTTGTTGTTTTAGTATGATTTAGTGGAACATCTCTTTTGTACTTATAACCCTATATAATGCCCAAAGTGTTTTATATATGTACATACTCGGCTCTTTGCTGACCCTATACATTGTTTCCTATTTTTTGGATGATGTTCCCTTTCACCTAGGTTTAGGTACTTTAGAAGACAAAGATGCTAAAAGATTGAATACATGGACTTGGACATTGAGGATAGCTTGGGATAGTTGGTTTTCCCTCTGCAACATGCCTTATGTATTCTTAGGTGTATACCTTTTTTTTCATGCCACCTTATATGGTGAGGAACAATTGTATAAAGATAATTTTGTAACTGTGTAATAGTTTTGTTTCTGCTGCTTATTCATTATCATGCTCTGTAGTATGTACCATTTGAGAAATGAATGAAATTCCTCCTTTCCTTCTTACCTTTTTGGTATGTTTGGGATTGGATGGACTTATTCTTCAATTTAGTGAAGAGTCGACCCCACATCGGGACTCACTCTTTACAAAATGGTATCAGAGCCTAAGCACTCGGTAACTTGACTATTTCAAGTTATCCTTGGTTAACCCTTAATTAGATAGGTGACCCTTAGAGGATATTGATAAACCTATTTCCTAGTAGTCAATACTAATTAAGGTTTTCAACCCCTGACTACTTTGGTCACTTGCACTCCTCAACCCACCTATGTGAATGTGAGTTAGTCCTTAGTAATCCTTAACACCCACACCTTCTTGATGGAGGTGGGATGAAGCTACATCAAACTAATTCTTGTAGTGTTTGGTTGACATCTCATATTTTATAGGATATTAGCCTAAGAGCTATGAAGTGCAAATTGACTTAAATAATCATAGATCGACATATTTTAGTTCTCACCTTAAATCCCTTTACCTTTGTTGTTCTCTAGCACGGCTTTCATACACCTATTATGGGGGTGTTGAGGACACATGAACCATAAATATAAAATTCTGATGTAAATCTTAGAAATTTAGATGATTCCCTTTGTTACTAAGTGATGGTATGAATGAGTTTAGTTATTGTTAGGCACGCTTTGCCTTCAATATGAAGAATCTCGACACAGGTATGTCCCAAGACCACTTATCTAAGGATTGGATACCATGTTTGTTTAGCTCTTATGCCTCATACATGAGGTTTAGGGGGTGGAATCTATTAAGTTTTGTATAATATTCTTAGTAGTTTGCCTCTCTCGCCTCCATAGTGTAATTATATTACCCAGTGAATGATGTTATTGATACATGTAATATGTAGTTCATCTTGTCTTGTAAGGGGACTATGGTTGTAAATCGTCAAGTATAGAAGGAACACATTTACCTTACTATAATTATTTGATGATCATATGACTCCCTTAGGTCTTGCGATGAGGCTGTGTCAATTATTCTTAAGAGTGACATGGGGAATGGCAGATGTCTTACCTCATTAAAGTTTGATGAATTTGACCATGCGTAATAGGAAACCCTTCTCCCTCCCATGTAAAAACATAGTTGAGGTGTAGTCTAATGCCCTATGTGGTGTCTGAAGGATTAGACTCTTTAAGTAAAGGATGTGATGATAAATAATAGTATTCGGTGGTTTAATTGGTTCTCTGGTTGATTTTGGCACCAACTTTGGATTTTTCATCACAAGATATGCATCGTCAAACTTATTTTCATTATTAATTTATATGTACAAAAGAAAAGTTTTTAGATTTTATCGATGGTTTTTGGAACCAAGTCACCACCACAAGAAAGATGAGTAGTAGAGAATCTCTTTAGTGAAGTACCCTTGGTTGGCATGTTCAACCCTAATACCCTAGGCCTAAGACTAATATAGATAGTTTTAAATATATAAATCAGGTCTAGTGGATCCACCCTTTTTCCCCTCTAGGTTATGCACTAAGTTATAGTTTAAATCTTTTAAGGGGTGGAGTTTCATACAGTTTATTCATTAAGAATCAAAATAACTTAATGTATAATCTGGATTAATAACGACTACAACATTAAAACCTGGATAACTCCTAGTATTAATGTCAAACATATGTCGAGGCTACCAAACTGAGAATTTTAGATGAACCTTGCTAATCACCATCATAAATGTTACTTTAGTGATTAAAATAGATTTTAAAAATTTATCTTGGGTTATCCTCGAAGGATGTTTATGTGTCAAATAGGGGTAAAAGAAAAATTACACTTAAAAGCTCAAATTAATATCCTATACCCAAAATTGCTATTAAATGAATGGTAAGGATGATTGTATAGTATAGGCTAGGGAGAATATGCTGAGTATAATGGAATTTCTGAACATTTCCCATGTGACCATGATAAATAGAAGTGATAGGGGTTGAATGCACATCAATCAAAACATGTCTAATGTAATGCATAAAGTTAACTCATGAATGAGAAATTCAATAAGTTGCATACAACACACTATAGTGCTCATATATGAACGAGAAAATTCGTTGGAACACCAAACCCTAAACTTACATATCAACCCTACTATGCCTATTATAGTATAACTATTGTCTTAGTCATGTAACACATCATAATTTTCCCTTTATAAAATCTATAAATAAATTCAATTTAAGATATAACCCTAATACTAGTAGGAAGCAAAACATGTGTGCACGTCTTACATAAAGTGACTATTATAAATAATAATAATATTGATGATGATGATGATGATGATGATAATGATAACAAGGAAAATGATGTGGACCAAGATCATATAATGGAAAAACTATGATAATATTTAGGTAGTCCTAATGGATACAAATTGGTGGACATAATCCTAGGTCTTGTTGTATTTTTTTTTCTAGCCCAACATCTACCATAATCAGATTAATGGATAAATGACACATGGAGACATATAGCTTCACCTTGAAAGTAGACCATAAGTGTGGCACGACTGGTGTGTTTTGACCCCCTACATTAGGTATACTAGAAATTTATAACTTGATTAAAAGTATAACTTACTATACCATACCACTAGTGGATAAATTTTGGGGACAAAATCCTGTTTAAGGGGTGGAGTGTTGTAACATACTCAATTCTAGACACATAGGCTAGTCCTTCATTCTTATAGGCCCCTATTTGATTATGTGGATAACCAATCTCCTTTCCCCTTTTTCAGTTTACTACCTTTGAATATCTAAATTTCACTGTGTTAGCATAAATGAAACCATATTTTGATCTTCAAACCCTAGATTGACTCATTTAGGGATCCTTAGAGATGAAGTCATATGATATTTCTACCTTAGTACCTGAATTGGGAAACTTATTAACAATAATGATAATCTAGATTACTTGACCCTAGATTTGTGAATTATGATACTTTTGGACATCAGACAGAACAAGAATTGAGTCTAGGTGGAAGGTTTCACCATTATTGACCTTTAGACTTAGTTCATTGCATTAATTGGATGATTAATGCACAAAGGTTAAACTACAGCTAAGCTAACCTCAAAACCCAAATCTAAGCCCATAATCGTGTTCCTCATAGCTTAATTAGTCAACCCTCAAAATTTGGAGTCATTCGGACATCAAATGCACCCCCAATTAAACCCTAATAGACTATGTAGGTTTTTACCTAAAATTAATGGTCGATTAATTAATTCATATTGTCACACCCAGACCAAGTTTCCGGACCGGGTTTACTTCTGGTTCTCTTGCTGGGGCGAGCGGGATGGGTCAGAACCTAGTCATCCCTAACCCTCGATTTTAGAGCGTAGCTCAGGCTCTGGCTGGCGATGGAGTCCATCGTCGATATCTCCCTCTACCTTAAATCGAATCGATCAATATCTTCGACAATGACTTCCCCATTCTCTGCCCTTTCCAACGAGCCCTAACGCGGGCCTCAGAGTCAAGCATTGACAAAACACCCTTTTTAGGCCTCGAGCAGCCGCCATTGCATTTCTCCAACTCATCGTATCTCCACTTCGACGCCACCACTTCTTCTCCGCCACTCCAGAAATGATCCAAGGTGCCACTTCTCGGTTTCCCTTCAATCAATTGCTCGCCTGGGTTCTTTGGAGCTACTGCCAGCGTCGATCTTCTTCTTTGGAGAGAACTATGAGAAGCTGTTGTGTTCTTCACCTCAGTCCAATCGGTCGTGAGGTAACCATCTCAGACCCTTGCTCTTTCTTTCTGTGCATCTATCTTGCTGCATTTTTGCCTCATTTGCCCGGTCGACTAGCACCACTGACACCTCTGTTTTGTCGCGCCGATGAGAGGGACTCCGCAGGTCTCCAACCCTGGAAGCTTGACATGTGAGTCTGTCGGGTCCAGTAGAAGTCCATCCATGCCTTCGTACCCCCATCGGACCTTGGCAAGATGATTTCGACATCTATCCTCCCCTCGTCTCCTACAATCTGGTCCTGGAATGCTTCTTCATCTCGTCGCCATCCTATACACGATTGGTGCTCGTTGAGCTCGTCCTGGCCTCGCCATGTCTTCTGCCTTAGGCTTCTGGTGTGAGGACTACTAGCCAGAGGCTAGTCCAGCGCTAAGAACTTGAGTCGAGCTCCACTGCAGTGCCATGGTGAGAGAGATAGGGAAGTCAATCCCTAGGGTGAAAACCCAGTCTCGGCCATGGGTGCACATGATTTTTGTCACGCCCAATAGGGGCATTTCTGTAATCTCATATTTCTTTGACTAGTTGACCCCGTGACATGAAGGCTAATTCTCCCGTATAGTTTGCGATAAATCGCACTGCATTAGCACAATTTCATTTGAGGGCATCATCGTCTTTTCACAAATCATTTTTATTTTCCCTCAAAAATCAGGATTAACTTGTAAAATTCATAAGAAATTATCCGTTTACCCAAATAGGGCATATATATACATTTTTGAAATCTGAAAAATACAACTGATTTATTGGGATAGGTTTCACGCCTAGATTTGCAATCTACTATAGGGTCAATTTCTAAGAAAAAGATTTAATGCATTTTATATTAATTAAATTCACATATGTTGTGATTAGGTGGAGACATGACACGGATCCTAGGAGGTGTTACTGAATATCAAGGTCTGATCATAAGGTATGTACATCCTCTATTTTATTTTGGACATTATTTGACTGAAATCTACATTCTTTTAATGAGGCATCTCTTGAACCGTTATTCTACTTGTAAATCACTTGCTTGGACATTTATTATTTTTCCTTCTCTCAATTCATGATATTCATTTGGTTATTGTGATACCTTATTTATAATGGGTTTTTGGACCCCTTCTGCTATATTGTCTTTTAATTTGAAATTGACTAAAATGCCAGTCTTGCCACTCTATTTATGCATGCTACATGTTTGGCTAGAATATCTAGAATAGTGGTACTTATGTACAACCATACTTATATAGGGCGCGCGTATTCCGCCTGGGGTGTGTGTTTCCACCCTTACTTTTTAGGCCATGATCCTATGGTATTATGGCTCCGTTTTAGGTATATTTAGTCTACATTATTATGCATACAAATGTTTGTTGTTTTAGTATGATTCTGGGGATGATTGTTGTGGCAAGACACTCTTTATTATCATGCTTGTAATCTAAAATTTAATATGCCTCATTTCTTTTGTTATACTTCTTTTGAACTTACCTAATTGCTATTAGCCCCCTTCTTGTGGGAACATCTCTTTTGTACTTATAACCCTATATAATGCCCAAAGTGTTTTATATATGTACATACTCGGCTCTTTGCTGATCCTATACCTTGTTTTCTATTTTCTGGGTGATGTTCCCTTTCACCTAGGTTTAGGTACTTTAGAAGACAAAGATGCTAAAAGATTGAATATATGGACTTGGACATTGAGGATAGCTTGGGATAGTTGGTTTTCCCTCTGCAATCGACCTTATGTATTCTTAGGTGTATACCTTTCTTTTTTCATTTTCACCTTATATGGTGAGGAACAATTGTGCAAAAATAGTTTTGTAACTGTATAATATTTTTGTTTCCGCTGCTTATTCATTATCATGCTCTGTAGTATGTACCATTTGAGAAATGAATGAAATTCCTCCTTTCCTTCTTACCTTTTTGGTATGTTTGGGATTGGATGGACTTATTTTTCAATTCAGTGAAGAGTCGACCCTACATCGGGACTCACTCTTTACATCCTCTATTTACTTCTTTTACTCCACATCTCTCATTACTTCTCTCACTTCCCTCATCTTCCCCACCACTTTTCTCCTAACTTCTTTAATCTTGCATCATCACTTCCCTCGTCTTTTTTACCTCTTTCTTCAAAAGTATATCAACATTACTCTTGTTTGAATGTATTTTTTTATCACAAATTTAATGGTTTTTATTTCGTTCAAAAATTCATCATGATTTAGAAATTATAAATAAAATAATTTTCTCTTTTATCAAATCACCTATTCATATCATTTTTTTATTTTTTTTATTAAAAACATATCAACATTAGTCTTATTGGAATGCATTTTTCATAATGAATCTAATGATTTTTGTTTCTTCAAAAAATTCATCACGGTTTAAAAGTTATAAGTAAAACAAATTTATTTATCCATCACACAACCTCCACCAACCCATCCAATTAAAGCCCACCACGCCACACACCCCAAATCATCTTCTCCTCCAGCAAAACCACCCAGCCGGCCACACGTGAGGTGCGCTTGACGCACGTTGCGTGTGACCAGCACATTTTCGTAAAATGAATGTCACGTGATACATGCTCCACAAAACTGACACCACAAACTATAATTCAATGCCACCCAGACATGTGGAAGTGGTGAAGCTAGATATCTTCATTAAGGGGGATGGCATACAAATTAATAGTTAAAATGGTACACGCATAAGAAAAAAAATGAACGGTCAAATTATGCAGAAGTGATAATAAATACACTAGAGAAAACACATATGATGGATACTACAATAATATAACATGAGAAATATATGTATTTCTACTGAATTTTGGTTGGTAAAACCCACTTATAGACATTTGTGGTACATATATATGTGTCGTAGTCAAGTTTATGCTCGTACCAAAATCTAAGAAGTTTTTTTTTCTCATTATGAGAACATAGAAGAATTTATGGCACCATATGTTACAGAGGACATGAGGAAAGTAAGTATGTATTCATGATAATTAGACATGTATTTATCGTTAAAAAGCGTCCAAAATTGATAAATATGTATCCCAAAATTAAGTACTTGAAATTAGAGAGTATTCACCTAAAAATAGTTAAAGGCACCTAAAGATGACTATATAGCACTTAAAAATGATAAAAAGTACCAAAAATGGTGATATGCCCACAAATGGATGAAAGTGCCTAAAATGACTAAATAGCGCCTAAAAATGGCAAAATATGGCCTAAAATGGCTAAATAGCACTCAAAAATTGCTAAAATTCTTGAGTGTCAAACAAACCTATGTGGGCGCCGTTACGTTATTTTTTATTGTCAATCTTATTTGGATGTCATCTTTATACTTCTGAGTGTCAATGAACCATTTTGGGTGTCAATTAATCATCTTTGAGTGTCAATTAGCCATTTCTGGGCGCCATTAAGTTGCTATTGGGTGTGAAATACCCTTATACACTATTTAATGTGTACAACCATAATTGGGCATCATTAAGTTGTTCTTGGGTGTCACACAAACCTATTTGGATGTCGTTACGCTGTTTTTAGTTGTCAATACCATATTTGGGCACCATTTTTATACTTTTATGTGTCAATGAACCATTTTTGGGCGTCAATTAACCATCTTTAGGTGTCAATTAACCATTAATGGGCGTAATTAAGTTGTTATTAGGTGTGAAGTACCCTTACACCCTATTTAATATGTACAACCATATTTTGGCGCCATGAAGTTATTCTTGAGCCTCAAACAAACCTATTTGGCGCGTCGTTACGTTGTTTTTTTGTGAATTACCTTAAGTGTGATTTAGCACATACGATATTTATTTGGGTGCTATTTTTATATTGCTGAGCATCAATGAATCATTTTTGGGCGTCGATTAATAATTTTAGGTGTCAATTAGCTATTTCTAGGCGCCATCAAGTTGTTGTTGGGTGTGAAGTATCCTTACACCCTATTTAATACGTACAACCATATTTGGGTGCCATTAAGTTGTCTTGAGTGTCAAATAAACTTATTTGAGCGTCATTACGTTATTTTTTATTATGAATTATCTTAGATGTGATTTGCACGTACAATATTTACTTGGACGTCATTTTTATACTTTGGGTGTCAATGAACCATTTCTAGGCATTAATGAACCATCTTTGGGTGTCAATTGACCATTGGGCGCCATTTCATCTGTGGATTTGTTAACTATTTGGGCGTCAAAGAATCATTTTTTATTTCATTCAAAAATTAATCAAAGTTTAAAAATTATAAACAAAACAAAATTTCTAGTTATCACATCACCTCTATATGTCATTTTTTTATATAAAAATATGTCAACATTAATTTGTTGGATTGTAATTTTCATAACGAATCTAATGGTTTTTGTTTTATCAAAAAATTCAGAAACAAAATTATTTGCCTATTATATAATCTAAAAAAAACACCCAATCAGTATCTGCCACGTAGAGTAGTTTTGGGGGCTGATTTTGGACGCACATCATTGCACGTGACAGCGTGTGAGCGTACCCAAAATTTAACTCTTAATTTATATGGTTGGTTTCACCTCAGTCATTTATGTTTTCTTTATAAGGTGAAGTCACGAAAACAAACTACATTTCGCATGTGTACATGTAGAAAATAACTAAATAACAATACAACCTGCACCTAAATAGAAAACATAGAGCTGAGTGCAGTTCATTTTCCTAGTTTTTGGATTTGCTGCTTTTAAAATTTCAATTTTTTTCAAAGCATTCCCGTCCAACCAAAAGGCCCCTTTAGAAAGGAGCTGCTAGTATATGGTACATCCCTCCCTACCTTGTAATAGTTCATGATTGTCTTTGATGTGATATTAATGCAAAGCTTTAGATAATATATTTTTGTCGGTTAACGGTTACTCTAAACGTTGTGTCTGTTTGTAACGGCTAGAAAAGGACGAAGTCTACTGGAGTGTTGACTGTATTTCTTGTTTAAAGAGTTATAATAATTGATTTAACATCATGCACTAGGTGCGTTTTTGCTAAGAGCCTGTTTAATGGAAAATATAGTTGGATGTAAAAATGTGAACTTACAATGTAAAAATGCACAGCAATTTACTTATGAAAATGCAGACATTTCCCTTTTGGGGTAAAGTCTAGTTTTTTTTTGGTAAATGAAAAAATAGACTAACCAATACAGGGGCGTATTTACACAATAAGTTTTTATTTTTTGGAGATATACAGGATTATACTTATTCTACATGTGTAAAGGCTCAATAGGTTTCTTTCCGATTTTGCTACAGAGTTCGGTGGGGAAGGAGCCGGGATGAATGAAAATCTCCTTTTTTTTTTTTTTAATCCTAACCTTCGCGAGTCCAGTGACTCATCCACACGCCGCGATAAAAAAAAATGCCTCAGCCGATATACATTATCCATTCAACGATGCTTTCACAGCCAACGCGTGGGCCTTATTTGTCGAATTTTCCAAACAGAGGAAGCAGGTGAGTCAGCTGAATACCTGCCTGCATGTGAGTCTGCTGCTCTTGTCAACACTGATTCGTCCAATGATCCAATCTCGTCAGCCAAAGAGGAGCTTAGCTTGAAGATCGTCCTAATTGAACATCGTACTTTGGAAATCGAAAGGTCGATCGTCTCTCTTGCCCGTCGTCTCAAGCTGCGTAAACGAGGCAGAGGCGGGCGAATGTTGACTGTAGAGGAATTCCGCGTACCACGTGCCTAGGCCTGCGGCGCCGTCCCCAACCGCTGCAACTCCCGCCTCTTGTATTCCAAGAACCCGTCGAGGGCTACCTGCAATAGGAATGCGAAACCCAGAAATGACCATCCCACCGTGGAGGTGATCTTGCTGTGCTTCTTTGCGGGAGCAGGAAG
The DNA here is from genome assembly GCA_963693085.1 of Alisma plantago-aquatica. NCBI lineage: Eukaryota > Viridiplantae > Streptophyta > Magnoliopsida > Alismatales > Alismataceae > Alisma > Alisma plantago-aquatica. Next base: position 1,396,210,669 of record OY856409.1, read on the forward strand.
CGGAGAAGGAGCCAGCCGTGGCGGCGGCAAAGACGGAGGAGGCGGGGACGAGGACGGAGGCAGCGGTGGATTTTGGCCGGGGGCATTGGAACATTTCCTATCTTTGCTTTTCGTGGAGCATACAGAACCTGTACGTGGAGGAGGCGTGCGAGGTTGCGAGTCATTTGAAGGCTGTGGCTCCGGCAAGCGAGGAGCAGAAGGACGTTTATTATCTTGATGGTGTGGCACCGGCGAGGGAAGAGGAGGAGGAGGAGGGCTGTTTCCCATTACCCCGACTGAACTGAAGCTATATTGGGCGGGGAGAGGAGATGGGGAGACCGTCGCGGGGACGAGAAAGACTATTAGATAGAACACAGCCAAGAGTAGAAGTGGGGAGGCTGTTGTCCGTCTGGGCACCAACTGCTTCCGTTTCAGTCGCTCGCTCCGCGCGCAGATTCGACGGAGGTAGGGAAGGCCACCATCACGCATGGGGACTGAGCCGCTTCCTTCCATGACACTACGAATTGGTCGCGTCTGCACCTCCCAACCAGTCTTCCCTTCCTTTCTTCTGTTTCAGCCCATCAACCCTCCACAAACTGACCGAGATGGGAGGCAAGCTGTCATCTCAGAGAAACGCGTCGTGAATATAGAAAGGAGAAGACCACGCGACAACGACGGCGACGACCTGCGGATGGGCGAAGTAAACGAGTGGTGGAGACGAGCACGACTGTGGTGTGGATGTGGACAAAATTATTAATCAACTAATCACTCTCTGAAGTGACACGGTGGAAATCAAATTGAAAGGGCCATAGTGGGGCCAGGAATGGATAGGAGGATGTACTCGTCCGAAGATTGCGCGGGTGCACGACACCCGTTGTTTATTATCCAGGCCAACGTCCGGTCTGGGTCCGCCATTACTGTCGACAAAAGTTGATGGCAATTGATAGTTTTAGCTCTCTAGTCATCAGCTTCCATGGTCCCTCGTTCAAATACACGAAGGGCTAATTTGGATAGCAAATCAGTTGTGTGCCAAGGCAGGTCATGTTTCCCCAAATCAGTTGTGTGCATTCTTCGTCATCCACCTCCACTGTGTTGCAACTAATATTTCAGTCGTCCATGATATCTTGATGGCCACCCGTACGGCCTGATTCGCTGCAAATGTATGTTGTTGTGCCGTCACCCAGAACCTGTAAGGGCCCGTTTGGTTGGACCGCATTCCAACGGGTGCGGCCCCAACTGCACAATGTTTTGCAACTGTTTCGTTTGGTTCGAAGCAGGCCCAACCCACGCTTGGAAAACGAACCCACACCTACCCCTCAGCCCAGTACGAAATTGATGAGGAGGAACCGCACCCGATTTGGGCGCGGTTCATTTTCCAAGCGGCGCATCGCGCTAGGGCTACCACTGCTCTCCTCCCGATTTCGTTCCCCCTCTTTCTCTGTTCTCTAACCTGCTCCATTCAACTGTGGCGACAGCGGCGTTGTTTCGCAGACGACTACGAGGTGTTGGTTCACCGACGACGACGGTGAGGCGCTGGTCAAACCAACGGCAGTGAGACTCCTATCACCCGACATTGTTCGTCCGACGTTACTGTGCTGGAGTGGCATCCACAACTGCTCTGCTCCGTGACGAATATTGTGGGAGAAAAGGGCCAACTCAAAATATTTTGGCAGCAGTGGACTTTAACCTTAAGTTCTTATATATCTTGTCTGGATGGGAAGGCTCTGCTAATGATATGGCTGTTTTAAAAGCGGCCACATGTGAGAAAGGTTTCAAGATCCCTGAAGGTAAATGTTAGGATATTAGGAAAAATAATTCATTTAGGAAAAGAGATAAAGTTGTTATGCTTATATTGGTTTATTTGTTACTTTTGTAGGAAAATACTATCTATGTGATGCGGGATACACAACCATGCCGGGTTTTATATCCCCTTTCCGTGGAACACGATATCACTTAAAGGATTTTAGTAGGGTTAATGGACCACAGAAGATTGAGATGAAGCGAGCTATAATTAAGGAAGTGATGAAATGGGGTCAAGAGAACAGGTTGGAGAGGGATAAGCTGTTATCAATCTCAAAGTCTCTAACAAGCACCATCGAAGATGGGGAGTTCTTTTTGGCTTTATATGATGAATTGAGAGGAGAGTGGCTGAAGATGTCATTCAACATTTAAGGTAACTAAAGTATTTTAAATTCGGTACTCCTTGGGTCTTTTGGATTTTGTGAATCTATCTCCTTCTATTTTGGTATTATAGGACCATCCACACCCTTGAGGTTATGTCTAGATCCACACCCATGCTTTTCATATGCCTAAGCAGCTACACATTCTTAAACACTGCACTTTTACTTATCTTAATATGGGTTGTGGGCTAATCACAAGTGGTCTTTCTTGATTATAGACAATGCTGACAGCATTAGATGTTTCCTGCTAATTCCTTCTTGTATAGTGACCTGTGATTATAGATACTTGTTAGCTTTACTGCCATTTCCCTTTGGTGTTTTACTTTTACCACGTGGAGGCATACAAAGTTGTAGGGTCATCCAACGTATATATACTAACTCTAAATAAAAAGGTTGGCTCAAAATTTGAAGTCCATAAATAAGAGAGCAACCCACTTGTTTTGTTTGCTGAAATACCTGGTTTAGTTAGCTACAGTCAAGGCTCTTTTTATTGATATAATTTTTTGAGGCTTGGTTTAGGTTCATCCGTTTTGGGTGAATCGTTCTTTTTATTTTATTAAATGTATGCCTGGTGTTCCATGTTTTAGATTTAAAACCATGACTCATGAATGTTTGCATGATTCTTTTACTGCAGGTGGTGCTAGGAAAACGGCTGGTTGAATATATTTTGATCATGTCTTCTTAACTAGTGCTAGAATGGAGGGAAATGAAATGTGTTGAGATGTTACAGTTCAATGTATGACTAATCCATCATGGAGTCTTACAGTTAGCCCTAGGAGATCAATTTTGTATCAAATTTCATGTACTCTGTATTCGGTATGAACTTCAGTCGTAGTTTTCTTTTTTGCAATTCTGGAGTTGTGATATATTTGAAAATATGCAGCACGGTTATATATGAAACTATGCAGCTTTGTCAAATGTGCAATTCTGGAAATAAGAATTTGATTTGAAAGTCTGTAGTACTGTTATATTAGAAAGCATCTTGAGAGCAACTAGGGAGGAGCAACAACAATCAAGATGGTTGCAATAGTCAAATGCTCACTGGAGCGGTGCATGTTTGCAGGTAGCAGCAGAAGGAAGGGAGCTAGTAGTAAAACGTTCACTGTTGTAGACTTTATGTTACATCATTGACTATAACCAATGTATTTTTTAATATCAAAATATGATATTTATTAAACATCCAAAACATTCTTCAGAATTATGTACACATCATAAACTTTAAATTTTGAGTTTCTTATCCAAAGATGTGATTTTTAGGAGAATACATGTTTAACAGCCACTGGACCGTTGATTGTGGTTCTGAATTTCTGGATAAGAAATTTTGTACTCCCAGCTCTTTACTTGGCCTATATTTTGAATACTCAAATGAGTTGTGCTTTGTATTTGGCCTGTTGGTTTGTGCTCTCTTTTTGATGAATGCACAACTATTAATCAATAGCTGACACCTTTTGGTCTTGTAATTACCACGATAATCAATGGCAGTCTCTTTTTGTTTGTAGTAATAACATGGAGTTCCATTGATCAATGTCTTTTTATTTTTACTACCGTTTGCAATTCTGTTTCGGATTTGAAATCAGTGGAAATGTCAGTACATCTTTTCTGGAAGGTAAGCTTACCGGTGGTCTCTGGATTGTGAAACAGAAACAAATAGTAGACAACCAAACGTGTGAAAATCAAGTCAATGAGTTGCAGCCGCGTGCAACCAAACATTATAGTTGCAGTTTCATTTCAAGTCTTTCTATTTCCTGTTTTCAATCTACACGTTGGGTTGCAACAACAAGCAACCAAACGGGAGCTAAGACCAACTTCCCATGCCTATCTCTTAGGATGCCATCTGTCCATCTCCTCCATGACTCATCCATCCCGTGAGTTTTACCACATGGGATGTTGAGCTCCAAGTTTCGTAGGTCCTTGGGAATCCATTGAAAAAGTTTTGAGTTGTTTGATCCTTGCATGTGGTTCTGTGAAACCATGTCGAGCAAGTGCTCTATAGAAATCTCGCCCATCCATGTGTTTAAAGCAAATCTTGGACATCCTTATGTTGGTGAAATGGATAATATCCATCCAAACCCTTTAAAAAGGAGTCTTACTTCCATCGTGTTTGGTTGAACATCAAAATTTCTAAATCGATCAAATGATCAAAGAAGGCAAGACGACAAAGAAACACCGGTGTGCAGCTTTTATCATCCTAGAAGACCCTATACACCTCTCGACGAATTGCTCAAAATGAGAACCTTGCCATCTTCAAACATCATGAGATCAGCTACCCGACCCTAAAGAAAATGTCCTACATAGCTATGCAGAAATAGGCATTGTGTGGTTTCTTCCTGCTGATTTATATATCAATATCTGGTAGATGGTTCAGGAATCATACAATGTTTAATATTTTCATTTGTTGGGAGTGTGGGCATAAGAATTTTCCATATGAATGCATTTGCTCTTGGAAGGGAGTCATTTTCCCATAACCAATATCTCTCCAGCTCATGGTAGTTGGTGATGTCTTTCTTTGCAGACCTTAAGGAGAAATGTCCCTGTAGAGTGTGTGTCCACACAAGAGTGTCTTCATCTTCTGAGACTGTCTAATGAGACCTAATGATTTGCTCCACACCTTCATTCATTATCAGCTGCTCGAGGGTGTCCCAATCCCATCCATATCTTGTAATCCACACCTTCATTCATTATCAGCTACTCGAGGGTGTCCCAATCCCATCCATATCTTGTAATCCATACATCATGGACCTCGATATTCATGGTGACATCCTCCACATGTAACGCTAAATCATGTAGACACATCTCACACCAAAGGTATCCCCATAAAGACATGTGACCTCTGCCAACGACCAATATATAGCACGAAATCACCTCGGGGAAAGATTGCCAAAATCTTTTCTAGAGCTGAGTTTTAGGTAGGAATGGTATTATTCATGGTGCTCATAAGCACTTTCATATTTGTGGCAATAGTAATACGACCACATCGATGTGTTCTTCATGATCTCCCAGGAAGCTTTAAATATGAAAAGTTTCATCATGAGCCCAAATCACCTTAATAGGTTAGCCTAGTAATTGGGTCCAAAGAGACCCAAGCATGTCTTGTCTGTGAATCTCTTTACCTCCATAAAAACTAGGAAATATGGAGTTTATCCTCTTCAGATACCCCTTCAGAATATTTATAGCCCCTATAGTGTACAAAGGGATTGAGTAAAGGGTGTATGTGATCCAAAGTTTTCTTCCAAAGAAAGAAAGTAGGTTGCATTTCCTTGAAGACACCTTCTTTCTAATATTTTCCAGCAAGAAATCAAAATTTTGAATCTTCATTCTTCCACCGCTCATTGGCATCCCCAAGTATCCAAAAGATCTTTATATGTTTGAAATGTGTATATTTTGAGAAATCTGTTGAATCGTGATTGGATCCTCACTGTCAATCATGTAACATGATTTATCCTTTTTGATATGTTGCCCTAAAACCAATTGGTACTCCTTGAAAATGTGGTCAATATGTTTCAGGGAACCAGAGTCTAATCTATTAAACAACACCATATCATTAGCATATAGGAGGATGGATGGCACATTCCCTTGCCTCTTCTTTGATATCTCTAAAGAAAACATAGATAGGTTCCAATTGAATCATCTACTCAACACTTCTTTCATAAGAATGAACACGGAGGACAACAAAGGATTTCATTTGCCTCAAACATTTTTTTATCTAGAAAAAGACATCGGAACAACCACTAATAGAGATAGCCGTCTAAGACTCTTTGAATAACTTCATGCATAGGTCCATGAGGACTGGGGTCATGCCTACCCTTGTCAGCACATTGTATGAGAAATGTTAGTTAATGAGGCAGTAGGCCTTTGTCATGTCATATTTAATGAAAATACTCTTGTTTTCACCTCCCTATTTGATGTCATAGATCAATTTTTTTGTGATCTGGATGCCATTTAAAATGTTTCTCCCTTCAACGATGACTCCTTGTGCTGCAGATATCATGCCTGACAAAAAAATGTCAGTTTGTTAGTTACTATCATGGTCATGATCCTTAAAGAAATATTTTCAACAGAGATAGGTCTGAAATCCTTATCAATCTGACAAGGATAGTTCACCTTCAAAATGAGTACCAGTGTACAACTTCTAAAGCTCCTACGAAAAGTTTTGCTTGAGAAGAAGTGGGAAACCGCAGCAAGAAAGTCTTCCCTAATCACCTTCCACACTACCCAAATAAAATTTCACCCTTAAGCCATCAGGTTCAGGTATTGCATACGTATTCATTTTTCTGATTGTGGAAAGGAATTCCACTTATTTTTGGAGAAACAAGCAAGGTCATGTTATCGTTAAAAGAAAGCATTGGTTTGATTGGGTCCAAGAAAGACTGATACAACTCCTCCTCTATAGAACCAGTGTATGAATAGAACAATTAAAAATGTTTTGTGGCATGCTCCATAGTGGATTGAGGATCAGAGATAATGGAGTCATCATTGACTTTTATACATTTCACTAACTTCCTCTATTTACAAGCCTACACCACAACATTATAAAAACATGTACTTCTCTCACCATCTTTGAGCTAAGAAATCTTCGACGTCTCTCTCATAAGGATTCTTCACAATTTATAATGTCATGCAACTTTTTTAGCTTCCAACAACAAAGTGTCACATCATCACATGGTTGTCTGTCAAAATCCATTTGAAGAGTGTGAACTACATCTTCAAGGTCCTTTTTATTCTAAAAATGAATCTAAAAGTTTCTTTATTCCATCTTCTCAAGCATTTTTGAAGGTTCTTCATCATTGCATAGAAGAGAAAGGTTGGGTCACCCCATGTAACGTCCCCGGATTCTGCTACCTCGAGATTATGAAGGCCTGAGAGGACAAACTCAAAAATGTTAGCAAAATGTTTCAAAGAGCAATGCGGAAGAGACATACACATACATGAACATTCAAATATAATGCATACACCATATCATTCTCAACATTCAACATGTGCATATTACAAAATGAGTTATTACAACACAATTTGCAATTACATATTGAATGAAGATTCTATAGTCTATGAACATGTATGCTAACTAGGATCTATACAATAGGTACAACCTGTACAACTTGCTCACATCCTGTACTTTTCTCCCATGCTAGCTCTGAACCTAAAACATACATGAAACAACAAATCAACATAAATTTGGTATGTTTTTGAAAGATATTATACTATGATGGAATATTCAAAATACTTGAAGAAGAAGAAAGAAAATGAAAACACTATTTAAGGCAAAAAAATCAGGTAAACCCAAGTTATTAATCATATTTCAATGGACATGTATTACTATGGTGGACTTAGCACAAACATATATTATTGGGCCCTGACCCCGTGTACCTTGTACCATTAGGGATCTCCCCGCATACCTTGTACCATTAGGGAGGTGCTAGTCAACATTAATACTTTCCCTCTCTAATAGGGAGATTAATGAACCATTAATAACTACATTCCATATTCTTTCCTTAGTGTTCTTAGTGTTCAAGGCAGAAATGACAAAACATATAAATGTACATCCAACAAGATAATTCAAATACATGCAAGCAATTACTCATAATTATCATGTAGCAAAAACTAGTCTTATACTTATATCCATGTACCTGAGTTTAGAGATTCCTTATGCATCCATGGTCATCTAGATAATCTGGTCATCACCTAATTAATAATAAATTAATTATTATTAATACATGTACATCATATTCATGTTATTTTAGGTCTATATAATGGTTTAGGTCAAAACTAGGTGTTACTAATTTGCAACATGTCTCTAGTATTTTTATACGAATCAATATGTCATTTTTAGGGTCTGATCTAGATTTCATATTATTCTAATGACTGGTCTATTTTATAGAATTAATGTGAGGTTAAAAGCATCTAATCAGTCATTAATAGAAAATATCTACTATCTAGGTATATTACTCATATCAGAGTTCGAAGTTGGACGTAAATCATTATTAGGTTTCTAGGAAAATTATACGAGAATTTATTTCAATTCGATACAATTTAAAATATTTAAAAGGAGCATTCTCATATATATATTTTAAACCATCATTATTTGTTCCTCAAAAGCTTTATCTATGGGTTCATTTTTAAAGATGATATTTTTTTAGTCTAGGGGTATTTTCTGTGTATTATTTGGCCAAGGGAGCTATTTTTAGTGATATTTCTAAGTTTTGGTCCAAAACTGAGAAATTGAAAGAAATTTACCTCATCCAATGTCCCACTGCCTGAGGTGGTAGTCTTTGATTGGTCCAAGCAGGCTAATAGATGGAGCATGACACATTAGCTTAGTCTAGCCTGGGTCAGCTGGTTCTTGGGTTTAAAACCTACTAGACTAGTCAAAAGATCATTAAGTCACTCAGTCTTGTAATCCCTCACCTTCTGCTTGCGTTCTCAGGGTCGACGCTCATCTTCTTCACAGGGATGATCCCAGGTCTCAGTCGCCATGAAAGGGGGTCGTCAATTAGAAGAAAAGGGGCTCCTATATCTCTCACAAATGGGGAAGGAGGCTATGATCTTAGCTCGGTCCCTTCAGCTTCTATGTGATGCCTTGCTCCACAAGGTGGAGGGTCTCTTGATCATCTAACTCTATAGATCTGGTGCCAGTGTGAGAGATGAAATCTAGTGAGAAATCTTGGCAAGGAATCCAGTAGTTTCAGCATATTCCCATGGAGAAATGAGACGTCCATCAGAGTAGGCACTTGATTAGTGGCGGCCATCTGCTTCTACGGCTGGGCTTTTCCTAGAACTCACTACCATAGTTTGGTGGAGGTTCTAGGTGGGAGTTGAGAGTTTATCCCCTATCTCCTTCATGAAATTTTGATGATCCAAGGAGCTTTGTAGGAGTCTTAAAACTTTATTGTAGGTCTCCAATGTGTCCAGGAGGTCTCCAAGAACTCCCACAAACCTTTCCTCATCAGTGATGATAGAGGATTTCCGCTGTCAGGAAGACCATAGTCGCAGGGACCAATGACTAGTTATCATCTTTGTTAGATGCCTAGGGGTGTATTGAGTACTATTGTGGGTACCTACTCCATGAGACATGCTCGATCTGCAACCACCACTTGCAATTTGTAGAGGTGTTTATGGTGTGTTTTTGTCATCTGGGTTAGAGTGTGATAAGAAACGATGACCAGTCTGAGATACCTCACAATCAACTTCTTGATTTGATATGTGCGCTTGTTGTTGAGGTGGTCAGACTGTTCAAGGTGTTCCATAGATAGTGATTTTTCCAATAATTTCCCTTTGTTTTCCCCCACTTTCATCAGATCTTGGGGACACCTCATTTAGATTTTTTTCCCCTTCATTTCCGGAGGTGAGGGAGAACATGGGCAAACATTCAACCCCCACCCGTGGCTGGCAAGGGTCATGCAGTCCACAAATATGAAAGGTTGTGACAAAATAGGATAACTCAACTTTGGGTCTAAATATAATTGATTATTTACTCATTTAATCAAGACATCCCATTCTTTCTAATTTGCACCCATTGTTTAGAAACTTCATTCATTTGTGAAACTTTAAATGTATATCCTAAATTGTATAATCTCACATATAACAAAGTTTTACACCAAAACTCCAACTATGTTCATGTAAATACCTTCCTCAAATAACCTAAATAAATAGGTGTATAAACCTTAAATCAAATTCATCTCATCATCAAATCTTGATCCTATACATTCAAAAACACTTCTTATGATCCAAACATATCTCAGGGATCATAACTTAAGCACTTGAGTTTATTGTGACTACTCAATGGACCTCTTGCCATGATAAGTACACGATTCATTTAACCAAACCATTCATCATATTTGTATATAATGAATGTTCTAATCATGAATTGGATATCTTTTTTCATTTTTTGAGTGAAAAGAGTAAATAATTGAATAGCCAATTCCTCTTTTTGGTATCAATCATCTTAATGACACACATGGTCTTAAATTACTAACTAGGTATCAAAACCCTAAAACTTGGGTCATCACATTCACCCCATCTTATATGGAATTTCTTCCTTGAAATTCAACTTATGTTATTCTTAAGGTGATATCAAAGTGTTCAACTTCACAAAGGTCACTACTTCTAGGTACCTAAGCTCTCATATTTCTATATGTATCCCAAGTCGACATCTTAAGTTCTCGATCGTCTAGGGTGTACCCACCCCACCTTATATAGGTTGAAGAATTTGTTTTTAATTGAAACATCATTTTATGGCTCAGTCATAACTTGACATTCTATCATTCTAGGATATACATCCATTATTACCCTAATAATTAGGAATTTTTTTACTCATATAGAGTTCAGAAGGTATTACTCAGGGTTTCATTTTTCACACCATTAAAGTGTGCAAGGTGATACCAAGATTCTATGTCATCTAATAATAGAACATTCACACTTAACATCATCATGTGGTTCATGATCAACATTATACTAACATTTTAACATTTAAAGAGAATTATTTTCATACTTACATATTAGGGTTTTCACCATATGTTGTGAGACTTATTTTCAAACAGAACCATAGTTTTAGAATGTTTTATGTAATGAACTATTTTATGATCATATAACCCATGATCCAAATATATATTTATTTCAAGCTCATGATTTCAGACTCTTATGTTTCATGTATGATATGAAGGGAAAGAGAACACATTCAATCGATATTGTCATGGTTTCAAACTTATATATTTCATGTATGACATGAAGGGAAGGAGAATATACTAAGCCAATCTTATCATGATTTCTAACTTGAATATTACGTGTATAATATAGGAAGGGGATATAGAATATGTCAAGCTTATATGAGTGACTCTTCATACATGATCATCCAAATATCTCACATGAGGTTCCTAACATCGTATATATAGAAAGAGAAGGAGAAGGATCGACATGAATTATTGAGTATCTTATGCACAAAGAATTTTACTCTTGAACCAGAGTTCCATATATCACCTCACTTGCAACTAATGATGAGCTTCACAAATATAAGTCACCCAAGATAGGACCCAACTCAGTCAAACAATTGACTTTCTCATTATGCGTCTTCTACCCATAACATTCTTTTATACCCAACTCTCACGTTTAAAAGTATATACACGAATCATACATAAGGACTCAACTCATATACTTAGGAGTATCCCAGCTTAGGACATATCATTTCACATATGTCTCATATTTTCATATATTGTAGGGTAGGTCCTATGAACCTCTCCTTGTGGGTCTCACTCTCTCTGGAGTTCACCACATATCTTATCCTAACTCTGGAGGTCATCCTTTGTAAATGAGCTTGTGGCTCATGCATATTCAACTTTATCTTAACTTAGCTCACCTCAAGTAAGAAAAGAATATATACTTTCATAATTAAGACTTATCTTAGAATTTTCAAAATTGGATTCAACTCATATACAACTGAAACCTTTATAAGGAATTTTATACTACTAGAGGTCAGACTCAGATAAGATTATGCTTATATCAACTATCATTCTATCATCTATGTGATATGTCACATATTTTGATAAGGCTCTAGACATCTAATCTAGATCTACTCTCTCTTCTAGACTGATGTCACTCCCTTTCACTTAGGTTGCACGAACACTAACTACTCTCCACTGTGAGGGACACATTTTTATATTTACATATATATAATAAAATACTATATAGTTTTTATCTGAGAAAGAAGACGTCAGAGAAACTGTCGAGGCTCGAGCCAATTGGAAAACAAAGCCAAATTAGCAAAACTGAGTGTCCCACACACTGTAGATAGTCAAGTGTCATGTCACCTAGTGAAATGGTGAGAACAAGGTATAGAATAGTGTAGCTACCCAATACATATGAGCTCTATATGGAAAGGGTTTGACACACTTGTCTAAACATAGTTCTTGAACATCTAGGTTCAAACTTAGAAGCTAAGTCAAACCTTATTCCTATAGAACAACTTACTAAGTTTCTAGGGTTTTAAGTGAAAGGTGATTTTTAGTTTTATGTTTCATGGTGAGCAATTAGCTGTAGCTATTGTTCATGCTCTGATACCAACTATAACATCCCCAGATTCTATCGCCTTGAAACTTAGAAGGCACGAGAGGACAAACCCAAAAATGTTAGCAAAATGTTTCATAGAGCGATGCAGAAGAGACATACATACATGAACATTCAAATATAATGAATACATCATATCATTCTCAACATTCAACATGTGCATATTACAAAATGAGTTATTACAACACAATTTACAATTACATATTGAATGAAGATTCTATAGTCTATGAACATGTATGCTAACTAGGATCTATACAATAGGTACAACCTGTACAACTTGCTCACATCCTATACTTTTCTCCCATGCTAGCTCTGAACCTAAAACATACCTGAAATAACAAATCAACATAAAGTTGGTACATTTTTTAAAGATACTTTACTATGCTGGAATATTCAAAATACTTGAAGAAGAAGAAAGAAAATGAAAACATTATTTAAGGCAAAAAATCAGGTAAACCCAAGTTATTAATCATATTTCAATGGACATGTATTACTATGGTGGACTTAGCACAAACATATATTATTGGGCCATGTCCCCGTGTACCTTGTACCATTAGGGATCTCCCCACGTACCTTATACCATTAGGGAGGTGCTAGTCAACATTAATACTTTTCCTCTCTAATAGGGAGATTAATGAACCATTAATAACTACATTCCATTTTCTTTCCTTAGTTTTCTTAGTGTTCAAGGCAAAAATGACAAAACACATAAATGTACATCCAACAAGATAATTCAAATACATGCAAGCAATTACTCATAATTATCATGCAGCAAAAACTAGTCTTATATTTATATCCATGTACCTAAGTTCAGAGATTCCTTATACATTCATGGCCATCTAGATAATCCAGTCATCACCTAATTAATAATAAATTAATCATCATTAATACATGTACATCATATTCATGTTATTTTAGGTCCAAATAAGGGTTTAGGTCAAAACTAGATGTTACTAATTTGCAATATGTCTCTAGTATTTTTATACGAATCAAGATGTCATTTTTAGGGTCTGATCTAGATTTCATATTATTCTAATGACTAGTCTATTTTCTAGAATTAATGTGAGGTTAAAAGCATCTAATCAGTCATTAATAGAAAAAGATCTATTGTCTAGGTATATTACTCATATCAGAGTTTGAAGTTAGACGTAAATCATTATTAGGTTTCTAGGAAAATTTTATGAGAATTTATTTCGATTCAATACAATTTAAAATATTTAATGAACCCTAAAAAGGAGCATTATCATATATATATTTTAAACCATCATTATTTGTTCCTCAAAATCTTTATCTATGGGTTCAGTTTTAAAGATGATATTTTTTAGTTTAGGGGTATTGTTTGTGTATTATTTGTCCAAGGGAGCTATTTTTAGTGATATTTCTAAGTTTTGGTCCAAAACTGAGAAATTGAAAGAAAATTACCTCATCCAATGGGTCCCACTACCTGAGGTGGCAGTCTTTGATTGGTCCAAGCTGGCTAATAGATGGAGCGTGGCACAACACCTTAGTCTAGCCTGGGTCGGATGGTTCTTGGGTTTAAAACCTACTAGACTAGTCAAAAGATCATTAAGTCACTCAGTCTTGTAATCCCTCGCCTTCTGCTCGCGTTCTCAGGGCCGGCGCTCATCTTCTTCATAGGGACAATCCCAGGTCTTAGCTGCCATGAAAGGGGGTCTTTGGTCAGAAGAACAGGGGCTCTTGTATCTCTCGCAAATGGGGAAGGAGGCTATGATCTCACCTCGGTCCCTTCAACTTCTATGTGATGCCTTGCTCCACAAGGTGTAGGGTCTCTTGATCATCTAGCTCTGTAGATCTGGCACCAGTGTGAGAGATGAAATCTAGTGAGAAATCTTGGCAAGGAATCCAGTAGTTTCAGCATATTCTCATGGAGAAATGAGACGTCCATCAGAGTAGGCACTTGATTAGTGGCGGCCATCTGCTTCGACGGCTGGGCTTTTCCTGGAACTCGCTGCCATAGTTTGGCAGAGGTTCTAGGTGGGAGTTGAGAGTTCATCCCCTATATCCTTCATGAAATTTTGATGATCCAAGGAGCTCTGTAGGAGTCTTAAAACTTTATTGTAGGTCTCCAATGTGTCCAGAAGCTCTCCAAGAACCACCACAAACCTCTCCTCATCAGTGATGATAGAGGATCTCTGCTGTCAGGAAGACCATAGTCGCAGGTACCAATGACTAGCTATCATCTTTGTTAGATGCCTAGGGGTGTATTGAGTACTATTGTGGGTACCTGCTCCATGAGACATGCTCGATCTGCAACCACCACTTCCAATTTGTAGAGGTGTTTATGGTGTGTTTTTGTCGTCTGGGTTAGAGTGTGATGAGAAATGATGACTTGTCTGAGATACCACACAATCAACTTCTTGATCTGATATGTGCGCTTATTGTTGAGGTGGTCAGACTATTCGAGGTGTTCCATAGATAGTGATTTTTTCAATGATTTCCCTTTGTTTTCCCCCACTTTCATCAAATCTAGGGGACACCTCATTTAGATTTTTGTGCTTCATTTCCGGAGGTGAGGGAGAACCTGGGCAAACACTCAACCCCCACCCGTGGATGGCAAGGGTCATACAGTCCAAAAATATGAAAGGTCGTGACAAAATAGGATAACTCGACTTTTGGTCTAAATATAATTGATTATTTACTCATTTAATCAAGACATCCCATTCTTTCTAATTTGCACCCATTGTTTAGAAACTTCATTCATTTGTGAAACTTTAAATGTATATCCTAAATTGTATAATCTCACATATAACAAAGTTTTACACCAAGACTCCAACTATGTTCATGTAAATACTGTCCTCAAATAACCTAAATAAATAGGTGTATAAACCTTGAATCAAATTCATCTCATCATCAAATCTTGATCCTATACATTCAAAAACACTTCTTATGATACAAACATATCTCAGGGATCATAACTTAAGCACTTGAGTTTATTGTGACTACTCAATGGACCTCTTGTCCTGATAAGTACATAATTCATTTAACCAAACCATTCATCATATTTGAATATAATGAATGCTCTAATCATCAATTGGATATCTTTTTTCATTTTTTGAGTGAAAAGAGTCAATAATTGAATAGCCAATTCCTCTTTTTGGTATCAATCATCTTAATGGCACACATGGTCCTAAATTACTAACTAGGTATCAAAACCCTAAAACTTGGGTCATCACATTCACCCCATCTTATATGGAATTTCGTCCTTGAAATTCAACTTATGTTATTCTTAAGGTGATATCAAAGTGTTCAATTTCACAAAGGTCACTACTTCTAGGTACCTAAGTTCTCATATTTCTATATGTATCCCAAGTCGACATCTTAAGTTCTCGATCGTCTAGGGTGTACCCACCCCACCTTATATAGGTTGAAGCATTTGTTTTTAATTGAAACATCATTTAATGGCTCCGACATAACTTGACATTCTATCATTCTAGGATATACATCCATTATTACCCTAATAATTAGGAATGTTTTTACTCGTATAGAGTTGAGAAGGTATTACTTAGGGTTTCATCTTTCACACCAATAAAGTATGCAAGGCGATACCAAGATTCTATGTCATCTAATAATAGAACATTCACACTTAACATCATCATGTGGTTCATGATCAACATCATACTAACATTTTAGCATTTAAAGAGAATTATTTTCATACTTACATATTAGGGTTTTCACCATATGTTGTGAGACTTATTTTCAAACAGAACCATAGTTTTAGAATGTTTTATGTAACGAACTATTTTATGGTCATATAACCCATGATCCAAATATATATTTATTTCAAGCTCATGATTTCATACTCGTATGTTTCATGTATGATATGAATGGAAAGAGAACACATTCAGTCGAGATTTTCATGGTTTCAAACTTATATATTTCATGTATGACATGAAGGGAAGGAGAATATACTAAGAAAATCTTATCATGATTTCTAACTTGAAAATTACGTGTATAATATAGGAAGGGAATATAGAATATGTCAAGCTTATATGAGTGACTCTTCATATATGATCATCCAAATAGCTCAAGTAAGGTTCCTAACATCGTATATAGAGAAAGAGAAGGAGAAGGATCGACATGAATTATTGAGTATCTTATGCACAAAGAATTTTACTCTTGAACCAGAGTTCCATATATCACCTCACGTGCAACTAATGATGAGCTTCACAAATATAAGTCACCCAAGATAGGACCTAACTCAGTCAAACAATTGAATTTCTCATTATGGGTCTTCTACCCATAACATTCTTTTATACCCAACTCTCACATTTGAAATTATATACATGAATCATACATAAGGACTCAACTCATATACTTAGGAGTATCCCAGCTTAGGACATATCATTTCACATATGTCTCATATTTTCATATATTATAGGGTAGGTCCTATGACCCTCTCCTTGTGGGTCTCACTCTCTCTAGAGCTCACCACATATCTTGTCCTAACTCTCGAGGTCATCCTTTGTAAATGAGCTTGTGGCTCATGCATATTCAACTTTATCTTAACTTATCTCACCTCAAGTAAGAAAAGAATATATACTTTCATAATTAAGACTTAGCTTAGGATTTTCAAAATTGGATTCAGCTCATATACAACTGAAACCTTTATAAGGAATTTTATACTGCTAGAGGTCATACTCAGATAAGATTATGCATGCTTATATCAACTATCATTCTATCATCTATGCTATATGTCACATATCTTCATAAGGCTCTAGACATCTAATCTAGATCTACTCTCTCTTCTAGACTAATGTCACTCCCTTTCACTTAGGTTGCATGAACACTAACTACTCTCCACTGTGAGGGACACCTTTTTATATTTACATATATATAATAAAATACTATATAGTTTTTCTCTGAGAAAGAAGATGTCATAGAAACTGTTGAGGCTCGAGCTAATTGGAAAACAAAGCCAAATCAGCAAAACCGAGTGTCCCACACACTGTAGATAGTCTAGTGTCATGTCACCTAGTGAAATGGTGAGAACAAGGTATATAATAGTGTAGCTACCCAATACATATGATCTCTAAATGGAAAGGGTTTCACACACTTGTCTAATCATAGTTCTTGAACATCTAGGTTCTAACTTAGAGGCTAAGTCAAACCTTATTCCTATAGAATAACTTACTAAGTTTCTAGGGTTTTAAGTGAAAGGTGATTTTTAGTTTTATGTTTCATGGTGAGGAATTAGTTGTAGCTATTGTTCATGCTCTGATACCAACTATAACATCCCCAGATTCTTCCGCCTTGAAACTTAGAAGGAACAAGAGGACAAACCCAAAAATGTTACCAAATTGTTTCAGAGAGCGATGCAGAAGAGACATACATACTTGAACATTCAAATATAATGAATACATCATATCATTCTCAACATTCAACATGTGCATATTACAAAATGAGTTATTACAACACAATTTATAATTACATATTGAATGAAGATTATATAGTCTATGAACATGTATGCTAACTAGGATATATACAATAGGTACAACATGTACAACTTGCTCACATTTTGTACTTTTCTCCCATGCTAGCTCTGAACCTAAAACACACGTGAAACAACAAATCAACCTAAAGTTGGTACGTGGTTGAAAGATACTATACTATGTTGGCATATAGAAAATATTTGAAGAAGAAGAAAGAAAATGAAAATATTATCTAAGATGAAAAATTAGGTAAACCCAAGTTATTAATCATATTTCAATGGACATGTATTACTATGGTGGACTTAGCACAAATATATATTATTGGACCCTATCCCCACATACCTTGTACCATTAGGGAGGTTCTAGTCAACATTAATGCTTTCCCTCTCTAATAGGGAGATTAATGAACCATCAGTAACTACATTCCATTTTCTTTCCTTAGTGTTCTTAGTGTTCAAGGCGGAAATAACAATACATATAGATGTACATCCAACAAGATATTCAAATACATGCAAGCAGTTACTCATAATTATCATCTAGGAAAAACTAGTCTTATACTTATTTCCACGTACTTGAGTTTAGAGATTCCTAATACATCCATGGTCATCTAGATAATCTGGTCATCAACTCATTAATAACAAATTAATCATTATTAATACATGTACATCATATTCATGTTATTTTAGATCCATATAAGGGTTTTGGTCAAAACTAGGTGTTACTAATCTGGAATATGTCTCTAGTATTTTATACAAATCAGGATGTAAATTTTAGGGTTTGGTCTTGATTTCATATTTTTCTAATGACTAGTCTATTTTATAGAATTAATGCGAGGTTAAAAGCATCTAATCAGTCATTAATAGAAAAAGATATATTATCTAGGTATATTTCTCATATCAGAGTTCAAAGTTGGACGTAAATCATTATTAGGGTTCTAGGAGAATTTTTTGAGAATTTATTTCGATTCGGTACAATTTATTATATTAAATGAACCCTAAAAAGGAGCATCTATATTATAAACAAGCATTATTTGTTCTTTTGAAGCACGATCTATGGGTTCAGTTTTAAAGATGATATTTTTTTAGTATGGGGGTATTTCTGTGTATTATTCGGCCAAGGGAGCTATTTTAGTGATATTTCTAAGTTTTTGTCCAATACTGTAAAATTGAAAGAAATTTACCTCGTCTAGTGGGTCCCATTTCCTGAGGTGGCAGACTTTGATTGGTCCATGTTGGCCAATAGATGGAGTGTGGCACAACATCTTAGTCTATCTTGGGTCGGCCGGTTCTTGGGTTTTGAACCTGTTGGACCAGACAAAATATCATTAAGCCGCCCGGTCTTGTGCTCCCTCACCTTCCGCTCGCATTCTCAGGGCCAACTCTCATATTCTTCATAGGGATGATCCCAGGTCTCAGCCACCGTGAAAGGGGGATCATCGATCAGAAGAATAGGGGCTCCTATATCTCTCACAAATGGGGAAGGAGGTTATGACCTCCCTCGGTGCCTTCAACTTCTCTGTGATGCCTTGCTCTACAAGGTGGAGGGTCTCTTGATCATCTAGCTCTATAGATCTAGCACCGGCATGAGGGATGAAATCCAATGATAAATATTGGCAAGGAATCCAGTAGTCTCATCATATACTCGTAGAGAAATGAGATGTCCATCGGAGTAGGCGCTTGATTAGTGGCGGCCATTTTCTTTGACAACTGGGCTTTTCCTGGAACTCGCCGCTATAGTTTGGCAAAGGTTCTAGGTGGGAGTTGAGGGTTTCTCCCCTATCTCCATCATGCACTTTCGATGATCCAAGGAGCTCTATAGGAGTCTTAAAATTTTATTGCAGGTCTCCAATGTGGTGAGGAGGTTTCCAAGCACCGCCACAAACCTCTCCTCATCAGCGACGACAGAGGATCTCCACTATCAGGAAGACCACAATCGTAGGGTCCAACAAATAGCTATCATCTTGGTTGGATGCCTAGGGGTGTATTGAATACTACTGTGGGTACCTGCTCCAGGAGACATGCTCGATTTGCAACCACCATTTGCGATTTGCAGAGGTGTTATGGTGTGTTTTCATCGTCTAGGTTAGAGTGTGATGAGAAACGATGACCAGTTTTAGATACCTCACAATCAACTCTCTGATATGTGCACTTGTTGTTGAGGTGGTCAGACTATTCAGGGTGTTCCATAGATAGTGGTGTTTCCAACGATTTCCCTTTGTTTTCCCCCACTTTCATCGGATCTATGAGACACCTCATCTGGATTTTGTTCCTTCATTTCCGGAGGTGAGGGAGGACCTGGGCAAACACTCAACAACCCACCTGTGGTTGGCAAGGGTCTTGTAGTCTACAAATATGAAAGACTATGACAAAATAGGATAACTCAACTTTGGGTCTAAATATAATTGATTATTTACTCATTTAATCAAGACATCCCATTCTTTCTAGTTTGCACCCATCGTGTAGAAACTTCATTCATTTGTGAAACTTTAAGTGTATATCCTAAATTGTATAATCTCACATATAACAAAGTTTTACACCAAAACTCCAACTATGTTCATGTAAATACCTTCCTCAAATAACCTAAATAAATAGGTGTATAAACCTTGAATCAAATTCAACTCATCATCAAATCTTGATCCTATATGTTCAAAAACACTTCTTATGATCCAAACATATCTCAGGAATCATAATTTAACCACTTTAATTTATTCTAACTACTCAATGGACCTCTTTTCCTAATAAGTACACCAATCATTTAACCAAACCATTCATCATATTTGAACATGGTGAATGTTTTATTCATCAATTGGATATCTGCATTCATTTTTTGAGTGAAAAGAGTCAATGATTGAATAGCCAATTCATCTTTCTAGTATCAATCATATGAATGACACACATGGTCCTAAATTACTAACTAGGTATCAAAACCCTAAAACTTGGGTCATCACACCCCAACCTTGCATGGGATAGCCTTTCACAATGGTATCCATACAAGAAGCATGTGAAAGCCACATCTCAAGGAAGAGGACAGGTTGGGTTGTGAGTATGGAATTGTGTCACCAAAGGACACCAAAACCAGGTAGTGGTCGGAGAGCCTATATAGCGTAAGATGGAGAGAATTTGTCAACAACGCATGAGTGTTCCACCAGTCACTAACAAAACCACGATCAAGGTGTACTCAAGTAGTAGGAGTGATTCTTTATTTATCCACCTTAGTGAATCTGCTACCTTTGAAAGGGGTTTCATTTAGATCATGGTCACAAATCTAGTTGTTGAAAGCATGCATGCCTTGTCTATCAGGTTCATTGATCCCTCTTTGTTCCGATCAATCCCGTACAATGTTGAAATCACCTATCACCTCCCATTTGTTATCACCAAACTAAGATGTACAATCATTCAGAGAATTCCAAATGGAACATATTTTTGATGTGAAACAACTAGCATAAATGACCAAGATAAGGATAGGCCACCCAAGTTATCAGGCAGGTGGATATTAATATGTTGTCGAAGTGGATTGAACACCATCAGCTGGAGTGAATACTATTGATTTCAAAATTTAGTAATAGAATGTATTTGAAAATCACCCCAGAATTTGGTAGGCTTCTATACCATGCGGCAGCGGCAAAGGCAGAGGGGGGAGATGTGCAGGATACTACTACATGGGTGGCAGAGGGGACAAGGGCAGAGGCAGTAGTGACGGTGACAACTTTTTTGGGGGACTTTAGGAGTATTTGGAGGTGGAAGAGGTAGGTTACCTTTCAGCCCATCTGATCTAAATTTAGCCAGATAAGGAGGTGGAGTTTTTTCATTCTCTATAGAAATCAAGAGACCAACAACACAGAGATGAGATAGGAGAAAATCTGGCTAGTCTCTTAATTTTTCCAATATATATTTAGTTATAATAAACTATGTTCAAAATCTATGTTTTCCCCTATTAAATATCTATGGTTAGAAAAATAGTCTCCTATATTTAAACTTGTACGGTTAAAATCATGGTACCAAATGAATCATAACCACATGATAGTTTTAATAGTAACCCTAAGGTACAAGCATTGGGGTTCATGACGCTCAACAAGTAGAGTTCAATATAGATGAGATATGTTAAAATATGATTCCAATATTCAAGGTATCATTACTAAATCATATCTGTGACAAGATCATTTGGCTGTCTTACAGTCATATACTCTCGATTATTAATTTTAGGAATAAATCTTCATTGAGAAAGGTTAGTGGATGTCTAGTTATCATGGACAACTCTAGTACCTTTATCATTATGTCGTCTCTCTTTGCATTTTAATAAATTTCATAAATATTCAACTTTCTTATATTTCGTACAATACCTTTACATCATTTTTGTCAATAGAATTATAAAAAAATATTTTGATAATTAATTTTTGTAGTGCCCACCATTATAAAACTTTTATTCTATCTCGTTGATAGTATTTGTCTTTCATTTGGTATTTTCCATTTGTCGAGAATCAAAATTTAGAAAGTGATTTTTATATTGTATTCCCATGACATGCATGTGTGTGATTCCCAAATTGTTTTATAATATGATATTGAAAATAATTTTGAATGCTTTTCAAGAACAAAAATTAGCATGGCATTAAGCATGTGAAAAAATAACTAAGTTTTTTGGGTAAATTGCTATTATATTAAAATGAGCTTAAATACTCTTTCTTCATGTAAGGAGTGGGACCCTATAGGAGAGATACTTGTTACCCATTCGGATAGGAGTAAATAAGCATATGCCAAAAGACATCATAATTCTTCTCAATGGATGAATATACCCTTATTCAATGATTCAAGTATGTTCTCATAACAAATGAAGGTCAATATTGGAACAAAAGCACCTAAATAACATGAAGATTATCAAAATAAGATGTCTCATCACCCACATAGGTGGATATAGAAGGAAAAGTACTATAAATGTCTCTTCAAAGTGTAGATAAACTTAGGAAGAGGGAAACCTATAGATCTCAACTTTATCTCCAAGGTGTAATTAAACGTGTACATGTTCTTGGTCTGGCTCAACTACTCCCAACGTCTCTTCACCTAAAGGGTTTGGGAACAAACCTAAAAAAAATAGTCAAAATAGTTAACAAACACTGACATGTTCATATATATAAGTATTGGACAATTTAGGGATATGGGACATCACTTAAAGTAACAAGATTCCTAATAGAAGAGAAATTGATGATATTGAAGTGACTACCAAAATGAACTTCATGGTAAGATAATTGACATTTTGTAAAGAAAATATCCACATTAATGTTTTCTTTCCTTAAATCATATAGATCATAATAATAAATAATGAATTTAGTTACATGTAGATTTTTATGATAAACTAGAAAAGCAAACAATAAGGTATACGACATCACCACCATAACCAAACATTCTAGGTGAGTAATGACATCACTGCGTGCAATTACTTACAAATAGAAAACAACTTTTAACTCCCCTATAGGGAAAATAACCACAATAGGCATCATCACCTAGTGTGTCACTATTTATATTATATTAGCTATCCAAGTCAACATGCATATTAATAGAGATGAGAGATTCAATTTAGTCAAATCATTTAGAAGGAAACCTAATTAGTGTTACACCATATGCATGCATAAATTAGTTAAATTTCTCCAGTAAAATTTAGAGTAAGATAAACATGGACAGCATATGGCAATTAGGGTCTCAATTACGTGAATGGATAAATTAGTGCAATCACCTAAACACTAAATGAATATGAAAAGGATACAATAAAAAAATAATAAATTTGTATTTACAATTGTCCATAGAGTCAATTTAAAGGGGGTCGACCCAATTGGGTAAAATAGGTATGAACAAAGGACATTCAAGATAATATGTCAAAATTAATTAAAGAGAGAAAGAGAAATAATATATATCAAATGTTCAATACAACTGTAAACATATGAAACTTACCTTAAACTTTGTATCAACAGTCACAACCAGAACCTAGGTCCATATAGTGTATTCTTGACCTAACATTTCATTCAACATAAAGATCATTAACTATGTGTATTAATTAAACCATAAAATATCATCTTTGGTCACTAAGATTAAGTGATGAAATTGATAATTGACTTTTTGTTTGAATGTGTATTTATATTCTTTTCTCTAAAAATCAGAGAATTTATACAAGTTAAGTAAGATGAATATATTTACTTATTTATAAAAGTAAGTCCCACTGATCAATTATTGAGATACACACAGAAATGCATCAATAGATTTATGCATTATAGGGTGCATCACTAAGTTTCTCAAAAATCAAATATCGTACGACATAGAATAAGACAGTGGTAAAAAGGATGATAGTTTCCATAGCATGTGTGAGAAAAATAAATGATGGAGGGATCACACACTAAAATCAAACCATCAAAACTTATAAAAGACATAGAGAAACTCAGGAAACGAGACCTCAAATCTTGGTGATAAAACTTGTCATCACTCATATCCCTAAATCTATGGAACACCACCAATGTGTTCCTTAGATCCTTTTAGTATCAAAGATTCCTTTGAAGAGTCAAAGAAGTGGTGAGAATCGTTCTTTAGACAGTTTTCCATGTTGAGCTAGGATGAGGAGATGAAAGATATGAAAGCACCTACTATGAGAAGTAGCATTTCATCAACGACTATAAAGTCCTTACAATCTAAAAGCATTGAGAAAAAAGTTGTTAAGGGCTTGAGGCACAAAACCCATCACCAAAAAAATAATAAAATTGAAATAAAAAATAGAGAACTTATAAATATATATGAGTGGTATAAATAGAAGGCACCAGTTGCTTTTTTGATCCTTTAGGGATGACTCTAAATGGCTATAAGTGTGTTTGGAACTCCATACCTTATCATTAGAGTCAATGAAGGCACAAGGTAGAGAGAGTTGGGTAGAGTATGTTCATATGGGCATAGAGATAAAGAAATGTGTGGATTACTTTTTGTAGGTAAGAAGATGGTTGAGGAGTTGATACTTATAGACATGTCCTAGCAGGGTTGGTATTCCCAATTGAGATCAAAAAAGGGTGTTCAAGGTAACTAAGGTTTTTATGGGTATTTAAAGACATGAAATCCTATCGAGTTAGGGATCTTGAGGCACAATTTTTCACACAAAAGGTGAAGAGAAGGAGAAAGAGAGGCAAGGATGTAAGGATATAAGGAGTGAGGAAGGAGAGGAGAATGAGGATTGTAGAGTCCTAGTTAGAGGAAGAAGTGTGTTAAGAGGAAAGGTTTAGGGTATTTGGATGAACCTGATTAAAATCCCACTTCAAATCAAGAGACAATCCCAAGGCAGATGAACCATGTGTGACACTCAACCTAGATGGAAATCAAGAAATTAGAAATACAACCAAAGTCGAACTTCAAGAAAATTGATTGTTTAGGATTTTGTTTTGCTAATGAAATTGGGGTAATTAGTATTATCTATAGTTAGATTGAAGTCGGTGTCTTAGATATATAGGGAATGTAGATCATGATTTTGAAACAAGAATTATCTTTTAGAACTTCTTTTAGTGAGTTCTAATTATAATAGGGTTTAAACCCATTATCTTAATATATATCATAATATAACACACTTATCATCAACATTTAGAATTTGAACTCTTGTTGTCAATACATATCAATAACTCAGATTATATTGGATTATCTTTCATGAAATATCATATTTTACTTAATTAAGTTTGAAATTCATCAATTCGATATTAATTATTGATGGCACATTCAATATACTACTAGCTTATATCAAAACTCTGATCCTTACTTGATTATATATCTTATGCAAAATTTAACCCACACCACTTACTTATGTATTTTTATTTCCATCTGGTAGATGCAAATCCATTTTAAGTTTTTATGTACACATTAATGAGCATTGTGACATATATTACATGTTTCATATACTTAACCTACAATTAAGTGACATAAGGTTATTAGGTTCAATTTATTTGTATTTGTCTATGTTATGGGAGTCTACCATCTAAGGTCACTTTTGAATCATGTATGGAATCAAGCATGTATTAGTTAGGGTTAGTCAACTACAACTTAAGTTTAGGTCCATTGATCCAAAATTATCATAACTTCATCATTATTATACATGTTGGCATAAGTGGTTTTTTTGTTAATTGGGGTTTAGCCCAATCTATTTGTAAGTTCGTGATTTTATGTAAATTCACTTAAGTAAGGATCTATCTATGAACTTAAGTTTATCCATGACTCCCTAGACTCCTATATGAGCCTCTTCATATAATACTGAGAATATTGTTATTACTTTCTACATGGTATCAAACACAAGATCCTAACCCTAGTCTCTCTGAACTCTTCCTCTTCCCCCTCCTTCCTTTTGTTTTCTCCTTTTCCTCTTCCCCTCCTAGACCTCCATTATTTCCATGATAGTAGTGAGCATCCAGCAACTAGAGGCTACCAATAGCCCACTGTATTCATGGGGTAGCCTGTGGTCGGGTGCGGCTCACTGCCAGTAGCTAGTTCTAGCAGCAGTGGAATCCAACCGTCGATAGGATGTGGCGCCTGGCCTCCTACCACCATAGCACCTCATCAGGCACACCTCATGTGATTCATCCCATCCCTCCCTCTTCTCTCATGGTTTGTTACACATATCTACACTACAAAATGAAACAAAAATGTAAAGCAAAAGACCTTGTGTTAATTATAAAGCACAAAAAAAGAGAAGGAGTGTCGTCTTCTTCTTTTTCCTCTTCATGCGGTTCCTTTAACCCACATGGCTGACCGCCTTTTCCTAAATGAGGGGTGTTTTCATGTTGCATATCACATCACATAGAATATTGTGATTCTATCTTTTTTCCTGCCATGCCTATTTATTGGTAGTGCACTTCTGTTCTTCCTACCGTGCCATTATCCTGGTAGTGCTTCTTTTTTGTTTCTCTAGTCATGCTATTATTTGGTACCACCTTACTTTTGTACCACGCCTCTAATCTTGTACTTTCTTTTTACCATGGATGTAAATAAAATTGTTATCTATAATGACATGCCCCATGTCACTGCTATTAAACTCAATGGTGATAACTTCTTGTTGTGGATAAATGTTGTATAAGTTTTCTGTAGTCACGTGGGTCATTAAAATTTATAAAAGAAGTTGCATCTAAAGAATCTGATGATGCATGGATCAAGGGAAACATCTAGGTGGTCTCTTGGTTTGGGGGATGTATGGAACTTGATGTGGATGTTAAATACATGTGGTATAGGATTTTCAAACTCATGAGGGAAGAGATCAAAATATTTTCACATAGGAGGACAATTGCCTCTATTTGTACAGTTTTATGCGTAAAATATTCTCTAAACAACAAGGCAGTCATTCATTGTTGTCCAAATGATAAGATTCCATGAAAGCTCTTTCTAATCAACTAAATTTCTTCTCATTCACCACATCTGTTGGAGTTATTAAGGATGGACATACCCTTATTACTGGTTGATTCCTTAGTGGCCTTCATCCCCAGTATGCTATCATGTGACAACTTATTCTTATCAGTACACCATACCATCCATGAATCAGGCTTATGCCCACCTATCATAGTCCAATATGGCATCTATTCCAACCCCTACTAGTGAAGTGTTTGAAGTTCAAACTGTAATGATAATTACTATCAGGGGTCACAAGCGGGGCCATGGTATACACATTGGCCCACAACCAAAATGCACTTATCGTGGCAAGTTAGGTCATGCTGAGGATGTGTGCCATTCCAAGCATGGCTATCCTTCTCAGTTTGAACAAGGGTGCTATAGGGGTTCTTCACAAGCTACTCAAGCTTCTACACCAAACATTGGACAAGGTCCTCCAGCAACAACCATGGCTTCTTATCTGACTAGACAACCCATGCATATTTTGCTGACAAAGGAGGAGTATGCATGTTTTCATGAAATTATACACCACTGTGTTAACTCTCCTCTTCACAACAACATGGTAGCATCCTCTCCTATTTGGCATATTAGTGAGCCACCCATTGTGACACCTTTGGCCCATATGACTGCTCACCATAGTAAACCAACGTCCTCTATATTTGTTGCCAATTCTAGCTAGATAGTAGAATCTGGTGCTATCTGACACATGATCAGTAGGCTACACCTTCTTACATCTTCTAGATTTTTCTTTCTACATTCCATTGTCACCTTGGCAGACGAATCAATAAAACATGTCACCATGTGTGGAACTTTTCCTCTTTCATCCAAACTTAAATTATCTTCTATTAAATTTGTTTGTAGTTTTCCATATAAACTTTTTGATTCCCTTCAATGTTTTATAACTTTCAGGTCGAATGACATGCACTAAGTACTTGAAGAGTTTGATGATGATTGGAAATGGGTGCTCTCTAGCTATCTTTACTACTTCTCTCCCCCTCCACTATCCCATACCAATGTTCTTGTTGCAGCCTCTCCTCTCCAGTTATATCTTCAATTTGGCCACCCTTCACTATAAAATCTCAATCTCTCAAATAAATCTCTTTGTAATTGTTCATCTTTTTTATGTGATGCATGTCAATTGGGAAAACACCATATGTTGGTATGTATGCCCTGAGAGCCAATCATGGGATGATTGGTGGGATACATTAAGATTGATTTGATAAGCGTCAAAGGCAAGCTTCCAATTCTTTCTGGTTCAGTCATATGAGATAATGATAGAATAGAATGAATGTATAGAGAATGACAGTACTGAATGACGTATGCTTTTAGGTTAAGGACCTGAACGATGAGATCATACAGATGCTAAGAGTTTGTACATTCTTATTATGTCCCTAGTCGGATGTCATTGTGGAAGGTAGATATACAACAATGACACAAAAGACTAGATTGTGGTGTTGGTTGATGATAGAATCGCATTAGTCATGATATGGAGATATCAAACCAAACGCATAGGTACTTGTTAGAGAACAAGTGTACCAGACAGACCCACCGTGAGTTTGACACATGGAACCATGACATGGTAGTCACAGTCAGTTCTCATAGTGATGGTGGTGAATGTGATTCTTTCACCTAAAATCACTACAGTCAACACATGTCGTTGGGTACACTTTGACATCATCAAACGCAGTCCTGAAACATGGGTTGTTATAAAGGTGATGATTGGGTGGCTTTGACACATGGGGCTTTTGAGGGGTGAGTGATAGATATGGGATTTGTCCCTCCTGAGGGAGTTTGATATCCATGGCCACTTGATGAGTAGGATTGAGATAGGCGTGTGCACACATGTGTGAATCAGTATGTGATATTGATGTCATACATATCTCCTCTAATCTACTCTAAGATCAAGAAAGTGAATGAACGTTGAAAGGATGATTGTTCCATGCCTTGAGTTCATTCGGGATATCAGTGACAAAGGAATTATACATTCGTTGTAACACCATTCACGGATTGTAGGATTGAAATTGTTCTCCAACTTTCTATTTCACTTGGGTAGCACTGATGTGCGACTAGGCACCACTCTTTGCTTGTGAAGTCATAAGTGTTATGGACTTTCACTTCCAACGTGAAATGGACCTGTAGGGTCACACACATAGGATTTAACCTAGAAGAGGAGTTTATCCACAAACGATGTTTAGATTGATTACTAAAGGAGTTTAGTAGTTCAATTAAACACTCAATTGATTGATAGCTCGAAATCATAGTGTTCAAGGTGTTGGATCGATTGATTAGAGTATCAGATTGATTGAAACTGCGATTGACTGATTTGCACAAGTATGCTGCTCCAACCGATCGACTCATGTGATGAACTGATCGGCTTAGGTTGATGAACCAATCGGCTCAACTGATGAGACGATCGGCTCATGTGCAATGAGACGGTCGGCTCAATTGTTGAACCGGTCGAATCATGTGACCAACCGAGATCATTTGGAAAATTAGAAGACTATTTTGTAAATATAATTTGTTTCACTTGTAGAAATTCGATTTGGACAAGGATTAATATTTGATTAATCGGAGACAAATTTGAAAGTCAATTTGAGTTGGATC
This sequence comes from Alisma plantago-aquatica, assembly GCA_963693085.1. Taxonomy (NCBI): domain Eukaryota; kingdom Viridiplantae; phylum Streptophyta; class Magnoliopsida; order Alismatales; family Alismataceae; genus Alisma; species Alisma plantago-aquatica. The sequence continues at coordinate 1,396,240,318 of OY856409.1, forward strand.
AGGACCACGAACCTATAGGCTCAGAGCTCCAGTCAATCAGCTCAGAGCCCCAGACGATCGGCTCAAATCTGAAACGATCGACTCAGGGCATGAAACGATCATTTTAGGGTGTGAAACGATCAGTTCAGCTAGTGCAAGTTTGTTGTTTTGTGAAAAATCTCAAACCCTTCTACTCCTGCTTTAATCCCGCATTGCCCGGGATAGAGAACCCTATCCCATGACCCTCCTATATATAGGGATATTGGGGGCTTCTCAGAAGAAAAACTCAGAACACCAGTTGCTCTGCAAAGTTGTCGTTCTCTCTAGTTTTGGTAATCGAGAGAGAGCCTGAGCAAGTGCTACCCAATAAGGAAGGCACAACAAGGGAAAGACAACTGCAGAAAAGCAACTGGTTGCAGGAGAGTGCGTTGGTGACTAGTATGCCGACAAGAGAGTGTGACTCCTTCCGATTCCTTGTGGGACAAGGAGATTGGAGTTCCAGGTGGTCTGTGTGGACTACTTCAGAGGTGAGAGACTTCTGCCGCTCGGAGGACAGCTGTCAATCCCGACAGTCCCGGTGAGACCAGGAGCTGCACAAACACCGTCCAAGACTGGAGGGGAAGACCGCACAAGCTGCGAGGTAAAGTCATCGACCAAGCCTTGGGACAAGGTAAGCCTCTACAAACCATCCTTCCTATTGTATAGACGTTGACGTGATTCCTTTATTCTAGGTTTGGGAGAAGAAAAATTTTGTTTCCACTGCCTTCTCTATCTCCGCTAAAACCCAATAGTGGTATCAGAGCCACGTCAACTGCTCTGTACTTTAGGATTATCGATATGATCGAATTTGGTTTGTCACCTTTATTTATTGCATATGATGCGAATAAAATTGTCTTTATGCATGTCCAATCCTAAATCCACAAATCCCAATATACATATATGATATGTAATATAAATGCACTCTCGATATGTGTCGCCCTTAAATGAGTTTTGTGGTGGATGTATAGCATGGTTATGGCCAATAAACCCTATGTATGAGTGCTTGGTTGTATGTGGTTGCTTGCATCTCAGTCTGTGCACTGATTCCATACCTCCTTATTCCTGATGTAACTCGAGATAACTCGAGATTTCTTTCCTACCTTTGCTCCCCCCGAATGTAACGCAGGGTTTCTCTTTTCAAATGTAAAATAGGATAGATTTTATTTCCTGTTATGTCAAAGAACGGAGGACGGTCTAACGAAGACTAAGACGGTCAGTTCAAGGCGTGAACCATTCGATTGGTGATCCAGACAACTGGTTCGAGGAGCGAGATGATCGGGTGGTAGCCATGAGGAGATGCATGATGACCAGGCGAACCGATCGGTTGGAGGAGCCAACCGATCGGCTGGTGGTACCCAGACGACCGACCAAGGCGAGTAGATCATTCATGTGATGAGTTGATCAACTCGGATGACTATAGCACTTCACCTTGTATAGGTTGCATGTGATGTAGACCTAGATGACTATGATTCCTCTTGGCTCTAGGAATCACATTAGGATGGACATAATCATTGCTTTTATCATTTTGCATGTTTTCTGTGGGATATAGCATGTATATGATACGTACTATGTATTGTGGTGATTGGATATGTATATGTACCTATAAAAACCAAATCCCGCATCTAAATATTGAGTCTTGTATGCCTTCCATTAGCAGCACACATGAAAAACTTGATCGACCAAGCGTAGGTTACGCCAAAGCATGGTGCATCATCTATCTCGTGGAAGTGTGAAGGGTAAACATGTAGGTTCTGCCAAAGCAGGGTGTATGTTTACCGTGTCAGCTTTTGGGTTAGACTTAACTGGAAATTCTTAGAGTGTCTAAGCCTAGAGGCACAGAATGTTCATGGAAAAGTGTTGTGCATGTTCATTCATCAAGAGTTGCATATGATGCAATTGGCATGATGGCCTACCTAAATAGTCAAGATTGTGGGCGATCAGCCAAAGCTGACTCATGACTTGATGAAATACGGATCTTGACCCACTAGAAGATTGTACGCCACAATCTTCCAAATTGATGTGAGGGTTATCAATTTGAACAAAAATAGTGGGAGCGATAATTAATTAAAGTCCTAATTATATCGTCAACCTTACAAATCAATCAAATAAGTCAAAATTGAATTTTGGACTAAAATTGCATATATTTCCTTTTGTAGTTCAAATGACAACAAACAATAATCACTTTTCGTTGCGATCGGTCCTTGAAAAGGACATGTTGAATGGGACTAACTTCCATGACTGGTTTAGGACATTGAGAATTATTCTCACTCAAGAGCAAAAGCTTTATGTCCTGGATACTCCAGTTCCAAAGGAACCTGCTCCTACCGCACCAAAGGCAGAAAGGGATTCTTATAAGAAGCATTCTGATGATGCCATTGATGCAAAGTGCTTGATGTTGTGCTCCATGAACCACGAGTTGCAGAGATAACATGAGAACATGGGTGTCATTGAGATGATTTAGCATCTCAAGAACATGTATGAAGATCAAGCACGACAAGAGAGATATGATGTCTCAAGGGCACTGTTCAAGTGCGTCATGACAGAAGGAGATCCAATTGGTCCTCACACGCTCAAGATGATTGGGTATGTGGAGAACCTGATGAGACTGGGATTTCCTCTGAGCCAAGAGTTGGCTACTGACGTGATACTGCAATCGTTGCCAGAATCCTACAGTCAGTTTGTGATGAACTACAACATGAACAACTTGGACAAGCCATTGATCGATTTGTTGGGCATGTTGAGGATAGCTGAGACATAGATGAAGAAGGACAAGCCTAAGTCTGTGATGATGATCAGTGACAAGAAAGGCAAGTCCAAGTGCAAGGGAAAAGGCAAGGTTAAGAAAGGTTCTGATGCTAGCCAGCAGCCCAAGTCGTCTTCAACTCTCAAGGCCAAGGGAGGCGTGACCAAGAGAGGCAATTGCCACCATTGTCAAAATCCAGGACATTGGAAAAGGAATTGTCCACTCTATCTGGAAGAACTAAAGAAGAAGGAGGCGACAGATGTCTCCACCTTAAGGTGTCATGAAATAAACTTGTAACACTTTTTAGGTATATGATACCAAGATATAAAGTGAAAAACACCCTATACATGGGGCAAGTGTTGTCGCCATAAATAGGAGTACTTTAGTTTATTTTCAGCCTTGAAGGCATGTAATAGAGTTATGAGCTGATATTTCATATTTTCCAATGGATAGAAACACATTATTTTTGCATATTGTATGACAAAGATTGCAATTAATAAAGTTGATGTTTCAATCTCAAAAGATATGATCTTTATGGCAATGCCTTGTTTATCTTGTGGTACTTGGTATGCATAATATAAAATGATACCTGAAAGTTATTGATGACTCAAACAATCAAATTAGCATAAACCATGAGAAATTCATTTCTAGTTTCCATATGATGGATAAATCTAGACTCTTTTGGTTAGAGAACCAGTAAGAGGCATGAATCTCTTAGACATGATTAATCAATCTTCACTAATAGTAGTGGGAGAATGATTATCCTATTAGGTATAATACATGTGATGTATTTACATACCTATTGGACCTAATGCTAATACTTCAAATGGTGTTTAAAGAAATACCAATATGAATATCTTGAAGTGTTCAAGAATATCATAGATGGTGTGAATTTGGTAAAGTGTTAATTCTTAATGAGATCAATGAATGAAATACTTAGACCAAATGTTTGAGAACCTTATGAGTGATTATGATAGTGTATCATAGTGAACTCATGATTAAGGCATGGTGATGTCTAAATCAACAAGGAGTCATACTCTAAGGAGTTAGAGGATGATTATCAAATAACTAAGTTCTTCTTAAATAAAGAATACCCCACACTAATAAAGGACATTAAGAATCACAAGGAGTTGTAAATTCTTATATCCTTGAGATATAAACCTCAATTATCTATATGATGAGTTGATCATGTGATGAGTCAACTATCTAGATAAATATGAGGAACCGGATTTTGAGTTATGGTTTATGACCATTACATCCTAAATGACTTCCATGTGAACCATAAGGTATGACCTTGATGGTAGTACCCATTGGGATGAAATCAATAAGTGCAAATAAGTCTTAAGCATTAAGACACATGGATAACATTTTGAGAAGGATGATTCTTGTTAATTGTAACTTAATGACTAAGACATTTGGCATAACGGATACTAAAACTGCATTCCTATGAGGAATAAAACAAGGATGTGTACGTGACACAACCTATAAGGTTTATGAATCCATTAATGCAAATGAAGTCTATAAGTTACAATGGACTAATCAATGTGATTGATTAAGTACAAGCAACTCAGAGATGGATCCTTACTTTGATAACATAGTCAAAAAGTTTGACTGATATGTCAAAGATAAGGAGAGATCTGTGATTTAGTGGGAGCGTATTTGCATTTCACATGTTGATGTGAAATGGAAATGTTCTAGAATGGAAATTCAAAGTGGAAATTATATTTAAGGAAGATAGAGACGTTTCCTATGTGATAGGAATAGAGATATATAGAGATATTTCTCAAAAACTTGTTGACCTGAAAAGAGAAAGCATACATTGGCAATCTATACTGAAGGGTTCAGTGTGCATAGATTCAGTGGGAGAAAACTTGTCCATGTTACATGGAGTTAGTATCCCAATGCCAAGTGTCCAATTCTTATGAAGAATGGGAACACTAAGAATGGATATGGATCAATCATGTATGTAATCATCCCATTATCTTGCATGTATGGACATGGCAAGAATAAAGTGCATTCATCATCTTGTACGTAGGACATGACAATATGATATGCTCATCCTGATAACTCATATATGGGACATGACGAGTGGATGTCTTTCTAGTTCCAGTATGGGTTACTGGAATACCATAAGAACTTGATAAGTACTTGAGAAGTACTAGTTCTATGGAAATAAGGAAGGGTTCACTATAAAGAGTTACACTGATATGAACTTTTGAAAAGGACAGAAAATTAATCACAATATATATATATATGATATATATAAAAGTGAATGTTTGTTGATAATTGGAAATGTACCAATAAAGATTTTTAAAAGTAAAGGCCGAGTATCCGTGTGTTAGAGAACAACAGTCGATACTATATGGATTTGGAAGTTCATGAGATGAACTTATAGATATTCCAGTCATTGATGACAAGTTGGGTGCTTGATCATGCAATGTGGCTAAAGGTTAGCAAAGGAATACCAGATCGCATATTACGGAAACTCCATCTCATACGTGTGACGTACAGTGAAGAGATGAGAGACACGCAATTAATAGCGACTTTGGCAAGGTGTTGCCATAACTCACTATGTTAGCACTAGAGCATAGTAACATGTGGGACATGTTTGAAGATCACTATGAATATGATTCAATGGTGATTGGCTCACAGTGCAAGTGGGAGTCTGTTGGTATGTATGCCCTGAGAGCCAATCATGGGATGATTGGTGGGATACATTAAGATTGATTTGATAAGCATCAAAGGCAAGCTTCCAATTCTTTCTGGTTCAGTCATATGAGTTAATGATAGAACAGAATGAATGTCTAGAGAATGACAATACTCAATGACGTATGCTTTCAGGTTAAGGACCTGAACGATGAGATCATACGGATGCTAAGAGTTTGTACATTCTTATTATGTCCCTAGTCAGATGTCATTGTGGAAGGTAGATAGACAACAATGACACACAAGACTAGATTTTGGTGTTGGTTGATGACAGAATCTCATTAGTCATGATATGGAGATATCAAAACAAACACATAGGTACTTGTTAGAGAACAAGTGTACCGGACTGACCCACCGTGAGTTTGACACATGGAACCATGACATGGTAGTCACAGTCAATTCTCACAGTGATGGTGGTGAGTGTGATTCTTTGACCTAAAATCACTACACTCAACACGTCGTTGGGTACACTTTGACATCATCAAACACAGTCCTGAAACATGGGTTGTTATAAAGGTGATGATTGGGTGGCTTTGACACATGGGGCTTTTGAGGGGTGAGTGATAGATATGGGATTTGTCCCTCCTGAGGGAGTTTGATATCCATGGCCACTTGATGAGTAGGATTGAGATAGGCGTGCACATGGATGTGTGAATCAGTATGTGATATTGATGTCATACATATCTCCTCCAATCTACTCTGAGATCAAGAAAGTGAATGAACATTTAAAGGATGACTATTCCATGCCTTGAGTTCATTCGAGATATCAGTGACAAAGGAATTATACATTTTTTGTAACACCATTCACAGATTGTTGGATTGAAAGTTGTTCTCCAACTTTCTATTTCACTTGGGTAGCACTGATGTGCGACTAGGCACCTCTCTTTGCTTGTGAAGTCATAAGTATTATGGACTTTCACTGCCAATGTGAAATGGACCTGAAGGGTCACACACATAGGATTTAACCTGGAAGAGGAGTTTATCCACAAACAATGTTTAGATTGATTACTAAAGGAGTTTAGTTGTCACACCCCGATCTCACACTAACCACTAATCACGAGATTAGGGCGCGACGGAGGGATTATCACATAAACAAATCACTGAGAACTTTTTCTTTTTAAAACCTCGTAATAATATCCGGATTATTGTTGTAAACTAAAACATAAATAACTATTGTGGAAGCATTTCACTTAAACTGGCTAGAGAACATAAACAGAGTTTACAACATGTAACATTGTTTAACAGAAAGTAAACATAACAGTTAATTTACATCTTTTACACATTCGCCATACATACTCTCTCTCACCCACACCATGTCCCAAGGACCGAGGGGAAAGGACTAAGAGACCACTAACTACTAACTATGTATACCTTCTACAGACTAAGTGTTAGGATGAAAGGATCCTTCTGATTCCTGTTGCTGATGCTGACCTGAAAATGTTTTGAGTAGAGGTATGAGCCTACTCGCTCAGTGAATAGCATTTCACTTAGCTATCACTAAACAACTCATCAGGTTTATAAATTGAAATAAAACATAAGTGCAGTACTAAGCAGGGAAGTTCTAATAACATAACAGATTTGCAGAATATAATCACAAATTCTACGCAACAAAAGATAATTTAAACAAATAACAAATATAAAGAATTGGCATAAAAGTTCGGATCTCTATAACACATTAATTTACTGTGTTCCTATATGATTACATTTGTATATTATTAATATGCCCTAATCATATGCAGTGTACTCTGCATATGAAGATTCGTAGCGAACTATGATCCCACCGTACAAGACTTAGCGACACACCCGGGAAATGCTAAGTCTGACGCCAGCCCTGCTCTGCCACAGGACCACAGGCTCTCCGGCCTACAGGCTCTCCGGCCTCAATGCACAACCACATGTGCTGCACAACCACGTGTGCTCCAGACTCCTCCTGACAAACCTGAGTACATAGGCGGAGAGTCTCACCGGGTTACCTCTGTGACACAAGCACGGATGATGTTGAATAACCCCCATTTTCCTCCAGTGCCACCGTGACTCCGCACGCGTTGTTGTTGGACACTGCCTCTCTGTCCTCGTGTCTCCATGACTCCGCACGGATAATGTTGCAACACGAGTTTCACCCCTAAGAAGCAGATCTGTCAAAGGGGTTCTACGGTGTTAGGGCACCTAAGTCTATTAACTGATTTAACATATAACCATTTAAACAGGAATATCACATTTACTGATTTCATATCAGATCACAATACACTGTCATTCTAAACTGACTGAGCAATATATTTCAAATCATTGTAATTTCTGAGAAATTCTCATACCATGCATTCAGACAAATTAGAAATGCATAAATAACCCAACTTATTTCAATCTGGCACATACATAGAGAATTTAAGCAATTGAACATCTTATTGCACAAATTAAATAAATTTACTTCACATATGAGAATCATACTCAACATTTGTCAATTCTCTAAAATTCTCGAAAAATGTGCACATTAACCCTAATCTTGGTTTGTGCATCACTTAACTCAATTAAAAGTTAATTACCTATCACAACACAATTTAATAACAATACTTGAGAATTTCTGGTAATAATTCAGAGAAATGTGCCATTTCATGTAAATATCAATTTACACATATTAACGTCAAAAGATATATGCAATTAAGGTTTTATTGCATATTTTTATTTATTCATATCAACTTTGAAATCGTACATCTGATAATTTATCAGAAATCCCTATTGTCTGGGTTCATACCCAAACTATACCATTTTCAGATATGAATTTCTAATTTCAACATTCAAATAAGCAATTTAGGTTCCAATGAACCATATAAATCAACCGATTCAATCCACACTGATCAAATGCTAAATTTAATCATATAACAGCGTCTAGAAGCAGTTTATGAAATAAAAAGTCGGGCGACGCCAAACGCTGCCCAATGCCTGATAACGCCTGTTATCAGCATAATTCGCACACAAAACAGAAAATATTCAAACGCCTGAGTTTATTAATGATAAATAAATGAAATTCTACTCACTTAATTCGGAAATGTTCGAATTCGTCTGGATCCGTCCAGGAACGCGTCCAGGGGGTTATCTTCAACCTCCGAATAGCCCCAATTTGAATCTTCTGCAATCGATCAAACAATACCTTTCTCACCATTATCATCCAACCAGTACACCTGCAGGAACTCAGTAGGAAGCAGGCATCCACCACCAGCATCCACAACAAGACCTCAGACTTGAACTCGAGGAACCGGTGGTAGTGGGTGCATGTGCACAGCTCGTGCTTCCGGAAGGTGTCCACAACGCCCTACAGCTTCCTTGACCGCAGGGTCTGCTGTGTCTGCTTGGCCGCCGACAGCTTGTACCGCTCCATGTCAAATAGCTCCGGCCTCGTGTTGTAGTAAGGACCAATTGCAATGAGCTGAGGGACGTAGACGTCCAGTTTTGTCTGGAGCAGGTTCTTGGGGACACTGAATACAGAGACGGGGACGTTGCTTGAGGCTGGTCGTAGCTAGAGCAAAGAGCTGCTAGACGAAGCCAAGGCTCAAAGGTCGGCCACCCTCTCTTCATCTTCCTGGCCGGTCACTAGGCGCTGTTGGTCGTGCTGCAACGCATTAGATTGGGCGCAACAGGGGCGCCGCCCTAGGCGAGATTGGAGGAGGAAGAAGAGTGGACGGATGTCAGCTGCTGGTCGGAGCTATGACAGAAACTAGGGATCGAAATCGCCCCCCCTCCCTTTCCCCCTCTAGCTTACGTTGTAGCTGTAGCTTGGGCGGCCCCTGCTGGGTGGCGCCCTAGCAGCTCAGCTGCTTGGTAGGGCCGCGACTAGGGCAAAGGAGAAAGGAGGAAGAGGAAGGGAAGAAGAAGGAGAAGGGGAATAGGGCGCCAAGATGGCTCGCCCAAGACAACCCCAAATCGCTCGCGTCTCCTTCTCAGCTGGTCGGGCTGCTCAGACGGTTCCCCGCTCATGATTTGGGAAAGAAGAAAGGAAAGGATAAGCGAGAAAAACCAAGGAAAGGAAAAGGTTAATAACCTATAAATAGAAAAAAATTGCAGAAATGGTCCAAGGAATATATAAACACCATAACTATGGCCTCGGGGGTCCGATTGGAATGATTCTTTTTTTTTGCAAAACTTCGATAACGGAATTCACTACGACCTCGAAGCAAGAAATCACAATTAGGATCTTGTCACAACTGGTCAAAGCACCAATTACATCTGTAATTGCTTGATTCAACTTAATGAACTTAATAATCAACATTGCTATTATCATTAATCACCTCAGATGATTAAATCTCGACTATTGATTCACATATTGTCTTATCTTAATTATCCAAGATGGTTAACAGAGTGCTTAGCACTAATCAAGGTGTTTCACGCTAATCGAGGTATTTACTGGTTAACCTCAATGTGGGTCATAACATTAGTAGTTCAATTAAACATTCAATCCATTGATAGCTCGAAATCATAGTGTTCAAGGTGTTGGACCGATTGATTAGAGTATCGGATTGATTGAAACTGCGATTGACTGATTTGCACAAGTCTACTGCCCCAACCGATCGGCTCATGTGATGAACCGATCGGCTCAACTGATGAGATGATTTTCTCATGTGCAATGAGATGATCGACTCAATTGTTGAACCAGTCGGCTCATGTGACTAACTGAGATCATTTGGAAAATCAGAAGACTATTTTGCAAATACAATTTGTTTCACTTGTACAAATTCGATTTGGACAAGGATTAATATTTGATTAATCGGAGACAAATTTGAAAGTCAATTTGAGTTGGATCAGGACCACGAACCGATCGGCTCAGAGCTCCAACCGATCGACTTAGAGCCCCAAACAATCGGCTCAGGTCCCAAATGATCGGCTCAGGGCATGAAACGATCGTTTCAGGGTGTGAAACGATCCGTTCAGCTAGCGCAAGTTGGTTGTTTTGTGGAAAATCTCGAACCCTTCTACTCCTGCTTTAATCTCGCATTTCTCGGGATAGAGAACCATGTCCCATGACCCTCCTATATATAGGGGTATTGGGGGCTTCTCAGAAAAACAACTCAGAACACCAATTGCTCTGCAAAGTTGTCGTTCTCTCTGGTTTTGGTAACCGAGAGAGAACCCAAGCAAGTGCTACCTGATAAGGGAGGCACAATAAGGGAAAGACAACTACAGAAAAGAAACTTGTTGCAGGAGAGTGTGTTGGTGACTAGTACGCCGACGGGAGGGTGTGACTCCTTCCAATTCCTTGTGGGATAAGGAGATCAGAGTTCCAGGTGGTCCGTGTGGACTACTTTAGAGGCGGGAGACTTCTGCCGCTCGGAGGACAGTTGTCAATCCTGACAGTCCTGGTGAGACCAGGAGCTGCACAGACACTGTCTAAGACCATAGGTGAAGACCGCGCAAGCCGTGAGGTAAAGTCTCCGAGCAAGCCTCGGTATAAGGTATGCCTCTACAAACCATCATTCCTATTGTATAGACGTTGACGTGATTCCTTTATTCTGGGTTTGGGAGAAGAAAAGTTTTGTTTCCACTGCCTTCTCTGTCTCCCCTACAACCCAACACCATAGTGTGTCTTTCCATCTCATATTGTTAAATAATCTTTGAAACCTTTCAATTTGACACATTGTGATGTATGTGGCCCTTTTCGTGAACAAGTTATAAGGTTTCAAATTGTTTCTTACATTGCACTACTACAAAAAATAGTTTTTACAACAGTTCATTTTTCCATTTTACAACGGGTGTCAAATGTTGTATTAGATCACGTGGTCTTATGGGGGGGTTGTTTATACAACAGGTGTTGTGCATGTTGTAATATATGTATTTTATACAACAGTTAATACATGTTGTAGTTCATTGAACACACCTGTTGTAATAGGTGTGTTGAATATAACATGTTGAGACAAAAGGAAAATACATCTAGACACAAGGTTTCGAACTTGAGACCACTTGAAAGTAAGGCACATCTCAAACCGCTGAACTAGTTTCAGTTTATGCAAAACATAAATTCTTTGTTGTACATATACAACAAATGACGTGCAAACCTGTTGTGTGATTGTGGTCTATTACAATGGGTAACTATTACAATAGGTGAAAGCCTGTTGTGTAATTATAGTATACTACAATGGGTTATAGTATGTTGTGTAATGATGGTCTATTACAACAGATTAACATATGTGACTATTACAATAGGTAGAGCATGTTGTGTAATTATGATCTTTTACAATGGGTTAGAGTATGTTGTGTAATGATGGTCTATTACAATGGGTTAACATACATGACTATTACAATGGGTTAGAGCATGTTGTGTAATTATGATCTTTTACAACGGTTTACAGTATGTTGTGTAATGATGATCTATTACAACAAGTTAGCATACATGAATATTACAACGGGTTAGAGCATGTTGTGTAATTATGGTCTTTTACAACAGGTTTGAGTATGTTGTGATATTACAATCTATTACAACAATTTAGCACCTGTTGTAGTATCACATATACTACAACGAGTTTGGCATGTTGTATATAACTTGTGTTGTATAAAATATATAATTCACAACACACAAATAGACTTGTTGTAAAAGATATGCTAACTACAACACAACCAAAAGAACTGTTGTGTTTTTTCCGTTGTAAAAATCATTTTCTGTAGTAGTGATGGTGGTCATATTTTATCTCTTATAATGGAATATAAGAAGTGTGCAATGGTTGAAAATCCTAGAGATTGACCCCTCTAGGTATTGGATGTACACTCTCCCAGTTTGGAGTTTGGAACCACTATTCATAGCTTATGTTCTTGTGTTTGTTCAATCTCTCTCATCCTTGCTATGTTGGTTTAGTTGCACTCAAAGTCCATATACACAACCTTATCTTGTAATATAATTTGAAGGTCTACTGAATTTGGTTTAAGTGTTTTTATCTGTATTCAGCCTCTCTAGATCTCATTGATCCCACGATGACATCAATAGAGACACAAATACAACCAGTTGTAGGTTCAAGACATGTGTATCCTTTTGAGAGAAGGGGTATCCCATGAATATCATTCTTATTGTGTGGGGGTATAGCTTGTCATCCTAAGAGTAAAAAAATTGAACAAGGTGACACAATAAAAAATATGAGGTGGTAAAGAAAATAGTTTGTCATGCAGATACAAAATGGAAAAAGGATAATGCTTTTACAGACCAAGATGTGTGCAACTAATCAAAGAGGTCAACATCAATCCCAATGTTTTTTTGGAGATTTTCATGAATGGTAAGAGATCGTCTAATGCCAAGAAGATGACAATTTTTACGCTCTACAATATCATTTTGTCATGGAGTGTCGGGACACGGACATTGATGGATGATTTCCATACCTTGAAAAAGAGAGGAAAATGGGTGTTGGGTGCATTCAAGGGTGTTATCGATGCTTAGGATCTTAATGAGTGTAGAACAAAAAACAACAATCATTTTTATGAGAAGTAGAGATGAGGGGAAAGACCACATGACGTGTTTGAAGAACATAAAGCCATGTCATTCAGGAGAAATCATCAAGCAATTCCAAGGTCGCCAAGGGTACCTAGGATTTCTTTTAAGGATCAAAGGAGCCAATAACCTTACAAAGGTCATACCTATCCAAGAGAAAGAGTCTTCTACCTCCACAAAGGCTTACCCACTTTTGCAATGAGCTAGCCACCTTCGCCAAGGAGATCTCCTCTTGCAACAAATCTTCTGCCTTGAAAGAATTACCCACTCTCCTCTTGGATCTTCCGCCTTCTTTTTCACCTTCACCAAGGAGAAGATTTCACCATCTTTGCTTTGAGAAAGGAGATTGGGAAAGGGACTTGAGAGCTTCACAAGGTGTACAATGGAGCAGCTCTCTTACAAGGATTCTATCTCACTCATAATGATGTATATTTTTAGATAAGCATAAGTGAGAAAGAGACTTTAAGTGTTGACTTGAAAGTTCTACATTGTCCATATTTTGATAATGACTTAACCATTATATTCGTGTGTATCGAATATGTTTGTTTAATATTGATTTCAGGCTTTAAGTACATGAAAATTATCAATTTACACAAGCCCTAGCTTGTCCAAGTTCAAGTCAAAAGCAATGCAAGTGTGCAATTTGGGAAATCACTCCAAATGACCTTACATAATTTTTTTAATCACTTGTATTGATGATATGACTTGTAACTAAGATGAGAAAAAAATCAAGGACACTTAATTCTAACATTTGATCACTCAAATGTCAATTAAGAAAATTTGTCACAGGTTGTTTATCGGTCGAGTTTCTAACTCAAAGGATCCAGTGATGCATATTCTAGAGTGACCAATCGGTCGAGTTGTACACTCACAGAACTCAATTGACTGACTCACTGAGCAAAATTGATTTTAGCTCATCGGTCGAGTTTCTTAGAACAAACTCGACCAGTAGTTTGAAAATTGGCTTTGTCACTTAGTGGATCGGTCGAGTTACCTTTATTGAAACTCGACTGAATGTACTATACGAAAAATGCAGAAAAAGTTATTATAACTGTTGGTGAGTTGTTTTGAGTGAGAATAGATCTGTTGCAACTTGAAAATTGGCTATATTTTTCCCTTAAGGGATCCCACACTCAAGGGAACACCCCCAGCTATAAATAGGACCCCTTGGAGTTCATTCCAAGTTTTCTCATTCATTCTGTTCTAAGTCCTTGCTATAGTTAAATTTGTTGCAACTCCTTGAGCCCCTTTCTCTCTCTCATTTACAAAGCATTTTGTGATTATGAGTGAGTTAGGTCAGTTGTAAGAGAGCTATTTCCTTGTGCTTGTAAAGATCTCATTCAATTCATCTTCCCTACCCCCTTTCTCAAAGAAGCAAAGGTGAAGCAAGCTACTCCGCGTGAAGGTGAAGTTGTTGTTGATCTTATTCAAGGTTGAAGAAGAGGTAAAAATCTTATTCGGGCGAAGGAGAACGGCAAGGCCAAGATTCAAGAAGAGTGGGTAAATTCCTTCAAGGACAAAGACTTGATGCAAGTGTGGTTATGTCCTTGTTGAAGGCTGAAGACATATTGATCAAGTGGGTAAGTCCTTGTGTAGGTGGAAGACTCTTATCTTGAATAGGTAAGTCCTTGGATGTTGATGGTCTCCTTGTATCTCTTATGAATGGAATATAAGTATACACAGATTACAAAGTCCTAGAGGTTGACCTCTCTAGGTAGCGGATTGACTCTATCCTAGTTTGGAGTGTGGAACCACTCTAAACCACCTTATCCAAGTGCTTGTTTCAATTTATCTCATCCTTTCTATCCTTGTATAGTTAGGACTTGAAATTTCCCTTAAGCTATTAGTTTTGATTGATATAATTTGAAGGTCTAACTTATCTTGTGAGAATTTTGAAGCTCTATTCACCCCCCTCTAGAGCCCTAATTCCAACAAGTGGTATCATAGCTAAGGGTCTTATCCAACAATCTCCCACGAGAGAGAGAAGATTGGTGACAACATACTTGGTTCACAAAACCTAGAGGGAGGGTTCTCCATGCATCCTCTGGTCTTTGATGGCACCAACTTCCTCTATTAGAAGAGGCGTATGCAATTCTACATTCAAGGGATGAACTTTGATATGTGGAAGGTGATGGTCACACCATACAAGGAGACAACCGGGGCTATTGCAACATGGAGTGAAGTTGTACTTAAAGAAGCCTAACTCAATTCCAAAGCCATAAGCATCCTTTATGTAGCCCTTACCCCAACGGAGTTCAACCAAGTTTCATCTTGGGACACTGCTTATGAGATTTGGGATAAATTGTGCATTACCTATGAGGGCACAAAGCAAGTCAAGGAGGATAATATATACATGTTGAACAACCTTCTAGAGAACTTCAAGATTGGCAAGAAAGAAATATTATGGAGATGTACTCTAGGCTCAATGTCATCATCAATGGCCTAGTTGCTTTGGGAAACACTTTGGATAGAGGTGTAATCCACTCTAAGATCTTGAGGACTCTACCAAAGAGATGGGAGTCAAAGGTAACCTCTATTGAAGAAGTGAGGAGCCTTGGTGACATACCCACTGAAGAGCTCATTGGCAACCTCCAATCACATGATCCAAGGCTTGAAAAGCAACAAGAAGAAGCCAAGAAATAAGAGAAGGAAGATAAGAAGATCAAAGATAGTGCTTTGAAAGCATAAGTGGAGGTTGTCATCCTTCAAAAACAACTTGCTTTCCGAACATCTCCCTCTAGCTTAAGTGAAGATGATGGACCTAGTGAGCATGAAGCCAACTATATCAAGGGCAAGCACTTCAAGGGAAAGCTATCATCCTCCTCTACTCATAGATGCTACAAGTGTGGACAAAAGGGACACTACAAGAGTGAATGTCCCAAGTCAAGAAAGTCACACCACAAGGGCAGATCCAAGAAGGAGGAAGAGTACAAGAAGGAGAGAAAGTACAAGAGGAAGGATAAGAAGGAGAAAAGACACAAGAATGCAACTCATGTAGGGAGGAATCATCCTCAAGTGGCTCTAGCTCCAAAGAATATGGAGAGTGCCACCTTGCACTCATGGCCTCCACTAGTGAAGAAATTAGTGAGGTAAGTGAGGTAAGCTTGCATGAGTTATCTAAGAAATCTCTTATTGATATGATTGTTTCTACTCGTTCTTCTTTTGCTAAATGTAAATCTAAAAGAATAAGGTTAGGAAAAATTATTGATTTGTATGCTAAACTTGAAATTCTTGAGCTTAATGAGAAAACACATCTTGAGAGCATTGATAACTTGCAAGGTCAATATCTTGATCTTGATCTCCAATACAATGGAGTTGAAGTAGAGAATGGTGTCTACCTTAAGAACATTAAAACTCTTAAGGAAGATAAAAAGTGCAAAAATGATCTTGAAACCATTAAAAATGAAAATTCTAAATTTAAGCTTATTATTAATGCTCGTAAGGATGAGAGGGATGCTTATCTTAAGGAAATTTGTAATGACCCTGGCCTGGGTTATGAGTTAACCCTATTAGTTTTGGCTAAATAAGTTACTTATAACTTTAATATAATCCTCTAAAGAGTTTTATTATCATTTGACAAACTTGTGTATCAAATTTGGTCATGTTTAAATAATGTTTGAGCAATGTTCTCTGGTTTTGGACCAAAATGCAATTTACCCAAGATGAGGGGTTATATTGAAATTTGTCACATGTTGAATGTGCCCTAAGTGTTTTAGAATAATAATAAATAGAATGATGCTATGTGGTGGCTTTTGGAAAGCCTAAATTCCAAGTTTGAACTTGTTTGAATAATGCTAGTGACTTGTGTACCAATTTTGGTGCAAGTTGTAATTTATTCAAAATGTAGGGATGATATGCAAATTACCACCTATAGAGTGTCCCTACTCCCTCCTAGCATCATTTAGATGATATATAAATAAGGAGCACCATGTTTGAATCATATTTGAGTATGATACTCTTGGTCATGAAATGACCAAGAAAGAACTGTATGTGAAACCCTAATTTGAGCTTGTATCGGGTTGAAGAGTCCATATGGGAGTGCATATCGGCCAAGGATCCATAGAGGGGATCCCATATTGGTTTTTGAACTCTTTTCTTTGTCCATGATGAGCTAAGCACCTCAAGGAGGTGATCCATGACGAATTAGATGCTCCTTTCAAAAGTTGTATCGGTTTGCATAATTTATGAAGATAAAGATGAGATATCTTATCAAACAAGATACGTAATAGTCAAAATATCATCTATAGATTATCCTCAAGTGTTTTGCATGTCAATATAAATATTATTTCATGCAATGACATGTGTCAACCATGCATGGACACATGGCACCTAGTAGCTTAAAAATATGACACCTCATATACACACTTTTTCATGAACCTCAAGTATATATACCCTTCCTTTCACCCATAAGTGGAATTTTTCGAAATCTATCACCCCCTTTCTCTTAGATATCGTGCATAGAGTCTTGGTATCATGCAAAGTTGAAGGGTTATTGTGCATAGAGCCTTGGTATCGGCCATAAGAAAGAGATATCACCCATAGCAAAGTGATATTGGCCAAGTGAGGGATATCGGCCACAAGTGAGGGATATTGGCCACAAGTGGTGAGGTGTCGTGCATAGGGCTGAGGATCTCACGTCTTGGACCTTTGAGAAGCTCACCTAAAACCTTGGGAACGTGAATCTTTGGAGCTTGGAGCTTTGAAGTTGCTCTTGAGGTGGGTTGTATAACTTGAACTCAATTATGTTATTATTTATCATCAATCTTGCCTTAGTTAAATGATTTACTTTCAAATAGAATTTTCTTGCATAATTGATGAATCCATGAGATCTAGTAGTAACCTAGGACTGATTTCCATGAACTATAATAAGTAGAACGAAGGTCTAGAGCTTGAATATGATGATATCACCTTATAAAGTGATATGGGGTTTAAGCACATAAGCAAGCACCTCTAACACGATATGATGATGCACCTACACCACTAAAATGATATGGATATGAGTGTATACTTCCTTGCACGATATGGTGATGTAGTATACACCTCTTGCACAATATGAGGTCAAATATGCCCCTTAGGAACAATATGATGTCAAGTACATACACATCTCTAACCCGATATGATGTTGAAGGATACACCTCTTTCCCGATATGATGTTGAAACCCTAGATGGTGATGGTTATACACCTTTAGAATGATATGGTGATGAACATAAACCTTATGCACGATATTATGACACACACACACACACCTCATGAATGATATGGTGATCAAGATACACTCATGGGTAATCTGGAAGCATACACACACCTCTTTGCCTGATATGGTGTGAAGCATACACACACCTCTTTGCCCAATATGGTGTGAAGCATACACACCTCTTTACCCAATATGGTGTAAAGAACACACACACCTCTTTTCCCGATATGGTGTGGAGCACACACACCTCTTTACCTGATATGGAAGCAAGCACACACCTCTTTGCCCGATAGGGTGGAAGCACCTCAATTCAATACACTTGATTATGTCAAATGATACTTTAAGACATGAAGGGTTTAAGGAATTTTGATAAATATGGGCCAATGTACCTTGAGAGAAGGATTGAGCCAACATAATGGAGTATGAAATAATCAATATCCTAGTGAGGATGAAAGAGAAACTTATACTTGTTTAATACTCATGTAATGAGTATACATTAATACTCCTAAAATGTGTGGAGTCTAAATTAGGGTTGTGATTCTTGATTAATATACTTGAAAACCCTAGTCAGCTTAATAAGGGAAACCTTAACCTTAATGAAGGGTAATGATATGATTTGAAACTACAATTGGTTAATAAAGGGAAACCCTAACTATATTGAAACCATGCTGATAGCATGAGATAATGAACATAGCCAAGCATGAGCTATGATGTTTCATATAATACCAATTATCTAGGTCTTAGGACCTAGAGATAGTTGTTGCCTAGTGAGAGGTGACAAGATGTTTGATGGGCCTTGTGAGCCATGTGAATAAGTTGTTGCCTAGTGAGAGGTGACAAGATGTTTAATGGGCCTGATGAGCCATGTGAATAGTTGTTTCCTAGTGAGAGGTGACAATATGCTTATAAAAGTCTCATGTAATAAATGGTAATGTGGAAAATAAACTAGGGGAAATGGAAACCTAGTAACATCATCATAATAATAATAAATGGTTATAATAATAATGAAATCTTGATCATACATGCTTTATTCTTATAGACAAATAAGGGTTGTAGTTTTTTGAATATGTTTAAATGAGGTAAGAGGAATACTTGTATTACATAAAGAATGTGAATAGATATGATGGCTTGCCCCAGGGTATAATGCCTAGTAAAAGGATGTGGTATTCAATGATGAATTTAAGGGATTGATATCCCATAATGAATGTGAAAGGGAAAATAAAGGTATCACAACTACTATGGGATTCTTAGCAATATGGTTATGATATCAGGATTGGTGTAATCCAATACCTGGTTGTAATCTCAAGATTGGTATAGTCTAATACATGGCTGTGATCTCAGGATTAGTGTAATCCAATACCTGGATGAACTCTATGATCTCAAGATTGGTGTAATCCAATACTTGGCTTAACTCTATTAGGATTGGCAGAGTCCAATACCTGGCTGTGATCTTAGGATTGGTGTAATCCAATACCTGGTTGAACTCTATCAGGATTGGTAGAGTCCAATACATGGTTGTGATCTCAGGATTGGTGTAATCCAATACCTGGTTGAACTCTATGATCTCAGGATTGGTGTAATCTAATACCTGGATGAACTCTATCAGGATTGGCAGAGTCTAATACTTGGATGTGATCTTAGGATTGGTACAATCCAATACCTGGATGAACTCTATGATCTCAGGATTGGTGCAATCCAATACCTGGATTAACTCTATCAGGATTGGTAGAGTCCAATACCTGGCTGTGATCTCAGGATTGGCATAATCCAATACCTGGCTAAACTCTATCAAGATTGGTATAATCCAATACCTGGATAAACTCTATCAAGATTGGCATAGTACAATACCTGGTTGTGATCTCAGGATTGGCATAATCCAATACCTAGCTGAACTCTATCAGGATTGGTACAATCCAATACATGGTTGAACTCTTACAAGATCGTTATAATCCAATATCTGATTAGCAAATTGGTTGAAGCCAACAGTTAGAAATGAGAATGATTCATGGATATCATAACATGATAATATTATCACAGGATAAGCTTGAGATGTAGGCATAATATGATGGATAAATGATACACATGTTCTTCTTATTCCTTATGAAGTGAATAGATGCTTTATTTCTTTATCATAGATAGTTACAATGTTTTAAAAGATGAGAAATATTCTAATTTTCTTATCCACAGTGATTAACCTTGCTTATTAATATAGAAGAACCTCTACTCAGTTTTATATTGCTTAACTGTGACAATACCATTGTTGGTGGAGAGTTATATCTCTCACTGGGACAATTGTCTCACCCCATGTGATCCATAATTTTTTGGTGGACATGCACGAGGAGGTAGAGACTATTCTACAGAGGAAGGACAACAATAGTAGGGATGGTAGTAATAGCTCAGGTTGAGTATACTGTCTGTCGTGTCTTGTAGATAGAAGTCCTATGTGTCGTCTATGTACTCTCATGTCCTCGGATTTAGTGTGTGATGGTTTTATGAAAAAACTGAGATTTTGGCTTGTATGCCTCGAGGTTTTATGTTGCTTCAGTACATGTTTTGACAAAGCAACTGTTATATGTTAACCTCGAGATTAGATGGTACAATGAATGTACAATGTGAATAAAGTTTTGAAATGGATCTCTTTGCAAAGATGGTTTTAATTTTTAGTGATTTTTGTTAATCCGCTGCTTATGAATATTTTGCATAATTAGTAATGATTTGGTTGTCAGTTTGGTGGTGGTCGTTACAAAATTCAAGTGCTTAAATCTGAAAATGCTTGGTTGCTTTGTCAAATTAATGATTTATCTTCTAAACCTATCTTGCCTAGTCATGATATTGCTTCTATTTCTCTTGAGAAAGATTCTTATTCGACTAAAGCCCTCTATTTATAGGTCAACCTTGTTCATTCTAGAGATGATATTTCTAGTTTGTACTCTACTATCATATCTCTTAATGATAAAAATCATAGCCTTAGGGTCTCTCTGCAGAAATTCCTCAAAGGGAAAAACTCCCTTAATGAAATCCTTGACCATTCTACCAAACAAAGTGGTAGTAGTGGTTTGGGATTTGAAGGTGGAGCACCTAAGGGCAAGAACAAATCCAAAGGTAAGAAAAAGAGCAAGGAGACCTCCTTTTTCATTGGAGAGTCCTCCAGAACTACGAACCCTATGGTTTGTTCTCATTGCAAGTGTCATGATCATTACTCTACTTATTGTCCTTACAAGCCTAACGGGACCAACCCAAAGATGAAATGGGTCTCCAATCTAACTTTGGATCCCAAAGTTTGAGTTGGGAACTGACACTCTCCATTCTTGCAAAAAAAAGGTAATTAGGTTGTTGATAGTGGCTGCACTAAGCATATGATAGGTGATATAAGCCATTTCAACAACTTCACTAAAAAGAAAGGAGGTTTGATTACCTTTGGGGACAACAACAAATGTAAGGTCAAAGGTGAGGGTGATGTAGGTGAATCTGTGTGTATCAAGAATGTTCTATTTATGTATGGCCTACATTACAATTTAATTAGTTTAAGTCAATAATGTTATAATGGTTACTGTGTGCTATTTACTTCTTTTGAATGCTTAATTCTAGATTCCCTCACCTATCAAGTCAAATATAAGGGAACTAGAAGTGGTAATCTTTATGTAATTGTGCTTGAATCTATTAAGCCTATTGTTGGTATATGCCTAGTAGTCAACTCGAATGATATTTCTCTTTGGCATCATCGGCTTGGTCATGTAAATATGCATCAGTTGAAGAACTTGAGCAAAAAGGACTTGGTCAAGGGACTTCCCAGGTTGGATTTTGAAAAGGATGAGGAATGCCAACCTTGTACCCAAGGAAAGAAAACCAAGTCCTCCTTCAAAAACTTGACATGCTTGAGTCGTGCGTTAAACGCAAGTGCACGTATCGAAGTAATATAGGCCTTGTGAGGCCCAAGTTGAACTCAAGGAAATGTAAATTTCAGTAGACTACTATTAACTGGTCACGATCTGTTAGACCGATTGGAAAAGTTGATTGTTGGTTTTGAAACAAAATAAAAATGAAACAAAGAGAACACAAAAGTGAGTGATGATTAAATGTTTAGTTTAATCAAATGGAATGGGAATCCTTAGGGTTACAGTTTCACCACGAGGTCTCGCTGCATGCAATTCTACACAACTAACATAATTCATGCCTTATCCCTGATTATGGCACGTAGTTAAAATTTCTTGCTTCCGCAATACAATTCACTACCTAGTTCTAGGTCAATTCCATACCAGTAGTAAATTATACCCTAGATCTAAGTGCTTTAATAAATTCTCTAGGAATCCACCATTAACCGTACATTACCTTGTCTAAGAAATTTATTGGTTAATGTGTTAATCTTTCCTTTTCAACCACTAATCCTCCATCAAGTGTTATTAAAAGTATTAAAAATTAACTATGGTGATCAAGCATAGCAAATTGCGATATAAATATGGTAACATATCAGGGAGAATTGAGACAAATATTGATAATCAATGGGAAATTGTCATACAACGATTCCCCGGGCTACTCCAGGTCCTAAGGACAATGGGGATTAGTCCCTCATATTCATCTCAATGATACACATGGAGAAGAAATAGGAAAACATGGGGAAACGAATGAGACTATGATGTAACCCCTAAAACAGAGAAGATTTGGATGATCCTCGGTGTGAGATGCACATTCTGTAACCTTCCGACGGTAGAATCGTCCGTCTGCAACTCTA
This sequence comes from Alisma plantago-aquatica, assembly GCA_963693085.1. Classification (NCBI taxonomy): domain Eukaryota; kingdom Viridiplantae; phylum Streptophyta; class Magnoliopsida; order Alismatales; family Alismataceae; genus Alisma; species Alisma plantago-aquatica. The sequence continues at coordinate 1,396,263,168 of OY856409.1, forward strand.
GAATCATCCGGGGCATAGCTCTGGGCTCTGTTGTTTGCTCTCCTCTCCTTCAAGAGTCGTGTTGTGGAATAGAACGACCTCCTTTGCTTTGAGCCGCCTTTTCTTAGGTATAAGTACCACTTACGGCCACCAAAAGATCGCAGTCGTTCGATCGTGGCAATTCTGAACAAAGTCCTGATCCAACGGCGTCGAAACCATCGATGGGGTGTCGATGCTATCGACACCTTAGGGTGCACTTCCGTCAATTCAAAATGAGATCAACCTATTGACTTCTTGATACTATTGACCAAATCGTCGATGGTATCGACGTGCTGACTTTTCTTCTGCTAAGCTAATCTCGAGACCATCGACAGTGTGGTCGATGGTATTGACCTGGATGCTTTCCCTCTGCCTTGGTTACTGTTGCCAGGTCGATAGTATCGACAAACTTGTCGATGGTATCGACAAGTTCTGGAATATAAAGTACCTGAAATAGAGAGAAAAACACAAGTCAATCCATGGAATTTAGTAATTCATTCAAAATAGGATAAAATAAGATAAATTTGACACATATAATGATTATAGGCTAAAGGAATGGAATCATGCCATTATAGTCACAAAGATAATAAATGAACGCATAAAACAAGTACAAAATTAGCCTATAAATGCGACTCAAAAACCCTGCATCAATGAGGAATGCCAACCTTGTACCCAAGGAAAGAAAACCAAGTCCTCCTTCAAATCCAAAGGAGTCCTTAGTACCAAGAGAGCGCTTGAGATTCTTCACATTGATCTATTTGGACCAATTAGAACTCAATCGCTTCATGGTTCCAAGTATTGCCTTGTTCTTGTCGATGATTTCTCTAGATACACTTGGACCTTATTTCTCATTTATAAGAGTGATATGCTTGATTTTCTCTCAAGTTTTTGTAAACAAGTTGAGAACGAAGCCTCTTGCCAGATTGTTTCCATCCGTAGTGATCATGGGGGGAATTTGAAAATGATATTTTTGAACTTTTTGTCAAGAATCTAGCTATGCACATAACTTTTCTTCACCTCGAACACTTCAACAAAATGGGGTTGTAGAGAGGAAGAATAGGTCTTTACAGGAGATGGCTAGGACCATGCTTTTAAAGTATGAAACTCCAAAGAAGTTTTGGGATACCTCATGTTTTGTGCAAAAATGGGTTCTTACACATCCTTCATTAAAGAAAGCCCCCTATGAGCTATGGTGTGGTAGAAAGCCTTCTATCAAATATTTCCATGTTTTCAGATGTCCTTGTTTTGTTTTGAATATGAAAGATTTTTTTGACAAGTTTGATTCGAAATCTTACAAGGCTTTCTTGGCTACAGCACTACTAGCAAGGCTTATAGAGTATTTAATATTGATCTTGCTAAAGTAGAAGAATCTATAAATGTTAAGTTTATTGAGACTATCCCCTACATTCCCAAAGATATTGTTCCAAATGATGATGTTGTAGGTGAGATAATTCCTATTCTAAAAGAACTCAACATCGCCCAAAAGGGAAAATAGGTGGTGGTTACCCAAGAAGAAGAGAAAGATGAAGAGAAGAAGGATGGAACTCCCTGATTCACAAAGAATCATCTAAAAAAGCTGATTTTAGGTGATCCATTTGAAAGAGTGAAGATGCATACTGCATTTAACAAAGAATAAGTCAACAACGCCTTCATCTCACAACTCGAGCCAAATAACGTCAAAGAAGCTCTTGGAGATGATGAATGGATTCTAGCTATGCAAGAAGAGTTGGAGCGATTCAAAAAGAACAAAGTTTGGACCCTAGTGCCTAGACCAAGTGATAGAAAGAGCATAGGCACCAAGTGGGTCTACCGCAACAACCTAGATGAAAGCGGCAAAGTGGTAAGGAACAAAGCAAGGTTAGTGGCTCAAGGCTACAATCGACAGGAAGGTATAAATTTTGTTGAAACATATGCACCTGTAGCTAGACTTGAGTCCATTCCTGTTTTGCTTGATTTTGCCAGTTACAAAAACTTTCTTCTTTATCAAATGGATGTTAAAAGTGTGTTTTTTAAAGGTACAATTGAGGAGGAAGTGTATGTTGCACAACCGTTGGGCTTTGAACATGATAGTTTGCCTAACCATGTTTATTTGTTGCAAAAATCTCTCTATGGACTCAAACAGGAACCTCAAGATTGGTATGAGAAATTAAAGAACTTTTTTTTAGATCATGGGTATATCATGGAAAAATAGATTCTACCTTGTTTCTAAAGCACATTTATAACAATTTTCTTATCATGCAAATATATGTTGATGATATTATTTTTGGCAGAACTAATCTTGATATTTGTAAGGAGTTTAGTGATCTTATGAAGAGTGAGTTTGAGATGAGTATGATGGGTGACCCCACTTTCTTCCTCAGCTTTCAAATCAAGCAAACTAAAGATGGGAACTTCATCAACCAAGGCAAGTACACATGTGAGCTACTAAATCACTTTAGGATAGAGAACACCAAGCCGATGGACACACCCATGACAAACACCGCCAAACTTGATAAGGATGAAGAAGGTGAAAAGGTAAATGAGAAGCTCTATAGAGGTATGATTGGAAGTTTACTTTACTTAACTGCCTCTAGACCTGATATAACGTTTAGTGTTGGCTTGTGTGCTTATTTTTAATCAAATCCTTAGAAATCACATCTTATAGTTGTTAAGAGGATTTTAAGGTACTTATCCAAAACTTCAAATTTTGGTCTATGGTATCCCAAGTCAAGGGACTTTAGTCTTACTACTTATAGTGATGCATATTACACAAGATGCTTGATTCATAGAAAGTGCACAAATGGCACTTGTTTTTTCCTAGGACCATTCTTGCTGTCTTGGTTCTCTAAGAAATAGAGAATAGTGGCATTATCAACCACCAAGGCGGAATACATTGCAGCCAGGAGTTGTTGTGCCCAGGTCCTATGGATGAAGCAAATGCTCCAAGACTTTAACATTCATTTAATGTTTCTCCTATCTTTTGTGATAATTATAGTGAAACTAACATGACATATAATCCTATCTTTCATAGTAAATCAAAGAATATAGAGGTTTAATATCATTTTCTTCATGATCACATTCCCAAAAAGGATATTTATATCATGCATGTGGACACAGAAAATCAGTTGGCAGTCATTTTCACTAAACCTCTAGCTAGAGAGAAATTTAACTTTATTGGATCTAAACTGCTCATAACTTCCTTGAATGAATATGATATGCCTTCTATCTAGTTGTCATCTATCCTATATGATTTACCTATGTTTTTATCACCATCTCTTGTTAATATGCTAAAAATCAGTTTTCATGTTCCTTTTACCTTATTTTTCTCTTATTTTTGGGTATTTTTTGCAAACGCTCATTTTATCACAAAATAGTACCGAATGATGAGTGATATGTACCTCAGTATGTTTAAAATGCAAAATGGACTTGAAAAATAAATTTAATTAGCACTCTAATGGATAGGAATTAAAATGTTTAATGTTGGTTCAGGTTGACCATCGATCGAGTTGCCAACTTGATCGATCCGTGGCCGAGAGCTTTTTTGAAGAGCTGATCGGACGAGTTTCCGAGTCACATAACTCGACCTATGGTCGGGCTGGAGCAAAGACCTATCTCCTTCAAGCTCTCAACCCTATCCCCGACCTTCCTCTCCCTAGCCCTAGTTCGACCTAGATCGACCTACCTTGACCTCTTTCATATCAACCCTAGGTCTGTGGATGAGTTTTGGTGGTTCTTCTCTTGCATTTTCTCTCTCCATATTCTCTTTTTTGTCTCCATGGTGTCTAAAAGGAGAAAGAGGGCCGCCCCAGGTAGTGCACCATCATCGTCTACCAACTCGCATCTCATTCCTTTTTATGACACCTTCTTTGTCTCCAATGAGGCTCTTAATAGGTACAAGGAACTCCTTCCTAGGAACCCCTTTCCATTTTGTGCCTTGTTTGAGCCATGCCCATGATGAAAATAGGTCATTGATCAAGTAGCTAAGTTTTGTATGAACAACACCTCTCCACCTTGAGTGTTGAATGTGTGTGCTATAACAATTTCATCACAAGCACCAAAGTCATTCAAGAATTCTATGCAAATTTACATTGGCATTATGACACTCTCATACCCCCTCCTAATACTTAAGTAGTCCTCTCTTCCATGATCATCGGGAAGAAATTCCATGTCTCTGAGGATACCCTAAACATCTTCTTTTTGGGTATTAAAGTGACTGACACCTGGCAAAAGGACTACCCCAAGTATTTTGACCTAGTCAAGCCTGAGGCCTTCTACAAGCAATATTCTCTCACTCTCCCTGATATTCATAAATTATTGAAGAAGCCTCAATACCCATATAGGAAGAAGTCTACCCTTCCCTCTTCCGCCTTAGATCTCAAAAACTGTATACTTTCCCTAGTTGTTAACTGCAATATTCATCCAAAGAAAAATCAGACTGAAATTGTCGAAAACACTGCGGTAATTATGTACTGCCTCTTGAAAAACATAGAAGTCAAGTGGAAAAGATATGTTCTCCACCATATGACCTACTTTGACTCAGAAAAGAACACCCATGGCATCCACCCTCCCTACCTAGCCATGATCTGTGGTTTTTTCCAGCTTGCCATGGCAAATCTCTTTTCCATGACCTACACTATAAACCTTCCTGAAAAGGAGTTTGCATCAGTGAGACCACACTTCAGAAGTTTGTGCCTATCCCATCCTCTACCACACCTGGTGCCTCTACCTCTACCCGTGCACCTCCACCACCTCATCCTACCCGACCTACCCATGCCTCGTTCCATGTATTCAATGAAACCCTAATGGGATATTTGATGCATCAATAGGCATACAACCTTCAAGTTCAGGAGCACCCCTCTCTCTGAGACTCGAATCATTACGCATTTCACACAGAGAGGAATGAAGTAGCTCGAGAGAATTGAGAGGGCTCATTGTCGACTCATCAGGCTCATGACCCGAAGATGGCAGGTTTGAATCCTGCCCCATAAAGACATTTGTGTCATCATGTCTAGCATGAACCTGTCATGTGCACATCCTTACCCTACCTACCAGCCCTACCCAGGAGGTGACTATGCATCCTATGCATATGATCACTTTTACCCTGCCCCTCCACCTGCTACTTTCACTACTACACCCTCAACTGTCGGTGGATCTGCCCCTGGAGTGCTGCCTCTGACAGGTGGCCCCTTGGCCACTCTACTTGTTAGTCTTGGTAGTTTTGCTCCGTCCTTCCCACAGGACAATGAGCTTCATGCTCTTGTCATGTCTTGGGTTGAGCAGAATGCCCGTTGGCTAGGTTGAGGTTTTGGTTCTCTTTCTGATGAGGAGATGCCAGACCAGGATGATGAGGAGGCGATGAGGATGATGGTGATGCTTCTTATGATGGCTCTACTGGTGATTCTGGTGATAAGGACGTTGCTCTCTCTACTACACCTACAGACAGAGATGATGACTATGAACCAGAGGCCTCAGATGTTGATGTTGATGTTGATGTTGATGATGTTGTTGATGACGTGCACATAGATGACCTAGATGTCTATATTTTTTAGTTTTTAGTCTAGAAGTTGATCATATATATCTTTCTAGGCTATTTTGTACCAAAAACGTTTGGGCACATTTTCTGAGTTGTACCATTTATCATCATGTTTTCATCATTTTTGGCTTGTAGTTATTTCTGAAAACCTGCTTTCTAAGTCGTAATCTAAATCCTTTGCACACTTACTCTTTGAACTAATATATGTCATGAGTTGGTGCCATGTTTACCATATTTTGATTATGAGTTAGATTGTATGTGTCTCTCGTCTCTGTTTGGTGTATGCTTTGAGATTGCACGTTATAAATGTATGTTTGGTTGTGCTTAGAGAAGACCTATTTCTATGCTCTTCTACCCCCCTTCCTTTTTTATAATGTCAAAAGGGGGAGATAAGTTCAATGTTTTGAAGCTCAACCATATTTCTTTAAATGTCTATGTGATCCTTTTCTTGTTCATTATATGCTTTATCATGTGACTTGCTAAAGGACCACATAGTATATATATGTCATGTTGCTTTGTGTAGATAGACTAACCATGCAAGTAAGAGTAAGCATAAATTGGGGGGGGGGGAATTCACATTGTTCAAATCATAAACCCCCCTGCAATTCACAAGGAAAAGGTATAACTTTACATATCCTTTTCAATATGATTGAGGAATGGTTTGTCATTATCAAAAAGGGGGAGAATGTTGACTTGAGAGTTCTACATTGTCCATATTTTGATGACTTAACCATTCCATTCCTATGTATCTTATATGTTTGTTAAAGATTGATTTCAGGCTTTAGGTACATGAAAAGGATCAACTTACACAAGCCCTAGCTTGTTCAATTTCAAGTCAAAAGCAATGCAAGTGTGCAATTTGGGAAATCACTCCAAATGACCTTAAATAATTTTTGTGATCACTTCTATTGATGATATGACTTGTAACTAAGATGAGAAAAAAATAGGGACACTTAATTCCAATGTTTGATCACTCAAATGTCAATTAAGAAAATTTGTCACTGGTTGTTTATTGGTCGAGTTGGAAACTCGACTGATCCAGTGATGGATTTTCTGGAGAGACCAATTGGTCAAGTTGTACACTCACAAAACTCGACCGACTGACTCACTGAGCAAAACTGATTTTAGCTCATCGATCGAGTTTCTCATAACAAACTTGACTGATAGTTTGAAAATTGGCTTTGTAGCTTAGTGGATCGGTCGAGTTACCATTATTGAAACTTGACCAAATGTACTGTACGAAAAATGTAGAAAAAGTGATTATAGTCATTGGTGAGTTGTTTTGAGAAAGAATAGATCTGTTGCAACTTGGAAAATGGATATATTTTGCCCTTAAGTGATCCTACACTCAAGGAAACACCCCTAGCTATAAATAGGACCCCTTAGAGTTCATTCCAAGTTTGCTCATTCATGATATTCTAAGTCGTTGCTATAGTTGATTGTGTTGCAACTCCTTGAGCCCCTTTCTCTCTCTCATTTATAAAGCATTTTATGATTATGAGTGAGTTAGGCAAGTTGTAAGAGAGATACTTCTTTGTGCTTGTTAAGCTCTCATTCCATTCCATCTTCCCCACCCCTTTTCTCAACGAATAAAAGGTAAAGCAAGCTACTCCGAGTGAAGGTGAAGTTTTTGATGTTCTTCTTCAAGGTTGAAGAAGAGGTGAAGATATTCTCCAGGTGAAGGAGAAGGGCAAGGACAAGATTCAAGAAGAGTGGGTGAATTCCTTCAAGGCCAAAGACTTAATGCAAGTGTAGGTAAGTCCTTGTTGAAGGCTGAAGACATCTTGATCAAGTGGGTAACTCCTTGTGTAGGTGGAAGACTCTTGTCTTGAATAGGTAAGTCCTTAGATGTTGGTGGTCTCCTTATATCTCTTATGAATGGAATATAAGTATACACAGATTACAAAGTCCTAGAGGTTGACCTCTCTAGGTAGTGGATTGACTCTCTCCTAGTTTGGAGAGTGTAACCACTCTAAACCACCTTGTCCAAGTGCTTGTTTCAATTTCTCTCATCCTTGCTATGCTTGTTTAGTTGGGACTTCAAATTGACCTTAAGCTATTGGTTTTGATTGATATAATTTGAAGGTCTAACTTATCTTGTGAGAATTTTGAAGCTCTATTCACCCCCTAGAGCCCTAGATCCAATATTAAGTAGATAAAACCACTCAAGGGCTCCTATTTATAGTTGGGGGTGTTCACTAGCCAGTAGATGTGTTGAGAGTGGGACTGATAGGGGATCCACTCTTCACTAATTAAAGAAATAAAACCATGTTTTTCCTATTATGAAGGAAAGGAGGAATTTCATTCATTTCTCTAATGGTATACATATCAGAGCATGAAGTTTATAAGCAACAAAAACAAAACTATTACAAAGTTAAATCATGATTCACTTACAATTATTCCTCACCAAAAATAGTTTTATAGAAAAGTAAAAGCTATACATTTAATAAATCTAATCACAGGTATGACATGTTGTAGAGGGAAACCCGACCATTCTAAGAAATCCTTGGATCCAATACCATGTATGAAATCTTTGTTCATCCTTGTCTTCTAAAGTACCTACACCTGGGTGGAAGGAAACATCACCCAAAACATAAGAAACAAGGTATTGGTCAGCATAGGTTGAGTATATACATATAATAACACTTTGGGCATTATATTGGGTTAAAAGTGCAAAAAGAGATGTTCTCACAAGTAGAGGGCTATAAACATGTAGGTAAGTTCAAAAGAACTACAACAAGAGAAATCAAGCATATTAAAATTCAAAGTACAAGCATGAAGAATAAAATTTCTTACCATATCATTTAGCCACAATCTCAATTTAAACAATAAAGTTTTGAATGTATATTAGTGTAAACTAAGTATGACTAAAATAGGGTCATAACACCATAGGATCATGGCCTAAAAAGAAAGATGGGTGGAAACGCACGCCCCGGGTATGATATGTGTGCCCTTTGTATATATGGTTGTACAGAAGTACCACTATTCTAGATATTCTAGTCAAACATGTAGCATGCATAAATAGAGTGGAAAGACTAGCATTATAATTAATTTCTCATAAAAAGGCAATCAAAATAGAAGAGGTCCAAAGACCCATGATAATAGAGTAATTTAACAATCATAGGAATATAGATGAATCCAAATTAGAAAATATGAATGTCCAACAATAACTTCAAGTAGAATTGATGTTAAAGAGATGCCTCATGAAATGAATTAGGTTTAAGTAAATAATACCAAAAATAAAATAGAGGATGTACATACACATAATCAAGACTTAAGTATCCAACAGTACTATGTATGTCTAGATTCATGTCTTTCATAACCAAATTGTAATATTGATGCATAATGATTATTAGTAGGTATAACCAAAACCCTAGTAATGACCTAATAGAGGAATACAATTTATTCCCAAACCTTATATTTTTCAATGAACTAGTAATTAGTAATAACTTTTACAATTTAAATCATTTCTCAATCATTTAATGAAGTGAAGCTGAGCACAATTACTAGTATGTCCTCACATCCAATTATTGACTAACTAGATACGACATGGCATATTAGTCAATGGTCGAGATCGAGGAAAGTGCGGTTAGATAACCAGGATACTAGAATTGTCTAAAACACTCATGTGATAGAAATCCATAGACTGAGGTAGGGGTAGCCAAGGGAATGGCTTGTGAGGTTGTTGGTCTGTAGTTGGCAATGAGAAAAGGAGAGGAGCTCTAATCTTTGATCTGACATTGGTGAAGATCGAATCCACACTACAAACCAGTGTCACTGGCACTTTCCTTGGATCTTCTCAGTCTCAGGACGACCAGATATTAAAGAAAAGACAACTAGGATACACGAATGCCTATCCATCATGGCAGGCACAAGGGAGGAATCCCAGGGATTGTCCTTAATCTAGAAAATTGGCAATTGAGTATAATTCCTCCTAGCGTTGTGGAGGTTGTATGTGTATAAGTTGTAACTAAGGCCTAAGGGAAATCTTGGAACTCTAGTCCTGGTAGATGGCCTAGAGACATGTACATAGGTGATAAACTCAGAAGACTAAAAACACTTTAGTCACCGGATTTCCCAGATCGTCCTTTAAGCATTGAGAGGAGATTAGAGGTGAATCTGGTGTTTGGAGGAAACTTGATTCATGAGGAGATGACTGTCCAAAACATAGAGATCCTAGGAGTTCATCGTGGAAGGGAACCAACAAAACCATGATAATATAAAAGTGGGGAAATGGGAATGAGATTTGGAGAAATAGTAAGGGATTAAAAGGGATAAGACAAAATACCACAAGATTAAACGGGTTGGAAGTCTCCTGATACAAGTGTGAAGACTACTTGGGAGTGAATTGATTCACCTTTGCCTGACGTTGATGAGTGATGCTTCCACCTGGAGTATGGAACCATGCTCAAGGTTGACAGGGGAAGTGTTGATGACTCAGTTGATTTCATGGGTTCTTGGTGATGAATTTGGGAGGTACTCCCATAGGCGTGAAGGTCACCAGAATAGTTCTATAGGTTTAATCAAGGTGAAGTAGGGGAAGAACAAATATGTAGCTTGATACCAAATTGGAGAGTAGTGAACCCTAGGTAGAATAGGTCCAAGAAACACGAATTGGAGAGGCAAATCTTTAGGGGTGGTTTCATGCCTAAAACTGATTAGATGGGGAGAGAGCGAGAGAGAGAGAGTCGGGGATCATTTCTTCCTCGGCTGGAGATCTTGCACAGAGGACAAGGGAGGGAGTAGCTTGGGATGATAGTCTGATTGGGTCAACATAGATGGATTCATCCAGAAGCGTACATAAAGTGTTGTATACCAGAACCAGCATGACATGAAAGATGGTGATATTAATGCGACCAACTATTATAATAATCAACATAAGTTTTATTGTGATTCAATTGGATGAGCAATTGTTATTCAAATGGTATGAAATTTGCCATGGGGGCTAAAATGGACGTGAATAATCTAATTTTGGCATCAATTTTACATTTTGAAAATATTTAGTGCTAGACTTTGTTTTTTACATATTAGACATCTAATTAATCTTTATACTCATCTTAATTACTCAAATGTGACAATTTAATACATATTAAGTCAGGTTATATACTCATAAGAATATTGTAAAGTGTCAAGTTAGTACTGACCTTGTAATTTGGTATGTTTCAATATTAAGTCTATGAATGTATGATGGTTATTTTACCTAACATATGTGTACATATTAAATTTTACTATTGGCCTATTGAATACTCATTAAATGTATTTACTTTTCTTGACTACTTAATTATGATATTATCTAGTCTATTAATTCATTTCCTTTTGTTTATAACTCTAGAAAGCTCATATTATAATAAAACTATAGATTTTTGTATTTTGTACATCGGGCCCAAGTATCGAACTTACTTTGTTGTTTAATTCTAATTGCTCTAATATAAAGGATATTATGTACTAAGGGTACCTATTAACTCCAAACTTTTCTATTTAAACCTAAAATAGAGGGAAAGAAATCAACAAAAATATAGTAAAAAAAGGTCTAGGTGGAAGGGATGTTTATCATATAAGCCTAGATTTGAGTATGTTACAACACTCCACACTTTAGAGAGATTTCTTCCCCGAAATCCATTCTTCACTAGTTGGGTATACTATGTTACACATTTAACCAACCTAAGGGTTGTTTATTTCTCTCATTGTAGTAGGTCATAGAATACTCATAAAGTTCTCGTAGTACCTTCTCTTATAATAGGTGGAGTTGGGAAGACTACACTAAGGATTAGGATCATCTTAATTGTGTAAATTATTTGCACTTACCAGTAGTATTATCGTTGGTTCACTACCCACTTTCCAAAGCTAAGAAATTATTAGCATGTAGTCTCTAGTTTTTTTTTCTTCTACTTATACGTCATCTAGGTCTGAATGATCATCTTTCCATATCTAGGTTTCCTTTTGAGGCCATTCAGATTGCAACCACTAATTTGGTAGATGAAACTAGTTTTGGGGAGACGATTAAAATTATATCATCATGATTTTTATAACACTATTTCTATTTTTTCTAAAAATATCATTTTTACTAAATACTATGTGTATTGCTGACAAGGAGTGGTTCAAGTGGTCAAGCACGGTGTCCCCTAACAAAGGGACCGGGGTTCGAACCCCAGCTGCCACCTTAATTTACCACCCTCCCAGGCATTCGGTCTCCACCACGGACGCGGGAGGGGGGAGAAATATTTCTCTCTTAATCCCTAAATACTATGTGTATAAGTACTATTAGAATATAACATGCATACACGTCACCCCTTTTTTTATTTCTCAACACAAGGGTTATGTCTTAGGGCTATTATATTGAAGGATATTACCAAGGAGGATCAATTCTCTAATGAGTCATGACCCATGGTATCATGCATCTATCAAGCAGGTTAGGGTTAGGGTATATCAAGTTTTGTTGGCAAATAAATTTTAGCATACACATTTAAAAACAATATTATGTTGAATTTCCCTCAATACATTAGTCATCCATGATTTAAGCATACACTTTACATACATATGTTTTAATAATTCTGTGAATAATTTTTTTTCATATTAATCTACTATAATGATATAAGTGAAGATGTATGTTCATAAACTTTAATATCCTAAGTGTGTGAATGTAGTTTCCCTAGAGTAGAGGTATCTTTTCCATTGATTCTAAGTCAATTTAAGGTAAATGGGTATTAAGTCCAAACTTTCTAGGAGTTAATATTTTTTTCTCAACTTATTTCATAAGTTACCTAACTTAAGTTCATCTTCAAAGATAAATTTTAAAATTTATTATGATTATCAGTGTAACATTTATGGTGGTCTAATTAGTATGGCTCACTCACTAATCATGGTTAGGAGGTAGCTACATACATTTGACATCATTACTTGGACTTATCCAAGTAAGAATTATTGTAAAAACTACTAATTCTGATTATACTTGGACTTAAGTTAAGCTACAATCCTAAGAGTACAAGACTCCAGTCCTTGACAGGATTTTGGGTATGACTTATCTAGAGGAACATCAAGGGTGGATCAACTAGGTTACATATATATATAACTCCTTGTTTGTACTCACTACATCACCCTTAGATGTAAGTCTTAGGTTTTCACTAGAAGGCTTCTCAACTTCTCATACATTCTTGTGGTGGTGACTTGGTTCCAAAACCTTCGATAAAATTAGAAAGTTTTTCTTTTGTACGTATAATTTAATAATGAAAATAAGTTCAACGATAAGAGATTTGCGATGAAAATCTAAAATTGGCGCCAAACTCGATACAAGAACCAAGTCATTCTATAACACAACACATATACTATTATTCTATCATCACTCATTCTATAAAAGGGTCTACTTATCCTAACACCTGGAAGACATACGACTACATATCAAATATGTAGCAATAATTGGGAGAAGGGTCTCTTATTATGCACGGTCAACTTTGATTAAACCCTAATAAGGCATGTCATCCACCGTTCCCCATGTTACGCTCAATTTATAATTCACACTGCCTCATTTCAAGACCTAATGAGATCATAAAATCACCCAACATTATAGGAAGAGATTCAGTATTTTCCCACTACTAGTTGGTTTACAACCATAGCACCTTCTCAATTAGGTAACTTGTATAGTCAAACTACTCATCTCATTTACTAGATAAACCAAGTACATTGTTGGATATGAGAGTTGGACACTAAGGATGTAGACTAAAACATATAGTATTCATCAACCAATTCTCTTGTATGAGGTGCACGACAACAAACATACTCATTAGTGGCCTTTCAGAAATGCCACTAAACAAAAGCCAGTAAACATGTTTAGCGGCATTTGTTGACATTTAAAAAAATGCCTCTAGCACCAATGCCACTAGGAAGATAGTGGCTTAAGTTGTAAAAGCCACTAAAGGTTTGTCTTTAGTGGCTTCGAATAAATGCCACATAAAGACCACTAAACCATCATTTGGCATTTATAGAAAAGCCACTATCCATCATTTGACTTTTATACAACTGCCACTATTTTGTATAATGTTGTTGTATAAAATGGTTTTGATTGAATGCAGTGGCTTATGAAAAAAGCCACTAATGACATATTAGTTCTGCATTACTATTTTTTTATGGATTTTAGTCAGTCAATTTGTAGTTCATGATTAAGTTTTCTAATTGAATACCAATTGAAGCCAAACACATTCCATTAGTATTGACCTTTTTTATTTATAATCAAATGACAATTAAATGGGGAGGACATTTTACCTTGCCCCTTGTATTGAATACAACAGCATCACATATGACTATATATGGTACATATTGTAGACATGAACACTAACTAGATAACAACTCATTTTGCACTTGGAGGCCCCCCAAAGGAATACAAACTCATTTTCTTACAAAAACATACAACTCCATTCTAGCATTCCAAGTAGTTGTGAGCTTCTACAGGAGTAGACCAGCTACACTGCAATGAAGGTTCATCCTTCTTCTCAGCTGCAGTGATAGCATTACTGCCATATGGTCATCAAATTCCTCAGCAGGTTCTTCCTTCTTCTCTTCCACCTTGGCAGTAGAAGCAGCAGGTGCAACTGCATAGCCTGAAGCAGAAGTAGGGGCAGCAGCAACTGCAAACTTGCTAGGATCCTGTAATGAAGTGAGCAAAATGTTAAGCACTTGCATGCAAATGTAAGACAAAAACACTTACAGCACTAGCATGTTGTTAAGATAGTATCAGGGAAGATAGCACCATTGCCAAATTTATCAATAAGGTCATCTTCAGTAAGGTGAAGGACCTCAGGGCTGAATATAGATCCACTTTCATAAACTGACAACACAACCAGTCCATATGAGAAGGGCCTCATGCTGAGCTTGGTAAGAAGGGTAGCCTCAGAAGAACCCACCTTCTCACCTTTCCTAATAAGTTCGACAATGGTGATAATTTCAACTGTACCATTCACATTATGTCAGTTGAATAGAGTTTGCCATGCAGCAAAGCTGTAGACATTCAGCTACGCACACAACTAAGCACATGATAGAAAGGGTGCAAAGCTGACAATCTTGATAATTATGTAAAAAGCAAAAGATGGTTATCAAACTCAATGTCGTCCAGGGTTCTCATAAAACTATAGTCTATACATAATAAGTTGAAAGATTTTTAGTAAGGTAAGAAAGCATATAATGATTAATAAGAGCAGAATCTGGTGAAGGCCTTCATGTTGTTATAGATAGATCTCCCTTCGCCAACTGCAATAACTATTGTACTGAAGTTATCATCAGCAGGAACCATGTCTGAAGCCTTCTTGGTAACCTGGACTGACACATAAAAAGAGAAGAAACAATCATTATCGATAATAATTACTAAAAGACAAGAAGGTTCATCCTTCTTCTCAGCTGCAGTGATAGCATATGATAATTCGGCCATAAAGTCATCAGATTCCTCAGTAGGTTCTTCCTTCTTCTCTTCCACCTTGGCAGCAGAAGCCGCAGGTGCAATTGCATAGCCTAGAGCAGCAGTAGGGGCAGCAACAACTGCAAACTTGCTAGGATCCTATCATGAAGTGAGCAAAAAGTTGAGCACTTGCATGCAAATGTAAGACAAAAAAACTTACAACACTAGCATGCAATAAGATAGTATCAGGTAAGATAGCACCATTGCCAAATTTATAAATAAGGTCATCTTCAGTAAGGTCAACGACCTCATGGCTGAATACAGATCCACTGTCATAAACTGACATCACAACCAGTCCATATGAGAAGGGCCTAATGCCGAGCTTTGCAAAAAGGGCAGCCTCACAAGAACCCACCTTCTCACCACTCCTAATAAGTTTGACAGGGGTGATAATTTCAAATGTACCATTCACATTATGTCAGCTGAATAGAGTTTGCCACGCAGCAAAGCTTTAGACATTTAGCTAAGCACACAACTAAGAAGATTATAGAAAGGGGGCAAAGCTGACAATCTTGACAATTATGTAAAAGCAAAAGATTATAATCAAACTCAATCTCGTCCAGTGTTCTCATAAAACTATAGTCTATACATAATAAGTTGAAAGAATTTTAGTAAGGTAAGAAAGCATAAAATGATTAATAAGAGTAGAACCTGGTGAAGGCCTTCATGTTGTTATAGATAGATCTCCCTTCGTCAACTGTAATAAATATTGTACTGAAGTTATCATCAGAAAGAACCATGTTTGAAGCCTCCTTGGCAACCTGGACTGACACATAAAAAGAGAAGAAACATCATTATCGATAATAATTACTAAAACACAAGAAGATAGATATACAAATTTCCATAGAGAATATAATCACCTCAGTTCTAGAAATTCCCATGGCAATACCAATGTCTGCCATTTTCAGAGCAGGTACATCATTGACACCATCACCAGTCATGGCAACCACCACATGTAAAAAACAAGTAACTGCAAAACATGCAAGAAGACTTTCCAGAGTAGGAAGCAAAAAGACATTTACTGTAACATACTAAATCTCAGGGTCTTTCCTATAATTTACCCACTTTTGAGCTTTTCTTGGCCTTCTAGTCCATTTAAACCTTTTTCATAAATTTCCCATCCTTTTGGATCATTTTTGGACTCTTTGTGCAATTTGATCACAATTCAAGGTTGAAATTCTATTTTTGCCCCATTCATGTTTATAAAGGGGTATTTGCACAAATAATTCACTTAAGGTAATAATTAAGGGATAATAATGCAAAATGGAGTTTTATGTGAGAATATAAGTAGATAATATTAATTTGGAGCTTTTTGGATAAATATATTAGCAATAATGTGTATTTGAGTTAATGCATGAGAACATTAACCTTAATTGTTTCTCTCTCCTCAAAATATGATTTTAATTCATGAAAATATGTTATTTAATTGAGAAATGATTATTGAAATCTTAATGTGCTTAATATCTCGAAATTTACTCACATGTTTCATAAAAAGAAGTCTTTTCATATAATTCATTCATTTTAATATATTAATATACACTTTAATGAGTAATATATTTATTAAGGGCCATATTATGAATAAAACGAGAATATAATTGCATAGCATTGTTCTATACTTTAATGTGAGCTAATGGTTCAAATTTGGTGATTTTTGGAGTTTGTTTGACCCCTCAAAATGATTTTAATACGCTTTTAATATAGTGTCAATTAAAATGGTGAATAATAACCCACCTTCATACCTCACTCTTAATATGGGCTAATAAAACTTGTAAATGTATGCTATTAGTGAGTGGAGGACTCTTGGACTCCAAATCTCGAATTTGGGAACCAAGGGTTTCTTATAAAAGCAACACATAATTATTTGCCCAATCATTATATTAATATATGCTTTAATAATAAAAATAATTTTTTGGAGGCCAAAGGTTGGGTAAAACGAAAATCTAATTATATAGCATGCATCTAGACGTCATTAGAAACCTGGGGTTAAAATTTGAGGTCATTTGGAGTTTATTTGACCTTCCAAATGCATTAAACAAGTTTTTAATAAAGTGTGATATAAAATCAATCAATACATCAGTTATACACATCATTTAAGCCAAAGTTGGGCTTAAATGATTGTCACGCAAGCAAGGGCCATGCAGGTCTACTGTGGACGTAGATCCAACGGCTATTGTTTATCCCGATCACGATCCAAGGGCCAAGAGTTCATCTTCCACCTCTGACAGTTACACGTAGAACTGGCCTAGACTTCTCCACTTCGATCTCCTCGGATACTTGATCGTTTTGCGAGATTTCTTCTCCGTTCGCTTCGTATCCTCCTCCTAGTTTGTTTGAGCTATTACCCATCCAGCGAGGTACGGTGTACCCTAAATGCCAAGGGGCGCCGGCCAAGGCTTCTCACCTCCACCTCCGTTTCGCATTCACAGGCATCCCCACCTATAAGTATCCCCCTACACAGCTACGTCGGCTCCCTAGAAACTTTCCCAACCCATCAATTTGGTATGAAGATGTGCATCTAGCTGACGGCATGGAGCTCTAGCTTCTGACCTTGCGGCACCTCTCCCCGGAGCTGGAGTGCTCGTGCGTAGAAATTTATTGGCTAGATGAGTCCGTCTTTTGATTCTCTTCGTTTCGCGTACCTGCACGACGATTTTAGTCAAGAAACGTGGAAAGGCCCAAATGGACAAGTTGCTCTCTCACGGCCATGGCTGGCTCGTGAGGAAGAAGAAGACGCTCAGGCTTTTTACGGTTTTACCCTCGTGCACCCCCTCATTGCTGCTTTGACGCTAGGGGCCTATCGGTCATCTGTTTCCCAATGGTATTTTGATTATTGTGATTGGTCAATCTTGTTTAATTTGTAGAAAATTGCTCGGTTATCGGAAAAATACAAATAAATAGTCGTTAGAAAGGATTTTTCGAGTAGAATCCGAATTTCCAGTTTTTGAGTCATGTTTTCCATCCCAACTCAGATAATTAATTCAAACTCTAATTTAAATGTATAAAGTGTTATAAAATTATTATCATAGTGTTTTAACTCTGTTTTTGGTAAATAAATATGTTTTCTCAAGTAGAAAAATATTAGGAATCGTTTGGCCCTATTTCCAGATCCAAAATCCAAAGTTTTAATCCATGGTTTATATATATGGACATTTTACACTTAAAGTACCTTTAAGTAACCTAATACATGTGTAATATTTGAAACTAGGGAAATATGGAATTGGATACAATCAGACTGGTGAATGTGATGGTAATGAATGAAAACTAAGGTATGTGGCTCCTATGTATGTGAATCATATTATATGAATCCTATCAAAGATGAATGTGAATGTTTATTGTGCAAACTACCTATCCTTCAGTTGGGTCTTTTCCAACCCCACAATCATGATTGTACTAGCCTTGTTATCCTTCTAATTGTATTTATTGGCCCTTTACTTATTGTATGCTTCTAATGCCATTGTGGCTCATTCATTTGAATCATGTGAATCTTGCTACTACATATGTTGCCTCATTTACTTGGAAATGCTTAATCTTTCTATTGCCTATGTTGGCTCATCCTTTTGAAATACTTGGAAACATTGTATATTGTGGTTGATTATGTTGGCTCATCCTCTTGAAATACTTGGAAACATTGTATATTGTTGTTGCTTATGTTGGCTCCTTTATTTCTTGGGTTTTATTCCCAATGCATCTAGCCAACGGCGTGGAGCTCTAGCTTCTGACCTTGCGGCACCTCTCCCCGGAGCTGGAGTGCTCGTGCATAGAAATTTATTGGCTAGATGAGTTCGTCTTTCGATTCTCTTCGTTTCGCGTACCTGCACGACGATTTTGGTCAAGAAACGTGGAAAGGCCCAAATGGACAAGTTGCTCTCTCACGGCCATGGCTGGCTCGTGAGGAAGAAGAAGATGCTCAGGCTTTTTACGGTTTTACCCTCGCGCACCCCCTCCTTGCTACTTTGACGCTAGGGGCATATCGGTCATCTGTTTCCCAATGGTATTTTGATTATTGTGATTGGTCAATCTTGTTTAATTTGTAGAAAATCGCTCGGTTATCAGAAAAATACAAATAAATAGTCGTTAGAAAGGATTTTTAGAGTAGAATCCGAATTTCCAGTTTTTGAGTCATGTTTTCCATCCCAACTCAGATAATTAATTCAAACTCTAATTTAAATGTATAAAGTGTTATAAAATTATTATAATAGTGTTTTAACTCTGTTTTTTGGTAAATAAATATGTTTTCTCGAGTAGAAAAAATATTAGGAATCGTTTGGCCCTATTTCCAGATCCAAAATCCAAAGTTTTAATCCATGGTTTATAAATATGGACATTTTACACTTAAAGTACCTTTAAGTAACCTAATACATGTGTAATATTTGAAACTAGGGGAATATGGAATTGGATACAATCAGACTGGTGAATGTGATGGTAATGAATGAAAACTAAGGTATGTGGCTCCTATGTATGTGAATCATATTATATGAATCCTATCAACGATGAATGTGAATGTTTATTGTGCAAACTACCTATCCTTTAGTTGGGTCTTTTCCAACCCCACAATCATTATTGTGCTAGCCTTGTTATCCTTCTAATTGTATTTATTGGCTCTTTACTTATTTTATGCTTCTAATGCCATTGTGGCTCATTCATTTGAATCATGTGAATCTTGCTACTACATATGTTACCTCATTTACTTGGAAATGCTTAATCTTTCTATTGCCTATGTTGGCTCATCCTTTTGAAATAGTTGGAAACATTGTATATTGTGGTTGATTATGTTGGCTCATCCTCTTGAAATACTTGGAAACATTGTATATTGTTGTTGCTTATGTTGGCTCCTTTATTTCTTGGGTTTTATTCCCAATGCATCTAGCCGACGGCGTGGAGCTCTAGCTTCTGACCTTGCGGCACCTCTCCTTGGAGCTGGAGTGCTTGTGTGTAGAAATTTATTGGCTAGATGAGTTCGTCTTTCGATTCTCTTCGTTCCGCGTACCTGCACGATGATTTTGGTTAAGAAACGTGGAAAGGCCCAAATGGACAAGTTGCTCTCTCACGGCCATGGCTGGCTCGTGAGGAAGAAAAAGACGCTCAGGCTTTTTATGGTTTTACCCTTGCGCACCCCCTCCTTGCTGCTTTGACGCTAGGGGCATATCGGTCATCTGTTTCCCAATGGTATTTTGATTATTGTGATTGGTCAATCTTGTTTAATTTGTAGAAAATCGCTCGGTTATCAGAAAAATACAAATAAATAGTCGTTAGAAAGGATTTTTCGAGTAGAATCCAAATTTCCAGTTTTTGAGTCATGTTTTCCATCCCAACTCAGATAATTAATTCAAACTCTAATTTAAATGTATAAAGTGTTATAAAATTATTATAATAGTGTTTTAACTCTGTTTTTGGTAAATAAATATGTTTTCTCGAGTAGAAAAATATTAGGAATCGTTTGGCCCTATTTCCAGATCCAAAATCCAAAGTTTTAATCCATGGTTTATAAATATGGACATTTTACACTTAAAGTACCTTTAAGTAACCTAATACATGTATAATATTTGAAACTAGGGGAATATGGAATTGGATACAATCAGACTGGTGAATGTGATGGTAATGAATGAAAACTAAGGTATGTGGCTCCTATGTATGTGAATCATATTATATGAATCCTATCAAAGATGAATGTGAATGTTTATTGTGCAAACTACCTATCCTTCAGTTGGGTCTTTTCCAACCCCACAATCATTATTGTGCTAGCCTTGTTATCCTTCTAATTGTATTTATTGGCTCTTTACTTATTTTATGCTTCTAATGCCATTGTGGCTCATTCATTTGAATCATGTGAATCTTGCTACTACATATGTTGCCTCATTTACTTGGAAATGCTTAATCTTTCTATTGCCTATGTTGGCTCATCCTTTTGAAATACTTGGAAACATTGTATATTGTGGTTGATTATGTTGGCTCATCCTCTTGAAATACTTGGAAACATTGTATATTGTTGTTGCTTATGTTGGCTCCTTTATTTCTTGGGTTTTATTCCCAATGCTTAATCTTTGTAGTCATCCATCTCAAATTGGACTAACCACAATCACCTGTAAGGTTGGGAGGTCTACACATCACAGTCGATTCGTCTTCCTCGACCACATCGGTGGTTGGATCCCAATAGTGAGACAATTTTCCTTCCTCACACATTGTACCCCCCATATCTGCTTTGAATGATTTATTATTCTCTCCCCTACCCTAACGACTACTTCATGGCACTTGATTTGCAATAGAGCACAAATGCCCAATTGGATGGCTCCTTAGTAGTATAAATGTCAGGAGCCCAAACCACCCTCACACCTACATAAATTCAATTAACTTGCTCCAGAGAGCCCCTGAGACCACAAATCCAAGCCTACCCTAATTGCTCCTATATAAGCCCTACATACCATGTTGATGAGCCACCATGCTTGCCAACTTCCGGTGAGGTTCGCAACCTTTGATCCTATCCTGCTTTGATCCTAGATATTTTTCAAAATCCCAAAAATCATATTTCAACTCCTACGTAGATTCACAACCCTCATCTTGCACCAAGCAATCCCACTTCCCCAATCCCAACTCTATTTCCCCTATCATCGACGATCTTGATCTCGTTAGGTAGCATTGTGCGACCGCAGGTCTTCCAAATTCCACAGAGTGATCCCTTTCCACCCTAGTTTCCTTCTCAATAACTCAAAGTTTAGTTCACAATTGCCTAGACACAATCTTCTAGACCCATAACATCTCCTATCATCACTGGAAGCAACTCTGGCGGCATGTAGAAGTAGTTAACTCTCGCCATGGCACCTCCTAGGGGCGGCCTCGAGTCTGGTGGCTACCAAGGCATCTTGACCGCCATGAGCTAAGGCGTAGTAGTCCCTAGAGATCCCAAGACCACTTGCTCCAGACAACCTCCAACTTGCTTGACATGTCTCCATCTGATCTCATGTTCTCTGTTTCATGAATCAAATAAACACACTAACTATAGAAATTGATATGTTGGTATCTTATTGTGTCAAGTAAAGTGAAAATGTAACATCAACATAAAAAACCATAGGGTGTCACTATGATGACGAAAATAAGCTTGGAACCTAAGGAAATAAGATTAGAGACTTAGGTGCATGACATATCTAGTCCTTTTCCTTGCCTTGGGTAGTAATGGAATATTATGTTCTAACCTAATATATTATTAAAGAGTCATTAAAAAGGAGTAAATCCTAATGGATAAAATTAATGATCAACAACTTAGCAAGTAGTGCAAATATGACAATAATCATCAATTTCTATAAGTGGTAACTATTATTTCTATTTATGATGTTAAGTGCTTAGAATTTCTTCATTCGACAATTAATTGAAAAAAGGAATTTGAAATTATATAGGAGGGAAAATAAGGGAGAAATATGAAATAATAAGTAAATAATGGTGTATCTCTTTTTCACCTGAATCATACCATATTTAACCCTCTTTACTCAATTAATCCTATTTGAGGCCTAAGTACATAATGATGTAAAATAATAAGTTATTAATGCTTAGATATATGAGTGTGGAAGATGTTGGACCTTATATTATTCTTGTAAGCATAACCTACTCCTATGAACCATAATAACATAAGAATAATATCTTATGAATCTTTAATGACACATGGACCTAAGAATCATATGCATATATATGTAAATATGAGCTTATAAATCATATGTTATGAAATGGGTAATGGTTAGTATATCATGTACTAGAAAAGAACTACATTGACAGATTTGAACTTGATGACTTAGAATGAGATGTTATAAAAACCAAATATGATCATTAAGTATCTCATCCACTATAGGGAAAAGTGGTAAATTTACATAATAAGAACCAACAAAGTGATTTCCAAGCCATGTGACATATAATGACACTAGTACATTCTTCTTGCTCGATTATTGGGAACTTGACACATGTTGAGCCATTGTGTGCATTTTGAGTGGGAGATCTTTATTGTAATAAGGTACTAGATTCTCAATTTACTTATTGAGTTAATTTCATTTTCCTCTTGAATTCCAATGCATAAAATCTTGATTGGTGGTGAACCCTAAACTATTTTATAAGGCTTCCTACCCCTTGAAGCTCACCACCCCTAGTTCATAATTGTTGAATAATGTTAAATGTTAAGATAGATTTTAAGTTGATCTAGGAGTTTTGACTCCTCTTTGGGCTTTCCCCCTAATAGATTTGGCTCACTTGAGGTAGGTTACATCTTGTCGGATAGTGTGTAGGCTGTAATGGATCAGTTGTCCCCCCGTATACTAGTTAAAATAAGAATTAGGCTAATTTTTTGTTCTCTCGTAGAATAGTGGACACTAGGCACTTATCCCTTGAAAGAAATGATATGACATTTCTTAAATTTAATATTTAAGTTGACCACCTTACTGTAAATAATCTTGAGTATTTTGATATCTTGAGTATGGACAATCTTGCATAGTTGATAGATACACAATCTTGTGAAATTACCATCTTAAATTATGAACACTGAAAACATTGATACTTGTTATCTTTTTTTGTTAAACTAAGTCCATCAAATACTCCCCTCTCTCCTAAACTTTCCCTAATCTTCGGCCCAAGCTATATATAAATCATACTTTGCGACTACTTTTTGAATAGCTCAATGTAAGAATATTGTACCAACAATGACTTATTTGTCCTCTTGGTCCTTGACGTGGATGAATCCCTATGGGATATTGCATGGACAACATGACCTACTCACTTGGATTCCTATGGTGCAGACTACTAAAGAAAAGATACAAACATGGAGAGGTTTCATTTGTGTCCCCATATTATCTTTCTCTTTCTTTCATAGCATGTAGATGTGGTCCCTTATGCGGACAAGACTCTTTTTGTTTTCCTTTATCTTGTGTTTTGCATTGAAAAGACAAACACTATGTTTTTGTATTATATATGCTATTGAGAATTTTGGTATCACATTATGTTGCACATGATTTGAAACTATGTTGTCACATGAAATGGTACCAAATCCATCAATAGTTGGAAGTTGCTTTGATTTAATCAAGAATGACTTCTTGGAACCCTATATTGATGCATAGTCCCTCTCTCTATATCAACCTATGATAAGCACCCTTTTTCACCTTCAAAAGGAGATGGAGTTCAACTTGGTGCATTAAGGGGATGACTCGGTGACTGAGTCATTGTGCCGCTTAACCCTCCTACAGAGATATACAACCGGTGTCACCGAGTAGAGAAATATATGCATGTTAATAGAAGGGATCAACCCACACTTGAGCGACAAACTGGCCCTACAATTCCCACTCACCTTCAAACAGTAGGCGGCTAAGGTGCAGTTCACTGAGATGCACCATCAGGAGGTGGCTTTTTATGCACTCCTAAGAAACACCAGCAACCTGAACCATGAAAGGAATTATCACCACCCCGGAATTTCCAACTAGCAATGCCCCAACAACAATAATCATCATGATAACAACAACTAATACAATGGAAATTGTAACATGCCTCAGTGGACCCACCCCTTTTATTGCAATGCGGAAAGAAATACTCTATAGACTATTATCATCTCACCCCTCTCTAATAAAATTGTTTCAAGACCTACCACTAGGTGGAATGCACCGAGTCACAGAGGTCAAACAACTCTTAGCCCCGATAGGACAACACTCCAAAAAAAATTAGAACTCCCATTTTTAATTTTTTTTTTTAACTCTCATTTCTTTATAATTTATTTCCACCTCTCTTACAATTATGTGTTAATTTTAAGAATATTTTTCTCTGATACATTTTTTTGCAAGTATTTGATGATTCTTTTGTTAAATGTCATCAAACTAAAGGTAAGGTAAAAATTGGAGATCCTAAACATGGTCAAGCAAATTGTGATTTAAAAACAATATGTTATAGTTCATGACATCTCAAAATTTTGTGTTCCTTTTTACACTATTAATAGTGGGTATGGAATTGTTTGATTTGGTATGGGCCTAGATATGTAACCAACCACTCCTTGTAGTTTGAAAAATATATATCAAACATTTTTCTGGCAAGTCATGATTGGACTAAATAGTAGCGTAACTATGATGGCTTGGTTTGGACGAATTTTTCTAATCTAAAACCAATATGATTTAGTATAAACCACTAGCATGCTAAAAGCTTGATGTTGTCCATCTATAGTGTGTGAGGATACAAGAGATAGAGGGAAACTTATTGTTAAAGGTTATTAATATAATGATTAGTGTGTAAACGACCAACTCATATGGTTGTATTGAATCCCAAGCATGCTCAATTTAAGATTTGTCCAAAAAAGCAAGAAACAACAAAAAAAAGTGTACTTCAATATTATTTTCTACACAGTACCAGAGCATTTGTTTAGGTGTCCCTAAAATAATGTGTGAGATAGAGAGAGAGTTAAAGAGGAATCCCACCCCTTACGGGCGGCCATCACTCTTTGTGGTACATGGTTGCCCGCATGGATGTCATCGCCTGCTTCATTTTGGAATGCTTCTCATGTGCATCTCCACCACAAAATAACAATTTTTAAATAATGCATCTATTTTTCTAGATCTTCCATTTCTGGTACTCTTTTTTTATTCCCATCCTCCCTCATACCATCTAATACCTCTCATATATCCAAGCTAGATCTACACTGGATTCACTCGACTTATCACCTACCCTCCAAATCAATTTAGATATATCTATTTCCTCTGTTGTGGTGTATGTTTCTCCATTTCAACCATTCTCTTGATTCTTTTAGTGGTTGGCGTGAGGGAGAGAACAGAGAAAGAGATGAGATTGCTATTGTGCATCATGAAGTTGTTGGTTGTTGATTTATGTAAGATGTTTTTCATTTTGACTATGTTGTCTCTACTCTCTCTTATTCGTACTTGTACATGTTGACTAATACTCTACTCATGACTAAACACACTCTGGTGTATTCAACGATACTAGTGAGAGATTCATTCTAGCTACGTCGTCAGTACTCTCTCTCTCTCTCTCTTCTGTGCATATGCACGTTGACTACTACTTGTGACCCATCATTCTCTAGACAACTCGGTGATGCTAGAGAGGGAGATTCATTCTGACTACATTGTCATTACTCTCTTTCTCGTTTGTGCTTGTGCATGTTGACTGCTACTCGTGACCCAGTACTTTCTGAACTACTCAACAATAGTAGCAACTGAGATTCATTCTAGCTACATCGTCACTACTCTCTCTCTCTCTCTCTTGTACATGCTTGTGCATGTTGATTACTACTTGTGACCCATCACTCTCTGGCACTAGTGACTAAGATGATGCACTTGCTTTGACTTGCTACTACACACTACTTCCCTAGATGCCACTTATCTTTATTAAAATCAAGAAGCTCCAATTACTTGATTGTGATTTGTTTGGAGCATTATAGAGTTGAGCTACAATTGCCGTTATACTCACTCATTCGTTTGATGTAAAGATTATTGGAAGACATGCTGATTATATGTTTGAGGTGGATAATGTTTGATTGTAATATTGTGGGGAAGTAATATTCTTATATGGTTGTTATTTTATTTTTTTGTTCTAGTCTATATGTTTGCAAGTTAAATTGAGATTCTCCCAAGATCCAACTTGAGTAGGAGTGTTAAAGGTTAATTAATATTTAGATTATTATATAAATGGGCCAGCCCATATGGTCATATTGAGTCCCAAATATGCTTGAGTCACATGTATGTTTGAGTCTTAAGGTATGTTTGAGTCACAACTTTGTAAGTGTCATCTCTTTTCTATAGATAAAGATGTGAGATTCATCTGGAAAATAAGAAACAACAAAACAAATTAGCATCCCATCTTATATTTTTCCATATTTTCCCTATGATGAGGGTTAAGGAAAGGATTGAGTATGAATCGCCTAAAGAGGTAGAGGGAACACGAGCATTACTATGCAGTAAGATCAACTTTAGTTTTTCACAATGCAAACATGAGAAGGTGTATGGACACCACTACATCATGATTATTGAGATCATTGTCGCACTAGAATCTTTAAGAAGAAGTAGGGAAGGACACTAACTCTTTTTTGAAGAAGTAATTGTTGTTTTCTATAATTAGGTAAGTAAATCAACACCATAGTGTTATTAGTTATTAGTTATTAGAAAATGCATAATCCAAATCTCTTTCGACGATAATATGAGTGAAATATATTTATTAGTATATCAACACATATAATGTTGTATTGCTCAGGTATGTATACATATATTTTATACCGGTAATATGTATTTCTCTGGTTTAATATGGTCTAAATGGTTAGATCAATCCTTCATGAACAAAGCTAGACCATGAATACCGTATTTGGGAATTTGAGACCAAATCAAACCCAGTAGCTCTCAAAACCAAACCAGAAAAAATTGTTCAGTATGGTGTTCTGGTCTAACTTTGTAGTTTCATATGCTTTTATACCCTCCCATACAAACTATATAGATTTTAGTTGATATTATGACTTGTTTTAGGTCATTCTATTAGGAAGTTATCATAAGAACACTAAAAGGTAAGTGAAAAATGAATGACTCAATACATTACAAAAAGTTTGAGGAAGTCAACTTTATTTTGTATACTCCGGCATTCATGTTATGATATTATTGCTTTGACGAAAAATTACCAACAAATAAAAGCAAATAAAAACTAACATGCAATTAGATTACAAAAACTATCAAATATCCCAAAATTTATTTTGTTCTATCCTTTTATGTTCATATTATAATTGTATGCCTAATACCAATCCTAACTAAGTTCCCGGAGAGTTCAGACAGCTTAGCATTGAACAGATGACGTGTGTAGGTGTTGTTCCTTATGTTAATGAGATTCAATAGATAGTGGCACTCCTTGATCCCGCCAAAGCTGCAGGACCGGACGGTGTATCTGCGCATTTCCTCCAAAAAAATTGGAGTATTGTCGGCCCAAGCCTAGTGAAAACTGTACAACAAGCTATTTTTACTGGTGAGGTCCCTGAAGCTCTCTGTCACTCTACGATGGTTCTTATACCGAAGTCTAGAACTCCTGAAAAGTGTGAGAACTTGCAACCTATTTCCCTAAACAACATTGTCATGAAAGCTGCGTCCAAGCTGGTAGTTGAAAGAATTAAACCTTACATGACCGGATGGGTATCTCAATCACAGAGTAGCTTTATACCCGGTCGTAAGATAACTGACAACATTGTTGTTGTCCAGGAACTGATTCACAGCATGAAACGAAGGAAAGGAGTTGCGACCATGGCGATAAAAATCGATTTGACTAAGGCCTATGACCAAATGTCATGGGACTTCATCGAGGATACGATAAAAAGGGTCAATCTCCCTCAAAACATAAGGTCTTTCATCATGGAATCTATTTCAAAAGGGAAAACTACCATTGCCTGGAACGGGAAGAATTCTAGGCCTTTCAAAGCTAGCCGTGGGCTCCAACAAGGGGACCCATTGTCCCCATACCTCTTTGTTCTATGTCTTGAACGTCTCAGCCAGCTGATCGAGTAGAAGGTCAAAAGCGGAGACTGGAAGCCAGTAAAGCTAAACAAGAAGAGGCCTGGTATATCCCATGTCTGTTTCACCGACGATTTGATTCTCTTCGGTCATGCCAATGTGAGGCAGATAAGAGCTATCAAGGAATGCTTCAAGGCCTTCCATCTAGCATTCGGTCAATCGATTTCCAAAGCTAAGACTAGAATTTACTTCTCCAGATGTGTAGATGGTGCTATGAGAATAAAGATCAAGCGTATGGTGAGATTCCAATCCACGGAAGATCTAGGGAAATACCTAGGAGTCCATATCATACACCACAAGGTGTCGAAACAGACCTACAGCGAGGTGCTCAACAGTGTGACAAATAGAATAGAGGCATGGACGGCTAGGAACCTATCTTTGGCTGGGAGGGTGTGCCTAGCCAAGGCCACCTTAGCGGCCATGCCTACGTATGTTATGCAAACAGCCCGGTTACCTTTACATCTCTGCGATAGAATTGACGGCACTATTCGGAGATTCATTTGGGGTGGCACCCATAAAGCACATCCTTTAGCCCTCATAGCCTGGGATAAGGTCTGTTGTGGCAAGGACAAAGGGGGTCTCAACCTTAAGAAGATGAGATTCTGGAACCATGCTCTGCTATATAGGAACACCTGGGATCTTGTGACACGACGCAGATCACAATGGTGTGAGGGAATGTGAGATCGGTTCAACAATTTCCCAACAAGGAAGGCCTACAATCTATCCAGCATTGGGAGGGCAGCGGTTGAAGGCAAATCATTCATTGAAGACAACTCCTACCTGGTCCCTATGTACGGGCACAACATCAAGGTGTGGGATGATAGGTGGTGGAAAAATGGAAAGATTCTTAAAGACCATGATTTGAATCCTATTCCTACAGAGCTTGCTGATCTGAAAGTGAGTAGTCTAATCGACCTCCAAGGCAACTGGAATATCGAGTTTTTGGAAGATTGGCTCCATGAGCCCATTGTCAAGGAGATCACAAGGTTAGAGGTCCCCAGGGACAGTGATGGTGAGGATGTTAGGGTGTGGAACCACACCATATCCGGCATGTATTCGACAAAGACGTCCTATCTGAAACTGACGGAGGGAAGGTGCCGACCTACTGAGGGACCTTGGAGGAGGATCTGGAAGTCCAAGGTATCACCTCGCATCAAATTTTATGCCTGGCTTCTGATGCACGAGGCAGTTCTTACCAACGAGAGAAGGGTGAGGAGGCATATCAGCACCGATACCACCTGCCCTCGTTGCAATGCAGGAGAGGAGACGACTATCCATGCTTTTAGGGACTACAACTACATGAGGACAGTGTGGTCAGAGTTTCAGAAGATCAGGGATAATGCGGATTTCTTTAGAAATAGCAACTTCAAAGGCTGGTTTCAGGAACAGCTAGGTGAATCGGAGGAAGCTACGATCCTTTTCCTAACTACCTGTTGGAGTATTTGGAATTTTAGGAATAGGCACGTGTTCCAGGGTGAAGTTACCAACCTGCAACAGCAGATCAAATGCATCAGCAAGGAGGTACATAGTCAAGTCCATGCCTTCCTTACTGTGACCGATCTGGACAGCAGCATGAGGATGCATAGTGATTTAACTTGGCAGGTTCCCAGGGTGAACATGCTCAAGTTTAATTCCGATGATGCTGTGAAAGCAAACCGTGCAGCCTGTGCCATGGTGGCTAGCGATGATCAGGGGAAATGGAGAGGTGGAGTGGCGCAACTGATTTATACTCAAGACGTTGTTGAAGTTGAGCTTAGAGATCTATTATTGGCCATGGAAATTGCAAGGAAGAACAGTGTGGACAATGCTTATTTCGAGATAGATTCTACAACGGCAGCCCAGTTGATCACCTCTACATGGCAAGACAGTCCTACATATATCAAATTGGTTATGAGGATTAAATCGCTCATCAGACACGGCTGGTCCATATTCCACACCTACAGAGAGAGTAACCAAGTGGCTGACAACCTAGCAAAAACCCAGTTAGCACGGAATGAGGGATACACTATGTATACTCTCCCCCCAATCGAGATCTATGATCTCCTAATTAGGGACCTTTGTAAGGGTAGTAGTACTACCTTGTTTAATTATGCAGACATAATTAGTGATTGTAAACTTGATTTGAATATGCTCGTACGAGGAGGGCGGGATGAATAAGATTGCCTCCTGACTTATATAATTGTATGCCTATTTCAAAAACTTCTACATCAAGTCTTTGGTGGCACTTTTTATAATTGTCACAAAACCACACAAAAGTAAGTTACAATGAACGATCCAATCTAGTGATTGATAGCTAAAAACAATGAATAGTGTGTTGTTCACGTTCATGTTACACTTTTATCTATCTTTTCGTCTTATAATGTTTATAGTCATTTTTACTTCAATGAAACATTTTTTGTCCGCCATAAAAATACAATAAATAAGGCTAAAAATGAATTACACGGCAATATTACAAAATGTATTTACTATTCCTCACACTATTTTTTGAATAATTATTTTTTCATTCGTAAGATAAATGACTTGAAACTACATCGGCAAGTTCAGTTTAGATAAAAGTTGAGATGGTTTGTAATTTCATTACTAGAGGTACAAAAATTACAAAATAAGGCAGCTAAAGTACTAGGATAAGATGGGAGAGGCAACCTTAAACAAGCCTCTGTGATAATGAGGAAAAGATAAACTTGGAGGAATGTCTAAGCGTCAAGAAGATTGTGTCAACTTCGTCACTCCTAGTTTTGTTCTTCTAGAATATGCTCCATTGAATAAGTGTCATAACATATATCAATATCCCTTAAATGCATCATCTATGTAGCCTTTGCATCTCTAATAATCACTTTGTAAGGAGCGGGACCTGAGAGGAGAACCACTCCCCACTAATTTGTTGAATAAACCCATATAATCCAAACACACTAAAAAGTATGTTGGAATAGGTGTAGTTTTCTCTTTGAAAAGGATGATATACAAAAATAGTAGTGGAATATTATATCATGAGTATATTCAATTTATAAGATCACATAATAATCTCCCACTAGGAGCTTACATGAAGGAAACAAGTTCAAGAATTAAGCATAAGGATCTCCATGATATTCCAAGTCTATCTCCCTAGGGTCAGCTCCACTAAGCCAAGTCCAGGTCATCATGTCAAATCCTCCATGTCCTTCACCTAAGGGGTTGGAAATCTATAATATTTGGATCTCTAGGTTTGGAACTGAGACAAGAAGTTGATGAGGAAGGAAACTAGGGAAGAGGAAAATAAAAATAGAAAGGTTGTGAGGGAGGCGGAGGAGGAAAAGATAGTGGAATGTAGAGTCCCAAATCCCTTAGGAATTGGGTGAGGGAGAAACACTAGGGCCCGCGATCTCGCCCAACAACCTGGTTGCGGCCCAAACTGGGAAAGAGATAGCTAGAGCTAATCATGACACATACAACTCATGCAAAACTGAGAAATCTGCGAATGAAAATGAAGTTCCAATGCAATTGGGATATATTTATGACACTACCATATTTTAATAAATTGGAATAGCGATATGTATTTAATTGATACGAAAATAAGTATCTTGGCTAAGCGGGATCCAAGAAATCTGATTTTACCATCAGATTTGGGTTTTGAAGTTTTACTTTATGAGTTGTAATGCAATTAGGGTTTAGGTTCTTTACCTTTATATTTATTATAAAAATTGCATCATTATCATCAATATTAATTAATTACAGTCTCGTTAACCTCACACTTTTATCAAAAGAGTTACCATATAATATTATGCACAAATTTCCATATTTTAATTATATAAATGTTAAGTCCATTAATTCAATATTGACTTAGATGATGGCACAAAATCCATATCCATGGATATGAAAATTCCAAATTTTATTCTAATTCATGTATTAAGAACATCATACCTCTCACTAGATATATCTTATATGTTATATGTTATATGTATATTAATTAGAAAAGGAAACATATGTCACATATTTCATGAACTCACTTGCATGTTTGCACATATATAGGTTATTAGGTTAATATAAGAATATCATGATATGTGATGTTGATTATAGAGCCTAATGCCACTTAATGTGTTATATATATTTTCAAGCCTATATATGTTAGGGTTACCGTTGAGATATTCATGTTATGTGAATTAACTGTATTCATTAGGGTTACAAACAATTGTATTAGGGTATAACTCCATCTTTTTTGGTCAAATATAAAAAACCAAACATACTAACCTCGTAATCATGGGATTATGGTTTCTAGACTCAAGAGGTTATGTTTTAGTATTTCACAACCCTCCACCCTTTCAAGAGAATTTCATCCTCAAAATTTAATTATTCATACATTATCAACCAACTACCCTCCATCCCTTAAAAGGTTTATCCTAATAAGGTAAATTAATCAACACCAAAAGGTATTAGGGTTACATATTTGTTTTAAAAGTTGTGTCAACTAGGTGTATTTATGATGTATATATGTCATGCATCAACTAAAATATCTTATCCACCAAGGTTTGATATTTATATCCTTATATTTCTAACCTAACAACCATAAGGTTCACATGATCATCCAAAAATTCATTGGGTACAAATCTCCGCAACTTAGGGGAACAAAAGGGTAGGTCCAGTAAAACCCTTAATACATGCCACATCTTCCTAGTCATCACTCCATACTCAAAACTAAGTTTTGGCATTTCTATTATAACTAAGTTCTAGGATTTCCATATTGAACTTCATACATCTCTTTATTGTGACTTAGTTCAAGAAAGCATCAGTGAAATTAGAGAAAATTGTGTACATACAGTATTATAATAAAAATTTGTTATTTATTTCAAAAAATCATGCAACGTAAATCAAAGATGAGCTCAAACAATGCGAGAACCAAGTCACAAATTCTCCCATATTAAAATCCCCTTATCCTACTACTTTAACATCATTGTTACTAACTCCGTCCAAAAGTTGAAACTCATAACATTCAGAGGTATATGCCACAACTCACCTATGTTATATGGTATGAGAAATTAGGGTTTCAGTACATTAGGGTTTACTCATCAAGATCTTTATATGTATACCATATGATTCCAAATATTATATACATCCTCACCTAGACAACATAGGTATATAGGGTAAACATCTACCTTATAGGGTTCCCATCTAAAGTAAGGGTCCTACTTAGTGAGATAAAATTGAAGTTGTCAAAATCCAACTAACATGACTCTAATACCATCTTGTAAGGAGTGGGACCCAAGAGGGGATCCACTCCTCACTAATTTTAGGAATAAGCCCATATAATCTAAATACACTAAAAATTATGCTAGAATAGGTGTATTTTTTCTCTCCAAAGAATAATATACAAGAATAACATCAAAATAATGTATCATGACTATATTCGATTTAGAAGATTATATAATAATATCCCACTATGTGCTTAAATGAAGTCAACAACTTCAAGATCTAAGAAGAGGGATCTCCAAATATTCTAAGTCTATCTCCCAAGAGTTGACTCCACTAAGTCAAGTCCATGTCATCATGTCAAATTCTCCATGTCCTTCACCTAAGGGGTTGGAAACCTATCATTATTTGGGATATTGGTGTTTGGAACTGAGACATGAAGGTGATGAGGAAGGAAACTAGAGAAGAGGAAAAGAAAAGGAGAGTTTGCAAAGGAGGTGGAGGAGGAGAAGACCATGGACTATCGAGTTCGGAATACCTTAGGAACTGGGTGAGGGAGAACCACCAGGGCTCGTGACCTCACCCAACAACTTGAGTTCTAACTAGAATGGGAAAGGGATAGATGGAGTCGATTGTAACACATACAAATTATGCAAAACTGAGAGATCTGCCAATTATAATAAATTTCCAATGTGTTTGGGATATATTTATTACACTTTACCATCTTTAAATAAATTGGGATAGCTATAGGTATTCAATTGATATGAAAATAGGTATCTTAGCTTATTGGGATCCAAGGAATCTATTTTTTTTATTATATTTGGGTTTTGAAGTTTCTTTTATGAGTTCTAATTCAATCAATGTTTAGACTCTTAACATTTATATTTATTATATTATTCACCATTATCATCAATATTCATTAACTAGAGTCTTACTAACTTCACATTTTTACCAAATGAGTTACCCTATATTATTAACCACAAATTTCCACTTTTTATTTAACATATTAAGTCCATTAATTTGATATTAATGTGAATGATGGCACATGATTCATATCCATGAACATGAAAATTTGAATTGTTATTCCAGTTCATATATTAAGCACATTATATCTTTAACTAGACATATCTTAGCCATTATGTGTAAATTAATTAGCAAAGGAAACATACGTGACATATTTCATCAACTCACTTACACGTTAGTGCATATTTGGGTTATTAGGTTAATATGATAGTATCATGATATGTGATGTTGATTATATAGACTATTGTCACTTTATGGGTTATATCTGTTATAAAGCCTATATATATGAGTTAGGGTTACCATTGAGTTATTCATGTTAAGTTCATTAACAATATTCATTAAGCTACAAAAAATTGTACTAGGGTATAACTCCATCTTTGTTTCATCAAAACTAAAGAACCAAGCATACTAACCTCCTAATCATGGGATTAGGGTTTCTAGAGTCAATATGCTAGGTTTTGGTTTACTACACATTCCAACACCCGAATCAAGTGTTGGAATATATAATATTATCAGATAAGTTTTCTGATTATTTGATAAATTGGTTAAATCTTGTATTAATTTTTTAAAACATTCATTTATTTCTTAATCTCTAGATAAACCAAAATATAGAGTGATGGATAAAAAATTATAGGATATGTTAATGTGACATAAGTAGATCTAGGTATATAGTCTCACCCTCCCTTTTTCTAGGCCCCTATTCAATTGTGCTAATAACTAGTACATAATTACCTAATTCAAAATGCATTAGGAATAGTTGCATTCAAACAATATCATGTATTTGTAAATACCCTTTATAAATGATATTTGAAAGATAAAATAATCATGATACTTTCAACAATCAGATTTGAAGTGTTAATATACCATATTATGGCTTGGGTTCAATTTTACACTTTAGAACACACCGAAGATCATAAGATAAAACAAATCGAGTTACTATGTGTTATAGTGTCACAATTGATTAATTGAGATGAGTAAACACATTAAATGTAGGCTTAATACACTAGCTGAAAAATCTAACATGAAAAGGTATAATTGATGCCAAATTTGGACCCCTTACATCTCAAATAGTTTAACTAGAAAAATTGACATAAATTTGATAACATTTACCCATTCAATTGAATTAGTAAGGAAAAGCATAACATAACATAGGCATTGGTTTATTAAATAAACTTATCTCATGGAAAATTCCCTAATGTTTTGCAAATACTCATTGTCACATGTTTGACCTAAAGTGTGTTCTTCCTCTCCTCCTCATGTCTCGTGCTTTAGATGTGCTTTCCTTTTTTGCGAATGGCATGTTCCTCTGCAACTAGAAGTCGTATGCTTCTCCTCTCCTCCTCCACTTCCACCTACCTCTCTTCTTCCTCTTGTTCTCCATTCCTTCCAAATCCAACTAAAACCTAGCAAGCCTTCCTTCCACTCTTGGTGCTTTGAATCCATGACAGAAAGTAGCTCGCATTGTTGATTGTCATGGCCCTGTCAGCCCCACCATTTCCTCCTTCCTCTTCCGCTTCTCCCTTGAACCTATAGTGCTACCATGGCCACAGATAGGTTATGTAACTACATTAATTTCCTCTAGAATCACCTACCATCATGACTACCTCCACCATATTCATCTTCTTCTTCCTCTCCAATGCACTGCAAGCCCTAGTTCCTTTTTGACTCCTTTCCCATCTATGCTCTTGTTCTCCTTCTTCTACTTTCCTATGGTCTTTCCTACCTAAGCATGGTGCCCTCCATATCTCCCACTATGCACCTACCACCAGTGTGCAAGGCATAGCCGTCGGCACCTATAGCCATCTACAAACCTTTGATGGTGTCGCTACCTCCTCCTAGAGGGCCACTGAACACCACCTCCACCTCCAATGGCCATTTTCAGACCTACAACCAAAGTAGTAGTTTTATAAACCTCACCACCACCATGCATTTGAACATCATCTTCTTCCCTTGCATAAACAAGCGCCAATCGCCAATCCCCCTAATTGTCCCAACCATTACTTCCTTAATCCACCACCTCCAGAGCCATCACCACTTCATCTACCTTCAGCAATCAGATTGTCCTCTTCACCTACAACCTATTGTGCAAATCCAAGAGTTCAACAATCATCAACTTAGGTCGTGACCTATTGCCACTGTGATGCCTATGATCTTTCCTGAATTGTGCCTTGCCTCTCCTTCTTCTCCTTCTCTACCTTCCTTCTCCTTCTCGATGGCCTATGTTTCCTCTACCTAGTGAAACTAAAGTTGCAAAAACGTTGATAATCCTTTTCTCTACCACCAACATGTCACCAAGAAAAACTAACTCAACAAGACAAAGGTCTATAGCAAACTACCCAAAGGTGTGTTCCTCTTATTATTTTTCCATTTAGATAGTAGCAATGTTTGTAATCCTAGTCTCTTATAAGTATGATTTCAAAAATTAGTAAGTGGACACATGATAAGTAAGACTTTATTGGATACTAGTTGCAATCCAACATACCTAAATATGAATTCAATTGATTATTTTGCTTGATCTATCTATACATGTACGTACATACATAAAGATTAGAATGTATTTGTGGTGACAAAACGTTATTAACTAAATTAATCAATGCGGAAGCGATCGTTAGCAGTGGAATTACTGAAAATCACTAAAAATTAAAACCATTTATCAAGAGATCCATTCATAGGAAAACTCTTTCATTTAGAACCAAAGTAAAACATTACATCTTGGTTCATATATATACATATCATGCCTCATTGCACAAAATCTCATATCGAAGTATCAAAACACTAACTCCTAGCACCTGAGAGTACAGAGACGACGATAGGACTATCTACACAAAACTAGACAGCCAATGTCTCCACCTGTTGGATCACTACTATCCCTGTGACTGCTGCTGTTGCACTTCGCCTGCAGAAGAGTTTCTGCCTAGATGTCTGCGTCTACCTAAAAACATTGGATCCCACGGGGGTGAGACAATTAGAAAAATTGTCCCAGTGGGATATATAACTCTCTGCCAAAACATTGTCATTGCAGTTTAAAAGAAATAAACTGTGTAGTAGGATAATATAAATCAATAGCAGAGGAATCAACATCTAAGCATATTAGAGCAACATTCTTATGCAAGTATTTCAGTTAACACTGATTAAGCAGCATGTCTCATATTCAATCTGAATTAAAGGAACATAATTAACATTTATGTAAATAGGGTATACTAACAGTATAACATCAATCAGTGGTTCTCGTATTTCAATATCTTATGCAAATACGCTACGCTGCTGATTATATTTTACAAACACATTTAATCTTATACCCTGAGGAGATGAGATATACCACTCATACTCGAACCGACCATGATTACATAAAGTATCGGTACCACACAAGGTCAATGGGAGAGCCGGATTCCATGACCTCATCTGTCTCGGTCAGTTTCAGACTACTTTGGCAGAGACATCATGTGTCAGACTACAATTATCTTGCCAAGGTATATTGGCATCCTCGTTATAGAGTTATAGCCCGTAGCATATACTCTCTTTAGGGTTATGGCCCGTAGCCAATGCCTGGTTATTATATTGAGGAGTCATGGCCCTTAGCCATACTCTTATTGGGGTATGGTCCAAAACCAATCTCGTACATAGGACATAGCCCGTAGCCATTCCTATGGGGCATAAGGATATATTTGCCCAGTTACCCCCACATATTCAAAAATATGTGTTCTGAGTAAAACTCATTTCACCATTCAGCGAATTCTGACGCTGATGGATCTATGGTCAGGGAAACTACATTATATGGTATTACTTGATTAATTAAATACATTATCATATTCTTTTAGCATCAGCCAAGTTTCCAAACATAACTTAATAAGACAAATGCTACAAATAAAACATGTACTATTCCCATTAATCACTTCTCAATCTTTATAAGACATTGGGATCTCAGTCCCTCATTTCAATACTGGAAATTATCATTCCTTTGCAAACTCAATGCCATAATCATATGGTTCTGGGTATTCAAACCCTTAGCTCATAATTGAGCATTATTACCACTTTTTCAGGTAACTATCACCTTCAGGTCATCTGACCAAGGTAAATATTATGCTTGTTACATAAGCATCTCTCATGGAACTTAAGGCCCATTACTTCTCTTATTACCTCATACTAGGCAATAAGGTATAGCACGGCACATAAGGCCCAATAAAAAATTTCAATACATAAAATGTCATATCTCATACCTGGCTATGTTCATCGTCACATCATACCTGCATGGTTATTACAGATGATAATACATCAATTTCATATAAACACCATGCAAAACAATATATAACATCATTATTCAAGGGTAACACCACTATTCCCTTACCAGGGTTAGGGTTTCCCATTTCTTATCAATCAGGGTTACTCATTCCCTATGTTCAATCAGGACCAATGACTTATCATTTCATTGTCCAAGATTAGAGTTTCATATTATATGGTATAACCCAAAATTAGGGTTTCACATATCTTCTCCCTATTTTAGAATTAGGGTTTACTGTTCACATTACATCACCCTAGATTAGGGTTTAAATTCAATAACCCACAATTAGGGTTTACTATTCATCCTAATTAGGGTTTGTCATCAAAATACCCTAAATTAGGGTTACTCATGTCATCACCCTACATTCATATCACATCATCCTCCTAGTTTATGGTTTTACTCA
The DNA here is from genome assembly GCA_963693085.1 of Alisma plantago-aquatica. Taxonomy (NCBI): domain Eukaryota; kingdom Viridiplantae; phylum Streptophyta; class Magnoliopsida; order Alismatales; family Alismataceae; genus Alisma; species Alisma plantago-aquatica. The sequence goes on from OY856409.1 coordinate 1,396,302,507, forward strand.
AACTTGCCCTAAGTTAGGGTATGAGTTCATTAATTAACTCAATTAGGGTTTTATGATCTATTTATCAAGGATCATGCCCTAATTGTATATCACATCACTTTGAATGTTTAGGCTTAATTGCTACATTATTATCATTCATGTATACATCTTTATCTCTCATCCTACTTAGGATGTTCACTACTCAACTCTTGATTACATTATGCCTATTCTTCATTCAAATACATGCATTTAGGGTTAACATGATGTATTGAACTATTACATCATTATAAGCTAATGATTAATCCCATTAAGGGTATCATTCATCTAAGTACATCATGTCTCCATATGGTTTAATCAATTGAACCTTCAATTATATAAGGTATTCAAATGGATTGACCAACTGAACCTTCAATCACATTAAGTGATCAATTGGATTAACCCATTGAATCTTTAATTGCATTAGGTGTCCAATTGGATTGATACTATTGGACCTTCAATTAAATGAGATATCCAAATGGATCGACCATTTTTATCTTCAAAAGATCTGATTTCATAAGCCCTAAACAATCTTGGTTCTCATAATTCAATTGATAGAAAATCATTTGAGCAAATTGTTCTTGAAACCGATTAGACAAAACATGTGTTGAAACTGTTTGCACTTTGGGTCTCCAAACGGTTTGAGACCGTTTGGTCCCAAATGGTCTTGAGATTGTTTGGACTCAAATGGTCTTGAGACCATTTGGGCTCAAACGGTCTTAAGACCGTTTGGTCCAAACCATCTCAAAACCGAATGGACCAAAAAGTCCTTTCAACACTTGCACGATTCATTATTCCAATGGATGAACCAATATCAATTGAATCTTTGATTTCTCTATTACTTGAACAATTGAATCATCCTTCAATTAGACCATCATATAGGGTTTTAAACCCAATTGATCTAGGATTTCTACTCAAGAACCTTCAATTAGGGTTTTGAAATCGAGTAACCATCAATCTTCAACATTGTGGAACTGATTCAATTGCAACTAGTGAATTATCATCAACTTTTTTATATGAACTGACCCCAAACGGCCTTGAGGTCGTTTGGATGACCTCCAAACGGTCTTGAGACCGTTTTCCCATCTTCTCACTCAAATCCAAGTCATCCAATTAGAGTTTGGATCAATGAATTGATCACCAAATCAGCATTTGATTGCAAATCAACTTGGTACCTTTAGACCTTCAAACACCTAACCATACTCAACCCTAGACCTCCAAACGGTCTTGGGTGACCACCAAACGGTCTTGAGACCATTTGGATGAGCTTCAAACGGTCTTGAGACCGTTTGGCTCATCCAACCCTTGGATTCTAGTGAAATATCATTAGGGTTTGAGCTATTGAGTTGATCATCAAATCAGCACGTAATTGCAAAGTGATTTGGTACCTTTAGACCTTCAATTGGTCAACCATGCTTAACCCTAGACCTACAAATGGTCTTGGGTGATCCCCAAACGGTCTTGAGACCGTTTGTGTGATCCCCAAACAGTTTTCAAACTGTTTGGGCTAATTAACCCAAAAAGTCAAATCAATCAAATTGAAAATCAGCACTTAATCCAATTAGGGTTTGCCTAATTGTTTAGCCTTCAAATCATGATTCCTTTGGAATTAATCCATAAATTTTGGTGGGTTATCAACCAACATAATTAGGAACAGGATTCTCAAACGGTCAACCCTTGGTCAACTCTTTCAAATGGTTTTGAAACCGTTTGCTCTCAAACGGTCTCAAACCGTTTGCTCTCAAACGGTTTGCTGAAACTGAATGGGCAAACATGATGAAACCGTTTGGAACAAGATTTCTTTGGGAAAAGTGTCCAAGATGATGTCATCATCATTTACCTTCGTCCCTGCAACTCCTAATGCATCTGATTTCATGGATTTACTGTTGGCTAAATTGGACATTATTATAATCCCTTTGTTTTGATGATGACAAACATTTCATTCTTGTGGATCTAACGTGCTACTTGAGTGTTGCAGGAATAAGGTGGATGACACAACTTTGGAAGATCTAAATGCTCACAATGTGTTAATTTCATGATTGTAATCAAATGTAAAAAGTTGTACAAGATATATAATGTACAAGTACTTAGACATCATGTAAATCAAGTGTTAGATCTTACCTAGCCACTCACAACACTTAGATAGGTCATTCCCTATAATAGTGTCACATCTCCACACTCATACACACACTTAGTATCTAGTTCAAAACATTGAAACAGGGTCATTCTCGATCGACAAACTCCTCGATCGAGACACTCTCGGTCGATAAATTCCTCGACCGAGATTGACCCAAGTAGCTGTTAGACCCAGCAGACAAGATGGTTGGGAGTTGGAAATGAACATTGTAAACACTTGCTCCAGGACGTCCCTCGGTCAAAAAATCCTCGACCGAGAAGGACTCTCGATCGACAATTTTTCGACCGAGAAGAACTCTGACTGCACTTTTTAGAGTTAATTAACTAGTCATTGCTAAAGCAATTAGTGGATACCTAACGGCTAGTTGAGCACTTAGAACCCCCTAGAAAGTGTCTAGAACGTCCTTAAGCATTCATATGCCATTCATATAAATAGGACAAGCCATAGGACACCCAAAGTACACTTGTGCTACACTTGAGCATTCATACTTGCAATTGACAATTCATTCTTGTGAGCAATTGAGCAATTCCTACATTGGCTATACATTTCCATTGCTCTAAATTCGTGTTCTATAGGCTAGAATCTCCTATCCACAGCACCTACACTTCCATATACATTGGTTAGGAGATCAAAACGCTTGATATAGGAAATCAAGCCTTGTGCTACAAGTGGTATTGTAATTTCTATTTTCTTTCTTGTTCCTTTATATCTTTTGTACTCTCCTTGCTACTCCTAGGGTTGGAGGCTGCGGATTGGAGAGAATTTGACTTCTCATGTGGAGAAGGATCTTCTCAGTGGAGAAGGTGGACTTTGGACTACTTCAAGAAGGTCGTCTCAACAGGAAGCTACTTCAAGAGGAAGGCTACTTCAAGAGGAAGGCTACTTCAAGGGGAGATTGAGGTTACTTCAAGAAAGGTTGCTTCGAGGTTGGTGAGACTACTTCTAGGTGAAGGTTGTCCGAAGGGTTTGGTGAAAGTATTGTAATTTTATGTAACATCCTTGTGAGGTAATAAAATTAAATACTTTCAAAATCCCGGTTGGGTAAGCAACCGGGTAGTGGATTGACTGTCTTAGTATTTGCTAAGGTTGGAACCACTCTAATTCCTTATCCCCTTGTCCAATATTTTTTGGTTGCTTGCTTTGGTTGAATTATTATTAAAATATACATAAAACCCTATTCACCCCCCCCCCTCTAGTGGTTTTTCAATTGGTATCAGAGCAGGGCTTCAAGGAACTCTAACAAAGTCTTGAAGAATGGGTGATGGGTTGCTCAACAACCTCAACTTAGAAGGAACACTCGTAGCTAGACCTCCAGCTTTTGATGGAACTAACTACACTTACTGGAAGAGGAGGATGCAATTTTACTTCCAAGGAATCAGTTGGGACTTATGGAGAATGGTATAAACTCCTTATGAACTTCCTCAAACGGAGTATGCAAATTGGGATGTCAATACGGTAAAGTCTGCCCAAATGAATGCAAAAGTTGTAAGTATACTTTATTGCTCAATTTCCGTTGGTGAGTTTAATAGAATATCAAATTGTGAAACGGCTTATGAGATATGGCATAGAATTTCTATAACATATGAAGGAACTGTTCAAGTAAAGAATTCTAAAATTGGAATGCTTAAATAGAAATTTGAACAATTCTGTATGGATCAAAATGAATCTATTAGTGAAATGTATGCAAAATTTTCTTCTATTGTGAATGGTTTGAATGCTTTAGGAAAAGTGATTAGTGAGGAAGACCAGGTGTCAAAGATTCTTAGATCCCTTCCTCCCAAGTACAAGCCCAAAGTGACTGCCATTGAAGAAGCAAATGACCTCACCCGACTAAGGATGGAACAACTTATTGGCAACCTAGAAGCACATGAGGCAACTTTAGAAGAGGAAGAAAGACGAGAACATGAACTTCAACAAGGGAGAAAGAAAGACATTGCATTAAAAGCATCAACCAAGATCAATCATGACACAAGTGAAGATGATAGTGAAGAAGAAACTCTCATTGTAAATGGTAAGCAGTATAAAAGTTTTAAAACTAACAAAACGTCTAGTATTTCTTCTTCCAGGTGCTTTGAATGTGGCAAAAAGGGACACATGAAAGGTGATTGCCCAAAACTCAAGAAAGGGAAGAAATCATCTCACAAAAAGAAAGAAAGAAAGAAAGAAAGAAAGAAAGAAAGAAAGAAAGAAAGAAAGAAAGAAAGAAAGAAAGAAAGAAAGAAAGAAAGAAAGAAAGAAAGAAAGAAAGAAAGAAAGAAAGAGCATATAATGTTGTATGGGATGATTCAAGTGATGATAGTGATGATGGAAAAGAAGAAGTAGAATGTCTTATTGCTACAACAAATGAAGAAGAAAAAGAAGAGGTAAGTCTTTTTGATCTGCCAAAAGAAGATCTAATTTCTAGTCTTCAAGATACACATGAGAAATATATTGAGTGCAAGAAGAAATTTAAGAAATCAAATAAAGTAAATGATGAGTTAAATGCTAAACTTCTTGCTCTCACATCTGAAAATGAAGATCTCAAAAAGGCTATTGAAGATTATGATATTAAGCTGAAATCTATAGAAGCAAATTGCAATCTTCTTTCTCTCAAAAAGTTAAACTTGCAAACTCAAGTAAATGATCTTCAAAAACAACCTATTTTGTGTACACATCTAGATTATGATATTATTGTGAAAGAAAGAGATTCTTTGTTATCTAATCTAGATCAAGCAAAATTAGATATCAAGAAGAAAATGGATGAGATTATGAAGTTACAACAAAAAGTGAGTAGCTTGAGTAACAATAACATTATTGATAATATCTTAAATGATTCTTATCATCAAATTGGAAGGAGAGGACTAGGTTATAAGACTAAGGGAAAATCTTATCAAAAACCTAGTTGGAGAATGACACAAGTGCTAAAGAATCAATCCATCTATGTACCCAAGAACAAATCAACTCCTAGAAAGAGAAATGAGATTGACTCTATTAGTTGTCATTATTGTTTGCGTCTTGGACACTACTCTTTTTCATGCCCATACAAGAAAAGGAATGATGATCTATCTTGGGTTCCTAAAACTTAGAAGTTTGAATTTGACTAGTTGAGATTTGACCTAAACTGATTCTTGATATACAAATGTCATATCTCAACACAATCGAGCTTTAACTTTCATATTCTTGTTTTACTTGGAAACAATTATTGAAAACAGTTCTGAATCAGTACAGAAACTTTCTCGGTCGAGAAACTGTTTGACCGAGAACACTGTCGTTTAAGAATTAGTCGACCGAGCAGGTTACTGTTTCGAAGTCTGCAACAAGGCTGATTAAATATGTACAAACAGCAGCATTTTTGATCGAGCAAAATGTCGACCGAGATAAATTCGGTCGACAAACAGTTCGACCGAATCAAGTTCTGCTGAACCTGTTTTAAATTATTCTAGTTTGCTATCAATTTGTTATTAATGATTGATTTAATATGCAAATCAAGAATAAATCTTTGAGACCATTTTTGAAACAAGACATATTGATCTTTTTGCATCATGAATTAAGGTATAACATTATGAATATGAAATCCTTAAACAGATTGCAAAAATGTTATATGAAGACTGATTTTGAACAAACCTTATTCATTGATTGAAAAAGTTTATTAAGCATGTTCAGTTACATGGTTTGTCTAAAAATTGAAAACTTATGAACCTGAATGAGATTATTTTGGTTTATTCTCTATATGGTTTGGCTTAAAACGGAAAATATGAACCATGATTAGTTTAATCAAGGAAATTACTATTTTATCATAGTCCACATGGTTTTTCCTAAGTATTTCTTGGTCTATCTATATAGTAACCATGTATATTGAATTCTAATTTCAAATAATCATAATCATTGTATTTACATACTTTTATCTTGATCATTGCATTGTGGATATGCTTCTACTGTTCTATCATTGTGCTATGATCATTGTGTTTCATTGGTTTGTCTAAAATAATCTTTGATCCATATATACAAACCATGAATGGATATTATTCTTGATCATTGTCATTCAGCTCATATGAAGATGCCATTTTGCATAAATAGTAAAATTTCATGGCACAAATGCATTTTAAATTGAAAATCTGCAGAAATTGCCTCTTGGTTGAAATCAAGTTTGACCAAGGGGCGCTATGGTCGAAGTCAAGGTCGACCTAAAATAAGCTTGACAAAATGCTTATGTGTACATCATTTTACTGCACTTAATCTTAGCATCTTGATTCAAAATGTGTTTATCATATTGAAAACATAATTTTAGTACATAACTCTCATAAAAGGTCAACTTATTATGATCTAGTATTGATTGTGACCTTAGAATCCTTAAATTATCTTGACTATAAGATTAAGGGGGAGCTCACACAAACTATCTTAATTATAAGATTAAGAAGCTTACAAAACTTTGTAAACATCATTTGAAGTTTGGTATGACCTTAGTATTTTTAATTTTGGTTATGAAAATAAAGTAATCTACAAATTTCATGAATGTGATATATATCTTGTTCTTAATGGAATTCTCTAAACAAAGCAGGGCTTAACATCCCGTGCATTTGGTTAGAGATACTTTTCATGTACTCTACTATAAGCTTAAAAGGAATCTCATATCATTTTTAGGGCTTAACATCCCGTGTAAAATGGATGAGAAATCAAAATACATATGCCATAGATATAAAAGGATCTCATATCATTTCAAGGCTTAACAACTTTTGCAAATGATTGAGAAACAAATTGTGGATAAATTTGACAATAAATGGTTTACATTTATATTAATCCCTATTTTTAAAACAGAATATCTTAGTTAGGAGGAGCATAGCATAAAATTAAGGGGGAGAAATAAAAGTCATACAAAATGATTTTCTTGGATATCTTTTTGAAATGACAAAGGGGGAGAAATAATATAAACTGAAAACATAAAGTAAAATGAGTTTCATAAAACTCGGGCCAGTACACACTTGCAAAACAAGAGAATGGCTACAAAAGGTAAACTTCAGGTATGAAACTCATATGATTTATATTTCCATATTTTATATTTAGGAAATGTTTGTCATCTTCAAAAAGGGGGAGATTGTTGGCTAAATTGGACATTATTATAATCCCTTTGTTTTGGTGATGACAAACATTTCATTCTTGTGGATCTAATGTGCTACTTGAGTGTTGCAGGAATAAGGTGTATGACACAACTTTGGAAGATCTAAATGCTCACAATGTGTTAATTTCATGATTGTAATCAAATGTAAAAACTTGTACAAGATATATAATGTACAAGTACTTAGACATCATGTAAATCAAGAGTTAGATCTTACCTAGCCACTCACAACACTTAGATAGGCCATTCCCTATAATAGTGTCACATCTGCACACTCATACACACACCTAGTATCTAGTTCAAAACATTGAAACAGGGTCATTCTCGGTCGACAAACTCCTCGACCGAGACACTCTCAGTCGACAAATTCCTCGACCGAGATTGACCCAAGTAGCAGTTAGACCCAGCAGACAAGGTGGTTGGGAGTTGGAAATGAACGTTGTAAACACTTGCTCCAGTACGTCCCTCGATCGACAAATCCTCGACTGAGAAGGACTCTCGATCGACAATTTGTCGACCGAGAAGAACTCTGACTACACTTTTTAGAGTTAATTAACTAGTTGTTGCTAAAGCAATTAGTGGATACCTAACGGCTAGTTGAGCACTTAGAACCCCCTCGAAAGTGTCTAGAACGTCTTTAAGCATTCATAGGCCATTCCTATAAATAGTACAAGCCATAGGACACCCAAAGTACACTTGTGCTACACTTGAGCATTCATACTTGCAATTGACAATTCATTCTTGTGAGCAATTGAGCAATTCCTACATTGGCTATACATTTCCATTGCTCTAAATTCGTGTTCTATAGGCTAGCATCTCCTATCCACAGCACCTACACTTCCATATGCATTGGTTAGGAGATCAAAATGCTTTATATAGGAAATCAAGCCTTGTGCTACAAGTGGTATTGTAATTTCTATTTTCCTTCTTGTCCCTTTATATATTTTGTACTCTCCTTGCTATTCCTAGGGTTGGAGGCTGTGGATTGGAGAGAATTTGGCTTCTCAGGTGGAGAAGGGTCTTCTCGGTGGAGAAGGTGGACTTTGGACTACTTCAAGAGGGTTGTCTCAACGGGAAGCTATTTCAAGAGGAAGTCTACTTCAAGGGGAGCATGAGGTTACTTCAAGGAAGGCTGCTTCGAGGTTGGTGAGACTACTTCTAGGTGAAGGTTGTCCGAAGGGTTTGGTGAAAGTATTGTACTTTTATGTAACATCCTTGCGAGGTAATAAAATTAAATACTTTCAAAATCCCGGTTGGGTAAGCAACCGGGTAGTGGATTGACTGCCTTAGTATTTGCTAAGGTTGGAACCACTTTAAATCCTTGTCCCCTTGTCCAATATTTTTGTGGTTGCTTGCTTTGGTTGAATTATTATTAAAATATCCATAAAACCCTATTCACCCCCCTCTAGTGGTTTTTCATTTACCAATTACAACAAGCAATTAACCAAAAATATGAAGAAATCAACAAAATTGCAAGATTGATAGTTGAATAACAATGTGGAAGGGTTCAAGTTATAAAACCCGCCTTCAAATTTGATACCAAGCTCCAAGATTCACAGATCCAATGGTGATTGAAGCTCTAACAGCCTCTCAAGGTCGTTTCTCAAGCTTTTGGAGTGAAAGGATCAGCTAGGGTTGAAGATGGAGTGAAGAAATGAAGGAATCATATATTGTTTTATGATTTTCACCATGAAATCATGAAGAACGAAGGTCAAAGGCTTACCAACAGGTTGGGAACGTTCTCCCTACTGTTCTTATCTCTCTTGGTCGGTTTTGCAAGCAAAAAGAAGAAGTGGTTCGAAATTCCCTTTTCATTCTATGGATAAATGAGCTTTTATGCAATTTTTATTAAAAATTCAATTAGGAGAGAGAAAGTAGGAATTATCCCCTCCAATTCCTTGCCACTTGCATCCTCTCCTTCCTTAGGAATGAGGCTATCATACTTGCCTCTTTTTTCTCTCAATTATCCATGTTTTAAAGAAAAACAAATTAAGCACCTTAACCCTTTTATATTAATATCCATGAGTTAGTGGATATTTCTTTTTCTTATAAAAAGGTGAGTGGAGTTTTCACCTCCTTGAGATATGTCGTGGCCTAGAAAAGGCATAAGAGTGTTCACACTTGAGAAAATTCATCCATCTCTTTTTTGGTTGAAGGCCCTTCAATTATTTTATTTATTTTTACATTAAATTGAAATAAAGTTCCAATTATGCTTAAATCTTGATTATTTTAATATCAAGATTCTCTCTCCTCCAAAGAAATACAAATAAGGTGCCCATCTTATTTTCTTTGCTCTACATGATGCCAAGAAATATTAGGGACCTTATTGAAGTGATAATTTTCATATTGAACCCTAGGTTTTGGGTAAATTGCACATTACACCAAAATTAGGTTATAATGCACAAACATTGCTTTATCAGCTTTTTCTTGGTATTCAGGCTATCACATGCCATACCTTTGCATCATCTTCACTCTCATGATGTTTCAACACATGAGGAACATATTATCATGCACAATTTGCAATTAAACCCCTCATCTTGGGTAATTTGCACTTTAGTCCAAAATAGGCAAAATATTGATTTCAACAATATTCAAAAAGGACTAAAATTGTAATATAAATTCCTCTTGATCCCTAAATACTTTTCAAAAGATAAGAGCATGCATATAATTACTTCTCATTATGCAAAACACCTAGGGTTACTTCATAACCCAGGTCAGGGATGTTACAAGTTTATCCACCCCTTACAATGATTTCGTCCCCGAAATCATCAACAACACATTAAGAGAAAAGAGTAGAATATTTCCTTCTCATCTCATCCTCTAGTTCCCACGTAGCTTCTTCAATGTCACGGTGATTCCAGAGGACTTTTACAAGACTAATGTCTTTCTTTTTCAACTTCTTGATTCTTCTGTCAAGAATCAACACAGGTCCTTCCACATAAGATATGTCATCCTTTAGTTCTACCTCCACAAGTTGCAGAACTAACTCAGTGTCAGGATGACACTTCCTTAACATAGAGATATGAAACACTGGGTGCAATTTATGCAGCTCAGGTGGTAACTCCAACTTATAAGCTACATTTCCAATCCGTTCAATGATTGGATAAGGCCCCATAAATCTAGGAGCTAACTTTCCTTTCCTTCCAAATATAAGAACTCCCTTCCAAGGTGAGACCTTAAGATACACTCTGTCTCCAACCTGGAATTCTAAAGGTCTATGACGCTTATCAACGTAAGATTTCTATCTATCCTGGGCTGTTTTCAATTTTTGTTGTATGATCTTTATCTTCTCAGTTGTTTGTTGAACCAGCTCAGGACCCAAAACTTGATATTCACCAGTTTCATACCAACATAGGGGAGATCTACAACGTCTACCATACAAAGCTTCATATGGTGTCATGTCAATACTGTGCTGATAGATGTTATTATAAGAAAACTCTATCAAGCTCAGATGTAGATCCCAACTCCCCACAAACTGAAGGACACATGCCCTAAGCAAGTCCTCCAAGGTTTGTATTGTCCTCTCAGACTTTCCATCTGTCTAAGGATGAAAAGCCGTACTAAACCTTAGATGGGTGCCCAAATCTTTATGAAGTCGTTCCCAAAATTGACTTGTAAACTGAGGACCTCTATCAGAAACTATTATAACTAGTACCCCATGCAAACATACTATCTCATCTATGTAGATTTGTGCAAGCTTCTCAGCTGTGTAGGTTGTTTTGACAGGTAAGAAATGTGTTGTCTTTGTCAACCTATCAACTATCACCCAAATGGAATCATGACTTTTGGCTATTTTAGGCAAACCAACCACAAAGTCCATAGTTACATGATCCCATTTCCACTGTGGTATAGGCAGGGGTTGCATTGTTCCTGCGGGCTTTTGGTGTTCAACTTTAACCTGCTGACACACCGGACACCGCATAACAAACTCAGCAACATCATTCTTCAAACCAGGCCACCAATACATATCTTTTAAATTATGATACATCTTGGTGCTCCCTTGATGCATAGCATACATTGACGAATGAGCTTCCTCCAGGACTAACTTTCTTAAGTTGTCAACATCAGGTACTACCATCCTATCATGGTAACAGACTACCTAGTCATCAGAATCATGGAAGCCATCCTGCTTCTCACTACCATATTCTGACCTGATCTGCTGAATCATAGAATCAGTCTGCTGTGCTTCTTTAATCTATTGTCTCGGAGTTGGTTTTATATGCATTTCGGCTAACAACCCAACTAACAATGACACTTTAAGTTGTACATTGTCTTGCCTCAAGGAGATAAACATATCTCTCTTAGAGCATACTAAAGAGTTTAGTTGTGTTTTATCTAGGGCTGGTGTTGCTTATTTTCTACTTAGTGCATCTGCAACCACATTGGCCTTCCCTGGATGATAATCAATTATGCAATCGTAGTCTTTGATTAACTCCATCCAGCGGCGTTGCCTCATATTTAGCTCATACTGAGAAAAGATATACTTCAGGTTTTTATGGTCTGTGAAAATCTAGATTGTTTCTCCATAGAGATAATGTCTCCAGATCTTCAAGGCATGAACCACAGCAGCTAGCTCTAGATCGTGTGTCGGATAATTCTCCTCATTTTCTTAAGCTGTCGAGAGGCAAAAGAAATCACTTGCTTATCCTGCATCAACACACATCCTAAGCCATTCTTAGATGCATCACAGAAGACTATATACCCCTTTCCTTGCTCAGGTAGCACCAGCATAGGTGCACATGTTAACCTTTCCTTCAGCAACTGGAAAGATTGTTGACACTTGTCATTCCAGACAAAAGGAATATCTTTCCTTGTCAACTTGGTCAGGGGTAAGGCTATTGAACTGAAGTTCTTAATGAACCTTCTATAATAGCCATCCAGTCCTAGGAAACTTCTTATCTCTATCGGTGTCTTCGGATGTTCCCATTGTAGGATAGATTCTACCTTATTAGGATCAACACAAATACCTGAGGCAGATATCACGTGTCCAAGAAAGGAAACCTCTGGTAACCAGAACTCACATTTGCTAAACTTAGCATATAACTTATGCTCCCTTAGTAAGGTCAAAGCCTTACGGAGGTGTTGCTCATGTTGTTGCGCATCTCTACTATATATCAAGATGTCATCTATAAAGACAAAAACATACTGATCCAGAAAAGTTCGAAAGATTCTATTCATGAGTTCCATAAATGCAGCTGGTGCATTAGTTAGTCCAAATGACATAACTGTGAACTCATAGTGACCATACCTTGTCCTAAAGGAAGACTTAGGTATGTCACCCTCCTTTATACGTAATTGATGGTATCCCGTCCTTCAATCTATCTTAGAAAAGATAGTCGCACCACGCAACTGGTCAAACAAGTCATCAATCCTTGGTAAAGGATACTTGTTCTTTATGGTGACTTTATTTAATTGTCTGTAGTCAATGCATAACCACATCGACCCATCCTTTTTCTTAACAAAAAGGACTGGAGCACCCCAGGGTGAAGTGCTCGGTCGGATAAAAATCTTCTCAAGCAACTCTTGTAGTTGTTTCTAGAGCTCTTCCATTTCAGCAGGCGCCATCCTATATGGTGTTTGTGCTATTGGTTGCGTGCCCGGGATTAGATTAATCTCAAAATCTATCTCTCGAGGTGGAGGAACACCTGGAAGTTCTTTAGGAAATACATCTTCAAATTCCCTGACTACAGGAACTTCTGAAGGATGAGGGTTTTCCATTGTGGTATCTACCACGGGCTAAGAATGCAAGGCATCCTTGTCTCATTAGCCTCTCATCTACCATAGATGACACAAGACATGTGGGAAGAATCTTTCTATCTCCCTGAAAGATACATGCATCACCACCATATGTGAACACAACTTGCTTGGAACTACAGTCCAAGACAACCTTATACTTTTCTAAGGTGTCCATTCCAAGGATTATATCAAAACCCTGCATCTCAAGTGGTATAAGATCCACTTGAATGTGGTGATCAGAAAAGACAAGATTGCAGGGAGAACACACTTCCCGCAATACTGCAAATCCCATCAAAGGTGTCTCTAACAACAAGCTATCTATTCTCTGAATAACAATCATATTGCAGTCATCAATCACTTCTCGAGTGATAAAAGAGTGTGTAGCACCCAGATCTATTAACATAGATACGAAGCAGGATAAAGACATATCAGAATAAAATAGTTTCATCTGACCTGTCACAACTCGTGGATTAACCACTGCCTCGGGCTGATTCATAGCATAGAATCTCGTTGTTTCCTGCTATTGGCCCTGTGCTCTATTATTGGATGCAGAAGATCCTGCCTGGGACGCTTGTCCACATCCTCGGGTACCACTAGAAAACTGCTTTCTCTGAGAACCTGCTGACTTTGTCTCGGGGGTTGATTCACCACAGCATTCCCTGTTGGGCAATCCCTTGCCAGATGACCTACTAGTCCACATCGATGACAAGTTCTATTCTCTTGGTGTGGTCTAGGGGGTCTGGTTACTGATGTTGATTCCATACTAGGGGCTCTACTTGGAGGAAAACTACGTCCTCTACCCCTACTTGACGCCCACTACGTCTGGGTATTGAACCTCTGTGGTGCTGCCGGTGCAGAAAACCTAGGCTTCTTGAAGCATTCAGACCTTTGTCCATGAAACTGAGGATACACTTTCTTACTATTGGTCTGTCGCTTTTTGATCACAGACCTTTCTATCCGCCTTACAGACTCCGCAAAGATAGCAAACCTCTCTCGGTTCTCTAAAGCAGACACCGGAGTGGTTAATTCAGCGTTCAGACCCTTCTTGAACCGCCGAATTCTCTCCTCATCATTAGATGCCATGTGCGAACAGAACTGCAACAACTCCATGAACCTAGCCTCATACTCGTTAATGTTCATTGGTCCTTGCTTAATTCTCTCAAACTGAGAGATCTTCTCATCTAGATACGTCTTGGGAAAGTATCTAGCGACAAATTCACGCCTGAATTCATCCCATACAATCACAACTCTAGGTCTTTTTCCCTCCTCAATGGTCCACCAGTGGCCAGCACTCCCTTTGAGGAGATATACAGCATGCCTGACCCTCTCATCATCAGGTGATGTGATGATTTTGAGTCACATTTATAGACATATTTTACTTGTGTTTTATGCATTTATTGGTAATTTTGGTAGTTAATATTGCATAATTCATCTACTTTGGTCTATGATCCTTCTCAGTGTCAAATCTCCCTTATTTTGGTATTTTGAGCATAAATGATTACAATAATATGTTTTATTTCGGATTATGTGGTTTTGTGTTGAAATTTCAGGAAAAATGGATATTTGTTGTTGTCAATACCATCGACAGTGGTCGATACCATCGACGAGACCACATGTTGCTAGCAGTAAGGAGCATCGCAGAGTCGATACTATCGACAGGAGAGTCGATGGTATCGATATACCATCAGGTGGTGAGAAGATAGTCGATACCATCGACCTAGAAGTCGATACTATCGACAAGTGGAGCTGCAGCGACAGAAAAGGACAAAAACTGATGCCTAAGAGAGTCGATACCATCGACCCTTGTCGATGGTATCGAGTTAGCATCAGTCGTGACAAAAAAAGAAAAGAAGACCAGCCGATACCGTGCAGGGTCGATACCATCGACTCGCGTCGCTGGTATCGACACCGTCAGATACAAGTTTGCTTCAGATTGATCTAAATCCGACGGTTGTGATATTTTTGCAACCTAACTCAGTGATTATACCTAATGACGGCGGCGAAGAGCAATCTACCACGTCATTAGCCACTGCACAAGTCCCAAGAAGGTGTGGAGAGAAGAAGGGAGCCCAGAAGCACGCCCAGCCATTCCGGACGCCGAAGAAGACGTTTTCCACCGGTGAAAGGCCGGAGATCGCACATTCTACGCCAAGGAACGCTTGGATCTTCTCCGTTCAGGGGTTTCACTACTTAATCACGTTTTTCTCCATGTTTCCCCTTTTCTCTACCATGTTTTGCTCTGATATGATCATGCGGGGCTAATCCCCTTTGTCTTTAGGACCGGGAGTAGCCCGGGGAAACGTTGTATGACATTTTATTATAGTAATTCATCTTTTATCTCTTAAATCTGTGGTATGATTTCGTTTTCTCAATTATATTGTTATGCTTGATCACCATAATAATAATCTAATGCCCTTAATTGCTTTGAAAGAAGAATTAATGGTTGAAAAGAGATGAAATTCACATTAATTAACAAATCCCTTGAACAAGGTGGTGTAAGGTTAATGGTGGATACCCAGAGGTCGATTCTAATGCACCTAGTTTAGGGTATAGGTTACTACGACGGTGGAACCGACCTAGACATAGGTAGTAAATTGTACCACGACAGTGGGCGATTCTGACTACAGGCCACTACCCGGATAGAGAGATGAATCTGAGTAACTATATAGAAATTCATACAATGATAACCCGCGGTGAAACCGCAATCCTAAAGATCTTCACCTGAATTTATTAAATTAAACCTTTAATCGATTGTTTTGTTTTATTTTATTTTCTTTTAATTTTACAACAACTTCCAAATTTGTAACCGGTCTAGCTGATTGCGAGTAGTTAGTAGTAGTCTCTGATAGTTCAGTGTCCCTGAGTTCGACTCGGGCCTCACAAAGGCCTATATTACATTGACGCGTACACTTGTATTTTACGCACAGTAAATTCGTGTCAAGTTTTTGGCGCCGTTGTCGGGGACACTGCAATTGTCGGCACTATGAGTGTTGCAAGCGGCCACTCTAGGCCATTTTTTTTTATTTCTATCATTATTTTGAAATCATTTCAAAAATTCATAGTCTATCTTTCAAATTTTTGTAATCGTCTAGCACAGTACTGAACTAAAATTTCCATTTTGTAGGTATTGTGCATGGTGCAGACGCGTAGCACCGACTACACGCAACAGGCACCAGAGGTTCCACTGTCGGGACCTGACGACGAGGAGTATTACAATCAAGACCACTTGGAAGAAATAGATTCCGAATCCGAACAAGAAGAAATGGCAAAAGAACAGACAATATGGGAGAAGATCAAAGCTTCTTCCTCATCCGCTTCTAAGGGGCCAATAAAGAAGTAGGCGATCAACATTCTGACGTATAAGATTGATCATACATTAATTAACTTGGTCAAGTCAAATGCATTCCATGGGCTAAAGAACGAAGACCCAGTGACGCATATAAGCCAATTCGTGGAGAATTGTGACATGATTAAAATTGACAGATTTCCACAAGAGACGCTCTACCTGAAGTTGTTCCTGAGTTCTCTGGTAGAAAACGCCCGAGAATGGCTGCACAATCTTGATGATGAATATGTGGAATCATGGAACCACATGGTAGAGGTAATCATTGAAAGGTTCTTTCCGCCCGAGAAGACCAATGACATGATCAGGAAAATCCACAATTTTACGCAGAAGGCAGGAGAAACCTACTCTGAGACCAAGGAAAGATTTCAGATCATGCTTAGGAGGTGCCCGCATCATGGGCTCGACAAGGAGACACAGGTCAAAATCTTCTATTTTGCTCTTTCCGAGAATGATAGAAGTAACCTAGATTCCGCAGGCTCAGGATTCTTTTTAAACAACACGGACACGAGGTGTTGGGCAATTCTGAAGAACATGGCCAAGAAGCAATCCTAGGGCGATAGAGACACCGTAGAGCACGTTCAAGCTGTGGGGGAGTCAAAGGCCATCCAAGAGCTGAATGAGAAGATGGACCTTCTAGCAAAGAAACTGCTTGCAAAAGAAGATACTGAATCTGAGGAGGAAGCTCAAGTCAAATTAATGTTGCAGCAGCAGGGTTACAGAAATAATGATTACTCATGGAGGAAGGATAAGAAATTCTCCTGGAAGGATCCGAATAACTTTTTGCAGGACCCCGATGCAAAACCCCAACCAGCGGCGGAGGATAAGAGCACGGAGTTGCCCAACCAAGTGATAAAGCATAACCAAGAACTTATGAACACTTTTGGTCAGCAGATCAAGCAACAGGGGGAATTTATGAATCAATTTGGACAGACACTGCAGAGCCATGGGGCTCAGATGAGGACAATAGAGACATTGATGGTGCAAATGGCAGCTGAAATAGCCAATCTGAAGAAGCCAGTGCAGCAAGGTTTTCCGGGTAACACAAACATTCCAGGAGGAAATCAACAGGCGAAGCCAATCTTGCTAAGGAGTGGCAAGAAGCTTTTAAACCCCAGGGCCAATGAACCAAGCAAACCCCAGTCTGAAACTGAAGGTGAGGCCACTGAGGAAGTGCCAATTTTAGCCACTGAGCCAGTTGAGGAAATAGCAGTGGAGGTCACTACAGATCCCGTTGTTGTTGAAGAGGAGACGAGGAAAAGGACACCATATGTCTCGCCGCATCAAAGGGCACAGGCTATCCCGGTCCCATTTCCGAATAGTGTGAAAGCAAAGAAGGTGGATGCCCAGTTCAAGAGGTTTTTGGACAGTTTCAGAAAGCTCTCAGTCAACATCCCATTATTAGAGGAAAAAGAGCAAATTCCCTCTTACGGAAAGTTTTTGAAAGACATCATTACTAAGAAGAGGAAGATCCCTGACACAGAGGTTGTAGTTCTCAAGGAGCAGGTGAGTGCCTTCATCATGGGCACATTGCCACCTAAGAGGCAGGATCCGGGCTGCTTCAATATTTCATGTTACATTGGTAACGTGAAATTCGGAGAAGCACTGTGTGATTTCGGGGCCAGCATAAACTTGATGCCTCTTTCTACATTCAAGAAATTGGGATTAAAAGAATCAAGGCTGAGCAATATTGACAATACAGCTGGCAGATAATTCCGTGGTGAAGCCTTATGGTATTTGTGAAGATGTGTTGGTGAAAGTAGATCGGTTTGTATTTCCAGTGGACTTTGTCGTAATGGAGATGCAAGATGAACAAGGTAATGAGTTACTACTTGGACGACCCTTCCAAGCTACAACTGACATGATACTTGAGATGGGGAGAGGTCGTTTGACCTTGGGTATCGCCGATAATCGGTTCGAGATGGTCATGCCTTCCAGCACCACGTCATCTAACGCTAAGGAGCAGTGTCGCATGGCGAAGCATTTTGATCACAATATCTCACTTTTTCTGGGGAAGCCATTTTTAGATATGGCTCATGTAATGACTAAGGTGGAGAAAGGGACATTGACGGTTGACATCATGGAGAAGACCAAGGTTGTGTCTCTTAGCAAAGCTGTGGGTTTTCCTAATGATGAAGAGGAGGACATCCCTCCCTCTACTGAGGATGAGGCAATAGCAAGTTCTGTTTTTGATGCATATCCAGAATTACCATTAGAAGCATGCTTGGTCAATGTAACACATGATTGGATGAGAAGCAAATCACTGCAGGAGTGTGCCAAGATGCTTCAGGTGCTTCCATGCTTTTATGTGAGGTACTATGAAGACCTTGGCAAACTCCCACCACCGCTTCAGTCATCCTTAATCAGCCCGCTAGATTTGGAATTGAAGCCATTGCCACCGCACTTGAAGTACGCATTTCTAGCTGAGGAAGAGAAGTTGTCTGTGATTATTTCGGCATATCTGAGTGCCGAGGAGGAAGACCAGCTACTGATTGTGTTGAAGAACCACCGAGGTGCATTCGGGTGGTCGGTCACAGACATCAAGGGGATATCCCCTACATTATGCCAACACAAGATTCGGCTCGAGGAGGGAGCCAAGCCGGTGATTCAGCCACAACGTCGACTAAATCCTAGCATGATGGAGGTCGTCAAGAAGGAGGTGATCAAGCTCCTTTCTGCAGGTATCATCTATGCTATATCCGACTCGACGTGGGTGAGTCCCACATAGGTAGTCCCTAAGAAGGGGGGAATTACTGTTACACATAATCTGTTAAATGAACCTGTCACGACCCGCTTGGTAACCGGGTGGCATGTATGTATAGACTACCATTGATTGAATGCTGCTATGCTTAAGGATCATTTCCCTCTTCCATTCATTGATCAGATTTTAGAGCGTTTTGCCGGCCGATCGCATTTTTGTTTTCTTGATGGTTATTCGGGGTACAATAATATTTCAATTGATCCTAAGGACCAAGAGAAGTCCACCTTCACTTGTACTTACGGAACATTTGCATACCACTGTATGCCATTTGGTTTGTGTAATGCACCGGCAAACTTTCAGCGTTGTATGCTTGCCATCTTTTCTGATATGGTTGAACACTGTTTGGAGGTTTTTATGGACGATTTCTCCATCTATGGTGTGTCCTTTGACGAGTGCTTATACAATTTGGACAAGGTTTTGCAACGTTGTGAGGACACGCATTTGGTCCTCAATTGGGAGAAATGCCATATGATGGTAAGCGAAGGAAATTGTGCTTGGACATAAAGTGTCTAGCAGAGGGTTGGAGGTAGACCCAGTAAAGATCGAAGTTATTTCCAAATTGCCCCCACCGAATTTGGTTAAAGGGGTAAGGAGTTTTCTAGGTCATGCCAGTTTTTATCGCCACTTTATAAAAGATTTCTCTAAAATCGCTAAACCATTATCTGAGTTGTTGGAAAAGGATGTTGTTTTTTATTTTAATGACAAGTGTTTACATGCGTTCAACGTGCTTAAAGAAAAACTAATTTCCACACTGGTTGTGCAAACACCGGACTGGACTAAGTCGTTTGAATTAATGTGTGACGCGTCCGATTTTGCAGTTGGGGTTGTTTTGGGACAACGTTTGGACAATAAACCCGCTGTGATTTTCTATGCATCCAAAACCTTAAATGACACACAACTGAATTACACGACAACCGAAAAAGAACTTCTCGCTGTTGTTTTTGCTTTCGAAAAATTTTGGCAATACCTTGTTGGATCAAAAGTCATGGTATGGACGGACCACGCCGCCATTAAGTATTTAATGGAGAAAAAGGATGCCAAACCTAGATTGATTAGGTGGATCTTACTTTTACAGGAATTTGATATTGAAATCAAAGATAAGGCGGGCATTGAAAATGTGGTCGCGGACCATTTTTCTAGGTTGGAAAGGGTAGATGAAAAGGATGTGCACATACCCATTACCGAGACATTTCCTGATGAACAACTTTTAAAAGTGAAATCGAAAGACCCTTGGTTTTCTTACATTGTTAACTATCTTGCCTGCAAAATTATCCTGGATGATTGGACATACCAAGAGAAGAAGAAATTTTTCCATTCTTTGCGTTATTATTTTTGGGATGACCCTATTCTATTGAAGCAGTGCAGGGATGGTGTATTACGCAGGTGTGTACCAGAGGTGGAGTACGAAAGTGTCCTTCGTCATTGCCATACACTACCGATGGGTGGTCACCACGCTAGTTCTCGCACTGCAGCCAAAGTACTTGAAAGTGGCCTGTACTGGCCTACTTTGTTCAGGGATGCTTATGATTTTGTGCGGCAATGTGATTCCTGCCAAAGGGCAGGTAACATTTCAAAAAGACAGGAGATTCCCCTCAATGTATTTCAAGAGGTTGAGCTGTTCGAATTGTGGGGCATTGATTTTATGGGACCCTTTGCGTCCTCAAATTCTAACTTGTACATTCTTTTAGCTGTTGATTATGTGTCGAAGTGGGTAGAGGCAATACCCACAAGGACTAATGATGCCATTGTAGTGTGCAGGTTTGTTAAAGAATATATTTTCTGCAGGTTTGGTGTACCTAGAATGATCATTAGTGATGGTGGTACACATTTCCAGAATCAGAAGTTCGTGGCACTATTGAGAAAGTATGGGGTAAAGCACAACATTGGTACCCCGTACCACCCACAAACTCAAGGGCAAGTGGAGGTCTCCAATCAGGAGATTAAGAAGATCTTGGAGCGTACAGTGGCTTCCACGAGAAAGAATTGGAGTACCCTGCTACTGGATGCTTTGTGGGCGTACAGGACGGTGTTTAAGACACCTATAGGCACTACGCCTTTTAGGTTGGCTTATGGGCGGGCCTGCCATTTGTCGGTGGAATTAGAGCATAAAGCGCATTGGGCGCTGAGGAAGCTAAATTTGAGCTATGATGAAGCGGGAAAGAAAAGGTTTCTTGAGCTCAATGAACTAGATGAGCTGAGGATGAATGCATATGAAAGCTCGCGGATCTACAAGGAGCGAACAAAGCTGATTCATGATCTCCATATTCAGATGTGAGTATTCAAGAAAGGAGATCATGTACTCTTGTTCAACTCCAGGCTGAAACTGCATCCCAGGAAATTGAAATCCCGATGGATTGGACCGTTCACCGTAGAGGAGGTCAGGCCACATGGCACAATCATGGTGCGTGATGGCGAAACAACATTCCTGGTCAATGGACAATGATTGAAATTGTACTTCGGTGAAGATTACACAAGGAAAGTGAATGAGGTCAAACTCATTGCGCTTCCAGATGCATGAGGAGCTTCATGTCGTCTAGCCTAAGACGTTAAATAAGGGTGCTTGTTGGGAGGCAACCCAGCCATCGGTAGTGTAGTTAGTTTCTTTCACATTTTGTACTTTGGTTTGATTTGACTTTGTTTTTAGTGTAAAAAAGGTACCGTGATCGTTTGCTTTATGTGCAGGACTGAGGCAGAGTCAATACTATCGACCCTTGTGTCGATGGTATCGAGTTGGGTACAGGTTGGCAGCTACAGAAATCGCTTTGCGTCGATACCATCGATGGCCTCGTCGATGGTATCGACACACCAACAGGTTGATCGCAAAGTCGAGGTCGATAGTATCGACATGCATGTCGATACTATCGAGATCTCTAGAGATATTCAGATGCAAATTGTCTCAGTGAAGTCGATACCATCGACAGGCCTGTCGATGGTATCGACCAAGTTACAGGCAGAAAGCGGCGGCCGGGCCTCGCGAGGGTGTTGCCCTAACCAGAAGTCGATACTATCGACTTGCGTCGATAGTATCGACACGACACGTCACCGATCCACGAGAGGAAATCAACGGCGATCGCTACATCGAGAGAGTCGATCCGTGGGATGGGTCGATACCATCGACACGTCATCGATCCGGGCCCCCACATCAAGCCATCGACGACCGTTGATACCAGTGGCGGACGGATTGTGCTATAGGAGTCGATACCATCGACGGGCATACAGCAGCACCGGCCACGGTTATATAAGGGGTGGATTGTCGTCATATGACGTCACAACTTCAGAGCAATCCTTCTCCACTTGTGTCGTGCGTCTTTGTGAGCAATCAGAGCCCGGCTACGAGCATCCACGGTGTGCGTTCTTCACCGAGCCTTCATCGAGTGGAGATAATCTTCTCCGACCTTCTCCGAGCTCCATCTTCTAATCTTTCTTCTTCTACGACAATGGTGCATGTTGTCGGCGCATCCTCTTCCCGGGCAAATCCAATGGAGATCCCGGAGTTCGTTCCTCCACCAACTGCTTCTATTCCGCGTCCACGGATCGTTCATCCTTCCGCGGAGGTTCGGAAGGTCTACGAGGAGATCATGAAAAGAAAGATTGAGCTGACTCGTTACGTCGACCGCGACATGATCTGTAATCTGGGGTTCGACACTAATCTGGCCTACGTGCTAAAAGGGCAAGCAAGGCATACGGGCAGGAGGCCCGATGAGATGGAATTCCATGTCGATGGCCAGACGTTCTTCGGTGAATGGCCCACGTACAAGGAGCTGGTGGCGGAATTCATGGCGTCGCTGGAAATATGTGTCGTGCCAAACGACATCATCGCCACGGATCATGAATGGATCAAGGGTCGTGTTTCTTTCCAGCTGTACAATAATGACTACACTCTCACCCTCAGGCAGTTCAATGCAATCTATAACTGGAATCACGGGAGAGATCAGTACCGGCGGCCAGATAACAGAACGGATTACGACGCTATCTTCGCCGAGCTAGTGATTGTGCCGCCGGGCAAATCTGTGAGCTACCACAACGCGGCGGTAGCGGATTTTGAGCATCCGTTCGTGCGGATTCTTCATCGCATGCTTTGCTCCACCCTGTTTGCTAAGGGTGATCTGTCTCTTAGTAAGTTCCAGGAGACAGATCTGTTTTTCCTGCATAAGTTACTGAAGCGGGAAGAGTGTAACTGGGGAGCATTTTTCTTGCAGCGTGTGTTGGCTGTAAAGAGGAGTACGCGGAAGGATCCAATTCACTTTGGAGGGCTCATTACACCACTGGCCTCCTATCTTGGGTTGAATTTCTCCCAGCTGACTCCTCTCTCCAATAGGAGCAAGGTCAATTTGCAGCATCTTCACCGCTCCAACCTCATCCTGCTTCGTGATGGCCTGGCGTATGCACACTACCACGTTAATCAAGCATATCAGGAATGTTCGCTCCCCGACCTTGTTTTCCATATTGAGGGTGCTCAGCATTTTCGATGGCCTGTTATTGCAATCGAGAGTTCGGATGAAGACGGCAGCAACGAAGACAACGATGGCAATGAGATTGAAGAGGAAGAGGAGGCTTTCACTCCTCTTCGCGCACAAGTGGCACCTAGGAAGCATCCCCGCATGCATCCAGGTGCATCTTCTTCTTACCAGCCTCCGCCACTGCAGCCACCACAGCCCCCGCAGCAAAGCGAGGATGTCTATTCCATGCAAGGAATGTATGCAATGCTGTAGGATATTCATCAAACGCAGCAGCAACACACAGCCTCATATGCCAGTATTCATGATATGACAAACCGGTTGCTAGATAATCAGCGGGCTATCTTTGAAAATGAGCGCCTCCTCCTCGACAACCAACAACACATTCACGACAGGTTGCATAGGATGGAGATGCAGCAGCAGCCTTTCTATGATCATTACTGGAGCCAGAACTACTTTGGGGGGTATCCACAACCTCCGCCCATGCCCCAGTATGATCCGAGCTTTCAGGGGCAGTACCCATCTTGGGACCCCACAGCCCCGCAGTACCCGCCTCCGTCAGAAGAGTGATCGGTATCTCTGTTCCACCCTTTAAGGTTGTTTTTTACTATGAGGCCATAGTCAAATTCAAGCTTAGGGGGGGATTTTGGAACAGCTCTATCCTTTAGTTTTCTCAGTTTTTAGTTTTTATTGTTTTGTTTCTTGTCTTTTATTTCTTGCAATCTTAGTTTGTTTGTAGGATCCACATGCTATCTAGTGCAATTGTGGATGTATTAAGTCATGTGTCATCTCATTTGCTTGTACATGGGAATTAAGGGGAAATTTAAAAAAATAATAATGTTTGCAAGCTTGTGTTGTTCAACTTTGAGCACATAACTTAAGAAAATGATTGGGTTTGTCAACTTTAAAATAGAAAATCACAACTGTACATTCCTAAGGATTCATGAAAAGTGGACGGAATTGGTTGTGTGAGCCTAAACTGTCCAAATGATAATGAGACTTTAATTTGAAGTAAGAGAGAGAAACCTCTTAATTACTACACAGGTCAGTAAGGAGGGACACATAATAATTTACAAAGATTCAGTCAATTAGTCTTGTGATTTATCCATCTCATTGTTTTTCATAATCCACCATAAGAATTGGAAGTACATTACGGTTTTAATCTTGTTGAATGCATCTCATGTAGATAGGTATTGCATTGCAAAGTATTTTCACATGTTTTGCATGAAAATAAAAAAAATTGAGTAGTTATACATGCACATTATCCTTAGGTGCGTGTCATTTAGCTGCATTCATAATTTTTATGCATACAGTACATCATGTATCTTATCTCTTCTGAAACAGTAAGGGTGATTAACTTGTTCCATACCTTCTAAATGCTTCAAACATTTGAGCTATGCAGAAAAAGTGAGCTCAACAAATAATTCATGGTCATTTATGGATATAAGGGCCTATAAAAAGAAAAAAAGAAAAGAAAGGAAAAAAAGAATTGAGGAGTAATAAAGAATGAGAGGGAGAAAGGAACATGTTTTTCACTACATATTAAGAAGAATAAGAACATGATGTTGTTCTCTTAGATTTTCCATCTCACTTTGAGACGGAATGATAGGGCATGCATCATTCCACCCAAATGTAGGCATTAGGGCATTTACACTTGCATATGCATCATTTAGGTCATTTTTGCTTTGTGCATGTTGAAACCGTATAATGCTTCCATTTTTCCATGAGCCACCCATTCCATCCACCCGTTGCTCGAATTGGTAGGCCACCGTGATTTTCTCCTCACTCTTTAATATCAGGAGAACTGCTTCCATGTAGATGGTAGTTAGGGTGAGCAACGTAGAATAGGAGATCACAAGACGCATCGAGTCTGAATTGGCAAATTTTATTGTGTTAACTGCCTTATATGATAGTGTTCATCAATTTTGAGGTAGATATCTTTTATGGATGATTATTGTCGCCTTTAGGGTAATTATCATTTCATGGTTAGTAAGGGCCGGAATGTGAATGTCCGGTGGGGATCATATGGTGATGTTTGTTGTGATGATCTGTTCTTTAGTTGACCCTCACAATTCTATTCTAAAGTTTAGTTGCTCGAGGACGAGCAATGTTCAAGCTTAGGGGAGTTTGATGCGATGATTTTGAGTCGCATTTATAGACATATTTTACTTGTGTTTTATGCATTTATTGGTCATTTTGGTGGTTAATATTGCATAATTCATCTACTTTGGTCTATGATCCTTCTCAGTGTCAAATCTCCCTTATTTTAGTATTTTGAGCATAAATGATTACAATAATATGTTTTATTTCGGCTTATGTGGTTTTGTGTTGAAATTTTAGGAAAACGGATATATGTTGTTGTTGATACCATCGACAGTGGTCGATACCATCGACGAGACCACATGTTGCTAGCCGTAAGGAGCATCGCATAGTCGATACTATCGACAGGAGAGTCGATGGTATCGATATACCATCAGGTTGCTGGCGAGAAGATAGTCGATACCATCGACCTAGAAGTCAATATTATCGATAAGTGGAGCTACAGCGATAGAAAAGGACAAAAACTGACGCCTAAGAGAGTCGATACCATCGACCCTCGTCGATGGTATTGAGTTAGCATCAGTCGCGACAAAGAAAAGAAAAGAAGACCAGCCGATACCGTGCAGGGTCGATACCATCGAATCGCGTCGATGGTATCGACACCGTCAGATACAAGTTTGCTTCAGATCGATCTAAATCTGACGGTTGTGATATTTTTGCAACCTAACTCGGTGATTATACCTAACGACGGCGGCGAAGAGCAATCTATCACGTCATCAGTCGTTGCACAAGTCTCGAGAAGGTGTGGAGAGAAGAACGGAGCCCAGAAGCACGCCCAGTCGTTCCGGACGCCGAAGAAGACGTTTTCCACTGCCGAAAGGCCGGAGATCGTGCATTCTACGCCAAGGAACACTTGGATCTTCTCCATTCAGGGGTTTTACTACTTAATCACATTTTTCTCCATGTTTCCCCTTTTCTCTACCATGTTTTGCTCTGATATGATCATGCGGGGCTAATCCCCTTTGTCTTTAGGACCGGGAGTAGCCCGGGGAAACGTTGTATGACATTTTTATTATAGTAATTCATCTTTTATCTCTTAAATCTGTGGTATGATTTCGTTTTCTCAATTATATTGTTATGCTTGATCACCATAATAATAATATAATGCCCTTAATTGCTTTGAAAGAAGAATTAACGGTTGAAAAGAGACGAAATTCACATTAATTGACAAATCCCTTGAATAAGGTGGTGTAAGGTTAATGGTGGATACCTAGAGGTCGATTATAATGCACCTAGTTTAGGGTATAGGTTACTACGACGGTGGAACTGACCTAGACATAGGTAGTGAATTGTACCACAACAGTGGGCGATTCTGACTACAGGCCACTACTCGGATAGAGAGATGAATCTGAGTAACTATATAGAAATTCATATAATGATAACCCGCGGTGAAACTGCAATCCTAAAGATCTTCACCTGAATTGATTAAATTAAACCTTTAATCGATTGTTTTGTTTTATTTTATTTTCTTTTAATTTTACAACAACTTCCAAATTTGTAACCGGTCTAGCTGAGTGCGAGTAGTTAGTAGTAGTCTCTGATAGTTCAATGTCCCTGAGTTCGACTCGGGCCTCACAAAGGCCTATATTACATTGACGCGTACACTTGCATTTTACGCATGGTAAATTCGTGTCATCGGGTATCATGAGGATTCTAAAGGCTTTCTCCAATTTAGTCAACCATAGGTCAGCATCTGCTGGATCGGCTGTACCAGCATACTCTAAGGCTCCTACCCTCTTCAGCCTTTCAAAAGTCCTGCCGGAACCATGTATTTCATCATGGGGTGGTGCCCTAGGTGCAGGTACTGGCATTCTATCCATCATGTGGATCATAGTTGCCATGAACTGCCCAAACATAGCCTGGAAGGCTGGGTTCTCCATATCAACTGGGTTGAACTGGGGTTGTTCAGGTACAGGTTCCTCCCTGTCCTGGTCTCTTGCACCTCTTCCCGGTGCAGCTATAGTGCTCTCCGCAGCATGTTCATCATGTGATCCAGACATCTTCAAGTTCTTCTTCTCATATATGAGCAGAAGACACTATCAGTAAAACTGGAAGACACTAGAATAGACTCAACTATCTTAATCCTATGTCTCTGTAGACTCAGTGAACCTAGAGCTCTGATACCACTAAACTGTGGAGACAAAACGTTATTAACTAAATTAATCAATGCGGAAGCGGTCGTTAGCAGCAGAATTACTGAAAATCACTAAAAATTAAAACCATTTATCAAGAGATCCATTCATAGGAAAACTCTTTCATTTAGAACCAAAGTAAAACATTACATCCTGGTTCATATATATACATATCATGCCTCATTGCACAAAATCTCAGATCGAAGTATCAAAACACTAACTCCTAGGACCCGAGAGTAAAGAGACGACGATAGGACTATCTACACAAAACTAGACAGCCAATGTCTCCACCTATTGGATCACTGTTGTCCCTGTGACTGCTGCTGCTGCACTTCACCTGTAGAAGAGTTTTTGCCTGGATGTCTGCGTCTACCTAAAAACATTGGATCCCACGGGGGTGAGACAATTATAAAAATTGTCCTAGCGGGAGATATAACTCTCCTCCAAAACATTGTCATTGCAGTTTAAAAGAAATAAACTGTGTAGTGGGATAATATAAATCAATAGCAGAGGAATCAACATCTAAGCAGATTAGAGAAACATTCTTATGCAAGTATTTTACTTAAAACTGATTAAGTAGCATGTCTCATATTCAATCTGAATTAAAGGAACATAATTAACATTTATGTATCAAGGGTATACTAATAGTATAACATCAATCAGTGGTTCTCGTATTTCAATATCTTATGCAAATACGCTACGCGGCTGATTATATTTTACAAATAGATTTAAGCTTATACCCTGAGGAGATGAGATATACCGCTCATACTCCAACCGACCACGATTACGTAAAGCATCGGTACCACACAAGGTCAATGGGAGAGACGGATTCCATGACCTCATCTATCTCAGTCAGTACGAGACTACTTTGGCAGAGACATCATGTGTCATACTGCAATTAGCTT
This sequence comes from Alisma plantago-aquatica, assembly GCA_963693085.1. Lineage (NCBI taxonomy): Eukaryota > Viridiplantae > Streptophyta > Magnoliopsida > Alismatales > Alismataceae > Alisma > Alisma plantago-aquatica. The sequence goes on from OY856409.1 coordinate 1,396,331,185, forward strand.
GCCAGGGAATATTGGCATCCTTGCTATAGAGTTATAGCCCGTAGCATATACTCTCTTCAGGATTATGGCTCATAGCCAATGCATGGTTATTATATTGAGGAGTCATGTCCCTTAGCCATACTCTTATTAGGGTATGGTCCAAAACCAATCTCGTACATAGGACAGAGCCCGTATCCATTCCTATGGGGCATAAGGATATATTTTCCCAGTTACCCCACATATTCAAAAATATGTATTCTGAGTAAAACTCATTTCACCATTCAGCTAATTCTGACGTTGATGGATATGTGGTCAGGGCAACTACATTATATGGTATTACTTGATTATTTAAGTACATTATCATATTCTTTTAGCATCAGCCAAGTTTCCAAACATAACTTAATAAGACAAATGCTACAAAGAAAACATGTACTATTCCCATTAATCACTTCTCAATCTTTATAAGACATTGGGATCTCAGTCCCTCATTTCAATACTGGAAATTATCATTCCTTTGCAAACTCAATGCCATAATCATATGGTTCTGGGTATTCAAACCCTTAGCTCATCATTGAGCATTATTACCACTTTTTCAGGTAACTATCACCTTCAGGTCATCTGACCAAGGTAAATATGATGCTTGTTACATAAGCATCTCTCATGACACTTAAGGCCCATTACTTCTCTTATTACCTCATACTAGGCAATAAGGTATAGCATGGCACATAAGGCCCAATAAACAATTTCAATACATAAAATGTCATAGCTCATACCTAGATATGTTCATCATCACATCATACCTGCATGGTTAGTACAGATGATAATACATCAATTTCATATCAGCACCATGCAAAACAATATATAACATCATTATTCAAGGGTAACACCACTATTCCCTTACCAGGGTTAGGGTTTCCCATTTCTTATCAATCAGGGTTACTCATTCCCTATGTTCAATCAGGACCAATGACTTATCATATCATTGTCCAAGATTAGAGTTTCATATTATATGGTATAACCCAAAATTTGGGTTTCACATATCTTCTCCCTATTTTAGAATTAGGGTTTACTGTTCACATTACATCACCCTAGATTAGGGTTTAAATTCAATAACCCACAATTAGGGTTTACTATTCATCCTAATTAGGATTTATCATCAAAATACCCTGAATTAGGGTTACTCATGTCATCACCCTACATTCATATCACATCATCCTCCTAGTTTAGGGTTTTACTCAAACTTGCCTTAAGTTAGGGTATGAGTTCATTAATCAACTCAATTAGGGTTTTATGATCTCTTTATCAAGGATCATGCCCTAATTGTATATCACATCACTTTGAATGTTTAGGCTTAATTGCTACATGATTATCATTCATGTATACATCTTTCTCTCTCATCCTACTCAGGATGTTCACTACTCAACTCTTGATTACATTAAGCATATTCTTCATTCAAATACATGCATTTAGGGTTAACATGATGTATTGAACGATTACATCATTATAAACTAATGATTAATCACATTAAGGGTATCATTCATCTAAGTACATCATGTCTCCATATGGTTTAATCAATTGAACCTTCAATTATATACGGTATTCAAATGGATTGACCAACTGAACCTTCAATCACATTAAGTGATCAATTGGATTAACCCATTGAATCTTTAATTGCATTAGGTGTCCAATTGGATTGATCCTATTGGACCTTCAATTAAATGAGATATCCAAATGGATCAACCATTTTGATCTTCAAAAGATCTGATTACATAAGCCCTAAACAATCTTGGTTCTCATAATTCAATTGATAGAAAATCATTTGAGCAAATTGTTCTTGAAACGGATTAGACAAAACATGTGTTGAAACTGTTTGCACTTTGGGTCTCCAAACGGTTTGAGACTGTTTGGTCCCAAATGGTCTTGAGACCATTTGGACTCAAATCATCTTCAGACTGTTTGGTCTCAAATGGTCTTAAGACCGTTTGGTCCAAACCATCTCAAAACGAATGGACCAAAAAGTCCTTTCAACAATTGCACGATTCATGATTCCAATGGATGAACCAATATCAGTTGAATCCCTGATTTCTCTATCACTTGAACAATTGAATAATCCTTCAATTAGACCATCCCATAGGGTTTTAAACCCAATTGATCTAGGATTTCTACTCAAGAACCTTCAATTAGGGTTTTGAAATCAAGTAACCATCAATGTTCAACATTGTGGAACTGATTCAATTGCAACTAGTGAATTATCATCACGTTTTTTATATGAACTGACCCCAAACGGTCTTGAGGTCGTTTGGATAACCTCCAAACGGTCTTGAGACCGTTTTCCCATCTTATCACTCAAATCCAAGTCATCCAATTAGGGTTTGGATCAATGAATTTATCACCAAATCAGCATTTGATTACAAATCAACTTGGTACCTTTAGACCTTGAAACACCTAACCATACTCAACCCTAGACCTCCAAACGGTCTTGGGTGACCACCAAACGGTCTTGAGACCGTTTGTATGAGATTAAAACGGTCTTGAGACCGTTTGGCTCATCCAACCCTTGGATTCTAGTGAAAAATCATTAGGGTTTGAGCTATTGAGTTGATCATCAAATCAGCACTTAATTGCAAAGTGATTTGGTACCTTTAGACCTTCAATTGGTCAACCATGCTTAACCCTAGACCTCCAAACGGTCTTGGGTGATCCCCAAACGGTCTTGAGACCGTTTGGGTGATCCCCAAATAGTTTTGAAACCGTTTGGGCTAATTAACCCAAAAAGTCATATCAATCAAGTTGAAAATCAGCACTTAATCCAATTAGGGTTTGCCTAATTGATTAGCCTTCAACTCATGATTCCTTTGGAATTAATCCATAAAATTTGGTGGGTTATCAACCAACATAATTAGGAACAGGATTCTCAAATGTTCAACCCTTGGTCAACTCTTTCAAATGGTCTCAAACCGTTTGCTCTCAAACGGTTTGGTGAAACCGAATGGGCAAACATGATGAAACCGTTTGGAACAAGATTTCTTAGGGAAAAGTGTCCAAGATGATGTCATCATAATATACCTTCGTCCCTGAAACTCCTAATGCATCTGATTTCATGGATTTACCAATTACAACAAGCAATTAACCAAAAAGATGAAGAAATCAACGAAATTGCAAGATTGATAGTTGAATAATAATGTGGAAGGGTTCAAGTTATAAAACCCTCCTTCAAATCTGATCCCAATCTCCAAGATTCACGGCTTCAATGGTTATTGAAGCTCTAGAAACCTCCCAAGTTCGTTTCTCAAGCTTTTTGAGTGAAAGGATCGGCTAGGGTTGAAGATGGAGTGAAGAAATGAAGGAATCATATATTGTTTTATGATTTTCACCATGAAATCATGAAGAATGAAGGTCAAAGGCTTACCAACAGGTTGGGAACGTTCTCCCTGCTGTTCTTAGCTCTCTTGGTCAGTTTTGCAAGCAAAAAGAAGAAGTGGTTCGAAATTCCCTTTTCATTCTATGGATAAATGAGCTTTTATGCAATTTTTATTAAAAATTCAATTAGGAGAGAGAAAGTAGGAATTATCCCCTCCAATTCCTTGACACTTGCCTCCTCTCCTTCCTTAGGAACGAGGCTATCATCCTTGCCTCTTTTTCCTCTCAATTATCCATGTTTTAAAGAAAAACAAATTAAGCACCTTAACCCTTTTTATATTAATATCCATGAGTTAGTGGATATTTCTTTTTCTTATAAAAAGGTGAGTGGAGTTTTCACCTCCTTGAGATATTTCGTGGCCTAGCAAAGGCATACGAGTGTTCACACTTGAGAAAATTCAGCCATGTCGTTTTTGGTTGAAGTCCCTTCAATTATTTTATTTATCTTTACATTAAATTGAAATAAAGTTCCAATTATGCTTAAATCTTGATTATTTTAATATCAAGATTCTCTCTCCTCCAAAGAAATAAAAATAAGGCGCCCCTCTCATTTTCTTTGCTCTACATGATGCCAAGAAATATTAGGTACCTTATTGAAGTGATAATTTGCATATTGAACCCTATGTTTTGGGTAAATTGCACATTACACCAAAACTAGGTTATAATGCACAAACATTGCTTTATCAGCTTTTTCTTGGTATTCCGGCTATCACATGCCATACCATTGCATCATCTTCACTCTCATGATGTTTCAACACATGAGGAACATATTATCATGAACAATTTGCAATTAAACCCCTCAACTTGGGTAATTTGCACTTTAGTCCAAAATAGGCAAAATATTGATTTCAACAATATTCAAAAAGGACTAAATTGTAATATAAATTACTCTTGAGCCCTAAATACTTTTCAAAAGATAAGAGCATGCATATAATTACTTCTCATTATCCAAAACACCTAGGGTTACTTCATAACCTAGGTCAGGGATGTTACAGTATTGATATAAGTTAATAGTAGTACATGCATAAATGTAAGAATAAGTCGTATTTCTTTTAATGTTTCTTTTATAAACTTAGTTAGTAGTGATATATGAGATATTGCTACAACCCCAATTTTTGGGTTCATTTGGTGAGAAATGTAATTTCTCATATTAAAGATATTTGAACAAATAATGATATAATTTGGTTCGAATAAATGGATTTCGTTTACAATAGCCTTGATGGTTGTGTTGTGGGCTTTATTGGCTATTGGGCCCAAATAACAAGAAAATTCAATTAGTGAATGAATAATTGAATAATTAAGAAAAGGAAAAATGTGGAAACCTCTAGAAGGCAAATCCAAAGAGGGATTTTGTGCCTCTTGGGTTCCTTGGATTCCAAGGAGTCCAAAGTTGCAAAAAGAAAGCAATAAGAAAAGAAAAGATTAATTAAGTATTTCTTTAGTAAGAAAGAAATTGAAAATAATGTTAAAATGTTGGAAATAAGTGGAAAAAGGGATAATTGGGTTATCCTTGGTGGAATTTCGTATCCCAATGATTCATAATATTAAAAGAAATGCCAATAAGGAAAATAAAAAAGAAATAAAGAGAAAACCTCAAAAAGAGTTATTTTAATGAGAAATAAACAAAATAATGTGAAATAATGCATATAGATGCATCTAGAAGCATAATAAATATCTTTGGAAAAGAATTTCTAAAAAAAAGAGTTTCTTGGGGTCCAAGGAGCCCCAATAAAGAGGAAAGATAGAGAAAATACCAAAAATTGCAAAATAAAAGGATAATGTGAATACATAATTAATGCTTTTTGTGGCATTATTAAAAAGGAAGTATTTTCTACTAAATGAAAGTAGTATTTTGTGCCAATGGATTAAAAGTCGTGAAAATAATAAGAGAGAGGTAATTTTTGGATTTCCTTTAGGAAAATAGATTCCTAATAGCCAAGGACGGCTATAAACAATGAATAGATTAAAGGGAGAAGTTCGCATAAGCAAGGAAGGTAGGATTATGGGGACGTGTTTTCCTTAAGGTTGAGCACGATGGGACGTTGCTATCCTCTCCTATTTAAAGGATGGATCCTTGGACTCGAGCCCAAAGAGATTTTGGGCATCCCCCTCTCTTCCCCATCTCGTACTCACATGAAACCCTAGTTGAGAGGAGCACCACGGCCCTTGGAGCGAGGAAGAGCCAGGGACGGGAAAAGCAGGGACGCACGATGCTCCCGCGTCGGCTAGAAGGAAGATCGACTCCATCTCCCTTGCTCTGGCCCTTGTGCAAAGTCTATAGAAGAGCAGCAAGATCGACCTCCATCCAGGGATCAGCAGGGGTGAACGGGTCGCCTTGGTTGTGGATAAAGGACACTCCTTGAGCGCGGGACCCCGTCGGAGCCAATGGCACCATCCATGGTGGCCATCGTGGTCCAGGAAGAGGGCGGCAGGGCCACACTTAGTGCTTGCTGTAGCGGCAGCGCTAGGGTAGGCGAGGAGGAAGATGACTAGGGCGCATTGGTCATAAATGCCCTCAGTAGTCTGGAGAGAGCTTTCAACTTACCAGGGGTAGATCTGTCTATTCATCATGTTTCCAAAACCAGCGCAGCGCCTTGCATGGAGCAGGACATGTGGCGTCCTCCCATTGGCCAAGAGGTATACAATTTACAAAATTCATAGTTAATTATTGGTAGCTCCAATGGAAACATATAATACATGAATTTTGATCAGGAAAATGAGAGGAATCCAATAAAAATGATATTAAAGATTGAATCTGTTCCTAATTGAAAAATTACATTAAGTTGTTTATAAAGTGCATGAAACTTAGGTTAAAACCCTAATTGTGATTAAAGATCGGTTTTATGATGCCTAACTAGTCTAATCAAGCACTATTAACCTGTTAGATGATAAAATAAGAATTGAATCTGTTTTAGGTGAGAAGTTGCTTGTTTTAGGTTTTTAATCTATGATTAAGCATTTAGAAACCCTAATTTAGGGTAAAAGAGGATAAGATCATATATAATTGAAAAGATGTGAAAATACGTTGTTAAATGATGGTTTAAGATATTTGAATACAAAAGTCCTTAATTATGGGTAAATACCCTTAATGTAGTGATTAGGGTTTTCTCATGAATAAAAGGTAGTATTAATGGCAATTCAAGTTCATATGTGATTAGACCATAATGAACTTTGGATTGATGATAAATGAGCATAGAAATCTTGTCATGGATTAAAAGGATAAAAAATGGTAGCTTTAGTGTAAAAGAAGCTTAATGAAATTAATTGATGGTTAATGGTGCCTTTTAATCCGAGAATAAGGTTATATGTTGTTAAGATAACCTTTATGTTGAAGAATAGATAAGATAATAAGGGTTTATGAGTAATGGTATAAAATTAGGGTTTGAAAAAGTAATAGATGAAGGGAAACCCTAATTGCAATGGAAACCCTAAAAGTGAATTAGAAACCCTAGGAAGCGAGCTAGGTTTAATAGATATTGATGACATGAGTAATAAAAAGGGAATTACATGATTATTTCAGGATCTTGTTGAAAATGCTTGCTTGCTTGGATTCTTAATTGCATGGATATTTCTGTTCAAATCATCAGATCAGGTATGTGGTTATGCTTATGAATATCTCGAGTTAGTTTTCCGATGTTTACCGAAGTTTTCATCGATGACATGAACTAATTGTTGAATGATTTTAATTCACGCAAACTATAATGTGGATATTACTATCACCTAAGATATGTGCCTATTAGCTCAGATCCTGGTCCCCTCTGTGGCTTATTAGTTGACCTAGTACATGGCTACCTATGGGGTAGGTCCATCAGGTCATTGGATGACTTAGTACATGGCTACCAATGGGGTAGGTCCATCAAGTCACATTGAGTTAGATATTGGGCTACCTTCGGGTAGTGCCATGCGACTCTATTACCCTATGTATTGGCTACCTGTAAGGTAGGACCATGGTGGTAAGAATCTACCTAAAGAGAGGTATCATACAAGTCCACTGCAGGGATAGCACAGAGTTAGGGGATAGGTAAGGATTGAGTAGTGTGGCTTAAAATGTAATCTTGGTTGTTAAATGATTAATTGAATGATTACATTATTAAGAATAATTGCATGATTATTGTTTCCCCCACATACCAGCTTCGGCTGACTGACGTTTTGTTTGTCGGCGTTTTAGGTACAAGCCAAAAGAACAAACAGTAAATCGTCATATTGGGAAATACATAAAGTAAAATACAAGGAGGATTAGTTAGAGTAGAATCCTTAAGTGGATAGAAGTTTAGAGATCCAAGTTTTCAGAAGAAGAAAAAAAAGGTATGCAAAAGTTTATTTTCTTACAGTTTTTCAGTTTAGTCTGTTAAAATTTAATAATTGTTCTTGGTTAATTGTCGAACCTTTGATCCGGGTTATTGGTTAACGGCTCTGTCCTTTCAGTCTCCCTTAATTGGGGGTTACTGGGAGGTGGGGTCGTAACATTTGGTATCAGAGCATAGGTTCCTCAGTTAACCATTAATAATTATTAAATTTTACAAACTCCGTAGAACCAAAGGGAGTTATTAGAGGATTGTCTGAATGACTGAGGTGTCTAGAAAAGGATCACGACCCGGGGGATGGCAATATTTTCCTCTACACCGCTAGTCGGAATACGAGGACTCTCGGATCTGTGTGACTGCCTGGCCAAAGTTTTAGGGTATGAATCGAAATAAGATACCTTTAGGACTTTCTCATCTTATACATCCCTTCTCATCACAAAATTCTGTTAAGGACCTTAAGGATTAGGGTTTTCTCTTCTCCTCACCCTCTTGAGGTATGGGTAAGAAGGTATAAGGAATCCTCCACCAAATTAATGAAAAGTATGTAAATAAGATGTCATGGACATAAGCTTAATAGATTAAGTGCAAACTAAAGAATAGATACATGCTTAGGTCGTATCACATAAGTTGGCATGCCCTCAGAAGAGGCCTGAGGCTAGACCTTCTTATCAGGAGGATAGATAAAGAGAGTTAGTCTGGGAGATAGAAATCTCCATTGCAAGTAGAGACCTGGCACATCCTCTGAGGATGATGTTAACCCTAACCCTAAGTGAAGGTTAGAGAGAGAGATGGCATGATGAGTTAGACCAGGTGTTTGGATGGATATTCCTTGCATACCGTATGAGCCATGAGAGGGTACCTTTGGAGACCCAACCCTGGAAAGGGTCGTGCATGTTAGAGTGAAGGATAGCTCCTTCATTGACAAGGTTAGAGAAGAACCCATGGGAACCCCATGAACTTATAGTAGCATGGCATAGTAGACACCCATAGTACGTCGGTAGTACGAGCAGGAGGTTGAAACCCTGACCAGTAAGCATGATGAATAGCTTATGAGATAAGCATAAAGAGCTATGGGTAACCATGAGCGAACATAAGTTGCACAGAGGCTTCATCCAGGTAGGGGCATGCTTTTGAGGTTGATCCTTCATGAAGAGAGGACCTCTAATGGTGAGGTTGGTTGTAAGGTTAGAGAGAGAGAAGGAAACCAAGCAAGAAGGTTGTAAACCTAGACCCCGAGATGTGAGGAACAGTGGGGAGTCGAGGATGATGTGACCTAAGTGGATGATAGTGGTTGCCTGGAGGCTGATGATATCTTGGTTGCCTTTATAGGAACCAAACCCTAGAGATAGTAATGCTTCTGGTACCTATGTGCCTAGGGTATAGGTGTTTACCTACTAAGTGGAGACAAAGAGTGCCTTAGTCCCTGAGGAGGTTTAAGTAGTGAGTTGTGAGGCTTTATACCTAGTTGGTTGTTCTTGAGGAGGACTCAACTCTGAGGTGTTGCTCATATAAAAGGATCATGGGAGTACATGACATACCTTGGACATGCTTGATTCATGGTTAAGAGATTGAGCATGTAGTTGGATACCCAAAGGAGAACCTAGGGTTCCTAGGCCTAAGGGGGGAAGAAGTACATGATGAGATTTGAGTCTCTATAGTTTCAAGCATGATACTCCTCATGTGTAGAGGTAAAGGAAACCCCTTAAGTTAAGGGTATGTTTGACGAACCCCTCACTTCTAAGTGGATGACATGGGAAGGTATGATCTTGATCCAGCATTGAGGAAAGAGGACAAGTATGACCTAGCATGGTTCAGTAGGTGATCTGCTTGTGCCTTAATAGCTTGCTAGGGTTGAGTAGGCTCATGTGGATGTAAACCCTAGACCTAAGAGCTTTTGTGACCTTGTTGTTAAGAGATAGTTTCCTCCCATCCTGGGAGAGGGACCCTTTTAAGGGAAGTACACCAGTTTTTGAGTTAACCTAAAAAGGTCTCATAGGATCTTGAGAGGCTAAGTGAAAAGTACATGGTATGAAGATGAACCTATAGACCCATAGATAACCATCTCTAAATGCATGTGGATGTATTACTATGGAGGTAACCAGTATGGGGCTTGACCAGGGTAGGCAGGTTGCCATGATCCCTATGAACGGATAAAAATCAGCCCATGAATGCAGAAAGAGAGATGATGAAGGCTTGGGTAAGGTTCTAAGTTGGACATGTACTATAAGAGAATCCTAAGTCTATCCTAGGGTCAGGTGGGGATAAGACCGATGGAAGTAGGAGTTGCCTAATTCCCTAGTTGCACATGACCATAGGGTCGGGAGGTAACAGCTATCATTGTCTGAGGGCCATGGGTTAGGAGATTGATCACCTTCATGAACTCATGGGACCCAAAGGGCAGATGAATAGGGCCCTCTATGGATGCATAAGGGAAGAGGGAAGACCCCAAAAGTGTCGGTACCCCCATGGACCTAGAGGAGGTGACCAAGGATTGTGTTTGGACCAAGTAGTTTCAAGACTAGTTTCCATGGAAGTAACTGTGATATCAAGATGAATGTGATGTTGAGACATATGTGGCACATTTCAACTTAGATTTAAAGGTGTACTGGCAAGGTGGGATGTACCATCTCTACCCTTGAAACAGGAAGAACTCTGTATTTGGACTGCATCTAAATGCTTATTTCCTCTTGTTATGGGAGTGAGAGATAGGACAGTACGCATGCCATACACCAAGGATAAAAGATGATGTGAGTTGGAACGTTGCTATGAGGTATGAGGACAGATAAGATAACATACCATGGTAAAGTGAATGATACATGGTTGGCTTGCAAATGCTAAAGAGAAATAAGGTAGTTATCTTATAAGGATGTTTTTAGCATGAGCTATGAGTTATACCAGGTTGAGTTCAAAAACCAAAGGAATAAGCTCAGAATGTTCTTGATGAAGAAGGACTTAGGGCTAAGATGAGATAATAAGTGGCATACAAGAAGGTGTATGTCATCAACATTACCTAATGCATAAGAAGGTGAGGTAGTAATCGATGCTCTGGTTGAGAATATCTGCCTAGTTCGGTTGTTAGACTAGCCCTAAGTTTTGAAAGGAAGATATGTTTGTCTAACACTAATGTAATGAGATCAGTTAATGGTTGATTGATTAGCCAGTCTAGTCCTTTATGCAATGAAAGGAAGGTGGTAGAACCTCAAATGCACTTCTTTGGGTCGGAAGGTAATAAAACCCTGATGAGAATGGTTTGGGGTTCTGAGGAATCGATCTGGAGAAATCATTACATACAAGAAATAATGATGTTGAGATCACCTTACACCATGGTATTACTGTGATAATGAGTGGTAGTAGTACTATGGATGCTGGAGATGAGGTTGCATGTGATATGTTTCCATGCATGACAGAAAGTGAAGGATGAGCATCAGTTACCCAGTGCATTGATATAGAGGATAAAGAGTTCCCGAGTGGGAATGGGAGTTCATCACTATGGATGTGGTGATAAGTCTCCCCTAGACCAAGGAAGGTCAAGATGCAATATGGGTTATGGTAGATCGCCTTACCTAGTTGACATGAGAAAGAAGAGAGTTCTGTCAAGAGACATATCTGGTTGAACTACTCATGAGAGAGATGGTTCAACTACACCATGAATCGAGTTCAAAAGTCCTTGAGTATATCCTAAAGGTTCACTTCCATAAGGTGGAAGTAGGTACATGAAGAACTCGATGTTAGTACAGTTTATCACCCCTAACTAATGGTTAGTATGATCCAGACTAAAGGGTCTGATGGGAGCATATGTGCTCGTTCAGGGTGATAGCTAGAGACAGTTCTTGTCCTATGAAAGATGTGAAGATAACCATCATAGCCATTATAGGGATTTAAAGAAGCTCTGTGAGAGAGGTTGTGTTGGTCACCACTTCAGTAAGGTGATGTTGGTGAAAGGACCACGTGATGGTTAGAAAAGGACCAAAGTGTGTGTAGATGAAGTCGCTTTGATCGTGCAATGGCTGAAAGGAGCCTAGTGACGACAAGAGTCATGAACAGATGCAAAGTAGACTGACATGCAGTTCACTGTGGGAAATATTTGATAAAAAAATCTGACCCCTCTGAGCTACAGCTAAGGAAGTTGGGTCCCTGATACATGGGTCCATTTGAAATGGATTGGTAGAGAAGGTTATGGTTGACTTTACCCCTCAGTATAAAGTAATGTGTGATGAGTTCCAGGTGTCCAATTTAGAGCACCATGTGAGGTACCCCGACCATGTGTTGCGCAATGAACCTAGTGAGCCCCAAGGGAGGATGAAATGGCCTGAGAGACCTATGCAGTTTATAGACGACAGGATGAAAGAACTCAAAGAAAAGAATATGTGTTGATAAAGGTTCTTTGGAAGCACCATGAGTACGGTAAAGCCACATAGGTGCCAACGATGGACATGGAAAAGTCTTATCCTGAATTGTTTGTTTTGCTTGATTGAATTTTGAGGACGAAATTCCTATAAGAGGGGAAGGATATTACAACCCCAATTTTTGGGTTCATTTGGTGAGAAATGTAATTTCTCATATTAAAGATATTTGAAAAAATAATGATATAATTTGGTTCGAATAAATGGATTTCGTTTACAATAGCCTTGATGGTTGTGTTGTGGGCTTTATTGGCTATTGGGCCCAAATAACAAGAAAATGCAATTAGTGAATGAATAATTGAATAATTAAGAAAAGGAAAAATGTGGAAACCTCTAGAAGGCAAATCCAAAGAGGGATTTTGTGCCTCTTGGGTTCCTTGGATTCCAAGAAGTCCAAAGTTGCAAAAAGAAAGCAATAAGAAAAGAAAAGATTAATTAAGTATTTCTTTAGTAAGAAAGAAATTGAAAATAATGTTAAAATGTTGGAATGAAGTGGAAAAGGGGATAATTGGGTTATCCTTGGTGGAATTTCGTATCCCAATGATTCCTAATATTAAAAGAAATGCCAATAAGGAAAATAAAAGAGAAAACCTCAAAAAGAGTTATTTTAATGAGAAATAAACAAAATAATGTGAAATAATGCATATAGATGCATCTAGAAGCATAATAAATATCCTTGGAAAAGAATTTCTAAATAAAAGAGTTTCTTGGGGTCCAAGGAGCCCCAATAAAGAGGAAAGATAGAGAAAATACCAAAAATTGCAAAATAAAAGGATAATGTGAATACATAATTAATGATTTTTGTGGCATTATTAAAAAGGAAGTATTTTCTACTAAATGAAAGTAATATTTTGTGCCAATGGATTAAAAGTCATGAAAATAATAAGAGAGAGGTAATTTTCGGATTTCCTTTAGGAAAATAGATTCCTAATAGCCAAGGACGGCTATAAACAATGAATAGATTAAAGGGAGAAGTTCGCATATGCAAGGAAGGTAGGATTATGGGGACGTGTTTTCCTTAAGGTTGAGCATGATGGGACGTTGCTATCCTCTCCTATTTAAAGGATGGATCCTTGAACTCGAGCCCAAAGAGATTTCGGGCATCCCCCTCTCTTCCCCATCTCGTACTCACATGAAACCCTAGTTCAGAGGAGCACCACGGCCCTTGGAGTGAGGAAGAGCCAGGGACGGGAAAAGCAGGGACGCACGATGCTCCCGCGTCGGCTAGAAGGAAGATCGACTCCATCTCCCTTGCTCTGGCCCTTGTGCAAAGTTTGTAGAAGAGCAGCAAGATCGACCTCTGTCCAGGGATCAGCAGGAGTGAACGGGTCACCTTGGTTGTGGATAAAGGACACTCCTTGAGCGTGGGACCCCGTAGGAGCCAATGGCACCATCCATGGTGGCCATCGTGGTCCAGGAAGAGGGTGGTAGGGCCACACTTAGCGCTTGCTGCAGTGGCAGCGCTAGGGTAGGTGAGGAGGAAGATGACCAGGGCGCATTGGTCGGAAATGCCCTCAGTGGGCTGAAGATAGGTTTCAACTTACCAGGGGTAGATCTATCTTTTTGTCATGTTTCCAAAACCAGTGCAGCACCTTGCATGGAGCAGGACACGTGACGTCCTCCCATTGGCTAAGAGGTATACAGTTTACAAAATTCATAGTTAATTATTGGTAGCTCCAATGGAAACATATAATACATGAATTTTGATCAGGAAAATGAGAGGAATCCAATAAAAATGATATTAAAGATTGATTCCTTTCCTAATTGAAAAATTACATTAAGTTTTTTATAAAGTGCATGAAACTTAGGTTAAAACCCTAATTGTGATTAAAGATCGGTTTTATGATGCCTAACTAGTCTAATCAAGCACTATTAACCTGTTAGATGATAAAATAAGAATTGAATCTGTTTTAGGTGAGAAGTTGCTTGTTTTAGGGTTTTAATCTATGATTAAGCATTTAGAAACCCTAATTTAGGGTAAAAGAGGATAAGATCATATATAATTGAAAAGATGTGAAAATACATTGTTAAATGATGGTTTAAGTTATTTGAATACAAAAGTCCTTAATTATGGGTAAATACCATTAATGTAGTAATTAGGGTTTTCTCATGAAAAAGTCTTAATATGGCTTCCCGAGCTCCCTCTTCCGTGGGCGTCAAGGTGAATGGGGGGTGGCGAATCTCCCGCAGCTTCCCCCTGGAGATCTGAGGGATGTCAGAGGGTCGTCGGCTGCAAGTAGTAGTAGATCTATAGTGCCGACGATTGGAATAAATGTCGCTATTTCTGAAGATGTTCCTCTAGTTAGTTGGGAGAGCTTCAGGCCTAGAACTTCCGGGAATGCCACAGATCTGAAGAAGGTTGAAGTAGCCATAGTTGAAGGAAAGATAATCTATCCTAAGAAAGAAGCTGACGAGAATGCTAACAAATGGAACAAGTGCCTGTTGGGCTATGTTATTGATTTTCTTCCTCATATTCCTACTCTTACTGCTTTCTTCGACTCTGTCTGGAGAACTCAAAGCTTCTTTGAGATTTTCGATATAGGAGATGGTATGTTTCTGATAAAATTCGACAATTCTGAAGATTTGGATGAAGTTGTCAAGGGAGAATGGTGGGTGAAAGGTAGACCGGTAGTGCTTACAAGGTGGAAACCTGGTGATATGGTGAACAGAGTTCCTCTATCGGATGTTCCTGTATGGGTAGACATTCTGCATCTTCCGATGGAACTCTGGGATAGCAGGACGTTTAGTAGAATTGGATCATTCTTGGGTATGCCGGTGAAAATGGACGAATCTACAATCAATTTAAGGCGCTTGGATGTTGCGAGAATACTGGTTATTATGGGGAAGGAAGCTGAATTTCCGAATAAGCTTGTTTTGAGAAGTGACGAAGGGAAGAACATACGGTATTCCTCGAGTATGAGTGGATTTCGTACCGGTGTCCTAGCTATGGATTTTTGGGTCATGGTGAATGTAGCAAGCAGCCGATCAGAGTTCAAAGGTCGACTGGTAACATTGTTCAGAAGAAAGCCTGGGAAGTTAAGAAAGCCCCTACAGCACAAGTGTTTGATGTTTGTCCGGCGAATCAGTCTAGTACTAGATCCGACTTTGTGATTGAGGAGATTATTGATGAAGACGAACTTCTGAAAGGTAAGGATAGTGATGTGCAAATAGAGCTTGTTGTTGAAGATGAAGCATTGTCGGCTTTAGTTAATGAAGGACTGGAACCTGCCCCAAGCATGGTGTCTTCAGTTCCATCTACCTCAGTAGTTACTCAGGTTTTATCCAATGTTTCTCCAGATAGCTCTGGTATTGATAAGCTTCAACTTGATCCTGGTGATAGGAGGCGGAATATATTCCCCCCTGGAATTCACGTGAAACAAGCTACTAGAATCTTTCATAGAATTGCATATTTGAATTTTTCTCCTATTCTGGCTCAAGTGGAGGAACTCCATGTTGGCAATGATGACGTTGAAGCTGGAAGCTCAACAGCCAAAGTGGACAAATGATTTCTATCAAGTTAACCTCCTGGAATGTCAGGGGCCTCTCTAACAAGGTGAGAGGTGTCCAGGAGGTTGTTAGAATATCTGACAGTCATGTGTTTGTGTTGATCGAAACTAAAGTTCACAAAAAGAGGATTGACAAGATTATGTCGAAGTTTTTTCTTGAGTTTGGATATGAGTCCAACATTGATTCTCATGTTCTTGGTAGAATTATTGTGCTGTGGAAACTTGATTTCTGCAATGTTATCAAGTTGAAGGAGACTGACCAACATATTTTGTTGGATGTTGAGGTTGGTAACCATAACTTCTGGATTTCTGTTGTTTATGGTCATTCTGAAGAAAATGATAGATCTAGTCTTTGGGAATCCCTTGATAGCATAGCCCAAATATGTTCTAAGCCTTGGCTTATGATTGGGGATTTTAACGCAGTTCGAAAGGATATTGAGAGGCAAGGCAAATGCCCCCCTTCTAGGAAGTCTATGGAGGAATTTAATTCTTTTCTTCTTAATTGTGGTATTGTGGAGCTTGACCTCAAGGGTCCGTTCTTTTATTGGGATAACCACCAACCTGGTGATAGGTTTATCACTTCTAAGATTGATAGAGCTCTTGCTAATAATCTTTTTCTGACGTACTTTGATAACTTCTCTGGTGATCTTGTCTCGAATACTCTAGGAGACCATAGACAACTTAACATTTTTATTGGTGAACCCAAAGTTGTTAAGTCTCCGTTCAGATTTATGAACTCTTGGGCCCTAAAGTCTTCTATTTCTGATATTGTCTCTTCCTCTTGGAATGTTAGTGTTGATGGTTGTGCGATGTTTAAAGTTTATAGAAAGTTTATAACTCTTAGACATAATTTGATCAATTGGAACAAGAAGGATGTTGGGAATTATCATGATGAAGTTAATAACCTCAGATCTGTTGCGCTTCATGCTCAGGTTATTGCTGATCATAATCCTACTGATATGGATCTTGTGGAGAAAGCACAAATGCTTAGAATGGAGCTCTCTGTAGCCGAGTATGTTGAGGAGATCCTCCTTAGGAAAAAGTCTAGAATTTCTTAGCTTAAGGAGGGGGATATGAATTCAAAATTCTTTTATTTGTCCTTAAAGACAAGGAGATTGAGAAACTCTATTAATTGTATTATGATTGATAATGTGCTTTTCTATGAGCCTAGTATGATTAAGGAGCATATCTTTGAGTTCTACTATAATTTGTTCAACAACAATCATTCTAATGCAGGTCTTCTCGGTGGCTTTCTGTGGACTGGTGCCACTATTTCTAATGCACAAAAGATTTCTCTTATCACCAATGTTACTCAGAGGGAGATCGATGATGTGGTCAACAATCTAAATCCTGACAAGGCCCCTGGCCCTGATGGTTTTAACCCTTTCTTCATTAAAAAGTTTTGGTCAATTATTAAGGAGGATGTCTCTTCTGCTATCTTTGAATTCTTTACCAAGGGTAAGATGTTGAAAGAGGCTAACAATACCTTTATTACTCTGATTCCCAAAGGTGCAAATTCTACTGAAATTAAAAACTGGAGGCCAATTGCTCTATGCAATGTGGTGTATAAGCTCATTTCCAAGATCTTGGCTAATAGATTACAAGGTGTTCTGCCATCCATTATTAGTGATAACCAAAAAGCCTTTGTGAAAGGTATAAATATTAAAGATTCTATCTTACTTACCAATGAGATCCTTCACGACTTTAACAGGTCTTCAGCTGGGTCCAAGATGTGTCTTAAGGTGGATATCTCGAAGGCTTATGATTCTGTTAATTGGAAGTTTTTGTATTATGTTATGCATAAGATGGGGTTCCCTTCTATATGGATAGGTTGGATTGAGGAGATTTTTAATTCTACTTCTTACCAAATTTTGATTAATGGGGAGCCCACTAGGTTTTTTAAACCGTCTAATGGCATTAGGTAGGGTGATCCATTGGCCCCCTACCTTTTTGTCATTATCATGGAGGCTTTTTCTGTGATCATGAATGAGGCGGTTAAGAAGAGGACTATTAGTCCTATTAAAGCTTCTAAGAATATTTATGTCTCTCATTTGGTTTTTGCTGATGACCTTATGATTTTTCTGGAAGCTAACAAAGATAATGTTGAGAATGTTTTGAAGATCCTTAACTACTTTGGCAGGCTTTCTGGTTTGTATGTCAATCCTAGCAAGAGTGAGATCATTCTTAGCAAGGGTTCTGATAGTAATACCATCATTGATATTCTTGAGTTCAAAGAAGTTGAGTTACCTTCGAAGTATCTGGGAGTTCCTTTGGTTATTGGCAAGATCAATAAACAAGCTTGTGCTCCGCTTGTGGACACGATCAAGTCTATACTTGAGGGCTGGAAATCCAGGTGTCTATCTATGGCAGGCAGGCTCGAGCTGATTAACTTTACTATTGGTTCCATCTGTCTTCACTAGTTTCATTCCTTCCCCATTCCTAAGTCTGTTATGGAGGAGATTAATAGGCTTTGCTGTGATTTTCTCTGGGGTAAAAAGGATGATAAAAAGATGCTTCATCTTATTAAGTGGGAGAATGTCACCAAACCCAAGTCCGAAGGTGGCCTTAGCATAAGGAAAATTGAGGACGTCTCTTTGGCTTGTACTCTCGTTAATGGTTGGGATATTGCTAATAAGAAAGACTCCTTATGGGTCAAGTGGATTAATGAGAAATACTTACTCAAATCTTCTTTCTGGGTCATTCCTACTAGTACTAATATGTCGTGGAGTTTCTTGAAGATTATTAATGGCAGGGATACCATGATTAAACATGTTTCTTACATTATTGGGAATGGCAAGAGTATTAAATTATGGGTTGATCCCTGGGTCCCCAATAACTGTTTTTTGAAAGATTGTATTGGTGTTGATTCGGTTCTTAAGCTTGGATTACCTGTTGATTTCTATGCAAATTCTGTTATCTCTGATGGACACTACAATATCCCTCCTTCTAGAAATAATAAGAATCTTATTGATTTTCTTGAGAAGTATCCTTGCTCGTTGAACGAGGAAGATGTTATTCTTTTCTGCAATAGGGATCACCCTAAGTTGAAGAATATTTGGAATTCTATTAGAGATAAGTGTTGTGAATCTGATGTCTTTCAGTGGATTTGGAAGTCTAGAGCCCCGAACAGATTCAAAGTTCATTTGTGGAAAGCAGCTCATAACAAGCTTCCTACTTCGGATTATGCTAGGAGAAGGGGCATTCCTACTCCCTCTATGTGCTTCCTGTGTAAGTGTGATGGTGAAGATACTACACATATTTGCTTTCTTTGTCCTTTCTCTAGGAAGATTTGGAATCTTATTGGTTTGGAGCTGAATGTATCGGTCGATATGAAGTCCTGGACTGAGATGACTAAATGTCAGTGCAGCAAGTTCAGATTGTTGGCTTTATGCTCTCTCTATTATCTCTGGTGGGAAAGGAATATTCGAGTACATGAAGATAGAGAAAGAAACTAGAATGTTTTGTGGAAGCTGATCCTTAGGGATTATATTGATTACTAGAATCACCTTTCCTAGTGTCTTGTGCAGATCCCCTCGTTCTGTTCAGCAGGTTTTTAGTGGGCTAGAATATTCCCTGTGCTTTAAAGAACTTGTTGGCGTTATGCGAGTGATGCTGCTGGCTTGATGTCTGCTGGTTTACCCTTCTCTGATGTTGAGCAGCGATGACGGCTGAGCTAAGATGTTCTTCTTCTGATGCGCGAAGAGCTTCAAGGATATCTATGCCTTGTTTAATGGAGATACTGGCTCCTGTTCCCTACATGTATGTTTTGAAGGATGGTTGGCCTATTTTTGGCTCAACTGGCCTTGGGAAGCTGGTTCCCTATTTGTCCCCTGTTGCCACCTCTTCTCTTAGGGTGAAGGTCGAGTCCCCACTCTTTGGAGTGTCGACGCTCCCTTTTCCCTATGATGTGTTGTTGTTGATGCTTTATGGATCTTTGTTGCTACTTTTGTGTTGTAGTTGATGGCTGTTGGAGTGTCGTAGCTGGTCTTTTCTGCTTTTTTTTTGTTTCTTTCTTGGTGGGTTTTCCTATGAGTGGATGAGCTTATCCTTCGGGAGTGGCAGAGCTCGCTTTAGGCATGGCTGGCTGAAGTGTTATGTTTTGGAGGTATAGCTTGGATGTTCTTTGTATTTATGGTTAGCTTATCTTATGCTGTTCTGTGAGGGCTTTGGAGTGTTTCTTGAAGGCTGTCGTGTCCTTTGGTGGTGTTTCTTTTGCTGTGTTGTAAGGGCAAGTTTTTTAGTCGTTTGCTGCTGTTGTTCTTGGGGGTTTCTGTTCTTGTTTGGTAAGCTAAGAATTGGTGTGTGGGTTCTACTGGCGTTGCGAGTGTGCTGCTGACTTGATGTCTCCTCATGCTCCCTACATGTATGCTTTGAAGGATGATTGGCCTGTTCTTGGTTCATTTGGTCTGGGGGAGCCAGTTCCTTGTTTGTCCTCTGTTGCTACCTCTTCTCATAGGGTGAAGGTTGAGTCCCCACTCCTTGGAGTGTCGACGCTCCCTTTTCCCTAAGATGCGCTGTCGTTGATGCTTTGTGGAGTTCTGCTGATGCTTTTGTGTTGTAGTTGGTGGCTATTGGAGTGTCGCAGCTGGATAATTCTGCTTATGGTTTTCTTTTCTGGCGGGTGTGCCTATGAGTAGATGAGCTTATCCTTCAGGAGTGGCAGAGCTCGCTTAGGCATGGTTGGATGACGAGTTTTTTTGGAGGTATAGCTTGGATGTTCTTTGTCTTTATGGTTAGCTTATCTTATGCTGTTCTGTGAGGGTTTTGGAGTGCTTCTTGAAGGCTGTCATTTGTTTTGGTGGAGTCTCATTTGCTGTGCTGAAAGGGCAAGTATTTGTCGTTTGCTGCTTCTGTTCTTGGGGGCTTCTGTTCTTGTTTGGTTTTCCTATGAGTGTGAGCTATCATTAGGGAGTGGCAGAGATATCTATAGGTTTGTTTGGCTGATGGGTTATGTTTTGGTGGTGTGTTGGTAGAGTTATCTCTGTTGATGTGTTGTGAGGGCAAATCTGTAGTTGGTACTGCTGCTGTTTTTGGCTTGATGGCTTTGGTAGGTTGATCTGTTTTGGGTGTTGGTGGATGAGTCTTCTGCTCCCCTCTCACCTTTGGTGATGGTTGAGTCTGGTTTCTGGTGACGTATGGTGTTTTTAATGGTTTTTTGGAGTGTGAGGTCTGTGCTTGGTTGCTCTTTGGTTGAAGGCTGTGAGAGTTATGATGGATCCTTTTTGATCTGGCGATCTTCCCTCTTCTTTTGACTGGTATGATGTTATCTAGTGTTGTGTTTGTTCTGGTTCTATTGGTGAAGTAGTGCATCTAGTTCTTTGACCCCCTCTCATTGTGTTGGGGGAATCTTGTCTCTTTACCTTTATGGTGGTTCTTGTAGCTTCTTGCCTCTTGTAGTTTGAGGTTCTTTGTCTATCTTGTTTATCAGTCGGGGACTTATGTTTTTTTTTGTCAGATGTAAAGACAGTTTTATTTCTTTTAGTTGATTCTTGTTTTGGAATCAACAAGCATTGTACAGTTACTAAACAAAAATGAAAAAAAAGCAACAGGAGTTTTCGGCGGACCAAAAAAAAAGGTAGTATTAATGGCAATTCGAGTTCATATGTGATTAGACCATAATGAACTTTGGATTGATGATAAATGAGCATAGAAATCTTGTCATGGATTAAAAGGATAAAAATGGTAGATTTAATGTAAAAGAAGCTTACTGAAATTAATTGATGGTTAATGGTGCCTTTTAATCTGAGAATAGGGTTATATGTTGTTAAGATAACCTTAATGTTGAAGAATAGATAAGATAATAAGGGTTTATGAGTAATAGTATAAAATTAGGGTTTGAAATAGTAGTAGATGAAGGGAAACCCTAATTGCAATGGAAATCCTAAAAGTGAATTAGAAACCCTAGGAAGCGAGCTAAGTTTAATAGATTTTGATGACATGAGTAATAAAAAGGGAATTACATGATTATTTTAGGATCTTGTTGAAAATGCTTGCTTGCTTGGATTCTTAATTGCATGGATATTTCTATTCAAATCATCAGATCAGGTATGTGGTTACGCTTATGAATATCTCGAGTTAGTTTTCCTATGTTTACCAAAGTTTTCATCGATGACATGAATTAATTGTTGGATGATTTTAATTCATGTAAACTATAATGTGGATATGACTATCACCTAAGATATGTGCCTACTAGCTCATATCCTGGTCCCCTCTGTGGCTTATTAGTTGACCTAGTACATGGCTACCTATGGGTAGGTCCATCAAGTCACATTGAGTTAGATATTGGGCTACCTTCGGGTAGTGCCATGCGACTCTATTACCCTATGTATTGGCTACCTGTAAGGTAGGAGCATGGTGGTAAGAATCTACCTAAAGAGAGGTAGCATACAAGTCCACTGCAGGGATAGCACAGAGTTAGGGGATAGGTAAGGATTGAGTAGTGTGGCTTAAAATGTAATCCTGGTTGTTAAATGATTAATTAAATGATTACATTGTTAAGAATAATTGCATGATTATTGTTTCCCCCACATACCAGCTTCGGCTGATTGACGTTTTGTTTGTCGGTGTTTTAGGTACAAGCCAAAAGAACAAATAGTAAATCGTCATATTGGGAAATACATAAAGTAAAATACAAGGAGGATTAGTTAGAGTAGAATCCTTAAGTGGATAGAAGTTTAGAGATCCAAGTTTTCAGAAGAAAAAAAAAGGTATGCAAAAGTTTATTTTCTTACAGCTTTTCAGTTTAGTCTGTTAAAATTTAATAATTGTTCTTGGTTAATTGTTGAACCTTTGATCCGGGTTATTGGTTAACGGCTCTGTCCTTTTGGTCTCCCTTAATTGGGGGTTACTGGGAGGTGGGGTCGTAACAGATATGATATTGATAATGATAAGGATGCTACACATACAAGACAATACATATTGGTATAACAAAAGCAAGAAAAAGTTTATGTACTAATGAACTTATATTAGTATGTAGTGTGCTAGAAAATGTAGTGTCCTTGAATCTAAGAATATTTAATTATATACTAATGAAATTTGAGACAATATTTACAATTTCTCAAACTCCAAACCTAGTCACAATAATAATTAAATTTGTTGGATCAATGAAACCTAGATTTTAATCATATTAATATTATAAATATTGATTCATTGATAGAAGTCAGATAAAGATATGTGATTTCATGATGTGAATATCTCTAAATTTTCATATAACATCAAGTTGCAAATATAAACCCTACATACCCATATATGTACACATATTTGATGGTAATTAGGTAATAAAGTGGTATACACACTTATATGCATACTAAATATGAGGTTAGGGATGTTATTGAATCATATAGCTAAATAAAAAGACGAACATTTTAAGAATCTAAAGAGAGGAATACATATTTTTACCAACACACACACATATAATCTATAAATATCTAAACTTATGTGACCAGATTTGGATCTTAGAACTAAGATATACATGTAATGGATCATGTGTTCACTCAATAAGAATAAAACTCCTAATATGCTTTAGGCGACTATAATCGGGGTAAGAACAATGTATATAGATGTACTAGAAATGTACACATAGGTTCACGTTGGTTTGACTTACATACCTAATGTGTTCTTAGGATGAAAATGTGACTTAGTGGACCAAGTATATCTGTTAAACTATCCATGAGTATTGAAGATTAGTTATGTACAAATCCTTATTTATGTTTGGGAATTTTGGTGAAAATAATGCCTAATTTCTTACATTGAGGTACATTATTGAATATTCCAACTTTGTATTTCTAAATTAAAGATCTACCTTCTTCAGTTGGTATCATCTGAAGTATTATGAATATTGAACTATTCTTTGGTATGGGTCTTTTGACCCCTCTTTCTATACTAATACCTTATGTGAATTATGAGTGGACTAGCATTCTTGTCACTCAATTTGTGCATGCTAAATATCTGACTAGAATATCTAAAATACTAATACTTATGTGCAATCATACTTATAAAGGGAATAATTATCCCGTCCAGGGTGTGTACTTCCACCCTTACTTTTTAGGCCACGATCCTATGGTGTTATGGCCCTATTTTAGGTATATTTGGTCTACATTATTTATGCATGCAAAGATATTATTTATTTAGAAATTGTAAATGTTTGTTATAGCAAGATGTTTCCTTGATCTCAAATATTTCTCTCCATAAATATTATGCCTTAATATCTTCATTTGACTCTTATTGATCTTACCTAACTCATTTTCATGAAAACATCCTTCTTATACTTGGAATACAATATAATATCCAAATGTTATTTATATGTACATACCCAATGTTTACCGATATATGTCTTTTTCCTAATTCCTAATTTTTGGGTGATGTTTCCCTTCCACCCAGGTGTAAGTACAGTAAAGGATAATGATTTAATATGATCATTTTCAGGAACTTGAACTTGAGAAGATTAAAATGATCAAGTTTCTTCGTACATGTTATTAGATGAATACCTTTTTATTTTGTCATGCCACCTTTTAGGGTAAGGAACAACTGCATGTCATCATGTAACCTTGTATTAGTTTTATTTTTTGTTGCTTATAAACTTTAATGCTCTGTGATATATATACCATTGAGAAATAATGAGACTCTTCCTTTCCTCTGTTATAGAACATGGTAGTTTTATTTCTCTATCTAGCAAAAAGTGGATCTCCTCTCGGGTTCAACTCCTTACATCAATTTTTTAGCTTTGTCCATAAATATCCATTTGATAGTGTCATTTTTAATGTAGTGATTGTATCTAGGAATATAAAAATATTTTTACATATGTTGTGTGCAAAATCACAAATGAAGATTATATATTTTGTATTTTCTAATGCCGATTTACACATAAGACAAATGGTGAGTCTTAAAAAACCCTATTGATCCAGTTTTCTCCATGAATACTTTTTCATGCCCAATGAGCCATGTGAGAATAATGAATTTTGTAGGACATCTTGTTTTCCAAATTATTTAATCATATATTATTTGATGCATATGTGAATGAAATAATGATATATTGTTTACGATGCATAATCGTTGCCCTATTTGCAATTAATGTGACTGTCTGTGAAATCCTCTATATGTTAGAGAATTGTTGAGTCGCGGATGTATATATAGAATTTGTTGTCTATTTGAGTTTAGTAGGATAAGTACTCTGTCTGTGATGATGTTAGTCAAGCTGGAGGGGATGTTGGTATGGAGTTCCATGTTGTTGATCTTACACCCATTTGGATAAGGGTCATCCTAGAATGTAATGATTGTTGTTATGACTTCATTTTCCTTATGCCATGGTAGTTTGTACTTAATATAAAGTATTTTCCCAATACATTATTTTAATGGTCATAAGAACACAATAAGCAAAACAGAAAGTGAAAAAACTAATCTAATCACAAAAAGAGCAAAATCTGATTTTTTTTTTTTGCATTCCTTTGAGCTTCATTTTATAAAGTATTTTGACAACACATCATTTTAATTGTCAAGAAAAAAAATGACAAAATAATATAATCACAAGAAATGTAAAGAATAACATATTTTTTTGCACTTCTAAGATTTTATGTCCCCACTGATATATATAATTTGTATTTGATATAGGCGTGTTTTGGCAACAATAGGCATATAAAAAGATTACTAATGAATGATTCAAATTGTTACTAGAGTAGAATTCATGAATACTATTTTATTGTATCTTCACATAAATTCTTATTATGATCATTTTGTTCCCATCTACCCCGACACAGTCCATAGTTGATTTTTGGCACTGCTCCGTAAAATATTTCTTGTAGTAATCATGAAAACACTTGAAGTAAACAATAATACAAATCTAATTCAATCACAACATGTATGAGAGATCCCAATAGTTATCAATTTGTTCTCAAAATGTGCGAGAAATCTTAATAATTAGTTTGCAATGTTCTTTGTGTTTTTAATATAGTTTCACTTTTGCTTTCTGCATCCTGGAGAGAATGTGTGACTCTGTAATGGCGACTTCTTTTGACTCATAATACAAAAGGTTGGCTCCAAGTTAGACAACAACTAAGTTGATGCAAAATAATTCCACCCAAAACCCAACTTAAAACTAGATTTTTTTTATGAAGTTGTATACGAAGCCGGGACCCAAAGCCTAACCTTAATTTTCTAGCTAGTCATAAAATATAATAGTTTATAGTTATTAAAACTTAAATTGTCAAAACTTGTCAATACAGATTCGAACCGGGTTGAAATGCCCACCACCCAAAACCGGTCAAATTTTAATTTGGTCATGGACGCCCAAACTTAAAACCAACTATTATAAAATCAAAGTAAATTTTCTCAGGTTGGAAGGGATCAAGTTCAGACGCAACTGACATCCCCCTGCAACCAGATTACTAAGTGCGGGGAATTATACCGCACTTCACTTTGTCATGTTCTTCACATCCTATTACAATCTGCTCTTTTCCACCCGACATTGTTTCACAAAAATAATTTTTAAGACTTTCGGATGATCGTCACAACAACACTAAAAGTGCAACAATTAACGGCAACATCAGAGAAAGTGTGAAAGCCTTTAGCATCTTTTCTTGCAACCCTGTTATTAGTTTTGTGTTCCTTTTCACGCTAAATAGTTTGAAGAAATATTGTCAGTCTTTACAACACCTCTCTATAAATGCCGTGAAAGCCAAAAAATAAAATATGCAACCTAATTGTACAATAAAATCTTGTGAGGAGATTCTTCTTAAGCAATCACATTCTTGTTAAGGTTTTACATTTGTTCCCGTCCCATATGGTTCGAAGTGAAGTTTTTCATGTATTTTTGGCAACGCATTATGTAGATGTCACAAAATCAGAAAATAATAAACCAAAAAAGAGCAGCAAAACTAGGCTACAAAATGTAAAGAAACTCCTGTTCTTGATATTATAATTTAATGTTTCTTGCTATGCTTTTTTCTCCCATACAACTACCATTGGCAAGCAAGTTCCGCTCGGCACCCTTCCAATGCCTCAAAACTAACTCAAAACAGCAATAACAGCATCAACTTTCCCATACATCACATCATCATATGTTTGCATCCAAGTCCTTCATCCGAAGAAAGAGCAAGCCCAACCTTCAAAGTGATTATCGACTACAATGAGAACATTATTAACAAGGGGAAAGAGGATAATGGAGCTATGAAGTCTCGTAGACAGAGTATCCAAGAAAAGCTACGAGTTGTTTGGGCACAATTGATCGTGTTGCATGAAGATGGAGGAGGTTATGACTCCGTTGAGTTCAGTGGCAGCGAACTCAAATCCGTGGAGGGAAATACAACATCGACAATCAAGGCAGAAGCATTGCGTTGTCCCATTACTTCCCCAGCAGAATCCCAAACAACGGTGACTCTGTTGCACACATCCACTAGTGTGTTAATCACTTTATGATTGAGATGGAACGCAAAACCCACCCAGCCCTAGCAACACGGACACCTGTCCATAGATATTTTTTTCGTTTCTTCTAGGAACGCCTTTCTTGCCAACCCAAAAAGATAAATTTATGCAAGGGATTAGTCTTTCATCCCCTGTAGGAAACATCAACCTTCCTGATAGGTAACCACACTGACTGCCGCAACCCTGGCTTACCTCTACGTTCCTTTCCCGTTAGTTTGCCACTTCTTGTCCCTTCTCATGTACCACTAACCATATACTCGACCCTCAACCCGCTGCTAATGGTAACAGTAACTAAGAACAATCGCTACAAGCCTACAAGCAGGTACAATAGGATGAAAACTTAGAAATTTAAGAGAGAAGAATGAAAGAGAACAAGCGCTATGGCAAAGCAGACAAGTGTTTAAAGCATGTATGTAGCCATCACAATAAGTGTCTAATTTTCCTGAATAACCATAGGCCTAACAACTGCCGCTCAGTGAAACATAGTTTGCTCGCAATATCAAGCCAAGGTGACAGCAATTAATTGGGCAACTTGAAGTACACTGTACACAGCAGGCTAGCGTAAAAAAAAAAACTCAGCTCATTTGGCAACTGACCAGTACATTGTACTCTGAATTGAAAGAGGAAATCAGGCTCGCTATTTTGGTGATCTATCAGCCCCTCAACATCATGTCAGGACGACAGTGTCAATTCAATATGATTTTAACTAGCGGACTCTTCCGTATACAAGAAAAATAAAACAAATACAAGGATGACCAACAGCAACTTGGACACAACAACATACCAATGAAAACTACCGTAGAACAGATTGTGCAGCAAGCATCTAGGGGCCGTTCGACCCCCAACTTCTTAACTACAGGTATTCACATGTAAATGGATTGTTAATTTGATCGTTAGCCACTTTATCTGCAGTTCGATCGGTATTTATCCGTACATATGTGTGGGATTCAGAATCGCGCCATGGACGGCAGCGTGACTTGAAACGGACACCTCCAGCCCCGCATAAGCAACTCCGGCGTGCTACTTTGCTGTTCTATGTGGTAGGACTTCACCACTGACCGCAAGAATGCTCTCAAATCAAAAGCTTATCATGCATCGAACTATTGCATTTATGAAGTCTTCCTAGTCCCCGCTCCCATAGCTCTAACAGAAGCAGATCACTTTTCGATATAACCATTATTTGTTTTTTACTTTCCAGATCAATCTGTGAAAAGCACTACTTAATCAGGTCCGTAAATGAAAAAAAGTAAGGCAATGCTCCATTGGGGTATCAAGTATACCGGATAGCAGCGGACGACATGGCTTCTGATACCATGTTAGATATGTTTAATTGAATTTCCACACCGTCATAGTTGGTGTGTGTATATTGTATATATAGAAGAAAATTACAAAACGTGATCCACAGAGTTCGGATCTGAAACAAACTTATACATTACATATCTGCGACAATCTAGTTGTGGACTCGTTCCACTCACGTAACAGCCGGCTCCAATGAAGTAGCAGGATCAGTTAGTGGTGGACTCGTTCCACTCACGTAACAGCTGGCTCCGATGAAGTAGCATCACGTGTAGGTGAAGATGCACGTTTGGTGACGAGTTGCCGTGAGTGCTCTAAGCCTCTAACAATCAGAAACTCAGGTTCCTAAAAACCGTCAAACACAGCAGATACTGATTTCCCCACAAAAGCACGGTTTCTAATCGGGTCTAGATTTTTTTGCATACCTGAGAATATGATCCTAAAAAAAAAATCGTGCCCACAGACAAAGTCCAGCCCACAATTTGAGAGCAATTTAGGTTCGGACTCTATATATCAAATAAGTAAGAGATACCGCTTTCAATGGAAATCTTGCATGAAGAGAAACAACCCCAAAAGCGCAAAAGGAAGTAACATAACTTAATCTCTGCAATCCAAATGGCATATCTCATCTTCAGAAAGCATATATTTATTTACAACAAAGGCTAAAATTCAAAAATAACTGAATAGGAAAATGTTATGTATAGAGAAGATCATTTTACTCGAGGGCTTAAGCATAGAAACAAAGACAAATTTGTGCACCAATCCCTAAGCATAGAGTTGCCTATCATCCAAACTGTCAACATCGGAATCCTCTTAAGTATTGAAGAGAGTTCCACCCGCTCAACTTTTTTGTGCAGAGTGAAGAAGGAAATTTGGAAGGACCGCCACCATGATCATCCCTGAAACACCCTTTTCATGAATCCTTGCATTGAATTCCCCAACCCAGCCCCAACTGCTTCAGCAAGGTACGCAGCCTGTCCATTTTTTTCATGTGAAAAGTCAGAAACCTTTCCAGAAAAGGCACCATCCTAGTAGTTGGTAGAAAAAATTACCTCCTGAACCGTCTTCTGGAGGTCAAACGCATCCTTAACCCGGCGATCCAGGAAGGACCACGTGTCACGGAATTCTAGCACCAAAAATGGAACATATCATGAACTTTTGGCGAAATGCTTTGAAGCAGCTTTGTGAGTGTAGTTGAAGAAAACAAAAATGCACAATAATGGAAAGGGAAGATCAGTCAGAGGAGCACATGAAATGCAGACAGTCCTCTCAACACCCGATATGCAGGCAGGCCACCAAGTCAGGAAGACCAAATGAGGAAGCATAGATAAGCCCAACCATCTAGTGTTGAGAGTTTTTCTCGGGTCATATTTCTTCAGGGGGACGGGGTGTGTTTGAGTGAAAGCATCTATGCCTTTTGTGGCTTAGGAAATCTACATGCCAGGTCTAAGATGCTTGCAGCAAGCTATTTGGCATGTAACTTACAGAACAATTAATAGCATTTGCGTGTGTCATGCTGAGGTACAGTCCGAGTTTCAATCATACATATAGATTGTCTTTTTTGGTGGGTAATTTCTTTTTTTTCTGGTGAGTACATACAGCTTAAGTCCATTATACGCCGATAAATCTTTGCATTTAAACCATCACATTGACATGAGTGGCCTACATTCACATGAAATTTAAGAAGATCAAGTGTACGCATTCTACTGGCGAAATAGAATACCAAGCTACTAGAAATTGTGAGCAGAAAACCAATTCACCGTCCAGTATGCATGCAACTAATTCATAAAATACGAAGAGCTAGATGATTAAGAGAAAGTGTGGCAGCTGGATCCTATTGAATTAGCCGCACACTTATATACAATGTTGGATGCTCTGCAGTGAGGAAAAAAAACTAACCTGGTGAATGATCTGTGAGCATGAATATCTCTGATGAGGAATAAATGCCTCCAAGGACCGTGCGCTTCACATACCAATCAATATCAGAGGCCTGATCTCCAGCAGCATGCCAAACTTCATCCACAAGCATAGCCCTCTGCTTGAGACTAGTTGGCAAATTCATTGGCTGTGACTGCAACCCAATTACCCGAATGTGATCAAACAACATGAATGTGGAAGATAAAATTGTCCTAACACAACCGTTTCACACCAGGAAGAAAAAGGTGTACCTGGATGCTGAGGGCCTGGGGCCATTTTGATATGAAAGGGGCCTGCATCTCTAAACGGTAGCGCAGGAGCTTTGAGATGCGTTCACTCATAATCAAGGCCCCCAGGTCGTCACTGGAGTCGATCTTATCGATTAATTTCTGAAGGCAGTCGTCCATAAAAAACTGCAAGAAAACATAAAGTGACATCAAGGATTCATCTTATAAATGTAAGCAGCGAGGATGAAGATATGATCTTTGTATAAATGGCATTTGTTGAAGTAACCTTTCTCTTGCTGTGCACATCAAAACCAATGACCAGATGGGGATCTGCATCTGGCTGGTGGACTAAGGTATGCATAAGACTCTTAATCATGATATCAAAATAGCAATTGACAAGGATGACTGTCGAGAAAGGAGGTTATGTTCGGTCAGCCGTCAGCCATTCTCAAATAATGAAGTTTGGAAGGAAACTGACCTCTTTAACATTTCTAACAATAAAGGGTCAAATCCCAAATGTTTCTAGAATGAAATTCCACACCATTATTGAAATCTAAATTTTGGAAAGCATTCTTCCACCCTGAGCAGCATGAAGCGGCCATTTAGGCGTTGCTCTTTGAAGAACTGGACACACGTTGGCATACATTGATTTCTGACATAATTAGTCAAAAAATTTGTCCACATCACAAGTGGTTAGTTTTATTAGACTAGTTGAAGATAAATGATTACATAGAATGCATAGTTAGTCCTTAGCTGTCAGTACTTAGTAAGGTTTCAGCAGTCGGGCTTAGATTGTTAAAAGTATTAGATATAATAACAGAGCAAATAGGCCTCTCCTACTCAAGCCCGTTAGATATAATAACAGAGCAAATCGGCCTCTCCTACTCAAGCCCATTATGGTTGATCTAATTTCTCTTATGTTACTCCGTACCTCAAGCCTATTCTACACATAAAACTCATTGTATCTCTGTTTTGATTGAACAAAGCTTTGGATCAAATCACATGGTATAAGAGCACTTTCTAAAACACCACTCGAGGTTTTAAAAGGACACAGTCCCCGAGATAGAGCAACAGCTACTTCCCCCAAAGGAGCAGCTGCCGCACTCAAAGGAGTAGCTGCAGAGCCTAAGCACAGCTGCTGCCGCGAAAGAACAACTGCAGCAACTGTCGCCCCTCCCCTAAACAGCACCAGTCGTCGCAGGGGGCAGGAGCCATGGGCGCGGCAGCCCTCCAGGAGAGCCGCAGGAAGCTGGCCCCTATAGGAGGCAGCATCACTGCCCCCTAAAGGGAGCAACAGCGCTGCCGCCTCCAAGGGAGTAAGGCTGGCACCGCCCCCCTTTCCCTCACAGAGCAGCAAGCAACTCCAAGCCCCTTTGGTTCTATCTGATTGAGGGACAGTTACCTCCGTAAACATCAACAACCTCTGATTCTCCGTCTGCACCACCGGAACAGTGACCTTGTGATGCGACGACGACGACATCCGTGGTGATCTGCTAAATCATTGGAGAAGAAAGAGTTCCTCTTCTTCCCTTCTACCGTCCCATGTGCCTTCCCTATGTACATGGGTAAGTGCTCCTAAGATAGAGAATCTCTTCTAGTTCCTATTACAATACATCTTCCCTATGATAATGCATAACCGCACTTCCTCCCGTCATCCTTATCATCACTGTTCATCTTATCGTTGACCCTTCAACATTCATTCGCCGCTATCCTTCCGGTGAATCACATCTCTAGTCATTGTTGACTGCAGAAATTCTCCAAGTCAAACCACCATCTACTGTGCTCTGATCTTCATTATCAGATTAAATGGAGACAACAACTTGCTCTGGATGAATTCAATCTACATAATTCTTGATTCCAAAGATAAGACGAAGTTCATTGAGAAGCCTTCCGAGGACCCCCCTTAGTGGAGACAGGGAAACAGCCAAGTTAAGAATTGGTTGTGGAACAATACAGAGCCCTCCATCCCTTCCAAATATGTGTTCTACAAGAACATCAAAGACTTGTGGGAGGCAGCACGTCACGGCTTCACTCAAAAGAAATATGTGAAGCGGATCTACAAGATAAGGGACAAGCTCTTTGTTGAACACTAGTGGGACAAATCTGTAGATGAACATTATGATGCCACCATTGCTTGCAGCAAAAACGGTCAAAGCATCGGAGAAGAGCTGCTTGACATGCCAATAGAAGAGCAAGCCAAGACCATGCCCAAACGAGACTACTTCCCCCTGAAAGATGACTTTCAAGGGCAACAAGATTGAGGGGGGCGCAGGGTTCATCATGGGCAGGTACCGAGCAGACCTAGGCTTTTCGAAAGATTCAGACCTTAAACAGCGACAGATGTCAGGGAGGTTTGCTTTCATCAAAGCCTTTAATAGAGTCTCATCACGGGGAACATATGTTGTGTCCAAAAAGCCATCGATGAAGCCAAACTAGGGAAAAAAGGATGAGCCAATGAAAAATGCATCTTTTGGGATTTCTACAAAGTGAGGGATACAAAAGAGGGATCGAGGACAGAATTCCATGAAATTGATGCACCTGATTCAACCAACCAGTGTTCGACCCTGTCATTAATGGGTTGCAGCTACTTGACTTCTTCCAGCTCATCACCTATTATGAACAGAGAAGAAGCACGCCAACCTCATCACTATAAAATTCCTCAACAGCATGCACTCTGTTAATATATGTGTTGCTTTATTTATGTTATGTTATTTTCCATTATATCTGGACCTTTCTGTAATTGTTACTTTTCTATAAATAGAAGGGTGCACACATTGTGCAACCCTAAGCTCTCCAAGTCTCATTGTCTTTCACATGGTGTCAGAGCGGGCCGATCCACCTTAAACATAATCCCTCTCTCTCTCCACCAACCCTAGCCGCCGCCACACTCTGAAATCTCCTTTTTTCCACCGCTACAGTACTGCTACAGTAGCGCCATCACTGTTACAGTAGCATCGCCGCTGCTACAGTATCGCCGCCGCTACAGTAACGTCGTCTACCCCTCCGCAACCCTCCATCCACCTCTAATCCCCTAATAACCTCCATCCTTGTGGCCTAATCCACCACAGGCCCCTCCGTCTAGCTCTGTTTCTCTTTCCGAAATCTCCTAACAGCCTCGGTAACTTTCCAGTTCTGGCACGTTGACGGCGTAACGGGCTTCATCCTCTCTGTCTACCTGCGCCTCATTGTGGAGTGACTGATCCTCCATGTTGGCGTAGGTTTTTTCTCTTCTCTGCTGCCCCTACGTGGGTTTTTTTTACGATCCATGCGTGAATCTTCTACCTTCTACTACTAGTCCATGTGTTGGACTTCTGCTTCTGACTGCTGACTTCTACTACCTGTGCCTGACTGTTGCTGCCTTCCTGTAACTCTACGTCTGCATCTGTTTCTTCCTGATGGCGTCTACTCATGAAGATCTGCAACGTCAGGTAACAACTGTGAAGCTGGATGGGCAAAACTACCAGCACTGGGTGTGCTCTATGCAAATATATTTTAAATCACAAGGAAAAATGTCGCACCTGACGCGAGATCCACCACTCGTGCCTCCTGCAACAGCCGATTCGAAGGATGTGAAAGCCTATGATGATTGGGTGAAGGACGACTCCACAGTCATGACATGGATTCTGAATAGTAGTGAGACCAAGATTAGTATCACACTATTGTACCTGCAGACGGCAAAGCAAATGTGGGATCAACTTGCCAGCACATATTCACACAGTCAAAATCCAAAGAAGGTGTTTGATATCAACAAGCAACTCAGCCGTCTGTATTTCTCTGGTTCTGATATGACGGATTATTTCTCTGCTTTCAAGGGATTGTGGGGGGAGTTGGAAGCCTACCATCCCTTGTCTACTGATCTGGCTACTATGCAACGACAGCGACAGGAGTTGCAAGTAGTCCAGTTCCTCTGTGGCTTACATGATTCCTATGTCGGGGTGGTGGATCAGATTCTCGCCATTGATCCGCTGCCTACTCTTCAGACTGCCTTTCAGAGACTACATCGCTTGCCTGCATCGTCATCTGAGACTCCTACTGATACTGGAGATTCGACTGCTTTTGCTGCGATGTCTGGTCGTGGTCGTTCATATGATGCTCGTTCTCCTCTTGGTACTGGCAGGGGGAGGAATTTTGCGGGTCGTGGAGCATCCTCTGGATCTACTACTGTTGCTGCTCGTCCTCAGACTGGCCAACGCTTCTGCAACTTCTGTGGCCGGTCTAATCATGTTGAAGACAAGTGATGGGAAAAGTATGGTAAACATGCATGGGCCAATGCGGCCAGTGACATTACTGCTACTTCAGAGACACCTACCCAGCCTGTTCTGTCTGAGGACTCGGGTACTGCCACTGCGGATTACATTCGTGCTGAGGTGGAGCGCCTACTACGTGAGCGTACTGGCTCCTTTTCTACTACTACTACAAGTGGAGCCCATGTTGCGACCTACTCGGGTTGTGATATTGCCTTCCTCAGTACTCCATCTTCTAGTGTTGGTAATACAAAATGGGTTATCGATTCGGGCGCATCGTCTCAAATTTCTAGAAATCAAGCTTTATTTAGAAATTTATCTAGACCAGCTACTGCTTCTTCTGTCATGCTTGCTGATGGTTCTAAGTCGGCAGTTTCTGGGGTTGGAGACATTGTATATAAGTTTCTTTTGAAGTCGGCTTTATATGTGCCTCGTTTTCCGCTGAATTTATTATCTGTTAGCAAAATCTTACGCAGCCTGCAATGTAGTCTGACCTTTATACCTGGTTCGTGTGCTTTTCAGGACCTTCGCACGAGGACGAAGATTGGTGGGGGGCATGAAGGATCTGATGGCCTCTTTTATCTGGATGATCTGCCAAGACTAGACAAGGTTGCATTGGCTTCTACTTTATCGGCATTATTTGCATCAGTCTCTGCATTACAATGGCACTACCGTCTTAGACACCCTTCTTCTGAAAAACTAAGACATGTCATTTCTAGTGTTGGCACTCATAAGTTTCAGTGTGAATCATGTCAATTAGGGAAACAGACTAGGGTTGTTTACCCTAAACGTCCTCAGAGTAGTAGCAAAAACTTTTTTGATCTTGTTCATGTTGATGTATGGGGTCTTTGTAATGTGCCTAATTTGTCTGGCTACAAATACTTTTTACTATTTATTGATGATTTCTCTCGGACCACTTGGTTGATTCTGTTGAAAAGTAGGTTTGAAGTGTTGTCTACTATTAAATTCTTTTTTGCTGAGGTGAAAACACAATATGCTCTGCCTGTTAAAGTTTTTCGTACTGATAATGCACTTGAGTTTGTCCAAAAAGATGTTGCAATGTTTTGTCATTCGGTTGGCACTTTACATCAAACTTCTTGTGCATATACACCACAGCAAAATGGAGTAGTTGAGAGGAAAAATAGACATTTGTTAGAAGTTGCTAAAACTATTATGATGCACTATCATGTGCCCAGATTGTTCTGACCTGAAGCAATATTGACTGCCTGTTTCTTAATTAATCGGATGCCTTCCTCTGTGATTGGAAATAAAGTACTTGTCCAAATTCTACAACCTGATGCACCCTTATTTATTGTACCTCCTCGGATTTTTGGTTGTACGTGTTTTGTGAAATTGCTTGGTCCTACTCATGATAAATTATCTCCCCGTGCTGAGAAATGTATTTTTTTAGGGTATTCTCGTACACAAAAAGGATATAGATGCTATAGTCCTAATGCAAAGAAATGGTTTATCAGCAATGATGTTGTCTTCTTTGAGAATACCCCATACTACTCATCTAGCGGAGATAGTCTGGAGCCTGATATTATTGCTTCCCCTCTACCTATTACTACTGAATGTGTCTGAGAATTATGATCAAATGCCACCTAAGAACACGACACCACCTCTTATTGTTTATCAGCGCAGGAACAGGGCTCCACCTGAACAAGTACCCCCCACTCAACACCAATTTCCTCCTCAAGAAGGTCCTGCCACACCTGAGGTAATTTCTGACCTGGATATACCTATTGCTCTTAGAAAGGGAACTCGTTCCTGCACTTCTCATAACATTGCTAACCATGTATCTACTGCACATCTGAGTATTCATGCTAGCAATTTTGTCTCTGCTTTATCTGCTGTCACTATTCCGAAAAATACTCATGATGCCTTGCAAAGTACAGCCTGGACTTCTGCTATGCAAGAAAAGATGCGTGCTCTTACTGACAGACAAACTTGGGAGTTGGTGGATCCACCTCCTCAATGTAAGCCTGTAGGTTGCAAATGGGTATATGTTGTTAAATATCAACCTGATGGTACTACAGAACGGCTGAAGGCACGCTTGGTTGCAAAAGGGTATACACAGACTTATGGTATTGATTACTTTGAAACTTTTTCTCCTGTTGCCCGCCTTAATTCAGTCAGAATTCTTCTTTCTGTTGCTATTAATCTGGACTGGCCTCTGCTGCAATTAGATGTTAAGAATGATTTCCTAGTATGGTGATCTGCAAGAGGAAGTGTATATGGAGCAACCCCCTGGATTTGTTGCTTAGGGGGAGTCACACAAAGTCTGCAGGTTGAAGAAGTCTATTTATGGGCTCAAACAGAGCCCTCATGCTTGGTTCGATAAATTAAGCAAAATTCTGATTGCTTTTGGTTTTCTGAGATCTCAAGTGGATCATTCTGTTTTTACTAAGAAGACCTCTACCGCCATTGTAATTCTTATTGTCTATGTGGGGATGATATTGTTCTTTCTGGCAGTGACTCTATTGCTATTCAGGATAGTAAAGCCCATCTCTGCAAGCACTTTGCTACTAAAGACTTGGGTAAACTACGGTATTTTCTGGGCATAGAGGTATCCAGAACCTCTAATGCACTAGTGTTGTCTCAGAGGAAATATGTTCTAGATCTTTTACAGGAAACTGGTATGCTTGGAGCTAGACCTGCTGACACTCCTCTAGATCCCAATGTCAATTGGGATGATGATTCGTCTCCATCCTTACTGATAATAAAAAGTACAAGAGATTGATTGGTAAAATGATATACTTAACTGTGACTAGAGCTGACATATCTACTTCTGTGGGACTTCTTAGCAGGTACCTAGATAAACCCAGACAGTGTCACTGGGATGCACTATGTCATATTCTGCGATATCTAAAAAAGTCTCCTGGCAAGGGACTTCATTACAGGAAAAATGGGCACTGCTCTCTAGAAGGGTATTCTGATTCTGATTATGCAGGGAGTCGGATTGACAGGAAATCCACTTCTGGCTATTGTACCTATGTTGGAGGCAATCTAGTCACATGGAGATCCAAGAAACAAAATGTGGTTGCCAGATCTAGTGCTGAAGCTGAATATAGGGCTATGGCCCATACTGCTTGTGAGCTGCTTTGGGTACGCTCTCTTCTTAAAGACTTCGGTGTTAAGTCTTCTTCTGCTATACCCATGCACTGTGATAATAAAGTTGCTATCTTTATTGCCAACAATCCTGACTATCATGAGCGCACCAAGCATATCAAGGTCGACTGTCATTTTATTCGGGAATCTATTCTTACTGGCAAGATCTGCACACCTTTTACTCAATCTGAAGACCAGATTGTTGATATCTTCACCAAACTGCTGCCTAAGAAGCATTTCAGCGCTTTGATGGACAAGTTGGGCATGATTGACATCTATGCTCCAACTTGAGGGGGAGTGTTAATATATGTGTTGTTTTATTTATGTTATGTTATTTTCCATTATATCTGGACCTTTCTGTAATTGTTACTTTTCTATAAATAGAAGGGTGCACACATTGTGCAACCCTAAGCTCTCCAAGTCTCATTGTCTTTCACACACTCAACACATGCCCTCGTTCATAGTGTTATCTTGACAAGAGATCAGTTCCCAACCTTAGAAGATGTAAATTCTCATCTACAACAATCTAATGTGCGTCCACAACTTAGCCCAACCACCTATTATGAACAGAGAAGGAGCGTACCAACCACATCACTATAAAATTCCTTAACTGTATGCACTCAACACATGCCCTCGTTCATAGTGTTATCTTGACAGGAAATCAGTTCCCAACCTTAGAAGATGTGTATTCTCATCTACAACAATCTGATGTGCGCCCACAACTTAGCCCAACCACAACCATATTCGCAACTTGCCATGACTGCAGCTCGTGGTCGAGGGTGTGGTTGTGCACCTAGACCAAATGTATTGTATGCAACAAACTTGGTCATATTGAGAAGTTCTACCAAAGGCATGGACATCCTTACGGGCGAAGACGTGGAGCTAGTACAACTCATGTTACCCAAACTGCAGACAGCTTCATCGCCATCTCTTTTGCCAAGTATGAACAACTCCTGCAGGCATCTCAGAATACTACGTGGTCCGGGAATTCCATGATTGTGCAGCCTACTACAACATCTTAAACGCATATGGCTTCCAACTAAGGTGATGTGGGCCCCTAATGATAGCCTTCAATTTTCCTGAAGAGTTGACTCTAGGGCCACACAACACATGACTGGTATGAGACATCTCCTTTTCACCCTTGAATCCCATATTCCCCATTCCTCTATCACACTTATTGACCAATCGATCAAAATGGTTTAAAAATGTTGTAGTGTGAACCTTTCACCCAAGCTTAAAGATCAGTATGTGCATTATATCAGTAACTCTCCTTTTAACATGATGTATGTTGTCAAACTTGTTAACACTTTTAGATGTTACATAACGGTCGGTAGTCGTGGCTTTGTTTTGCAAGATTCTCAAAATTAGAGGACGGTTGGTTTGGGTTCTAAAGCTAGTAATGTGTACTACTTTGGTGACAACACTCACTTTATGTTTTTTTTCCTATTTGTCATGCAATTTCATTAATGTCGGCACAAATATCCATAGAAACTCAAATGGCTAGAGTCGTCTTCAACTAATCTAAAGTGTATTCTGTGCAATTACTGTCGATTAGGAAAAAATGGGATTTCTTTTCCTCGCAATTTTTTTTACGGTCAACAACAACTTTTATCTTGTTTATAGTGACATCTATGGTCTCAATATTTTGTGCTTTTGTGGATGACTTCTCCAGGTTGACTTGGATATATTCGTTGAAATCCCATAACAAAGTATTTGGGAGATACAAAATCTTTTTAAATGATTATACTCACTTTAATAAATCAATCAAAGTATTCTGAATCGACAACGCCTTACATATATCTCCACTTCCATGTTGACTTTTTGCTCCGACAATGGGATGATCCATCAACAATCTTGTACCCACACTCCACAACAAAATGGGGTCGCTCGGCACAAGGATCACTACTTATCGAGCATTACCCAAGCCCTTATCTTTCAAGCACAGTTCCCAAAATCCCACTTTCTGAAGCTATCCTCACCACTTGTTACCTCATCAACAGTCAACTGCATACGTTCTTCAGAACAAATTCCACTTTCTATTGTTTTTCCTAAAGACAAGGTTCTTCACCTCTCTCTTTGAATTTTTGGTTGTAGTTCATTTAATGACTTCCATCCGAAGGCAGACAAACTCAATTTGTGTTCAATTAAAACTGTTTTCCTAGCTAGACTACCGTTCAAAAAGGCTATAAGTGTTATAGCCTAAGCAAACAACATATGTGTGCCTCCATGGATGTTAGCTTTCAGGAATTCGACATCTTCTTTGCTATGCCTACATCTTCTCCCTGGCCGCAGAACGAGTTTGTCAACTTAGATCTCTCTAATCATGTAAATCGCCTCCTTACCAATTCTCCCCATTCCCCACCCCCCTACAACCACCAACTATTTCTTAATTTTCTTATGTTTATATTAACACCCAAAGGTGAATCCGTAGCTCTGGAATCTGATACTCTTATCCAACTCTGACAATTCAACATGTCGTGCGCCGCTCCAAAAAGGTATACTCCTTGCACCTTATGCCACTCCATATCTCATACGCGTTCTTTCTCAAATCTCCCGCAGTGCTAAGAGCCTAAAACTATTGCCAAGCTCTTAATAGTCCATCTAAATTCTCAAAAATTGTTGTGGGCCCTACAACGCCCTAGTGAAATTGTTGTGATGCTTAAAAGAGATGACACCTTTGCATGAGAATGGTACCTGGGATCATGCTCTGCCACCTCGAAACAAGACCATTGTGGGTTGCCATTGGATCTTCTACATCAAATTCAATTCTAAACGCTCAATGAAAGCTCATCTTGTAGCCAAAGTCTTCACTCACACCTTTGAGGTGGACTTTCTTTGAAACCTTTCCTTTGGTGATTGGTGTTGCCTCGACCAGGGTCATCATTTCTCTAACCACTATATGAACTGGACCATGTTCCACACTAATATTAAAAATATGTCCCTCTCTATATGGTCAGATGGAGAGAGAAACCTAAATGCATGATGCATCAACCCTCAAGTTTTAGTGTTGAGGAGCCTTCCTGACCTCAAGTAATCATCGAGGGCATTTTTCAACAAACTTAGTGGTCTCCTTGACACTCCGGGCTTTCTAGATCATCCAATGATCACAACCCCTTCTCCAAGACAGCCTTTGGCATCAACTTTGTAACCTAAGGCTCTAATACCATGTTGCTAATAATGTGAGAGAAGGAGACGGCATGATCTTATGGTTTGTCTAACGTATTATATATATATAAGAAGAATACATTGCACATTTACAAATAGATCCCTGACCTTAGCATATAAGACCATGTCATTACATACAAGTCTCTATACACTAACAATATTATAATCCCTTAGTGTAGTGAAAGCTTGCTAGTTGTTGAAATGTTTTTCGAGGCTGAAAGAGGTGAAACAGCAACAGGGTCAAATCATGATAAAAGAAATTAGCGTTGGACATAAAAGCAGGCTTACTCACTAGACCAAACTAGATAATGACCAAACCACCAGCCTAGTTGGCTTTGGATGGGTAGTGTGGTCATGTTTTCTGAGAAACTTTTGATCAATGCTGAATAGTCTAGTCATAGTCTTGGCTAAGCGGTCCGACAAAACTTGATTGACCATATAATGTATATTATAATTATATAGAGATAGTTTTATATGTTGCTCGACTAATACAACATAATAGCATATAATATATATTTTGAATATGTAATTTCTCTAAATGTAAAGAAGAAATATAGAATCAGGGAGTCCGGAACTAACATTCCATGCAACAACAAACCTCTAGCAAGCTAGTTGAACTTGATCGACCCCAAAGTAGGCATAACAACGAATAGGATTTTAGCAAACTAATCTGAACCTGAATTGACCCGCAACGACAAAAACTAGATCAGATCTGAATCTGCAATTCAATAGATCTAAAAAAACCACATCAACCTAACCCGAAATATCCAATCCCATCTGCAAATCCCAACTCGAACAAATAACAAGATAATGCATAAATACATGCAAGTAGCTATATGTCACACAGCTATTACAATACAACTAAATTAGAATTAAGCAAAACCATGCTAATTTATGGGGGGAAATCATGGTAATTTTTGTATCACATATATAGTCTGTGAAGTATAAACTATGGTCTGCCTCTGCTGGTGACCGTCCCCATCTTCCATCCCTCCATGAGTATTGTCAGAAGGCTAAAAATTGGAAACGTCGGTAACATGCTAAAAATGGAAATGTCTACAGCATAGACACGTCCAGTGATTGAAAAAGGAAATGTTGGTAATGCTATTAGCAGCGAGACTAAGAAAGACTAGGATCCACTTGCTTACTACATCAAGTTCTTGGCATCCGAAAGGCATGATCAACGGCTCAGTTCTCTAGTTCCGCTTAAATCTATAGCTCTGCATTTTTTTTATTACAATGTCTGGATGCTGAGTCTACCGATAGACAAAACCGGAAACAACAATGGCATTGCTCATTCACACCTTTTGCGGATCTATTAGTGTCAGTCCTTGCTTAGATGCACTGACAATATTGGCATGTAAAGCCCTTCTCGCCCTTCCTATGTTGGGGAGCCGGGGCCCAGAGTAGAAGGTGGAGTTGAGAACAAGTATTGTGGAGGGAGGCAAAGGCATTGGAGATCAGATGTTGGACAGAGACAAGGAGGCAGACGAGAACGTATTTGTTGCAGTCTGGATTGCAAAGGCGTGAAGTCCAACGTGATTACATTTGGTTGCAATGTATTCAAGTATCCAGAAAATCCACGGACTTACAGGCTCTCACTCCCTGTAAATGCCTAGATTGTAGGACTGTGTCCACAAAGGCCGCTAGACCCTCAAAATCCGCAATCTGTGGTTAGGATTGGTTTGGTGCAGATGAATTTATTTTGGACTGGTTGTTTTGCCATACCTACCTCGAAGGGAAGAAACATAAGGTGTTGAACCATGGTTCTTTCTAACCAGAAGATAATGTTTTTATTTCATGATCCTAAATTAAAAAACTGATTAAATATTACCAGTAATTTGGGATCAAAATAAGACTGGCCATTCATTAGACTGGCTCTGAAAATTGACCTTCTTTGATTGTGCTAATAATAAGTACTAAACAATACTGATTTAGACCGAATTTAATTTTCAATAGTATTTTTAGAAGAAGAAAAAAGGGCTGTCAGATAGTGTTTATAGAGGAAAAAATGACTGCTGATATTATAAAAGGAGCTGAAAAGAAGAAGAAGAAAAAATTGTGGCTCACCTGGCTATATGTATGAGAGATAATACGGTACTGAAATTTTAATCCTAATTCCTAACTATGTTATGGACTAATATATTAGTATTATGGGTGCATCCAGCAACACCGTCGATCTCCATCTCGGTGAACACCTTGAGGCTGATTCTTCTGAAACATATGGATGCCTTAGAAGTAATTCGTTGATGCTTGGATGCATCACCGGTGAGAAAAAGGAAATAGTTGAAGGAAGAATACATGGAATGTAAATCTTTGGAATATTACATATGGATCTGGGAGAAAGACTCGTTGAGGCTGGAACAGGGATGGGGAAATCAGGGATCAGACAACCTTTTTTAGTTGTTTTTTTTCAATCTGCATGTCTTCACATTCAACAAAACCTATACATGCCCAGTGTTTCAAAAAGCGGTATGCGTTATGCGTTCGGAGAGGTCACCTTGTAGAGTATATGCGGTATGCGGGAGTATATGCGGAAGTATATGCGGTTTTGGATTTTTTTAATTAATTATTATATATATATATGTATTAATCATGATTTACATATTTAATTTGTGCAATTGTGTATCTAAATAGTACAATTACAAGAATAGTGGATGCAATTATGCAAATATGCAATCATCACAACTTAAATAAATACAAACATGCACTATAATCTAAATTTAAACAATGTAAATGTATAAAACAAGAAATCAGAATATCTCTAACTAAAAATCGGGGTATAATCGGCCTTGTATGCGGCCGTACAATCGATTATGCGGCTTGGACCGCTTTTTGGACCGATTTTTATTATGCGGATTTTTGGAGGACCGCACCTTGTATGCGGCCGCTTATGCGGGCGCATACACCGATTTTTAAAACACTGTACATGCCCATATTCCATACCCGTGTGGGTAGCTACCCACCCCCTATTTTGGTTATTCTTACTTTTGGCATGTAGAGGGTTAATTTACCTTGCAAACTGTTACTTTTCATGCATAGATAGTTACATTTGCAACAACTATAATAAAAATACATTTACATATATATTTGTTGTGTATTTTGCCCAGATTTACTTGTTGAGTCGTATAGTTACTTTTTTATCAACATAATTACTTTTCTGACCAAATAGTTACTTTTTGGGCTGACGGGTAGCGAATTCCATGCTGTCCGCGCGGGTATTGAACGAACGCCCTATATATATACATATATATATACATATATATATATAACATAT
This sequence comes from Alisma plantago-aquatica, assembly GCA_963693085.1. Classification (NCBI taxonomy): domain Eukaryota; kingdom Viridiplantae; phylum Streptophyta; class Magnoliopsida; order Alismatales; family Alismataceae; genus Alisma; species Alisma plantago-aquatica. Next base: position 1,396,375,449 of record OY856409.1, read on the forward strand.
ATATACATATATATAACATATATATACATATATACATATATATACATATACATATATACATATATATACATATACATATATATACATATATATATACATATATATATATATACATATATATATATATATATAGAGAGAGAGAGAGAGTCAGGCTAGAATACACTCAAGTAATTTTTCATGATGCAATATTTTTTTCAAAAATATAATCCGTTGATCTTCCTAAACATGTTGTGAATAGCTCATACGCAAAATTTGAGCACATTTGGACATTTATAGGTCATGTTATAAAGACCACAAAAATTATGCATTTCAAATTAGTTTCACGCGTCGATTTTGTTGCCCTCGGATGAGTGACTTACACTTACACTCATCCAAATGGGCTCAAAATTCTTGCATATCCTAATTATAGTATGACGGTGAAGATCAATGGTTTACATTTTATAAAAAGATAGTCTTGATATGCAAACACAACTTGAGTGTAGCGTGCGATCCGTACACTTGAGTGTATTTTAGCCTGACTCTATATATATAGAGAGAGTCAGGCTAGAATACACTTGAGTGTATTCGGAGCAGAATACACTCAAGTAGTTTTTCATGATGCAATGTTTTTTCAAAAATCGAATCCGTTGATCTTCTTAAACATGTTGTGAATAGCTCATAGGCAATATTTGAGCACATTTGGACATTTATAGGTCATGTTATAAAGACCGCAAAAATAATGCATTTCAAATTAGTTTTGCGCGTCGATTTTGTTGCCCTTGGATGAGTGACTTACACTCATCCAAATAGGCTCAAAATTTGTATGTAGCCTAGTTATAGTATGACGGTGAAGATCAATGGTTTACATTTTGTAAAAATTAGTCTTGATATGTAAACACACTTGAGTGTATTCATGCGATATGTACACTCGAGTGTATTCTAGCCTGACTCTATATATATATATATATATATATATATATATATATATATATATATATATATATATATATATATATATATATATATATATATATATATATATATATATATATATATATATATATATATAAGTTGTGTTTGCATATCAAGACTATCCTTTTATAAAATGTAAACCATTGATCTTCACTGTCATATATATATATATATATATATATATATATATATATATATATATATATATATATATATATATATATATAAGTTGTGTTTGCATATCAAGACTATCTTTTTATAAAATGTAAACCATTGATCTTCTCCGTCATACTATAACTAGGATACGCAAGAATTTTGAGCCCATTTGGATGAGTGTAAGTCACTCATCCGAGGGCAACAAAATCGACGCGCGAAACTAATTTGAAATGCATAATTTTTGCGGTCTTCATGATAAATGTCCAAATTGGCTCAAATTTTATATATGAGCTATTCACAAGTTGTTTAAGAAGATCAACGAATTAGATTTTTGAAAAAAATATTGCATCATGAAAAGCTACTGGAGTGTATTCTACTCCGAATACACTCGAGTGTATTCTAGCCTGACTCTATACATATATATAATACACTAGATTGTAAAGATCACACCGTACACCTCAATGGTGTTTGCCTATCTAGACCATGTTTTTGCCAAATCTAATCCATTGATCTCCATGGCTATAATAATAATAGGCCATACACAAAATTTGAGCTCATTTGGATGAGCATCCAAGGGCAACAAAATCGACGCACACAACTAATTTGAAATGCATGATTATTGCCTCCTTTAGATGCATGACCTATAAGTGTCCAAATGAGCTGAAATTTATTATATAATATGTTCTTTAAGATATTTAAGAAGATCAACGGTTCAGATTTCCAAAATAATTGCTTCATTATGGAAAATGCATGCGGTCTATAGCGTCTCTGATACACTCGAGTGTATTTCAACAGTACTCTCTCTATATATATATAGAGAGAGAGAGAGAGGAAAATGATCCAGTGAGAAACATATCTTGGTGAGAGCATGAGAGGCATTTCAATAACTTTTCACAATGATCAAATTTTCATAATCTAACCATACGGATACGTATCGGATACGGGTACGGGTACGGGTACGGGGATACGACAATTTTCGAAAATATAGGATACAGGTACGTCATGGATACGGCAATTTTTTAATATTTATTTTAATATTTTAAAAATAACCAATATATTTATTTTAAAAATAGATGAAGACAACCAAATTTCATTCTAAAATCACAATATTTCTAAAGAAACTGGAAACCAATACCATAATAACAAACAATGATTTAAAACGGGGGTCTTTCATTCATATTAATGTGAGACAAGTTACAAAAAGACATGATAATATCATATTCTAAACCTTTCACATTTCATGTATCATGTAATGTTGTGTTGTAAACTGAGTTGTGTCATCTGTGATACCAAACTATCTTCTCTCATGTATAGCTAGCTACTATGAAGCACGGATATAGATACGAAAATGGATACGGGTACGGGTGCGATATGGGGATACGACAATTTTCAAAAATATAAGATACAGGTATAACATGGATACAACAGTTTTTTAATGTTTATTTTAAAATTTTAACAGAAAGTACCAATTTCATTCTCAAATCGCAATACAATAGGGGGAGTCTAGAGTTGGAAGTCACATGGTTTTGGGATTTTGAGGGATCAGACGAGTGGGGTGCTCTCTTGGCTGCTAAATGGGTTGGTTGTATCATGGCTGCATTGAGGTCTTATCCTGCTAATAAAAAAAGGAATACGACTTGAGAAGTATTTGGTATGTATTAGAGAGTATCTAGGGATTATTAGTATCAAATATGTATTTAGTACCGGTAGGACACCTACTTTGGAGTATCGGTGCTTCATAGGGGGAGACATAAGGATGGGGATGCAATGATTATCTTCAAAGGAGATGAAATAGATATTGTCTAGATAGAAATCCAGAATAAATCACAATGGAACTAGTCACCAAAACAAGAGGCATGTTAACCCAACGATACTAAATTGAAGCCTTTCATAGAATATGGAAGGACATCAACGTGCATAAAACTTGCACCTTAGCAGGGAAAGCATCCATAAGTACCATGTAAAGGTGAATGAATTGGTTTGCAATAAAGAACAAACAAAAATCCAGATTACATATTGAAGTTCTTAAAAAAGTGAAATTCCAAATAACAGAGGAGGTACAAACAATAAAGAGAAGGAAGATTGGCATTTAGCAAGAGGAATGGTGACTAACCTTGAACTACTTCAAGGAAGCAACTATGACAACCTTGATGCAAGCTACTTGTCATGCCCAGATTTTTTTCTAGTTTTTACCGACTGGATACGGCCGGGATACGGATTAGGAGTATCTGATACGTATCCACGGAGTATTGGTATCCAGTACGTATCGGATACGGGTACGGCACCTGTTTTGGAGTATCCGTGCTTCATAGTTTGCCAGTTAATGTCCCAATTAAAGTCCAGTTGATGACAAACTCAGACGAATGATAAGGGTCAGACCGGTATATGCAATGAGTTAAAGTTAGTTCAAAACTATTAGAAACTACTTAACACTTTGAATTTGTACAATTAGATACTATGAATAAACATGCTTATGATTAGATATTATGAATAAACATGCATTTTGTCAAGAATTTTGGTATATATCAAAGAATAACAAGAAGTCCTAGGTTATACATGACAAAATCGAGTACTTGGCTAAAAAATCTAGGTTAAGCCCAGTTTCAAATCAGTTAATTTAGCATACACCCATGCCCTCACCCAAACCTAAACCAACAAAAAAACTAGACTTTTACCAACCCTAAGAGAGTAAGGATCCGATATCATGTGCAATACCAGTTGTCTGCTACAAAGATTATATTTTGTCGATCCCAAGGAAATAGGGAGGACCGTGACATGGAAACCTCCATTCAGGACATCTACAATGATGCTAGAATTTTGACTCATGTGAATTGTTTGAGAAACAGTGGAAAAACGGATGGCGGGTGAGACGAGACATGGAACCCCACAATTTTGGGAAGGGTTGGCTGAACCCATAAATGCATGACTATAATTCCCTCAGCATTTCCCCACTTGTCCTTTGGTTTCAAGTCCAAAGGGAGTAATGGCGTGAACGATTCATTTGGAATCCAACATCTGTGAACCACCAGCCAAAGATGGTATGAGTATCAGCTAATTGTACTACACCATAATTGATTCACATGAAGACATGGGAGAAGCTAACATTGGTGGATAAGAGGTTTCAAGGTTGAACCACAAAGTGCTAGGGCCATCTAGTAATTAACAGGATGAATCCAACCATTTATCTTCCAGAAACCCAGCCCTAGGAAGCACGGACACTTCTCGGAGGCTACCGTGTCTGTATCCAACGCGTGTCCAACATGGACACACTTTGGACACGCCTGGACGTGTAGCGGACACGCCTCTGGCGTGTCCACTTTGAATTTTTTTTTATTGAAGTGTTGGACACGGCTTGGACACTCCATGGACACCTCCAGGACACACAACTCCGACCCACTTAAGCCTAGGCGTATGAAAAAACCAAAGCCTTCTCTAAATCTTTGCCTCCTGTCCTCCACTACTCGCCCTACTACCATTAGTTAATTAAGCTTCAGGTGCTACATGCAAGTCGTTGACACCCTTCTTATCATCTCCACCAGCTATTGCAACATCCGGGGACTGCCACATCAACCATGAGGAGGAAAACAATTGGATTCACCTCCTCTTGATAGTACATGTTGTTAATCATTACTTCCATTGGAACTATTGTCCCCAACATTCTACTGCTCTTAATTTTTACAATTCATATTACAACAATATCATATAATCAAGCATCGTAATGTTTGTTGTGAACTAATCCATATTGTGACTTGTAAATATAATGTTACATGTTGATTGCTTGTTGGATTTCATGGTGATTGCCCATGTGGATAATCTATCTAGATCATTTTGTGTTAATACGCATAGCATATTACACATTATATGTCATAATATGTTATATATATATATATATATATATATATATATATATACTTTCCGTGTCCAATGCCGTGTTCGTGTCCTATATTTTTGGAAATTGACATGTCCCGTGTCTGTGCCCGTGTCTAAATCCGTGTTCGTGTCCGTGTCCGTGTCCATGCTTCCTAGACCCAGCCGAAAGGACAATATCGTTAAATTATGTCATGCACCACCATTACTAAAATATATTGATCTAGTACTAAGCTAATTCCATGACTGAAAATTCTTAAAATTGTAGATCAATGTATATCCACCGTAGTCAACATTAGATGACCCAAATAAAATGTACTTCGTTAAATAAAATAACCCGACAACATGGTAAGAGCGGTCATTGTAATACTCTTATAAAGCCATATCTGAGAACTATTACTTCATGAGATTCATCAGCAATGGCTTCCAACACTGTGCCAAACTATATATTTACCAATGTCATACCATATTTCTGCACTTCAAAATGTGCATCATTAAAGAAGAATTGTGCCGAGAATTTAGCACCAAATCGAGCTAACGAGTACATAACTGAACAGAAGCCCTCACCTCAACTAGGGCTCCTTCTTTTTTAGGGAAAGAGCCGACTATAGCAGGGGAGACGCCCACGTCCCTCGCTCCATTTAATAGCGCTGTTTCGCTCCAACCCAATTTAGGCTGCACGGACGAAATAATTAGTAAAATTCAGGGACAACTGATACGAGTAAAGACAATTCAAATCACTTCGTACAACGTAGCCGAGCGCTGCACGCAGAATTTTTTCATGCTCCTCGTCATAATCCCCTCCCTTAACCCTGCCACGGCTCCTTGTTCGGGTCGCCTCCGCCTCAGCTGACGCATTCCTAGCGGCTTCCGCAGCCGCCTCGGCCGCTGCTGCTGCTTTTGCCGCCTCCTCCCTCTGTTGCTCGTGGTGCGGTGGTGGCTGGGGTTGCAGCGGAGGCGTTAGGGTGGGAACTGCCGGCGGGGGAGCGGTGGCCCCGGTCGACAAGGTCCGGTGGGAGAACCGCATATGACATGACAGCGCCGGTGAAAGACGACGCGCCGCCTGTAGGGATCTCAGCATCTTCTATGCGAAGGCAAAGAGAACGGAAGGCTGAACGCATTGAACAATATACTAGAGAAGTGCGCCGTCTCGTGAGTGTCGACAGAAACGTGTCGTCTAAACAAGAAGCAAACGTGGCACATTTGGTGATAAGGAGGGTGATGGTGAAATTTTTTAAAAATGTTGTTCTTTACGTGATGTGATGTGATGGAGATAGGAATTTTTTTATAAAAAATATAGTAACGATTATATTTATTATTTCCTATCATTCACTATAAGCATTCACCACGTAACAAATGTAGCCTCAGTAGACTACAATCAATAATTTATAGATTTAATTTTAAAAAAATAACAAAAATATGTACAATATGTTATATACTCATGGATCAATATGTAATTGAAAAATGAATCCATCTCCCTCCACAAACTTTCCTATATAGTATAGATGTGTCTCCTAATATAATATATAATTTTAAAATTTAAAGACAAAAGTGTAGTGTACACAGATATGGATCAATATATAATTTCAAAAAATAATGGAAAAATTGCATCCAGTCCCCTTTACGAGCTTTCCTATATAGTATAGATGTGTCTCATAATATAATATATAATTTAAAAAATTTAAGACAAAAGTGTGGTGTACACACACAAAGACCAATATGTAATTTTAAAAAATAATGGAGAACATTGCATCCAACCCCCTCCATGAGGGGGCTTTCCTATATATGCAACGTTTGGCAAAGCGTTTGGTCAGTCACCCTTTCGGTACAGTGAGATGGATCACCGTGTGGAATTTTCTTCGATGAAAAAATGACACCTGCAAACGCTGCTCATCACTGCATCAAATGCAAAAACAGTATAAATAGCCAGTGGTGGTCAATTTGATGTTTGGTAACAACGATTGCAAATTGACCCTCATGCATAGTAGTATTTGAACATTGCCCGAACAATCACTACCGCTTTGTCAAACGAAGCAATAATATAAATGTGTCTCCTAATATAATATATAATTTAAAAAATTAAAGATAAAAGTGTGAGCAATATGTAATTTCAAAAAATAATGAAAAAATTGCATACAGCCCCTTCTATGGACTTTCCTATATAGTATAGATATGGTTTTCCATCCAATAAGAGTGCTTGTCTCGGGCTTATAGAGTAAGGTTGAACAAAGTAAAAAAACAATTTTCATGGAATAGTATAAATTAGCCAGCATAATTTTCAAATGGCTATAAGACAAATAAGGGAACAATTATCCCCAAATAAACTCCCCCTTTGTTATTTATTTATATTCTCTTGCAAAGAAATTTGGGCGGACATGAGTAGGTCAGGTCACGTCTGGTCTGATCTAGGGCTAAAATCACATACCATAAAACTCCTAGTGGTTTGGAAAAAATGACTATATGAAATTGTTGGCAAGTCCAAATTGGACCATGCCAGACTACAATTTTTGTGGTCTAGTTCGGTTTGCTCTATAGTCTAAAGTCAATATTATTCTTATAATCTAAGAGAATATTAAAAGGGGGGTGGTATGTGTGTGTTGTGTAAGAGGTTAATAGAGATGAAGGGCAATGCATGTCTACATGGAGATTGAGTGTAACAACAAAATTTTCAAGTTTAACCTATGTGAATATTATAAGCAATGAAATCCTTTTTTATCATACAATGAACCCTAATTAGGTGAATATCTTATAATGATTAGTAATCATGTGTAGAAACCCTAATTCACATGTTTCTTGTATTGATAATGATAAGCGTGACAATAGAGCACATTATTGTCATACAATTTGATTGCTTGATCTTGAATGGTTTACAATTAATGGAACTTCGAAATCTTAAGTTCATATAAAAGGTAAAAAGAATTGAACATGGGAATCACTCTTTATCTTATTCAAAATGAAAAATATGGTAATGTGAAGATTCCATGTGAGTATACATGAATTAAGAATCATATTAGGGTATAGGGATCTTTGAAGGGTCTTTTAAAGGTCAAAGTTTGACTTTATAGGCTCAGGTCAGGAATTTGGCCAACCTTAAGTCATGACAAGTTGAGTGGATGTAGTGGACCGACTCGTTCCCTATGGTTGGCCCATAATTTGAACCGACTATCCAAATGCCAGGCAGACTTGTGGGCAACGACCCAACTTTTATTAGTAGGAACCCAAAAATGACCATTTTGGATCCATAATCCCAAAAGTTTAGATGAACTGCTCAGAAAGTAGGACTAGCTACCCATATAGTCGAATGAAAAAAAAAGTCAAGTTGACCTACTAAAAGTTGTTAGAATAAATATAGAAATGTTCACTTAAATGGAATTGTAGGATGTATATATATAGCCAACACAACTCCCTTCAATCTTAGAATGTATAATACCCTTTTCTTCACCATCCAAAATCTCCTCTCTCGAAAAATATCGTAGGATAAGGATTTATGGATGAATCATCTAGAGCGATAATCTTACATAGATGCATTATTATTTCTTATTTATCTTTTACCCTAGCATTTAGTTTTTCCTTCTCCAAATTTGGAAAAAGGATTCATAATCTTTCTTCTTTCCTTCTTCAATACTCTTCTTGAGGCAACCTTGGAGACCTGGAGGTGGAATTTACCACTAGTTGGTAGATTTGGGCGTAGAATGATGTTGAAGGGAGGCACACAAAATACTTACAACCACCTACTAATAAGGTGAGTAAATATATACATCGAAAATCAACTAAGCACAAATACATCTACTTCCATCCTAATTCATAAGATATCAATAGGTTTAACTATGAAAGGGAGTTAAGGGAAGTTATAAGTATTGGTTCTTGTTATAGTTTTTGCTAATTTAGATGGAAATGGATGTATAGAATATTGATTTTTGTGTACTTATTTTTCCTATTCACATATAAAAGATTGACTCACTATATTCTTTCAAAATTGATGGGAAGGATGGAATTGGAAATTTTGATGAGATCTAAGATGAAATGTGACAAGAAAAATGGTTATTGGATAGTATTACTTGAAGAATGGTCTAGAAGGATGATTAACTAGAAAATTGCATTATTGTCATCATTCTTATTACAAAGTTCTCCCTTTATGATACCTTACTATTACATTTAAAAACCTAGAATTTTTGTGGTTAATGTGAATTGATGATTTATGAATTACAAAAGGACAATATATCGTCTAATTTTATCAGCATAAGTAAGACACCTAATTCTATAAAGATATAACATTGTCACATGTAGTTAGGCATTTTGAACCTTCCCTGATGTTTTATTTGGGATGGGTAATGTTACACCTCGGTCTCACAATTACCACTAATCATGAGATTAGGACATAAAATTGAGGATTTATCGTAATACAAAGATCACCCTTAACTTTTTCTTCTTTTTCATACTCTTTGTTTTCTCGCATTGAATCACATAAACAAACTTTACAAGAGAATTAAACCTTGATTACTCTAATATGAACTCAACATTAATGATACACATTCGTACATTCATTATGTTTCTTACACTTCCAAGTACATAAAACATGATAATCAAATGCATTCTCTCTTATTAAGGAAACAAACATACAAAACATCATTTACAACTCTCTCTCTCTCTCAGATCTATACAAGGACCTAGAGTGACAGGGACCGACTGAATTTAACTATACTCAGACTTAACTCTTGTGGCAGATCTACTCTGATGCAATGATATCTTCTTCAAGTCCATGTGATTTCCCTAAAAATTTTGAGTAGAGGGGTGAGCCTACTCGCTCAGTGAATGAGTACTTCAAAGAAACAGTCTAAAGCACTGATATAATTACAAATATACTTTTGAGCAATTGATATCAATTATAACAACAAAAAGCTTTAGATAGTCTAATAATTGACAATCATAAATATGACAGGATACTCTAAATATCTATAAGAGTGAATCAATATATGAAATGCTTGATTGATCATAAAGAGAACTAATAATTCAGAAACATATAAAAAAGAATAATTGAATAATTGTACACACTTGTTTGACCTCTCATTCATTTTATTATGCCCTGATCATATGCAGTGTACTCTACATATGAAGACTCGTAGTGCACTACGATCTCACCGTACAAGACTTAGCTTCAAACCCGGGAAGCTAAGCCTAGAACTGAATCTGGGTCGGCTTGACTCGAACCATCACGTCTGACACTGGACCTCTCCTTCTAGGTTGAGTACACAGGCGGAGGGTCTGAGATGCTCTGTGGGCCTCATCTTGGTATGCTCTGTGGGTACCTCTAGGTTACCACCGGGATCTCCAGTTCATGTTGGGTAACCTATCTTCTCTTAGGAGACTTCCTCAAGGGCTTTGTCTCCCCGCACACTCTGTGGGTGTGATCTGATCCCCATATACTAGTCGCTGCCAGGGTGGATCGTTTCCTCCCTACAATGCTGATAACACCCATTTTATAGTTGTTAAAGCCTATGTTTTATTACCAAATCTGCCTCCTAAAATGTCTTCCTCTCAGTTTTATCTCGTCATTTGTACAGAAATGACCCACACAATGCTCCTAACAATATTTCCCATCTTTCGTAGAGATTTCCTCATTTTTCCACCCAAAGAATGCTAATGGGCCCGTCTTGGCCCATCCACAACAAGCAAATTGCCCCTGCCCTTTCAATGGCGCATGACACCCCCCTTTACCCGCCGCGGTCGCTGCCCGACATGACAGCAACCCGACACGGGCGTGTCGCGCGACGAGCTCTGACGGGCGGCATGCTACTTACCCGACATAGAGTCTTACCCTCCACGATACGACCGACAAGCCACCCTTCGGTGCAGCAACCCGACAGAGCTTTTACCCACATCACGATCTAGCGAGACTCACTCGCAACCCGGCACACGATGGCCCCTGCCAACTTGTGTCGGGCAATGGACGTATCGACCCTCTCCTAAAGCCTGGAGGGCGAAGCAGACAAAGGACATGTGGCCCAACGAGGACCGCAACCCCTACCAGTCGCTGCCTATAAATAGAAGCTACAGGACTTCGATGGGATGGGTTGAAACCTGACGAGAGCTAACTTGGGAATCCACAAGGAGCTAGTGCGTCGAGTTCCCAGGCGTAGCGGGCGATACTAGGTGAGCACATCCCCAACCCGAGAGGGGTGGGGGAGTTCACTTAGAACATGTCCCGGTAGCCGCAACAGCACAACACGACTGCCCAGGCTGCCTCAATGTGTCGGGTTCCTAGATGGGCATCAACCCGAGATGGCTCGCCCTTCCACGCCCGATACAAGGAACCCGAGAACCTAAGTGAACGCTAACCCGACACGACACCAAACCCGATATGGACTACCCGTCACGGTGTGCCACTCGACAAGGCTGGTTGCCCAACATGGCCATATCGGGTAGGGAGTCCTTTCCCGATACACCTTTACTCGTCACGGCTCAAGACCCAAAACGGTCGAGAGCCCGACATGGGCATGTCGGGTGGGGCTCCTGCCCAGTACTGGATTAGTAGAAGGCTTAGTGGTCCGCTGTTGTATGCCGACCTCCTACATCAAGGAGGCCGACACCTATCTTCTCTTTCTTAGCATTTTACTTTCATTTACTTATGCATTGTAACTAAACCTCTTCATATATCTAAGCTTATTGGAATCAGTGGAGTTTATCTCATATTGTTCTGTGTATGGTTCCTTTTTGTTGGATGATTTCTTTATAGCATCTGAACTCTAGTCTCTTTTGTGGGATCGCGCTTTTGACTAGCTATCGAACCGTGTTTCTCGGTTGGACTCCCTTGAGAGAGGGAAGTCTCAACTCTAGACCTTGGTCTGATCTGGATGTATGAGAGTATCCAAGATTAGGGTTGCCCTGGCTTATCTTTCCACTCTTGTATATGTTCAGTACTCTTGAGAGAGAGAATTGGTGCATAGCCAGAGGCATCCCCTTTGAGAGGAGAGGGTGCAGAATGATATTTGTTGATGCTTGTTATGTTAAAGTTTTCTTCCTTCGTGCTTTACCTTAGCAATGGCTTTATCTCCTCGGTTTTTGATATACAAAACCTCTATAAAAATTGCTAACCCAAAAACTTTAATCTTTCTGGTAACTCCCTTTGGAGATAGGCTTTTAGTTTAATTCTTTAAGTTTCTTTCGTATTACAACAATTCTACCTTTTTACCCATGTTGATGTGCTTAGACAAGTGAAACTTGAGTTCCAAAGCACCGTTCTTCCCATCCCTGTGTTTGACCCTGAACTACTTTGACCATGTGCTAGTTGCAGGTGTCTTAAATATTCAGGTATTGTAATTTTAAAAGTCTGATAACCTAGACATGACTCCATTCTTGGACTCACGTTTATGGTTCATCAACTTTTTGGCGCCATTGTCAGGGATAGGCAATGAAAACCATTCTACGAACTTGGGTTTTGCTTGCACTTTGCCAAAAACCTTGCACATATGCATATAACATTGCAAATATTTACTGCACATAATATTTACTACGCATAGTTTATACAACACACTAATACCTTTTACATCTTTCTTACTTTCCAGGTACTTTTCTTCCTTTCGCTAGGTCATCCTTGCCTCTAGCAAGTAATGGCTGACCAACCTCCCGAAGCCCTCTCTTTGCGCTCATTTATCCAAGTTCGGGCGAATGAGGAAAGGAATCCCATTGTTATGCAACCCCTCAACGCCACCAACTTTGAGTTGAAGCCTTCTTTCCTTCAGCTTCTTCAACACAATAGGTTCGGCGGGAACACCATCAATAAGAACACGTACAACCATCTGACGACGTTTAAGAGGACGTGCAACACTTTCAAGATTAATAGGGTTCCGTTAATGCATATCTACATCCAATACTTCCTCTTCTCACTGAGGGATAAGGTGTTGGAATGGTACACCAGTCTTCAGGATGGAAGTCTTCCCGACTGGGATGATAACACCAAATTTTGTGACGTTTTTGCCCTTTATTTTGTTATCAAAACTACCCTTTTCTACTATTTTCCTCTATTTTATTAGCATTTTCGCAATAATTGGCCAAGCAACGCTCTTATTCCAATTTTTCCTATCTTCTACAGAGTTTTCCTCGTTTTTGTGCAAAAAGGCCGGTTCCGGCCCACAATAAGTCTAAGCCCGCCTCGACCTTCCTGACGCCCGATACAACCCAGCCCGACAGGGGCTGGGCGACACAAGAATGATCGATGGAGAAGGGCGCCTTGTGAAAGGGACGTGCCGGCCGACACACCTTCTACCCGACAGGGAGCCAAAGCCGCATCAACGAACCAACTCGTCGAGCGACACGACACTCGATGGTTGTACTAGTTTGCAAACCAATGGTATTCCTTGGGGGATGTCAATTGATGGTTACACTGAGTGTGCAAATCAATTGTTTTCCTTGTGGGATGTAAATAGATAGAGGTTCTAGTTGTATAAGTAGATGGAAAGTTTGACCTTTGACCAATGGTAGAGTATTTTTGACCTTGATGTTTGGAGGTTCCTCTTCACCTTAAGGTGAGTGATATAACCTTTAATGCATTTCTTGCCTACTCATAACTTGTTTTATGTAAAACTTGTTGTAGAAAATCCGCAATATGAGAAAATTAAATATACTTTTTGTGCCCTATTTGATATAAAAATGATGATGGTACAAGTTTTTATGACTTATGTAGACCCTATGAATGTTTCTACTTATGTGAATAAGTTTTTCCTTGAACATTGAAGGTCTAAAATATGAAATGTTGGTGCTATGATTTTTAAAAATGTCACATAGGTGTTGTTTTGGTACCCAATGTACATTAGTCTGACACAAACTTTAATCCTTACTACATTATGGTTAATAGATGGTGGTTTTCATGCTTTTATTTACTATTTTGGTGTTGAAATGATAGTTAGATGAAATCATAATATTGAAAGTATCCCATTCATGCTAGGTTTTGACCACATAAATGCCTAGTTCTTAGAAATGCCATAACTCTTATGTACAATGGAAATCAATGATGAAATTTGGGGTGATATCTTGTATATGACTTGTGAAACTTTCTATAAAATTTGAAATGATAATGATATTTCTACATGAAGTTATTACTATTTTAACTAAATGACATATTGGGTCGTTATGCACCCTAGTTTGGATCTAGCCCTTTTTATGGCTGGGGATGGATGAATATACCATGATGGAGTAACATGGCACAATTTCATACATTTTACATATTTGGAAATTGTATTCTACAAATTATTTTATAAGCATACTTTAGGAGGTTGTAAGTAACTTAGTTGATGCAGTCAAAATACTTAAACAATGTAATTAATCAAGTGTAATCCTAATCATGTAGCACCCTGAGACTGTAAAACTATCTTAGTGTCAAAACTTGATGGATAGGGAAGCGATTAATCCTAAGAGGAGACAAAAGTTGTATATTGATGAGTATATGTGGGTGTAGGGAGATTATATCTCTACCATGTAGATCCTAAGGTTTTAGAGAGGACTCGAGGTCGTGTCTCAAGGTTGATATGTTTTGAGGGTGAATGCAGTTGTAACTCGGATTTTGGGGTTCATATCCTGGTTTCTAGTGTTGTGGCATGTGTACCCAGGGCATACTAGACTATTTTAGTAGTTGGGTCGATGTGCCACTATGGTTGTTACTCAAACTGATTGAGGGGAACAAATCTTAGGATTCTGATCATCCTATATCTTGTATGGGGATGATTGCAACTTCATAGTGGTCAGCTAGTAGTTTGAGTGGTACACTTCAAACTACCTAGGGATGAATAAAATATGTAATTCAACCATGTAGTATAATTGTTAGGGTTATTTAGCAAATCACATTGGATGATGATCACTGCTATGATTCTTTTGATTTATAAATAAGTGTATTGTATAATAAGTAAGAAAAATCAATTTTACTTATGATTCTTGCTATTCCCAATCTTTGATGTAAATTATATAATCCTTCAACTTTGCAGTACTATTTGCTTCAATTGTTTAAAGTATATAATCTTTCTATGAGTAATAGATGCTTTTAGAAGTTATAACTCTCACTGGGACATGGGTCTCACCTCGTGGGTCACCACATCCTTTTAGGTGATTGTTAGCAGCCCTGTAAGACTCATGGTAGCGAGGTGGACATGTTTGGAGGTCCATAGAGGAAGAAGGTTGGTTGGTTGTTTAGTGAGTCCTAGAGTCATCCATGTACTCTCTGATATGGGCGAGGAAGTTTCATAGATGATGTACATCAACTCAAGATTTTGATAGTGTACTTGTGTTTTGTACATGTTGTAAATATGTGGACAATATATTTTTGTATAACATGTTGTGGCTAAGACCATAGAATAGATGTAAAGATACCTGTTATGGTTGTATATATATGTGCAAGATGATGGACCTTTGTGTAAATGTTCTCTGACATATTTAGAAAGTTTATTTCGTTTTTAATTTTGTACCTATATGGTAATATTATTGGTTAGTGTTTGATTGAAATTTTGGTTTTGAGTAATCTCGTTTAGCATGGAGGGTTGTCGCATAAGCTCTATCACAGATCTTGTCGAGAGTTTCTAGTTCCATTCAGTGTTCCAACTGGTGATCTGAGATCGCATCACCACAGACTATAGCATACGAGAAGAATGAGAGATCAATTCATATGTCATGTAATAAGATTAGATGAAAACACATTTCATCAATAGAAATCTTGGAGTCAAATACAATTCAAATAAGACATACCTATGGGACTACTCCTCGTGCCCTAGTATGATTTTTTACTTGCTCATGGTAATAAAAGAATAGATAAAGGGGGAAGAAATCATGTTTCCAAAAGAATTTGGTAGCACTTTGACGGTATGCATGAGGAAAATGTCAGCTCCCTCTCTCTTTTTCTTGCTCTCTACACCCAAGAAAGGATCTGGAATGATATGATATGAGATCCTTTTATTTGGCACTCCACCCCTCCTTTTATAGAGATGTAAGTTCCCCAAAACCCCTAAAAACACATATGGAAGTTGTTGGGAAGTCTAGGTTCAACACTTCAATTAGTCGGTTGGTGTCCCAACTGGTTGATTGGGTTAGGTTGATGCTTCATCCTGAAGGCATGTCGGTTGACCGATTGGTAGTGATTCTAGCAGTTTGTGGTATTGATGCTTCATTATGAAGGTAGGCTAGTCGACCGACTCAAGGGGAGTCGGTATGTTCATTTGTGAAAATGTGTCTTTGTGATTTGGGTTAAGTCGGTCAACTAGGTGGCCACTGTACCGATTTGGTTTGTAGCTCCTTCCAACTTAGGCTTCTAAGTCGATTGACTGGAGGGGGGCAATCAACTGAATGGTTTTCTAGGAGACTAAACATGAGCACTTAAGGGTTTGTGATCTTCTAATACTTTGGGTAACTATGGGGTTCTTGATCTTTAGGATCGAAGGAGGGAAAATGAGTTGTTCTTCTACAAAACATGACTAAAACTAATTGAAATTCTATTTAATGATACAAAAGCAACCTAATGCAAATAAATTCTAAAACTATGAAATATCAACATAATGTCCTAAATAAATGATCTAAAAGATGTGTAAAAATGTATGAATATGAATTCATCAAAATACCCTAAATTTGAACGTTGCTCGACCTAGAGAAACACAAAATCAAAAACATACACCAAATAATACTGACATCTTATCCTCCACACTTGCATAGAACTACTTAGTCCTTACCACCTTTTATGGCAAGCAACCCTAATTTCTAGAAATCACAACCTTCACACATTCTCCACTTGAAATTATTTCACAACTTGTTTCTATTTCAAGATCTATTAAGAAATAGATGTCATATCCCTTCTATTTTTGGCATTCTCGCATATTCTTACGAATTCTGCACAAGAATAGGGTTTATTGAATGGGTATATTGGGGGTATGTAGATGACCCTAGGTAGAAAAATGGAGAGAATGGATCTATGGAATAAGGCAATCTTTCTTCTATTCAGCGCGAGATCTTTTTATTTTCTTTGTTTCAATTCCATTGATTGATCTTTTTTGTGTGCATTGGCATCTTTTCTTTATTGGTGGTACACCCCTACAAATACAAGGGGTATGGAAGAAGCGGTAATGGATAAGGGTTTTGTCACCCCTAACTTGGAGTTTGGCACATTTTTGTCCTTTCATTATTTTTGGTGGGTGAGGGATAAGAAGGTGATAGAAGAGATGTAGAAGATGTTGAACTTTTGCATCTCATAATTGTGAATTTAGTGTACTAGGAGCATTATAACATTAATTCAAATCTTTCTTTTATAGGAAAAAATTAAGAAATTTCACAATATATTTCCATAGGTTGAGTGAAGACACATTTTGTTTGATTCCTATCTATCCATTGTGGCTTTCCATTATTTCAAGAAGTAGTGCTACTTAAGGTCCTAGGTGAAAAGATGATTTCTGGCTATGGTAGTTTATGAAAATGTTGCAAGAAAATTCAATACGTTCAAAGGGATTCATTGATAAACATGCATATAAAGATATTTAGACAACTAAATAAAGGCCATATTGTGTATAGGGAAAAAGAAAGAAATGAAAAACCAATTTAAAACAACATGAAGTCCAAGATAAAATTATAGAAATGCTAAATGCAAGAAGATAGAATGTGTGGAATGGTACACGCCACCCACCTCCATCTTGAACGTAGAATTTCGCCCATCCCGAGAAAATACTAAATCCATGATGGAGGGAAGATATACATTATGGTGTCCACCATGCGCCATGGTATCCTTGTAGTGGTGGTGAAGGTGGAGGTCAGACGGGAGCAGGTGATGTGGTGCACTCAGATGTCTACGGGTACTAGTTCTTGTTGGAGGTCTCAGTATAGTCTCGTCCCCAATAATGGGAAGTGAGGCTATTATAAGTCTAGTAAGCCCTATTGTGACGCCCCAATCTCACATTAACCACAAACCACGAGATTAGGACGCGACAGGATGAGATTTACACATAAGCCAACCACTCTTCACTTTTAAAAACATTTTAAAGACATTAATAAGGTAATCTGATTTATGCTGTAAAAAGAAACTAAACAAACTGCGGAAACATCTTTATTAACTGGCTAGCAATATAAACAGAGTCTACAGCATTTTACATTGTTTGACATAAATAAAGCATAACAGTTAATTTACATCTTTACACATTCTCTCTCTCTCACACACACCTTGTCCCACAGATCGAGGGGAAAGGACTAAGAGACCTCTAACTACTATCTACGAACCTTCTATTGACTAGGCGTAAGGATAAAACGATCCTTCTGATTTCCTGCTGTTGATGATAACCTGAAAATGTTTTGAGTAGAGGTATGAGCCTACTCGCTCAGTGAATAGCATTTCACTTAGCTATCACTAAACAACTCATCAGGTTTATAAACTGAAATTAAACATAAATGCAGAACTAAGCAAGGCAGTTCTAATAACATAACAGATTTACAGAATATAATCATATTTCCAAGCATCAACAGGTAATTCAGATAAATGAACAGTTATATAAATTTACTGTGAACCTACTTGATTATTTATTCATTTTTTTATGCCCTAAATATATGCAGTGTACTCTGCATATAAAGATCCGCAACAAGTTCATGCTACGACCCCACCGTACAAGACTTAGCGACACACCCGGGGAGTGCTAAGTCTGACTACTCGTCCTGGTCTGCACAGGACACAGGCTCCTCGGCCTCCACGCACAACCACGTGTGCTCTCGACTCCTCCTTAAACCTGAGTACACCGGCGGAGAGTCACAGGGTTACCTTCGCGACACAAGCACGAATGGTGTTAGATAACTGTGTTTTCTGTTGATATCGCAGTGCCATTGTGACACAAGCATAATTGTTGTTAGACACTGTCCTTTTCTCTTTCCTCGTTTGTCCGCGACACAAGCACGGATGATGTTGCAACACGAGTTTCACCCCAAAGTTGCAGACCCGTCTAAGGGGTTCTACGGTGTTAGGGCATCTAGGTCTATACTTGATTAAATAATAAACAAATAAACAGGAAAATTACATTTCATACATAATGCACAATCTGAACATCACAAGAAGCGCATATATAACCTTTATCGTAATTAAACACAAATCAGAATCATTTATCCAGTTTCTATGTTAAACATCTTATTTTGAAATTAGTAAATACATTGCAACTATAATACAGGAAATTGCATCATTTTCGTTAAGCATATCACGTAGTTCAATTCTAATAAATCTAACATACTCTATTGAATGAACTATACTGTTTAGGAGTTATATCAATTAATATAGAAGCAATAAAACAATCAATTTGAGTTAAATATTGATTTCTAAATGAACTACTACTCACCCACTTCGGTGTGTTCGTATACACCGAAAAACGTCCACAACCACGCCTAATTCTGCCCTTTACAGCAGAGTGCACGTCGTGCACCTGGGCTGCACGCCGTGCACCTGGGCAGAAACTCGTTCTGCTATCTGTAACTTTGCACGCCGTGCAATTTAATTTGCACGTCGTGCAACCTGCGCAGAGACGGAAATCTTATTGTAGATGAATTCGATTAAAGCCGAATCAAAGACTAACAACTACTGGTTTAGAACAATGTATGATTTGATCCTTTGAAGCATCAACTTCTCCCGAGAATAGTCTCCTTTGATAAATAATACTTCTACATTATTTCTCCTTATTGAAAACTCATAAACTGGATCACTTAGAATAACAATATTGCTAAGCGGCATAGAGACCTGAATGAAATTAATGAAAACATTTAGAATGGCCATTGATTTCTCTTTTCTGTCGTAAGAAACATTTCCAACTTTCACTTTGTAAGATGACTCCATTGCATAGATACGACTGGGAAGTAAACTGTTGTATAGTGTAAATACAGTGACAAAGGAAACATTCTGTCTGTGATTAGAATCTTGCCTTAACGAATAAGCAAGTGTGTTGTTGAGAGCATCAAGGCCTGCAGTAGTTGTGCAAAGTTTAGCTGAGCTGTTTTGTCATTATGTATGATCGATTCACATAACCATGTGACTTGGCACTGGAGACGATCAGGCAACCCCTGACCAGCAGCCGGACCGGGAACGAGGTGATCGGGCTTCTTGCTGCTCGAGGCTTGGGGCTGCGGATACGTGCTAGAAGCTCAGAATCGGACTTAAGGGCAGCATTGCTTGGGGCTACTACTCACTCAAATGGTCCCTGGCCATTATTGCAGTGGTTGTTGCTTCATAGATGGGGCGCCGCCCCTTGCTAGGTTGAGGTGCAGGTGGCGCAATGGAGGCGGGGTGCTGCGTTTTCTTGTCTAGACCTGAAGGACGGAGCCGGGGCAGCCGTTTGGTGATGCTTGCTCGCCCAATCGGCTCCTGGCCGTTATTGTAGCAGTTGATGCTGTTCTAATTGGATGGGGCGCTGCCCCTGTTGCTTGGGCACCACTCCTTGGTGGTCGGGCGCCGCTCCTTGGGCGAGGTAGGAGATGAACGCTGCTCCCATTCTAGCCCTAGACGACCGTCCTTCCTCCTCTTCTAGTCAAGCAGCACTGTTGGGTGCCGCACCTGCAATAGGTCGGCCGCCCTAGCAAGTCAGGCTGATGCTGGATGCCGCTAGGGCGAGCTAGAGGAAGAAGAAAGGAAGGAGAGGAGTGGGCGGAGGCAAGGTGCTGCTGGACGAAGCCAAGGGCTCAAGAAATCGCCCATGTGATCCCCCTTTTCTACTGCTGTGATCGAGCACTGTGCGCCGCTTCTGCGGTTGCTCTGTTCTATCGGGAAGGAAGAGGGGAGAGGATAAGCGAGAAACAGAATAGCCGACTCACTTAAAACATAATCAATTAATGGTGAAATTGCATCCAAGTCCAAGAAAACCAAAAAGGCCGTAACTTTTGCCTCGAGGGCCCGATTTAAATAATTCTTCTTGCAAACTCTCAAGCACGAGATTCTCTATCATCCCAAGGCATAAAATTATGTTATCTAGCTTGTCACAACTGGTCAAACCGTTAATTGCAACAGTGAGTACTCAACTCGACTTAATTAACTTAACAATCATCATTACTATTATCATTAATTACCTCAGATGATTAAATCTTGACGATTGATTCACATGTTGTCTTATCTTGATTATTCATGATGTTTAACAAAAACTTAGCACTAATTGAGGTGTTTCACGTAATTCGAGGTATTTATTAGTTAACTTAGTTATGGGTCATAACAATCTCCCTCCCTTATAAGAATTTCGTCCCAAAATTCCTAAAAGATAAAAGGAAACTTGTTGCGCACATCTATCCCAAAACTCCCTATGTGGCTCCTTCTAGGTTGTAGTTTATACACAAAACCTTCTCTAAGGTATTTCACGATTCTTAAGTTTCTTGATCCACTGATCAACTATCGGTATTGGTCCCTCAACCTAGGACACATCTGATCTGATTCCAGATCGACCCACAAAACATTGTCTTTCCAGAACTGTTATAGCAGTATCTCACTTTATGGTAATTACCAAGAAATTATTACTATACATGTAGACAAACTAAAATTCTTAAATAACAGAATGCATGTCAATCTGGTACTAAAATAAAATCATGCAATTTAACTGTTAAAATCATCACATCTCATAATGAAAATTGATATCAAGATACTTGATTCATCGTACACCCTATACTTAGGGTTTCATTCGCATTGTTTATTCATCACATGCTAACACCCTACTCTTAGGGTTTCCGTTATCTCATCTGTTTGATTGCAATTCAAATCACGATACGGTATCATTCTGGAACTGGCAGAGCAGTATATTCAAAATCATTGTATTTACTGAGTAATCTTTATATCTTACATGCAGACAGATTAAAAATTCATAAATATTCCAAACTCAAATCAATTTTGGCACATACATACTGAATTTCATGTAATTGGACATTTTATTACACCAATAAAAGTAATTTACTTCACCTATAAGAAACCATCTATAATATTTATCAATTGTCTGCAATTTCTCGAAGTACGTGCATATTAACCAAATTCCTGGTTTATGCACCACATAACTCAATTAAGAGTTATTTACAAAACATAACACAAATAATTAATAGTACTTGAGAATTTCTAATAATATCTCAGAGAATCGTGCCCATTCATGTAAATGTTAAGTCACACACATTAACATAACAGGAAGCATGCAATTAGGTTTATTTACATATTTTAATGATGTCTTGCTAGCTTGAAATCATGCATCTAATGATTTAACAAATCTGTGTTTTCTGGGTTCATACTCAAACCGTACCATTATCAGTTGTGTATTTCTAAACTCAATATGATATGATTGAAACTGGATTACCAGGCAACCTAATTATTTCATTCATGTATATCCATGGTCAAGCTTCGAGACATCAAAGGTTGACTTAATATGAAGAAAGTGAGCAGACTAAATTAGTCTATCCACAATCTTTCATATCGAGTCATAACCTCTAGGTGTCTAGGGCAACCCTATCACAACATCCATTGTGATATGTTCCCATTCCCATACTAGTATAGAAAAAGATTACAAAGTACATGTGGGTTTCTGATGCTAAGTCTTAACCTGCTGACACACATTGCACTTAACCACCTAATCAGCTACATCCTTCTGTATATCTGACCATCCGTTTCAATTCCTTGACATTCATATACATCTTAGTGTTTTCCTGAAAGCATAGCATACATCAATACATACACTTTCATAAGAATCTTTTCTTTCAACCTTTTCCCCTTAAAAGAATTTTACACTATCTCGAAGTACACACAACATGTCATGCTAATACAACACCTTATCATCAAAAAAAAACTTTAACTTTAGTCTCTTTTCCTTCTATCATGTCATGCATGGTCTGGCTTAGCTCACTATCACCCTATTGTGGTTTCGTAATGTACTCATAAGAAGTAGCCTTAACTTACATCTGTTCAATCAAATCACTTTGTGTTATTACTCCTAAGTCTAAGTCCAACTCCCACATTTCTACTAACAGGTCTCTATTGAACCCTGTCATAGAGAATGCATTAGCTGTTGAACTTGACTTTCTGCTGAAAGCATCATTCACCACATTCTCCTTACCAGGGTGGTGATCTATTGTCACATCATAAAGATAGTGACGCCATGTCTTAAAAACATGAACTACATCAACCATCTTCAGATCATATCTCGGGTAATACTCTGATTTCTATGCTACCCTCTTATGGCTATATTTTAGCTTTATGTTTTACTCTATTCTCTAAATCATTTCATGTTGCTCATGTACCGTTTAGATTATCTACCTCAAAACCCTAGGTCACTATCAAAGCCAGTTTACTTTTCATAGAACAAATCTCAAGATCTTGTCTTACAAAGATACTAGCATACAAGGTTACATCACTAATGATATCCTTTAAACTACTTCAACTCTAATCATTTTAGGGTTTTGGTCTATATCAGTAACATAGCTTTATTGTGTGTATGAGTGATCGATTATATAAATCAAATTGAGTTGCTTGGGTCAATAACATATTAACCCAACACTCAACTTTAATTACATTAGCTGAAAATTCAGTTTTCATAATAGTTTCTGTAATTCGTTTATTAAACATCTAACAGAAGCTCCAAAAATTCTGGAAATTTTATATGTTGTCCCTAACGAAGTTTCAGACCACCAGTAAAAATTTGAGATCATTTCAAGTTACCACTAATTAATTAAAAATCAAACAGTGCGCTGCTATATAGCAGTCTGCAGCAGATTCGGTCGAGTTGCAACTCGACCGACACCTTACTGTAGAGATCAAAAGTCATCCAAAAATTACGCCAAATTAATAGAGTGTCTAAAATTTGTGATTTTCAAACATAGTTAAAATTTTAGATCAATTGGATATACCAATAAAAAGATAAAATTCAATTACCACACTGCTATATCACTCAGAAAATGTGATCGGTCGAGTTTGAAACTCAGCCGATGAACAGGTCATAACATTCTTCAAAAATTCTGATATCTTCCAATGTTGTTCACATTTTATATATCCAAATTATATCCCAATTTTAGCCAAATCAGAGTTACACATAAAATACTAAAAATCATTTAGTGAGGCATCCTGTTTATCAAATTCTGTATGCATATGTCATTTGAATCCTAATTTGGGCCAATTAGGGTCTATGCTTCTCAAACCCTAATTCTCAAGATAAAAGAACATTTAGACTTCTATTATTATTTTACTTGTTAATAGGAGTCATTAGATCCCAGTAACGCATCCTGCCAGCCAGACCAGGCCGAACCTGTAGTCCTGAAGCCAAGAGCTACTCGAGATTAATCAACCCCTATTAACCTTAAACATGTGGAAAGAATATCCACTTAGGGCAACTTACTTATACATGATTTCGGATCTACTTTAATACAAAGAAAACAAACATTAAACAATTCACTTCATGTCACAACAATATAAAAGAATCATGTTTACTTTGCAAACTGAAAATTTTCATTTCATGCATATAAAAGCATTTCCAGTGATCTTTATATCAAATAAGCAAAATCAAGTAAGAGTTATATCGCATCCTATATGTAATCTCTTGTTCCTATATTAATTTCTTATCTTATAACCCTAAGATTTGTAGGGTTTTCTCTCTAGCCTATCCTTCCTCTGTATACCTGGCCAGGGCATCTAGAGAAGAACAGACAGAGTAGCTTGATACCGGTCAATCTAAGTATTCAGACACCTGGCCAGGGTATCTAAACACTCAGACCTTCCAGAGCTAAACTCATCATTTATTATTCACCTTACTTATAACTTTATCTTTTGACCTTAATGATTCTTAATGACTCAACTTAAGCTCATTACTTGATTCTCGTGACCACATCCTCTTCCTGCTATCTGCAATAGTATAACAGAACACTTCCTGTTAGAAAATTACAGATAGAAGAAAGACACCTAAACCTTAATCCTATTGGTCTCTTATCGTCCCCTGACCTGGACTCTGAGTAACTATGTACTCAATCTAAGCTCTGATACCAAAATTGTGACGCCCTAATCTCACATTAACCACAAACCACGAAATTAGGACGCGACAGGATGGGATTTACACATAAGCCAACCACTCTTCACTTTTAAAAACATTTTAAAGACATTAATAAGGTAATCTGATTTATGCTGTAAAAAGAAACTAAACAAACTGCGGAAACATCTTTATTAACTGGCTAGCAATATAAACAGAGTCTACAACATTTTACATTGTTTGACATAAATAAAGCATAACAGTTAATTTACATCTTTACACATTCTCTCTCTCACACACACCTTGTCCCACAGATCGAGGGGAAAGGACTAAGAGACCTCTAACTACTATCTACGAACCTTCTATTGACTAGGCGTAAGGATAAAACGATCCTTCTGATTTCCTGCTGCTGATGATAACCTGAAAATGTTTTGAGTAGAGGTATGAGCCTACTCGCTCAGTGAATAGCATTTCACTTAGCTATCACTAAACAACTCATCAGGTTTATAAACTGAAATTAAACATAAATGCAGAACTAAGCAAGGCAGTTCTAATAACATAACAGATTTACAGAATATAATCACATTTCCAAGCATCAACAGGTAATTCAGATAAATGAACAGTTATATAAATTTACTGTGAACCTACTTGATTATTTATTCATTTTTTTTATGCCCTAAATATATGCAGTGTACTCTGCATATAAAGATCCGCAGCAAGTTCATGCTACGGCCCCACCGTACAAGACTTAGCGACACACCCGGGGAGTGCTAAGTCTGACTACTCGTCCTGGTCTGCACAGGACACAGGCTCCTCGGCCTCCTCGCACAACCACGTGTGCTCTCGACTCCTCCTTAAACCTGAGTACACCGGCGGAGAGTCATAGGGTTACCTTCGCGACACAAGCACGAATGGTGTTAGATAACCGTGTTTTCTGTTGATATCGCAGTGCCATTGTGACACAAGCACAATTGTTGTTAGACACTGCCCTTTTCTCTTTCCTCGTTTCTCCGCGACACAAGCACGGATGATGTTGCAACACGAGTTTCACCCCAAAGTTGCAGACCCGTCTAAGGGGTTCTACGGTGTTAGGGCATCTAGGTCTATACTTGATTAAACAATAAACAAATAAACAGGAAAATTACATTTCATACATAATGCACAATCTGAACATCACAAGAAGCGCATATATAACCTTTATCGTAATTAAACACAAATCAGAATCATTTATCCAGTTT
Organism: Alisma plantago-aquatica; assembly: GCA_963693085.1. Lineage (NCBI taxonomy): Eukaryota > Viridiplantae > Streptophyta > Magnoliopsida > Alismatales > Alismataceae > Alisma > Alisma plantago-aquatica. The sequence goes on from OY856409.1 coordinate 1,396,401,613, forward strand.
CTATGTTAAACATCTTATTTTGAAATTAGTAAATACATTGCAACTATAATACAGGAAATTGCATCATTTTCGTTAAGCATATCACGTAGTTCAATTCTAATAAATCTAACATACTCTATTGAATGAACTATACTGTTTAGGAGTTATATCAATTAATATAGAAGCAATAAAATAATCAATTTGAGTTAAATATTGATTTCTAAATGAACTACTACTCACCCACTTCGGTGTGTTCGTATACACCGAAAAACGTCCACAACCACGCCTAATTCTGCCCTTTACAGCAGAGTGCACGCCGTGCACCTGGGCTGCACGCCGTGCACCTGGGCAGAAACTCGTTCTGCTATCTGTAACTTTGCACGCCGTGCAACCTGCGCAGAGACGGAAATCTTATTGTAGATGAATTCGATTAAAGCCGAATCAAAGACTAACAACTACTGGTTTAGAACAATGTATGATTTGATCCTTTGAAGCATCAACTTCTCCCGAGAATAGTCTCCTTTGATAAATAATACTTCTACATTATTTCTCCTTATTGAAAACTCATAAACTGGATCACTTAGAATAACAATATTGCTAAGCGGCATAGAGACCTGAATGAAATTAATGAAAACATTTAGAATGGCCATTGATTTCTCTTTTCTGTCGTAAGAAACATTTCCAACTTTCACTTTGTAAGATGACTCCATTGCATAGATACGACTGGGAAGTAAACTGTTGTATAGTGTAAATACGATGACAAAGGAAACATTCTGTCTGTGATTAGAATCTTGCCTTAACGAATAAGCAAGTGTGTTGTTGAGAGCATCAAGGCCTGCAGTAGTTGTGCAAAGTTTAGCTGAGCTGTTTTGTCATTATGTATGATCGATTCACATAACCATGTGACTTGGCACTGGAGACGATCAGACAACCCCTGACCAGCAGCCGGACCGGGAACGAGGTGATTGGGCTTCTTGCTGCTCGAGGCTTGGGGCTACGGATACGTGCTAGAAGCTCAGAATCGGACTTAAGGGCAGCATTGCTTGGGGCTACTACTCACTCAAATGGTCCCTGGCCATTATTGCAGTGGTTGCTGCTTCATAGATGGGGCGCCGCCCCTTGCTAGGTTGAGGTGCAGGTGGCGCAATGGAGGCGGGGTGCTGCGTTTTCTTGTCTAGACCTGAAGGACGGAGCCGGGGCAGCCGTTTGGTGATGCTTGCTCGCCCAATCGGCTCCTGGCCGTTATTGTAGCAGTTGATGCTGTTCTAATTGGATGGGGCGCTGCCCCTGTTGCTTGGGCACCACTCCTTGGTGGTCGGGCGCCGCTCCTTGGGCGAGGTAGGAGATGAACGCTGCTCCCATTCTAGCCCTAGACGACCGTCCTTCCTCCTCTTCTAGTCAAGCAGCACTGTTGGGCGCCGCACCTGCAATAGGTCGGCCGCCCTAGAAAGTCAGGCTGCTGCTGGGCGCCGCTAGGGCGAGCTAGAGGAAGAAGAAAGGAAGGAGAGGAGTGGGCGGAGGCAAGGTGCTGCTGGACGAAGCCAAGGGCTCAAGAAATCGCCCATGTGATCCCCCTTTTCTACTGCTGTGATCGAGCACTGTGCGCCGCTTCTGCGGTTGCTCTGTTCTATCGGGAAGGAAGAGGGGAGAGGATAAGCGAGAAACAGAATAGCCGACTCACTTAAAACATAATCAATTAATGGTAAAATTGCATCCAAGTCCAAGAAAACCAAAAAGGCCGTAACTTTTGCCTCGAGGTCCCGATTTAAATAATTCTTCTTGCAAACTCTCAAGCACGAGATTCTCTATCATCCCAAGGCATAAAATTATGTTATCTAGCTTGTCACAACTGGTCAAACCGTTAATTGCAACAGTGAGTACTCAACTCGACTTAATTAACTTAACAATCATCATTACTATTATCATTAATTACCTCAGATGATTAAATCTTGACTATTGATTCACATGTTGTCTTATCTTGATTATTCATGATGTTTAACAAAAACTTAGCACTAATTGAGGTGTTTCACGTAATTCGAGGTATTTATTAGTTAACTTAGTTATGGGTCATAACACCTATATTTGTCATAGTAAGTCCTCATGGGGTTGTAGTCATTGCGGTTGACATGATATCTCATGGGAATGATGCATAAGATACATATGATTTAGTTGATGGCAGTGTTATTCTTGCTCACACTCCATGTGCATCTGGGAATGCTCAATGTGATCTAGTTGTTGTTGGATCTCATAGAATTCGTAGGGTCCCTGATGACCGTCATTCTCAGTAGTGTGTCACCTTGTGCAATGTGTCGGTGGTAGAGGAGATCTTGTCTCATCATCGTTGGCCTCCAAGAAGATGTTGCAGCAATGAGCTCTGGGATTGGGAATGTCATCCTCTGGGAGTGGATTCTTCTGATTTCTCCTTCCCCTTTCAAAAGAATAAAAAAATCCCCATATGGATCCCTCTTGTGACATCGCGGTTGTTGTTGTGATGCCAACTGGTCAACTGGGAAACAAGTCGGCCGATTGGAGGTAGTTGGTTGTTGTTGTGATTGGTTGACTGGCAATTTGGTCGGTCAAATGGTCTAAGAAAGTGAATGGTTGTTACGCCAGCCAATCAATTGGTCAGATAGCCCATTCATTCAACTCATCTAAAGAGAGGACAGGGTTTCAAACCGGTGAGTCAATTGCAGGGGAATTTGTGACAACATTGGTCAATCGGCCATTGTAGTGGTGGAGGGCAGGTTGGTCAGCTCACTGACTGATCGGGTAGGGAGGACGGCTAGTGTCGGGGTCTGGATAGGAGGCAGACAAGTTCAAGAGTGGGAGGGAAGGGGAGCAAGCTGAGAGATGAGTGGTCGTTATTGGTGGTGATTCAGACGATTGGAGGTGGTGTGTCAGACCTAGCAGTCGATGAGTCGGGAAGTTGGAGACGGCGGTAGTGCTAGGATCTAGATCGGCAGTTGTTATGGGGGTGGTGGGGAGGCAGTGGTAGGGTTGGGGATGATTCAACCCCCCAGTGAGTACTTTACATAAGCAAGTTGTAGACTACCAGTTGACCGATCGGTGTGCTGAAGTGGAACAAATCACCCAATTCCAACTTCTTCACACTTGTTCAGATTAATCGATTGGGTTCCAAACAATCAATTCAAATTTCATTTATTTTAAATGACCTATAGTAGAAATGGAAGAATAATTAGTAAATAGGAAATGGAGAAATTAGGTATGAAAACAAAGGGGAAAAAATAAGATAAAAAGTTCAAGGAGAGTAGAATGTTGGGTTGCCTCCAATGAGCGCCCTATTTTAGCATTGAAGGCCCGACGCTTGTGATCAAGTTATCATTGGTCCTAGTACTAAAGTGTGCAAGGTATGAAGCACCCTTAGCTCCAGGTATTCAGTGGTAGGATAGGGCTTTACTCCTTATGCTACAAAATCATCAACTGTAAGGTAGTGTATGTGTGTCCATTCACTACATATTAACCCTTGAGCTTGTTCCAAAGTAAAAAAGGTGCAATGTGGATAGGTATGTTTTACTAGGAAGGCATGTACCATCTGAATTTGAGCTTCCAAGGGAATAATCCCAGTCTAGAGTTTCACACTACAACTTGATTTCCCTCTTTGATATCTTTTCTTCTCAAATGTCCATCATGCCACATTTTTGTCTTGTCCTTGTAGATTCTTGCACTCTCATAGGCGAACATTCTCAATTCCTCAAGTTCTTGCATTTATAGGATAAGTTTATTACCAACTGTAGAAATATCAAAGTTGAGGGTCCCAATGGCCCAACTAACCTTATGCTCCATCTCTACAGGGAGGTGGCAATATTTCCCCTATATTAATTGAAATAGTGTGGTTCCCAAGGATGTCTTAAAAGTGGTTCTATACCCCCATGGTGCATCATTCATCCTTAAGGCCCAATCATTCCTAGCACAATTCATGGTCTTCTACAAGATAGATTTGATTGGCGGTTGGAGGCTTCCACTTGGCCAGTAGTCTGAATGTGATAGAGGATAGTGAAATTGTGGCCAACATCATATTTTCTTAGAAATGTCTTGAAGTTCTTCTCCGAAAAGTGTGATCAACCATATGAAATCACAATGCAAGGGACCCCAAACATAGAGAAAATAGTGTCCTTGAAGAAATTTATCACATATCTAGAATTTTTGGTTTTTTGGGAATGGATTCCACCCACTTGAACACACAGTCCACAACCACAATAATGTAGGTAAACCCTCAAGAAGAGGGAAAGGGTACCATGTATTCAATTCCCCAAATGTCAAAAATTTCTATTCCTGCCATGAAGTCATAGGCATCATGTCCATCTTGTATATGTTTTTGGATCTCTGGCATTGGACACATGATCTTTAAACATCATGGGCCAAAAGAATCCACATTGAATCACCTTAGTGGATGCCTTTTGTGATCTCATGTTTCCATCGGTCGGGCCTGAGTGACATTGCTCCTGAATAGTGTGAGCTTCTTCTTCAGTGACTGGTGCGTGCGCGAGGCACACACAGTTGGTCTAACAAAATTTATAACCCTACTCGATGGCACAATGGAAATACACAAAGAATCACCTGCAAGCGCACGAGTTTGTTTTGTAGTATATGAAGGTGGAAATATAGGGGTCAATCCTTAGGGAGAGAGGGGGCACTATATCTTAGTCAGTTTAGTTGGGTACCTAATGCGGACTCTAGAGTTAAAGGTTTAAGGGTTGGTTTTGTTTTATTACACTAAAGGTCCAAACATGCAATTAAAAGAGCAAGAAGCGGAACCTAATTTAATCATAGACAGTTTAATTATAATTAATAAGGAAAGGCAATCTAAGCAAGAAAAGAGAAATCTGATCTAAGGAAAACAAAGTAAGATCTAATTCTAACACTACACTAGAAAAGCAATCCTATTTAACTGCCTAGGGAGAGCACTGAACTAGACTAAGTAAGAAACTATACTAGACTAACATTTAGAAATTAGGGCAAGTAAGGAACTAAATTACCAACTAACTAGCTAAAGCAAGCACAAAGGAACACTAACTACTTTAGAAAGACCTAGCCATCAAGGAAAGGGCAATTAACTAAGGAAGCAAGTAGAGCAACTAACTAAGTACGTTTTGACTAGCAAGGAAGAAATTGGGTTTTAAGCAAGTTATGGAGGTGAGGGTTGCTTGGGGGTAATGTGACTAGAACCTAGGTTGGGGGTCATAACATGCAAATAATACTCATAAGTTTAGATTGTTAAACCAAACATCAAGATAGATTCTATAGAATTATCCTAAACTACTAGTTGGACATGGATGGAATAAGGTGTATGAACGGGAACTACACCCTAGCACACCCTATCCAATCTTGTGAGGCTCAATTGGACTAGATTTTAGGTGACATTCTCTTCAAATCTAGAAAGTCTAGGCTTCTAGGATAGGTGCTCTAAGGGTGATTGGGGGCCAAGGGTAGTAATGGAGGGTGGAAATGAGGGTATCTCACCTCACATAACCTATAATCTATTCTTTAGGAAACTTCAAGCCAATTGCACTAAGTTCTCCTACACTAGCTATTTAGATCTCACACCTAGAAGTAGAAAAGGGGATATGTATGTGGGAATATAGGGTGCTATATAGGGATCCACTAGTTGGACTTACGAGCAATCCTAAAATAGCATCATACAATCCATTATCTCTTAGAGTCTAGGTGGTTTCAAGTGCAAATCAACAAGCAATCCATGTTTCTAATCACAAATCACAACATAAATTTATGGGAAATATATGTAAGTGAAAGACAATCAACATAAAATGAAATTATATAGTTTAAAAATTATTTCCACCCAACCTGGTGTCAAAGTCACATTTTAGCCCAAAAAATCCCACATAAGGGGCTTAGCTACTCATAACAAAACAAAAGAAGAAAAAATAAGGAGTAGAGGAGTGAATAACCATGAAAACTTAGTGAAGACTCCTCCTTCTCCTCCTAGTAGCTATAGTAAGTCCTTCTTCCTCTAAGGTGATTGGATGGCATGGAAAGGTGAATCAAAGTAGAAAAAACCCTACAAAACTAGGGTTTGGAGGTAGGGGATGGTGGAAATGGAGTGGGAGTAGGTAGGAGCTTCAACAAAATTCTAGGGAGGCTAAAGAGGCATCTAACCTTGTAATATAACAATCACTCATTTATATATATGTGGTAGGGAAGCACTAGGTTAAGTGGGGGCAATATGGGAAAATCAGTGCATAAATGACTAGGGTTGTTGGCCACCATGTACATTATGGGCATCACCGTGGTGGGTGGTGTAGAACCGTCGTGCTAGAAGAGAATGGGCATGGTGGTGGATATGAAAATTTTAGGTTAGGTTGGGTTTTTAGAAGGTTGGTAGCACGATCATGGTGTGAACTGGATAGCATAGTTGTGGCAGGCACCACAGACATGGTGGGAATTAGGTAGAATGGTCATGGTGGGTACCAAAGTTGTGTTGGTTAGGTGGCAGCTGGTGGATGGGTGGCAACACGGTCATGGAGGGTACCAGGACCATGGTGGATAATTGGTAGCACAACCACATCCTTGGTGTAGGGTTTGTTATAGATGCTTCAAAACTGATATTTCTCCTATGAATTTGGCATTGGCATCACGGTTGTTTCATGTCACCACAGCAATGATGAGGGATTTTTCTTGCACTTTGATCTTCAAATTCAAAATCCTTAGAGTTCTTTGCTCTAAGTCGACCCTTGGCCACTAGGGTGACCAGCTTAAATAGCATGCCCAAAAAGGAGCGGATCTAGAGTAGTCGGACTCTTAAATTTGTAACCTGACACTCAAGCCCATACAACTATGTGTGGGTGGGTATGAGAGGTAGATGTGTTAGTCTCTTGTAGCTTGAAGTTTGGGTTGTCGGGGGTTGGAGCCGATGGGAATGGTGTTTGTTTGGCTCTTTTGTGTGGATGAGTGATGGTTGTTGTAGTTGGTCGTGTGTTTTTGCAGTTTTGTGGTGGTTTTGGGGCGTGTGTGGTGGTTTGACCCATGTGTTGATGTGAACAGGAAATCATGGTGTATCTTTGATGGTTGGCCTACTTTGGAGGCAAGATGAATATGATTGAACCCATTTTAAAAAATTAAAAAAAAATCACACAACTATTATACGGGGTCCAATGTAGTACTTCGGGGTCGATCCACAGGGACAAGGAGTGGTAAGGGATACGAACATAGAACCTTGGCTCAGTTACACTGATCAAAGAAGTAGATTAAGTTTGGTGTTCCTTAGGGAATGATGTTACTCCAACCAATCAAATAAAGCAAGAAGTAAAAAAGGCAACAAAGAGAAACAAAGAGTGGTATAACAAGTGTGGATGGGAACTTGGATTAGGTTTCACCTTCCAAGGTCTCTCACCAACATGCATACTCAAACCCATTGTATACCCTAGCAAGATTACAAGTAGTCATCATATATGTCAATTCCCTCCTCTATCAAGCTTAGGATAGATCTAGATTGTGAGTTTGTCTCTCTTTCTCTCTCGATATGGCAAACAAACAATCACAATATAACCTTATGATCATAAGATTAACCATTTCAACATCCTCATGCATTCATGCAACTCCATAACACTTATATAAGGTTGGTACTACTCTTTCAAGGCACAAATAATCAAACATCACAAGATGGTATCTAAGCATACAAGTGAAGAAATAAGAACAGGTGTATGGATATAATCATTTCTAAAAGTATATATTCAATGGGTATAAGTATTTACATGTTCGGAGATCCTTAGTGGCTACTCCCAACCCAAGATAGATGTTTAGCCACTCATGGTGGTGAGTAGAATTGTGGATTTACAAACATGGAGAGACATGGTATGCTGCCAAAATGAAATGGATGAAATAATAATAGGGAAAGGTCAAGGTGGATGGTCCTATGCTCTAAGTTTGGATTTGGTGTCGTGTGGGCAGGACTCCACTCCTGCTCTTCTTCCTCCTTTTGTCGAAGAAGGCCTTGAGTGAAGTGAAGCGGCAGATAATTGGATCAATTGGAAAAGAAGTCGGACTCTCATCCTACAACCAATGGTTCAGCTCAAGGTCGATCGCGAGGATGGTCTCATACAACACTTTGACGTCCTCTGTGCTTTTCATCCGGCAACATTGTGCCCCATCTATCCTATTATAGCTTTGACTACTTGCTCTTTTTCTTACGCTGCAAGTATAGTGCATGTTCCTAGGGGCACGTGCTTAACATCTTGAAATGACCATTTGATAAGGCCATCAAGTCTTGACACTAGGTTCAAGGTCCTTCTGTGGAGTCTGCCTTCCCATCGGTTGATGGATCAGAATGACCATTGGTAGGTGGGCCATGCAATCCATCAGTTTTATGGATCGATGGTACTACAAGTGGCAATATGATGGTCACCATCTTGGAAGATCGTGATGAGGTCAGTAGAATGGTTTCCCTAAAGAAGCCATCGGATCCTGAAATCTGATGGTCCCGCATTCATGGAGGATGGGTGTAGGGAAGCCATCGGATGTGAACACTCGATGGTCGTGCAGACGTAGAGGCTGGGTGCAGGGAAGCCATCGAATGTGAACACTTGATGGTCCCACTAGCTAGCCATCAGACATGATTTTTCAGTTAGTAAGGCATTTTTTTAGTTTGTGGTCATCAGTTGTGACTCGATGGTTATCTTGGTAGCTGCGCTATTGCTTCCATTGGTTATGGGAACCAATGAGCACCCTGTTCCATGGTAGGCTCCTCCAATACTTAGGTTACCTACATAGATTGTTGTAGTTACCTTCAAGACAAAGTATAAGATATATTTATGTGCAAAATAACACAAAGTCAAAGTAACTAGGTATAAATGAGGGTGAATAAAGGGTAAATTAAGGCATGAAATATCCACAAAATTGGATAGTATCAACCCCCCCCCCAAACTTAGAGTCTAGTTTGTCCTCAAGCTAACAGATAGAATAAAGGCATCAAGTATGAACATGAGCTTTATTTATTTAGTGATTTTCTTTATATTGACATATCCATATGCCATCCTTAGGTCAAGAGATTTGTTTAACTTATTAGTTAGCTTATTGTTTTCCCAAATTCATTCCCCTAGATCCAGAGTTGCCTGACTTTTATTTTTGTTGTTGCCTTCATTGCAGAAGGAAGATTCCCTTCATGACGTATGTGTGACCTATTTTCCTAGCCGTACTTGTGCAGGGTTCATTCTAGGGGTATCTAACACACCCAACTTTTATTTATTTATTTTTGAGATCCTAACTATTGTGTCACGGTAGGCTAAGGTCGCAGTGTTCCCTACCTTTCTCAGGTTTTCTCAACCATGACTACTGTCGTAATGACAATCTCCCCCAGTTTGATCCTAATGTAAAGTCAGGTTGTTATGTTAGGTTCCCTTTGAAAGGAAGGTGGGTAAGTTTGGCTTCTGAGCTTGTACCCCTCAACATATTTTTCATATGGCACAATTGTAAGGACTTTATTCCGCTCAGCTTTTATTCTTACTCACAGGTTTGGGATGATAGGATTTTGTTTTTAAGGATGGGTTTGGGATGCTAAGACTCTTTTGATCCCAAAGCGGGGATTTTTGTACTAGAAGGGGTATTTGTTTTCCATGTCTATAAGAGGTGTGCATTTTCCAACATGTACTAGGAGGTTAGTGTAATCAATCAAGGTTGCAGCATTCTAAGTCCTTATTTCAGGGAGATCGCTAGGGACAGTGGCATTCTTTTGTTGTCTATAGAGCCTTGAAATAAGATTGGCATGGGGACATGGTTATACACAAGAGTTCTTGTTAGGTGAATTTGTACCACAATGTATTACTCTTAAAATGATTACGCTATAAGCTAGAATGAGACAATAAGTTCTAAGCTAAGGGTGGTGACAATACCCAGGAAATTGATTCAAAATTTTCCTTTTTTAAACTTTTTATGCATCAAAATTTCCTCTGAGGAGGTGAGAATATATACATATCAAAACCAGCCATTTGGCTTTTCAAAATTTTTGACAATTTTTTTGCCAAGATATAGCAAGGAAAGGGTAAGGTAAAGAAATGCAGGGAAAACTAGAATGTAATTGAAATGTTGAGAATAAAAATGTACCATGCTTGTTTGTTTAGACCCCCCCCCCAAACTTATCATCCACCCTCTCCTCGGGGTGTCAGAGAATGAGGTTAATTTAGGCATGCAATTTAGGGTTTGTATTTTAGTAACATACATTCCAAAGATAAAATGTTTGATATGTATTGGCCTCGGAGATGGTGATAATAATCCTCCTAGCAATATTCCACCTTGTGATATGACGTGACTAGCATCTCCATCCAGAAGAGAATGTAGAAACTGCAGTCGTTGGAGAGAGGTTCTTATTGTGGGATCCTATGGCAGAACTGTAGTTTCTCGAATTGTAAGCCTTCATATGGTATGCCACGATCGTACATTCATATCAGTTCCACTATCTTTGTGGATACTTAGGAAGCCTTTTGCTCGATGACGTTGTTATATATTTTGTGATATGTGGTTTGTTTCATGCTAAACATGGTGTCCATATTGTTGTAGAAGATGGTTTTCCAGTTCACTTTATCAATTGATAGTACCACTTAGTGGCCATCATGTAAAATAGGCACAAATATCCATTAAGGGATGTCATATTGTAAGTGATCAATCAGCCTCTACAGTTCACCATACTCCCTCTTTAGGATAATTTCACTGACTATTTCATAGAAATCCATGTACACATGAAGGAGCTCATCAGCTAGAAGTAACTGACAAGCTATCATGACGTTTACAGTCATGTAGCCTCCAATTGTTAAGATGTCTTGAAGATTTTGCAACAGTATCTAAACGCCCTCTCATTCAAAAGTTGTTATGAAGTCATCCTCTCATTATCGTGGTTCACTTAAGAGAAAGGTGACTTCTTCAGCCGACAACCCATAGTATGCCAGATCATCAAATTTTTTGAAAGCGTGCATGATTATGTCTTTGGTTCCGGCCCGTCTGTTTGGTCGAATGTTTTTGTTGGAGCATCGACTTATGTTGCTTGTGTCCCTTCGTCTTTGTTGAGCCCTAGGTTGGATGGGATAGGGGTTTCTTCTTCTATGACATCTGTTGTTGTTGCTTCTTCTATTTCTTATATGATAACTCTTTGTTTAGGTGATGAAATGGTTGTAGTAGTGTCTGGTTGAGGAGGTGTAGTAGTGACATTTGGTTTGATTTATGGTGGAGGAGAGATACTTGAGTTTTTTGGTGGGGATGTAGATTTCCTTGAGGTGGAGGGAGGGACTACCGGGCTAGTTGTGCTTTCTCCTGGAGTAGAGATTTCTTCTCCTTCATTAAGCTTCTTTAGTGTCTCTCTCCATGGGATTCTTATAGGTAAGGGGATGAGCGAGTACATCCTTCTTTGGATGTCTTCCATATGTGTGTTGTAGAAAAATTGTCTTTCATGGATCATTTCCATTACATATTTTCCTCTTAACGCATGGAAGTATTCGTTGACAATATGCTCAAGTGTGATTCCCATGTTTATGGCTTCAATCACCTGTAGTACTATAAATGCATCCCCTGAATTTTCCTTTACTTGGGGCATGTTGCATTCCATGGAGATCTCTTTCCAATTTGGATGATACCATCTACTAATACCTTGTATTGGCTTTTTCAGACGAGTCAGGACCTCTTGATTAGTTATGTGTTCTACCTTTTTGAAGATCATTTTCCCGCATGGCAGATCTTTTGCACTGAAGTCGTAAGTGATGACTCTTCTTGTTGAAAGATCAGGCACCGTCAGGAGCCAGTGATTGAAAGCCTTGAATGGTAATGTTATAAACTTTAAGGCTTTATTTTTGTCCAAAGTGTGTTGAATCCCTTTGACTGATGTCGCATTGCTTCTTTATTTGTACAGTTAGGCTGCCAGGTTGGATGTTGCATTGAAAACTAGCATGGTTTTGTATTTGTACATAAATTCCTCTATTATAGTCCCACACAAGACCTTGAAAAAGGTTCTAGTTATATTTTCTTTCTGTCTAAATGTTGAGCGCAGATCTATCCTTATAAGAGTGTACTCATTGTTGTTGTAGATTATGTCTTGTATGGGTTTCTCATAATCTAAGATGTCATCTAGGACATGGATGTCAAGGAGTAGCATCCTTGACAAAGAAGTCATGTCCATGCCAAATCATTTTATATGGTAGTGGTGGTGGTGTTGTCAGACCTTAGTTGTCCTTGCAACAAGAGACCGTGGGCGGATCAGGAAACAGTGGGTTGGCTTGTTTTGGAGGTGCACCATCAAACATGTGGTTTGGGTTTCCTTCATCAGCTTCAGCTGCTATTTGTTTGATTTCTACTTCAAAAGAGATGGGGGTCCCACTCCTATGATAGGTTCATCCAACATCAGCCCATTCACAAAGTTATCATAATCATATGGTGGTAGCAGAGCTTTGTAGTCAAAAAGCCAATCCAGCCTATCCATAACGTCTTTGGTAGTCTCTGGTTCCTCCCCTATTGTTTCAAGAGTTTTTAGTGACTTTGTTCTTGTTGACTGCAATCTTCATCGAGGGTGGTCTGTAGGACACCCTGATATAGTAGCGCTCTGGGTTCCCCATCTTGGTTATTTTTGGTGGAGTGCCTAGTGAGGTTGGGGAAGTGGCGAGATTGTCTTCCTGAATGGGCACTTCATTGCTTCCCTTAGATTCCTCCTTTCTCAGCAACACAATGCATTTTGAAGTCTCTTTTACTCCCGAAACTACACCCTCACATGTCTATATCGTAGCAAGTATCACGTCAGCCTTAAGATGGACATCAATATTGGTTGGTCTGACAGTACAGGTTTTAGCAGTGAATGTATGTTGTCTCTTCGAGCCGTTTCATCATTTGTTGTAGGAGACTTCTTCATTTTTTCTGCTTCAGCTCATAGTTGCAGGTTCTCTTGGTGTAGATCATATCTTTCTTTCTATAGAATGGTGAGTTTGTTTGTTATTCCCACCAGTGATTGCATAACCTACAACTTGATTTGCATCTATCTACTACATCTGTTGTGGTAGGCTAAGTATTGGTTAAATATCTGTTGTTATCTTCTATACATGCGATGTTAATGCAGGCATTTTCATAGTTAAGTTAAATATATTTAGAGTAGAGGTTGAGATGATCTCACGGAGGTCATCGATCTCTTTCCCTATCTCCATGAACTTGTTAGATGCTCCATAGTACGTGGAGATCCAATCTACTCACATTACCCATATCTACTCTAAAATTAGTGAATAGCTTGTCTACGACCTTCATAAAGTTGGAGTTCATCATGGTGGCTTTGGATTGTCTGGAGCTGTACCGACAGTCTTCTGACAACTTTTCCTAGATCCAATATGTTAGAAAACCTCGTGCATCCCTGTCTCCTCATGTTTTGTTGGCTCATTCTTCTTGTTCAATGGAATCTATGAAGATTGAGTTGAGCCATTTGTCTATCAATATGTATTCTTCCTTGACAATGTGCACTTGTAGTTTGTAGTCCCCCCTCCACACTCCTCTATTTCTTCTTTCATCATTGGCAGTTTCTTTAGCGACGGCATAAATTCTAGTTGGAGCTCATTTTAAGAGGTTTGGTTGTTGAAGCAAATCTTGTAGATTCCTATATTTTCCAGACTCTGCTTTACCCTATCATAGATCCCTAGTTTTCCCATGGTATCCACATCACCAAACCTGGTGGCCTTTAAGTTTTTTTTGTAAACATCTTGCCCCAGGTTTCACTATGTTCATCGTCTCTGGCCAGAAAATAGGTGTCGGGTTGTTCCTTGTATACTATATGTGTTGTCTAAGGAACGATGTCGGTGGACACCATATGTTGATTTGTTATTACTTCTTTGGTCGTGCTTTCTACAGATGTCTTGGCCACTTTGTGAGGCCTCAATTGGTTAGGACTTGGTGCAACCCTTTTTCTTGGGTTTTTCACTTCCTCAGAAGGTGTATATTTATAAACCTTAGTTCCTATTTGTTCTTCCTCACTTGCAGATTCCTCAAGGGCTCAGCTAGCTCTAGAGCCTATCTGCTTCTAAGGTTGCCTTTATGCTTCTCGGGTAGCATCTACATGCATCTTGATGTATGCTATTGCTTTGTCTTTCATTTTTTATATCCTTTCCATCTCCTCCACAGTCATATATGCCTTGACTTTTTGGGTCTTTTCATACTCCTAAATCACTTGGTTTCTATCCTGGGTACCTGGCATATTTTTCTTTGTAGATACTCAAGTATCTCTAGCAATGTTAGTCCAACAATAAAATAGGAGAGTAATTGGTCTTTAGGACCTGGTGACAAATTAATCAGCCTATGGTTTTAAAGGAGGTATCAGTGACCTAATGGATTGCTAGTAAGGGTCTTGGCATGAAGAAAACTGATGGATTAGGCTCAAGCTAACAACTAATGGTTATGACTGTGAGTCGACAACTAATGGTTGGATCAAGGTCAGCAACCGATGCTTGTGACTAATGTGCCTATAGTTGATGGTTGGGAATGTGGGTCAAAAATCGATGGTGAGAATGGATGGTTGGAAAGAGAGCAAGGATTAGTGGTTTTTTTAAGTGACGGTCAACAACTAATGGGCTAGGAATCAATGGTTTCTTTTATAGGGAAAATTGATGGTTCACGAGAATCGAAGGTTGGAGGTAGGCGAAGCACTTTTTGATGGTTTTAAAAAGAGATACCAAGAAGACGAGCGACCACCGTGAATAAAAAAGGCCTATGCAAAGAAGGTGAAATTGTCAATGATCTAAGGAAAAGGATTTATGGTTCTTACTAATTGTCGTAGATAATAGCCAGGCTTCACCTTCCAGCCATCTCTGCTACTCATGATGTCAAGGCCTCTATTATCTATAAGGGTGCCTTGGTCAAGATTTGATGGTATTAATGGTCACCATTTGATGATTCCCAGATATGATTGTGGTCAGTCTGATGGTCAGTTTGAACCATTGGTTGTTGTAACTCAATGGTTGGCCTAAATGCCCATTTACTTATTCTAAGATCTAATAGTAGCATGGTTGTACACATCTGATGTCTATACATGTGTTGGTACCTTCTGAAGGTAACACTAGCCTTTTTGCAAATAGATGGTCAGGTAGTGTACCTTGAAATTTGATGGATAGACTAGATGAATGTGATCTGATGGTTCCCTTCAAGGGATCGATAGTTCTTATAGATGATTGCTGAAATGAAAACTTGAGTCTCATATTTCTTAGTTTTATTCTGTGTACACTAGAAATTACAAAACAAAATAAATTTGTTAACACTAATAATGAAACTTTTCGAGAAATCTAATTATTGAAAAAGTATAAAGCAAACTAGAAATTAAGTAAATATTATTGGGGAACCCTTGGGTTGCCTCCCAAGAAGCATTAATTTATAGTCTTTACCTTGACTTTCTCTTTGTTGGCTCCTTAAAACTTCTTCTAGTGGTGTTAGTGGGACCTCCTCCAATTGGAGTTTTGACCTTCTGGTGAACACTTCATCTTCATAATATCTCTTCACTCTATGTCCATTTACCTTGAACGTCCCAATATTTTCGCTACAAATTTCCATCATCCCCGATGGATATATCTTCGATACGTAAAGGGACCAGACCACCTTGATCTGAGCTTGCTAGGAAATAGTCTGATGCTAGAATTAAATAGGAGGACTTTATCTCCTTTTCCCACATCCTTCCTTTTCAAGTGGGCCTCATTCCACACTTTTGTCCTTTGCTTATAAATTCTAGAATTTTCATAGTCTTGTACCTAAGCTACTCCAATTCCTACAGTTGTAGGGATCTCTTCTTTCGTGCAAGGGATGGGTCCATGTTCAATAATTTGATGGCCCGAAAGTCCTTGTGCTCTAGTTCTATTGGTAAATGGCAAGATTTTCCATAAATCAACTAGTAGGAGGTAGTCCCTATCAGAGTCTTATAGGTAGTGTAGTACGCCCATAATGCATCATCAAGCTTCATTGACCAGTTTTCAGCGTTATATTGACCATTTTCTCTAAAATTTGCTTGATCTGGCGATTCGACACTTCCACTTGCCCAGACGTCTATGGGTGATATGGCCTAGCTACTTTGTGCTTAACCTGGTATTTCTTTATCAAGGCTTCAAATTGGCTTTCCCCAAAGTGGGATTCCCCGTCACTAATGATGGTGCATGGGACACCAAAATTGGGAAACATAGTCTTCTCAAACAATTTGATTGCCATCTTTGAGTCATAAGTGAGAGTTATAACAACTTCTACCTATTTAGAGACATAGTTCGCAACAACTAAGATGTATTGATTGCTTCTTAAGAATGGGAAAGGCCCCATATAATCAATCCCCCAAACATCAAAAATTTCTACCTCGATCCAATCAGACATAGGCATTTTATTTCTTTTGGAGATGTTCCCTCTTCTTTGGCATTCATTACATGCCTTAGCATAGGCATGAGCATCTTTGAACAATGTAGGCCAATAGAATACTTATTGTAGAACTTTTATTGTTATTCTTTCTCCGCCAAGATGCTCGCAATATGATGAAGAATGACATTCAAGTAGGATCTTGGGGACTTCTTCTTTGGGAATGCATCTTTGATATATATTTTCAACACATCTTTTGAACAAGCGTGGGTCATCCCAATAGTAATTCTTCAAGTCTAAAAATAATTTCTTCTCATTATATGTCATCTCATGTGGCCGATTCGATAGGATAGGTAGTTACATATGTCTGCAAACCATGGTGCATTGGGATCAATAGCCTTGGCCATCATCAGTGCCTCGTCAGGATAGTTGTCATTAATATGTAGGTGGTATTGGCTATCATGATTCTTGATAAATTACCAACTACTACATTCTCAGTTCCCTTTTTATTAGCTATTTCATGGTCAAACTCTTGAAGTAACATGGCCCATCGCAAAAGCCTAGGTTTAGTGTCTTTCTTTTGCATTAGGTACTTTGTCGCATCAGATCTGCATACACTTTCACTTTTGATCCTATCAGGCAGGATCTGAACTTGTCGAAGACAAACACTATCACTAGCATTTCCTTTTTCATGGTCATGTAGTTCACTCGAACCTCATCAAGAGTCTTGCTAGCGTAGTAAATCACATGATGCTTTTTATCTTTCTTATGGCCCAACATAGCCCCAATCTCAAAATCGTTAGCCTCACACATTATTCCAAACTACAGTTCCTAGTCAGGAGCTTGTAGACTAGGTTCTGTGGTGAGAGCATTCTGTAAGGTTTTGAAAGCTTTGAGTTAATCATCCAAGAAATAGAATTATGCGTCCTTGAGGAGCAGATTAAACAGGGGTTGAGATCTTGGAAAAATCCTTTATAAACATCTTATAATATCTCTCATGTCCAAGAAAACTCCTCACTCTTGTTGGGAACTTGGGGTTGAAGTTTAGATATTGATTCCACCTTACTGACATCCACCTCTATTCCTCTCTCAGAAATTTTGTGTCCTAGCACTATCCCTTCCTGAACCATGAAATGGCATTTTTCCCAGTTTAGGACTAACTATTTCTCTTCACATCGCTCTAGTACTCTAGATAAGTTCCTCAAACAGCTGTCAAAATCATCTCCATAGATGGAGATATCATCCATGAAGACTTCCATGATATCTTTCAGGAAGTCGGCAAAAACAGAGATCGTGCATCTTTGAAATGTCATGGGTACATTACAAAGTCCAAACGACATTCTTCAAAAAGCATAAGTTTTGTAGATACATGTGAAATTGGGTTTTCTCTTCATCATCAGGGTAGATAGGGACTTGATAAAACCCCGAGTATCCATCCAGGAAACAAAAGTGTAACATGTGAGCTAAGCGTTCCAAGACTTGGTCTATGAATGGCAGTGGGAAACAGTCCTTCTTAGTGGAAACATTTAATTTTCTATAATCGATGCACATTCACCAACTTATTACAGTTTGTGTTGCTATATCGTCTCCCTTTTCTCCTTTTATGACCATCATTCCTCCTTACTTTGGCACCACATGTATTGGACTTACCCAGTTGTTGTCGCTGATTGGGTATATAATTCATGTGTCACTCAACTTTATCACTTCCTTCTTCACTACCTTCCTAAGCATTTGATTTATCTTCCTTTGTTGTTGAGCTAGGGGTTTGGAAGTCTCTTCTAGGTTTATCCAGTGTATCCAAACAGCCGAACTTAAGCCCTTGATGTCTTCTAGAGAATATCCTATCGCCTTACTATGTAGCTTGAGTTCATTTATCAATTTCTCCTTTTGGTCTTCCATCAGGGTGGAGTTTATGATTATTGGGTTTCTTTCTTCATCATCTAGAAACTCATACTTTAGACCTTCAGGAAGTTTCTTTAGCTCCAGATTGGGCCTTGGTGCTTCTTTCTCTTCTTGTTTCTATTCTAGTGATGCATATTGTGTAGTTTCAACGACTCCTTCTTTCATCATCATTGCATTCTTCTTCAGGTTGGTTCACATAGTCAAGAATCTCGACAACTTTTAGGTCCTCAATTTTGGGGTCTGGATTGTTTAAAGCTTGCATGAGGAGATCAACTATGGCATTCTCCTCTTGGACCTCTTCACAGAACTGATAGTAGCTATCCATAAAATAAGCTGATTCAGAAAGAGATGGACCTCTCATGTGGTCTTGCACATGGAAGTTAATGTGGTCATTTCCTACTCAGATAATAGTACTAGGATGGGTGACCTCCTGGGAAATCCTCGTGTTGCATAAAAAAAAAGATAGTAATAATCCTAGCCTCGACATCTATTAATATTGTCCCATTAGAGAGAAATGGTCTCTCAAATATCATAGGGCATGTTGGGTCTTCTATTGTATCAATCAAAACAATGTCGCATGGAATAAAGAATCGAGCCATGTCGATCAGGACATCTTCCACAATCCCTAATGTCTTAGTGAATGTGTGGTTGGCTAGTTGAATCCTCATTCTAGTTTTCACCATATTAGTAAGTCCCAGCCTCTGATCTAGAGTAAGGGGGATGACACTACTGCTTGCTCCCAAGCCTACAAGTCCTTGCCTTACCTCATTGTTTTTGACATGAAAGGGAATAGTGAATGCTCTTGGATCCTTCTTCTTTGTGGGCATCTTTTCTTGTACAAAAGTGCTCGGCATTTTTGTTAGTATGACTATTTCCACATGGTCTCCTCTCCTTCTCTTTGTAATCAGATCCTTAAAGAACTTGGAGTAGGTCGACATCTCCTCGATGGCATCCAAGAATGGTACATCAAGGTGTAGCTTCTTTATATCTTCTAGAAACTTTTCATATCTCTTCTTTAAGTGGGCCTTGATCAACTTATAAGGGAAAGGAACTTTGGATGAATACGAACCTTGGTTTGCAAAAGCCTCTTCAGCTGGGTCAGATTTCTTTTCTTTTGCAATCTTCTAACCCTTGCCTTTCTCTTTGGATTTATCCTTCTTGGTGGATACTCCCTCATTAGGTGCTTCTTCTATTATAACAAGTTTAGACTGTGATGCAGTGCTATAGTTTCATTCTTGGATAGTCTTATCTTTTGGTCTTATAGAATCTTTATAGTTAGGAGATTGGCCATTTTCACACTCTCTGTATTAGATGGTATCTTTCCATGTGGGTTCTAAATCAGCTTTGTCAGTTGTGCAAGTTGCAAGTCAATTTTCCTCTAATGGATTTGCATATCAGTCATTTCAGTTGTTACATTCCCCACTTGAGTTTGCATGGCGTCAGGATTCTTGTGTTGGTTATGGAACTTTGAGTTAATATTTCATTTATGATGGCATGTCTGTTTGCAAACACAAAAAGCTCAAATGCCACGTCTTGTTGGTTATTGTTTTTGTTCTGATTCTTATCTTGGCTTGGCCTATTTGAACTTCTATTTGTATTTTGGCCTTGTCCTTATACTTGATAATTGTTCATTTTTTGTTGATAGTTTGTAGTACGGGTGAACACATTCGGTCCCCCACCCTTTCCAAATTTGGGTGGTGCATTAAATCATCTTTTTAATTATTGGGTATTCTCGGCGGCATCTTTGTTTCCATAGTTGAAACCAGGGTAATCTAGTCTCTTAGTATTAATGTAAGAAACATTCTTAGTATCTTCTTTGTCGTTGTCTTCCTCTGATTGAGAATAGATGCAGTTGTCAGTATCATGCCCCCTTTTCCACAGATGACACACTTCATTACCCTTTCAACTGGTGTCTTTCCTTTAACTCCAGAGTCTTTCAATTGCTTCACATCTGAAGCAATCGTTTTAGAATTTGAGCATTTATCTCTTCCAGTTCTTTGGAGTTGATAGTTGTTCCTTCAAATGTTTCTTTCTTGTTGAGCCTCTTTCGAACTCCAAATAGGATTGTAGAGCAGCCATGTTATCAATTATTCTCATGGTTTTTCTTGGATTCTTTTCTAAGAAGTCACTTCCTATTATTGCATTTAGTGAGGTTCTTTCAGTAGATGTAAAACCGTTGTAAAAAGTTGTGACCATATATTCCTTATTGTAATTATGGTGAGGGAAATCTCTTTAATACTCTTGGAAGTTCTCCCATGCCGCGTACGGGTTCTCTCCAGGCTTATGCATTAATCCAGTTATCTTGTACCTATTCCTGAGGGTCTTGTCAACTGGGTAGAATTTTGTGACAAATGCATCAACCAAGGGTGCCCATACATTAATGGTCATGTTAGGTAGAGTGAGGTACTAAGACAATGCTTTATCCCTCAAAGAGAAGTTAAACCCCTTGTAGTGAATCACCTCCTATGGTACCCTTTTCATCTTGATGGTGTTGTAGATGTTTTTAAAGACATCGAGATGGTGGTATGGGTTTTCATCATAGGAATTTCCTCTAAATGATATATTCTGAATCATGGAAATCATGACTAATTCAGTTTGAAATTTGGAACATTGAGTCCAAGAATGATGATTGGTCACCTCGATTCAATGGATCGGGTAGCGGCCAATTTGTGGGGTAAGGGCCTCCATCATCATCATGATTATTGTTATGATTTTTGTTGTTGATGTCCTTGTTGTTTCTCCCATTTCTCCTTGCTCTAGGGAGACACTCTTCATCATGGCATTGCTCTTCACGCTCCTCATCATGTGGTGGTATTGGTATGTCATGAGGTGGGTTCTCGGGTTGTAACATACTGAAACTCAGGGTCCTTTCTGCAATTTACCCACTTTTGAGCTTTCATTTGCTTTCTAGTCCTTTTGGACCTTTTTCATAAATTTCCCATTCTTTGGAGCCCTATTTGGCCTCAATGTTGAATTCGAGCTTTATTCGATGATGAAGTCAATATTTACCCACATTTATGATAATGCAAGGGGTTTTGCACAAATAACCCACTTAATGTGATTATTGAGGACTAATTATGCAATGTGAGCATTAATGATATATAATTAGTAGATAATTCTAATTTAGAGCTTTCATCTCTTTTTGGATAAAGATATGATTAATAATGTGTATTTGAGTTAATGTATGAGTGTAATTAACCCCTTTACCTTCTCTCTTACCTTCTCTCTCCTCCAAATGGACCATAATGCATTAATGAGAGGATAATATGGTGATATATGACTCTAAATATTGATATGTATCTAATATCTCGAATTTCACTCACTTATGTCATTAAAAGATTATCTTCACATTAATCACTCATTTTATACTTTAATATATTCATTAATAGTCAATATATTAATTAAGGGACAAACCATGTGATTTATGAGGAACTAATTACATAGCATTGTCCTATGAGTCGTAATTCACCTATGGTCCAAATTTGGTGGCTTTTGGACTTTATTTGACCCCTCAAATTGATTTTATAAGTTTTAATATAGTGCAACTATAGTAGATGAATCGATTTTTGCATTTATTTCATTGTCACGCTAAGGTTGCTTCGATTTCTCTGTCACGCACCCGGTTCCCCTTGGATCTCTATATGATGGCTAGAGATTTGTCTTCCTCCTCCAGCCGCGTAAGCAGTCTAGTCTCTTGACTCCTTGATCTCGTTCTCACTCCCCTCTTCACCAAATCAGCCGATTCAAGTTCTGTTGGC
Source organism: Alisma plantago-aquatica (assembly GCA_963693085.1). Classification (NCBI taxonomy): domain Eukaryota; kingdom Viridiplantae; phylum Streptophyta; class Magnoliopsida; order Alismatales; family Alismataceae; genus Alisma; species Alisma plantago-aquatica. The sequence continues at coordinate 1,396,423,557 of OY856409.1, forward strand.
TTCGTCTCCTCGAGCCGGTCACTTTGATCCATCACTCGTCTTCTTCTCTTCACTGAGCATGAAACGCCCATTTGGGCTGTTCACCTCTTCTTCGCGGCGAGATTATAGAGAAGGGTAGAGTTCCCCTCTTGCCTACTTAAGGCCGGGAAAACCATCCTCAGCCCTCGAACATCACTCCTCCATGCTCAATTGGCCCTAGGCTGCTCTCAGTCACCCCAACCTACTCAAGGTACATCTCCGGCCATATTTTGATCAATTGGATACTCGGTAAGCAACTAGGACCTTCATCCTTCCATCTCCTACCCTCTTCTTGGCCCGTGGGTGCCCCAAAAGTTGGGGCCTATAGCCTAGTTCAGACCTCTATCGCCGCCGCATAGGTGTTGGGTTTCTGATGCTTCTCCGACCTTGTCGCCACCTCCGTTCGATTCTCCTTGAGCTCACATTTGATTCCTAACCCTTGGCCTTGTGTTTGTTGGCCCCAATACTCAGTTTTGATCCCCGCCTTGCTCCTCTGTTCCGGAGGCGGCGCAACCTGGTCTCTTTGCTCTCGGGCACGCGGGTGTTGATTTTGTAGGTTGCTACGACTGGGATGAAGCGGGGAGTTCATCCCCGGCCTCATTTGAGGTCTTTCAATCTGGTAGCAAGATGGGGCAAAGGAGCTCAAACTCCAGTTACCTGCTCGATGAAATGCCATCGCCATGGCAGTAGAGCAACAATCTGGGTTAGTCAATGACCGAGATGTCCATGCCCCTTCGATTAGTCAATTGATCGACCATGGGCATTATTGTCTTTTCGACCATGTGCTATCGCTCCGCCTCAAACAATTGTCATGATTAATGACCAAAATACCCTCATGAAATTAATTACATTATCTACACCCTAAGGGTATTATGGTAATCTAGCTCTCTCTCGCGCGCAAGCCTTTTTGGCCTACATGGTTTTTTCTTGTAATCTGATTGTCCAGTTTCTTTAATTCATAGTAAATTGGTCCTTGCTCAAAAAAATGCAAATAAATAGTCGTTGGAAAGGATTTTTCACGTAGAATCTGATTTTATGGTTTGTGAGTCCTGATCCTCAATGATTTTTCGATGTTTTCTTTGAATGCCATTTTGGGTATGATAAATGTTCTAAAAATGATAATTAATTCATTTTCACTCCAAAATGAGAAATAAAATATGTTTTCCTAATCAGTGAAACCTAAGTGAGATTTTGGTCCTAGTTTTGAGTCCTAAATCGAAGGTTTCCAAAGAAGGTCTAAAATGAGTATCTTTTATACACCTTATGCTTTAATACATACTAATATATCTGAAATATTTGTAATTAGGGAAAATGATCTTGGATACACTCTAATTGGTGATAATGATGGTTATGTGAATCTTCAATAAGGTATGTGAGACCTATTTAAGTATGTGAAACCTATTTATATATGTGCACCCTAATTTGTGTAATAATGTGCAATTAACCTAACCTCCAGTTGGGCTTTTATCCAACCCTACATTCATAATGTGCTAGCCTTGGAATATCTCTATTTCCTTTTATCTGGCTCTTTATTTACTTGAATCTTCTATAGCCATTGTGGCTCATTTATTTGATTATTTGAATAATTCTATGGACAATGTTGGCCCATTCATTTACTTGATCTATTTCATGGGTTTTATTCCCCAATGCTATTATGCAAATGTTATTTATATTTTCACTACTGCCAAGTGGACTATTAAGCATGATGTATTTTTGGCCAAATGACAATGTAGTGTACATGAGTACAAACCACCCATAGAGGGCATGAGTCCTAGAGGGATGTGACCACTCCCCTCATATTATATTTTGAGGAATGTGACCACTCTCCCCCGAAGGATGTGACTACTCCCTTCATATTATATATTTGTAGGTGTTTGGGAATGTGACCACTCTCCCTCACCTATTGGTGTAGGTCCGGTAGGTGCCTCACCCTGCATTGGTATGATTTTGTGTCATTATACCATTCATGCTATGTGATTTTTTGTTAATTAAACTATGGCAGTTCTTCTATTTCTTATTTGATTATTTGTCTCATTCTCTTGAAATCTCTGTGTTTAATGAATCATTTTATTTATGTGATGATGCACCTTGTAATTGTCCTTATTCCTTTTTGAATAACACATACTTTTATCTCTCTCTTGCTGGGTGATCCCAACCTCCCAAATATAGGATCAGAGTGCGCATTGGAAGCTTGGTGAACCAGCCTAAGGCTAGGAATATGAGTTCAACCATCTAGCTTGGACATAGCTGCCCATATATATTAAGTTGTTCTTGTTTGGAGACAAGTTGATTTGATTTTAGTCTTACTCTACCTAGATCCTGTTGTTTTTTATAAAGTTGTACACCCTTTTGGGAAATTTTGTAAAGTAGTCTTTATACAATTGAATATAGTCAAAGTTTAAAATTCCACTGCTTCACATTGGTGTTTTTGTTTGCCATGATTATTTAGTAAAGATTTGGTGTCTTTGCCGCATGGTATAAGAGCATCAAGGTAATCAGAGTCTTGACTAATTCAATTTGTCTCCTAATTAGAAACCCTTACTTTATATAGTTTTCCTTTAGTAAGTTTTCCACCTTAGAGTTGACCAAGGATGAAAGATTGATTTAGGACATAATAATTTCATACTAGAAATATAATTTGATCAACTTTTTGTTGATTAGTCTATTAGTTTTCTACTAGGGCATAAGTTGAAAGCAAATATGTCTAGAATGGGTCAGGGTCTGGGGGCTGGCAATATTTTCCTCCGCACCACTAGCATGGCTTACGAGGACTCCCAGATCCATATGACACCAGCCTGGCCTGAGCTGATACTGATTGTCCCAAAATAGCATACCTTTGGACAAATTATCTTATTGTTGAGTAACCTTTTGAACCTAGTATATGATGCTTTGGTTACCTAAATAGAATTACTTTATGACCTCATAAGTTACTTATAGGATCCTTAGATTTCATGTTTGGGGATATCCTACCCTATATTCGAATTTGAAGTTTGATTAGCAAAACACTTAAGTGTTGAATCCTATGGTTTAATTAGAGTTGCTCTTTTACCCCTAGTTTATATTGACTTGGTAGGTCAAGCTTTTAAAGAACAATAGTGGTAGTGGTAATACCTTGTTATATTTTGGAGTTTCTGATTTCGAGGACAAAATCCTCCTTAAGGGGGTGGAGTCCCTCAATGCATTGAAATCTAGTTACTCTATTTTTGGAAACCCTAACACCTTAGATAAGAGGTTAGCATGTTCATATGGTTAGTGTTGGACAAACAAATTATAATTATAATCCATCTTGTTTGTTTATACACAAATATATATATATATATATATAAAGTCATCTAGGAGAATAGTTCATATGCTTGAACCATAACATATTCTTGATACTCATAATAGTAAGATACTCATAACTAATTGTGAATACACTTAATGCAGACCATGTCACCCTAATAGTATGGTTAGTAAGATAAATGGTTCAAATGCATCCTTAACATGCATAACATGTAATGGTCATGTTGACCTAAACCCTAATGTGTACTCATCTAGCCTTAACAATATATATATATATATATATATATATATATATATATATATATATATATATATATATATATATATATATATATCTTTAATGCCTTCATGTTACATTAGTGACATTAGGTGTCATCATCATATTATATCCCTTGATACATATACATGGATGATAATCACCTAGTCATGATCAAGTTATCGATATAGGTAAGGCATATCACCATATTCCCTAATATACATCTCATTAATCATCTTATCATGATTTAGTATGTAAATCAATTCATTAATGCTTAATGTGATGTTAAATATGTATAATTCATATCATGTAGTGTCATAGGAGAAAATGGTTAATGATATCATTAGCATGAGTATGTAAGATAATGTGACAACGTGTGATATAGAGATAAATAATTTATGTGACATTATTTGGATTAATATAGGCTTAATAAATTGTCAGATAATATTGTCTTTTGTTACATGATAATCTATGATAATTCCATATGATGGTCATATAAGGATAATGGGGAATGAATTCAGGTTATTAAGGTTTGTAACCTAATACATCAATAATGTTGGGATTACTTAGTAAACCCTAATTGTGTTTAAAAACCTTATAAGGTAAATACATATGTTTTGGTACTTAATGTTAAGATGTAATCCTTGTTACAAAAAATGTGAATAAAACATGACACAAGTAATAGAATAATAAAGTTGATGCTTTTTCATGATGGAGATTATGATTATAAGCCAAAATATCTTTATTGTTATGTTTGATAAAAGGCTATGTATATGGTGGAAACCTTAGTGAGACTTGATTTATGTGTAGAGCTGGTGAAGTACCCACCTAGTTGCTTAATGTTGGGATGTTACACACTCACCCTCTCTTCCCTCTTGTTGTGATTTCGGGGATGAAATCCTCTTTAAGGGGTGGAGTGTTGTTACAGACTGAAACTCAGGGTCCTTTTTGCAATTTACCCACTTTTGAGCTTTCATTTGCTTTCTATTCCTTTAGGACCTTTTTCATAAATTTCCCATTCTTTGGAGCCCTATTTGGGCTCAATGTTGAATTCGAGCTTTATTCGATGATGAAATCAATATTTACCCACATTTATGATAATGTAAGGGGTTTTACACAAATAACCCACTTAATGTGATTATTGAGGACTAATTATGCAATGTGATCATTAATGATAGATAATTAGTAGATAATTCTAATTTAGAGCTTTTATCTCTTTTTGGATAAAGATATGATTGATAATGTGTATTTGAGTTAATGTATGAGAGTAATTAACCCCTTTACCTTCTCTCTTCTCCAAATGGACCATAATGCATTAATGAGAGGATAATATGGTGATATATGACTCTAAATATTGATATGTATCAAATATCTCGAATTTGACTCACTTATGTCATTAACATATTATCCTCACATTAATCACTCATTCTATACTTTAATATATGCATTAATAGTTAATATATTAATTTAGGATCAAACCATGTGATTTACAAGGAACTAATTGCATAGAATTCTCCTAGGAGTTTTAATTAACCTATGGTCCAAATTTTGTGGTTGTTAGACTTTATTTGACCCCTCAATTTGATTTTATAAGTTTTAATATAGTGCAACTATAGTTGATGAATCGATTTTTGCATTTATTTCATTATCACACTAAGGTTGCTTCGATTTCTCTGTCACACGCCTGGTTCCCCTTGGATCTTGATCCGACGGATGGAGAGTTGTCTTCCTCCTCCATTCATGCAAGCAGCCTAGTCTCCTGACTCCTCGATCTCATTCTCACTCCCCTCTTCACCAAATCAGCCGATTCAAGTTCTGTTGGCTTCGTCTCCTCGAGTCGATCGCTTTGAGCCATCACTCATCTTATTCTCTTCACTGAGAATGAAATGCCCATTTGGGCTCTTTGCCTCTTCTCCACGGCGAGATTAAAGAGAATTGTAGAGTTCCCCTCTTGCCTACTTAAGGCCGGGAAAACCATTCTCAACCCCCGAACATCACTCCACCACGCTCAATTGGCCCTAGGCTGCCCTCAATCACCCCGACCTACTCGAAGTGCATATCCGGTGACCTTGGCCACTCCCTCACATCTCCTGCCATATTATGATCAATTGGATACTCGATAAGCAACTAGGACCTTCATCCTACCCTCTTCTTGGCCCGTGGGTGCCCCAAACATTGGGGCATATAGCCTGGTTCAGACCTCCACCGCCACCGCATAGGTGTTGGGTTTCTAATGCTCCTCCGACCTCACCGCCACCTCCGTTCGGTTCTCCTTGAGCTCACGTTTGATTCTTGGCCCTTGGCCTTGTGTTTGTCGGCCCCAATACTCAGTTTTGATCCCCGCCTTACTCCTCTGTTCTGGCGGCGGCGCAGCCTGGTTTCTTTGCTCTCGGGCACGTGGGTGTTGGTTCTGTAGGTTACTACAACCGGGATGAAGTGGGGAGTTCATCCCCGACCTCAGTTGAGGTCTTCACATCTGGTAGCGAGATGGGGGAAAGGAGCTCGAACTCTAGTTACCTAATCGATGAAATGCCATCGCCATGGCAGTAGAGCAACAATTTGGGTCAGTCAATGACCGAGATGTACATGCCCCTTCGATCAGTCAATTGATCGACCATGGGCATTATTGTCTTTTTGCCCATGTGCTATCACTCCGCCTCAAACAATCATCACGATCAATGACCAAACTACCCTTGCAAAGTTAATTACATTATCTACACCCCAAGGGTATTATGGTAATCTGGCTCTCTCTCGCGCACAAGCCTTTTTGGCCTACATGGTTTTTTCTTGCAATCTGATTGATCCAATTTCTTTAATTCATAGTAAATTGGTCCTTGCTCATAAAAATGCAAATAAATAGTCATTGGAAAGGATTTTTCACGTAGAATCTGATTTTATGGTTTTTGAGTCATGATTCTCAATGATTTTTCGAAGTTTGCTTTGAATGCCATTTTGGGTATGATAAATGTTCTAAAAATGATAATTAATTCATTTTAACTCCAAATTAAGAAATAAAATATGTTTTCCTAATCAGTGAAACCTAAGTGAGATTTTGGTTCTAGTTTTGAGTCCTAAATCGAAGGTTTCCAAAGAAGGTCTAAAATGAGTATCTTTTATACACCTTATGCTTTGATACATACTAATATATGTGAAATATTTGTAATAAGGGAAAATGATCTTGGATACACTCTAATTGGTGATAATGATGGTTATGTGAATCTTCAATAAGGTATGTGAGCCCTATTTAAGTATGTGAAACCTATTTATATATGTGCACCCTAATTTGTGTAAGAATGTGCAATTAACCTAACCTCCAGTTGGGCTTTTATCCAACCCTACATTCATAATAGGCTAGCCTTAGAATATCTCTATTTCCTTTTATCTGGCTCTTTATTTACTTGAATCTTCTATATACATTGTGGCTCATTTATTTTATTATTTGAATAATTCTATGGCCAATGTTGTCCCATTCATTTACTTGATCTATTTCATGGGTTTTATTCCCCAATGCTATTATGCAAATGTTATTTATATTTTCACTACTGCCAAGTGGACTATTAAGCGTGATGTATTTTTGGCCAAATGGCAATGTAGTGTACATGAGTACAAACCACCCATAGAGGGCATGATCCCTAGAGGGATGTGAGCACTCCCCTCATATTATATTTTGGGGAATGTGACCACTCTCCCCCGAAGGATGTGACCACTCCCTTCATATTATATATTTGTAGGTGTTTGGGAATGTGACCACTCTCCCTCACCTATTGGTGTAGGTCCGGTAGGTGCCTCACCCCGCATTGGTATGATTTTGTGTCATTATACCATTCATGCTATGTGATTTGTTGTTAATTAAACTATGGCAGTTCTTCTATTTCTTATTTGATTATTTGTCTCGTTCTCTTAAAATCTCCTTATTTAATGAATCATTTTATTTATGTGATGTTGCACCTTGTAATTTTCCTTATTCCTTTTTAAATAACACATACTTTTATCTATCTCTTGTTGGGTGATCCCAACCTCCCAAATATAGGATCAGAGTGCGCATTGGAAGCTTGGTGAACCAGCCTAAGGCTAGGACTATGAGTTCAACCATCTAGCTTGGACATATCTGCCCATATATATTAAGTTGTTCTTGTTTGGAGACAAGTTGATTTGGTTTTAGTCTTACTCTACCTAGATCCTGTTGTTTTTTATAAAGTTGTACACCCTTTTGGGAAATTTTGTAAAGTACTCTTTATACAATTAAATATAGTCAAAGTTTAAAATTCCGCTGCTTCACATTAGTGTTTTTGTTTGTCATGATTACTTAGTAAAGATTTGGTGTCTTTACACAGGTCTTACTCGTCAAAGTGGTATTCCTCATTTTCAAATTCAGTCTTTGGTAGAGGCTGAGGTTTCTCAAATCTTGGGTTTCGACCTCCTGCCTGATGTCCTCCCCTACGAGGAGGCATATTGATTGCATGTGGTGGTTGTAGTCACTATCTGCTTATCTTCACACTACCTAAAATAATTTGCATAGTCAAGTTAGAAATTGGATGTGTGAAAAGGAGTATTCAATATAGTCAAAGATAATGGACTAAAAATAATTCCGTCAAGTATATTGCTAGACTTGAGGCATGGGTGTATCGTGAGTAGACTCGGGTTCTCAACACTACTAGTTGTATTGTCCCTAATAACAATGCCAAAAAGTTGAACGGGCTAATTTGCACATCCAAAATGGAGTGGATCTAGATTAATTGGACTCTTAAATTTGTAACTCGACACTCAAGCCCCCATAACTATTACACGGGGTCCAATGTAGTAATTTAGGGTCAATCAAAAAGGACAAGGAGTGGTAAGGGCTAATAACACATAACCTTGTCTTAGTTACACCAATCAAATAGGTAGATTAAGTTTGGATTTCCTTAGGGAATGATGTTACTCCAACTGATCAAATAAAGACAAACAATTAAAATAAGAAAGAAGTAAAACAAGGCAACAAAGAGTGATATAACAAGTATGGATGGAAACTTGGATTAGGTTTCACAATCTAAGGTCTCTCACCAACATGCAATGCTCACACCCATTTTATACCCTTATCTAGATCACAAACAGTCATCATATATGTCATTTCCCTCCTCTCTCAAGCTTAGAATAGATCTAAATTATGAGTTTGTCTCTCTCTCGAGATGGCAAACAAACAATCACAATATAACCATATGATCATAAGCTTAAGCATCCCAACATTCTCATGCATTCACACAACTCCATAACACTTAGATAAGGTTAGTACTACTATTTCAAGTATCAAGCATCACAAGATGGTATCTAAGCATATAAGTGAATAAATAAGAACAAGTGTATGGAGATAATCATTGCTAAGAGCATATATTCAATGGGTATAAGTATTTACTTGTTGGGAAAGCCTTAGTGGCAACTCCTATCTAAGCTAGATGTTTAGCCACTCATGGTGGTGACTAGCATTATGGATTTACAAACATGGAGATACATGGTATGTTGCCAAAACAAAATGGAGGAAATAAGAATAGGGAGACAGATCCAGAGAAAGGAGGGGAGATACACCAACAATGACTGAGAACAGTCAAGGTGGATGGTCCTGCACCCTAAGTCTAGATTTGGTGTGTTGTGGGCATGACTCCACTCCTGCTCTTCATCCTCCTTTTGTCGAAGAAGGCCTTGAGTGAAGTGAAGTGGTAGAGAAATGGATCAATTGGAAAAGATGTCAGACTCTCATCCTATAGTCGATGGTTTGGCTCGAGGTCCATGGCAAGAATGGTCTCGGACAGCACTTCGACACCCTTCATGCTTTTTGTCCCTCAAACATTGTGCCCCATCTGTCCTATTTATAGCTTTGGTTGTTGCTCTTTTGCTTGCACTGCAAATATAGGGCATGTGCCTCGGGGTACGTCCTTAACGATCTTGAAATGACCATTTAGTCATCTCATCAAGTCTTGACATTGAGTTTGAGGTCCTTCGGTGGAGTCTGCCTTCCCATCGGTTGATGGATCAGAATGACCATTGGTTTTTGGGCTAGGAAATTCAATAGTTCTATGGACCGATGGTACTAGAAGTGGTAATCTGATGGTCATTGTATTGGAAGATCATGGTGAGGTTGGCAGGATGGTTGCCTTAGAGAAGCCATCAGATCCTGACATCTGATGGTTGCATAGTCATGGAGGATGGGTGTAGGGAAGCCATCAGATGTGGACACTCGATGGTCGTGCAGACATGGAGGTTGGGTGCATGGAAGCCATCATATTTGAACACTCGATGGTCCCACTGGAAAACCATCGGACGTGATTTGTCAGTTAGTGAGGCATTTGCTTGGTCTGTAGTCATCGGTTGTGACCTGATAGTTATCCTGGTACCTACTTTGTGGCTTCCATCGGCTATGGGAACCGATGGGTGCCCTGCTCCATGGTAGGCTCCTCCAATACTTAAGTTACTGCATATATTATTGTAGTTACCTTCAAGACAAAGCAAAAGAGATATTTATGTGCAAAATAATAGAAAGTCATTGTAACAATGTATAAATGAGGGTGAATAAAGGGTAAATTACGGCATGAAACATCCACTAAATTGGATGTTATCACAGGGGTAGGTTGGGGAAGCTCTTGGATCCACCTTAGACTCCTCCATGGGTGAAGGAACCCTAGGATCATCTTTCTTCTCTTCTATCCATTCGAAACATAGTCCAAGTACCTAAAAGCATGCAAAGAACGTCCATAAGTGCATTTGATAGTAATATACATGTTAGTAGAAATATCATGCATTCTAACAAGTTTACATGTGATTAAGTACAAGAATACACAGTTGTTGCCCTAGAATAGGACTACATCAGTGATACACCTATGAAAAGGGCATTTGCACATAGCTTGAACAAATAGGGTCATCCCAATAGAAATTTCTAACTTCATGCAAGAACTTTGTCTTTGAATATCCTTTGTATTCAGGATGTAGGACATCGATGGAAAGGTATTTAATATAATCAACAAACCATGGAAAATGAGATTCATATTTAGTAGTTGATCATCCAATGACAAAGAATCATTGATTGACATCCCATCAGTATCTGGTAAAGTAAGACAAGGAAGGTGGTCAACTACCACGTTCTCAGAACCTTTCTTATCACGAGTCTCTAGATCAAACTCCTATATCAGTAGTATCCATCGGATAAGCCTAGGATTGGCGTATTTCTTCATTATAAGTGTGGCAACCTGCCATGCAATGAGATTACTCAAAAACATAACACTGATCAAACACTAATAAATCTCATTACCAAAAAGGTGCAGAATTAAAACCGAATTAAGATTCCAAACATGTTAAAGGAATCATTTGCACATAGGTCCAACTTCACACACACACACACAAATATATATATATATATATATATATATATATATATATATATATATATATATATATATATATATCAGTTACCTTAAAATAAGTTACATGGCCTCATCCATAATCTATTTACAAAAGATTCTACCCACATAATTACATCATTTATACTACTCGGTGTTGGTATATGTATGCCCGTAGAGCCATCTTAAGCGATTGCATGGAGTCAGATATTAATTAATCAATTAATGCGATTATTTGGTTAATTAATGAATTCCGAAATATTCTAATTAATCCACGAGCGTTTTAATTAACGCAACGTTTTTGTTTACCGATGGGTTTAGGAAACCCTACTTCTCTTCTTATCCTATTTAAAGGAGGATAGACGGCCGATATCTATATAAGATATAGAGAGACGCTTTTAGGTTACGCTCACGTACATAAACCTAGCCGTAGCCGTCCTTAGGAGAGAAAGGAGAGCAACGCGCCGCTAGCACGCTGCCGCAGAGACACGCTCCTTCCCGCCGGCTTGAGAAGCGCGACGTGGAGTTCCGTCCATCCGCGTGGACGAAGTAGAGACGCAGACGCCTTGACGCCTGCGTTCGGAGGACGTCAACGACCACCTGTACGTGCTGCGAGCAACGTACGTCACTGCCGCAAAGGAGCATCACCGGATCAACCTGCGACAGCGAACGGGAGAGAAGATCCGTCCGTGTTTGACAAGCAGCATTGCACCGTCGTGCAGCGGGACATCGCCGGACTTGCTCCGCGATAAGGTATATCCCGCAAACCTATTTCCGAATACGCTGTTATCGACGAGATCCTGTTACGGGTTGCGTGGATTTATCGCTTCCGCCGCGCATGTTTTCTCCACAAAAACCCAACAGTGGTATCAGAGCAGCGTCGATCTACGGTGTAATTGGATTCGTTTCGATATGATCGAATCGCTATATATTGTTTTATGTTGCATACGATGCGAATTAAACCTGTTAATGTGTAAATCTAAACCTAATTCCACATACGCCGCAGGCTATTATTTTTTGACGTTTTGGACGGGGTCGACTATGGAAAATAGTGATTTTCCTAAGTGCATGGAAGTAAAATTCCGTAGACCTTTCAGGGGCTCTGCCCCTGAGACCCCGCACAGGGGCGCTGCCCATGTGTACCCCGCATTGTCTGCGTGGGAGTAAAAATTCATTTAATGGGGAATGTCCCGCATTAAAAGTACTGCAATTTTAATATGTATATACGTATATGTAGATATACCTATGATAGCATACACGTCGCCTTTAAAATCTATTTTATGTGGTGAGTGCATGCACGGTTATGGCCTAGTATCCCCTTTTGTGAATGTTGTGAATGAATGTGGATGTCGATCTTGTGGATATGTTTGTTTGTGAATTCTATGGATGTATAATGGTTACATATGGATCCTTTGTATAAAGTATTCAGCTTGCATGCCGAGCCTCATCTCTTATTTCAAAGTGTAATTAATTCTTTCCTTTTATATTTGTACTCATATGATGTAATAGAGATAGGATTAGTTTTAGTCTTTGTAAACTTGATGTAAGGAGGCCACTTGAAGATCCAACTCCAAGGAGTGTCCATGGAGAAGCACCATGAAGATCTAATTCCAAGAAGCAACCTGAAGATCCAACTCCATGGAGCGTCCAAGGAGAAGCAACAAGAAGATCCCATTCCAAGAAGCAACTTGAAGGTCCAACCTCACGAAGCATCCATGAAGTTGTTCATTGTAATGTTGATCATTATAGGCTTACAGGTTGTTTTCACAGGTGTTGCATGAGATGCATAAGACCATAGGTGGACTGTAATCCTTTGTTGCTCCAAAGGATTACAATAGTATGGCCATAACCGATGTATTTGTGATTGCATGTCTATCGTTTGTGGTTGTGGATATAGTAGTGTATGATACGTACTATAAGTATGTGGTGTTTGGATATATATATATATATATATATATATATATATATATGTATAAATTAAATCCCTCAATTAATAATATTAAGTTTTAGTTGCCTTCCATAAAGCAACACACATGAAAAGCTTGATCGACTATGTGTGGGCACGCCTCCGCGTGGTACACTGTCTATCTCGTGGAAGTGTGATGGTGGGTGTGTGGGTCTGCCTCCGCAGGGTGCACACTCATCGTGTTGGCTTATGGGTTGGACTTAACTAGGGAACCTTGATAGGATCAAGTACCTAGAGGCACACAGATGCATCATGGCAAGGAGTTGTGCATGATCATCTATCCAAGAGTTGCATATGATGCAATTGGCAAAAGTTGCCTACCTTAGTATTTGGTCTTTGACGCCAGCGTTGGCTGGGCATTGATCCAATTATTTTGGGTCTTGGCTCACTAGAAGGTTGTGCGTTGCAATCTTCCGAGTTGATAGTGAGGGCTATCAATTTGAATAAAATAGTGGGAGCGTAATTAATTAAAGGCCTAATTAATCTCGTTTATCAAATCTTTACAAGTCAAAATGTTTTGGACTAAATGCAAATTTTTTCTTTTGTAGCAATCAAATGGCAAACAACACTCACACGTTCTCGTTGCGATCGGTCCTTGAGAAGGACAAACTTACCGGAACCAACTTTCAAAACTGGTTTAGGACGTTGAGAATTGTTCTCACACATGAGCGTAAGCTCTATGTCCTTGAAACACCAGAGCTAGAGGAGCCCGCCGTAAATGCGCCCAAGGCTGAAAAGGATGCTTACAAGAAGCACCTTGATGATGCCATGGATGTCAAGTGCCTAATGTTGTGCTCAATGAACTATGAGTTGCAAGAGCAACATGAGAACATGAATGTCATGGAGATGGTAACACATCTCAAGAACATGTATCAACATCAAGCAAGACAGGAGAGATATGATGTCTCAAAGGCATTGTTCAAAAGCAAGATGAAAGAGGGAGACTCAGTTGGCACCCATATACTCACCTTGATTGGGTACGTGGAAAGCCTATCCAAGCTGGGATTTCCCCTAGGTCAAGAGTTGGCCACTGATGTGATTCTACAATCGTTGCATGAATCATATAATCATTTTGTCATGAACTACAACATGAACAATTTTGACAAACCGTTGTCAGAATTGTTGGGAATGTTGAGGACAGCTGAAGCACAGATGAAGAAAGACAAGCCCAAGTCTGTGATGATGATCAGCAAGACAAAGGGAAAGTCAAAAGGCAAAGGCAAGGCTAAGAAAAGTTCTAAGGCCGGGCAGAAGCCAAAGTCATCCGCGCTCAAAGCTAAAGGTGGGATCTCCAATGAAGGCAGTTGTCACCATTGTCACCAGCCTGGACATTGGAAAAGAAATTGTCTTCTCTACCTGGAGGAATTGAGGAAGAAGAAGCAGGGGATAGAGATCTCCACTTCAGGTATATACGTTATTGAGATAAACTTAAATACTTCTTCATCATGGGTACTGGATACCAGATGTGGATCTCACATATGTTCTAATATGCATGATCTGATAATAAGTAAGCCTTTACGAAAGGGCCAAGTCGAGCTGTGGGTTGCTAATGGAGCAAGAGTTGCTGCCACCGCAGTTGGAGTTATTAGTTTATCTTTGCCTACGGGCCTTGTAATAGAATTAGAGAATTGCTATTATGTACCTGCCATTAATAGAAATATTATTTCTGTATCTTTTATGGACAAGAGTGGATTTGAATTTCACATTAAGAATGGAATTATTTCTATATCTAAAGATGAGATATTTTATGGCAATGCCCCTATGTCTTATGGTATCTACTTGTTAGAACTTGAGAGTAGCATATATAACGTAAATACTAAAAGGTTAAAACTTGACAACTCAAACAAAACATTCTTATGGCATTGTCGTCTTGGGCACATAAACGAGAAGCGCATATCTAGACTCCATAAGGATGGTTATCTAGACTCTTTTGATTTTGAATCATTAGAGACATGTTAGGCATGTTTATTAGGGAAGATGACCAAAACTCCTTTCACTAGACACAGTGAGAGAGCCAGTGATCTGCTAGGGCTCATACATACTGATGTATGTGGACCTTTTAGATCAAATGCTAGAGGAGGCTATCAATACTTCATTACCTTCACTGATGACCTCAGTAGGTATGGCTATGTATATCTTATGAAACACAAGTCAGAAACTCTTGAAATGTTCAAGACTTTCATGAATGAAGTAGAGAAGCAACTTGGTAAGAGTATTAAAGCACTCCGTTCAGATTGAGGTGGCGAATACTTAAGCCAAGAGTTTGAGGACCTTCTGATAGACCGTGGTATTGTATCACAATGGACTCCACCTGGTACACCACAACATAATGGTGTGTCAGAAAGAAGGAATCGTACATTATTAGACATGGTACGATCAATGATGAGTTCAGCCGAACTTCCAATATCATTCTGGGGATATGCTCTAGAAACTGCAGCGTTTACACTTAACCGTGTACCTTCCAAATCGGTTCAAAAGACACCATATGAGATATGGAATGGGAATCGTCCCAATTTGTCTATGTTAAAGATTTGGGGATGTGAAGCTTATGTTAGGAAACAATTTCCTGAAAAGCTTGGATCCAAATCGGAAAAATGCTATTTTGTCAGATACCCCAAGGAAACTCGGGGATACTACTTCTACACACCAACTGACAACAAAGTGTTTGTTGCTAGGACTGCTGTATTTCTTGAAAAGGAATTTATTTCCAAAGGAATTAGTGGGAGGAATGTAGAGTTCGAAGAAGTTCGAGACCAACAAGAAAGCAGAGAATCTGAGGAGGTACATAAGGAACATGAGGACTCACAAGTTGTTGTGGAATTTCAAGTTCCAAATGTAACACAGGAACCTCATAGGTCTAGTAGGACACGAATTGAGCCTGAGAGATTTGGATTTCTCGTGACTCAAGACAGTGACGAATTGGGCATAGCAGATGAGCCAACTTCCTATCTAGAAGCTACTAAGGGACCAGAATCTGAGAAATGGCTCGAAGCCATGAGATCTGAGATGGAATCCATGTACACCAACAAGGTATGGACCTTGGTGGATCCACCCGAAGGGGTAAGACCCATAGGGTGCAAGTGGGTCTTCAAGAAGAAGACTGACATGGATGGAAATGTTCAAACCTATAAAGGTAGATTGGTTGCGAAAGGATTCCGTCAAATTCAAGGTGTTGATTATGACGAGACCTTCTCACCAGTTGCCATGGTTAAATCCATCAGGATCATGCTTGCCATTGCAGCTTATCATGACTATGAGATTTGGCAGATGGATGTTAAAACAACATTCCTTAATGGGAATTTACTCGAGGATGTGTACATGACACAACCTGAGGGTTTTATCGATCCAAAGGAAGCCAATAAAGTCTGTAAGCTACAAAGGTCAATCTATGGATTGAAGCAAGCATCTCGGAGCTGGAATCTATGTTTTGATGAAGTAGTCAAAAAGTTTGGCTTTAGTCAAAATGAAGATGAACCTTGTGTTTACAAAAGGGTTAGTGGGAGCACAGTCGTATTTCTCATATTGTATGTGGATGACATACTATTGATGGGAAATGACATCCCTACTCTTCAGATAGTAAAAGGTTGGCTAGGGAAGACTTTCTCTATGAAGGATTTAGGCGAAGCATCCTATATACTTGGGATTAAGATCTATAGAGATAGATCTAGAAGGCTTCTAGGCCTAAGCCAGAGCACATACATTGACAAGGTGCTAAAGAGGTTTAGCATGGAGGGTTCTAAGAGAGGTAACTTGCCCATGTCCCATGGGGTTACAATCTCTAAAGCCCAATGTCCTAGTTCATGTGATGAACGAGCACACATGAGTAAGATTCCATATGCATCAGTAATTGGATCTATCATGTACGCAATGTTATGTACTCGTCCTGATGTGTCGTATGCTTTGAGCATGACGAGCCGATATCAGTCAGATCCAGGTGAATGTTACTGGACAGCCGTAAAGAACATCCTAAAGTACTTGAGAAGAACTAAGGATCAATTCTTGGTATACGGTGGTGAGGAAGAGCTCTTGGTAAAGGGTTACACCGATGCTAGCTTCCAAACTGACAAAGATGACTACAGATCGCAATCTGGATTTGTGTTTTGCCTGAATAACAGAGCTGTGAGCTGGAAGAGTTCCAAGCAAGAGACGGTTGCGGATTCTACAACAGAGGCCGAATATATTGCCGCATCTAATGCTGCAAAGGAAGCTGTGTGGATCAAGAATTTCATTTCTGAACTTGGAGTGGTTCCAAGCGCTGGTGATGCAATTGAGTTGTTTTGCGACAACAATGGAGCAATTGCACAAGCTAAAGAACCAAGATCGCACCAACATTCCAAACATATTCTACGGCGGTTCCATCTCATACGAGAGATCGTACAACGAGGAGATGTGAAGATTTGCAGAGTACCTACAGAAAGCAATGTGGCTGACCCGCTCACAAAAGCACTTTCACAGCAGAAACATGACGGACATGTTCGATCACTTGGATTGAGATTCATGAGTGATTGGGTATAAGTGTAAGTGGGAATCTGTTGGTATGTATGCCCATAGAGACTATCATTCGATGATTCTAATGGGATACTATGTAAATGATTTGTAATACTACATTGATCATATCAATAAAGGCAAGTTTCCAATCTATATGTTTGTGTTTTATATTATGAGATGACCATAAGACTTATAGATGTCTATAGAATAATATACTCAATGACATATGTCTTCGGGTTGATGACCTGGACAGTGAGATCATATGTATGCTAAGAGTATGTATTCTTGTTTTGTCCCTAATCGGTTGTTATTGTGGAAATATCCATAGACATCAATAACACATAAGATTAGAATGTATGTTGGTTGATGGAAGAATCTCATTATCCATGATATGGAGATATCAAACCAAATACATAGATACTTGTTAGAGAACAGTGTATCGGATAGACCCACCTTGAGAGTGACACATGGATACCATGATTGGTAGTTAGAGTCACATCTCATAATGATGGTGGTGATTGTGGTTCTTAGACCTGAAGTCACTACACTTATCACATGTCGTTCGGTGTACTTTGACATCATCCACCGTGGTCCTGAATAAGGATTGCTATAAAGATGGTGCTTGGGTGCACTGTGACACATGGGGATGACTGTGAGTGATGTAGATGGAATTTGTCCTTCCTACGGGAGTTTGATATTTCGGCCACTTGATAAGCGAGACTGAGAAATGCATGGCAATGTTGATGTGAGTCAATATGTGATATTGAGCTTACATATATCTCAGACAGTGTGCTCTAGTTCAAGGAACATGGATTGAACATTGAAGAGGATAACAATTCCATGACTTGAGTTCAATCCGGATATCAGCGACAAAGGAACTATACAATCACTATAACACCAGTCATGAATGATAGGTCAAGTTGTTCTCCAACTTCTCCAATTACTTGGGCAGCAATGAAGTCTTGCTAGATACCAATCATTGCTTGTGAAATCATAATATGATTATGGATATCACTGCCAACGTAATTTGGAGCCTACCGGGTCACACGCACAGGATGTGTTGGAATAGGAGTATAATTGTGGATTTGATTGAAATTGCTTCGAATCGCATTGATTACTAAAATGTTTATGTAATCGATTAGAATAATATTGGAGTGACTGGCTCTAAGTGCAAGTGGGAGTCTGTTGGTATATGTATGCCCGTAGAGCCATCCCAAGCGATTGCATGGAGTCGGATATTAATTAATCAATTAATGTGATTATTTGGTTAATTAATGAATTCTGAAATATTCTAATTAATCCACGAGCGTTTTAATTAACGCAACGTTTCTGTTTACCGATGGGTTTAGGAAACCCTACTTCTCTTCTTATCCTATTTAAAGGAGGATAGACGGCCGATATCTATATAAGATATAGAGAGACGCTTTTAGGTTACGCTCACGTACGTAAACCTAGCCGTCCTTAGGAGAGAAAGGAGAGCAACGCGCCGCTAGCACGCCGTCGCAGAGACACGCTCCTTCCCGCCGGCTTGAGAAGCACGACGTGGAGTTCCGTCCATCCGCGTGGACGAAGTAGAGACGCAGACGCCTTGACGCCTGCGTTCTGAGGACGTCAATGACCACCTGTACGTGCTGCGAGCAACGTACGTCACTGCCGCAAAGGAGCATCACCGGATCAACCTGCGACAGCGAACGGGAGAGAAGATCCGTCCGTGTTTGACAAGCAGCATTGCACCGTCGTGCAGCGGGACATCGCCGGACTTGCTCCGCGATAAGGTATATCCCGCAAACCTATTTCCGAATACGTTGTTATCAACGAGATCCTGTTACGGGTTGCGTGGATTTATCGCTTCCGCCGCGCATGTTTTCTCCACAAAAACCCAACACTCGGGGCATACAAACAAAATCTCGAGTCGATATACAAAATTTCCCACCCATACCTGAGATACAAGGACAACTCTAGGACTTTATACTAACCACACTAACCTTCTGCCGCTATTGATCTTCAAACTACACCTCGTCCTCACACTACATCTAACAACCTTGTTGATCACCTATAAAGATCTGGGACGCACAAGATGAGACTCATGTCCCAACGAGAGATATAACTCCAAAAAAAAAACATCTATTGCATACCAGGGTTATGTATTTTAAGTAGTTTAATCAAATAGTATTATAGAGTTGAAAAATTATATAACTTACACATAAGAACACACATAGCTAGAGTCATAAATGCAATTGATTTCTATTATTGCGTTATAAATCTTCTATGATTTAAAAAGAAACATAGTAAGGGTTATCATACAATGTGATTTGTCAAGTAACCCTGTTAGATATGCTACATGACTGAATTACATATTTTATTAAGCCTTGGGTAGTTTTAGGCATACCACTCAAACTACTACCCGACCACTGCTAAATTGAAATTAGCCTCATGTGAGATCTAGGATGTCCAGAATCCTAAGATGTCTTCCCCTCGGTCAGTATGAGTAACAATCGTACTGGAACATTGGTCTAATTACTAAAAACAACCTAGTTTGCCATGGGTACACAGGCCATGGCACTAGAAATCAGGGTATACAACCTTCAAATCTGATTTGCGACTACAGACGCTCTCAACCACTTCCACATTCGAGACATGGCCTTGACCACTATCCAAACCTTGGGATCAAGGTGACATGGATATACCCTCCCTGCACCGCACCCACATATACTCAACAATATATGACTCTGAGATCCTTTTTTATTACTCATATCACTATCTAGCAACGTTTGACACTGGAATAGTTCTATGGACTCAAGGAACTAGATGATTAAGGTTTCACTTGGTTAATTAAGACAGTTGAGTGTTTTTGGACTGCATCAATCAAGTTATGTATAAACACCAACAAGATTCTTGCAAAAGTCATTGGGATTTGCAACCATAGGAGATATACAACGTATTAAAATGGTTCCACAACACTCCTTCACAGAGAAAATAATCATCCTTATCCATGAATGATTAACTACCAACTAGAGTATATCAAGCCATAAGTATCACTATGGTCGAGATAATATTACTCCATGTAATAACATCATCAACACTCGACATTGAACATGAAGAAGTTACCCTCTGCATTAGGGTTTTGTCCAACCACTCTATATGTCACCATAACAATAGTTAAATCACTAATATTTTGGATTTCAGACCACTTATACTTAAAAGATCAATTCAATGTTCCATAAATGATGTTAACAAAATCTGAACTATAGTCGACATGCATGAATCATCCTTTAGTCATACAAAACAACACTTATAAAGGCTACCATTTAAAATTTTAGGAGTTCTAAAGTAAGATTAACAACATGCATGTACAAAGGTATAAAGTAGATGCATTTAATGTGAAATAACTTGCTTGGTAGAGAGAATAAAACAAAACTTTCAAGATGGAACTCTCAAAATTAGAAACAAAGTGTCAAGCTTGACGCACCAAAACTTCCAAAAACACCTCCAATCACCTCAAATAGGGTGAAACTAGAGAAAGGAAGAATAAAAAGAAACTTCTCAATCCACATGCATAGGGTTCCAGCAAGAAAACACCAAGAAAATCATAGAGCTCGGCCGCATGAGGAAGGAGAGTGAAGAACAATAAGAAAATGAGTGGAAGAGCAAGAAGCTTACACAAAGAAAGTAAGGAACGTGATCAACGCTCCTAGATCTGACCAAGGAACCTTGATCCTTGCACATGCATCCACGAAAAACATGAGATCATCATCCACAATGAAGCATCATCAACCTCTACTCTCTAAGAAATCTTGTCAGGCTCTCTGGTTGTAACAAGAGCTTTGCCATAATAAAAAGAAAGAAGAGGAAGAGAGGGGGTATAGATAGGGCTGATACAGAAATCTTATTGTGTAGAGCGTCTATCAGCCTAGGTCTCATCAGGCAGTGAGACCACATTGGCCAAGAAAACCATCGACAACTAAAATATCATCGGTCACAGGAACACATTGATTACCAGACCCCATCAGTCAAAACCTCATCGGTCACACACATCATGAAATTTGTCAAGTATTGCCAAGCAATCGAGCACCCAAAGCTCATCGATCACTTAGATCTCATCGATTGATGAACTCCCTCACTAGCCAGCATAGGGCCATTGGCACTGAAGAACCAGCGGCCACCACAAAACTCATCAACCACCAAGACACAAGCAACCATTAAAAACCAAACAGACATGAAAACCCATTGACTGTCGGGAAACAATAAGGGTCACCGAGAAACCATCGTTCGATGAAACATTACACTATCATCTCACTTAGCTTATGTAAATCCATTAAAGCATGGTTCAAAACATCCAAAGGGGAAGTAGAACTATAAAATTCTATATTCATCGTGAAGAAAACTAAGAAAGTGGCACTATTATATTCATATCACCACAAAGGGTTATTTACATAAAGGTCCACTAATTATATGAATTTTTATATCTTGAGCAAACAATGTCTATTTTGATTCAAATTATAAACATAGTTTCGTCATCCATAAAGACATCACAAACTCGAGTTAACTTTCAAGATTAAGCATCAAATTAACCCAATAATGCCAAACAAATTATGTTTATAGGTTAAGTAGGGTTAGGGGCCTTACACCCAAAAACCCCTAATAAGGATTTTGCCCCCAAAATCCTAAGCAAACAAGGATGGGTACTTCCTATGCATCTCATCCTCTAACTCTGACATGGCTTCCTCTACACCACTATTGTAACATACTTGAATCTGGGTATATATCTTAACCCTCCATTTTCTAAGCACCTTTCCAATTATGATTAGTATCAGGTTCCTTTCCCTTCATTTACTAAACTAGAGAAATTGGGAATAAAAAATCTACTAAAATGACAAGTATCCATTACAAAAGTTTTTTAGGATCAAGGAAGTAGATAATTGTTTAATTAGGAATAATTATGCAAATTCACCAACAAATAAAATTTGATCTTAAGTTGACTCCGTAAAACCTTATTAGGGCTTGACTATGTAGGAAAATGAGAAAATGAGAAATTTTATATCAAAATTTATTAAGAAAGGTACTAAATATATTTATTAGGTACTTAGAAAACAATCAAATACAAAATGCTTTCAAAAGGAGAAGTTAATGTAAAATTAGACTCCACACTCTAATTAGCAAACTCATGAATTTTCATGTCAATCAGATATTAATTGTTGTCCCAATTGAATTAGTATTGAAAACCTTAATTACCTTATATTTAAATATTAGTAATTGACTAAGCATTTAAGTATTTCCTAAACCTATATCTCCCCTCAACGTAGAGCCTAATGTGTTACTCCTGCCCCATCAGTGATGCTACAACGGCAGCCGCAGCAGAGGGCACCCACTTTCTTGTCTCTACTGACCTTGACCTAACATGCCCCTCTCCCTGGCACCAACCACAAAGGCTACAAGAAATGGCACAATTACCTACACTCCCTCCTCTTATTCCCCTTGCGTCCCTTCCTCCATAATTACCTTAGAACCCTAGCCTCCATCCACATAATCACATTGTACTGGTGATGCCAAGCACCATTCAGAAAGAGTCGTCATTGCCAGGCAATGATGCCCCCTCCTTTCCTCTTGCTTTCCCGAATTGCAAACTACTACCTCCAACCTTCTCCACTACAATTCTGATGCATCCTCTTAGATCTGAGCCCAGTGCCTGTACTGGCTGGTGGCTATTTTAAAGACCAACAACATTTTCTTGTAGACAACTAACACCTTCACCTCCACCTCTATCCACGACCACACTGGTTATAAGCCTACAACCATCCCAATGTCACCTATTTGGGCCACCACCATTGAGCATCTCCACCACCGCACCAGACGCACAACCTACTCCAACATCTGCAACATCCTGAACCTGCAACCCTTAAGGTATGTCATCCTCACCATCTTTAATATCATGAAGAAGATGGTAGTCAACATCATCAAGGGCAAATAGATCTCTTCTACTTCCTCCTCTAGTGTTGTCATTCCTTGACCCTATGCTAACACCGGAGAGAGAACCTAGTAAAGCTGGCACCAATGATGCTCCACCTAGATAGCAGTAGATCACAACCACCTATGATGGTCACTGCAGTGCACCACCTGATGCCTCATCACCAAGACAACCATCACAGGGCACATTGTCAGAGCTAGGTGAGTCATTCCCAGAGTATACCAGAAGTCTAGCTGTTACGACCCCGCCTCCCGGTAACCCCCAATTAAGGGAGACCGAAAGGACAGAGTCGTTAACCAATAACCCAGATCAAAAGTTCGACAAATAATCATTAACAATTATTAAATTCTACCAACTATACTGAAATATGGAGAAAAAAGAAAACTTTTGCATACCTCTTAAAACTAGGATTTCAAAACTTCTATTCACACAGATACTAACCTATCTAATCCTCCTTTGCACATTAATTCTCATTTAGTACCACATATGCCACTTTACTGTTTGTTCTTTTCATTGTACCTAAAATGCCGACAAACAAAACGTCGGTCAGCCGAAGCTGGTATGTGGGGGAAACAATAATCATGCAAATTTGGTAACAACGTAATTATTCAATTAATCATTTAACAACCAAGATTACATTTTAAGACATACTACTCAATCCATACCTATCCACAACTCTGTGTTGTCCCTGTAATGACTTATATAATACCTCTGTAAAGGTAGAGTCGCATGGCACCACCCAAAGGTAGCCCAATATCTAACTCACTATGACTTGATGGACCTACCCTCTAGGTAGCCATATACTAAGTCATTCCACAACCTGATGGACCTACCCTATAGGTAGCCATATACTAGGTCAGCCATTAAGACACAGAGGGGACCAGGATCTGAGCTAGTAGGCACATATATTATGTGATAGTCATATTCACATTATAGTTTGCATGAACTAAATTCATCCAACAGTTTATTCAAGTCATCGGTGAAAATCTCGGAAAACCTCAGAAATCTATCTCGAGATATTCATAAGCGTAACCACATACCTGATTTGATGATTTCAGAAGTATTAAGAAAATCCAACCAAGCATGCAATCCAAGTAATTCAACAATCACATAATTCCTAAAAAGAATATGTACTCTATTTATTACACACTTTATCAAGAACCTACTTTATTAACTTGGATTCGCTTTCTAGGGTTTCTGTATCCATTTTAGGGTTTCGTTTTGCAATTAGGGTTTCCCTTCATCTTTTACCATATTAAACCCTAATTTTATGCCATTACTTATAAACCCTAATTATCTCGTCTATTCTTCAATATTAAGGTTATCTTAACAACATATAACCCTATTTTCGTATTACAAGCACATTAATCATCAATTAAGCTTCTTTTTCATTAAAGCTACTATTTTTATCCCTTTAATCCATGACCAGATCATTATACACATTTATCATCAATTCATAGTTCATTACGGTCTAAATCACATATGAACTCGATTTGCTATTAATTCTACCTTTTATTCATGAGAAATCCCTAATAAATACTTTTAGGGTATTTATCCAGAATTAAGGTCTTTTATATACAAATAACTTAGAACCATCATTAAATAATCATATTTTCACATTTTCAAATTAAATATGGTTTTATCCTCTTTTACCCTAAATTAGGGTTTCTAAATTATTTAATCATTCTCATATGAGGTAAAACCCTAAATCATGCAATTCTACATCTAGATCAGGTTTGAATCTAACATTATCATTCAACATGTATTAACACTTCAATTAACCCATTAAGCATTCTAGATTCAACCTTTAATCACAAATAGAGTTTTTAACTCAACTTTAATGCACTTTTCATCAACTTATAGTACTTTTGCAATTAGGAACGAAATCAATATTTTATATCATTTTTATTGGATTCCTCTCGTTCTCTTGATCAAAATACATATATTATTTGTATTTATCCAAGCTACGGTTTAGGAGATATGATTTTTGCAAAGTTACTTACCACAGCCAATGAGATTGTGCCACGTCACCAACTCCCATGCAAAGAGCTCGCTTTGGAAACATTTCGAATTGACCTTCTTGCCCTCGGTTAAGTCAAATCTTCTATAGCCCGCGTAGGGGCATATCTGTCCAAATGACTTCAGGTCACCTTCTTCCTCGGGACGACGCTCCCTGCTGCCCTAGACGCGACCGGTGGAGCTTTCCCTCTCCTCCCTGGATCTCGTCGACCACCGGAGTTGGTGCCTCCACCTCCGACGCCCCTAGGCACTCCCCCAGAAGCCAAAAACTCACAGCCAAAGCCGCTGGCTTGCGCTGGCCAGGCCTGCAACACTTGGCGGCCCTGCAGCCTTGTCGTTGCTTCCATAGGTGATACAGGGCACGAAAGTGTCGGCCATCCCTCCCCTGGTGTAGTAGGAGCATGCAGCATCAACCCAACTCATCCACTGGTCCCACGTCGCTCCATAGATGTGATGTTTCACATGGTTAGGGTTTCAAACACCAAGAAGCAAAGGGGAAGAGAGAGAGGGAGATGTAGGATTTCTTTTCAACTCGAACTAGGGTTCCACTCTTTATATAGGGGAGAGTTTGACGCCCTAAGATGGCTTGCCCGCAAGAAACGAAGTTCTTTTCTAATAGGAATCAAATTCCTTCATGGAGAAGCAAGGTTCTCTCTCCTACTTACCTCTTTAATATATGATTTGTTCTTTAGATATTAGGAATTCGAAATTCCTCTCACCTATTCTCTTTATTCTTGCTTTTTAATTCTTTGGCACGAATTTCTATTTTCTTTTAATAGAAACCATTTCATTTTTCACAATGCCACCAAAAACATTAATAATGTATCATATTATCTTTCTATTTGTCATTATTGTTATTTTCTCTATCTTTCTTCTTTATTGGGACTCCTTGGATCCCAAGACACTCCATTATTTCGAAATCCCTTTTCAAGGATAATTATTCCTTCTAGATGCACCTATATGCATCATTTCTCATTATCATGTTTATTTCTTATTAAAATATTTTCTTTTGAGGATTTCTTTTTATTTCTCTTTTATTTTCCTCATTGGTATTCCTTTTACCATTAGGAATCCTTAGAATACGAAATTCCACTAAGGATTACCCAATTGTACCTCTTTTTACTTATTTTCCACATTTTACCATTGTTTTCAATTTCTTTCTTAATAAAGAAATACTCAATCAATCTTTTCTTTTCTTATTGCACTCTTTATGCAACTTTGGACTCCTTGGAACCCAAGGAACCCAAGAGGCACGAAATCCCTCTTTGGTTTTGCCTTCTAGAGGTTTCCACATTTTTCTTTTCTCGAATATTCAATTATTCATTTACTAATTGAATTTCCTTGTTATTTGGGCCCAATAGCCAATAAAGCCCACAACACAATCATCAAGGCTATTGTAAACATAATCCATTTATTCAAAACAAATTATATCATTATTTGTTCAAATATCCTTAATATGAGAAATTACATTTCTCGACAAAAGAACCCAAAAATTGGGGTTGCAACATCCTTCCCCTCTTATAGGAATTGTCCTCAAAATTCTATCAAGCAAACAAACAATTCAGGATAAGACTCTTCCATGTCCATAATTGGCCCCTATGTGGCTTTACCGTACTCATGGCGCTTCCAAAGAACCTTTATCATCACATATTCTTTTCTCTGAGTTCTTTCATCCTGGCGTCTATAAACTACACAGGTGACTCAGGCCATTTCAGCCTCTCTTGGGGCTCACTTGGTTCATTGCTCAGCACATGGTCGGGGCACCCCCACACAGTGCTCTAAATTGGACACATGGAACTCATCACACATTACTTTATCCTGAGGGGTAAGGTCAAACTTAACCTTCTCCACCAGTCCATCTCAATGGACCCATGTATCGGGGACTCGTCTTTCTTAGCTATAACTTAGAGGGGTCGGATTTTCATGTCACATATTCTCCCACGGTGAACTGCATGTCATTCTACTTTGCATCTGCTCACGACTCTTATCGTCTCTAGGCTCCTTTCAGCCATTGCACGATCAAAGCGACTTCATCTACACACACTGTGGTCCTTTTCTAACCATCACGTGGTCCTTTCACCAACATCACCTTACTGAAGTGGTGACCGACACAACCTCTCTTACATAGCTTCTTTAAATCCCGATACTGGCTATGGTGGTTATCTTCACATATTTCATAGGACAAGAACTGTCTCTAGCTATCACCCTGAACGAGTACACATGCTCTCATCAGACCCTTTAGTCTAGATCATACTAACCACTAGTTTGGGGGTGATAAACTGTGCTAGGATAGAGTTCTTCATGTACCTTCTTCCATCTTATGGAATGGAACCTTTAGGTCATACTCATGAACTTTTGAACTCACCTCATAGTGTAGTTGAACCATCTTTTTCATATGTGGTTCAACCCGATCTGTCCCTTGACAGTACTCTTTCTTTCTCATATCATCTAGGTAAGGCAGTCTACCATAACCCATATTGCATCTCGACCTTCCTTGGTCTAGAGGAGACTTATCACAACATCCGTAGTGGTGAACTCTCATTCCCTCTCAGGAACTCTTCATCCTCTATATCAATGCACTGGGTTACCGATGTTCATCCTTCACCTTTTGTCATGCATGGCAACATATTACATGCAACCTCATCTCCAGCATCCATAGTACTGCTACCACTCATTATCTCAGTAATACTGTGGTGTATGGTGATCTTAATATCACAATTTCCTAAATGTCATGATTCCTCAAGATCGATTCCTTAGAAACCCTAAACCACTCTAGTCGGGGTTTCATCACCTTCCTATATGCCACTTATTATCTCATCTTAGCCCTAAGTCCTTCTTCATCAAGAACATTCAGAGCTTATTCCTTTGGTTTTCAAACTCAACTTGGTGTAACTCATAGCTCATGCTGAAAACATCCTTTTAAGATGACTACCTTATTTCTCTTTAGCGTTTGCAAACCATCCATGTATCATTCACTTTACCAGGGTATGTTATCTTTTCTGTCCCCATATCTCATGGAAACATTCCAAACCACATCATATTTTATCCTTGGTGTATGGCATGCGTACTGTCCTATCTCTTACTCCCATAACAAGAGGAAATAAGCATTTGGCTGCAGTCCAAATACAGAGTTCTTCCTGTTCCAAGAGTAGAGATGGTACATCCCACCTTGCCAGTACACCTTCAAATCTAGGTTGAAACGTGCAACTTATGTCTCTACATCACAATCATCTCGATATCAAAGTTACTTCCATGGAAAACTGGTCTCAAACCTATCTGGTCCCAACACAATCCTTAGTCATCACCTCTAGGTCTATAGGGTTCCGGCACGTTTGGGGTCATCCCTCTTCCCTCATGCATCAGAGAGTGCCCTACTCATCTGCCCTTTGGGTTCCATGAGTTCATGAAGGTGATCAATCTCCTAACCCATGGCCCTCAGACAATGATAGATGTTACCTCCCGACCCTATGGTCTTGTGCAACTAGGGAATTAAGCAACTCCTACTTCCATCGGTCTTACCCCTACCTGACCCTAGGATAGACTTAGGATTATATCATAGTACATGTCCAACATAGAACCTTACCCAAGCATTCATCATCTCTCTTTCTGCATTCATGGGTTGACTTTCATCCTTTCATAGGGATCATGGCAACCTGCCTACCTTGGTCAATCCCAATACCGGTTACCTCCATGGTAATACATCCACATGCACATAGAGATGGTTATCTATGGGTCTATAGGTTCATTCTCATGCCATGTACTCTTCACTTAGCTTCACAAGGTCCTATGAAACCTCCTCAGGTTACCTCAAAACCAACCAAACGGGTAAACTCCCTACCAAAGGGTCCCTCTCCCAGGATGGGAGGAAACTACACCTTGATAACAAAGGTCACAAGCATCCTTAGGGTTTACATTCACATGAGCATGCTTAATCTTAGCAAGCTACTAAGGCAAAAGAAGACACTTACCAAACCATGCTAGGTCACACTTATTCTCATTCTCAACATTAGACCAACTTTGTCGTGAGGGGTTCATCAAACATACCTTAAACTTAAGGGATTTCCTTTTTCCTCTATACATCAGGATTACCATGCTCGAAACTATAGCAAATTAATTCTCATCATGATCATTAGGTATACCACTTCCCCTCTTAGGCCTAGGAACCCTAGGTTCACTTGTAGGTGTCCAACTGCATGCTCCATCTCTTAACCATGAACCAAGCATGTAAAAGGCATGACATGCACTTCTTGTTATCCTTCAACTCGAGAAACACTTAGAGTTGGGTCCTCCTTAAGGACAACCAATAAGGTACAAGGCCTCACATCCTGCTACTATACATCTCCAATTCTAAGAAACTCTTCTCCCTATCTCATGAGGTAAACACCTATACCATAGGCGCAGAGGTACCAGCAGACTCATCCTCTCTCTTGGTTTTGGTTCCTTTCATGACATCCAAGACATCGTCAGCCTCCAAGGGTCAAGCATACGGAAACTGCTATCATCCACATAGGTCACATCATCCTCAAGTCCCACTGTTCTTCAAATTTTGGGATTTTAGGCTTCCAACCTTCTTGCCTGGGGTCTGCTCTCTCTCTAGAGCTAATCCTACAACCAACCTCTCTATAAGAGGCCCTTTCTTCATGAAGGATCAACCCCATAAGCATGTCCCTACCTGAGTGAAGTCTATGCTCGAGCTTATGTTTACTCAAGATTATCCATAACCCCTTATGCTTATCTCATAAGCCATCCATTATGATTTCTTTTCCAGGGTTTCATCCTACTATTAGCACTACTAACGTACTCTGGGTGCAAGATATACCCTACTTTCACAAGCCCATAGGGTTCTATAAGTTCTCCTCTAACCTCATCCATGAAGGAGCTATCCTTCGCTATGGCATGCACGACCCTCTTCAGGGTTGGGTCGCCAAAGGTACTAGGCCATCTGCCCTCTTATGGTATCCCAAAGGCGTGACCAACCAAACACTCGGTCAACCATGACATCTAACTCATCATGTCATCTCTCTCTCTAACCTTCCCTTAGGGTTAGGGTTAACATCATCCTCAAAGGATGTGCTAGGTCTCTACTTCTAATGGAGGTCTCTACCTCCAAGACTAACTCTCTCTACTCATCCTCCTACCAAGGAGGTCTATCCTCAGGTCTCTCCTGAGGGCAATGAAAACTTGTGTCATACAACCTAAGCATGTATCTATTCCTTTACGCTTACTCTATTAAGCTTATGTCCATGACATCTTATTTACATGCTTTTTATTAATTTGGTGGAGGGTTCCTTAATCCTTATCAACCTTACCCATACCTCAAGAGGGTGAGGAGAAGAGAGAGATAACCCTAATCCTTAAGGTCCTTAATAGAATTGGAGTTGAGAAGGGATGAACAAGATGAGAGAGTCCTAAAGGTATCTTATTTCGATTCATACCCTAAGACTTTGGCCAGGTAGTCACACAGATCTGGGAGTCCTCGTATTCGGACTAGCGGTGCGGAGGAAAATATTTCCAGCCCCCGGACGTGATCCTTTTCTAGACACCTCAATCTTTCGGATAATCCTCTAATAACTCCCTTGGGTTCTACAGAATTTGTAAAATTTAATAATTATTAAAGATTAATTGAGGAACCTATGCTCTGATACCAATTGTTACGACCCCGCCTCCCGGTAACCCCCAATTAAGGGAGACCGAAAGGACAGAGCCGTTAACCAATAACACGGATCAAAGGTTCGACAAATAATCATTAACAATTATTAAATTCTACCAACTGTACTGAAATATGGAGAAAAAAGAAAACTTTTGCATACCTCTTAAAACTGGGATTTCAAAACTTCTATCCACACAGATACTAATCTATCTAATTCTCCTTTGCACATTAATTCTCATTTAGTACCACATATGCCACTTTATTGTTTGTTCTTTTCATTGTACCTAAAACGCCGACAAACAAAACGTCGGTCAACCGAAGCTGGTATGTGGGGGAAACAATAATCATGCAAATATGGTAACAACGTAATCATTCAATTAATCATTTAACAACCAAGATTACGTTTTAAGCCATACTACTCAATCCATACCTATCCACAACTCTGTGTTGTCCCTGTGAGGACTTATATAATACCTCTGTAAAGGTAGAGTCACATGGCACCACCCAAAGGTAGCCCAATATCTAACTCACTATGACTTGATGGACCTACCCTCTAGGTAGCCATATACTAAGTCATTCCACGACCTGATGGACCTACCCTCTAGGTAGCCATATACTAGGTCAGCCATTAAGACACAGAGGGGACCAGGATCTGAGCTAGTAGGCACATATATTATGTGATAGTCATATTCACATTATAGTTTGCATGAACTAAATTCATTCAACAGTTTATTCAAGTCATCGGTGAAAATCTCAGAAAACCTCAAAAATCTATCTCGAGATATTCATAAGCGTAACCACATACCTGATTTGATGATTTCAGAAGCATTAAGAAAATCCAACCAAGCATGCAATCCAAGTAATTCAACAATCACATAATTCCTGAAAAGAATATGTACTCTATTTATTACACACTTTATCAAGAACCTACTTTATTAACTTGGATTTGCTTTCTAGGGTTTCTGTATCCATTTTAGGGTTTCGTTTTGCAATTAGGGTTTCCCTTCATCTTTTACCATATTAAACCCTAATTTTATGCCATTACTTATAAACCCTAATTATCTCATCTATTCTTCAACATTAAGGTTATCTTAACAACATATAACCCTATTTTCATATTACAGGCACATTAATCATCAATTAAGCTTCTTTTTCATTAAAGCTACTATTTTTATCCCTTTAATCCATGACCAGATCATTATACGCATTTATCATCAATTCATAGTTCATTACGGTCTAAATCACATATGAACTCGATTTGCTATTAATTCCACCTTTTATTCATGAGAAATCCCTAATTACTACTTTTAGGGTATTTATCCAGAATTAAGGTCTTTTATATACAAATAACTTAGAACCATCATTAAACAATCATATTTTCACATTTTCAAATTAAATATGTCATAATTTGAGTTTAAAAAGAAGACACTAATTATAGAAATGGAACTCACTTCTTATAGTTTAATTTGACACATCAATTTTCTTTTCC
Organism: Alisma plantago-aquatica; assembly: GCA_963693085.1. Lineage (NCBI taxonomy): Eukaryota > Viridiplantae > Streptophyta > Magnoliopsida > Alismatales > Alismataceae > Alisma > Alisma plantago-aquatica. Next base: position 1,396,456,057 of record OY856409.1, read on the forward strand.
TTGTGTCCTTGATGTGTCTTCACCAGTATTTGTTGTTTCATATACTACATACAAGACAATTTGTACGACCGATCGTATACAGGAACCGCCACTAAGTTTTATGTTATGTACTTATATTTCAATGTTTCTCAAGAAATATTCCAACATACATACGTTAACTATCAATAGAAGCTATAAACCAGACATCAGGGCAATATTCATTCTTCATCAGTCATGTGCTAGGAAAAGAAACTATTTTAAAAGTTATATTTACATACACTAGATATATATCGAAAAGCATAAAGATAAATGACATGACTAGGAATTAATCATACAGAAAAGAAATATGTTTTGAATTACACATGTTGACATAAAAGTAATGCAATGTCCTCTCTTTACTGCCTTTAAACTATGCAAGTGTCCTTCCCATATTTGTCCATAATTCCCTACCATATGGTATAGGTCAATATATTAATAATTAATATAACCACTATAAGAAAGTACATATTTATGTTAATGTATTAATGCATTGTGATACATGCATCTAATAGTAAAGATGAAACTTCATTTGATATATTGATCTATTTAAACTAAGAAAACAATTGGAGAGACCATTAAATTTAAAAAATACACGGAAAATAAATTCATCATTCTCTTAGCTAACCTTGTAACTAGTTTAGATTATCATCTTCCGATATAGATGCAGAAGAGGCATAACCATCATCATCCTCACTACACTGCAAAAGTTGCTGAAATTTTTGATTATTGACTATCACATCAAGTATCTTTTCTACTTTTCGTAGGTGCTTTTGTGTGGCTCTTTTTTCATCATTAACTGCTTGAAGAGTTTCTACTTGAACTTTTAAGGCTTCCGCTTTGTCTTTTAGTGCTCGGTCCTTTAATTTTAGCTCATCCAACAAGGTATTTTTTGTTTTGTATGGTCCTCTAACATCTCTAGGTCTCACCCCTCCACCCTAACTAGCTATGTATTTTTTTGTTCGTGATTCTCCATACACTTTCTCCACAACCTCTACGGGTAGGAGTGATGGCTCCGCTTGTTGAACACTTATGATTTTGTCCTACAATGAAAACTAATTATTCATAAAAATAAATAATTCTATTAGTGGTAGTGATCATGTAGATTAGGACATACATGAATTTGAGATGCCTCTGTAGTAGCTAATGTATTGCCTTTCTTATGACTCTCAAAGTAAATTGTGCCAAAGTTAGGTGGTTTCCCATCTTTTCCTCCCTATATTGTTCTGACGTTTCACTACTACAGAAATGGCTTATAAAGTCACTTTTCCAGGTGTCGGTTGTATACATAAACGGACACCTAAACTCTACAGTATCGGTTTATAACATAAACTGACATACAATCTGTGAAGGTCGACCAGACACGGGTACCGCTTTTATTAAGTGTCGGTTAATTAATAAACAACCGACACCTAAAATCAACCGCCAAAACCAAAATTCCAGCGAAAAAATTACCTCCAAAATTTCACATATGGCGTCGGTTTATAAATGAATAACCGACGACCAAAGATTATTCGCGAGACAGGAATAGTTGTCAGTTGTCTTTTAGTTAAAAACCGATGACTATAATCAAGTATAGGCGTCGGTTGTTGGAAAGGAACCGACACTGTTGGTTTAGTTGTCGGTTATTTTGAATAACCGACGCTTATTGTCAACTTAATATCTCACCAGCGCGAGCGACTCTTCCCCCTTTCCCAGATTCATTCCCGATTTCAGTTAGGCCCGGCGATTTCTTGCTCGCCCCCGCCGATCGTTGCTCCTCCGCCGCCGCTGCCGTGCTCGTGCTCCTACCCTCACCGTTGCTCCGTGCTCACCGGTGGCCGTGCTCCTGCTCCTGCCCTCTGTGCTCACCGGCGGCCGTCCGTGCTCCTTCTCCGTGCCCTCGCCGCTGCTCCGTGCCCTCGCCGCCGCTGCTCCGTGTCCTCGCCGGCGCTTCTCCTCTCTTTGTCACCGCCTCCGCCGGTGGTTGCTGTGATCCATCCGCTGCTCTCGTCTTCCCTCAAGGTATGTCCGCCCGCCCTGCCTTCTTCCTTCTTCCTCTGCTCCGGCGGCTGCTTGGGCGGTGCCAAGGCATGCCCAAGCAGTTGTTGGGCATTTTTTTATTTTTTTTAAAAGTTATTTACTTATTTGTGTTTAGGGTTTAGGTACTGATTTTGTGCTTCTACTGAGTTGAATCCTCTATTGTCTATACAATACATGTAATTTTGATCAAGTGATGATATGTAAATGTGGAAATAAGTTAGTAAGGTATCAATGATAAGTCTTCTGTAATGTGATGCAAAATAGTTATTGTATCATGCATATCTTAATACTTTTTTGTTTTATAGTTGTATAGGGTGTTTTATGTGTGACAAGTCTATTGTTTTATAGTTGTGCATACCTGCGAGTTATCAGGAACACCTAAATGAATGTCTAACACCTAAATGAATATCTAGTTGTGTATTTTCCTAGTATCGTGAAAGATTCTCAATCATGTGTATCACATGGGATTCTTATCTCAACACAATGGACTGCAATATATGCATCTAATGCCTTAAATAGAAGACTCGAATGTTATAAAATCCCATCAAAGTAGGTAGAAACAACTTATATATATTCAGATCTTAATAATTCCATGAAGTGCACATTATCTTACTCAGGAAAAGTATGTGTATAATGTAGGATTAGTTCCATATAATGGTTCTATTTTAGTAAGCACCTAGAAACCCATCCAAGATTTACTCATTAGGAGCATTTCCTCGTTTGTTCTCTAAGTACATTTGTAGACTTCTTTTCAAGCTATCATGTCTACCACAATAAAGTTGGTTATGACAAGCAATAAAAGGTTAACTGATGTTATACAACTTTTTCTGAAAATATATAACATCGTCATATGTACTTACACTTTGTTAATACTAATATTGTGTAGTCTCTGTCCACCCATAACAGTCACTATGAACTGGGCCTCTATGTCAATGTTAACGTTCCCTATTGAAGAACAATTGGACATCATCCTAGATGATCGTTCCTTAAACCAATTGGTCATACCCAAACATTGGCGTTTTCTAAAAGGAAGACACTACATGCCTGGTAAAGTGACCCTAACTTTTGGTAATTATTCACATGTTATCGAGGTTGAGTATGATTTGGCGGGAAATCTTGTATCAAAATCCAGTTGGCGTGATTGGATTGGAGAGCTGCATGTGGTCCGTTGGAACAGGCTTTTTCTCCGTCCAGTTGGCGATAATTCCATCAAAGTTTGGATAACCAACAGCAAATGCGAGACCCCCGATCATCTTCTGCGGTATGAGCGCACGGCGTCGCATATCAGCTCGGACAAATCTGAATCTGAGGCCCCTGTCAGTTCAGATTCGTCTAAATACAGTGAGGAGCTTCGTGACATAGCTTCATCATCAAAAAGAAGTTACTGATACATGCGGGACCATGTTGGTGTAGTATTTAGTTGTCTATCTATCTAGACTTGTCTGTAGTAATAGTTTTTTTAATTATGCGCATGTTTAGGGGTACACCAACCCCTTTGTTTAGTTATTGTTATAATTGAAGTGTGTGTTCCCATGAATGGAACTGAAAGTTGCTACATGAATGCTTATAACTAAAGTGTGTGTTCCCATGAATGTTCCCATTTGCATGATTACACTACTATTTTCTCATATTGTTTAGTCTATTTTAATATGACATACTTGCTTATATCTTTCTTAATGATGAACTGTAATGCACACATGTGACATGCTTGGAATGTAAATGATGAACTTTTCCCTAAATTGCCAATCATGCTTTTAAAGACATCAATAATCACCCTAAATTGAAGAACTAGGATTTTAGGTATAAGAATGACAATACGTTATTTGTTGGCCTAGAAACCCGTCCAAGATTTACTCATTAGGAGTAAATCTTGGATAGCCCCCGGTTTGGGACTGTTCTTGAACACCTAATCTCGCTTAGGATGTAAGTGTATAATGTGTATTGGGTTTTCAAGAAAATTTTGGCAGCATTTCCCTGTTTGTTCTCTAAGTACATATGTACTTGGAAAACAGCGGGGAAATGCTGCCGAAATTTTCTTGAAAACCCAATACACATTATACACTTACTAGTGAGATTAGGTCTTCAAGAATGGATAGGTGGTACACATTTATTATATATAATAATGACATCACATGTATTTGTTAACCCTAGACCCTAATCTTGTCCTAATATATACTTGTTTTCTCTTTGATCATAGAATGGATAGATCATGGATGTCCATTCGCAATCGCTGCACCCCAGAGTTTATTTCTGGTCTTCACCAGTTCATTAAATTTGCCGAGGAACATAGGAAACAACCTGGAGATAGGTTCTACTATCCATGTAGACATTGCGGTAACAACTTGAAAGTCAACACTGGTGACGAAATCATGACTCATGTCATGTACAACGGGATTATACAAGGCTATACAGAATGGCACTGGCATGGAGAGATTTCAAACCCGAAACCAGTGGATGTCGATAGCAGTGCTTGTATGGAAGAAGAAATTGCCTACGATGATGTAGATGTGAATGAACCAGTTCCAGTAGACATCGTTGATGCGATGCTGGATAGTTGTGGGGTAGAGCACACCGATCCACCTCCCATTTTTAGAAACATTGTGCATGATGCTGAGATGCCGTTATACACAGGTTGTACTAAGTTTGCAAAGCTTAACGCTGTGTTGAGATTGTATAAGTTGAAAGCTAACAATAGATGGAGCGACAAAAGCTTCACGTCATTGCTGTCTTTGTTGAAAGAAATGCTTCCTGAAGGAAACGAGCTGCCAATCTCAACATACCAGGTAAAGAAATTATTGTGCCCAATGGGAATGGATGCCAAGAAGATACACGCATGCCCTAATGATTGTGTATTATTTCAAAAGGACTATGCATATTTGAAAGATTGTCCAAAATGTGGTGTGTCACGGTATAAATTGACGACTTCGGGGGAGTCCAAAACTGGTTCTCCTGCCAAGGTGATGTGGTATCTACCTATAATATCACGGTTTCAACGCTTGTTTGCCAATCCGATAGATGCGAAGAATTTGAGGTGGCATGCATATGTTAAGAAAATTAATGATGGGATCCTACGACATGTGTCTGATTCCCCACAGTGGAAGAAGATTGATGTATTGTACCCTGAATTTGGTGAAGAAGTCAGGAATCTATGACTTGGGCTTTGTACATACGGGATGAATCCGTACGGGACATTGAGCAGCCAACATAGTACTTGGCCAGTCATGCTTGTTATATACAATCTTCCTCCCTGGCTGTGTATGAAAAATAAGTACGTAATGTTGTCGTTGTTGATATCGGGCCCTAAACAACCTAGAAATGACATCGATGTTTATCTTGAACCTCTGATTGATGACTTAAAGAAACTCTGGGGTGAAGGTGTGATGACCTATGATGCTTCACGAAGAGAGACATTTCGTTTGCATGCTATGTTGTTTTGCACTATTAATGACTTTCCAGCATATGGGAATTTGTCTGGATATAGTGTCAAAGGAGCTAAAGCGTGTCCTATATGTGAAGAGAACACTGATTCAACAAGACTAAAACATGGCGGTAAGAATGTATATCTCGGTCATCGAAGGTTTCTTCCAAAATTCCATCTGTATCGTAGGAAGCGCAAAGCATTCAATGGATTGAATGAGGAACGCAGTGCACCTAAACCTATACCAGGGGAGGTTGTTTATGAAAGAATAAAAGACTTTGTCAATGAATTTGGTAAGAGATCACAAGGTACTACAAGGAGTGACAATTCTTCATTCAAGAAGAAGTCAATATTTTGGGATCTTCCTTATTGGAGTTCTTTGACAGTCAGACATTGTATCGATGTAATGCACGTTGAGAAAAATGTCTGCGATAGCATCATTGGTACTCTGTTAAATATACCAGGTAAGACTAAAGATGGGATAAAATCCAGACTGGACCTACGTGAAATGGGAATAAGGTCAGAATTAATAGAAATACGTGAAATGGGTAGTAAAAGAACATACTTACCTCCCGCATGTTACACGTTGTCTAGAAAAGAGAAGAAAGCTTTTTGTGAATGCTTGATAAATGTTAAGGTGCCAAATGGTTACTCATCCAACATCCGTAGATTGGTATCAATGAAAGATCTGAAGTTGATAGGACTTAAATCTCATGATTGTCACACTCTAATGCAACAAATATTGCCCGTGGCAATTCGATCTATATTGCCGAAGCATGTAAGGTTTGCAATCACCAGACTTTGTTTCTTTTTCAACAGTCTCTGCAGCAAAGTTATTGACCCTGAGACTCTCGATAATTTGCAAAGAGAAGTGGTTGTTACCCTATGTCAGCTTGAGATGTATTTCCCTCCTTCGTTCTTTGATATCATGGTACATCTTGTTGTCCACTTGACTAGGGAAGTGAAAATCTTGGGCCCGGTTTTCTTGCATTGGATGTATCCCTTTGAACGATACATGAGCGTTTTTAAAGGTGATGTTCGAAACCGTTATCGGCCTGAAGGGAGTATTATTGAAGGTTATGTGGCGAGAGAGGTTATGGATTTCTGCAATGACTTTCTCAGTGGTAATGACACTCCTGATAATGACAAGAATATTGACGAGCTATTTGGCAAAGGAATTTTGGGATCACGTGTGAAAGTAATCAGCCGTGAGCAGTTGGAACAAGGTTATTTGTATATTTTACACAACATGGACGAAGTGAATGTTTATATCGAGGAGCATACCAATTTCATCAAAAGACAATATCCTCGAGCCAATACAATGTGGCTTGCTAGAGAGCATAACAAGACTTTTATTAAGTGGTTTGAAGATAAAGTCTTACATCAACTATCTCAAACACCAGATGATATTACTGAAACTATCAAATGCCTCGCCTTTAAACCAAAGTTGACTGTTATGTCTTATGAAGGGTATGACATTAATGGATTCACATATTACACAAAGCGCCAAGATGATAAGAGTGTCGTCCAAAACAGTGGGGTCACCCTTCAAGCATCGACTATGTTTTTTGCAAGTACAAAGGATAAGAGTCCACGTGAAGCTAAAATGTCATATTACGGTGTCATTGAAGAGATATGGGAATTTGACTACATAGATTTCAGAATTCCGCTCTTCAAATGTAATTGAGTTGATAACACCAAAGGAGTTATAGTGGATGAATTGGGTTTCACTTTAGTGAACTTTGAAAAGATTGGCGAGAAGGCTGAACCATTCATATTGGCATCACAGGCGAAACAAGTATTTTATATCGATGATCCTGCAAATGATAAATGGTCGGTTGTTCTTCATGGTAAAAGACAGTTCATTGAAGATCCTATAGATGAAGAAGAGTACTATGATAAATATGATGACTCCAGTCCATTCTCAGTTGGGTTGCCAACTCCAGAAAATATTGAAGCTAATGATGACTTATATGTGCGCGGAGATCACAATGAAGGATTGTTAATTGATAAAAGATCACAATTTTAGAGGCATGCATGTTTATATTTTTTTATTGAAGCTAAATGTTTAATTTTTAATATCAATATCATTTTCTGATTTGATGTTTCATTATCTTCTAGTTAATACAAATGCTAAACATTGTGGGAGGGTGCTAAAGAACTATAGGACCAATCTCACCCGAGATTACATACACGATGTTGAGAGTAGGTTCTTGATCTATTCCAATTCTAGACATTGATCAGTATTTCACTAACTCTACACTAATAATTTTTGTTTGTATTCTCTTTGAAAAATAAATATAGGAAGAAGGCTATGCAGGACGGACATGACATAGCTATGCAGGATATGCAGGATATGCAGGAAGAAGCCCCAATGAAGAGAAGCAGGATACAGATACAATACATAAAGTGCAGCAAACACAAGTGGTTCAGATTCATATAACAACATGACAGACTAACACATATATAGTGCATAACAACAGCAGCTCCGAATTTACATACAACACTAACTTAGTACATATATAGTGGACTAAGGTGACGATACCACCTGCTAAAACAGGTTACCGACTACATGTTACGACTGGGAGGTCGTGATTCAGCAACGTATGCATGAGCAGGAGGACAAACAGATCACCATATGAGGACAAACATATGGTGATCTGTTTGTCCTCCTGCTAATGCATACTATTGCTGAATCACGACCTCCCAGTCGTAACATGTAGTTGTCGGTAACCTGTTTTACCAGGTGGGATCGTCACCTTATAATTCCCACTATATATGTACTAAGCTAGTGTTGTATGTAAATTCGACGCTGCTCTTGTTATGTACTATATATGTGTTAGTCTGTCATGTTGTATGGACATCGATTGTATTGCTCAGGTATTATATAGTCTCATTAGATAATATGAAATATATCAATCTTATTTATAGCTCATTAATTATATATATATACATCATTCTCTTTACAAGTGTTTAAAGCTGACCCCACTACAGGAACAGACTTACCAGATGTACATGCTCCCTATACGATGGGAGAATTAAATGAAGTAAGAGAAGAATGGGCAACAACCATACAAATAGTGGGGATTTTGTAAATGAATTTCTGAATTATAATATGTGTGAATGTTTCTACATGTCTAGATGTTTCTACATGTGTCTGAGTGAAAATGAATGAAAGTGTTGGTTACTATATGAATGTTTCTACATGTGTGAATGTGAATGAATGGAACTACAGATTGCTAGCTACATAAATGTTTCAAAATGTGTGAAAATAAAATGGAACTGCAGGTTGTATTGCTAAATGCATGTGTGAATATTTTTGTTGTTAAATTTGCAGGTTTGTGGCCTGTTGTTGGCTGATATCAATGGATGTCGTAAAACCTGCAGTTCAGTTAACTGAACTGCAGGTTTCTCATCCTGCGACCAGCCACAGCAGGTCTGCAGGTCTGTAAAAAAAAAAACCAATAGGCGTCGGTTATTTAGATATAACCGGCGCCTATTTCTTGTGGCGCAAACATATATGGTGTCAGTTTCTTAATACAAACCGACACTGATAGTGCCCAAGCTGGCGCCAATAACAGGCGTCGGTAATTGTAAACAACCCACACATAACTTTACAGTGTCGGTTATTTAAATGTAACCGACACATATTCTTTTGGCGCGAAGACATATTTCGTCGGTTGTTGGCTTATAACCGACACTGATAGCGCCCAAGATGGCGCCCTTTCTGTGGCGCGAAGGGTTTGGGCGTCGGTTTCTTATCTAATAACCGACGCCTATAGTCCCCTGATGGCGCGTTTTCGGTTGCGCGCGAAGAGTTTTGGGTGTCGGTTCTGGAACCGACGCGTAATGGGTGACCTTTTAGTGTCGCCCACATAGGCGTCGCTCGGAAACCGACACTAAAGGCCATAAATAACCGACAATAAAGGTAGGTTCTGTAGTAGTGTTTAGTTATATACATGAGAACAGATGTAGAAAATGCATATAGAAACATATAGATATGGACAACCTTTTGCCATGAAATCTCTCTAAGAGGCATGCTTCCAGTTCGATGAAGTAAGTTTTTGTTCAGCCCTTCTCTATTTGTAGTATTTCTCTTACTCAATGCCTATAGTTGTATCAATATATAAAAAAATTATATAAAAAAGTTACAAATATGAAACAAGTGAAAAGATATTATTTGTCTTATTTTTTCAGAAAATTACCACAAACTTTTCACTATGAAAGTGTTCCTTCACCAGCCATTGCCAATCACTCTGAATTTCAATTGCAATAGGCTTCCTTTGTAGTTGTTATTGAATGTTTAACCCTTTAATTGTGTGGTACATTACTTCCCTCCACTTTACCCATAACTCCTTTAGATGTTTCAAAGTATGACTTTTATATTCTTCCATCTTGTTATTTGTAAATTTGTCCTAGAACAGGTAGAATATAAATTAGAAACAATGTTGAATGGTTCTATTTTAAAAAAATGCATTGTACGTACCACAATTGTTTCCCACATGTGTTCTTTTTGTCTTTCCGTGAGATCATTCCAAGAATGCACCTTTATTGGACAAATATTCCGATCATGAACTATCCTACCCAAGTGCCTACTCCACACTTTATGATTTTTCCCAACTGGGTGCCCTTGATAGAAGGTGATTTCGTTCTTGTCTCCTTCTCTTAGTCTAGAAATCTTTTTACATTTGTTACTTCCTTGGCATCTCACTACCTTTTCAGGGGCATTAGCTGCAATCAAGATCAAAATTTCTTTACATATTTAGATGAATTGTATATAATGACAACAAAGAAAGAATGAAAAGTCCAACAAACAACATATAGAGAATTAGGCAAATGACTATATGTGAAAAATAAATTTCATGGTTATAGTCTAATACATGAAAGCCTACTAGACATAAAGTGAGACCAACACAAAATTTGAAAAAGGTAAATTTGGGACAGTATTCATAAGTAAACAACAGTTGTATTTTTTATCTAAAAAATATTATGTAATGTACACGACACTTATTATTAAGTAAAGAGAAGTAAACGTTCATGTTGATATCTCATTGATGGCATGAGAAGCCATCACTTCAACAACATTGCAGCCTTCATTTTGGACATGAGCATCTTCAGGAGGTGTAAAAATATCTGGGGAAGGAGCATTACTTGGTGGCGGATTACTCCCATTTGATGGGGAAGGAGCATTACTTGGTGGTGGATTACTCCCATTTGATGGTGGACCAGTTTTGGTTAGTAGATAGGAAGCATTCTTTGTTACTGTAGAAGAATGGGAATGGTTGATGTTTTGTTGGGAAGATAAAGACATTGCCCCGCTATTTAGAAATGAGAAATGACTATGACTGCTACCTAAGTTACTAATACCATTACCAATAGCTGTTATAGGATTTGACACACAACTTCTATGCTCTAGTCCACAACCATGACTCTTCCCTATGATACTTAATTGTTGTGGGAGGATATATTTCTTAGCCTTACTCTTATCCTTCAAACCCTTCTCATTTTTGGATGTGCTTGTAACCATTTTCCTGCATCACCATCAAGGTTGGTTGAAAACGAGATATTTTAAAAAATCAATGAAAATGACAATGTTATGCATAAAATGCGACGACACAAATTATAAGAGTAAATCATTTTTACAAGAATGCTGCTCAACACAAGATAACTATAACTGAAATGTTCACAAGTACTTGAAGGGCGAAATGTTCTAGTTATTGCTATCAATATCAACTGCATCATCTTGTTCTTCTTCAATGTGAATCGGATCAAACTTGTCCCGTGGATCAACCTTTGTAACAACATGCCACCCCTTGTTATTGTGATCATTTGCATAAAATACTTGAGATGCTTGTGTGGATAATACAAATGGCTCAGCAATTTTCCAAATATGTCTATAATCAACACTTGTGAAATCATACTCATCAATATTTATGCCTTTAACTTTATCGGCAATGTCAAACCAATCACATCAAAACAATGCCACCTTATTATTGCCCAAGTATTGCAATTATATGATTTTAGTCAGTTGTCCATAGTAATCTATGCTACCTCCACTACCATCATCACCAATGACAACCACTCCACTACATTGTGACATTAATCTTCCATCATGGGATCTATTGTGGAATCGATATCCATTCACTACATAACCATAAAAATTTATAACACATTTTAGTGGACCACGTGACAATGAAAGTAGATCGTCCATCTTCCTGGTTTTATCATTCTCATATTGATATGCAACCTAAAATATCATAATTATAAAATAATTAATAATACATAATTGTCGTATTTGTACATGTATCATATGCAGATTATAAAGCATCTTACTTTCATCTTAAACCACTCAATGAAATTCTCACTTATTTTCATAAGATGGATATCTTATAAATCAACTCCTTGACTTTGATAATATTCTCTACCATAAATAAATAAAGAAACATATGTGGTGAAGTTAATAAAAGTCAAGTAAAGACCATCAAATAAGAGAGCATAAAAGGGTTGTAGGACTCACTCTGTATATTGTTTGACTTCTTCACAATTGTTTAGGATGTACATATGAGCTTGCTCCAACATAAGTGCGTCAAGATCTCTTATTGTACCAAAACATAGCCCTCTTCCCTTGTCTGCAAAAATAGTTAACATTGTCGATTCATTGACACCATCATCATAATTCCTATCAAGGCGATTGAATCTTGTCTCAACTTTATGCAAATATCTTGAACAGAGATTCATGCATTCTTCTGCTATTGAACCCTCAGGGCATGTCCTATTGTGGATGTATGACTTTATTGTAAACAAATTTCTCTCTATTGGATACATCCAATGACCATGAATGGGCCCACATAGCATAGCCTCATGTGCTAAATGGATAGGCAAATGCAACATAACATCAAAAAATGATGGAGGAAAAATCTGCTCTAACTTACAAAGAGTAATTGGAATCTGTCTTTCAATTTGCTTCAACTCCACCATATTCAAGCACTTAGAACCCAACACCTTAAAAAATCGAGATATCTCAAGAATTGGTTCATAAACAACCTTAGGAAGAAGACCACGCAATGCTAGAGGAAGTATGTGATGTAACAATACATGATGATCATGACTCTTCAACCCTGAAAGCTTATTCTCTTTTAAGTTGACACATTGTGAAATGTTTGAAAAAAATCCATCAGGAACTTTTAAATCCTTCAAAAATCTACAAAATTTATGTTTAGACTCCCGAGATAATGTGAATTGTGCATCATGCAATAGAATTTTACCATCCCTTGTTATTGGATGTAATTGTTGTCTGATGTTCATTGCTTGCAAATCAAGACGAGATTTATAATTGTCTTTTGTCTTATTCTTCACATTCAAAAGAGTTGACAAAATGCTATCACAAATGTTTTTCTCTATGTGCATCACATCTAAAGTATGTCATATCAAAAGATCTTTCCAATACAGAAGTTTGAAGAAAATACTTTTCTTGTTCCAATTATCCCCCCTATCCTTGTGAGATAATTTTTTAGAACATTTACTCAAAACATTCCCTTCAAGATTCTGAACTTGAATAAGGATATCAACACTTGTTAACGGTGTAGGTGGTGTTCCCTTCTCAATAGTCCATCAAATGCAGATTTATTCCTTCTCCAGTGGTGATTTAAAGGCAAATAACGTTGATGACCCATGAAACACTCCTTTCCATCATTAGCTAGTCTAGTTGAATAGGTACCCTTGTGAAAACATGGACAAGCAAGTTTTCCCTTAGTACTCCAACCTGACAACATCCCATAAGCAAGAAAATCATTGATAGTCCACAAAAGTGATGCTCAGAGATTAAAATTTTGACGTGCAGTTGCATCATATGTTTGTATACCAGTATTCTAAAACACCGACAATTCTTCTATTAAAGGTTGCAAATAGACATCAATAGCATCTCCAGGTCCATCATGACCAAGAATAAGCATGGATAAAATAAAATTAGGTTGCTTCATGCACATCCAGGGAGGCAAATTGTAGGGAATAAGAATTACATGCCAAATACTATATGATGATTTAGAATTATTGAATGGTTGAAAACCATCACTAGCTAGGCCTAGTCTGACATTCCTCGAATCTTCACAAAAATCTTGATGAAGTTCATTAAAAAATTTCCATGCTAAGGAATCAGCTGGATGACGCAAATACCCATAATCAAGCTTATCATGATGCCATCTCATTAGTGCAGATTTTTTTTGGACATAAATCACATTTGAAGATGAGGCTTTAGTGGGAAGTAACACAAATTTTTTGATGGTATTTTCTTTCCATTTGCTTTTAGTTTCTCTTCCCCACTACGCTTGTCACATTTCCATCATGATGTATGACAAAATCTACATTCACCAAGAATACAATCTTCCTTCCAAAACAACATACAATCATTCACGCATGCATCAATCTTATCATATGAGCAACCAAGATCTTTAATTGTTTTCTTTGCTTCATAATAAGAGTTGGGAAAGGTTGAGTCATCAGGGAAAAACTCATCTTTCAACAACTCAAGTAGCATTGTGAAAGAATGATTGCTCCATTTCCCAAGACTCTTTATGTGAAGTAACTTGACTAAGGCAGACAATTTTGAACCCTTTTATCCCTTATATAAAGGTCGATTAAGGTCATCTAACAAATCTAAAAAAAATCTTTGAGCCTCATTGTTAGGTTCCTCTTCATTACCATTGTGGTTGTTAAATCCCATGTCCTCCACATTTCCTTGAAAATTATGGTGGCCTGGGTGCATATCTTCAAGAAGATCTAACATCTCATCATCAGTATCATTATCTTCTTGATTGTCATCATTTTGAGAATCTGAATCAGAGTCATGTCATGTTTCACCATGATGATACCATAAGGTATAACTCCTAACGATACCATAAACCATTAAGTGTGTTTTCACCAAATCACAAGAAATAGAAGAAGAATTAATACAACGAACACATGGACACCTAATTTCATTTCCACTTGTTTTCCGACAGGCATAGATCGGAAACTCATCGAAACCAATTTCATATGTTGGATCATCAAGCCGCTCATCAACAAGACTAATCCATTGCTTATTTGGTACCATTTTCTACAAAGAAAAATCACAAAATTATTATTTCCAAAAAATATAAGAATCTATACATGAACTTAACAATTTAGATTTGTTGCTTTTAATTGTAAATCCATAGCTATCTAAGTGGCTAGGTGGTCCCTTTTCCCAAGGGACACCTAGGTAGCCTAGGCATTTTTCTATAAATAATTATATTTATAGTAGAATTTACATTTATTCATTTAAATGTGTTCAAATAGATACATTTAAATGTATATCTCAAATCATTATATATGTTTTGTAATAATTATATATTAGTACATCACACCTAACATTAATTAAACTAAACCTAATTGGCCCTGCTATGACATATCATGATCCAAATTGGACCTAATCTGACATTATTTGACCTTGACCGAACCTATTTTTCCATTGCATAAACTTGGTAGACCTTAAAATCCCCTATATTTACCTAAATGAGGCCCAATTTTGGCAAAATCAGACCAAATGTTTGATGATTCATTGTAAAGGAGTTCCATGACTTCCCACTTCAGGAATATTTTTTCTACAAAATTTAGGTACGCCCTTTTTCATTTACAATGAGAGTGTATCTAATAAGGTAGATAGTTGACACCTTTCTAACATAGTTAATATTCACTTTTTCTTGAAGTCATGGACGTTATATCTAATATGTGATCCATCAAGACGTGATGGTAACTTTGCATCCTTAGTTATCAAGGTGCCCAACCTAATACGTGCATTATGTGGGTGTCTAAGGCCTTTAGGCCAAAATTAAGCCATTTAAAGGATAAATTAGCATGAATCAAGTATGGATTTGGTCAAATTAAATTATCTTGAGCCAATTCATGGCTGAAATAGGTCTAATTTAGTCAAAATCAGGCCAAATTTTGGAAAATTAGGAGAAAAGAGGTTTTGTTTGGGCCAAATCGGTAAGTCATCATAGCTTGTTTATTAAAAAAATTACTATCTCATATGTTTATTGTTCTTGCTTTTTTATTTTCTTTTTTTATCCTTTCTCCTACATTTTATTCCTTAATCCTACGGTTGTTGCATTTTTTTAAGTTATTCCTACTACATCCCCTCCTCCGAAATCCTACTAGTGTTGTGCTTTTTTTAATTCTATTTTCTTCAAATCCTTTCTTATATCACTTATGCTTCGTAATGTTGTTGATGTTGTACTTTTTGATTTCCTCTTTTACATCACATGTTCCTCGTGATGTTGTTGCTGTTGTTAATATTTCTTTTCTTTTGTTTCCCATCCTCTATTTCCTCTCTATAGAGTTACAACCTCATCCCACCTTTTTTTCCCTGTTTCCTTTTATTTCTTTTCTACATATCCTGCTCCAATTATTGTTGCAGGCTTGTGGATATTACTTCCCCTTTTTCTTCCTATTCCCATCTCTTGCTACTAATATCATAGCCTCGTTATGTCCTTTTCTTATGTTTCCTATATGGTATTATATACAGTATATATGTATAATAAGAATCAAATTAACATACTGAAAAATATACAAAAACAAAAAATGCCCAGAACAGCCTAGGCGCCTACGCGGGCTAGGCGCCCCTTGGGACATGCTGATAGCCTAGCCATCTTGACAACTATGTTTACATCAACTTCCACACCCCATAAGAGATAGTTGAAATGCAGCAATTTGAGTATGTAAAAATGGTTTTCAGAATGCTTCTATTAACAAGTATATTGCATCTTTTAAAATAGTATTATTTTAAAATCTAATAATCTTGAGTTGAGCTATCATAAAATATAAATCAGCTTATGTAATGTGGTGTATAAGATACCACATATGTTATTTCTAATAGGGTTATGCCCTTGCTCCCAAAGATCATCTCTGGATCTCAATCCACCTTTATGAAAAACACTCAAGTTTTTTTTAATAAAATTGTTAACTGAAGGTGTTGTAATACCCAAATAAATAATAGGCACATGCATTGATACTCTATAATTTGATCATGAAAATGCATAAATAAGATTTGTTGGGATTTCATTGAGGAAATTTGGTGTAATATTCAGTTACATGTACACTGTCTTAAACTAATTATGTTAACTTAAGAAGATAAGAATTTTCTCATATTCTTTGAAATGTGGAGTTTTTAACCATATATTACCTATTGGTGCAGTTAAAAAAGGAAACACACTATCACCTTATTTCTTTTATATCTATATGGAAAGAGTTTCCCAAACCGATGAAAGTAAAGATTCACAATTGGATATGAAACTTACTAAGATAGACAATGATACTCCAATCACTTATTCCTTTAAGATGATACATTTTTGTGCTCAAGAATTTATTCTAGTTAGGTAGTTGTTATGATAGGTGCTGACCAGAGAGGGGTACTGGTTTTGTCCATGTGGTCTTGTGCTAGTTAAGACTATGGTTCTCTTTCAGTGTCAAAGAGATTACAAGAGCGAACATATCTTCAACTCGAGGAATTAAGTATTCCCTTGACTAGGATACAACTTTATATCTATAGTGGTTATTTGTAGTACAGTGGCCAATATTGCACTATCTTAGTGTGAAGAGAATGATGGATGACATTGTAGATGTCATGAGGAACTACTCTATTGCAGTTGTAGATGGATTAGATAAGTTGAGAAAAAAATATTTCAGAAATCATATATTATGTCTTTTATGTTGTATTTTTCAAAAAATCAGAATGGGTTGTGGCTATTATATTAAGAGAGGGAGGATACCACCTAAAAATATTATGTGGAGATAAACGATTTAAAGTTCAGATGCTTCTTAAAAATATTATATTAAGAGAGGGAGGATACCACCTAAAAAAATTGCTACGCTAGAGGAAAACACAATTTGTCTTATAATGACATTTAACTAAATAAACAACTAGTAAAAAAACATGTTGAAGAATAAGCCAATATGCAGATAGTAATTTAATGATGTCATACATAAAAGGTATGATGTATATAATTAAAGATGACGTTCATAGTGTCGTGACAATAAACTGAAAAATTGACTTGTGTTCTTGACTTTAACATTTTTCCATATGCGGAGGGGAGAAGAGGGGGAAATGATGAAAAGGAAAATGAATGAATATCTTTCTATAAATCTCTTTCCACAATTTTGGCGTGGAAATAGATTAATAAGAAAAGAGGACAATAATATCTTCTTCATAAATTAGCCTTTAATTTACATGATAAAAATATAAAAAAATTTGTTATGATGTCTTCACTTCCCCTCTCCGTACTAACTAGTAATTACTAATCTCATCAATTCCTTTCCCCGTCCTCTACCTTCCTTCACGTTCCTTTTTTTTAACATTCCAAACATAACATAGTTTCATTAAAACAGACCAATAGTTTGTGTTGTTGCTATAGAAAGTTGGCTTTTCTCTTTGTATTATTGTGGGTAAAAGTTAGCATAAATTTATTATCTTTAGTTGTTATCCTAGAATAAGGAATGAGTAAGAAATTTAGTTATTCAATATACGTATCATATTAATAAATCTGTTCTTTTATTAAACTAATTCGTTGGTCATTTCTTCGAGCACTTGCTGGGCACGAATTGTTTGCACGTTTAGGTGACAAATAGAAATTAATTGATATGGAAGAAAACATCTGTCTATTGTAACAGGTTGGTGCACTTTCAGTCACAGTTGTTTGATTCATTTGATTGATGGGGTACTCTACACAGGAAAATTCAATGAAGAAATCAGGGAGAGGGTAGGATGTGATGCCTATGCTTCTAATGAAGATTTTTCAATGTTACACTTTATAAGAAACATACCGAAATTCAACATTAAAACTGCATAGGGGCGTCATCGAAGAAGGGAAAAATGATACCGTAATGAGTCAATTCTTCCTTGTGGAGACGACAATGCAGAGGATCTTTTTCTAGAGACGTCGTTGCCACTGACCTTGGTCTAAAGACGACCGGTGGCCTCGGTTTAGAGACGCCAAGCCACTAAGGATGACTTCGATTACAAGACGCCACCAACTCTGGAGAAGTTGAATCTTTCTCCCTTCTACCACTGAGTATATGTGGACTGCCTCGAGACTCCTCCTGTACTGGTCAATGGCTAACAGGAAGCTAGGTATGACGTTGGGGAAAGAGGGACTCATGGTCGCGGCGGTTGCGGGAGCGGAGGAAGAGTGGGAGAAGGGGGCGAGTACCGCGGACAGTGCCCCTTCGTGCGGGTGCGGAAAAATTTGGGGATCATGTATTTGCTTTTGACGACCCTATTATGTTTTGGTAGCTTTTACGACAAAACGACCACATTATTAATGATAATAAAATATGTTTGTTGTCATTTGCTATATCAGTAACAGCTGCAACATTTACGTGCCATATTTAAATAGTTAATTACGTCTAAATTTTTAAGCAAACATTACTTTTATCGTTAATGATCTAGTCTTTGGTAGTGTCAGGTGATGGAAGGTTCTCTTTGTCTCTAGGCCAAACACAAATGGTGTAGAATCAATGCTTTGGGAGGGTCACAAAAACTGCTAGTACATGAGAAAGAGATCAGACAATGTTTAAGTTTTTGAAGAAGGATAAATTCTAGCAGATAAAATTTATTATTAGTTGAAAGGAAAAACCGCTAACTATTCAAAGTAATGGGGGTTCAAAAGGAACCCTATTGTCCCAGACAATGAGCGCCAAAATTTGATGGGTGTCGTTCACACAACAAATTTACCTGAGAAAACTATTCCTTAGAGTTTAGTCTTTAAAGTGGAAATCAACTCACTTGCAAATGAATAAGCTAATTGTAGTACATAAAATGGTTGATCCCATGAAACAATATGTTTAAGAATTTCATTTGAACCAAATGCCAAGAGTAATATTTAAAATCTGATTTTGGAAAGATATTACAACTAAAATATGATTTAAGATTGCAAAAACAAAAGCTAATGAAATCTAAGTTTCAATCAATTATTAAGAGATACTGAGTTCTGGGGGTTCGCCACCATAGACCACATATTTACTTAAATCAACTCAACTCTTTAATTTTTATTAATTAGATCAGGACCATGCAGATTTGTGTCCTTGTAAAATACAAATCTCATAAGGGTCAGACTTCCCACAAACTCAGAATCTCAATGTTTGTCGATTATTATTCAACCATTTAGTAAAGCTCTATCAGGGATCTCATCAAGAGTTTACAAGTTTCATCCAGTGTTCCAACCTCTGGGTCCGGGATCTCATCACCCCATATTATAACACACGAGAAGAATGAGAGATCAATTCATAAGTCACGTAATATGATCAAATGAAAACACAACTGATTTATAAAAATCTTGGATTGAAATACAATTAAAATAAGATATTGGCTTTGGGGCTACTCCTAATGCCCCAATACGAGATTTTTACTCGCTCATGGTAACCAAAGTAAAGATAAAGGGGGAAGGAATCATGTTTCTAGAAGAATCTAACAACACTTTGACGGTCTTTGTGAGGAATATGCTGACTCCCTCTCTCTTTACTTTCTCTCTGCACCTAAGGGAGGCTCTGGAATGATAAGATATGAGATCTCATGTTTGGCACTCACCCTCCTTTTATAGAGACCCTAAAAACGCATCTAGCAATAGTGAGAAGGTCTAGATTCAACGCTCCAATTAGTCTATTGATATCCCGATCAGTCCATTAGGTTAAGTTGATGCTTCAGCATGAAGGCAGGTCAGTCGATGGATTGGCAGTGGGTTGATCGATATGCTTCATCCTGAAGGCAGGTCAGTCGACTGACTTAAGGGGAGTCAACTAATATGTCTATGAAAATGCATCTTCTTGATTTGGGTTAAGATGGTTGACTGGGTGGCCAGTCGAGCGGGTGGCCAATCGAGCGGTTCATTTTGTGACTTCTTCCAACTCAGACTTATGAGTCAGTTGACTAGAGGGAGTCAATCGACCGACTGATTTTCTTGAAGACTGAATATATACACTTAAGGCCTCCCAATCTTCTAATTCTTTGACTAGCATTGGGGGTTCTTGATCTTTGGGATTGAAGGAGCGAAAATGAGTATTTTTTTTACTTAAGAGAGAACCCATCCCATACATGGTCGCTACTGGACCCACCCTAGGATGGTAAACTCTCAGAGCCCGAGAGGGTGTGATCTTGTCACCCCCACCCATGCCCAATTGGCATGAAATGCCGTTTGTAGAGTGCCTTTTGACGTGATTTGAACCCGAGTCCTTCATTAGGACTTAGCGAACTCTTACCAGTCGGACTACTCATGCACCAAATCAGCGTGAAAATGAATTGTTTTCTACAATAAACAAATAAAACTAATTAAAAATTCTATTTAAGGAGACAAAAATAAAGCTAATACAATTAAATTCTAACACTATAAAATATCAACACAACGTCCTAAATAGATCTTTTTCATATTTTTTGAACTACAGATTAGTCTTTGTGTTGAAAATGCAATTTTATTTTTATGTTTTAGAATTATAAACTGATCTTCTAATAAAGTTTCATATATACCACAATGTCCTTAAAATCGTGCGACATGCGTACTTTGAGCGATATTGTATATAATGTTTTCTTTTACTTTTTTTAAATGCAATGTAGTCATGATATTTTAATAAGTTAGTCGTGTGGCAAATATTATTTTTAGAAAAGTGTGCAGAGGAAGTTGGATATGATAATTATCATTTTTCTTAAGGAAAATTTGGTACTTGTTTATTTTAATACATAACCATATTTATACATAGAAATATGACATTCATATTGAGTTTTGACATGCACGTGTTCATATCTATCATGTTAAATGGGTTACGAGCATTGCACCTAAACTCTAAGCTGTAGATCCCAAATCCATGTCTAACCCGTCACATACCCAACCGTGTTACAGATTTAGTTCGGTGGGTTCACGTCAGACCTAGATGAGATACTAAAATAATATATTTCTAAATATTTATCTAGATATACATCTGCTAATAAAGTTAGAAAAAAGTGTACGAACTGGTACATATATATAACTTATATATGTACCATTTGTAAAACTACCAAACGTATAACTTATTAATTAATTCCCACCATATAGATGAAATGTTATTGAAATGTTATTTTCTTGATTAGAAATCTTTAAAACACAATCATATCCTAAATTCTAAAAGATAAAATAAAGAATCATTCAATAGTTTCTAAAATTTTACTAAATTACCATTGATTAGAAAAGATGATTCGTTTCAATAATGATCCATCCACTCGAGACGATTTCTTAAAACCATTTAACAAAATAGCATGCACCCAATATATGGTTAGGTTATATTACATATTATTACAAATATGTTCAATATCAGGTTCACATAACTTAGATATACTATCTACTATTGCTTTTTTAGTCTTGTTAACATGACTGGTCATACATACTTTAGATAAAATATATTTTTTAAAAGTTGAAAGTCGAAGTTAATGTATAGTAAAAAGATACGTGTTACATATCCATTAATATTTACAGAATTATCTTGAATTTTTGAGTTGGGTTTACCTCGACTTGACCAATATAAAAATTTGGTCAATTCTTCTTATATGAGTTAGAAGGTCATGTGAGCACATTAGATAACGATTGAACCGAATGAAGGAAATTGAATAATTTATTTTCAAAATTACAAAATTGAGTTTTCTTTATATTAATAAAATAAATGTGCGTTGTTTGTGGGTTAAAGTTAAAAGCAAACACCACACCATATAATAATTATGACATAATGAATTGGTCAACATTCATTCTTATATGCTACAATATATTTGTTAGATAAACTTTTTGTGTGAATTTGAATTATTATTTTTGTGTTTGTTTACAAGGAATATTGTATATATAGTATACGGCGTCTTTTACCCACCACCAGTTCAATCGTTCCTATGTAATCCTTTTAAGTCTTATCCTGATTCTGATTTATCCTATGATTAGAAAACTCTTATCCTGATTCTGATTTATCCTAATCCGTTTTAATTTGTCCGTATCGCATCTTCACTAAATACTCCGCAAAACGCGTAGCCTACTGTGCACGTGCGAGTTGGAAGCGGCGCGCGTTTCCTTCTGCCCAACTGTTGCCCCAGCATCCCTTCTTCCCGTACACCGTGGGCTGCTACTACACAGAGTCGAAAACCGCACTCCGACCAAGAGCAGGAAGGAACATATTCGATCACCAAGGACGGAAAAGGTCTAGGGGAAAACATCAACCCGATACATCGAATAGGAGCAGGTTTCTCCATCGCCACAATCCAATTGTTATTCCGGAGCCCGAGCTACCAGGACGGAGAAAGGAGGAGGGTTTCGGCTGCCTGCCGAAGAGACTGGATCTCCTTTGGACGAACGAGATATCGTAAGTTCCTTTTCGTATCGTCTGTTGCTTCTCCTTTCTAATTTGGGTTTCTGTTCCGGGTCATCTTTAGTATTGTTTTGGGTCATCTTTACTACGGCGGCTAGCGCTTTTTGGGCGTCTCAGAATGGAATTTTAGGGCTGGGTGGGGTATGGGCTGATCGCCTCTTTATTATCTTGTAGAAGGAAAGTAATTGGACGCGGGTGTTGAGTTTCATTAAGTTTGAGGTTATCTCGTAATGTTCTGTTCACATCGATGCAGTGTTGACCAAGTGTAAAGTTCCAGTGTTGTAAGAGCTGACAACCTGCGACTTCTGCATATGTGGATGTAATAAAGTTGGATTTTTTTAGCTTACCTGGAAGCGTAAATTTCATATCGATGCAATGGCAACGGCCACTATGGCCACTGCAGCTGGTGCTGCTGCTTTGTTATACTACACATTGAACCGCAGGTTGCAGCTCACACAATCCCGTAATGAAGAGGATTCGTCTGACAAACCTTCATCCTCTACAAGGAATGGGGCCTCTAGGAGACCTGTTCGGGCTCCTGCAACATGGTTGGAGACAATTGCTACGTTGTCAGAGACCTTGAGGTTTACATATTCTGAGACTCTAGGGAAGTGGCCTATTGGCGACCTTGCTTTTGGAATAAGTTTTCTGCTGAAGAGACAGGTAAATGGCATTGCTATATATGATTTTCATATCCAGTTTAACCGGTGATTTGTTAGCTGTCATGTTTGTTTGAGTTTGAAGGGAACTCTTAACTGCTATTTTTTTCACATGAGAAGTGTAAGGGTTAAACCTTTAAAAGTATTGCAGGATAATTGCTTTGTCAACCTTTAAAAGTATTGCAGGATAATTGCTTTGTCATAATGTAGAAGTTTGGTTTTGTGAAGCAGAATTGAATGAAATCCATTTTTGAAAACAGTATAGAACATGCTGGTTAATGTTATAGATATGTTTCAAGAATGGGTTCTGGGGGAGTTCTCCCCCCTTTGGGCATCAAATTGGCATCAATAAATTTTTCTTTTTCATGGTAATCTCTCTGAAGAGATTTATATGGAGCAACCACCTAGGTTCGTCACTCACGGGGAGTCTCATCTAGTTTGTCGTCTTTATAAATCTCTCAATTGGCATGAAGCAGTCACCCCGAGCATGGCTTCGGAAGTTCAAGCAGTGTTACCAATCTGATTTAGAGTTTGGGCTACAACAATCAAGCCTTGAACAATTTGTCTTCTATTAGCATAGATCTGATGGTTACATTTTCGTTGTTGTCTTTGTAGACGATATTATTATGAGTGATGACCATCGAGGCATATTGAGACTCTAAGTAGTTTCTTGATTCTTCAGGGAAAATTCCAGACCAAAGATCTAGGTCACCTAAAATACCATAAGGTATTGAAGTGGTGAGGTCTGAGGATGGGGTTGTTATTTCTTAGTGTAAATATGTGTGTTAATATATCTCTTTATATTCTATTATTTGTAATTTCTATATTTTGCTGGACCTCTATGTGATATCTCCAAGTTTCTATTAATAAAAGGGTGAGGGCTCATGAACCCTCACACACGCTGCATTGCAAGCAACTTTGCGGCATCTACGTTCACATGGTATCATAGCAAGGTTGCTCCTAGGGTTCCTCCAGGTCACCGCCCCCATCTCTCCTCTCTCTTCTTCTCCTCCTCCACGCCGCCGCCGCCAGC
This sequence comes from Alisma plantago-aquatica, assembly GCA_963693085.1. Classification (NCBI taxonomy): domain Eukaryota; kingdom Viridiplantae; phylum Streptophyta; class Magnoliopsida; order Alismatales; family Alismataceae; genus Alisma; species Alisma plantago-aquatica. Next base: position 1,396,480,583 of record OY856409.1, read on the forward strand.
CACACAGGCCAGCAGGCCGGCGCCACCGCCCTCCCGAGCAGCAAGCAGCCGCCGCCGCCGTTGGCCAAGGGCGGGTGCCGCAACCGCCGACCCAGGGCAGGCGCACCAGCTGCCAACAACCCCTCGTTTCTCCGGCCGATTCCGAAGGCAATGCTTACGTAAAACGACTTAATAAATATCATACCGGAGGGTCCGTCGGTAGGTAGGAAATTCCTAATCACATCTCCTCCATGTGTGATTAGGGAATTTTTGTTTGGGGGCTGTGGATGCGTCAGACACGCATCTAATCATTTGACGTGACGTGTATCTCCCCGTCACTCAATCCTTTCGGTGATGTGTATCTCTTCGTCACCCTCAATCCTTCCTGTGATGTGTATCTGTCTGTCACCCTATCTCTCCGTTGAATCATGGAGGACACCAAGGCATCTGCCATCTACAACAAGACGTCATCTATCCCCTCCATCAAGCTGAACGGGAAGAACTATCTCTTGTGGATGAATGCTGTCCATACAGTTTCAGAATCCTGAGATAAAGCAAGACATATTGATTCTGATCCTCCTGCTTCTACTAACAAAGGCTATGCTGAATGGAAGCGTCATAATAGTATGGTGAAGACATGGCTATGGGGGAGCATGGAACCTAGTAATGCTGCTAGGTTCATGTTCTATACTACTACCAAAGAGATATGAGATGCAATAAAGAAGCATTACTCTCAAAAAAAGAATGCTCTTCGTCAGTTTATGATATATGATCGCCTCTTTGCAGAACAACAGGGAGACAAACCTTTAGAAGAATATTTTGGAGTGATCCAAGCTATTGCTCAAGAACTGAGCTTCTATCATCCAGTGACTATCCAAGAACAAGTCAAAGACAGAGATGACTTGATTACTGCAAAGTTCCTATCTGGCCTGAGTTCTTCATGCAGTTCAGCCCGCAGTGTCATCCTCGCTTCTGACAAACTTCCTAGCCTGGAAGAAGCCTACTCAATGATTTTACAATCAAATTTTGAACAAGTTGATCCTACAACAATCTCACATTCTGGAGATTCTCATGCATCTGTAGTCGCTACAGTTAGAGGAGGCCGTACAGGTATGGGCCGAGGACGTGGAGCACATCCTAAGTGCACCTTCTGTGATAAACATGGACACACTGTTGAGAAATACTGGAAGAAGCTTGGTAGACTTGCTGCACCGCCTGTGGGGGCAGCAAATTATGCTAGTACTGCTGAGTCTTCTGAGCCTTCTGCATCAAGTTCTGGTTCTTCTGGCATCACACTCACAAAGGAAGAATATGATAGATTTATTCTGGCTACACATCATCTGAGTGTGGGATCATCTTCCTCAGCAAATCTAGCATCTACCACTGGTAATCAGGCTACCTCTTTACTGGCTTCTAGTTCAACTTCTTCATGGGTTGTTAACTCTGGAGCGTCACAACATATGACTGGTATGAGGAGACTACTTCATTCCATTGACTCACATATTCCTCACAAATCTGTGACCATAGCAGATGGTTCAGTGAGGAGAGTGTTAACAAGTGGATTTGTTTCTCTGACTCCCAACATTGATCTTAAATCTGATCACAATGTGCCTACGTTTCCTTTTAATCTTCACTCTGTTGCAAAATTAATTGATACTGTAAAATGTACAATGACATTTGGACCTTCTTGCTTTGTATTACAGGATCTCAAGAGTATGAGAACTCTAGAAGTTGGCAACGAGATTACTTATTATTGGATGATCTAAAAAGAATACAATGGTCTCTCTTTTATAAGACGAGTGTACAATATTTAGAGATGAGCAATATGGGATAAAGAGAAGAAGAGAATAAAGAGAAATAAGCAAATACACTAAGTAAAGAAAAGCAGTAAAGTGTATATACTAATACTCCCCCTCAAGCTAGAGCGTAGATGTCAATCATGCCCAGCTTGGATGTCATGGCAGTGAATCTTGTCTTCGGAAGAATCTTGGTGAAGCTGTCAGCCACTTGATCAGAAGTATGTATGTAGGGAGTAGATATCTGGCCAGATAAGACAGTTTCACGAATAAAATGACAGTCAACCTCAACATGTTTTGTTCGCTCATGAAAAGTAGGATTACTGGCAATAAAAGTGGCAGCTCTGTTGTCATAGTACATCGGAATAGGAGAAGAGTCAGAAATGCCAAAATCCTTCAGTAGGCTCCGAATCCGGAACAACTCACAAGTAGTATGCGCCATGGTGCGATATTCTGCTTCAGCACTTGAGCGAGCAACCACAGTTTGTTTCTTGCTTCGCCAAGTAATAAGATTTCCTCCTACAAAGGTACAATAGCCAGAGGTGGAGCGTCGGTCGATTTTACTCCCGACATAGTCATAGTCAGAATATCCAACAAGCTTACAGTGACCATGTTTTTTATATAGCAAACCTTTCCCAGGAGCACTCTTCAGATATTTGAGAATGTGGCAAACGACATCCCAGTGACATTGACGGGGTTTATCCAGATATCTACTAACAAGTCCAACAACAGAAGTAATATCAGCACGAGTAACAGTAAGATAAATGAGCTTGCCAACCATGCGGCGATACTGGTGATGATCAGGATAGGCAGGAGAGTTCTCATCGTCCCAGTTAGTATTTGGATCCAGAGGAGTACTAGCATGTTTAACACCAAGAAGTCCTCTGTCAGAAAGAAGATCCAGAACATATTTACGTTGAGACAAGCATAAACCAGAAGCAGATCTAGAGACTTCAATCCCAAGAAAGTAACGCAAAGTCCCAAGGTCTTTGGTGACAAAGTGTTTCTCCAGATAACACTTAGTAGCCTGAATACCATCAAGATCACTCCCTGAGAGAATAATGTCATCAACATATACAATCAGAATAACAAGGCCAGCAGTAGTATTTTTAATGAAGACAAAATGATCGGTCTGGAAGCGTCGCAAAAGAAACTTCTGAAGAATGGTACTTAGTTTATCAAACCAAGCACGGGACTCTGTTTTAAACCATAGATAGCTTTTCGCAACTTGTAGACTTTGGAGGACTCCCCCTGAAGCACAAATCCCGGAGGTTGTTGCATATAGACCTCCTCATGTAAATCCCCATACAGAAACGCATTTTTCACATCCAGCTGGTACAAGGGCCAATCAGAATTAATAGCAACAGAAATAAGAATGCGTACGGAATTCAACCGAGCTACCGGTGAAAAAGTCTCAAAGTAGTCGACCCCATAAGTCTGCGTGTAGCCCTTGGCAACAAGTCTAGCCTTGAGGCGCTCAACCGTGCCATCCGATTGATATTTAACAGTAAACACCCAATGACAGCCAACTGGAGAACAATAGTAGGAGGATCGACTAACTGCCAAGTATTGCGATCAGTAAGAGCTTGCATTTCCGCTTCCATGGCCTGACGCCAAGCTGGATGTTTAAGAGCCTGAGAAGCATTTTTAGGAACAGAGACAACAGAAAGAGCAGCAGTAAAATTTGCAAAATTAGTTCCCAAATGATCAGAAGTACAAAAATTGCCAATAGGATGTTTAGCACAAGCTCTAGTTCCTTTCCTCAAACTGATAGGAACATCTAAGTCAGAGTATACCTGTGGTGGTGTTTGATCTGGCACGGAGGACAAGGACTCTGGAGGGGCCATAGAGGGAGTTGATGTCTTCTGTCTTCGTTGATAAACTTTCAGAGGACGACTTTCAGTAGGAGGAGCAGTATCATCAATATCATCAATCATAGGTAATGTGTATCCATTAATAAATCCGATGTAAGGGCAGACCCGACAGAGGAGTAGAAAGGTATGTGCTCAAAGAAAACAACATCAGCAGATACAAACCATTTCTTTGACACGGGATCATAACAGCGGTACCCTTTCTGAGTGCGAGAGTACCCTAAAAAGACACGCTTTATTGCTCTAGGATCAAGTTTGGTGAGACCAGGACGAAGATTTTTGACAAAACAGGTGCTCCCAAAGATACGAGGAGGAACAGAAAAGAGGGGCGCATCCGGGTACAAGATTTGATAAGGGACTTGATCCTGGAAGGGGCAGCAGATGAAAGGAAAAACCTACGCCAACGTGGAGGATCAGTCACTCCACCATGAGGCGCAGGCAAACAAAGAGGATGAAGCCCGTTACTTCGTCAACGTGCCAGAACTGGAAAGTTACCGAGGCTGTCCGGAGATTTCGGAAAGAGAAACAGAGCTAGACGGAGGGGCCTGTTGTGGATTAGGCCATAAGGATGGGAGAAGGGAAGAAGGAGGTTGGTGGAGAGATTGGATGGGAGGGCGGCGGTACTGTAGCAGTGCTGTAACGGAGAAAAAAAGAGAGGTGGGGGTGGCGGCGGCTAGGGTTGGAGGAGAAGATGGCGGCTAGGGTTGGGGTGAGAGAGGGATTTGGTTTAAGGTGGATCGGCCCGCTCTGATACCATCTAGAAGTTGGCAATGAGATTGCTTATTATTGGATGATCTAAAAAGAATACAATGCTCTCTCTTTTATAAGACAAGAGAGTGTACAATATTTAGAGATGAGCAATATGGGATAAAGAGAAGAAGAGAATAAAGAGAAATAAGCAAATACACTAAGTAAAGAAAAGCAGTAAAGTGTATATACTAATAAGAACGATTGGTGGGGGGCCTAAGAAAGGTGATCTCTACCTCTTCCATGGTGACAGTCTGCCTCGCCAAGTATCTACTCCTGCTCCAACTATCCTTTTGAGCGGTTCTCCCTTACTGTCCCACTACAAATATGGACATCCTTAATTGGAGAGCTTGAGAAAGTTAGAACCTGAGTTATCCCAAGTGTCTTTATTAGAATGTCAGTCCCGTCAATCGGGAAAATATTATAGAATGTCTTATCCCAGTCGTGTCAATAAACATGCTTCATGTTTGGGGTCCTGTAAAGACCAATAGCTATAATGGTTTTCACTATCTTATTTCCTTTGTGGATGATTTTTCTCGCATGACATGGATTTATTTGTTGAAGAGTCGAGAGTCCGTGTTATCGATTGTCAAGCATGTTCATCAAGAAATAAAAGTTCAATTTGATTGCAATATTAAAATTCTTCAATCTGATAATGCCTTGGAATATGTTCAAAGTGCTATGGCTGATTTTTGTAGCTTCGTTGGGATGATTCATCGTACGTCTTGTCCTCACACCCCTCAACAAAATGGGGTAGCTGAGAGGAAAAATCATCACCTTCTTGATATTGCCAAGACAATTATGTTTCAATCTAATGTTCCTAAGAGGTTCTGGTCTGATATTTTACATACTGCCTGTTTTCTTATCAACAGGCAACCCTCTTCCGTGCTTCAAGGACGTACTCCATTCTCTGTTTTATGTCCCAAGGATCAGCCCTTCCTTGTTCCTCTCAGAGTGTTTGGTTGTACGTCTTTTGTCTACAATTTTGATCCTAAGGCTGATAAGTTATCTCCTAGGTCTATTAGGACTCTTTTTCTTGGGTACTCCAACACTAGCAAAGGATACAAGTGCTATTGTCCCATTCTTCGCCGTATGTTTGTGTCTAGGGATGTAACTTTCCATGAATCCACACCATACTTCTCTAGTGTTCCCAGTAAGGGGGAGCAATTGTGTGAAAGTGAGAGTGCCACCATCAGACATCAGTGAGAGAGTGCCACCATCAGACATCAGTGAGAGAGTGCCACCTATCATTCCTGACTAACTGTAATTCAGGAAGAGCAACCAGCAGAATGATACATTAATTCAACAATATCCACATGTTTACAACAGACGAGGCAGACATGATCCAGAGGAGGTAGCGACTTCGGTCTCTGAGCCTTCCTCATTTTCCTCTACTCGAGATTTCTAAAGAACCATCTGACCTTGATGTTCCCATTGCTGTTCACAAAGGTACTCGTTCCTGTACATTCGACATCCTATTGCAAATGTGTGTTGTTTGTTGAAATTATCTAAGCAGGCCTGGTCATTTGCTCTTGGGATTGATTCTGTGGTCATTCTAAGAAATCATATTGATGCTATGAAAGATATTGGCTGGAAATAGGCAATGCATATGGAAATGTCTGCTCTTCTACAAAACAACACATGGGATCTTGTTGACTTACCTTCAGGTAAAAATGTTGTGGGTTGCAGATGGGTATTCACAGTAAAACATAATCCAGATGGTTCAGTTGAAAGGTTGAAGGCTAGACTGGTGGCAAAGGGTTACACTCAGACATATGGAGTTGATTTCTTTGAGACCTTTTCACCAGTGGCTCGTTTGAATTCAGTACGGATTCTTATTTCTCTGGCTACTACTTTTGACTGGCCTCTATTTCAGCTTGATGTCAAGAATGCCTTTCTCCATGGTGATCTACATGAAGAGGTGTACATGGAGCAACCTCCTGGTTTTGTTGCTCAGGGGGAGTGTCAGAAAGTGTGTAAATTGAAGAAAGCCATCTATGGATTGAAACAATCTCCTAGAGCTTGGTTTGATAAGTTCAGTGATGTTGTACTAAAGATGAGCTTCTCTCGTTCTGTGACTGATCACTCCTTATTCTATTCTAGCTCTTCTGTTGGATCCATTATTATTGCTGTATATGTTGATGATATAGTTATCACTGGCAGTGATTCTACCGACATATCACGTGCGAAGGAAGGATTGCAGGGGCACTTTCATACAAAGGATATGGGCAAACAGAGATATTTTCTGGACATTGAAGTACTTAGATCTCATACATGTACTAATTTGTCTCAGAGGAAATATGTGCTGGATTTACTGTAGGAAACTGGCATGAGTGAATTCAAGCCGGTGTCTACTCCTATGGACTATCATGTAAAGGAGACGACTGATGATATCGATTATCCAGATCCAGGATACTACAGGAAAATTGTTGGTAAACTAATATATCTGACAATTACTCGCCCTGACATTTCCTTTGTTGTAGGAGTGGTGAGTCAGCATATGAGCTCACCACTACAGTCACACTGGATGACAGTCTGCCATATTCTGAGATATTTGAAAGATGCACCCGGTAAGGGGATCACCTATTATAGACCCAAGACTCCTGTGTCTACTCTCGTTCATGCAAATGCAAACTGGGCTGGTAATCTGAATGACAGGAGGTCTACTTCTGGGTATTGCACGTTTCTAGGAAATCACCTTATCACCTGGAAAAGCAAAAAGCAGAATGTTGTGGCTAGATCAAGCACAGAGGTTGAGTATCGAGCAATGACTCATGCATGTTGTGAGTTGCAGTGGGTTCAATCTGTGCTTTCTGAGTTAAAGATTCCTGTTTTGTCTCCCATAGAGCTCAGATGTGACAATCAAGCTGCTATCTATATTGCCAAGAATCCAGTCTTCCATAAACGTACTAAGCATATAAAGGTTCACTGCCACTTCATCAGAGATCAGATCAAGAATGGCACTGCTGTGACTCCACATGTCAAATCTGATGATCAACTTGCAGATGTCCTCACAAAGCCATTAAGTCCAGCAACATTTCAGAGCTTTTGCAACAAGCTGGGCATACACGATGTGTACGCTCCAGCTTGAGGGGGAGTGTTAATATATCTCTTTATATTCTATTATTTGTAATTTCTATATATTGTCAGACCTATATGTAATTTCTCCAAGTTTCTATTAATAAAAGGGTGAGGGTTCATGAACCCTCACACACGCTGCATTGCAAGCAGCTTTGCGGCATCTACGTTCACAATGTGCTTAACCTTCCTGAAGAAACTCGTACGTTGGGTTCAAAACTTGCAAATTAACCTAAGGATCCTAAAGTCAAGCTATATAAAGAATAAAGGGAGCTTCTTGCAGACCATGGCAGTGTGAGATTGGTTGGTTGGGAAATTAAACTATCAAATAGTTACTCAACCATGTATTTCTTTTGCTACTAGTGTGGTTATTCAGTTGTTGAACAAACCGCATTCAAGTCACTGGGATGCAATCATTCAAGTTCTTCGCTATCTCAAAAAGAATTCTACGAAAATGCACTCTATTCTTGTAATGGGCATCTAAAGGTGTATGGCTTCTCTGATGCAGATTGGGCAAGCTCTGTCATTCACTGACTATTTGTGATGGGTTATTGTATTTGTGTAAGAGGTTATCTCGTCTCCTGGTAGCATGAAGCAAACTTTAGTTGCCCGTTTTAGTGCTGAGTCAGAATATTGGGCTATGGTCCATGCCATCCATGCGCTAATATGGGTTAAGAACTTCATGGAAGAACTAGGATTCAATCAGACAAAAGCAATGGGCTTGTAGTGTGATAATCAAGCAACAAATCATATTGCTTCTAACACCGTCTTTCATGAGAGAATTAATCACATAGAATTTGATTGTCACTTTGTTCGAGAAAGATCTAAGAGAAGTTGATCAAGCTCACTGCAGTCCTTTCAGAGGATCAACCTGTAGATTTATTCACTGAATCCTTAATTCAGTGTCGCGTTAAGTTTTATGTAACAAGACTTTGTGCCTATGATATCTGTGCACCTGTATGAGGGGAGTGTTAGATAACTTTGACCATGTTCTTTTTATTCTTTTATGTACAGTGTGATCAGTCCCACACTGTGTTCATGTTATTGGCTGCCACCCTTATTCCTATATAAAGGGTAAGCCTGTTCATAGTACAACACAGTATTCTTCTCTCAACCTTTCGGGTGACATGGTATCAAAGCATCATATAGATGTAGTTAGGGATAAGGAAGTGTGGCATAGTGATTGTCCTAAAAAAGTACCATCCTCTCTCTCCCCCCCTCTCTCTCGAGAACACTGTTGTCATCCTCTCCCAACGTCATCTTCTCCAAGCGCTTCTTCATACGTCACAGAGGGAATCATCCCCTCCTAGAAGAAGCACCTTTAAATCACTGAGAAAGTCTTCTTGCCGTCTTCAAATTCATCCTGGGGAGTCAATCTCAATGCCATCATCATCAAGCCATCTCCCTTCTTTTCTTCTTTCTCATCATCTATGTCGACCAACGACTGCTCCAGCCACATTCACACACGATTTGTCAATCAATTGACACAACGTGCTAGGCTTGATAAACTCTCACCGTCGCAACATTTAGTCTACTAGGGTTAGAGTTTTTGTTTTCAAGTGGCAGCGGAGGACATGACATGTCTATCTTGGAACATGACGTGCCAATCAGGTTAGGGTTTTACAAAATATAATAGCTACACGATGTGCCTTGTCTAGGCATGACGTATTGCAAGTTAGAGCCAACCACGACCACTGTATCAACAAACACATCATGCCTCTAGTCCAACACGATTTGTCTTCTCTTCCCACACTATGTACCGACAAATCAACATGACGTGTATTAAGGCAAAAAGTTGCATCTGATCTTGCTGAAGTCCAACACGACGTGCCTAACGTCCTAAACGTCGTGTCTTTTGCTGTCAACAACAATTTCCAATGGCAGATTAAGAAAATAAGCATCAACTCTCTCCTCTTCTAGTCCAGAAAATTTCGTCATCGCATCTACCAAACTATATAGACGCAACAACAGTCAACGGAGTCACAAAGTTACCATTTGGTTCAAAGGACAAGGCAAGGGAAAGCACCTCACAGAGGGAGCTCAATAGACGGTGCCCTCTCCCAATGGGAATAACATGAAGCTAGCCCCCTCTTTGTGCTATGGAACTCTATGGAGCCCCAAATTGTTGACGTCACAAACCATCTGACAAGTTGCAAGGCAATCTAAGTTTCAACACATGTACTCTAACAATATCTCAAGGATGTATGAAATGACTGTGGAGATGTACAATCTTCACCAAAAGGACTGTGGAGATGTACAATCTTCACCAAAAGGACAAGAGCTTGCATAAATGTTTCAGTGATGTTGATTGCATTATACAGGATGTATACAACCTTCTCCCAATCTCCATTGATCCAATCAAACTTCAGAAGCAGTGAGTTCAAATGACAGTTATCGTTCCTTGCCGATCTTCACAAGGAGTACGAAGGAATCAGAAGCCAGATACTCTTGAGAACAGAGCGTCCTACTCTCGCAGAGTCATACTTTCAACCTCTCAGTAACACTTTGGTGACTTACTGTTGTAGGTGTTAGATATATATGATAGAGCTTCATGTTTCTATGCTACTCCGTATTTTGGAGTCTTGTATCTGTCCACTTGTTTAATGGGTTTTTCATTCCGGCTATAACATGTTGACTGCTACTTGCTCGTGCTATATGTTTTTGCACGTAGTCTTGAGTTCTTGTGTGCCAACACTCTCTGGTCTGCTTGTGCACCAACACTCTCTGGTCTAGCTGATGACAGTAACGACTGAGATGAAGACACTTGTGCCTATATGTTGCTATCTGCTACTGCTCCAGATGCCACTTCTTTGTGATCAAGAGGCTCTTACTATCTCCTTCATGGGGAGTGTTTGATAGTTGAGTGCTTGATTCCAAGATTAAAGGGGAGTGACGTTCTTGTATAGGTCAGTTTCTTTTATTTAGTTGAGTCTTTATGGTTGGGCATGTGATTTCCCATGCTCCAACTTGAGTGAGAGTGTTGTATAAATGTTTTAGTTTTCTGGTTGTATATGTATATAAAGCTTATGTCACTTTGGCCCATTAGTGTTTGGGCTCTTAGTCCATTAGGGTTTTCTTGTGTCTTGTACTTGCTTCTTCTCCTATTATTCCATCTAACAGTAACAACAATACACATGATTTCCCCATTTCTTGTTCTCTAACACTTGATAGAAGAACTAACATGCTTGGCTCTGCTATGCCTATGTATTATGACAACTCTGCAGCACCTTTACATCCAACAACCCTGTTTTTCATAGTGCCATTTTCTAAGAAATGCCTTCTTATCTGGGAAGAACACCGCCCTTTTACAAATGCAAGACCAGAGAACTGACATCTTCACCAAGCCTCTCATTGGCAAGAGAATCGAGTTAGGATGCTTTGCAACAAGCTAGGCACTATAGACGTCTTAGGTTCCATCTTAAGGGGGAGGGTTGGGAGATATGCATATCTGGCTATCTTTTGTTTGTTTTCATGTATTTACTTCTCTCTATCAGTGATTTCTCTTTAGTTCTGCATTATTAATATGAGTTCCGGAAGCCATTATAGATATTAAGTGCGCTTCTCCTCTTAATAAAATCATCAAAACCCCTATGAACTACAGCCCTCTTAAACTTCACCAGCTACAATCAAGTTTTTCTCGCACAATAAAGAAGGTTCTGTTTTCTTAAATTTTGCTTGCACATTGATCTCAACTTTTTCTTACAGTTAGATCTGTTTCTTTAGCATATAACAAACCATGTACTCATCACGAGATGCCAAAGAACATGAATATGCATGCTGTGATTGCTGTCTGCTGTCCATTTTAGTTTTGTATCATATTTGAACTCAGAAGTGAATGTGACCAGCACTGTTTGAGCTTTTGCTAAACGAAGTTAGCGTGTTAAAAAAATTAAGCATTGTAACTCAACAAAGAACCTGCTGTTTATGCTTAATCTTGTATATCTAAGACTTGTTAGGGCACTTGACCAATCATCTACTATAATAAATTGGTAGCATCCGATCATGATGTAAGAACGATATATATAAGATGAATGGACTCTTGAATGCTAGTTTGCAGCAGAAACTTTGGAGCACTAATTGTGGGTAGATTGAATGCTGAATCAGTGATCAATTATCTGTTTATTGTGTATTGACTTTTTTGTTACAATTTTCATGCGAAAGAGTACTATATATCTAATGAAGTATATAACTGTTGATTGTATGTTTATGCTTGTATTGAGCATCCAATCTGCTCTCCTTTGGTGCATTAGATAACTTTTATTTCCCTGTTATCATCTTCACCTTTTAAACCAACCATGGACTATGATGAATGATGATTCAAATATTCTTGTTATGTTTTCCTGTAGGCGTTACTTTTTTTTTGTATTTCTGCCATAACCAAATGTTGTATGAAATTTCAGGGCAACTTGCCTGTAGCTAGTATATATGCTGGGGATGAGAGTGTACTACTTCAAGGGGCGGACATAGTAGAGGAGCTAAAATATCTTTTAAATCTGTTAACACTATGCTGGCATTTTTCTAAAAAGCCATTCCCTTTATTTTTGGAGGCCACTGGTTATAGCAATGAAGATGCACTCCTCCAGGAACCCAAAGCAGGGGTTAGTAATATCTATAACACAATATGTGGGCTTTCTTTCTACTGATTCTACTCATTTTTGCTTGATGTTTTAATGTTTCTTGCACCAAATGCGCTCTATATGTCGTGCTGGCTATGATCTGTTGCCTGTTGGTCTTGGTGACTTGAATAATGGACATGATTCAACATAGGCTAATCCATCCACTAATTTACCCCAGATTCTTCCTCCATTTCTCGTTGAAGAAACCTAAAATAGGATTCACAGCTATGCATATCTCAATATAAAGCCATGAGGCATTATATAGAGATGGTGAAGGAAGAAAAGTAGTAACATAAATAAAAGTAGATGACAAATGGTGGAGGAAAATAACATAAATAAAAGTAGATGGCTAAGCAGAACAAGAATAAAACAGCAAAAACATTTTTTAACGTATTCGCTCAAGTGGGAATATGGACATTCATTATACCCTACTTGTAAGTCAAAATTGTAAAGGGCTTCCTTGACAGTGGCTAGGTAAAGACATCTGCCGCTTGCTTCTCAGGGTGAAAAATGTGGAATCTACTCGAGATCACCTCTCTGACGAAGTGGTAGTCCACTTCTATATGTTTGGTCATGTTGTGGGCCACAACTTTGTTATCATAGGATGTAAGCATTCGTCAGTTAGAGATCTATCATCCTTAATAAGCTCACGACCCACGAGTTTACAGGTAGTGTGAAGTGTGAACTGTTGCTGTGGACTTGGCTTCTACAGTAGATGTGGTCACCGTAGCTTGTTTATTCTCCAAGTGACCAAGTCGTCTTCCAAAATAAAATCGTAGTCTGGAGCAGACTTCCTGTCAATGTTATATTCACTTAGGATCAAAATTACATATAATCTTTTTGTGTCCATGCCTCTTTAAAGAATTCAGAATGTAGCTTACCTGAGACGTGACTCACCAAACTAACGAGAAAATTGATATTTGGACTGGTGAATTCAGGTACATAAGTTTCTAGCTAATCTCCTATATATATGTTTAGGAAAAGTGGGAGAGATATCATCATTTTATGATACATTAAGATCCAGAGGAACCTCAACTAGTCTAAACCCCAACGTACCTATCGCCTCACGCAGACCTAGTATATGCTTCCTATAAGATAGGCCAACAACTGATATTATATGACAAAACCTCAAAACCTAGAAAGTATATGAGCTTTTACAAGTAAATTAATAAAATGCTTGGACAGAATCCTCAGTAATTGGAATACTACCCACATGAGTGCCAAAAGGAATAATATAATTGATGTAAGCAATGAGAACAACATCACCACTAGAACTGCTATTATTTACATAGGCATAATGCAATGATGAGATCTGAAAAGTTTAACATAAGACAAAATGTTCCTCAATTTTATAAACCATGCACGGGGAGAAATAACTTTCCTGGACCTATATACTTCGGTCCTCTCCCCTTGAGCAAAACTTAAGTGGTGCTACATATGGACTTCTTCCTACATATGACCTAAAAGAATTGGAAACATGAAATCAACTTGATATTAGATAACAATCAAGTTGATATAAATCACTGCACGATCAAGATTCATGACATCAAAATTTGAGTATGCACATAGAATCCAGATGTGCCACTAGAGGAGAATGCCAAAAAAGTCAATGGCATGTCTATGTACGCTGTTTGTGCAACAAGTTGAGGGATGGTAAGCCTTTGAATGCCATCAGGATAATGCTTAACAATAAAGACTCAATGGCTCCCCACTGTGACACAATCAACTAGCATTGTGATGAAAACCCAAGTCTTCCTCTCAGTTAAGGCTTGCATTTTTTCTTCCACAGTACCATCAATGGAAATGTCTGTGTATGCTGTTTGTGCAACAAGGCGAGAGATGGTAAGTCTTTGAACACCATCAGGATAATGCTTAGCAATAAAGACTCAATGGCTCTTCACTGTGACACAATCAACTAGCATTTCAGTGAAACCCCATGTCTTCCTCTCAGTTAAGACATGCATTTTTCTTCCATAGTACCGTGCCAAACAGGATGGTAAAAGCGTTCTCATACAGCTCAGGGAACACAAATGACGAAATAATGCGTAAGTAAAACCTGAAAAAGGTTGGGTCGCAAAGATAGAACGGTAGTGCAGGAGCAAGATCCTTTTCACAGAGTAATAGGTAGGTCAAGAGATAATAGAGGGGAATATTATACAAAATTAGCCACCTGCCTATCATCAATATTTTTAGCAAGATGAAATTGATAGGGGATACTTCAGAAGCATCAACGTCACCAATACACCCACACAAGATAATTTCTCTAATATATCTGCAGAGGTCTTTTGGAATTTAGACTAGTTAGCAATTAGCAAGGACAATAGGAGCAAGCAACAGTAGAGGATACATAGATTGAGAAGAGAAAGGCTAGGTTTGGCCACCAAGTTAGTGCAAGGATAGACCCCAACAGAACAATTTGGTGTATCCTTAAAGAGAGTAATATTTTAATGGTTTAACAAGATACTTTACCTCCATCCCTTTTGAATTCTAGGGTACTACTGAAAAATGTGCTTTATGCACAGGCAAATAGCTTATCGACACCTGGAGAGATTTTTAATACTGCAAGTGCTACCAAACACTCTAGGAGGCCAAGAAACTGGTGGCATCTGGATACAAAAGTTAAATTGAGATTTTGCTCCGGATGGCTGTAGGGATTGGATAACATACGATAACTGCATTTCGCCAATAAATTTCTGGAACATTTTGAGTGAAACAAATTTGTTCTAAAAAACACCAAAGGTTGCCTCATCCATCATCATATTAGGAAACTGTATGCCTCTTTCATCCTCTAGCAACATTGCAACGAAAGAATCATTCTGTATCTAGACATCATTGACGCCTTACTCTGTTAACTACTAGTGGAAGACATATCTGTCCTCCAACATCTGGGCTTCCATCACCCCACTTACTTTGGTTACAAGTGTAAGCTGCAAGACACCCTTGTCCGACCTCCTTCAAGTGTCCCATCCATGGTATAACCTCTTTAGCTCCTTTTATCAATTGTTTAAAATGAACACAACTAAATCATCCCTTTGAATTTACTTTAGCTGTAGCTATGCCATCTTCTTTTCGCTATATCTTGACAAAATTAGTGTTGCTGATTGAAATATCAACCGTCTCCATAATTTCATTTATCACTTATCCACTCAGCGAATGTGGTACCTCCGTACCTCCATTAATTTTTAGGTAGTAAGGTTCAATGCACTACCTAAATTTTCTAACTCTCTTAGTGTAAATATATCATAGATACGTTCTTCATCATGTAAAGATCTAGTTGCCGTAATATCCATTACCACTTCCTGATTGCCAAGCCACACAACAGTGATCCACAACTTCCTTTTTGATGATCGACAACTTCCTTTTCATGATCCTACATCCATTTGAAGTTTCGTTGGTGTCCTCTAATACCTAACAGCACCTTTTTGGACTACACATATTTTGTCAACTACTTATAAAAATAATGCCCCGATCGTTTCTCACTTCACTTTACCCCAAAGGCCCATACCATTTTGTGTTATTTTGTTGGCACCATCTTCCTCGTCTCTCGAAATTCCGCTTGCTCCCCTTTTGCAGTCCTTCATTAGTTTTTGGATCATCTTTAGTTCAAACTACATTGCATGGTTTGCCAAGAAACTATAAATACTGACACACTCTTAAGTATAGAAGTCAAATATTGATCGATGGTAGCAGCTGCAGATTTAACACAAATAGTCTCGTTGTTATATGAGTTGGGACCCATCTTTCCAAGCCACCATAATTTTTATGGTAAAACTAAGCTCTTCATTCTTCAGTCAACCCCAAGTTTTATGTGCACATGAAATTCATGGAAATCAATTACCGTTTGGTTATCAAAGGGTGGTTCATAGCACCTTATCACATGTCATGTATCTAGCACATGTTATGAATCTATTTACAAAACCAGCATCACATGCCCAACTCTGAGTCATTATCGAGCAACTTGGGCTCTGCCCTTCACCAACACCAGGTATGCCTATATGAGGGGTATGGTAACATGTAACAAACAAGCATGTAAAATCTTATATGTGTATGCAATTCTCCATGTTGCATTGCCAGATCCATTCACACCTAGTAATTTATGTGCTTGGCTACCTGGTTTTCTAAGAATACAACTGCATGCCAAGAACTCGATCATGGATCTGCTGCGATGGCCATGTAATTTATCCGTGTCACATGCTGTTTGCATTTTACCATTAACCACGTCCTGTGAACATGTGGCACCTACGAACACAAAACACAACTATACTATGAAGGGTGTGAGCAATGTTTTAAAAAGCGGGAAGCAGGAGGCATGCTGACAACACCTTGTGGCCGATTGGGCGCTGGGCGGGTGCTCAAGCGGGCCCTTTTTGAAAAAGCAGGTGCTGAAGTTATTATATAATTTTATAGAAAATCACACATATTTATATATCAATAATATATTTTAGGGAACTTTTAAACATATCTGAACACCTTACACAACATAATGAAACACCCTAATAGTTTATGTATAATGTATCAAAATATGCTAATATACATTAGGCACAAAAATACAGTATTAAATTAACATATAATGCACTAATATATGTTATGTATTATATAATCATTTATCATACAATATATGTACAACAAAAACATGTTAATTATGCTACAACAGTAATGTAATGTACTAATATACTAGTATAGTATTATTAAACATATTGATGTCAGCAAATAATTATTAAAACGAAATAGAGTATAGCAACAATGCCAACAAACGAGAAAAAGCAAAAAAAAAACCCGAACAATTTATGTATAATGTATCAAAATATACTAATATTAATTAGGTAGAAAAATACAGTATGCGATTAACATATAAAATTAACATACTAATGTATGTTATGTATTATAGAATCATCTATCATACAATATATGTACAACAAAGATGCATTAATTATGCTACAAGAGCATTGTAATGTACTGATATACTAGTATAGTATTATTAAACATACTGATGTCAGCCAATAATTATTAAAAAATGGAATAGAGTATAGCAGCAATACCAGAGAAAGAGAAAAAAAAAAAAAGAGAATTGGGCCTGACTTTGGACGCCCAGACCAAAAGCGGGTCCAAGCAGTCGCTCAGAACTAACGTCAGGCGGGAGCTCGAGCAGGTGAAGCGGGCTCCTAGCGACCGCTTAATGGCAATCCGCCTGAACAACCACTTCAGTACTGTTTGAAGCGGCCAGGCCTTGGTGACGTTTGAGCGAGCGCTCCGGCCGCTTTTTAAAACACTGGGTGTGAGATTCCTCAAAAAGTTTAAAAATAAGCTTTGTTTTGGTCTGAAATCCTTTTCTAAATCCTGGTCACTGGGTGGACTGTTTAGTCTCAGAAAAAGTTTCCGATGTCAACTAATTATTAAAATGATATTCCCGCCTTAGATGTACAATGACATGAACTATGAAAGGGCAGAGAGAAGGGGGAAAAATGGAACAAGAGTTCTGATTTTGTTGGTATTACAGATGCAAATAATCTTTTTTGGTTGTTAAGTGTACAAGTGGGCTCCTTATATTTGGGGGGGGGGGTGTTGGCACGATTTACTGCATTAACAAACTTAGTTAAGAGAGTCCCATCGGGCCCATTTAGGATTAAAAAAATAATAACCTCTCTAACATTGCCCCTAAAGCTTGAAAGTATACATCATATAACACCAACTTGTTAACATATGAAGAAAAGTAAAGGTGAAAGAGACTTGGAAGACGTCGACAACTACTTTTTATGTTTTTATATGAGGTATGGCAATTTTCTTGACCATAATCAGGTCTTTAGGAAAGTGACAATCTACTTCTACATGCTTCTCGCGCTCCTGAAATACATGATTATTGGCCATATATGAATTGCCGCTTGTTGTTGCATTTTAATAATGCATGTCTTGAGTGGAATGCCAGTTTCATGGACCCACTAAATATCACAGTAGGCATGGGCCATAGCCCCTTTAGTACTTATCGAGCTACTACCGAATACATATTGCTTCTTGCTACTCGAACTGACTAGATGGTTTACCAAAATATGCAGAAACTTGATGTCGACCTCCAATCATTTACATGTCCTGCCCAATCTGCATCAGGTTTTTGGTTCGTGAACATTTGTATAATAGTCCTTTTCTAGGAGCCCCCTTTGAGAAAGCATATAATCTTCTAAACACTGGCCTAGTGACATTGAAGTGGTCTACTGTTGAATTGACTAATCACACCCCCATTGCAAAGGAGATGTCAGGGCGAGTGATGGTAAGATATAAGCTTGCCAACCATGCGTAAAACTTTTGGGAGTAGATAAGCACATATAAACTAGTTTCGTATGGCAGTCCATGAGAAACGACACTTACTTGGACTTAGTCATCCCTACTTTCTCGAGAGGATGAATAACATACGTGCACCAAGAAAAATTGATCCCAGCCTCCGATCAAAGGATTTCAAGTTCTAGGACTAGGAGGTGGTGAAGCTGTCCCATATCTTTATTGTGAAAATGAGACTTGGAAGAGAACAAGCTGTGAATACTCGTGACCTGTTATGCCTTGAGCATCTTTGTCGGTACTGAAATTGCCATCAACATATATCGGAAAAATGATTTTAGACGGATTTAGATTTCAAAGAGAACAAGCTCTATTATTCGACAAGTGTCGGAACCCCAAGGATTCAAGATCGACCCTGAATTTCTTAAACCATGCCCAGGGATATTGTTTCAAACAATAGATCAATCGTTGTAAGCTGCAAACTATAATGGAGGACTCCCCCTCAGCAACGAACCCCAGAGGTTGCTGCATATAAACTTCTTCGACCAAATTGCCATGCAAGAATGCAATTTAATATTGAATTGAATCAAGGCCAGTCCATGTGAGTTGTGACTGAAATAATAATGCTTATGTAAGCAATGAAGGTGACCAAAGAGAAGGTCCGGAAGAAATTAATGCTGAAGGTCCGAGTGAAACCTTTAACGATCAACTGAGCTTTGAGTCTTTCAACCGTACTATGAGAGTTGTACTTCACAAAGAAGACCCATTTGCATCTCCCCATATTTGGCCTAATGGAGTTTGAACAAGGGCAGTGTGTTGTTGGCTTGCATCACAAACATATCATCCAACATCACAACTTTCCAACCATGGTTCTTGAGAGCTTCATGATAGCCTCTATTTGGAACTTTGTTATCTAGGGCGGTGGCAACCCCTCTTATAAAGGGATAAGTTTAGAAAGACATGTAGAACGAATACGTTTCCGTAGAGCAATTGGTAAGGGGAAATTGTGACACCGATGGTGGGGCTTGTTCCTATTATCAATATTTTTGCGCCGCTAGTATACTTGAAAGAATTGCTTGGAGTAGCAGGAGTAGGGGTGAGTAAATAATGGTCCGGACCGCAAAACTGGACCGGACTGCTCAATTCGGTCCGGTCCGGTCCATAATGAGTTCGGTCCGGTCGACGGTCCACGAATTTTAGTGAGTTTGGTCTTTGGTCCGGTCCAAAACCGGTTCGACCGTGGACCGGATCGCAGACCGACTTTTATATAAAATACATGTATATTTGTAGGTATATTATGAAACAAGTACAAATAAAGTACATAAGCACTAGTAATGTAAATGTTTGCTATTAATGTTATATAATTGTTAGAAGTGATTAAGATTATCAACTTTTTACAATTAAACAAGTTGTAAAAAATGTAAAAAAGACTGATAACGGTCCAAATGGTCTGGTCCGGTCCTACCTCAGAACGGTCCGATCCCGGTCCGGTCCTGCTTCCAAACGGTCCGGTTTACGGTCCATAAATTTATACAACGTTGGTCCTCGGTCCGGTCCGGTTTTGGACCGATGCTCACCCCTAAGCAGGAGTAGGTGGAGAATGGATGCTCAGAGTAGCACGGTAGGGGAAGAAGATATCACTATCACATGAGTGAAGCACTGTGATAGGATTTGATCACATATTCCCTAGAGTGAAACACTTAGAACCACTCACCCATACACTAGGAGATATGTATGTGGAAGAAAGAGGGGCATGTAGAGAAAAAGCCTGAATTTCTACAAAGGAGGGGCTTAGCGAGTGGAGAAGCACTGATGGCCACTGTGACCGTTGGTGGCCTCTCTGGACTAATGGTTCTGCCTGTCCCTAGGTTGCTAGCAGCAATTGCATCCTCATTTGGCTGGCAGTGTTGGCCTGCTGCCACTCGGTGGTCTCCAATGGCTCATGACTGCTGCTGGCAGTGGCGCAGGTGACCTACTGCTGCTGCTGGGCGACAGCTGGCTGTTGTTTCTGCTTGGTGGCGGTGTCTGTGTGATATCATTGTTGCTACTTCTAGGCAGTGGTGGCATGCTGGACTCGGCGTGCCTGCTGCTTGGCGACTAGGAGAAGAGGGGGGGTTGGAGTATGTAGGAAAAAGGGAGGGGGTGGTGTTCTGATACATGTTGGTATTACAGAAGATAATAACCTATGATTTAGTAGTAAACCTTTACAAGTAGGCTCCTTGTATAGGAGCAGACATGGGTACAATGTACCACCCGAACAAACCAAGTAATTGAGTCGTATCAGTCCCATGTAGGCCCAATAAAAATACCCTCTCTAACAGATACTTTGATATATAATTGGTTGCCTTGGGGTTTTCTGGTGTGTGATCATCACAGCCATTTCATGAATTTTCCTACCATGGAAGATGTGGTTCAAACAGTATTCATGAATGGACATGATTGAGAGCTAATGCTTGCTTGTTTCATAATACCATATATAACAATTCAAAATTCTCAACTGTCGTAACTGTTTGGAAGTTTCTCCTCACTCGTATTCAGATATTTTTTTAGTTGAAGAATCCAGCATTGCAGTCCATCTGTATTTCTCCCCAAAAAATATTTTCATAATTTTATATTCCTTAAAAGATCACATGTTGCTTTTATTTTTTTAGTTGCAAATATTTTCATATCTGAGGCTAGCATCTCCTTTTCTCACTCTTTCCTTCTTTCTCATTGACCTGTGGCTTTGTCCGCTTGGTGTGCAGATGAGCACTTTTACCGTGCAGATGAGCACTTTTACCATTGTTGTATTGTACAAGTCTTAAGTTAGAAAATTTTAATATTCCTATGCAGGCCTAGTACCAACACAGTGACATGCCATTGCCAATTTGCACCCTTTCAGACATTATAATCTCTTGTGACGTCTTATTTCAACAGAAAATTAGGTCTCTATATGAGAGTTGCTTCAGTGTGTCAAATAAAAGGATTTAAAAATTCTCGACTACTAAGGATATGAAGGGAATAACAGTTAATCGGGCCAGAATTATTCCCCAGATGCACTTGATGACGAGGCAAAAGTTCCTATACCACCTCCTGGACCTCCTGCATTACGTTTAGTAATGTGTATTTTAACTCTTTTGGTGTCCAGGCAGGGCCATGTAGTGACTCACCTTGGCATGGTTAATTAAGTGGGGAAACCACACAAGCTTGTCTAACTGAGTGGTGAAACATTGCACCCCTACACGAGGGATAAAACTTAGCCTATAGAGACTTGCTCTTTTCGAAGCAATGCTTTAATCAATTCATAATCTGTCTTCTTGATGAAGTAATAACTTCATGCTGGGTTGGATGTGAAGGGAAGTGTATGGCCTCTATTGCAAAGTTGATTTCCAGTTGAATTTTGCCATTTGTTAGGTATAGAACCTGTATAGGCTTTAGGACGTTAATTGTATCTACCCTCCCTTTGTGTAAGGTATAGCCGTACTGGCCTGTTTTTTTTTACCTTAATCATCCTGTACCAAATTTTGTCGATTTCATGTGTGTTTGGTTAATATTCTCAAATGTGATTTTTTGTAAGATTCTTTCTGAGGTGAAAGGGATTTTGAGGTTGAATAGACCAATTATGCGGAATTTGGTGATGTGTCCATCATTTATGGGCTTGCTGTCTAATCATATTTTGCCTGCAGATTTTGAAGCCATCATTTACCATTCTGCTTGACAAAAAACAGAAGTGCTTCCTGCTTCTTATTCGTGGAACTCACAGCATCAAAGATACTCTAACTGCTGCAACTGGTGCTGTAGTACCTTTCCACCATACAGTTTTGCATGAAGGCGGTGTCAGCAAATTGGTTCTGGGTTATGCACACTGTGGAATGGTTGCGGCGGCACGGTGGATCGCGAAGCTTGCTACTCCTTCTCTGTCAAAAGCCGTTCACAAATATCCAGATTTCCGGATAAAGGTGATGCTAGTTCACGATTTTCTTTTAGATCAGTGTGGTTTTTGTATCACATTTTCTTGTTTCAAGATCTATACATGTAATTGTTGCCCCTTGAGTACCTATATCATAAGCTACTGTGTACTCCACAATTTCCAACTTAGTAAATTTATCAGTTAGATTTCTCTGGCTAAATTTCCCAAGGAATAACATCATAAAGTGTGGCATTCAAATTATTCTCATTTTTTTAAAGATATATACCTAGCAAAAGCTTTGATTAATTTTGTGTTTGTACTTTGTAGCGTGCCAACTTTTCTTATTTTCTTTGTTTACCCCTCCCTTTTTTTATCATCTTTTCTCTGTCCCCTCTTTCTAATGTTGCCCAAGTCCAAAAATGTTTGCTGCACATCCACCTCCCTCCTCTCTTCCTTCTTTGACTCCTTTTCCCTTTCCCACTGTCACACACCTTTTCTTATTTACCACTGCTTCAAATAACAAGCTTCCCTCATCTCGATGTTGTTACTTTGAGGGTGGCCGGTGAAGAAGGCGGATAGAAGAGAAGGAAGGGTGCTGGCCATGCAACACTGGTGTGTTATGTGTATGAGGAGGGATCTATCACGGGCATGGGGTTGCATACCATCACCCTCAGTTCCTCATGGCACCAATGCCTCTTCTCTATATGGTCTTTCTTTACCTCTTCCCTCTCCCTACGATTCTGTCCCGCCTTGCATCTGAAAGCAACAACAATAACATATATGCTGCTGTTATTTTTAATATTTGTCGGAACAATGGGGAGGTGGTGGAGAGGGTAAAGCGGATAAACAATGGTAGTGCATGCTGTGTTGTACGGGCGGGCGCCCAGGCGGCGCCTAGGTGGCCCAGGCGGCCAATGGGGTCTCCATATCTGGGCGCCCAGCATTAAAGGCTATGCCAGGCGTGCTAGGCGGGCCAGGCGGGCTAGGCGTCCGCCCAGGCGGGCTAGGCGACCCGCCCAGGCGCTACTTAATTGTATTTACTCAATTGCTTATTTGTATTTATCTATCTACTGTTTTTATTTAGTTATCTACTGATTTGTGTTTATTTATGTATAGATTTTGATACTATTTAATTATCTACTGATTTAACTTTAGTTATCAACTGTTTAACTTTATTTATCAACTGATTTGTGTTTATTTATGTATTGATTTTGATACTATTTAATCATCTACTGATTTAACTTTAGTTATCAACTGTTTAACTTTATTTATCAATTGATTTGTATATATTATATTTATTCATCTACTATTTGTATTTATTTATGTTCTGATTTGAGAATTGATTAATCATCACTGATTTATATTAGTTAATCAACTGATTTGTATTTATTCATCTACTTATTTGTATTTATTCATCTACTGAATTTATTCATCAACTGTTTTTTATTTGGCTATCTACTCATTTGAATTTATTTATACTGCTTCTGAAATTATGTAAGAATTTACTGATGTAACTTTATTTATCAACTGATTTGTATTTACTTTTCCACTTATGTATTTATTCATCTACTTATTTGTTTTTATTTATTACTGTTTTTATTTAGTTATCTACTGATTTGTGTTTATTTATGTACTAATTTTGATATCATTTAATCATCTACTGATTTAACTCTATTTATCAACTGATTTGTATTTATTGTATTTTATTCATCTACTATTTGTATTTATTTATGTGCTGATTTAGGAATTATTTAATCATCTACTGATTTATATTAGTTTATCAACTGATTTGTATTTAATGTATTTATTCATCTACTATTTGTATTTATTTATGTGCTGATTTAGGTATTATTTAATCATTTACTGATTTATATTAGTTTATCAACTGATTTGTATTTATTCATCTACTTATTTGTATTTATTCATCTACTGAATTTATTCGTCTACTGTTTTTTATTTAGTTATCTACTCATTTAAATTTATTTATGTACTGATTTTGAAATTATACAATCATCTACTGATGTAGCTTTATTGATCAACTGATTTGTATTTATTTATCCACTTAGTTGTATTTAGTCATCTACTTATTTGTATTTATTTAGCTACTATTTTTATTTAGTTATCTACTGATTTGTGTTTATTTATGTACTGATTTTGATATTATTTAACCATCTACTGATTTAACTTTATTTTTCATAAATTTTACATGTATCCATTAAATTAATCTATCTATCTATCTATATAAAAACGCCTGGAAACGCCTGAGCCTCCGCCTGGGCGTCCCCAGGCAACGCCTGGTCGCCTAGCCGCCTATACAACCATGAGTGCATGATGGACAATATGGGGCGCTGGCGGTCGATGATGCACCGTGGTCCCTATTAGTGCTTGCATGCTATGAACTTTTTATCAAGGCGCCCGCTGAGGAGTCCTAGGCGTTGGGAAGGTGCTGGGCTTGGGACCTAAAAGCCTAAAACTAAGTTCCTTGGCCCTTAGGTGACTTAAGTGGGCGCCTAAAACATTTTAGGCCAAAATGAAGCCAGTTGAAGGACAAATTAGCATGAATTGGTCGAATTAGATCGACTGGAGTCATTTTTGGTTTGAACTGTGAACCTAGGTCTGGTTTAGGCCAAATCAGGTCTAATCTATGAAGCACGGTTACAAACGGATAAGGGGTACACCAATTTTGAAAATTTAGGATATGAGTAACGACCGGGATGTGGTGAAAATAAAATTAGTTATATGTATACCTATTTTTTATTCATCAAAATTGCAAATTAGACCAGAAATCTCATTCAAAAATATATATGAAAATGGAACTTCTTAGACGACATATTTTGATCTTTGTTCGGCCTCATGAACAACCCGTTGCATATCAGTTAGGTGTTCTATAGTGATTTTCACTCAAATTTGGATCCCATTGCATGGAATCTTTAGAAAATGTCTCTTTTTCCCTAGTATATCATCTTATGCACTCTTTGCTGACATAGCTATAACAACATTCACTATTGCCACCCTTTCATACTTCTGATTATTATGATCACATTTCTACAGAGGTGCATGATAATCACACTCAGTTGTGACTTGTGAGACATGTCTCCTATAATAAGAGAAAGATAGTTTGGATAACAAAGATAGAACGATTAGTGCAAATAAGATACTGTAAGGCAGAAACAAAGATATAGTTCAAAGGTATAGAGTAAACGAATCACATGAAAAAAATCTAAGAACTATGCGACAAAAATCTAGGAATTTTGACAAGAGTGAGACTATAAGAGATTCTTAGCAGCATAATAAAAATATTGAATTCACATTGTAATGGTTAAAAACCTAGCAACAAGCACCCTAAAATTCTGATAATATGATCACATATTTCTAAAGAGGTGCATGATCATCATACTCAGTTACGAGTCATGTCTCCTCTAATAAGAGATAGATAGATTGGATGACAGAGATAGAACGATTAGTGCAAATAAGATACTATAAGGCAGAAACAAAGATATAGTTCAGAGGGATAGAGTAAACGACTCACATGAAAAAAATCTAAGAACTAGGTGACAAAAATCTAGAAATTTTGACAAGAGTGAGACCATAAGAGTTTCTTAGTAGCATAATAAAAATATTGAATTAGCATTGTAATGGTTAAAAACCTAGCAACAAGCACCCTAATGAGTTGTAATTGTTAACTTAATATGACCACTGTCATACATTTAATCCATAGTCTAGAAGGGGTTTATTTAAATAACAGCTAAATTTATTAAATAGTGCATCTATAGATTTCTAATTAAAACTCAACCTGATTTTATTGTAGTTAGAACTTCTAATTTTAATTTGTGAGCCAAAGAGTTATAGAAAAATTCGAAGTAACATTAAGTTAGCAGAATAACGTCAACAATTTTGGAACTGGCACCAAATTACAAACAGTGGGTTAATAAACAATGTTTTCTAGATTCATAATTACCATAGATTGATTTTTATGATAGTCTCAAGTCACTCAAATTGTGTTTGAGAGCCAAGAAAGAAAATATATGGAACTAATAGTAACAATAGGCACATACCGAAAAAATAAATCAGATTTATGTATGCATCTCTATATAAATTGGCCAGGCTGTATCCACAAAGTATCTAAGATGCATCCACCAAGTATCCACTATTCAAAAAGTAAAAAAATGTGGATACATCTGGAGAAGTAACTAATATGCATCCAAGCATATCCAAGGAATAATAGTATCCAATGCGTATCCGGTACGGGTACAACACCTAATTTGGAGTATTTGTGCTTCCTAGGGTCTAGTTTAGGGGAATTATGTTTGACTTGGGGGAACATGTCTGGCTTGGAGAAGTAAGTCTGGTTTGGCCAAATTAGGTCTGGTTTAGGCTAAATTAGGGCAAGCCAGGTCAAATTAGGTCTAATTTTGATCAAGTTAGGTCATATCAGGGCAAATGTCTAGATGAGGTCATGTTAGGTGTGATGTCAAGTAATTATTGGTCCATCTTAATTATAGCCAATATAATATATATAGTAATGTATATATCTGCATATTACTAAATATATATGATACTCAATATTTATGTACCTATAACAACAATTGCCTAGGAAAGCCTAGGCTCCAACTTAGTTGACCTAGGTGCCCCTTGGATGGGGTGTCGCCTACCCGCATAAAC
Source organism: Alisma plantago-aquatica (assembly GCA_963693085.1). Lineage (NCBI taxonomy): Eukaryota > Viridiplantae > Streptophyta > Magnoliopsida > Alismatales > Alismataceae > Alisma > Alisma plantago-aquatica. Next base: position 1,396,507,488 of record OY856409.1, read on the forward strand.
TAGTATGAATCAATCTCTTATTCTTCTCAGACTTAAATGGGCTCACTATCTGCTCCATTGACGACTGATATGCCATTATATTGTTCTTATTCCTCACAAAACTAGCAGACAAGCTTATATATGGAGAGTAGGCGATAAAGAGTGATGAATGAGATTTTCCTTTGATGTTGGAGGCTGGATGACCGATGAAATTGGGGCAATGAGTGTGGTAAATGACTAATGTTCTATGTATGGAATCTCTCTTGAGACCCAATGTGGATCAACACCATTACTTAAGAAGTTACACGCACATGCAATGTGCTCGTGGATCAAAACCTGGCGGTTACCTCAGCGACCTTTGCCCATAAGAGCTGTTGGGAGATCTATATATGGTCCTCGCTGAGGGCAAAATTTTGCTGGACGAAGTATGGAAAATCTCGCGTTTGCCTTGATGATGATCACCCCCACATTCTGAAGCTCTTAACGAGACCTTCAAAATTTTAACATATCGTTTGGAAATGTTTCCCAGTTATGATGAAGCGTGCTGTCTGGTCGGTGGGCAGAGGGGAGATTAGCTTTCGGATGGAATGTGCATATCGTGATGAAGGACTTCTGGTCGAAGGGATAAGGTTAGGGCTGGTTCTTACTTGGTATGATGGTTAATGAGGAAGCTTTGAAAATGATTGCTGATGCTAGATCTTTACTCTGACCATGAGGATGAATCGGTCTGGACTAAGGAGCATAATGGCGCGCTCTCTTCGCTCTACTAAAATCTTGCCGACCCCAGATGATTATGCCGATGAGAATAGGCTTCGATGGGTTTGGATGAAGGAACCTCCCTGAGGGCCTGCACCACAATATGGAAATTGATGAATTAGGCCCTCTTAATGGATGACAACATCACGAAATGTCACATTCCTGTTGCCTCCAAGTGCGAGTGCTGCGACTACCTGGATATGGAGTCCACGAACCACTTGTTTACCAGAGGTGATTGGGTGCTGAGCTTTGGTGCAAATCGGCGAGTCTCCTTGATGTTGCATGAGCGGACATTGTTGGCAAAGATCTGATTTAGGTGTTAGATGCCTTTGGAAGAGAGATTAGAAGTATGGTGGAGGTTCTTGTGGCTCTGTCCACTCCTGCCTTACCTCATCATCTGGTCTGTGTGGAGGTTCTGATGTAGAGATAAAAAATGCATCTTAAAGTCTGTATCTTCAAAATACATAATATTATATGTCATTTTGCTCATAAAACTCTAACTAAGATAATGGTGATATTTTCAGAGTCTAAATTGGAGTTTTGTGTGAAAAATCCAAAAGTCAGGTTTCTTTTACATTAATGCATACGACAAACCCGAATACATGTGAATAATTGTAATTAGGTAAATTTGATGTTGGAAACCTCTAGATTGATGGTGTGTGTTTCTAGGATCTTGAAATAAGGTATGCTTGCATCCCCTATTATTTCTATATTGAGAAATTTCTATTTCCTCTCTTAATGTATGTTAGCATCTCCTATTTTTCTTTATTAAGCAAAAACCTAAATTGACTTTCTCTTGGTCCTATGAACAATAACCTAAAAACCATATCTCTTCCTTTTGAAAATCATGCTTCATGTGAAGTACCCTACTTTTTACTGATCTTGTGATCATAATATCTTATTGACTTTCTTTTGGAATCTTTATTATGCCTTGTTCATTATGGAACTCAGTTTGTTGTTATATGCCCACTTTGAGGTGGTTGATAATGATGATCACTTATGTGGTGATTAATTTGTAAATCCAACTATACTTTTACTTGCCTCTACATTTACCTGCTATGTGATTCAATAGCCCTAGATTAGTATAATTGCATTGGTTTTGTCTCATTATAATTTGTGGCAACATTGTGATATTTTGGATGATGGATGTGTGATTCCCCATGCCAGGGCAGGATGCGTGATTCCTGGACCATGTTATATATATGTTTGGGTGGTGGATGTGTGATTCCCCATGCCAGGGCAGGATGTGTGATTCTTGGCAGATGGAACCCACCTGATTTGAGAAATCTCAAACTCTTTGGGTGTTTATGAGAGGAGGTAGGAGGGAGAAGTAGATGTCAAGCTTGGTTAGAAACTCACATGGAGGTTTGGTGATGGACTTCGCCACTTGGTTGAATGCTCGTATCCACCTGGATGCGGGTATTCAAGCTTTGATCGTCGCCTTGAAGGTGTGTGATGATCAGAACCTCAATACCTTTAGTACTGAGTTGGATGGTTGTTTTTTGTTACATCTTTTTGGGGTTTGTGGTTCCACCTTGGCGGGTGCGGATTGTGCATAGAGAGATCAAAAGTATGGTGGAGGAATCCTGTATAGTGGATTTTTGGGCTCTAAAGATTATCAATTCGATCCCCTTTGAGATTGGCAAACGGGTCCGATGATCTTCAGGTCATTCATGAAACCTTGATCCTTCTCATGAGGATCAGGTGAATGGTGATCCTAGAGAAGAAAGGTATGCCGTACATCCATAGGACTTGGGGGACATATCGAGCTTCTTTTTTGCCGAACCTCTTGTGTGAAGTTATGCTGTATAGCTGAGGTTGGTGGACCTTTACTCTATCTGTTGGGGCGCTTTTTGAGCCTCGTTTCTTTTAGATTTTGTAATGTCTTTGTTGGTTTCTCAGTGATGGTGTAATCCCATGGCTATGTTTTGCCTACATGAGGAGAGTAGGATGAATGAAATAACCTCCTGGCTTAACAAAAAAAAGTGCCCGTGAATGATCGTTTCCATGATGATGTTGGAGATGTGAGGCACAAGGTGATACAAACTTAATTTGCAAAACCATTTCAGTTCATTCACCTAACTCAACTCTACTGGACAATACCCAGAGCATGGGTATATATAGCTGACGCTTCAAAAGCCCTGATTAGCTTATTTTTTCTCGTGACCCAACTGAAATAATAAATAAACTAGTTACAAGTCCCTAATATTACACTTAGGTCCTAAAATTGAAATAATTGCATAATAAAACCCTAGGCAAAAAACAAGATGCAATAACTAATCAGAAGATGAATCATAAATAAAAGACTCAGGACGAACTCTAATCAAGAGGCACCAAACCCTAGTCGGGCTTTGAATGCGTAGGCTGTCATGCATCACAAGGGTACCATAAAGTTTATTGGATGATTTATGGACATACATGGCTTGTTGCCGTGATCAACATGTGAGCCATTCCTGTCCCTGCTCTGTCTTCCCCTAGCAAACAGTCTAAAAGATATATTTGCATCATCCTAAAGAGAGGTGGAGCTCGACATTTTTCTGCTCTTAAGACACCCATTAAATAGAGTGTGGAGGACTCACTAAGATGGAAAAGGGAAGGGATGCCTGATTTGGATATTTGCCACCTATGTCCTTGATTGCATGGATACCTCTAACACCTTTAGGGGCCGTTTGGGTGCCCTATTTATAAATGCAGCAGTGATTACGAGTTCAAGGATTTAAACTGCAGCAATTAACAATTGTCCGAACTTCACACGACATCGTTTGGTTGGAAGGAGGAGATACAGAAGGGGAACAAAGAGACACAGAGAAAAGGATGAGAGACAAAAGGTGGAGGAAGGCGAAGTATGGTGTGCTGCCCAGCAGATCACCTACCTGGAAGGGCGCCGAAGAGAAACATGCGGTAAGGAAAACTGATTGGAGCCACAGAACGTGTGCGACCGAAGGTGACGGAAAAGGAGGAGAAACGGTTGCGGATGGAAGAGAGAGGTAACGGGGGAGCGGGACTCTCTGTCGTCGGCTCTGGTATTCTGAAAGCCGCCGATTTCGGCGGACTTTAGAAGGGCCGCGTCTTGTACAGGAAAATACCGGGCAGTAAAATACCAGAACTTGACGAATACCACCGTGAGTATCCAGACGACACATTTAAAACTGTAGTATTTAAAATACCATAGCCAACTACAATGCCGCGTTGAAATACAGTATCCAAACGGCTCCTTAGATAATTAATGGTGACTTTGTGGAATGAATTCCTTTGTGAGGCGATACTAAGTCACAATGCATGTTATTTAACAAAACAAAAATGTTGATTGACTCCAGGTTACGTGAGAGATTCCATAGAGCTGGAGATAAGCAAGAATTGTGAATTAAGCCATTTATCCTGAATGATTTATGGACATCATTAGCGGGTCATTGACTTGAAAGCACTAATTAGGCTTTGGGGTAGGGAACTACACACGTGACTTGCCTTCAAATGACGGGCCCTGACACTAGCCTTATGTGAGTGCCCTGGCTCGGTTCTCACCTCGAAATGTTCTAAATTTTGGCCCAGGTTCTTCAGGCTTGCATACAACTCAATTGTCTTTTAAATGAATCAAATTTAAAATTAGTGCAGTTGTGTGTGCTCATGAATATTATCACTCTTTAGGAACTGCCTAGGAATTATTTGATGTGCAAATAATATTTAAATGCAGGAAATGATAGACTGACTTAAAATTAATCAAGGTGCACGTTAAACTAAGCAGTAGACATTTTAAAGTATAAAGAACCACCATGAATATGGGATATTGATGACAAATGTGTTTATCCAACTTGATTTGAAGCAGGTAGCAACACAAGACAAATTATCAAGCCATAATTGCTAGCTATATGAGGTCGGACTGCATAGTCATGGTTTGAATTATCAAATGAGTTCGGTGCGAAGGAAAATGTCAAATTAAGGAATTTGATATCATGAACAAATTTGACAAGCTCTAGAAGAAAATGGACACTAGCATTTATTGATTGCCAAACTCATCAGCTTTGTATGCATATCCTCTCTATATAGCGGGTTACAATTACACATAATCCCTAAACATATAATAACGTAAAGAATAATGACTCATCTAAATGATATGAATGGGAAATAACATAGCTAGATATGCTTTCCAACACTTCTTCAAGCTGAGTATACAAGTACACAAAAGTACACACATACAACACATTAGGATAGATATTGAAGCATATATTTAGACAATGCTCCCAGTAAGCAACAACATACTGGAAGAGTGATTTGTGGTCCCATCCATCATGACAGGTCATTCCCATCAACTCAACAACCTCCATTATGGGTGATAGATGAACCACATATGAAGAGAAATGCTGAGACAAAGAGAATGCATGATTATACACAGTGGCAGTAAAAGAGTAGCGATTAAACCATCCTGATAGGTTTATGCCTACTGCCGCTAGATGGGTTGACTACCATACAGAGTCTCATGTAGACTGAAATAGCATCTATGATGCTGCAATAAGGTGTATCATGCTCTATCCTAGGTGTGAGGCACTAATTAAGGTCCCGATATGGGTTCTAATCTGCAATAGAGAGTACCACTCCAATTGGTTCAAGATAAATTGGACCATAATTTTGACTAGAAAAGATATAAGAAGTTCACTTCTTGATGGTGCCCATGCCCATAAGCGAACATATGTGGCAATAGATAGAGGCACCTGTAAAAATGTGACTACCGACAAAGTATGTTCCACATATGAATATTTTCTGAAGTATGGTAGTCCACAAGAGGCGACATAGCTGTAGAGACAACAATTTGATAGACTTAGAGAACAAGTGCACTATAGTTTGAGCCAAGATACAACATGTATCATGCCAAAAAAAGACATAACACCGTTGTAGAAAAAGAACCATTTGTAAAGTAGGATAGATACATACCAACACATAAGACATGCTAAGAGAGTTTTCATATCCACTGTTGAAAAATGTACCATGCCAAGAAACGATCACCAGAGTAGAAAGATGCCATTCATAAAGGAGTAAGATAGATACATACCAATAATGAGACTTGCTATGAAAGTTTTTACATCTAAGATGTGTATAATAACCCCATGTGAACATATAGTTAAAACCTAACACAATTCCATTTCATTTCACAATTAGTTTGAAGAGAAAATGCACTAGAGTATAGAGGAACAGAGGAAGGAAAGAGCCACCATGTACTGTCTATCACCAATGCTACCACACGCGCCGCCCTACTTTTTTTTCCCATCATTTAATGGACAAGAAACCTCTTTTTGAGACATCGTTGGACCATAGGTGTAGTAGATCTCGAAGAGAAATTTTTGAATATGAACATAGGATGTATTGAGTTGCTGTGGAAAATTGTCTGATGCAAGCCACATTGCAAAACAAAACTAATTCATATAATTCAACTCTACCGGACAAAACTCTTGAGCATAGGCTTATATAGATAACGTGCGAGAAACCTTTATTTGACTAACATATGAATTTAAAACTAATTAATTAAGAACTTATAGGTGAGTCCTTAATATTACATGTAGGTCCTAAAACTGAAACAATTGCATAGTAAACCCTAGACAAAAACCAAGATGCAACAACTAAATAAAAGATGACTCATGGCATACTCTAATCAAGAGGTGCCAATCCTAAGCCAGGCTCTGGATGAGCAGGCTATCCTACATCAACTCCCCTTGTGTTGACAAAACGAGCCTCCAATGGGTGGCGGTGTAATTGTGGTACTCAATGGTAGTATGGTGTGGGTAGGATATGTACAACGAGTTGAGACGTGTCCTCATCTGGCTCGTCGTCGTTGGGCTCACTTGCGGGAAGAGCGTTCGTGTATTCTATATCATCTTCCGTAGTCTTTGAAGCTGGAATCATTAGACAATTAGGGCATTGGTTAGAGTGATGCCCACACCCCGTACATGAAAAGCATTAACCGAACCAAAACATTTCCCAGTTCTCTAAAAGCAAACTACAATACCAGTGGATGTCTTTTTCAGAGCATTAATTTCAGAGAGATCACTGCCAGATACAGTAGCATTAATTTCAAAGAGATCACTGCCAAACAAAATAATATCATCAACGTACACAATAAGAACTACAATACCAATGGACGTCTTTTTAATAAAGACAAATCAACATGAGATCTGAGAAAGCCATAAGTAGACAGAATCTTGCTCAGTTTGTCGAACCCGGCACGTGAACTGTGTTTGAGTCCGTAAATAGACTTTTTGAGGCGACAGACTTTGTGTGACTAAACCCAGGTGGTTGCTCCATATAGACCTCTTGGAGATCACCACAAAGAAAGGAATTTTCACGTCCAGCTGGATAAGAGGCCAATCCAGATTGATTGCCATAGAGAGCAGAACCCACACAGAATTTAACCTGGCAACATGAGAAAAAGTTTCAAAATAATCAATACCATAGGTCTGAGTGTACCCTTTCGCCACGAGGCAAGCCTTCAACGTTCAACTGTTCCAGCAGGATGATACTTAACAATGTAAACCCAATGACATCCAATAAGTTTGCAATCAGAAGGAGGATCAACCAGATCCCAGGTACCCCTGTCAGTGAGAGCAACCATTTCCTCAGTCATGGCTTTTGTCCCGACCTTACCACGTAATGCGTCATGCACATTTTTGGGTACAAAAACGACAAATAGAGCAGCAACAAAATTACTAACATGAAAATTCAGGTGAGCAGTAGAAACATAGTTAGTAATATTAGTCTCCTGAGAGCAATAGGTAAATCTAGATCAGAAGTTACCTCAGTAGGGGCAGGACCTTCTGAAGGAGAAGATTGGTTGTCAGTGGGGAGGGTCTTGAGCAGGAGTAGGCTGCGGCGACCGATTTCTGCGTCCATAAACAATGAGTGGAGGAGACGCAGTCTCATCCAGTTGCACAGCAGAGGTAGAATCACCAATAATAGGCAGAGATGCTGCAATCAAATCTGAACTCAACATAGTCCCTTTAGTAGAGTAGTACGGAGTATCCTAAAAAAAGTGACATCACTACTCGTGAACCACTTTTTATTAACAGGGCTATAGTAGCGGTATCCTTTCTGAGTTCTTGAGTATCCCAGAAAAATACATTTTTCAGCTCGAGGGGACAACTTGTTTTGAGTAGGACCAAGCAAACAAACAAAACAAGTCGACCCAAAAATTCTCAGAGGAACAAAAAACAAAGGAAGATTGGGTTGTAGTACTTGTATAGGAATTTTATTCCCAACAACAGAGGAAGGCATACGATTTATCAGAAAGTACGCGGTAAGAACGACTTCTGGCAAAAAATGTTTGGGAACATTAAAATGTAGTATTATAGTTCTAGTAACTTCAAGTAAGCCTATTTTTCCTTTCAGCTACACCATTCTGTTGGGGTGTATAAGCACAAGATGTCTGATGAATTGTCCCCACAGAACAACAAAAAAACTCCACATTTTTTTGAACGAATTCCAATGCATTATCAGTACGCATGATCTTAATAGACATAGAATACCGAGTTTTAATTTTAGCAAAGAAGAATTTAATAGTGGGCAGAACTTGGGATCTATCTTTCAACAGAAATAATCAGGTAGCACGGGAGTAATCATCAATGAACAAAATAATATATTTATTGCCAAATAAATTTGGAATATGACAGGGACCCCACACCTCAGCATGCACAAAATCAAATATATTTTTGCTGCCAATATGAGTTTTTTTGGGAAATACAGTTCTAGACTGTTTGCCTAATTGACATGCCTCACACTGAAAACTATGCGAGCCTACACCAGAAATAACATGTTTTAATTTATCAGCCGACGGATGCCCTAGTCTGAAATGCCACTGTAATACAGAAATAGAAGATGATAGAGCTGAAGCCAGAGCTATAGTGCCAATCCGTTTCAACTCATCCAAGTAGCAGAGTCCATCAGGTCCTTCATGCCCCCCCACCAATCTTCATCCTCGTGCGAAGGTCCTGAAAAACACAAGTACCCAGTGTAAAGGTCAGACTGCAGTTAAGATTGTGGACAATTTTACTGACAGATAGTAGGTTAAGTGGAAAATTTGGCACATATAAAGCAGAACGCAGAAGGACTTGAGCAAAGATATCTCCAATCCCAAATACAGCAAATTTAGAACCATCAACAAGCATAACGGTAGATTTGGAACAAGGTTTAGACAGTTTATAAAAAAGAGAACGGTTGCCAGATATATGAGAAGAGACTCCAGAGTCAATCACCCATTTGGTATTACCAACACTAGAAGGAGCACTCAAGAAGGCAGAATCACAACCAAAGTAAGTGGCCGCGTGAGCTCCAGATTCAACAACAACATATGAGGAGGAAGCACCAATCCTCTCAAGCAAAAGACCTTCCACCTCGGAGCGGGTGAACTCAGCAGTGGACGTAGTCGAGGGAGCAACAAAAGTCGTATGAGAAGCACCTTCAGACGCATCATTGTCCCACGCGGGTGTGCCATGTTTCTTTCAACATTTATCTTCAGTATGGTTGGTGCGACCACAGAAGTCAGAGTACCACTGAGCAGCGACACCTCCAGAAGCATCATCAGATGAGCCACGACCAAGGGAGCCACTAACAGATGATCCCCGACCCCGTCAAGGAGCAGTAGTACGATTATCCAGAGGTCGACCATGACCCTTACCACAACCACAACTAGTCATAGAGCAAGAGCAGTATGGTCAGTCGTGTCAGAAGGCAGATCTGACGAGGAAGCTGGCAGGCGTTGGAGACGCTGAAAGGCACTCTCCAATGTAGGTAAAGGATCGCTGGTGAGAATCTGATCGACCACCCCAACATATGAGTCAGGAAGGCCGTAGAGGAACTGGACAACCTGAAGTTCCTGTCGTTGTCGTTGCATCATGGCTAAGTCAGTAGATAAGGGATGAAGATTCTCAAGCTCAGTCCAGACACCCTTAAAGATTGAAAAGTAGTCAGCTATATCAGGTCCAGTGAAGTAGAGATGGGACAGCTGTTTGTTCAGATCAAACACCTTCAGATTTTTTCTATGAGAGTAGGTGCTAAATTTCCTTGGTAGTCTGGAGACGAAGTAGAGTGACGCTGATGCGAGTTTCGCTGCTGTTCAGAATCTACGTCATCACAGTCGAGTCATCCTTGACCCAGTCATCATAGATCTTTTTCTCCTTGGCCTCGGCAGTAGTAGGCGGAGCAGGAGGTTGAGCGTCAGTTAGATGGGAATGCTTACCTTGTGACTTCGCAAAGATCTCCACGGAGCAAACCCAATGTTGGTAGTTACGCCCATCTAGCTTCATAGTAGTCACCTGACGACGAAAGTCCTCATGGGAGGAAGCCATGAGGGAGATCGAGTCCACAAACAGTAGAGAACAGTAGCAGGATTAGAACTGCCTAGATCCTCCGGCTAGGCGGCAATGGGCAGATAGAACAACTAGAATGACCAACTTACATGTAGACTACGCCGAGGCGCAACAGAGAATTCGGTGGCTCAAGGGCCGATGCAGGCAGAAAAATTGATAGGTCTTCGAAGACCTTCAACATGAACAGCCGGAGGTGAACAACGAGCGTTCGGGCTGCACTAGCAGGCCAACCCCTCACACGGAGGACCTCCGACGGCAGCAGCAGGGGCGCATGGCCATCCGACGGGGGGCTAGCGGCCCGACGACAACATCAGCCGGTGGTTGCGGCCGGCCGGGGCAGGCGGCACAGGGCGCCGAGCAGCGGCGGCCCAGGGCGGGCGACGCGCCGGGGGGGCACCGCCTGTGGGGAGAGAGAGAGAGAGGAGGGAGGCGGCTATAGAACCTGCTCTGGTACCATATTGAGTGGACTGTCAGGGTTAGGGTACACAATGTGTGTACCCCGTATATTTATAAAGAGAACAATTACATAGAGGTTCTTGTAGAATAGGAAAATAACAAGAGAATATAAAAAGCTTAAATAAAACACTAGTTAACACAAACAACATAATTCCCTTTGCGATAGCGAAGAACTGACTTCGCTTTGTTGAAATGAGTGAATCGAGGCGAGGGATCTGGCTCCAGTGTCCATCTGTGAGCAAAGACCACAGCATCTGATCATTCAGAATCAAAGCATTCCAAGCCCAAGAGAAAAAAGAAGGGGGCGAAAAGAGTGGCGTGAGGAGGAATGGAGAATTTATCTGATTGGAGGATGCTGCTTTTTGGAATATGATACTTGGACCAGAAGTGGCACCCATATTGGGACCCTTTTGTCCTCTTGCATGCAAGAGAACAAAACTAGGGAGGGAGGTAAGTTACTTCCCTCCCTAGTTTTGTTCTCATACATGCAAGATGACAAAAAGGGTCCCAATATGGATGCCACTTCTGGTCCATATAGCAGAGCTCTTCTATTTTCTACATATACATAATATAATATTTAATAGTAAATGCATATATTTGTCGAATTTGGATTTTTCCGAGCGGATACATAAATATCTGATATCCGATCCAAATTCTGCTGATGTCAGATCTTTTTTGTTCAAAATTTCAGACTCGAATCCGGATCGAATGTGTGAATTTTGGATATTCCAACTACAAAGAGCAACACTATATATAAGATATTGGAAGAGTGCCAATCTTAAAATTGGAAAAGAAGACCGAGAAAAGGAAATGAAGAAACTATAAAGATAGATATATATAATAAACCGATAGATATTTACATGTTTAATATTTGGAAACAAAATTTCAACTTTGTATGTCCAACAAATACTCCATTGTTAATGCTTTCATATCTAACAATCTGCATAATTTCTGAGTTGTATACATGTTGAGAGAGAGATCACAAGCAAATAGATGTTTAATGTTCTTGCTCCAAATCTTGGGAAAACATTGACTATCCTTGATGATATTGCCACTGAATAAAATGTAATTTGAAGGCACAAAACAAGAAAGTTGGGAAATGCTAATTATGAGTAAAGATTGCAAACAAAACTTGATATTTGGCAGATAACATAACATGAATCTTTATTTTTATACATTAGGACAATCACACGAAATATTGAAACCCATAAATTACCATAGGACCATGAAACACAGCTCAAGACGGTGCACCTCCTAGACGCATCTTAACAAGTATGTGTACTTGTAATTCTTTAATAACTACATTTCCATTCAACGAACTAGTATGCACATGGAGCCATCGAAGAATATTCTTCACTACGTACAAAAAGAAGCACATTTGACACAATTGGTACACCAAGAGAAGAGTCTCAACATATTTTTGTAGTCTTAATCATTCCTTTCATTCGATGCTATTGAAAACTGATTGGGTGAAGTGACTTGCCATTTTCTGTCTTCATTGTTTAGTATATATATCTCCATCACCTATAAAAGGTCATTTCCATCAATCTTCACATAATAAAATAATTTTGTATATCTTGGACTTGTCAAGTTTTGAAGGTGAGCTTGATACCATGACTCCCTTGCTTTGTTAGTCATGACTGGACTCCTTTCTATGTACACCAATCCCTCAGCTTTCTATGTCATTTTCTGAAATTTATGCTAATAGTTGCTTTATAACATAAAAGGTAGTTGGGCATTCTCTTGGCGGAGGAACTGCAGCGCTACTAACTTACATACTTCGGGAACAGCAGGAATTTGCTGATGCTACTTGTGTTACCTTTGCTCCTGGTAGGTGACTTTCACTCGCATCTATATGTTCCGTCTACATATCTTTCCGTATGCTATTCATAGACATTTCTGAACTGAGACACGTACACTACTAGTTCCTAGCAGAATAGAAAATATTAAGCAACTAGAGTGATCTAGATAAGTTAAAATAGACTAATATCTGTACCCATAATACTCCGAACATGCTACACAAGTTATTTAGTATCTCTACCAGTTTTACGTGATAGTACTTTTTTTGAACATGCTATAAGAAGCAAGCCTCTTATCTCACTTATATTTTATAGTGCAGTTATTAATTATGTTACTTTCTGATAATATAAAGACACATCGAGAAGGGTGGAATGTATAGACGACGGAAACTGAAATTGTTAGCAGAAAAGCAGATGATTCTATGTATTGAAATTTTTCTGTTTGGACTTTAGAATACACCACCATCACAACCACCATATCCCAACTATGCTGGGTTGACTACATGGGTTTTCTTTTCCATTCAACTCTATCTTGGATCATATTCTCATTAAGATGTCATGTAACAAAATCTTAATCTCAACTATGTTGGGTCCGGCTACATAGATTGTCTGCTTTATTTGCTCTTTTTTTGGATCATATACTAATTGAGATGTGATCAATTCAGATGTATTGTTATTAACTTCCCTTCTAGTTAGTCTACTCTTACCTCGTCCCATTATGGCTCTATTTGACTCAAAAACTTTGCAACTAGTAGTTTAGTATAGTTGCGGTCTATGTTGCACACATCCAAGTTATTTGCGGCAACCCTCTAGTAGGCTGTCCTCAATGCTTGCCACACTTTATCTTCTTATATAATGTCGTATACGTGATTTACATCATCTTCCCAGGAATCCATCTCAACATACTTATTCATGCAATTTTCATCCTACCAATGCCTCGTTTCTTCACAAACCAACATTCACTACCATGCAACACGAAGTGAATAGTTGTTCTATAAAACTTATCGTCAAATGTAAGTGGAAACTTATGATCACATAATAATTTGATTGCAGTTCATTTTATCCAATATGCTGTAACCGGTGTAAGATCTTGTATTTCTCCTTCAATACGAATGACACATACTTGTCAAGGTAGATATGCAGTGACCTTTAGGTTGGTGCCTCTTAGGCATTTTTCTTCTTCAATTTATTCATTTTTCATATACATATATAAATATGTGTGTGTGTGTATATATATATAAATACACTCGAGTGCACCGGAGACACTATATATATATATATATATATATATATATATATATATATGCATATTAAATGTTTTACGAAGTTTATATGATATCACCACTTTTTTCTAAAGTAAACCAATAAGAAATTCAACAAGATCACACCTAATTTTACCCAAATTTTTGTTGTCTTAATCTGACAAAAATCAAACCTAAAATGCCATCATTTATCCTAATTGAACCTAATTTGATCAAATTGGATTGATTTATTTTGACATAACACATCCTAAAGGTAGTCACAACTTGCCCATAGTTCTGATCTAAATCATACCTTATTTCTCCCAATTTCACCTAAATCTGTTCCGAATCTGATTTGATCAAAGTCAAACCTTATCAAACCAAATTCAACCATGGAACAACCTAAATTAGCTGCTTTTGACTCTTATTGACCTAAATTATGGTCAAGAGGCCCTAGTTGTTTGTCCATAAAATTGAAGCCTACGGGAGCTAAGAACCCAAGTTAGTCCCTACTTTAGGGCTGTCCGAAGGTGCCTTGATAACTATGGAATAATGGATTCCAAGTAACAAAACTTATTACACACGTGACTGGATTTACAACACATTCTTATGAAGGTGCCACTCCATTCAATCTGGCTTCAAATCCCATACTTTTAGATTGGATATCCAATACATACTTCATTTTTTTATCTTAAAAAAAATAATTCAAAAACATGTCTCCGTCTTTCTCAGGTTTGCCGTCACTATGCAATTGTATTTTGCTCATCCAAAATCAAAACAAATGAATAACAAAAGATCTTGGTGCATCCCCTCTTTGAGCCTTGAACCAACTGTTGAGCTATCAATGTGTTTAGGCCGGTCACCATATTGGATCCATGTCCCCCTTTTTTCTTCAGAACCCACCAAAAAGCTTCCTACAACACTCAACCATAAGACTTTATGAATTAGTGAAAACCATGTGAAGTTCTTTTTGGTTTTCTTGATACTTCTCCACAAGTCTCCGTATCGAAAATGATCTCCATATCCATCTCCCGCATGCAGAGCCAAATTGTATGTAGTGTTGCTCGATTGCTCTGCTAGGCACGCTTGAGTTGCTTGCCTTGGCGGTAAAGGAGGCTCCCAACTGTGGGTGTCTAGGCTCTTCAAAGACATACGTGGGCGGCTGAGTCATTTTGAAGGTGACTTAGTTCCAGTTTAAATTACATCAGTCTAGGTCATTTTAAGATTGAGTTATGTTAGTAAGTCAGATTTAGGTCAAGTTAGGTATGATGGGGTCACATTAGGTTTGCTATTACTTGATTTAGGATCTGGCCAGATTTAAGTCTATTTGTACTTAGTTTAAGTCATATTCGAGCGAAGTAGGGCCAGTTAGGCCTGATTTAGGTTTAGTTAGGGCAAGTCAGATGTCATTTATGTCAAATCTAAGTTAGGACCAGTTAGGCCTGATTTAGGTTTAGTTAGGGCAAGGTTGTCACCAAACTTGTCAAGGCGTCTAGGTGGTGGGTTTAAGCTAAGGGGCGCCCAGCGCGCCTAGTCTTTTCTGTTCATTTTTTTTTACCTTTTTCAATGACATTTAAATGTTTGTACACATGATACTATTTGATAATGCAATTTTTGTTCATTCAATGTTATTACAAGTCTAATTTGAATTGATAACTATAGGAGAATCAGGAGCAAGAGAATTAACAGGAAAAAAAGAAACAACAATAAGAGGAAGCTAAGTAGGAATTGGAGAGAGAAAACGGGATAAAAAGAAACATTCAAATAGTAGGAGCTGTGCAGGAAGAAGTCAAAATAAGACAAACACAAGGGCAGTAAAAGGAGATGGAAAGAGGAGGAAGAATTCAACAAAACAAAATAAAAAACAGCAGTAGCGGGTGCTGAAATAGAAAATATAAAGGAAAAATAAGTCAGTTAAAATAAATGGAAACATGCAAACAACAGTAGCTGTGAGAGGAGATTTAGGAGGAAGAAATCAGAAAAAGAAGAACAAATATATGCAAATAGTAATAGTAAATTTGGTAGCAGGAAATATAGGACAATAAGAAATATACACATACTCACATAGTAGTATGAGGTGATATAGGAGGAATAACTCACAAAAAAAAGCGCATCAGCAGCAGGATTTAGGAATAAAATGCAGGAGATAGGATAAAAAAAGAAAAGAAAAAGAAGCAAGAACCACATGCATATGAGGATGTAGAATTTTTTAACAAACAGCACTGTGAGGACTTATCAATTTGACCCAAATCACACGTAATTTCCCCAAATCAGATCTGTTTTCCCCCAGATCAGACCTAATTTTCCAAAATTTATCTGATGTGGCCTAAATTAGACCTATTTCAACCATAAAATGACTCAAGGTGATCTAGTTTGATCAAATCTAGACTCGATTCATGCTAATTTAGCCTTTAAATGGCTCAACAATTATTGTTAGGTACTAATTAGCATGCGGATGTGGTCTAGGGGGCTAGCCCCAGATGCCCTTGATCAAGCTCTATGATACATCTGGCGCAAAGACATGGTTTAGACAGAGCAGGCTCTATGCATATATTAGTTAGCAAAGTGCTTTGTTGCCCATGCTACTTCTGAAAGAACACAATGATAGGCTCCATGTTCATGCAGAAAAGAATGCACTCCAGTTGTTTGAGGCGATATCATATGCTAATTACTGGGAGTAGGATATGTATGCCTTGTTGGTCGGATGTATTCAGTTCTCAGCTTTGATCTTGAGACATTGTAATGTATGCATTGCTGAAATATCCATTAGTGTTAAGAGTGACTGTGAGGGGTACTGTTGTATTGGATAAATGTTCACATACACACACTCCTTTATGTTTTTATTGGATATTAGATGTTATTTACTTCTTATTCCTGAAAATCTATATTTAGCATTGTGTTTTAGAACATATTGTTAGCAGGAAATGATGAGTGTGTGCTTTGCAATTGTATTTTATTCATCTCCAGCTGCTTGCATGACCTGGGAGCTAGCAGAATCTGGCACTCATTTTATCACTTCTGTTATTAATGGGGCTGATCTGGTGCCTACGTTTTCAGCAGCTTCAGTAGATGATCTGCGATCTGAGGTTCTCCATGACCATTTATAGGTTCTTTGGTATGACCTCATTTGCTGATCTTCCAATTAAATTCTGTATTTGCTTCTATAGGTAACTGCTTCCGCCTGGCTTAATGATCTGAGAAATCAAATCGAGCATACGAAAATTTTGAGTACAGTTTATCGTTCTGCAACTGCCTTGGGATCCCGTCTTCCATCTCTAGCTAGTGCTAGAGCAAGGATGGCTGGAGCTGGTGCAATTCTGCGACCTGTCTCCAATCGTACACAGGTTATGAGATCTTTTTTTTTTAATTCATATAAGATTGAACACAGGTTATGTGCATCAGAGAGTTTTTTTCATCCATTATTATAACTAATCATTTGTAAACTTCCTGTCCAAAAGTGAACTTACCTTGCTCCTAGGTAAGATTCTGTCTCAGTACAATCAAATATGTGATCTAAGAGATTGAATAATTTTAAACGCTTATCTGAATGTGCTAATTGTACCATTAGATCCTTTTTTTTGTTTGTATCTAATTTGATAACAAGTACCTCTCATTGTGTACTTCAAGGGCATACGAAAATATTTGTTTGTCCTTGAATTTTGGATTTAGTCCCACTCAAATCCATCATTCTGCATTTTTCTATCACACCGCTCAAATCTATTGTTCTGCATTTTTCTAAGAGATGTTTGAGTCTACTGACCGACAAAAGTGGCAAAATCGATGGCATACTCATTCATGCCTTCTGTTTTTGTGAAGCTTTTAGTGTTATTTCCTGTTCGGTGGACCGGCAATATTGGCATTAGGACCTGTAAATGGATCGTATTTGAATCAGATACTTATGTATCCGATATTCAAATCCAACTTTTTCATCCGATCTGATATCCGTCGACTATGGAAAAGACTAATTTAATTCAAATTCAAAATGCCAATTCGAATTCTGGATAATATCCAAATTGATGTCGGAATCTGGATTAGCCATTTTAAATTCAGATTATATTCAAATCCAATGTTTTACTTAAAAAAATTAGGATCAAATTTAAATATTTTCAGATTAAGTTGATCAATATTTCTTTGAATTCATTATGCGTACTGTACCTAAGTCTACTAATTGTTAATAGCATACATATATGATGTAGTTCTTTGTGTATTTCCTGGTAGAACTTCAAACTTATATATCCTCCAGAAAAATCATTCCCTTAACTGAGAGCATTGGAACCAACAGCAGAGTTGTTCCACATTAGAATCGTTGTAGGAAATCAAGAACTGCACAGTTATTAACACTTCACGTGGTCCTGTTGGCACCAACTCCTGCAATGATGACAAGTGGTTGGGAATCAATACTATAAAAGTTATAAGCATTCACTGATATGCAGTTCGAACAATACAAAATTATCAACCAAATGAAGGCTAAACATAGAAGTTTTATTCATATTCTTTTATTTACAAATCTTTTTCATCACGACCCTAAGGTTATCCGACAAAGTACATGATTTAATAAACAAATCACATATCAAGATATTGTGAAACATTGAATCATCAATCTCAGTAGGTGGAAACACCCAATTGACTGAAGTACATGGCAATCTGCATATCTAGCAAACTTTTCAATTTTCCAGTCTACTCCAGTCAGATGTTCCAGAATTTTCAGAAAGCCGCATTGTCTGCAGGACGTGCAAATCTTAATGGTGCAGAAATGTGACAATCTGTCCTGTTTAAAGTCAAGAACACATGCACACATTACAAAAAATTATGGTAACAGAAAACACAAATATTCCATTCAGGTCAAGATCATAATACGATCGTCTCGTGCACAACCATCTATCTTAGTCGTAGGAACATCAACAATGTTGCTGCAACAAGGGTGTGTATATCATCAACGAGTAATGACAAAATAAAAATTAAATACTGTGCCACTTATTTAGTGGTTTGTACTGAAGAAAAATTATAGAAAAGAGTACGAATGAGATCAAGAGTTGAGCGAAGAAACTAAGTCAATGGGAAGGATATATCACGATCTCTAAACAAATCCAATAGATCACACCAACCTCCTACACGGATTAGTTACTAGCTGTAGAAATAGATGAAAGCTGTGGTCGCAACCTCTGACCACACAATTGTGTCTGATCAATGATAACAGGATAGCCTCGAGTCACCTATCCACCTGCACGGATGTGTGTTTGCCGATGATGCTTGCTCGAATCGTAGTTGTCGAGCTCTGGCCTTGCTTGATTCATAGGGCTGTCAATGGGGAGGGTATGGGGAGGGTAAGGCTCTACCCTTACCCTCCAGAGGGTAGCGGGTAAGGGTAAGGGTAATTACCCTTCTTAGCAATTCTCTTACCCTTCCCTTACCCTTACCCTCTTCCCCAGAAGGTAATTAGGGAGGGTAAAGAGTAAACATGTAATTTTGATATAAAATGAATTTTATCAAAAGCTAACTTATTTTAAGGTGGTGCGTAGGGTGATAAAGATTAAGTCACATCTTTCTTGACTTGCATTTTCACAAACGTGAATATAAGTTGGACAATGTTATACTTGCGTAATATGTTTAGACAATGGTTCAAGAATAACTTATTTTAAGGTGGCACGATCATCCTTTTCCTATTGTTTTGCGGCTCTATCAACTGGTTCAACATTTAATAATAATATACTACAAAACATTTGAGTTTGAGTGGGGATGGGAAGCAAGCCGCAACCCACAAGCTTTCCTATTGGAAAAAATAGGGTGGAAATTGAACTAGAAACTTCTATATAGTTATATATCTTTGTTAAATGAATGCGGGTAAAAGGGTATGGATAATGTCCATACCTTACCTTCTCCTTTTATTGTGGCGGGTAAATAGGGAAACGGTAAACGGGGAACGCGTAACAAAAACTTTTACCCTTACCCTTACCCTACATGGTATAGATAAAAGGTAAACGGGTAATACCCTCCCCATTGACAGCCTACTTGAAGATGCACATGTATCCTATTAGAGACGGTCTGGCTATGCCGACAAACATGGCTCTAGGCGTCCACTGCTACCGGCTTAGTGACAAATTTGGTATTGGGTATAAGTTCAGTTGAGCTGAAAAATTCGCAATTCGGGTATCACGTGGGGAATTCGGGTAAAAAGCGGTCAAAGAACAGGAAATACGGTCAACGAATCGGGAAAAAGTTGGGAAAAATCAGAGGATGTATATATCGATGTTTTAAAAAGCGGGAAGCAGGAGACATGCGGACTTCGCCTTGTAACTGGTTAAGCGGCAGGTGGGCAATTAAGTGGGCGATTTTTGAAAAAGCGGGCGCCTAATTCTTATATACTTTTATACAAAATTACACGTGTATATAAAAAATATATTTTTAAGGAACTTTTATACATATCTAATCAGCCAATCAGTAATTAACTAAATATTAATCAATACTTTACTAATCAATATTTCTAATCACTAAAATCAGCAAGCAGATCAGTAATCGTAAATAGCAAACTATGAATTAATTATTAAACTCTTTACTACTAATCAGTAATACTAACTGGTACAATAAGCAAGCATATCAGTAAATCAGTATTTAACTAAACATTTCTAAATACTCATTACTAATCAATATTTCTGATCATGAAATTCAGCAAGCAAATCAGTAACTGTAAATAACCAACTATGAATTAATGATTTAATACTTTATTACTAAACAAGTAATTAGTATTGCACCAAAAAAGTAATACTAATCAAGAGTACCAATGAGTAATTAATGAAAGCAGCAAGGAAATCAGTAATACTAATCATCCATTAGAAGTGTGACAGAGTCAGGGTTTTCAGAAAGCTCAGGGTTGCACAATGTGTGCACCCTCATATATATATAATACTGAAAGAATTACAGAGAGGTCTATATATAAAAGAGAAATAACAAAACAAATAACAAGCTATGTAAAATAGGAAATATATAATGTAACACTCCCCCTCAAGTTGGAGCATAGATGTCAATCATGCCCAACTTGTCCATCAGTGTGCAGAACTGTTTCTTCGCCAACAGCTTGGTGAAGATATCAACAACTTGATCTTCTGATCTCGTGAATGGAGTGCATATTTTGCCAGCAAGAATAGATTCTCTGATTAAGTGGCTGTCAACTTCAATGTGTTTGGTGCGCTCATGATAGACAAGATTATTTGCAATGAAGATGGCAGCTCTGTTATCACAGTGCATAGGAATGGCCGAAGAAGACTCAATCCCAAACTCTTTCAGAAGAGAACGCACCCACAGTAACTCACAGGCAGTATGGGCCATGGCCCTGTACTCAGCTTCAGCACTCGATCTGGCAACGACATTCTGTTGCTTGCTCCTCCAGGTAACAAGATTGCCTCCTACAAACGTACAGTAACCAGAGGTAGATTTTCTATCAACTTTGCTGCCTGCATAATCAGAATCAGAATACCCTTCAAGAACACAGTGCCCATTCTTTTTATAATGAAGTCCCTTGCCAGGCGACTTTTTAAAGTATCTCAGAACTTGACATACAGCATCCCAATGACACTGTTTGGGTTTGTCAAGGTACCTGCTAAGAAGACCCACTGCAGTAGCAATATCAGGACGAGTAATAGTCAAATAAATCAATTTACCAATCAACCTCCTGAATTTTTTATGATCAACAAACACAGAAGAGGAATCATCATCCCAATTCACATTGGGATCAAGAGGAGTATCCGCAGGTCTTGCTCCAAGCATACCAGTCTCCTGCAGAATATCAAGAACATACTTTCTCTGAGAAAGCACCAGGGCATTAGAGTTTCTAGAGACCTCTATGCCAAGAAAATATCGAAGTCTGCCCAAATCTTTTGTAGCAAAGTGCTTGCCCAGATGATCTTTGGTAGCCTGAATACCAAGAGAGTCGCTGCCAGAAATAATAATGTCATCAACATATACAATCAGAACAGTAATACCTGCTGAAGTCTTTTTTGTGAACACAGAGTGGTCAACCTGTGACCTCAGAAAACCAAAATCAATCATGATCCTGCTCAACTTATCAAACCAGGCACGAGGACTCTACTTGAGTCCATAGATAGACTTCTTAAGCCTGCATACTTTGTGAGACTCCCCCTGAGCAACAAACCCAGGAGGTTGCTCCATATACACCTCTTCCTGCAAGTCACCATACAGAGAAGCATTTTTCACATCAAGTTGCAGAAGAGGCCAGTTCAGATTCACAACAACAGATAGGAGAATCCTGACAGAGTTAAGGCGAGCAACAAGAGAAAAAGTTTCAAAGTAATCAATGCCATATGTCTGAGTATAACCCTTTGCAACTAACCGTGCTTTCAACCTTTCAACCGTACCATCAGGTTGATATTTTACAGCATATACCCACCTGCAGCCCACCGGCTTACACTGAGGAGGTGGATCCACCAGCTCCCAAGTGTCTCTGTCAGTAAGAGCAATCATTTCTTCTTTCATAGAAGATGTCCAGGCAGTACTTTTCAATGCGTCCTGAACATTCTTAGGTACAGTCACAACATATAAAGCATATACAAAATTGCTAGAATGAGTATTCGGATGAGCAGTAGATACAAACTGAGCAATGCTATGAGAAGTGCAGGAACGAGTACCCTTTCTGAGTGCAATAGGTATGTCAAGGTCAGAGTGTACCTCAGGTGCAGTAGAACCTTCTGGAGGAGAAGATTGGTTGCCTTGGGGGGGTACTTGTGTAGAAGGTGCTCGATTCCTGCGCTGATAAACAATAAGTGGAGGATCTTGATTTTCAGTAGTCACAGTGTCAGTACTGTTAGGCACACAGTCAGAAATAACAGGCAAAGGAGGGGCAAGAATGTCTGTCTGCAAACTATCTCCTGCTGAAGAATAATACGGTGTATTTTCAAAAAAGACAACATCACTACTAGTAAACCATTTCCTGGTACTAGGATTATAACACCTGTAACCCTTCTGAGTTCTAGAATAGCCCAGAAAAATGCATTTAGCAGCTCGAGGAGACAACTTATCAGAAGTGGGTCCAAGCAATCTGACAAAGCAGGTACACCCAAAAATTCTAGGAGGCACAACAAATAAAGAAGTTTCAGGTTGCAGAATCTGTATAGGAATCTTATTGCCAATAACAGATGATGGCATCCTATTAATCAGAAAACACGCAGTCAAGATAGCCTCAGTCCAATAGGAGCGGGGCACATGAGAATGCATCATGATAGTCCTGGTAACTTCTAATAAGTGTCTATTTTTCCGCTCAGCGACACCATTTTGTTGTGGGGTATAGGCACATGAAGTCTGGTGGAGCGTACCAACATATTTACAGAAAACTGCCACGTCTTGCTTAACAAATTCTAAAGCATTATCGGTACGGAAAACTTTAACAGGCAAAACAAACTGCGTTTTTATTTCAGCAAAAAAGTATATGATAGTAGACAACACTTCAGACCTACTTTTTAATAGAAACAACCAAGTAGTCCTAGAAAAGTCATCAATAAATAGAATGAAATACTTGTAACCAGACAAACTCGGTACATGGCATGGACCCCATACATCAGAGTGAACTAAATAAAAAATGTTTTTACTGCTCACAGTACTACGTCTAGGATACACAGTAAGAGTTTGTTTTCCCAGCTGACAGGATTCATACTGAAAATTACAACTGCCAATATCAGAAACTAAACTACGCAGCTTCTCTGACGATGGATGTCCCAGCCTGTAGTGCCACTGCAGAGCAGAAACAGAAGTCGATAAAGCAGATACCACAACAGCTTTCTCTGATCGAGGTAACTGGTCCAAGTAGTAGAGTCCATCAGCACCTTCATACCCCCACCAATCTTCGTCCTCGTGCGAAGGTCCTGAAAAGCACATGAACCAGGAACAAACGTCAGGCTACAGTTCAAACTTCGTAAAATTTTGCTGACTGATAATAGGTTCAGAGGAAATCTAAGCACATATAAGGCAGACTTGAGGCAAAATTGAAAAACAATATCACCGACTCCAAAGACCGAAGACTTTGAGCCATCAACAAGCATAACAGAAGAATGACGGGCAGGTTTAGATAGAGTTTTAAACAGAGATCTATTGCCAGATATATGTACAGAGGCACCAGAATCTATCACCCATTTGGTATTACCAGAAGTAGAAGGTGAGGAGGAACTCAGGAATGCAATATCATAACCAGAGTATGCAGCATGTGCTCCACTAGTAGAAGCAGCAGTCGAAGAGCCAACACACTCAAGAAGAAGACGTTCCACCTCAGCACAAATGTAGTCTGCGGTCGCTCCCGCAGTCTCTGGCTCAGGCGGCGGAGTAACACCCTCAGAAGCAGTAGACGATGAATCCGCAGCAGCATTGGCCCAAGCCGGTTTACCATACTTTTCCCAGCACTTTTCTTCAATATGGTTAGACCGGCCACAGAAGGTACACATGCGCTGTCCTTGCTGAGGACGCATAGCAACAGAAGAGGGTGCAGCCGAAGGGGCTCCTCGTCCAGCACCAAGTCCACGTCCCCGTCCCGCACCTAGGGGAGGACGACCATCCGTAGAACGGTCACAACCACGACCACGGCCACGCCCGACCCAAGCAGCCAGGGCAGTCGAATCTCCAGTCTCAGAATGAGAAGGCGGTGTCGATGAAGAAAGGCGCTGGAGACGCTGGTAGGCACCCTGCAGAGTAGGGAGCGGATCACTCGCCAAGATCTGATCCACAACACCAGTATAGGACTCTGGCAAGCCACTCAGAAACTGTATCAGCTGTAGTTCCGCCCGCTGTTTTTGCATAGTCGCCAGATCAGTAGACAACGGGTGATAAATCTCCAACTCACCCCACAGGTCAGTGAAGGTGGAGAAGTAGTCTGAGATGTCAGATCCCGTGAATTGAAGTCACCCCAGTTGCTTGGTTATGTCGAAAACCTTCTTGGGATTCTGACTGTGAGAGTAGGTATCTGCGAGCTGATCTCACATCTGCTTCGTCGTAGGCAGCTGAAGTAAAGTGACACTGATCTTCTCAACAACACTGTTGAGAATCCAAGTCATCACAGTCGAGTCCTCGCGGACCCAATCATCAAAAGCTTGGACATCCTTTGCATCCGCATTCTCTGCAAGCTGAGGCAGACCAATGCGAATCAGATGAGAGGGAAGAAGAGGGAGAGAGAAGGGAGGGAGGGAGAGACGACTAGGTTTCGACCTGCTCTGATACCATGTGACAGAGTCAAGGTTTTCCGAAAGCTCAGGGTTGCACAATGTGTGCACCCTCATATATATATAATACTGAAAGAATTACAGAGAGGTCCATATATAAAAGAGAAATAACAAAACAAATAACAGGCTATGTAAAATAGGAAATATATAATGTAACAAGAAGTATAATAGAGTAATATGATATTTACTTGGATGCACTACAACAGTACCCTATTATTACAGCTTACATACAAAGTATGCATTCGGTATTAGGACTAGGTATATCATAGAACATTTAATGTATACAAGTTTCATATATTATAGTCAATACTACTTGGACCATATAATTAATCAATGTTACATGCTTACAACAATATTTTTTTTAAAAAAGGGGAAAAACAGGTGAAGCGAGCAAAAAACGACTGATTTTCTTCAAACTGCTTAAGCGGACGCTTAGGGGCTGAATTAAGTGGATGAGGGTCTTGGCCTCTTAAGCGGCCGCTCAGGCCGTTTTTTAATACAATGATATATATGTACATATATATTATATGTATATATGTACATATATATAGTATATACATATATTGCATGCATACATATGCATATATGCTTTTACATGTATAAACACACCCATATAAACACACAGACTGAGCCAAAGTTTTAAAATGGGAAATATACAGGAGAAACATATGAATTGGGAAAAAAACGTAAAATATGAATAATTCACAAATAATACGGGAATGAATTGTACTATATGGAAATCAAGAGTTGTTCAACTCTTTCATACGTCTTAGGAAAAATTCGCGTTTAAATGTGACTTTTTCAAAAAGTCAAGAGCATGGTATCAGAGCCGAACCGAATCGGCCGGTTGAACCGGGAACCGGTCACTCTACCGGTTCGTTCCCCTCCCACAGTCGGAAATGAAGTCTGACCGACATCAAACCGGTGAACCAACCTGTTGAACCGGTGAATCGGCGAACCGGTCCGGTTTTAGCCCAACTGGCCGGTTCTCTCACTTAGCAAATAGATGTATTATTGCTGCTATTTTTTGTTAATTAATTTTCAATACCATATAAAATTTGGTATATGTATGTCCATGGATAGAATAATATTTGTTATTTGGTCTGTTTATCAAGTTATTGTGAGTAGTTGTGCTATTTTTCATGTTTCATAACTTTTACATGGATATTTTCCATGAGTATCAAAGACATTTATATATTTTAAACTATTAGTGACGTCATGCTGACGTCACCAATTGAACCGGTCAGACCACTGGTTGAACTAGTGAACTGAGAACCAGAGGCCTCATAGATTCATTGACCGGTTCAGTTCTGACAACCTTGGTCAAGAGTATATTGTGACAATGACTATTGGTGTGTGATGGGCTGTTCACCTAGCCACCAGGGTTTGTAGGTTAACATGATGAGAGGGAGGGGGCATGAATGAAAACTAAGTAGGGGTGATTTATATCTAGGGTAAGTTGTTTTTTAAGATAGTAGCTATTTGTCATGCACGTTGTGGTGAAGGGCTGCAACGCTGCTCGGAGAGCCCACTACAAACATCACAATGTTTTGAATATGCATGGGACTAATATTTTATATAAATCACGCACACATATACCCCATACACATATTTGAATATTTCTCGGACTGGATATCACTATATCCGATATTCGATGCGAAACATGTCAAATTTGAATCGAAGGAGCGAACTGTGGATATTCCTTCTATCTTAGAGCCAAGAGACGATGCCAGGGAGCCGAAGCCTAGAGGAGGAGGCAGGGTGGAGAGGAAGAAGTACTATGGAGGTGGGAGGCGAAGGCACTCGAGATAGGATGTTGGACAGAGATGAGGAGGCAAACGAGAGAGTATCTGTTGCAGTCTGGATTGCATTGCAGAGGCATGAAGTCCAACGTGATTACATTTTGTAGCACGTTATCGAGTACCTAAAAAACCTATAGATTTATAGGATCTCGCTCCTAGTAAATGTCTAGATTGTGGGACAATGCCCATAAAGGCCGCTAGACCCTCAAAATACACCATCTGTGGTTAAGATCAGTTTGGTGCAGATGAATTTGGGGTACACTGGTTATTTTTTCCATCCCTAGGCGAGCGATATCCTGTTGTAGCAGGTTAGTATATAGGAAGTGAATATTTACATAGTAGACCCAATTAAGAAAGGAATAGGACAAGAATACATGAATAACATCTATTTTCTAACACTCGCTCTCAAGCTAGAGCGTAAACATTGTGTATGCCCTATTTGGAACTCATATGGCTGGAAGCTGATGGTTTAAGGGGCTTTATGACGATATCTACAACTTGTTGTCAAGTGTGAACATGCAGAGTCTGAATCTTCTTCAAGAGAACTAGATCATGAATAAAATGGCAGTCCAAACTCGATGTGCTTGGTTCGCTCATGGAACACATGATTGCTAGCAATGTGAATGGCTGCCTCATTATCACACATGAGAAAGATTGGAGTTTCAACACACTCCCATTTCAGATAATATGGACATAACCCATTGTAGTTCACAACAAGCATCTGCCATTGCTTGACATTCGTCCTCTTTACTGGACCATGCTACCACATTTCATTTCTTGCTCTTCCATGTCACTTTATGTGACCCAAGGAACACACAATATCCCGAGGAAGATTGTCTATCTCCAACATTACCTGCCCAATCAACATCGATATATCCAGTAAGCTTCAAGGAAGTGGACAATAGATCCTTGTGAAATAAGTGAAACCTTTCCCGGTCGATCCTTCAATATAACCTAGGATTCAGGTGACTACCATCCAGTGCGACATCTTGGGTGCACTCATAAAATGGCTAACAATTCCCACTGAATAGGAGATATCAAGATGAGTAACCGTCAAATAGATCAGCTTACCCACAGTCCGTCTGAACTTTGTTGGATTTGAAAAATCACTATTATCGAAAACAACTGCCTTAGTATGATAATCCATAGGCGTGGAGGCTGGTATGCAATGTCATGCATGTCTCTGCAAGAAGATCTAAAACATATTTTTGCCAAGAAAGATTTGTGCCTTTCTTGGAACGCAGATCCTCAATTCCAATGATGTAACGAAGATTGCCCAAATCTTTCATTTGAAATTGTGTTTGTAGCCACTCCGTGAATTGTGACATGCCAGTAAGATCATTACATGTGATGACAATATCGTCCACATATGCAACCAGAATAATAGTGCCACGAGAGGATTTACATACAAATAAAGAGTGATCGGTAGAAGACCGACTGAACGCAAATATTTTAAGTGCAACACTAAATTTATCAAACCATGCCCGTGGTGATTGCTTCATGCCATACAAGGATTTCTTCAGTTTGCACACTTCTTGACGCTCCCCTGAGCAACATACCCAACAAGTTGCTCCATGTACACTTCTTTAAGAAGATCATCATGAAAAAATGTATTTTTGACATCGAGCTGGAGAAGAGGCCAATCATAATGAGTAGCAATGGAAATGAGGATCTATACAGAATTGAACGGAGCAACAAGAGAAAAAGTCTCAAAGAAGTCCACTCCACGTGTGTTTGAGTGTACCCTTTGGCCACCAATTGAGCCTTCAAGCAGTCAATAGATCCATCCGGTTTCTGTTTAACAATATACACCCAACGACAGCCCACAACAAGGCTTCCTAAGAGGAAGATGCACTAAGTCCTAGGTGGAATTCTCGTCAAGAGATTCCATCTCACTATCTATGGCTTGTACCCATCCGTCATGTCAGGTTGCTTCTGCACAAGGAACGAGGTGACCGATACCGACACCGTTTTGATAGCTTGAAAATAGGTATTTACCAGTACTCCAAAAAAAATATTGACATATGCAATCCTGATTGTTTCGACGTCAAAATGAATGAATTGATTCATGAAATTTTACAGGTGTAATCTTTACACCTAAATGCATCGTTTTATGCAATAAAATTCTATATTGGGTGTGTAGGGGGGGGTCCATCATGTGGGAGGTAAGGAATCTGTCCTGTTTCGTGGGGATTTCGATGAAAAAATGTAGGAATTAAGATAATCAATTTTACTAGCACAATCCACAAACTTAAATACATACAATTATGCAATAATACACAATTTACAACATATGAATAACATATTTACTTACCAACTCACATCAGCTGTATGTTGAGTGACGCACTGGTTCTCCATATAGTAATTAGTTGAGAGCATAATTAGTAAGTTTCTAATGCATTTAAATGTTGGTACATTAGGGTTGCAGTCCTGTATGTATTTGTCCCCTCTTGTATATATGAAAATGCAATGTCTAGTGGAGTGCTGATACAAAAAGTACTCCAGCTGTAAATGGTAGGTTTGCATGGTAGAGCTCCCATTCTGCGGGCCCAAACAATTTGCCCATCTGTTCAGGCACCTACTTGTCAGCTGTAGGAAGGGGCATGCATGGAAAAACTATACTTTGTTTTACACCATGTTTTAATCATCGATTAGGTGATGTGAGCTTGTAAAACCATGATGCAGTTGATTTAGGATGTTTCTGTAAAAATATATTAGAGTATGAGGTAAATTAACTGTATCATTTTCTTTTGCATGACCGCCTAGTACATTTGTATACTTTTTAAAACTAGGATTATATTGCATTCCTAATGTCAGCTGTAGGAAGGGGCATGCATGGAAAAACTATACTTTGTTTTACACCATGTTTTAATCATCGATTAGGTGATGTGAGCTTGTAAAACCATGATGCAGTTGATTTAGGATGTTTCTGTAAAAATATATTAGAGTATGAGGTAAATTAACTGTATCATTTTCTTTTGCATGACCGCCTAGTACATTTGTATACTTTTTAAAACTAGGATTATATTGCATTCCCAATGCTCAACCGACGCCAACGGTTATGTCTGATGTCATTATTAGAATATTTGGCAATTTGGCAAACTTTTTAAAAGATTGGCTCTGTGAGGATATCATTTAAGTTAATCAGTCAGTAGTACAATGCAGAGGATGCACATAGTGCTGCGTCCTAAACTACTGCATCTCTTTACATGCTTTAGAAATTTTGCTAATAAACTATATTCAATTGTACAAAACTGGATTTAAGCATACCTTTATGTGCTAGAATATTTTTTAAATGTTATGTTTCAGATAACTTTGAGGTATGCTATTAAGTTGTCGTGCTTTCATATTCTTTAGGATTGCTATGATGGTAATAAATGGAAGGTACTATGCCCTTTTAGTCTTTGCTATTTGAGGTTCTCATATCTTGTCCATATAATTTAGGTGGTCATGAGCACAGCACGCAATGTGGCTCAAGCTGCATGGACTCGTCAACCTCTTCGCCTTTCCTCGTGGTCATGCATGGGACCTCGGCGGCGTAATGTTGTTTCTTCGACAGATTCAGATTCTTCTGATGGAAATAGTGGTGTTTCTGACGTCAGTGCTGATATGGCTCAGTGCTCTCTGAGAACATCTAAGACATTTCGTGTCGAATCTACAGAAATGGTCACATCTCATGGCACCAGGTGGACATCTGAAATTAAGACTTCATATTCTGAAGAAACTGTTATTCATAGTAACAACTTAGACGCGCACGAGAATGTAGATGCTGAGGAGAGCAGTGATTGTGAGGATTCTAGTACTGATCGTGGCAGAGGAGAAGACAGGATGACAGAGGCAGAATTATGGGAACAACTTGAGAAAGAGCTGTGCAGACGAACAGAAAATGAGGATGATACGTCTGTCAATGAAATCAGAGAGGAAGAGAAAGCCGCTGCTGCTGAGGTTTCAGAAGGGTCGTCTGAATGTCTCGTCCCTGAAGCAGCAGAAACTCGACGCTTTTACCCTCCAGGGAAGATCATGCACATAGTACCATTTCCACAGGAGACGACTTGCATAGATGATGAAGACGATTTAAATGGAAACGTGGTGTCGTCTGAACAGAAGCTTGGCATCTTTTTAACGTCAAGGTCGCTCTATGGTAAACTTCGTCTGTCTCAGGCGATGGTAAATGACCACTATATGCCCATCTACAGAAGGAATATAGAGAAACTCATAACTGACATGGAAAAAGATCTCTCTCTGCGTTATGCAGACAGATAGTAACAAGATTTCTTACACCTTTGATACATAGTGCATGTACATTAGATCTGTGATATATATGCTGTTAGTACTAATTAAAAGATTTGACATTGACACGAGATATCAACAGCATGTAGTACTAGATGAGATCTCAGGACAATCAATCCCCCGTATACACTCTTTTCGGGGGTCATACAAAAGATCCTTTACAACTCTCTACAAACAATTCTGTATGTCCATAACAAAGAACAAATAAACAAAATAACCTTCACCTTTTAGTGCTAATGAAGGAACTGGGATGGCTTTTGATATGTTTCTATGCAGTGTCCGACTTTCCATGTATTTAGTCCTTATCTAATGCACATTATGGTTGCTCTCCTGCCTGTTAGCAAGTTTTGTCATTTTAAAACAATTTCTGTCACTTCTATTTGTGTTTAAGCTGCCTCCTATTGAAGTCCCTAGAGGTTTGCCGAGGTAGTTTGGAAAACTTAAAGAAGTTTAAGGTGTTTTTGTTTTCCGTGATAGGTTTCCCGTCAGTTAGAAACTCTAAGTACTGGTGACTTCTTTGGAGTTTTGTGAGTATAGAAGAGGATTTCCTCTAGAGTTCCATCAGAGCTTATAAATACTCGTTTTCGGGATCTATCCAGTTTCTTTATATATCAATCATAAGTATAAATCACCAATAGTAATGTCAAATGGGTGAATGGGTAGGGTTTTGATCAGGTCATTGCTGGTGTGGGTTAAAAAGGCCCAAGTATAAACAGGTGGAGCAAAAGTAACTCAAATCTGACCTTACGGGTTGTGGGTTGATCTGCAGGGCCATATTATAAAATAAAAAACATGTTTAGTTGCCTCTCTTAACGTCAAAAATAAAAGATAACCATTTGCTGCTCTCTTTTGACGATAATGATTGGTTAACAAGAAATTCCAAGAAAAAAAAGATAGCAGCTAAATGAATCCTACTTGTGGAGACAAACTCATATCCGTGGGAAGAATGAAACATCTCTCCGCGATGGGGGAACAAGAGAGAACTGTCCGCCTGGTTTGGATCTGATTCTGAGAATACTTATAAACATGTACTTTACGAGTCACTTGCATACATATTTTAGTATATTTGCTGTGGTTAAGCTGGCCACTTACGTGACCCGCTAAGTGGGAATATAAGTTTTGGGTGATCTTAGAGGGTGGTAAATTATATATTACCCAGTTTCAATTTAAACATGCTGATATGTGGGTGCATGTAGATTTTGATATGGTTTGCCGTAATAAGCAACATTTTGTAGCTGTGATCGAGAAAAAAGTGGAATCTTATTGTCTGTAGTATCATGAACGCTAGCCTTCGCATAGGAACAAGGGTGGCTGTTATTAACCTGTATGCACATGTGAGATTAATTGTAATAAGTCACACAAAAGTATAAACGGATAGAAAGAATGTTGGCAGATTTAAGGAACATTTACCCTCAAACAGGTGCATATATATCATAAGCACTAAGTGTGTTACACATAAGTTTGACTCAGACACTCATTTATCTTAAAAAAATTGGCAGTCAACTTCTATGTGCTTAGTTCTCTCATGGAAGACGGGCTTGGAAGTGAAATGTTACACTACAAGTCTATACTTTTGTTTGACTGAATTCCATTTCTTCCATGACGTTCTTTACCCATAGTAGCTATCCGGTGACATGAGCTACTGCCTGATATTCTGCTTAGCACTGGAATGAACAATCAGAGTTTGCTTCTTGCTTTTCTAGGAGACAATATTACCTCCTACAAAAATACAGTAACCAGTTACAGATTGTCGGTTGATGACAAAACTTGC
The DNA here is from genome assembly GCA_963693085.1 of Alisma plantago-aquatica. NCBI lineage: Eukaryota > Viridiplantae > Streptophyta > Magnoliopsida > Alismatales > Alismataceae > Alisma > Alisma plantago-aquatica. The sequence goes on from OY856409.1 coordinate 1,396,540,142, forward strand.
CCAATCTACATCTAAGAAGCCATGCACATTCATATGCACCATGACAAGAGTAGAGATTGTCGTTTCTTGAAGTTTTCTTTGAGATAGCAAAGAACTCGAATAACTGCAACCTAGTGACATGAATTTGGTTTGCCCATAAACTAACAAGACACACTAGTAGCAAAAGAAGTATATGGTCGAGAAACTGAGAAAGTTCAATCTCTCAACTAGTCTCATATTTGCCTTGGATCTGTAAGAGGTTCCTCCTATTCTTTATATAGCTTGACTTTGGGATCAATAGGTGAGTATATAGGTTTTGACCTCAACATGCCAGTTTCTTCAAAAAGATCAAGTATATATTCTGCCAAGAAATAACAATCCCATCATTGGACCTCATCACTTCAATACCTAGAAAGTGCTTTAGGTGGCTTAGATATTTGGTCTGGAATTTTTCCTAATGAAATTGCTAGTTTCATAATGCCTTGGTGGTCATCTCCTGTAATAACAATACAATCTCAATACACAACAAGGAGAATATAAATAGATGGAAGGTAAAGCAATCCATGCTTGACCGCAGTAGCTCACACTCTTGGACAAACTTGACAGACTTCCCAAACCATGCATAAGGTGTTTGCTTTAGGCCAAAGAGAGATTTATGAAGTTGACAAATTAGATGAGACTCTCCCTGAGAAACAAATCTTGGTGGTCTCTCTGTATAATTTTCATTAGAGAGATTATCATTAAGAAAGGTGTTCTTTATGTTGAGTTGATGTAGGGGCTAGTAGATGTGGGCAACCAAGGAGATGAGTGGTCATAAGAATGTCATTTTTCTATTGAGGAAAACATTTGTAGGTGAACCTCACCATAGACCTACATGTAGATTTCTGTCACAGGTCTTGCTTTCGCCAATCAGTATCATTGGGACCAACTTTGGCAAAGAAGATCTATATGCATCTGACTAGTACCTTGTTGAAGGGAACCAACACAAGACTTTATGTATTCCCTGAAGGAGAAACCATTTCATCTTCCATTTCTTGTCACCAACCTGGGTGACTTAGTGTGATAGATATAGTAGGAGGTATAGGGACAAATGATATATTGGCGATAAGTGTAGCATAGGAAGGTGATAAGAAATCATAAGAAGCAAAGATAAAATGGGATGCAATGTACATGACCTATTTTCCTTGTGTGAGGAAATGTGTCTGTTATCTAGAACACGTTGAACCACGAGATCCCCAAAGCTAGCAAGGATTGGAAAAAGGCTGAGTTAAGCTGTGTCTTCTTGTAAATGTGTTGGAGATTTTTAGGGTCAAGGTCATGATGAGTGGGTCCAGAATCAAGAAGACTGGGAGGTACATTTAGCATACGATTGACAATAATGGGAGAGGGAAGAAAATCTTTAACTTCTTGAACATCTTGAGAAACATCAGACGATTGATCAAAGTACATAGTTTCTTCAATAAAGGTGACACCAAAAGACAAAAAATCAAATGCTAAGATCAATTAGGAAAGCAATAACCCTTTTTATTTTTGGAATATCTCATAAACACACACTAAATAGTTTGCTACCAACACCAAGCTCATGGACAAAAAAGCACACCCAAAAAAAATTAGTGGAATCACATAATAGGCGATTTGGACTTCAAATTTGAAAAAAGGATTTTATTATCTAAAATAAAGGACGACATGCACTTGATCAAAATTTGTGACCGTGAGGAGATCATCTCCCTGAAAATCTTTGAGAATGTACATGTACTAAAGAAGCGTCCTATTTGTTTCAATGATATGTCTATTATTTTGTTCAATGATATTGTTTTGTTGAGGAGTATGGGGACATGATAATTGGTGAATGATCTAGATGTTTGACAAAAAAAGGTGAGAGAATAACTGAAGTGTTCCTTGGAATGATCTATGTGAAGGATGCATACCTACCATAAAAACTAAGTTTCAATCTTGAAACAATTTTTTTGAAAATAAACAAGATTTTAGAACAATCTTTCCTTAATATAATCAAGTTATTCTTGAAATTTCATCAATAAACTTTTCAAAGTATTAATATTCAAAATTTTAAGAGACCCTACTAGGCCCTCACACATCAGAATGGACAATATGAAAGATAGAATTAAAACACAATGTTTAATGACCTAAAATTAGATCTATGGTGCTTCCCTAACTAACAAGTTTTCAAATCAAGTTTAGAAAATAGAAAATTGAGGGTGCAAAACACAAAGTTTCTCATGATATAAATGACCTAAACGACCATGGATATTGAGGAGAAGCACCACACAAACTTTAGAGTCCTACCCGGATAATAGAGAATAACTAACTCATACCCTGCCACCCATCACAACATGCGTCTGAAGATCCTATATAAACAATGATCATGGTCAAATGTGATGGACACTTTAAGAGACTGAGTTAAATTACTAATAATAATAAGTTAAAGGTAAATGAAAGAACAAGTAGAGATGGTAGTAGAACAATGTTTGGAAGAGGCAAAATAGTTCTAGTGCCTTGAATGTCAACCGAAGGGTCATTATCAATGGTGAAGTTTATTGGGTTTGGTGGTACCAAAGTTTACTACGAGGCTTGGTATTGTTGGTATGTATTCCTAGAGAGCCAATCATATGATGATTGGAATGTGGCATTAGATACCTGATTTGATAATGATAAAGGTAATATCGTCTATTATGTTTGTCTTAATCATGAGATGATGACACATACAAAGTACAAGTCTAAAGAATGGTTACTTGATAACATATGTCTTCAACTTTAGGACATGGACAATGAGATCATATGTATGATAAGAGTACATACATTCTTATTATGTCCCTAGTCGGATATTACTGTGGGAGAAGACAACAGTAATACATAAGACTCATGATATGTGTTATCAAGTCAAGCACACAAGTACATGTTAGGGAATAATGTATTAGACAGACCCACCTTGAGTCTCATTAGTCATGATATGTGTTATCAAGTCAAGCACACAAGTACATGTTAGGGAATAATGTATTAGACATACCCACCTTGAGAGTGATACATGGAGACCATGAAATGGTAGTCAGAATAATCTCTCATAGTAATAATGATGATTGTGATTCTTAGACCTGAAGTTACTACATTCATCACATGTTGTTCCTTGTACTTTGACATCATCTAACACGACTTTGAATAAGGGTTGTCATAAAGGTGATGCTCAGGTACTCTGTGACACATGGGAATTGAGTGTGAGTGATGTAGACGTGATTTGTTCCTCCTACAAGGGATTGATATCCATGCCTCTTGATAAGAGAGACTAAGAAATATATGGCCATACTCATGTGATTCGATATATGATATGTGAACTCACAAGCATCTCAGACAATCTACTCTAGTTCAAGGAACATGGATGAACGTTGAAGAGGATGCCAATTCTATGCCTCGAGTTCAATTTAGATATCAGAGACAAAGGAACTATACTGTAAGGAGTGGGACCCACTCCCTACTAAGTTTGAGGAACAAACCACCTATTCAAAACACACTATTAAGGTATGCTATAATAGGTATATATGTTTTTTTTCCTCAAATGGTGGTATTCAAAAGACCATTGTATAACAGCAGAATAAAATTTCATGACTATATTCAGTTTTATAAAAGTACATAATTATCTCCCATATAAGGTTACATGAAAGTTACAACATAAGGATGTAAGTAGAAGGATATCCAACTATATCAACTCGATCTCCCCAAAAGCTCCACCTAGCAGGTCCATGTCACCAAGTGCTATCTTCCAAGTCCTACACCTAGGGTTGGAAGCATACACCAAAAAAAGGAGAAAAAGTAGATACACCAATATAAGCACTGGTATGAACATATTAAATCGAGATTGAGCAATATAAGGAATAAAGGATGTCAAATAAATAAGGGTTCCCATATAAAAGGGAAGGACTACCCAACCGAGCATAAAAGAATATGAATTTCAAAAGACAATAAACAAGATGGATACTTTCCATTAAACCAAAATAAAGGTTGTGCCGCACAAGCACATATAAATTTTAGGTAGAAAACCCATAACAATTAGATCAACATGCATGCGTGTGAGATAAACATAACACTAGAACAATATAAATAACAACGGTGGCCAAGTCTCACAACCTTGAAACTTGATAGAGTATGACATGCAACCACCTCCCCAGTATATATAAGAGTAGGCACAAAACCCGGGTATGGGGCACACAACCTCCATGCCAAAATAATTATATGAGCATACAACCCAAAAACCAAAGTGATTATACTAATCTAGGGCTATTGAATCACAAGACATACATAATGTAGAGACAAGTATAAAGTTTAGTCTTTTATGGAATAAATAATGTTGCCATCACAAAAATGGACAAAATAACCACATAAGTAGACAAAAGTGGTACACATCATCAATTAGGGTTTTGTTTTGAAGAAAAGTACAAACTAGAGTCAAAAGAAAGTCCATCAAAGTAGGATGATCATAAGATCAAAGCAAATAGAATATTTCACATAGAATAAATTCTCAAAAGAGAGAGACCCTATAGGCTATCAAGAGAGAGATAATTTGGGTTAACTTTTCGATATAGAAAAATAGAGAATGCAATCATACCTCATATCATGTCTACGTATGTCCAAGGTCAACCTTAGGTCCAAGCCATGGTCTCAAGCCACCTATTAGAAGCACATATTAAATTAGTGTTACATTTGCATTAATTATATAAATAATATAAATCACCTTTTTATTATTAGTGAATTAGGGTATGAAAATCATACCACATTAGATTATATATTTTGATTTCATATCATATTTTATTTTATTTTTAGGACTTATAGATCATTAGTTATGAATTTTACAAATTTTAACCAATTAGGAAAATCCATTAAAATCATGTATATATCAGACCAAAGTAAGATCATAAAACCTACACCATTGCATGAAGAAAATCTAGCAATTCTAAAACACATTTTACTTCATTTTTTGAGCTATATATAAATTAGTACGTATTTTGTAAAAGTCAACCAATCAGAAAATGACATAAAGCCACATAAATAACATTATCATTTTCCTTTTGAAACCCTGGTGAGTTCGGCCTATGAGGACTGACCAAGTGGCCCAAGTCAACAAAGAATTGATGCACAAACAAATAGGGTGAAAAGAACACCTCACCCAAAAAAAGCCCGTGCCAACCTCCCAGTTAAGGCACAAAGGGGAAATCACCGAGAACATTGTTTCCTCTAGCCCCACCATGGTTGGGCGAGCAAGAAGCTTAAGCTGGCTCCTGATATGTCGACATTGGCAGGAAATCACATGCATGCTCCTCCAACAAGTACCTGAGATCATAGAAAATCCAGTGAGCTCCTATTCGTTGCAATTTGGTCATCGACATGGTAGATCTTGATCCCTTCACGAGTACAAGAAGGAGGGGGGAACTAGGGGGAAAATACTGGGAAACTCACGGATTTTCAAAGGAGTCTAGGAGACTTAGAAAATCCTTGTAGAGATAAATGCACGACAACCATGTTATAACTATAGACAACATAGAGAAAACTTGTTGGCGACTGAGGAACGCATCAAACAACTCGAACATCAAATCTTGGAAAAAGGAGTTTACTACAAGAAGAACAAAGGGGCAAGAGACATCCCTCGATGTTTGAAAAACACCCATGCATCATTTATGTGCATGGAGAGACACGAGATAAACATGGTGAGGATGCTCGTCGGCACCCAGTGCGGAGCCTTGTGGGTAGAGAGGGTGAGAAGAATCCAAGAGAAAAAGATGATTGAAAAAGGAAGTATATGCACAATAGATGCTTACCGTGTTACCAATTGAACACTTGGTGATGCGAGTAGAGAACACCACCTACTCACTATTGAAGAAGGAAATGGTGTGTGGCATCTCAAGTCAGACACCAACAGATCAAATTGAAGAGGGTGTTGAATTCCCAGAAGGATGACACTCGAGTGTGCATTGTTTTATATATATAACATAACATTTAAGGGGTCTATGAAATAGGGGGAAGAAGGGGTTGTGAGGCCTGATTGAGCATTTATTATATAGGGTACAAGAGGGGTTGTTCCTGGGCTCGATTTTTCTAGAATCAATGAATGTTTTGATGGAGAAGAAATCTCCAAAAATTGTTTAGAGTGGAGAGAGAGATACAAATGAGAAGAAGTCCGAACTCAAAACTGGTAATTGCAGCCCACGAAAGAAGGAAAGGGGGTGAGGTAAGAGAAGAGTCAGACTCCATCCGATCACGATCAAATGGATGAGAAAGAACCCAAGATCTGGAAATCCAGTGTGACATCAAAAATCCAAATAACATTAGGAAAGTCGATACATTTAATGTATTTAAGTTAAATAACTTCTATCTTTCTTTTTAAATTTATTTGGGGGCTCAAACAAAGTTGAAATATAACTACAATTGCCACCTAGACTAGTTAGGACATGCAGAACTAGATTTTGGCATCACATTATACTTTTGGATTAGGTTACTATTTTACTTAATATTTGGACTTTAAGTCATATTCTCTCTCCTAAAACACACTAGGATAGATAACTTTATCCAATTAATGTGAAAATTTACACATAGACTAATTTTGGTATGTTGATTTCAAACTTAGTTTTTTCTTCCACTTTTAAAGTCATTTAATAATTTATCTAACACTTTTGTCTTTTTCTCCTATTTTCTCCTCTAATAAGATGACGGTAATTGTTATTGTTCAAATAAAGTGAAACTTGGCACCCAAGGAAATACAAATTTCACATTAGATTTGAGTTTTGAAATATCCTTTTATGAGCTATGTCACCATTAGAATTTTTGGCCCTTTACCACTGTATTTACCAAAATATTCTCTCTTTATTATCAATATTTACTTATTTGAATCTTATCGTCTTCAATTCATTTATAGAAGAGTATATATTACTATGCACAAAATTTCACATTTTACTCATTTAGCATAATTAGTCCATGAATCCTTATTTAAATTAGATATTTGCACATAAAATTCTAATTGTTATTCTAATACATGTTTTAAGTGCATTACACCTTTTATTTAGCCATTATATGAACATTTGATTAGCAAAGGAAGAATATGTAACACATTTCATGAATTTGTTTACATGTTGACACATAGTTAAGTTATTATGTAAATGTGTTTTAATTTTATTCTTGTTTGGTCAAATCGAAAGAACCAAATATTCTAATCTCCTGATCATGAAAAAGATACTATATATTGAGACGTTACATATACGATCACTGTAGCACTGATCACAGATTGTATGTTGAAGTTGATCTCCAACTTTCCAAATTATTTGGGATAGCAATGATTTGTTGCTAGATATCACTCATTGCTTGTTGTTACAACCTCACCTTTCAGTAACCCCCAATTAAGAGAGACCAAGAGGTTGAAGCCGCACCCATTAATCCCGGATCAAAGGTTCGACATATATACATAAACAATTATCAAATTCTAACAGACTATACTGAAAAAATGGTAATAATTTTTTTCTTTGCATACCTTTGAAGAGATTGGAACAAACTAAACTTCTAACCTCAATTGAACTATTCTAACTAGTTCCTCCTTGTTCTTTAATTCTTGAATTCACAAGGTGTCATTTTACTGTTTGTTCTTTTCATTGTACCTAAAACGCCGACAAACAAAATGTCGGTCAGCCGAAGCTGGTATGTGGAGGAAACAGATAATGTTCAACTATGTTAACAATATAATCATTCAATTAATCATTTAACAATCAAGATTACATTTTAAGCCATACAACTCAATCCATACATATTCTCAAACTCTGGGCTGTCCCTGCAGTGGACATAGATTTCACCTCTCTTTTAGGTAATAGAGTCGCATGGCACTACCCGAAGGTAGCCCAATATCTAACTCAATGTGACTTGATGGTCCTACCTCCATGGTAGCCATGTACTAAGTCATCCATAGACCTGATGGACCTACCCAATAGGTAGCCATGTACTAGGTCATCCATAGACCTGATGGACCTACCCAATAGGTAGCCATGTACTAGGTCATCCATAGACCTGATGGACCTACCCAATAGGTAGCCATGTACTAGGCCTTTCTCTAACCTGATGGACCTACCCATAGGCAGCCATGTACTAGGTTAGCTATTATGCCACAGAGAAAACCAGGATCTGAGATTATAGGCAAATACATTAAGTGATAGTCATAGTCACTTTATAATTACAGTATGAACATCCAAGCAGTTTAGTTGCATTCAATGCGATTAAACGTCCGAGAAGCCATCGGAAAACTAAGCGGTTATTCATAAGAAACCACATACCTGTCTTGGAGATCTCAAGCAACAATTTATCCAAATCCAACTAGATGTCCAATCAAGCAAGCCAATCAATCAATCAAGCAAACATTGATCCTGAAAACATGTATAATGTCTAATTGTCACAAGCATATCCCAAACAACTCCTTATTGACTTGGGACACCTTTCTAAGGTTTCTAAGTCTCATTAGGACGCATTAGGGTTTCTTAGATCAATTTCTCAAACTTTATCCTTTTTTTAGGTCAACAAACCCTAAAACAACTTTTCCACTCATAAAAACCCTAATTACTCAAATTATCCACATTAAGGATCTTTCATGCCCAAATTGGCTTAGGATCATCACATCTCTATTTTATTCGTGGATTTACACAATTAAACCAATTAAAAGACATATTCATCAGAATTAGGGTTTTCAAGCTCATTAATGCATAATCATGCACAAAACCCTAAATTAAACCAAATATATAAAAAGATCATATTTTTAAATCCTATTTTCTCTTTTATTAACAACATGTTAATACCAGCTTGAATTATCCATCTATCATCAAATCTAAGGATTTTCCCGTAATTAAAACATTAAAGATGATAACTTTATGTACTTTTCCAATTTCAAGCATATAAACTCTAAATTAGACTAATCATGTGCAAAGTTCTTCCTTTTTGAACTCAATGTACCTTTTTACATTTAACAGGTTAATATCAACTCTAATGATCCATTAAACCCTATTAAACACTTTATTCATTTCAAAATAGGGTTTCTTAATCTTTAATTCATTAAAGATGATGATTTACACTACTTTTCAATCTATGATCAGATTCAGGCTATAAAACTATTTTTAATGGATTCCTTGCGTTCTTCTGATAAAAATTCATATAAGGTTCATTTTAAACCGAGTTACGAATCATGAGATATGATTTTTGCAATAAAACACCTACCACAACCAATGAGATTGCGCCACATCATCTCAGCCATGCGCGACTTGTTTGGGGAAACATTTTGAAAAGTCCGTTTTGCCCCTGCTTGAGTTATTTGTTTGTACAGCCCGCGGAGGGGCATAACTGTCCAACGTATATGGACCATCTTCAACCTCCGCGCTGCCCTAGTTGCGCGCGTCTTGCAGTGGCTGCGGCCCTTCTCTTCACCTCCCTGTGGCCCAAAACTTCAAGCTGGTCGTCTCCCAACCTCCGCCGCCCTGGGCGCACCCAGAGAGGCCTTAAACGGTGGCCAAGATGGCCGGAGACTGGCTGGGACAGCCCGCGACCTGCAGCAGGTGCTGCGGATGTGCGGCCGTTGTTGCGTGTAAACCAGGGCACGAACACGATGTCCATGAGGTTCATTGGCTCCGTGGTGCACTAGGCTACGATCAGAATCCATTGTTAGCACCTCGTTGTTTCCAGGTCTCTATATCCTCCCATGTCTAGGGTTTGCACGTGCAAGAAGAAGGAGAAGAAGCAAAAGAAGGTGCGTGGAACTCTCGTTTTTGCTTAGCCACGAGTTCTTTCCTTTATATAGGAGGGTAGCCATGCCCCAGCATGCTTGCCCACGAATATACAAAGCCTCTTTCCAATTGGGATATGAATCCTTTAATGAGAAGAAACCTTCTCTCTCTCATATTCCTTTAGTATTTCTTCTTCTTTTAATATTAGGATGACGAAAATCCACTTCCTTATTCTCTTTAAACTTGCCTTTTAGTTATTTGTCATGAAATCATGTTTCCTTTTAATAGAAAATACCATCTTTTGAAAATAACACAAAATCCATTAATAATGAAACACATTATCCTCTTATTTTGCCTTTTTAGTATTTTCTCTTTCTTTCCTCTTTATTGGGACTCCTTGGTTCCCAAGAAACTTTATGATTTCGAAATTCTTTTCCAAAGAACCTTTATTATCCTTCTAGATGCATTTAAATGCATTATTTCGTATTATCATGTTTATTTCTCATTAAAATATTTCTTTTTGAGGATTTCTTTTTATTTCCCTTTTATTTTCCTCATGGGTATTCCTTTTATCATTAGAAACCTCATGGATATGAATTATCACCAAGAAAACTCATTTATGCCTCTTTCCACTCATTTTCCACATTTCATCATCATTTTCAATTTCTTTCTTAATAAAGAAATACTTAATTAACCTTTTCTTTTCTAATTACTTTCTTTTCGCAACCTTGGTCTCCTTGGTACCCAAGGAACCCAAGAGGCACGAAATCCTCTTTGGATTTTCCTTCTAGAGGTTTCTACATATTTCTTTTCTCGAAAATTCAATTATCCATTTACTATTTGAATTTCCTTGTTATTGGGCCCAATAGCCAATAAAGCCCACAAAGCAACCAATCAAGGCTATTGTGAATGGAATCCATTTATTCAAAACAAATCATATCATTATTTGTTCAAACATTTTTAATATGATAAATTATATTTCTCACTACTTGAACCCAAAAATTGGGGTTATAACATCCTTCCCCTCTTATAGGAATTTTGTCCTCAAAATTCAGGCAAGCAAACAAACAATTCAGGATAAGACTTTTCCATGTCCAACATTGGCCCCTATGTGGCTTTACCGTACTCATGGCGCTTTCACAGAACCTTTATCATCACATATTCTTTTCTCTGAGTTCTTTCATCCTGGCGTCTATAAACTACACATGTGACTCAGGCCATGTCAACCTCCCTTGGGGCTCACTAGGTTCATTGCTCAACACATGGTCAGGGTACCTCACATAGTGCTCTAAATCGGACACATGGAACTCATCACACATTACTTATCCCGAGGGGTTAGGTCAATCTTAACCTTCTCCACCCATCCATTTCTAATGGACCCATGTATCGGGGACTCAGCTCTCTTAGCAATAACTTAGAGGGGTCAGATTTTCACATATTCTTCCACAGTAACTTGTAAGTCAGTCTACTTTGCATCTGATCACGACTCTCATCGTCTCTAGGCTCCTTTCAGCCCTTGTATGATCAAAGTGACTTCATCTACACACACTGGGGTCCCTTTTTCTAACCATCATGTGGTCCTTTCACCAACATCACCTTACTGAAGTGGTGACCGACACAACCTCCCTTACAGAGCTTCATATAAAACCCGATACTGGCTATGGTGGTCATTGTCACATCTTTCATAGGACAAGAACTGATATCACCCTGAACGAGCACACATGCCCTCATCAGACCTTTTAGTCTGGATCATATTAACCGTAGTTAGGGGTGATAAACTATACTAACATTGAGTTCTTCATGTACCTACTTCCACTTTATGGAAGTGAACCTTTAGGTCAAACTCAAGAACCTTTGAACTCGCTTCATGGAGTAGTTGAACCATCTCTCTCATGAGTAGTCCAATCATTCCTTTTAAGATCATGTTATCCGAGGCCTCAAATCCTAGGATGTTACAATCTCCCCCACTTAGGCTCTTGACGTCCTCGTCAAGGCTCAACTATAAGGCCTCATAATCTCTTCCCCATTTCAGTGCAGACCCACAATGACCCATGGACACCCAGCTCCCGATCACGGAATACCAGCGCAAGGGTGGCTACGTCAACCATGGACAACCCTTTCCTACATGCCTGGACCGCACGACTCAAGTCTGGCATGCCATGCCCATGTGGGCCCCACCTACTGGAGGGGAATTGGCTCTGATACCATTTGTAACGTCCGGGCCCACTACCCAAGGCTCTAGTAGAGTTTCAGGAATGACGACTGGCTCTACAGACCACCACTAGCCTTAACTGCGTGTTTTATCCTCATGCACGTGCAAGCCGGGGTCAACTTCCCGACTGGTCACCCATCCTAGTACTACTCTAAGCTGAGCACGCTTAACTATGAAGTTCTTTAGTGATGGGCTCCCAGAAAAGGAGGTGCACCTTGGTGATATGGGTAGTCCAATCATTCCTTTTGTAAGGTCCGGACCCACTGCCCAAGGCTATAATAGAGTTTCAGGAATGATGACTGGCCCCACAGACCACCACTAGCCTTAACTGCGTGTTTTATCCTCATGCACGTGCAAGCCGGGGTCAACTTCCCGACTGGTCACCCATCCTAGTACTACTCCAAGCTGACCACGCTTAACTATGGGGCCAGTCATCATTCCTGATACCATTTGTAACGCCCGAGCCCACTGCCCAAGGCTCTAGTAGAGTTTTAGGAATGATGACTGGACCCACAAACCACCACTAGCCTTAACTGCGCACTTTGTCCACACTAACGCGCAAGCCAGGATCAACTTCCCGACTGGTCACCCATCCTAGTACTACTCCAAGCTGAGCACGCTTAACTATGGAGTTCTTTAGTGATGGGCTCCCGGAAAAGGAGGTGCACCTTAGTGATATGGGTAGTCCAATCATTCCTTTTAAGATCATGTTATTCGAGGCCTCAAATCCTGGGATGTTACAATCTCCCCCACTTAGACTCTTGACGTCCTCGTCAAGGATCAACTATATGGTCTCATAATCTGACCCCATTTCAGTGCAGGCCCACAATGGCCCATGGACACCCAGCTCTCGTCCACGGCTACCAGCGCAAGGGCGGCTCCATGTCGTCTCTACGGATAGCCCTTTCCAACTTGCCTGGACCGCACGGCTCAAGACTGGCATGCCATGCCCATGTGGGCCCCACCTACTGGAGGGGTTATGGCTCCAATACCAAATGTTACGACCTCACCTTTTAGTAACCCCCAATTAAGGGAGACCAAGAGGTTGAAGCCGCACCCATTAATCCCGGATCAAAGGTTCGACATATAACCATAAACAATTATTAAATTCTAACAGACTATACTGAAAAAATGGTAATAATTTTTTTTCTTTGCATACCTTTGAAGAGATTGGAACAAACTAAACTTCTAACCTCAGCTGAACTATTCTAACTAGTTCCTCCTTGTTCTTTAATTCTTGAATTCACAAGGTGTCATTTTACTGTTTGTTCTTTTCATTGTACCTAAAACGCCGACAAACAAAACGTCGGTCAGCCGAAGCTGGTATGTGGAGGAAACAGATAATGTTCAACTATGTTAACAATATAATCAATTCAATTAATCATTTAACAATCAAGATTACATTTTAAGCCATACAACTCAATCCATACATATTCTCGAACTCTGGGCTGTCCCTGCAGTGGACATAGATTTCACCTCTCTTTTAGGTAATAGAGTCGCATGGCACTACCCGAAGGTAGCCCAATATCTAACTCAATGTGACTTGATGGTCCTACCTCCATGGTAGCCATGTACTAAGTCATCCATAGACCTGATGGACCTACCCAATAGGTAGCCATGTACTAGGTCATCCATAGACCTGATGGACCTACCCAATAGGTAGCCATGTACTAGGTCATCCATAGACCCGATGGACCTACCCAATAGGTAGCCATGTACTAGGCCTTTCTCTAACCTGATGGACCTACCCATAGGCAGCCATGTACTAGGTTAGCTATTATGCCACAGAGAGAACCATGATCTGAGTTTATAGGCAAATACATTAAGTGATAGTCATAGTCACTTTATAATTACAGTATGAACATCCAAGCAATTTAGTTGCATTCAATGCGATTAAACATCCGAGAAGCCATCGGAAAACTAAGCGGTTATTCATAAGCAACCACATACCTGTCTTGGAGATCTCAAGCAACAATTTATCCAAATCCAACTAGATGTCCAATCAAGCAAGCCAATCAATCAATCAAGCAAACATTGATCCTGAAAACATGTATAATGTCTAATTGTCACAAGCATATCCCAAACAACTCCTTATTGACTTGGGACACCTTTCTATGGTTTCTAAGTCTCATTAGGACGCATTAGGGTTTCTTAGATCAATTTCTCAAACTTTATCCTTTTTTTAGGTCAACAAACCCTAAAACAACTTTTCCACTCATAAAAACCCTAATTACTCAAATTATCCACATTAAGGATCTTTCATGCCCAAATTGGCTTAGGATCATCACATCTCTATTTTATTCATGGATTTACACAATTAAACCAATTAAAAGACATATTCATCAGAATTAGGGTTTTCAAGCTCATTAATGCATAATCATGCACAAAACCCTAAATTAAACCAAATATATAAAAAGATCATATTTTTAAATCCTATTTTCTCTTTTATTAACAACATGTTAATATCAGCTTGAATTATCCATCTATCATCAAATCTAAGGATTTTCCCGTAATTAAAACATTAAAGATGATAACTTTATGTACTTTTCCAATTTCAAGCATATAAACTCTAAATTAGACTAATCATGTGCAAAGTTCTTCCTTTTTGAACTCAATGTACCTTTTTACATTTAACAGGTTAATATCAACTCTAATGATCCATTAAACCCTATCAAACACTTTATTCATTTCAAAATAGGGTTTCTTAATCTTTAATTCATTAAAGATGATGATTTACACTACTTTTCGATCTATGATCAGATACAGGCTATAAAACTATTTTTAATGGATTCCTTGCGTTCTTCTGATAAAAATTCATATAATGTTCATTTTAAACCGAGTTACGAATCATGAGATATGATTTTTGCAATAAAACACCTACCACAACCAATGAGATTGCGCCACATCATCTCAGCCATGCGCGACTTGTTTGGGGAAACATTTTGAAAAGTCCGTTTTGCCCCTGCTTGAGTTATTTGTTTGTACATCCCGCGGAGGGGCATAACTGTCCAACGTATATGGACCATCTTCAACCTCCGCGCTGCCCTAGCTGCGCGCGTCTTGCAGTGGTTGCGGCCCTTCTCTTCACCTCCCCGTGGCCCAAAACTTCAAGCTGGTCGTCTCCCTACCTCCGCCGCCCTGGGCGCACCCAGAGAGGCCTTAAACGGTGGCCAAGATGGCCGGAGACTGGCTGGGACAGCCCGCGACCTGCAGCAGGTGCTGCGGATGTGCGGCTGTTGTTGCGTGTAAACCAGGGCACGAACACGATGTCCATGAGGTTCATTGACTCCGTGGTGCACTAGGCTACGATCAGAATCCATTGTTAGCACCTCGTTGTTTCCAGGTCTCTATATCCTCCCATGTCTAGGGTTTGCACGTGCAAGAAGAAGGAGAAGAAGCAAAAGAAGGTGCGTGGAACTCTCGTTTTCGCTTAGCCACGAGTTCTTTCCTTTATATAGGAGGGTAGCCATGCCCCAGCATGCTTGCCCACGAATATACAAAGCCTCTTTCCAATTGGGATATGAATCCTTTAATGAGAAGAAACCTTCTCTCTCTCTCATATTCCTTTAGTATTTCTTCTTCTTTTAATATTAGGATGACGAAAATCCACTTTCTTATTCTCTTTAAACTTGCCTTTTAGTTATTTGTCATGAAATCATGTTTCCTTTTAATAGAAAATACCATCTTTTGAAAATAACACAAAATCCATTAATAATGAAACACATTATCCTCTTATTTTGCCTGTTTAGTATTTTCTCTTTCTTTCCTCTTTATTGGGACTCCTTGGTTCCCAAGAAACTTTATGATTTCGAAATTCTTTTCCAAAGAACCTTTATTATCCTTCTAGATGCATTTAAATGCATTATTTCGTATTATCATGTTTATTTCTCATTAAAATATTTCTTTTTGAGGATTTCTTTTTATTTCCCTTTTATTTTCCTCATGGGTATTCCTTTTATCATTAGAAACCTCATGGATATGAATTATCACCAAGAAAACTCATTTATGCCTCTTTCCACTCATTTTCCACATTTCATCATCATTTTCAATTTCTTTCTTAATAAAGAAATACTTAATTAACCTTTTCTTTTCTAATTACTTTCTTTTCGCAACCTTGGTCTCCTTGGTACCCAAGGAACCCAAGAGGCACGGAATCCTCTTTGGATTTGCCTTCTAGAGGTTTCTACATATTTCTTTTCTCGAAAATTCAATTATCCATTTACTATTTGAATTTCCTTGTTATTGGGCCCAATAGCCAATAAAGCCCACAAAGCAACCAATCAAGGCTATTGTGAATGGAATCCATTTATTCAAAACAAATCATATCATTATTTGTTCAAACATTTTTAATATGATAAATTATATTTCTCACCACTTGAACCCAAAAATTGGGGTTATAACATCCTTCCCCTCTTATAGGAATTTTGTCCTCAAAATTCAGGCAAGCAAACAAACAATTCAGGATAAGACTTTTCCATGTCCAACATTGGCCCCTATGTGGCTTTACCGTACTCATGGCGCTTTCACAGAACCTTTATCATCACATATTCTTTTCTCTGAGTTCTTTCATCCTGGCGTATATAAACTACACATGTGACTCAGGCCATGTCAACCTCCCTTGGGGCTCACTAGGTTCATTGCTCAACACATGGTCAGGGTACCTCACATAGTGCTCTAAATCGGACACATGGAACTCATCACACATTACTTATCCCGAGGGGTTAGGTCAATCTTAACCTTCTCCACCCATCCATTTCTAATGGACCCATGTATCGGGGACTCAGCTCTCTTAGCAATAACTTAGAGGGGTCGTATTTTCACATATTCTTCCACAGTAACTTGTAAGTCAGTCTACTTTGCATCTGATCACGACTCTCATCGTCTCTAGGCTCCTTTCAGCCCTTGCATGATCAAAGTGACTTCATCTACACACACTGGGGTCCCTTTTTCTAACCATCATGTGGTCCTTTCACCAACATCACCTTACTGAAGTGGTGACCGACACAACCTCCCTTACAGAGCTTCATATAAAACCCGATACTGGCTATGGTGGTCATTGTCACATCTTTCATAGGACAAGAACTGATATCACCCTGAACGAGCACACATGCCCTCATCAGACCTTTTAGTCTGGATCATATTAACCGTAGTTAGGGGTGATAAACTATACTAACATTGAGTTCTTCATGTACATACTTCCACTTTATGGAAGTGAACCTTTAGGTCAAACTCAAGAACCTTTGAACTCGCTTCATGGAGTAGTTGAACCATCTCTCTCATGAGTAGTCCAATCATTCCTTTTAAGATCATGTTATCCGAGGCCTCAAATCATAGGATGTTACAATCTCCCCCACTTAGGCTCTTGACGTCCTCGTCAAGGCTCAACTATAAGGCCTCATAATCTCTTCCCCATTTCAGTGCAGACCCACAATGACCCATGGACACCCAGCTCCCGATCACGGAATACCAGCGCAAGGGTGGCTACGTCAACCATGGACAACCCTTTCCTACATGCCTAGACCGCACGACTCAAGTCTGGCATGCCATGCCCATGTGGGCCCCACCTACTGGAGGGGAATTGGCTCTGATACCATTTGTAACGTCCGGGCCCACTGCCCAAGGCTCTAGTAGAGTTTCAGGAATGACGACTGGCCCTACAGACCACCACTAGCCTTAACTGCGTGTTTTATCCTCATGCACGTGCAAGCCGGGGTCAACTTCCCGACTGGCCACCCATCCTAGTACTACTCTAAGCTGAGCACGCTTAACTATGGAGTTCTTTAGTGATGGGCTCCCAGAAAAGGAGGTGCACCTTGGTGATATGGGTAGTCCAATCATTCCTTTTGTAAGGTCCGGACCCACTGCCCAAGGCTCTAGTAGAGTTTCAGGAATGACGACTGGCCCCACAGACCACCACTAGCCTTAACTGCGTGTTTTATCCTCATGCACGTGCAAGCCGGGGTCAACTTCCCGACTGGTCACCCATCCTAGTACTACTCCAAGCTGAGCACGCTTAACTATGGGGCCAGTCATCATTCCTGATACCATTTGTAACGCCCGAGCCCACTGCCCAAGGCTCTAGTAGAGTTTTAGGAATGATGACTGGACCCACAAACCACCACTAGCCTTAACTGCGCACTTTGTCCACACTAACGCGCAAGCCAGGATCAACTTCCCGACTGGTCACCCATCCTAGTACTACTCCAAGCTGAGCACGCTTAACTATGGAGTTCTTTAGTGATGGGCTCCCGGAAAAGGAGGTGCACCTTAGTGATATGGGTAGTCCAATCATTCCTTTTAAGATCATGTTATTCGAGGCCTCAAATCCTGGGATGTTACAATCTCCCCCACTTAGACTCTTGACGTCCTCGTCAAGGATCAACTATATGGTCTCATAATCTGACCCCATTACAGTGCAGGCCCACAATGGCCCATGGACACCCAACTCTCGTCCACGGCTACCAGCGCAAGGGCGGCTCCATGTCGTCTCTACGGATAGCCCTTTCCAACTTGCCTGGACCGCACGGCTCAAGACTGGCATGCCATGCCCATGTGGGCCCCACCTACTGGAGGGGTTATGGCTCCAATACCAAATGTTACGACCTCACCTTTTAGTAACCCCCAATTAAGGGAGACCAAGAGGTTGAAGCCGCACCCATTAATCCCGGATCAAAGGTTCGACATATAACCATAAACAATTATTAAATTCTAACAGACTATACTGAAAAAATGGTAATAAATTTTTTTCTTTGCATACCTTTGAAGAGATTGGAACAAACTAAACTTCTAACCTCAGCTGAACTATTCTAACTAGTTCCTACTTGTTCTTTAATTCTTGAATTCACAAGGTGTCATTTTACTGTTTGTTCTTTTCATTGTACCTAAAACGCCGACAAACAAAACGTCGGTCAGCCGAAGCTGGTAAGTGGAGGAAACAGATAATGTTCAACTATGTTAACAATATAATCAATTTAATTAATCATTTAACAATCAAGATTACATTTTAAGCCATACAACTCAATCCATACATATTCTCGAACTCTGGGCTGTCCCTGCAGTGGACATAGATTTCACCTCTCTTTTAGGTAATAGAGTCGCATGGCACTACCCGAAGGTAGCCCAATATCTAACTCAATGTGACTTGATGGTCCTACCTCCATGGTAGCCATGTACTAAGTCATCCATAGACCTGATGGACCTACCCAATAGGTAGCCATGTACTAGGTCATCCATAGACCTGATGGACCTACCCAATAGGTAGCCATGTACTAGGTCATCCATAGACCCGATGGACCTACCCAATAGGTAGCCATGTACTAGGCCTTTCTCTAACCTGATGGACCTACCCATAGGCAGCCATGTACTAGGTTAGCTATTATGCCACAGAGAGAACCATGATCTGAGTTTATAGGCAAATACATTAAGTGATAGTCATAGTCACTTTATAATTACAGTATGAACATCCAAGCAATTTAGTTGCATTCAATGCGATTAAACGTCCCAGAAGCCATCGAAAAACTAAGCGGTTATTCATAAGCAACCACATACCTGTCTTGGAGATCTCAAGCAACAATTTATCCAAATCCAATTAGATGTCCAATCAAGCAAGCCAATCAATCAATCAAGCAAACATTGATCCTGAAAACATGTATAATGTCTAATTGTCACAAGCATATCCCAAACAACTCCTTATTGACTTGGGACACCTTTCTAAGGTTTCTAAGTCTCATTAGGACGCATTAGGGTTTCTTAAATCAATTTCTCAAACTTTATCCTTTTTTTAGGTCAACAAACCCTAAAACAACTTTTCCACTCATAAAAACCCTAATTACTCAAATTATCCACATTAAGGATCTTTCATGCCCAAATTGGCTTAGGATCATCACATCTCTATTTTATTCGTGGATTTACACAATTAAACCAATTAAAAGACATATTCATCAGAATTAGGGTTTTAAAGCTCATTAATGGATAATCATGCACAAAACCCTAAATTAAACCAAATATATAAAAAGATCATATTTTTAAATCCTATTTTCTCTTTTATTAACAACATGTTAATATCAGCTTGAATTATCCATCTATCATCAAATCTAAGGATTTTCCCGTAATTAAAACATTAAAGATGATAACTTTATGTACTTTTCCAATTTCAAGCATATAAACTCTAAATTAGACTAATCATGTGCAAAGTTCTTCCTTTTTGAACTCAATGTACCTTTTTACATTTAACAAGTTAATATCAACTCTAATGATCCATTAAACCCTATCAAACACTTTATTCATTTCAAAATAGGGTTTCTTAATCTTTAATTCATTAAAGATGATGATTTACACTACTTTTCGATCTATGATCAGATTAAGGCTATAAAACTATTTTTAATGGATTCCTTGCGTTCTTCTGATAAAAATTCATATAAGGTTCATTTTAAACCGAGTTACGAATCATGAGATATGATTTTTGCAATAAAACACCTACCACAACCAATGAGATTGCGCCACATCATCTCAGCCATGCGCGACTTGTTTGGGGAAACATTTTGAAAAGTCCGTTTTGCCCCTGCTTGAGTTATTTGTTTGTACATCCCGCGGAGGGGCATAACTGTCCAACGTATATGGACCATCTTCAACCTCCGCACTGCCCTAGCTGCGCGCGTCTTGCAGTGGTTGCGGCCCTTCTCTTCACCTCCCCGTGGCCCAAAACTTCAAGCTGGTCGTCTCCCTACCTCCGCCGCCCTGGGCGCACCCAGAGAGGCCTTAAACGGTGGCCAAGATGGCCGGAGACTGGCTGGAACAGCCCGCGACCTGCAGCAGGTGCTGCGGATGTGCGGCTGTTGTTGTGTGTAAACCAGGGCACGAACACGATGTCCATGAGGTTCATTGACTCCGTGGTGCACTAGGCTACGATCAGAATCCATTGTTAGCACCTCGTTGTTTCCAGGTCTCTATATCCTCCCATGTCTAGGGTTTGCACGTGCAAGAAGAAGGAGAAGAAGCAAAAGAAGGTGCGTGGAACTCTCGTTTTCGCTTAGCCACGAGTTCTTTCCTTTATATAGGAGGGTAGCCATGCCCCAGCATGCTTGCCCACGAATATACAAAGCCTCTTTCCAATTGGGATATGAATCCTTTAATGAGAAGAAACCTTCTCTCTCTCATATTCCTTTAGTATTTCTTCTTCTTTTAATATTAGGATGACGAAAATCCACTTCCTTATTCTCTTTAAACTTGCCTTTTAGTTATTTGTCACGAAATCATGTTTCCTTTTAATAGAAAATACCATCTTTTGAAAATAACACAAAATCCATTAATAATGAAACACATTATCCTCTTATTTTGCCTTTTTAGTATTTTCTCTTTCTTTCCTCTTTATTGGGACTCCTTGGTTCCCAAGAAACTTTATGATTTTGAAATTCTTTTCCAAAGAACCTTTATTATCCTTCTAGATGCATTTAAATGCATTATTTCGCATTATCATGTTTATTTCTCATTAAAATATCTCTTTTTGAGGATTTCTTTTTATTTCCCTTTTATTTTCCTCATGGGTATTCCTTTTATCATTAGAAACCTCATGGATATGAATTATCACCAAGAAAACTCATTTATGCCTCTTTCCACTCATTTTCCACATTTCATCATCATTTTCAATTTCTTTCTTAATAAAGAAATACTTAATTAACCTTTTCTTTTCTAATTACTTTCTTTTCTCAACCTTGGTCTCCTTGGTACACAAGGAACCCAAGAGGCACGAAATCCTCTTTGGATTTGCCTTCTAGAGGTTTCTACATATTTCTTTTCTCGAAAATTCAATTATCCATTTACTATTTGAATTTCCTTGTTATTGGGCCCAATAGCCAATAAAGCCCACAAAGCAACCAATCAAGGCTATTGTGAATGGAATCCATTTATTCAAAACAAATCATATCATTATTTGTTCAAACATTTTTAATATGAGAAATTATATTTCTCACCACTTGAACCCAAAAATTGGGGTTATAACACTTGTGATGTCATAAGTTGGTTATGGACATTCACTGTCAATGCAATTTGCAACTTATAGGGTCACACACATAGGATGCATTTGGAATATGAGTTTATTTATGAAAGATGTTTAAATTGATTACTAAAAGTGTTTAGGTATTCAATGTAACAACACTGGTTCAAAATTGATTATCTGGACTCTGAACCGAATGGTTCAAGTATTGAACCAATTAGTTGGAGTGTCAGGTCAAATTGGAAACAACAATTGGCTGAATATTTGCCTAAGATGGACATTTAAAATGACCATTTCAAAAGTGAAATGACCATTTCATCATATGAAACAACCATTTCATGATGTGAACTGATCGGTTCATCATTTGGGTTGTCCGATTCAATGATCAATTCAATTGGATCAAAGATTAATGTTGATGTCATGATTGTGCATTATTCGTATATTGAATGCCAATATGTTTCAAAATAGGAAAGCTACTGAACTGACTAGTTTAAGAGATGAGACAACTGATTCATTGATTGTGCATTATTCGTATATTGAATGCCAATATGTTTCAAAATAGGAAAGCTACTGAGATGACTGGATAGTGAATCGACCGGTTCACCATTGGTAGTTTTCAGAAAATTCATGAATTATGTCTCTTCGACTCCTAGACCGACTAGAATCCCTGACCCTCTTATAAATAGAGGGGTATTGGGGGCTTCCCTGACACAATGATCTTAAGATCTGGAAATTATTGTCCTCTCTAGTTGTGATAACCAATAGAGAGTTCGAGCAAGTCCTACCCATAAAAGGGACAGATAGAAAGGGAGAGACGATTGGGAGAGTAAATCAATCCTATAAAATTGATGTTTGAAGGGACAAATCCTTCTCATTGGCTCCGGTAGCGCAACATAGAGTTCCTAATGGTCTACATTGACTACTCTAGAGGCAGGAGGTTGTTTCCTATCGCTAGGAGGACACTGTCAACCGCTGTCTGTGATGTTGCACCAGGAGGCCGCCGCTGATGACTATCTGAGTGCTACTTGAAGAAGAAGCATGATGATGCAAAAGGTGCATGCTACAACAACAAGAGTTGTCACTGGACCTGCTCCAAGGACCATGTATAACTCTTGTTACCTTCCTTTCTAGATACATTGTTGTTGATGAGTTCTTACTGATTAGAGAATCAAGCATTAAATTTTTGTTTACACTGCCTTATTTGTTGTCCCAATTTCCCAACAGCAGTATCAAAGCCATGTCAATTTATGGTGTATCTAGATTTAAATCAATATGATCAGATATATTTTACTGGATACGATGCAAATATTAAACTGGTTAATATGCATATAAGATTAAATACCATATATTATATATATAATATGATATGATATATATACAATTAATATGCATCTCCCTAAAGTGTTTCGATGGTGATGTGAACATATTTGTGGCAAAAAGCCCTGTGGATTGTGTGCTTGGTTGTTAGATTTATTTTCTGTTGTTACTCAGTTTGCATACTGAACCTCTATCCTCCTTCCCCTCGAATGTACTCCAGGTTTTCCCTTTCATAATGTAATATGAATTAGGATACATTTTAATTTATGTTTCATCATGAGAAGACATTTTGTACTAGATGAACCGATCAACTGGAGGACCAAGGAGGCCAGACGATAGGAGGAACTGATCAACTAGTGGCCCCAACTGATCAGCTGGAGGAGTCATGAGGTCGCTTAAACCTGAGAACCATAGAACCATTTTAAGAGATCAACCGACCAACTAGGAGGTGAGCCGACTGATTCAGGAGTTGAACCAATCATCGAGACTGGTTGCAACACTACTTTTTGCAAGAACAAGTTGTACATGTGATGTGGACCTTAGGTGGTAGAAATTCCTTGTGGCTCTAAGGAATTGCATTAGACTGGCCATAACCATCACTTGTATATTTCTGATTACATGTTTTCATTTATAGTTATAGCATGTATATGATACATAAGTATGTGGAGATTGGATAAGTGTATGTACTTATCTAAAATCCCTTAATAAATATTAAGTCTAATATGCTTTTCATAAGCAACACACATGAAAATTTTGATCGACCAAGCGTAGGTTACGCCAAAGTGTGGTGCTCTGTCTATCTCGTGAAAGTGAGATCGTAGGTATGTAGATCTTGTTGGGTTTTAGGGAGATAGAGAAGGCAGCGGAAACAAAATTTTTCTTCTGTCAAACCCAGAATAAAGGAATCGCGTCAACATCTATACAATAGGAAAGATGGTTTGCAGAGGCATACCTTGTCCCGAGGCTTTCTCGGCGATGATACCTCGCGGCTTGTGTGGTCTTCACCTCCAGTCTTGGACGGTGTCTGTGCATCTCCTGGTCTCACCGGGACTGTCAGGATTAACAGCTGTCCTCCGAGCACCAGTAGTATCCCGCATCTGAAGTAGTCTACACGGACCACCTGGAACTCTGATCTCCTTGTCCTACAAGAAATCAGAAGGAGTCGCACCCTCCTGTCGGCGTACTAGTCACCAACATACTCTCCTGCAACCAGTTACTTTTTTGCAGTTGTCTTTCCCTTGCTGTGCCTCCCTTATTGGGTAGCACTTGCTTGAGCTCTCTCTCAGTTACCAAAACTAGAGAGAACGATAACTTTGCAGAGAAACTGGTGTTCTGAGTTGTTCACATGAGAAGCCCCCAATACCCCTATATATAGGAGGGTCACGGGACATGGTTCTCTACCCCAGGCAATGCGGGACTAAACAAGAGTAGAAGGGTTCAGGATTTTCCACAAAACAACCAACTTGCGTCAGTTGAACCGATCGTTTCAAGCATGAAACAGTCGGTTGGGGACCTGAGCCGATCGATTCAAACCTCAACCGATTGGTTGGGCCACCTGAGCCGATCGGTTCATTGTCCTGGTCCAACTCAAATTGACTTTCATATTTGTTTCCGATTAATCAAATATTAATCCTTGTCCAAATCCAATTTGTACAAGTGAAACAAATTGTATTTGTAAAATAGTCTTCTCACTTTCCAAACGATCTCGTCTGGTCACATGAATCGACCGATTCAACAATTGAGTCGATCGTCTCATGACACATGAGCCAATCAGTTCACCAGTTGAGCCGATCGATTCACTAACCTGAGCCGATCAGTTCATCTCATGAGCCGATCAGTTGGGGTAGCAGACTTGTGCAAATAAGTCAATTGTAGTTTCAATCAATCCGATACTCTAATCAATCGGTCCAACACCTTGAACACTATGATACTGAGCTATTATTTAATTGAGTGTTTAATTGAACTACTTAACTCCTTTAGTAATAAATCTAAACATCATTTGTGGATAAACTCCTCTTCCAGGTTAAATCCTATGTGTGTGACCCTGCAGGTCCATTTCACGTTGGCAGTGAAAGTCCATAACACTTATGACTTCATAAGCAAAGAGTGGTGCCTAGTCGCACATCAGTGCTACCCAAGTGAAATAGAAAGTTTGAGAACAACTTTCAATCCTACAATCTGTGAATGGTGTTATAGTGAATGTATAATTCCTTTGTCACTGATATCCCGAATGAACTCAAGGCATGGAACAATCATCCTGTCAACGTTCATTCACTTTCTTGATCTTAGAGTAGATTGGAGGAGATATGTATGACATCAATATCACATTCTGATTCACACATGCATGCACATGCCTATCTCAATCCTACTCATCAAGTGTCCATGGATATCAAACTCCCTCAGGAGGTACAAATCCCATATCTATCACTCACCCCTCAAAAGCCCCATGTGTCAAAGCCACCCAATCATCACATTTATAACATCCCATGTTTCAGGACTGCGTTTGATGATGTCAAAGTGTACCCAACGACATGTGTTGAGTGTAGTGATTTCAGGTCAAAGAATCACACTCACCACCATCACTGTGAGAACTGACTGTGACTACCATGTCATGGTTCCATGTGTCAAACTCACGGTGGGTCTATCCGGTAAACTTGTTCTCTAACAAGTACCTATGTGTTTGGTTTGATATCTCCATATCATGACTAATGAGATTCTTTCATCAACCAACACCACAATCTAGTCTTGTGTGTCATTGTTGTCTATCTACCTTCCACAATGACATCCGACTAGGGACATAACAAGAATGTACAAACTCTTAGCATCCACATGATCTCATCGTTCAGGTCCTCAACTTGAAAGCATACGTCATTGAGTACTGTCATTCTCTAGACATTCAATCTGTTCTATCATTATCTCATATGACTGAACCAGAAAGAATTGGAAGCTTGCCTTTGATATTTATCAAATCAATCTTAATGTATCCCACCAATCATCCCATGATTGGCTCTCAGGGCATACATACCAACAGATCTGTTGAAGTAGGGTACATACTCTATCGTGTTGGCCTTTGGGTCAGGATTAACTAGGTGATCTTAATGGGATTAAGTACATAGAAGCATGCATATAACTATGGCAAAGAGTTTCGTATACCATCTATCTAAGAGTTGCATGAAATGTAAAATGTTGTCTACCTAAACAGTCAAGTTGTGGGTGATCAGCCAAAGCTGACTCATGATTTGATAAAATATAGAACTTGGCACACTAGAAGATTGTACATTGTAGTCTTCCGAATTGGTAGTGAGGGCTATCAATTTGAACAAATTAGTGGGAGCGATAATTAATTAAAAACCTAATTAATATCATCAAACTTATCAAATCAAATTAATCAAAAGTGATTTGACTAAAGTTTCAAACTTTATCTTGTAGAATCTAATGGCAAACACAAACACGTTTTCTTTGTGATCAGTCCTTGAGAAGGACAAGTTGAACGTGAACAATTGCCACAACTAGTTAAGGACTTTGAGAAACATTCTCAATCACGAGCGAAAGTTCTATGTCCTTGAAAGACCAAAGCTAGAGGAATACGCTTCAAATGTGCCTAAGGATGAAATGGATGCTTATTGGAAGCATGCCAATTATTCCATAGACATTAAACACCTTATGCTAAGATATATGAACTATGAGCTACATGAGCAACATGAAAAACATGGACATTCTCAAGATGGTAACACATCTTAAGAATCGTGTAAAGCAATAAAGGTATAATGTCTCTAAAGCATTGTTTGAGTGTAAACTAACTGAGGGAGACCCAGTAAAGTCGCAAATGCTAAATTTGATTGGGCATGTGGAACATCTAGAAAGATTGGTATTTCCATTAGGTCAAGAGTTGGCCATGATATGATTCTACAATCATTGTATGAATCATATTGCCAGGTCATCAAGTGTTATCACTTGAGTAACATAGCTAAACCACTGTATGAATTTTTTGGCATATTGATTTTTGCCAAAGCACAAATGAATAAGGAAAGATCCATGATGGTGATCAACAAAAGTGAGTTCAAGGGCAAAGACAAGGCCAAGAAGAGTTTCGAGACTAAGATGAAGTCCAAGTCTTCTGCACTCAAGATATGGAGAGGGGTAAGTGCAAAAGGAATTTGTCCTTTTCACTTAAATAATTAAGAGAAGTGCCACTACTGTCACCAACTGGACATTGATAAAAAATTGCCCTCTTATATAGAGGAACTCATGTAGAAGAAAGAGATAGAGATCTCCACTTCAGGACCCGAGAAGAAGTAACCTAGAACTGTGCGGAGCAAGAGTTGCTTCCACTATAGTTGGAAGCTGTCATTCATGGGCATATAATAGAATTGTGAATTCCTATTATGTACCTGCCATTGATGAAAATATTATGTATCTTGTATGGACAAACATATTATGAACATAATTGATGTTTTGCTTACAAAGATATGATTTTTTATGACAATACCCAATGTATCATAATCTATACTTGATAGTTGTAGAGAGAAATATGTGTATGGCACATATACTGAATGACATGATGATTTAAACATTCAATACCTATAACATTGTCATCTAAAGTGCATAAATGAGAAATGCATTTTAGAATCCATAATGATGGCTATCTAGACTCTTTTAGTTATTGAACCAATAGAGGCATGCAAGTCTTATTTATTGTGCAATATGACGAAAGCATCTTCACTAGATGTAGTGTGAGAATGACTATTCTATTAGGGCTCATACATATTGATGTATATAGAGATTTTATAATAAATGCTAGAGATGGTTACTTGTACCTCATTATATTTGCTGATTTTAGTAGATATTGTATATTGTATTTGATAAAATACAAGTCTAAATCTATTGAAGTGTTCAAGAAGATTATGAATGAAGTACATAAATAGCTTGGTATAAATATTATATACTTCGATATGATTGGTGTGGAAATATTTAAACCAAGAATTTGAGGACCTTCTAGGGAACATGATAATGTATCATGATGAACTCCACCTGAAACACAATGATAGTGTATCATGATAGTGTAGAGAAAAGGAATCACACCTTGTTAATCATAGTGTGATTATCAATATATCTAGCTAATCTTTCAATTTCCTTTATGGCACATGTTTTGCACTAAAATTATGTACCATCTAAAATGGTTTAAAAGATGTCGTATGAGATATGGCATAGGAGGTGTCCCGATTAGTATTTTATAAGGATTAGGATTGAAAGATTATGTAAGAAAATAGTTTTTTGAAAAACTTTGTACACAAATCACATAAATGATATTTGTTAAATACATATGTTATCCAATTTGACAACAAAGTATTTGATTGCCAGGATGGCTATGTATTTAAAGGGAATTTGATTGGAAAGGAATCAGTGGGAGAAAATTAGAACTCAAAAAATTCAAGACAAACAAGAAAAAATTGAACCTAAAGAGGTGCAAAAGGAATAAGGAGAATCACAAATTGTTGTGAAATCTCAAGTTCCTTATGTAACACAAAACCTCATAGATCAAGTAGAACACACCTTAATTTATAAGATTATGACATCTTATGACTCAAAAAGTCAGTGAGTTGATCATAAATGATGAGTCAACAACCTACCTAGAATCTATAGAGAGACCAGAGTTTGAGAAATGGCTTGGCCATGTAGACTAACAAGGTATGACCTTCATGGATCCGCCTGAAGGGGTAAAACCTATAAGGTGTGATTGGGTCTTCAAGATGAAGACCAACAAGGAAGGGTAGATTGGTTGCAAATAGTTTCAGACAAGTTCAAGGTGTTGAACATGATGAAATCTTTTCACCAACTGCCATGGGTAAATTCGTCAGGATCATGCTTGCTATTACAACTTAATATGACTATGAGATTTGGCATATTGATGTTAAAATTACATTCCTTAACGGGAATATTCACGAGGATGTGTGGTGACACAACCTGTAAGCTACATAGGTTAATCTATGGATTGAAGCAAACATCTCAGAGTTGGAATCTTCTATTTGACAAGTCAGTCACAGAGTTTGACTTCAGTTGAAAATAATATGAAATTTGTGACTACAACAGATTTAGTGGGAGCACAATTGTATTCACATAATGATGGGGAATAACATCCTTATACTGCAAATCTTAAAATCTGGTTGGGAGTTACCTTCTCTATGAAGATTTTAGGCAATCCTATATGATAGGAATTGCAGTCTATAGAGATAGATCTAGAAAGCTTATTGGCCTAAGTAAGAGTGCATACATTGGCAAGATGCTGAAGGGGTTCAACATGCATGACTCAATGAGAGAAAACTTGTCCATATTCTATGGAGTTAGTCTCTTAGGAGCCTAGTGTTCTAGTTCTTATGAAGAACATGAACCCATAGATAAATGCCACACACATTTGCAATTGGATCTATCATGAATGTAATGTAATGTACTCATCCAATTATCTCATGTGCATTAGAATTGATGAGAGAAAACATACTTATCTAGTTATCTCGTATGTATTGGACATGATGAGTGGATATCTATCAGATCCCAGTGAAAGTCACTGAACTGCCAGAAAGAGCATCCTTAAGTACTTGAGAAGCACTGAAAGGATCCATTTCTTAGTTATAGTAGTAAGGAAGAGCTGGGTGAAAGGGTTACACCGATGCAAACTTCCATAATGACAAATAGAATTAATGATCACTAAATTTATGTTTGACGTTAAAATGAGAACTGTAAAGTTGGAGAAGCTCTGAGCTTGAGACACTTGTATAATTCTACAATAGAAGCTAAGTATCTTGGTGTTATGAACACAACTGAAGATATTGTATGGATCAAAAATTTCATATAGATGAACTTGTGAGAGGTTCCAACCGTCGATGGCCCAATTGATATACCGTGACAACAATTTTGATGGACTTGATTTTTGGCTTAATTTCAAGGTTGAAATTTCTTTTAAGGCGTGTAGGATGTGATGGAATGAACCTTTGGAGCCTTTAAATTTTTAATGACACAATGGGTTTATGTGTTTTAGTAATACTAGAAAACACACACGTGCACATGCACGTGCCTTATTAAAATGTTAAATTTATATTAAAATAATATTTTGAAAAAAAATCTTTGTATTTTTATATATATGCATAAACTAAATACCAAATATGTATAATACCAAGTATGTATAAATATGTAGTATAGTTAGATGCATCTATATTATCAGGTACACACACATATATATACATACATATATATATGTATATATATGTATATATACATATATATATATATGTATATATATGAATATTATCAATGTGTAGTATAATTAAACACATCTTCATTATGTATGTTATCTAATTACATATATAGTTCTTTCTATATCATTCATGTTTTAAAAATATCTTTCAGAAATTGAATAATTTATAATGATATTCTTCTTGACAAAATGTTTTATGCATTTTTATATTTAATATACTAATATTTAGTTGAAATCAAATTATGTGTCAAAAATTGTTTTGCATAGTTATATATTTAAACATGTTTTTTTTAATTTCAATCATATATTGAATTCAATAACATATGCAAAATAAAAAAAATGTATGTAGGTAAAAAAAGCAACGCATTGGATATATATTTAAAATCAAACTCGTACTTATTGTGATATCCTAATTGACAAATTATTTTCTACATTTTTTTATTTTTAATATTCTAAAAGTTAGTAGAAATTAAATTATGTCTCAAAAAAGATTTATATATGAAAGGTATAAGAAAGATGTAAATAATAATATTATAAAATAGAATGAAAAATATAGAAAAAAATAAATTGAAAATAGTGGAAATTAAGTGATATACTATTTTGTATAGTTATATATTGATTTTTTTTGTCAATTACATCATTTATTAAATTCAGTAACATATGAAAAAGAAAAAAAATGGCCATAGGTAAAAGGAAAAACAAAAGCAGGCCATTGCATATTTGTTTAAATCTGAATCATGCTTATAGTGATGTCTTACTTGACAAATTGTTGTCTACATTTTTTTATATTTGACATTCTAAAAGTTAGTTGAAATCAAATTATGTGTTGAAAAATACTTAAATATGAAAAAGTGTAACAAAATATGTAAATATTAATACTATAAAATAAAATGAAAAATGTAGAAGAAAATTAAATAGAAAATAGATGGAATTAAGTGAAACACTTTGTTTTGCATTGTTGGATATTTACATATATTGGTTTGTCCATTCCATCATATATTAAATTAAATAGCATATGAAAAATAACAAAAATGGGAGTAGGTAAAAGGAGAAATAAAAGGAAGATGTTGTATATATATATTTTAATTAGAGTCTTACTTATAGAGATATCCTACTTGACAAATTGTTTTATACATTTTTTATATTTGATATTCTAACATCTAGTTGAAATATAATTATGTGTCAAAAGATTTAAATACCGAAAATAACAAAATGTGTAAAAATATTGATATAACTAAAATGAAAAAATGTGGAAAAGTTAAATAGAATATAGTTGGGATAAAATGACACTTTGTTTAAATTAGTAAACTATAAAATAGAATGCACAAAGTCATGTTGTGTAATTATTACAAACAAAACTAACACTAATACACCATTGTAGTTTGAAATAATGCATCTATTGAATGGTAAATAAAGGGGTGTCATGCATGCCAAAATTTCAACTATATTTAATATCTACCAATATAAAGTATGATGTTGATCTCAGTTTTGCAAATTGAAAAAAAGAACTAAAACATTTTGTTGTATATTGATAAAATCAAATTATGAAAAATATTACAAGGATTAAAATTTTGAAAGGTGACCATAAGTTGGATTACACTCATGGTGAAATGAAAATAAGATCTCACATATATTCCCAAAACAATTGAATAAACATGTAAAGTAGAAGATCTAAGTTGCACTCAAGCAACTTTTCAATATGATTTTTTGCACAATGAATATTTTGTTATACGATATACGACTATACAATATATTACAAATATGTAGCTTTTGAAAATAAGATGGATTTAGAAGAGAATTTTGAATCATATAATTGGGTCATTATTCTATGAACATGATAAATCTACAGTTGAGAAAAAATGACATGAAATGCATCCATTTCACTAAATTATCTCAGATTCGCATACAATTGAGATTAGTAAGTTCTCCACATGTTCTAAGGTTTTGTCAAGTATCAAGATTAATCAAAGACACAATGAAACATTTTTCTATCTTACTTACTAAGTACTAAAAGGATGCACATGTAAGTCTTGGTATACCCCTGTATGAAAGAACATATTACATAAGTGACAATGTGTGGGCAATTGATCTCATTAGCCAAAATTGAAAAGGCAAACTCATGTTTAAGAAGCTTCGATCAATTTGATATTTTGCACTCTCTTTGTTGCAAGAGTTGCCGACTGTCTAGTCTTGTAAACCGTCAATAAGTATTTATTTATAATGATTAGAGATACAACCTAATCAGCCGACCACTCATACACATTTCACCGTCACATTACACAGTTGCATGATCTAATAAACACTCATGGTGCAAATGTAATATCATAACTACCTATTGTTAGGATCAATTGTAAATACATAGACCAAGAAAGAAATGTACAAACAGGTGTTGTGCTATCCATGTACACCTTAGATGTCATCACAAACATAGACAATTCAGTCATTCTGTGTTGCTTACGTGAATGTTGCCAATTTCCTTTATAGCAATGTCCCCGAGAAATTCTTGAGTTTATCCATTAGCTTTTTTGATATTTACCAATTAGGACAGAAGCTACAACCTATATTATAGGAAAGTTGTCGAAAATCGTTGAGGCAGTACTAGAGTGGCGGTAGTTCCTTTTGCTCTGGCTACTATTGGTGGTAAGAGCCTACACCAATCGCCACACCTGCATATGTCAATCAGTGGTTATCAGTGATCCTAACATGATTTCAGTTTGGATGTCATATTCAAATGATTAAGCGATGTGTTTAGTGGTAACAGCAAAGACACCACCATATCGACAGTGGGCCGATGGCCTTCCTATCTTTTCATTTGTTTGTTGCTGTGCGGGGTCACGTGTGTGCCTGGGTGAGACTTCATCACACCAAGGTTCCCCACCAGCAAATTAGGAGGCTACAGAGAGTGAAGGGTGTGGGTGGATTTATTTAAAACATACCAGAAAGAGCAAGTTGGACACTATTGAGAATCAATGCGGCTGCAAAGCGGTACACGAGGTTAGACATTTCTTTCACCATCACAGATGGGTTTGTGAAGAGCTTAAATAGGTGGGTTCTGAGTGCGAGAACCACCGTGGAGAACAGAACTCCCAAAAATAGGGATGTTGACACCGTCATACGACGGAGAACTTGGCCACCTTGGGATGGTAGATGCGCTAGACACCTAAACACTGAAAGGAGTAGGACAGGTGTTTGTTATAGAACGATGATTGAGATTAGGCAGTTACATATTGTGGTCATTACTGATCAATGATGATAATATAGAAAGACGTTTCTATGAAAAACATACCTCACAACTACACATAATCCTAACAATATCATCAGTGTCCACAGCTGGTAGTTCATTATGTTTGACATACTAGTGCAGAACACGTTTGGGCTCCTCCAAGCCTGAGGAAACCCTAGATTGGACCATCCTCTTTCCATGCCATCAAGTAGTGTACAAAGTACCTATAAAACATTCAAAATGCCTCCATAAGTGCATTTGATAGAAATAAGCATATTGGGGGGAATAGCACGTATTCTAACAGGTATAGATGTGATTGAAGAGCAATATAACACAAGATGAAGCACTAAAATAGGGCTGAATCACCACCCCAAACTTGAAACATACTTGTCCTCAAGTATTCTCTAACTCAATCTCTCTACAAAATTTCCACAAACAAGAAATGACAAATGCAATGTAAAAGATGATTATTGTTGAATGGTATCAAAGATGACTAAGTACATGCATTTCACCTCTCTCCTCTCCTACTTTCACAAACCAATCATGAAAATAGCACAAAGCATATGAACTTCAAATATAGTGCATAGAAAACACAAGTCATCCATATTTCTTTCATAAAGTTCCGGGTAAACCGTTTCATGATGGTATTAATCAAGGATGACTAGGAGTATTTTTTCACCTTCATGCATTCAGTTTTATGTTTCAAATCACACCAAATGACCCACGTGGCTGT
Organism: Alisma plantago-aquatica; assembly: GCA_963693085.1. Taxonomy (NCBI): domain Eukaryota; kingdom Viridiplantae; phylum Streptophyta; class Magnoliopsida; order Alismatales; family Alismataceae; genus Alisma; species Alisma plantago-aquatica. Next base: position 1,396,574,595 of record OY856409.1, read on the forward strand.
GAAAAAGGGCAAAATGAGCTAGGTTTGGTGTTTCCTAGCTCAATAGGTATGAAAGTGGAAGAAAGGGTTGTGATAAGATTTTGGAGTGTTTTTACACACTCATCTTTTCTTTATTTGAATGCTCTTAAATAAGAGCATCCTTTTATTTTATTTTTGCTTTGTCCATATTTCCTAACTATAAGACCACATCAACAATTATATATTAGGAAAGAGGGTGCAAGATATACCTTATCTTGGAGAAAGTCCAACGACTATCCTTGCATGGGGATGTGCTTCCTTCTTAAGAAGCACACAGACGGCGGTCGATAGCATCCTCCTAGTGTAGCACTTGTGGATGACGGTTGGTGGCGTCCTCCTAGTATAGTAGCAAAAGCTTCCGTGCTTTAACTAGAAACTCCAAGTTGTTCTCCCTCAGTAGGCAGGAAGGAGTTGTACATTCATTTGTCTATGTGTTGGCATCGACTACCTTCTCCCATTCTCTCTCTCCTTTTCATAGATAAGATGGCTTGGGCTCTCACATTACCAAAAATGTGAGAAGTCAAGTGCACATATTGAGAGTCTTGGCCACCCCCTCCTTATATAGGAGTGGATGGGCTAGGGTTTCTAAAACTATTGGAAGAAAAAGGTCCAAGTATCATAGTGACCGCGCAGGACCAGTCAATCGACGGGCCATTCTAGTCACTCGATTGTCCTACTATCTACACAGGGCTTTCCGGTCAACTGGATGATCCAGTCAATTGATTGGCTTGTGGTCAGCGACACAATAACATTGGATTTATTAAAACAATTAATGTGTGTTGTTTCTGCTAATATTAATTGGTTTACCCACTCAAACTCATTTTGTCGATTGGACACTCCAATTGGTTGACTAGATACTCTGATCAACCATTGGAAACATTGTTCAGTCGGTCGATTGAACATTTCAATTGGTTGACTAGCTGGTTTTACCATCCAGAGTCATCACAATCATGTCAGTTGACTAGACGCTCCAGTTGGTCGACTAACAACTAGTATTATTCATTTGGATTACCTAAACACTTTGGTAACCAAATTAAATATTTTCCATGATAAAAATCCTCTTCCAAATGCATCATATGTGTGTGACCCTATAGGCTCCATATTACATTGGTAGTGATGTCCATAACCACAATATGACTTCACAAGCAATGAGCAGTATCTAGAAACACTTCACTATGACCCAATTAATTGGATAAGTTGGAAGAAAACTTCAACCTAAAACTATGACTAGTGTTATAGTGATCGTATAGTTCCTTTGTCTCATATATCCATATTGAACATGAGGCATAGAATTGTCATCCTCTTAATATTCAATCTATGTTTCTTAAACTAGAGTAGATTGTTGAGATGCATGCGAGCTCACATATCACATATTGACTCACATGATCATGACCATGTACTTCTCATTCTCACTTATCAAGTGGATAGGACATTAATCTAATAGGAGGGACAAATCCTATTTGAATCACTCACAACAATCCCCATGTGTCACAATGTACACAAGCACCACTTGTATAGTAAACCTTATTCAAGATCACGTTGGATGGAGTTAAAGTCCTTCAAATGACATGTAATCATTGTAGTGACTTCAAGTCTAAGAACTAAAATCACCACTATCACTTTGAGAGATGATTCTAACTGCCATCCATGTACTACTCTCAAGGCGGGTCTATCTAGTACATTTTTGTCCAACAAGTACCAATGTGTTTCACTCAATATCCCATATCATGACTAATGAGACTCATCCATCAGTCTACACACATTCTAGTCTTAAGTATTATTGTTGTATATTTTTCTTCCACAATAATAACTGACCGGGGACATAACAAGAATGTATATATTCTTATCATGCATATGATCCCATGTTCAGATCCTCAACCTAAACCATACGTCATCGAGTAACATCATTATTTAGACATCTATTATGTTATATCATCATATCATAACTAAACAAACATAATAAATGGAATTTCCTTTATTGTTAATCAAATCAAGTAGATATGTCCCAATACAATCATCATATGACTGGTTCTTTGGGCATATATACCAACAGATGTTTGAATACAATCATCATATGACTAGCTCTCTGGGAATACATACCAATAGACTCCCACTTGCACTTATAGACAACCACTCATGAATTCAATCCCAAGTGATCTAACATGACCATCATGCTTCTGTTGGGAAAGTAATTTTGTCAACAAGTCATCAACATTGCCCTCATTCCGTACTCTACAAATCTTCACATCTTCTTGCTATAAGATCTCTTGTATGAGATGGAAACTCCAAAGTATGTGCTTGGAACATTGATGTGATCTAAATTCCTTAGCTTGTGCAAGTAGCTCCATTGTTGTCACAGTACAACTCTACCGTATTATTAATGATTGGAACCACTCCAAGTTCATTGATGAACTTCTTGATCCAAACAACTTCATTTGCTAGATGGAGACAGCAATGTACTAAAATTTTGACATAGAATCAGCAACTATCTCTTGCTTGGAACATTTCCAGCTCATAGATCCATTGTTAAGGCAAAACACAAATCTTAGTTGTGATCGATGATCATCTTTGTTTGTTTAGGGGCTTGCATCGGTGTAACCCTTTACACCCAACTCTTCATGATCACCATAAATAAGGAACTGATTCTTAATTATTCTCAAGTACTTAAGGATGTTCTTTACAGAATCACATTAACCTTCACCAAGATATGATTGATATCTACTTGACATGCTCAAAGAATATGAGACATTAGGACGATTGCTTAACATTGCATACATGATAGATCCAATTGCATATGCATATGGAATCTTACTCATGTGTTCCCGTTCTTCACGAGAACTAGGACATTGGATTGCATAGAGACTAATTCCATCAGACATGGGAAAATTTCCTCTCTTTGAGTCCTACATGCTACCCTTTTCAGCACTTGTCAATGTATGTACTCTGTCTTAGGACAAGAAGCCATACCTTTAGGTGGATTCACCAAGGTCCATACCTTGTTGGTGTATCGCATGGCCTCAAGCCAATTTTTAGAATCGGTCCCCCAATAGATTCTAAGTAGGTTGTTGTCTTGTCATCATTTATGACCAACTCATAACCTTGTTGAGTCACGAAATATCCAAATCTCTCATGATCAAGGTGTGTCCTACTGGATCTATGAGGTTCATGTACTACAAGATGAACATGATATTCTACAACTGCTTGTGATTCTTCTAGTTCCTTTTTTACCTCTACAAGTTCAATATTTTCTTGTCAGTTTCAAACTTCTTCGAGTTCTACTTTCCTCCCATTGTTTCCTTTTGAAATAAATTCTTTTTCAAGGAATATAACATCTCTAGAAATAACACTTTGTTTTCAGATGGAATATAAAAGTAGTATCCTTTGGTTTCCTTACGATATCCAACAAAATAAAATTATGTGTCTAAGTTTATTGGGAAACTATTTTCTCACATAAGCTTCACATCCCCAAATCTTCATAAAAGACATATTGGGATGTTTCCTAGTCCATATTGTATACGATGTCTTTTGTACTGATTGAGAAGGTATGGGGTTAAGTGTAAATGTTGTAGTTTCTAGGGCATGTTCCCAAAAGGAAGTCGAAAGATCAGAAAAACTCGTCATTGATCCTATCGTGTCTAATAGGGTGTGATTCCTTCTTTTTGATACACTCTTATGTTGTGGTGTTCCAAGTGGAGTCCAATGTGATACAATACCATGGTCTCGTAGAAGGTCCTCAAAGTATTCTCCACCTCAATCGGATCAAAATTCTTTAATACTTTTACCATGCTGGTTTTGTACTTTATTAATAAAATCCTTGAACTTTTCAATGGATTCTAACTTGTATTTCATTAAATAGACATAGCCATATATACTTAGGTAATCAGTAAATATGATGAAGTAGTTGTAACCACCTCAATAATTTGTTCAAAAAAGTCCACATATATTGATATGTATGAGACCCAATACATCACTTGCTCTCTCACTGAATCTAGTGTAAGGAGATTTTGTCATCTTACCCAACAAATAAGGCTCACATGTCTCTATTGATTTGAAATCAAAAGAGTCTAGATAACCATATTTATAGAGTCTATAAATGTGTTTCTCATTTATGTTCCCTACATGATAATGCCAAAGGTATGCTTGGTTTGAGTTTTTTAGTTTTAGCCTTTTATTAGTTATATTATATACACTTGTCTCTAGATCTAATAAGTATAGACCATAAGAAATAGGGGCACTACCATAAAAGATATCATGTTTAAAAATAGAACATCAACCATTCTTTACATGAAATTCGAATCCACTCTTGTCGAAACAAGATACAAAAGTGATGTTTCTATGAATGGTAGGTACATAACAGTAGTTCTCTAACTTTATTACAAACCTACTGGGTAGAGATAAACTATAGGTTCCAACTATAGTGGAAACAACTCTTGCTCCATTTGCAACACACAGTTCTAGCTCACCCTTACTTAAGGGTTTACTTCTTTTTCTGATTCTTCATGTTAGAGCATATGTACAATCCAAATCTCGTATCCAGGCCCAAGATGAATAATGAAACAAGTTCACCTCAATAATGTATATATAAAAAGTGGATATCTCCATTTCCTTCTTTTTCTTCTTGAGTTCCTCTAAGTAAAGAGGGTAACTCTTTTTCTAATGTCAAGTCTAGTGACAGTGGAAAAAATTGTCTTTCTTACTCACCCCTCCCTTCGCTTTAACTACAGATACTTGGGTTTTTTGATAGCCTTAGAACTCTTCTTGACCTTACCTTTTCCCTTGTGATTCCTCTTTCCTCTGTTGATCATCATCATAGATCTAGGTTTGTCCTTCTTCATTTGTGCTTCAACAGTTCTCAACATGCTAAGTAATTCAAACAGAAGTTTTACAAAAAAAATCTTGTTATAGTTCATGACAAATTGGTTATATGATTTAGTCAAAGATTGCATAATCACATCCATAACAAACTCTTGGACTAAAGGAAATCCTAGTCTCTCTAGGTTTTCCACGTACCCAATCAACTTGAGTATATGTGGCCCTATTGGATCTCCCTCTGCCATATTGCACTTAATTAGCACCTTGGAGACATCATATCTCTCTTGCCTTGCTTGATCCTAGTACATGTTCTTAAGATATGTTACCATCTCAATAACGTCCATATTTTCATGTTGCTTCTACAACTCATAGTTCATAGAGTATAACATTAGGTAGTTGATGTCTACGACATTGTTAGAATGTTTCTCATAAGCATCCTTTCATCCCTAGGTGCGTTGGGAGTGGGTTCCTCTAGCACTGGTGTATCTAGGACATAGAGATTGCACTCATGAGTGAGAATGATACCCAAAGTCCTTGAACAGGTTCAGTTTGTCCCTCTCAAGGACCAAACACCACCAAAAGCAATATACCCCACTATTTCTACAAAAGCAAAATTTTCAATTATTTCTACAAAAGCAAATTTGCATTTGTCAATGTACATTTGATTTGATTTGATTCCAAAAAGATTTATGATATTAATTAGGCCTTTAATTAATTATCATTCCCATTATTTTTCTTCAAATCAATAGACCCCACTATTAATTTGCAAAGATTGCAGCATACAATCATCTAGTACATCAAGATCTAAAATACATTACATTATTACCCAACCAATGTCATTGTCCGTAAACTAATTATTTAGGTAGGTAATACCAATTGCATTAAATACAACTCTTGATAGAAAATGCACAAATCCTTGTCATATTACATACTTATACTTCTAGGCACTTAATCCCATTAATGTCACCTAGTTAATCCTGATCCAAAAGCCAACATGATAGACTATGCACCCTGCTTTGGAAAACCCACATATCTACCATCACAATTCCACCACGCTTTGGTGTGCTCACACATAGTTGAGCAAGCTTTTCATGTGTGTTTCTCATGGAAAGCATCTAAGACTTAATATTTGAAAGAGGGGTTTTACTTATACATAAATATATACATATCCAATCACCACATACATATACTATGTATCATACACATACTATATCCACAAGCAAAACATGTAATAAAAAATATACAAACAATGGTTATGGCCACACTAATGTAATTCTTTGGAGTGATAAAGATTTTTTGTCCACATAAGTCGTACATCACACGCATCAACTTATATTGGACAAACTCTGTACAGGAAATAGGCTAGTCAGTCAACTAAACTCTTCTAGATTATTGGTTGGTTCTCCTATCGGTCGCTTGGTATCTGGTCAGTTAATTGGGTTTTTCCAAATTGGTTGGCTAGACTCCTCCAGTCGGTCGGTTGGCCTTTGGTCAGTCGATTGGTTTTCTCTCAAGTGGTTGGCTAGACTCCTCCAGTCGGTCGGTTGGTCTTTGGTCATTCGATTGGTTTTCTCTCAAGTGGTTGGCTAGACTCCTCCAGTCATTCGGTTGGGCCACCAGTCAATTGATTGGATCCTTCTATAGTCGGTTGGATCTATAGTCGACCATGGATCCTCTAGTCAGTTGCCATCTTTGGTATGTGGGTACCTCCAATATAATGACTCATTATCTAGTCAGTCGACTCGCTTGATTAGACTGCCTTCTCTTTCCAAGAACTATGAAGTAATGATATCTTATATACTTATTACATTTTGTAAAGTGAATACCTTGAGTTACATTCGAGGGGTGTGATAACTATTTTTTGTGGGCCAAAAGTGAAAACAAAATCATCCTAGTTAAAGAAACCGAACTTTGAATTTATACCTAAATAATAGATACGTCTACAACTCAATACGGAATCTTTGCAGTAGTGCGGGGTCAAACGTAGGGACAAGGAGAATAATAGAATAAGAACGTGAAATCTTTGCTTAGTCTAGCTTAACCAAAAGCAATATTTTTGGGTGTTTCGATTTAGGAACGGATTTAACCTAATTAAGTAGTAAACCTAAGTTATGGAAGATCAAAGAAAATATAAAGATGAATCAAGAAATCAAGATAAAAAATTTGCAAATGCCATAGGAAAATATCTATCCCTTCCTTCTCTCGAGATGCGTTCAGATGCTACCTAATAGGGTTCTCTCTCTCAAGTTAATAATCGAAAGATCAAGGGAAAACAATATGGCTTTTGTTATAGCAACTCCTCACTCTCATGTATTATTACTATCCTATACTTTGGATCTTTTTGAATTCATTCTCTCGAACAATATCCATATCAAACGTCGAAGGAAGGTAGATAATCATCAAACAATGTCATTAAACAAGAGTAAAGGAACAAAACTTTAAATAATATATGCCATAAAATAGAAAGATGAATAATTACATGGTTGGGAAGGCCTAATAGATACTCCCAACCCAAGTTATGGCTTTAGCCACACATGGCCGAAGAAGCAAAAAAAGTACAACTAGAGCAAGTCATGATGCAGAAAAGGGAAAGAGAAGATTGATACAAGGGTAGATAAAATGATCGATCTACCAACCTCTTGATGATATCTTAGTAGTCGACAGTGGTGTCGACAGTCTTTCTTATTTCTGATCTTGGCTTGAGGCAAGAAGGTCATTCAGATCCATGGTGATGATGAAGGAACCGACAAGGAGCAGGGTCGACAAGTCTGGATCAAGGGATCTAGGCAGGTCGATAGGTCTCGTCCTCCATCTATAGAACTTGAGAAGGTTTGGTGGCAGCCTCTAGATGCTCTAATTCCCAAGATTCAAGATGCCCCATCTGGCTACGCTGGGGGCATATTTATAAGGTCGAGGTTGTCAACCCCTCACCACCGATATCGATGGTTTCCTGTCGTTGGGACTGTCGACATGTAAGTCAACAATGGGTCTTATCAGCAACCTTTGTTGATGATAGGTATGTCGATCTCTTCTCGTTGTCGACAGAGTTCTTCCTTGCAAATGATTTGTCGATCTTCCTATCCATAGGTCTATCAAGGTGATTCCTCGAAAATGGTCATTGGACGTCGATAATGATGTTGATGTAGTCTATCGATGGAATAATTGATGGGACTATTGAAGGTCCTCCACTCGACAGGTATGTCAAGCATTGGGTCGATAGCTTCAAACTGACAAGTGTATGTCGGTGTCAATGACTGAGTTGTCGATGTTGTATCAACAAAGTTGAGTTTTTCCCTTTTGTTTGACACTCATTCCCTATATAGGTTGCTATCAAGGTTCTTCAATTTTTCAAGCTAATGCTCGATAAGTCTGTCAAGATCAAATCGACAGCCTTTTCTCGATCCTCTTGGTGAGACCTTGTTGTCGACCAATTGATCGACAAACTGAAGAAAGGTCTTTTGAACAATTATTCAAACTTCATTGATTTCACTTGATTTGCATCCAATTCCTTCAAATATCACCAAAATTGACTTAGAACTTATTATTTAACTAAACTAGAATAAAAATGGTAAATCTAAACATCTAAACATTATTTTTAATGACTTTTATTATGTAAAAGGCTATTGAAATTGCACCAAAAATGATGTTATCAACTCCCCCAAACTTAGATTTTAGTTTGTCCTCAAGCTAATCGAATCGTTATTTCTTTAATCAGTCGAGCAAAGAAAAATCTAGAATTTATTGAACACATGAGTTTATACAATCCTCTTAACAAAACTAATATTTATCCAAGATGTCATTATGTCAACAACTTCATGGGATGTCTCTCAGGCTCTTTTTCGCTCCTTACTTCTTTTTGGGATGAAATAGTCAGAGGATAGCACGAGGTAGCTCTTTCTTTGTTATTGTATCAGTATGCCTTTGACAAGATAGGACTTTATTAATTATATTCTTTTTGTAAAAAACAATTGATGACATCGTAAAAGATAAATGACGTTTTGCTAAAAGGAAAACATAAAAACTATATCAGTAACAAAAAGATTTTTGTCTTGAAATGTCATGTGTAAGGGAATAGTTTAGGGACAAACTAGAATCTTTGTAGAGGGAGTTTTTCCATCAAATGCAGCTTCATTTCATAAGCATGTTTGAATTGGTGAATGAAAATAAAGAAATTATTAAAAACAAATATTAACGGAAAAGGAAAAGAAGCAAAGTTTGTGATACAATGGATACCTACTCATGGGATTACAGCCCCCCCCCAACGTACAACACACATTGTCCACTGAGTGTGAAAAAGAAAGGAAAAGAAAATACAAACACGTGAGTTTGTCAGGGAAGGTCCACTGTTGCCCATGGGGATTCGAGCAACATCAGAGCGTAATTACCTCGAAGGCAATGATAATTATCATTATGAGTTTCTTCAAAAACAACATGGAGAACTCCAATGGTGTACTTTTAGTGTAGAACGTAGAAGCCACAATCATTAGACAGCTGACATTGTTGAGGACAATGATGCCAGAATCTGGTTATCTTCCATCTTCATGGTTCCTGAGAAGAATAACCACTTCCAAACTTGTGGATCAGTAGAATAAGATCCTTTGAACATGCATCAACAATACTTTCATGCGTACTGCAGATTAGCACTGAGTTTAGGGCCTTCAGGATCAAAAGAAGAATCAGAACTATTATATAGCATGACCTCCCTTTTACAAGGAAAGATAGCAAACAAATTCCAATGTGTGTTATGAAGAGTAGGTACAAAAATATAGCGGGGAATAGAATCTTTTAGCCATCAAAGAAGAAGGTCTTTTTCACCTGAATCAGAGTCTTGGTAGAGATCGGTGACAAGATCAAGACCAGCCATATAGATATCATCAACATCCTGGTAGATAAGAGATTGGTAAGCTACCATGAGGCTATGAGATAAACATCCTTGCGGTTGAAGGGTTTCTAGGAGGTCATCTTTCATGACCAAAAGGTCATCTCTACTAAAAACGACATGATTTCCACCAAGTTTGAAGTAGTGCATCAACATCATTAGCTGAGGAAGAGAAAATTCACAACATGTATTGCGGTCAAAATTCTCAAAACTTGGTTCTATAGTGGTAACAAGGCCATATACTGGAAATGGCACAGACTCGTCAAGGAATTTCAATATATCTGCAGCTTCTTTAACTTTTGTAGTTGCTTTAACAGTAGCAGGAGGTTCAATGACAATAGGTGATGTGTGGTCTTCCCTTCTTCTACTTCCTCTTTCTACAAAACATCTCTGAATGCCTCCTTCTCAGGTCGAGGAATAAGTGGATAAAGATCCCTTAGGTTGTCTGTCAGTTCAGGATCCTTAAAAGAAGTGCCTGTCGTGGATGACTTCCATGGAATAATGTCCATGAAGAGGTGTGAAGCCAATTGGGTCCATGCTAGAAATAGGAGTTTCACGATTCAGAGATTCCATGACCCATAGAACGATGAAAGCACTATTATTGTTCTCAGGGTTGTGCTAGAAGGATAGTGGTGCAATCACATAATTTGTCCAGTTAGGTTGATAATATGGAACTTCTCAAACAACTCGTTGAAGTCAGATTGGAATACGAGGTAGATTTTTAGCAGTGCTAAAGCATTTCAACGCACGTGTTCAACAGAGCAATTTTTGTTTGTTTAAGTCAGAAATGCACATGAGCCACAATCCTCTGAAATGAAAGGGTAACAAGATCACCCTTGTCTTCTTATATTCAAGCTTTACCTATAAAGTCAAATGGCTTAAGCCTTCAAACGGTTCTTGAATAAGCAGCTTCATAAGGAAGGAGTGGCAATATAATATGGCCAATCCTCATCACTGGGCATGACGTCTTCCAAAATAGTTGATGCGATGATGGTGAACATTTTTTTGGTGACTTTGGCAGGATTGCAAAAAAGATTCCAGAAATATTCTCATGAGAGGGTGATGGAGCTATTGTTATAGATAATATGGCTACCATCATGTTGATCATCCAGAATATCTTGTAAGAAAAAGATGTCACGAACCTACATTCCCTTCAAGAAATCTGGATCAAATCCACTCATTTTTAGAGGAAGCTGATGTGGAACTGGCAACAAAGGTTCTAGAAAGTTAGGTTCTGAAAGACGAGGCGGTGCGGCTGGCAGAACAATTGAGAGATTACCATTTCATCATCAAAAGAAACTTCTTCGTTGTCAGAAGGGCTTATAGCATCATCGTCGAGGTCCATATGTGTCATATAAACCCCATTAGATATTCTTCTTCTCTATGTAGACTAATTAGAGAGTGTAATGGGATCATATTGAGCAGTGCTTTGTCAAATTTTTGTTTCATGTCCTTTCAAAAATATCTTGGGACGATGGTGGAGATGGACGAGGAATATTTTCAGATGGTCAATCCTCAGAAGGGATGATGATAGGTGTTGTCTCAAATTGAGGTAGGCCATCCACTAGAGGTTGTGGGAGATGAGGCCTATGAAGGCCATCCTTTGACGAAGGTTTAGTAGAGCCAAAAACTGATTCAGAGGTGATGAGCGTCTTCACTCATAGTATCGGCAACATAAGAATTACCCTCGGAGGATTGGGAAGACAGTGAAGATGATGCTTCAATAGAACTACTATGACGCTCTCATCTTTGTTCTTGTCATAGGGCGTGTTGTTCTTCTCAACACTACCTAGCCTTTTCCCGATAAGTCATATTGATTAGGAGGTGGTTTTGGAACTTTAATATCTCATCTAGTTTGCACTGAAGGGTCACCATTTGTATAGGGATGCTGCTTAGCTCGCTGAATCATGTGTCCATGGCTAGATCCCATTTTTTAATGTTTGTTACGGCCTTTCATAGTTTAGGAAAGGCAGTCACGATTGTGCCAGTGACCCTATGTATAGTGTCAAATTCACGACCAAAGGCGCCTCCCAAAGTATTTGGCTCCGATGAAGTTGAAGAATGATGATCAAAACTAGGGTCCTACTGAGAAGAAAAGGGTTGATAGGAACGTGGGTGATATCGTGGTGGGCTATCAGGAACATCATGCACCGTATGTCTAGGTGGAGAGACATGTTTGCTAATAGCAATTGTAACTAGGATGGAGGTAGCACAGTTGGTAGTGGGTTCAAGTTGCTTTCTTGTAGCAATAGATGGAGTGACTGAGGGTGTTCTTCTTTAGAGACTGGAGGGGAGTCCCGTCCATGCTCAGGTGATACTCACAGTTCTCCAAGGTCATTCCCGACAACTCTTCTTTGATCACTTTCTTCTGATATCTTAGACAAAGGCCGCTTAGGTTGTTTTGTAATGATAGGCTTTGGCCGGACCCATGCTTGAGTGTGCTTGGTTCATCTTCCAAAAGTTCTAAACAAGCTCAGTAATTTCCTCCTCAGAAATAACTAGTCTTTGTCATAATCTTCCAGTCCAGGTAAAGGAATAGAAATTTGGTTCTCGTGAACCTATAGTTGGTAGCATTATTGCATCGTACCAAGATACCAATGGACATTAGGTACCTTATGGTGATGAAGTTGTCTCCTATTATTTCCTTAAAAGAAACACATGGTGGGTGTCTGTATGCCTGAAATATAAGTCTTACGAGACCACCCATATAATATTCTCTTTGTAGAGAAGATCAGATAAGCATTCATTTATCAATCATAAGGAAACCAATATTGACAGGGCATCTATCCATTATCAAAGATAACACATATAATTCCTTAAGGTAGATGCTCCTCGTTTCTTCTTTGGTGAAGAGGATGTTGGCTACTATTTTGTGCATAACTCTCTAGAAACCAGAATGCACCAGTGATGCCTTGGAGTGTCCAGATTGATACTTCTTTTGGCTTATCAATTTTTCCCAATATTTAGAAGCATTAAAATTGGAATCCTCTTTCTCTAGGAGGCTCGAAGAAGCCCTGGTAGCTTATTCCTCTGAACTATAGAAAATTTTGTTCAGACTTTGATCCGTGAGAATGTAGTCAACGTTGTTGATCCTAACTTGCAGCTAATTAGAATGTACTTCCTTGATAGATGACATGAACTTTATAGTTTCACCTTCATAGGCTTTGGGAGTAGTGAAACAGAGGTCCAACATTTCCCCGACTCATGCCCAGATGCCTAATTATTTAAGGGCAGTGGAAGAGATGAAGTGAGTAGGTTTGAAAACTGGTCGTTTCATTGCCTTGAATGTCTCTAAATGGACTTTGTTTTGAGGCCTGAAGGTTCCTTGATAGGGGAGTTTCAACTATGAATTTTGTGGAGCCTCTGGTTCTGGTGCAGTAGTCCTGGCCCATTTGTCTGTTTCATTAATGGGTTGCTCAGAAAGAGGTCTCTTCTCCCCCTTGTTGGATGGGATAGTGGTTCCTTGGTGAGCCATTGTTGTAAAGAGAAGAGGAAATGATACTGATTAGGTGTGTATTAACTCTGTCGATTAGTGTTATAAAAGCAGGCGTCGACAACGTGCATAAATGCCAGTGGTGTCGATTTGAAACTATTGATATGAATGTTGATATATTATAATGAAAATGGGTCGACATCGTGATTTATAAATGGTTGATAAGGTTATCGATTGAAAAGTATGTCGTGGTGTAGGTCGACAGGACTATCGACCGACGTATGCATCTACATGTCGAGTAGTTGGGAATGTAGTCGACAGAAATACATAGACAAGGGTATCAACTGGTATGTCGACAGGAGGCTTGTTGAGCTATTGTGCTTGAAGGTCGACAGTCAAGCATACCGAGAGATAGAGCTTTGCTAGGATTAGAAAGCAGTAAAAATTCATAACACTAGGATCTATATTTATAGACGAGGTTAAGGTCAGTGAAACTTAAGTCGGTTGTTCGGATGAGGATCTGGATCCGACAACTTGTTGTCAGTTGATAGGGGTGTCGACCAAGAGGGTTGGCAGGTCTTAAATGTGGACATGTTGATCGTCTTGTGAACACTGTCGATCATGAAGTCGACAACTAAAAACCAAAACGTTGTTGACCAACCCGTTGACAGGAAGCTTGTCAATTGACCCGACTGTAAGGACGACAGTCATTCTAAAAGAAGATCAATTCTAGTTGGTTGATAGTCTTGTCGACCTACATGGATCGACAACATTGTTGACCTACTACGATAAATAAGGTACTAACTTTCAAAATGTGATAAAGCAGATCATATTTTAGGTGGACAGTCAAAGTAAAATTAATGTCTTCCAATCATCATTTTATGAGAAAAATGATTGTCCACCTTGATTTAGATCTGACAATCCTTTAAGAAGTGTTTGTAAGAGAAGAAAAAAAATATCAAAAACTAATCTAAATGACAGAAAAGAAAAATGCTTGGGTTTCCTCCCAAGTAGCACTTTGTTTATAGTCATATATCTTGACTCCTTGAATATCTCATTCTACTTCTGGGGCATTTGGAAACTCCAAATCTGCCATTCTAGTGATGGCTTCATCTTCATAGTACCACTTTAATCAGTGACCATTAACTGATAACATTCATGATTTCTTATTGTGGATATCCATCATTCCTAAGGGATAGATGGTAATTACTATCAATGGTCCAGACCAATGAAAACAAAGATTCCCTAGGAAGAGACGTATAGAAGAATTGAATAACAGACTTTATCCCATTCTAAAATATCCTTCCTCCTGATATGAGAGTCATGCCAGATCTTGGTATGCTCTTTGTAGATCTTTGTATTTTCATAAGCGTGCAGGAGAAGTTCTTCCAACTCTTGTAACTGTAAGAAGTACTTTTCTTTTGCAAGTCCAGGATCTATGTTTAGGGCTTTGATTGCCAAATAGGCTTTGTGTTCTAGTTCTAGTTCTAGTTCTAGTGGGAGGTGATAAAACTTCCCATAGATTAGCCGATAAGCGGTGGTTCCTATGGGTGTCTTGTAGGTAGTCTGATATGCCCAAAGAGCATCATCAAGTTCAGACGACCAATCTTTTCTGGACTTCCTCACAGTTTTATCGAGAATCTATTTGATCTTCCTATTTGAGACCTCAACCTGACCTGCCATCTGAGGGTGATACGGGGTGTCTATCTTATGCCTCACTCCATATTACTTCAGAAGAGCCTCAAATTGCCTTTCAATGAAGTGTGAACCTCTGTCACTGATTACAGCATGTGGAACTCTAAACCTAGGAAAGATGATTTTTGTGAATAGATGCATGACCGTCCTAGAGTCACATGTTGATTATGGTATAGACTCCACCCACTTTGAGGCATAGTCAATAGACATCAGAATGTTTTTGTTCCCAGAAGGTGGGAAGGGTCCCACAAATTTCTATCTCCCAAACATCGAAGATCTCTACTTCGATCCATTCAGCAAGGGGCATCTCATTATGTTTGTTGATATTTCCAGTGCACTGACACGTGTCACATTATTTAGTGAAACTATATGCATCTTTAAATATGGTTGGCCAATAAAAACTAGAGTTCAAGATTTTTAATGTTGTCTTCTCAAAGCCAAGATGTCCTCCATAGGGGGCGCATGACATTTTTCTAAGATGGAACGAGCTTCATCGTGATCCACACAATGACGATATATATTATTTGCGCACTTTTGAAAGAGAAGGGGATCATCCCAGAAATAGTTATTAATGTCAAAAAAGAATTTCTTCTTTTGATTGTAGGTCATTCTTGGAGGTAATTGTTGGAATGTCATGTAGTTGCAAAAATCAGCATACCATGGAGTTACTTGATCTATAGAATGAATAAGAAGCAATGATTTGTCTTGATAGGATTTGTTGATAGGGAGGGAATTGCTTTCTTCCACCTTTATTTGAGAGAGGTGATCAACAAAAACATTCTTTGTCCTCTTTTTGTCAACAATCTCATGATCAAATTCTTACAAAAGAAGGGCCCACCTGAGGAGGCGTTCCTTGGTATCTTTCTTATGCATAAGATACTTTATTGCCTCATGATCAGTATAGATTGTCACCTTCCCACCTAACATATAGGATCTAAATTTGTCGAATGTGTAGATGATGGCCAACATCTCTTTCTCAATGGTGGTGTAATTAATGTGATCCTCATCAAGAGTTTTGTTGGCGTAGTAGATGACATGATGTTTCTTGTACTTCTTTTGTCCTAGGACAGCCCCTACTGTATAATCACTAGTGTCGCACATTATTTCAAAGAGGAGGTCCCAATATGGAGCTTGTAGAGCAGTGGTCAAGGCATCCTTTAGGGTGTGGAATGCCTTTTGGCACACTTCATCAAAGACAAATAGAGTGTCTTTTATCAATAGTTTGGACAAGGGCTTTGCAATCTTTGAAAAGTCGTTGATAAAATGATTGTGATATCATGCATGTCTTAGAAAACTACAGACAGAAGAGATTAAAGAGGGGGTGGAAGTTTAGATATTGCCTCTATCTTACTTTTATCCACCTCTATATCGGCTTCAAACACCTTGTGTCCTAGGACTATTCCTTCTTGTACCATAAAGTGGCACTTCTCCCAGTTGAGGACTAACTACTTTTCTTCACATCTTTTGAGGACCAGGGATAGATTTTTGAAACAATCTTCACAAGATGACCCGTACATAGAGAAGTCATCCATGAAGACTTCCATGACCTCTTCTATTATATCAGAAAAAATAGCTGGCATGCACCTTTGAAAGGTGGCAGGGGCGTTGCATAGACCGAACGACATGCAACGAAAAGCATATGTCCCATATAAGCAAGTAAATGTCATCTTTTCCTGATCTTTGGGTTGAATTGGAATGTTCTAAAATACAAAATACCCAACTAAATAACAAAAGTGTGAGTGATGTGCCAGCCTCTCCAGAACTTGATCAACAAAGGAAAGGGGGAAATGATCTTTGTGTGTTGCTGCGTTCAGTAGTTTGTAATCTATGCACATGTGCCAACCAGTCACTGTGTGAGTGTCTAATTCCTTCCCTTCACTATCCTTTACTATTGTCATCCCACCTTTCTTGGGAACCACATGAACTGGGCTTACCTAGTTGTTGTCACTAATAGCATAGATAATACATGCATCCATAAGTTTGATGACTTCCTTGTGTATGACCTCTCGCATTTTGTCATTCAACTTTCTTTGACCTTGGACTTGTGGCTTTGCGTCATTGTCAAGGTTGATTCTATGTATGCACACCATTAGGATAAGACCTTTGATATCATCTATAGAGTATCCAATAGCCTTTTTCTGGTGTTTCAGTTCAAATAAAAGTTTCTCTTATTGGTCAGAAGGTAGTTGTGCATTAAAGATCACCGGATTTCTTTTTTCTTCTTTGAGAAATTCGTACTTCAGACCTTCAAAAAGTGGATTGAGTTCTAGTAGTGGTTTTAGAACTGAAACTTCTTTTGGTTCACGATGAAGAGAGGCATATCTTACCATTTCAGTAGCACCATAGAACTCTTCTTCCTCATCTGCGGTTGCCCAGTAAACCAGGATTTCTTTGACCTCGAGATTGTAAAATCCTAACGTAGGGTTGTTTAATGTGTGCATCAGATATCAACTATAGCATCATGATCCTCTATTTCCACAAATACCTGATGCAATAGTCGGCAAAGTAACTTGTTTCTATTGAAGAAGTGGCCCGCATGTGATCGAGTATGTGGAAATCAATAGATTTGTTCCCAACTTGTAATTTGATTGACCAATCATCCACATCAATCAACGCTTGTGTTGTTGAAAGGAAAGGTCGTCCGAATATCATTGAATAGGTGAGGACTTCATCTACGTCGATGATGACAACGTCACAAGGGATGAAGAAATTCCCTATCCTGATTGGTACGTCCTCTATCACCCCAATTGATTTAGTATAAGAATTATCTACTAATTGAATTCTCATATTGGATTTAATAATATCAGTGATGCCCAACTTGGCTACTAAACTATCTGGCATTAGACTGATGCTGGCTCCTAGATCTGCAAGACCACTTCTCGTTAATGAATCACCAATGAGGAATGGTATAGTAAATGCACCAGGATCTATTTGTTGTGTCAGCATATTCAATTGACAAAAGGTGGATGCCATTTTTGTAAGGGATATTGTCTTGACTTCTCCCCTCCTCCTCTTATTCGTGATGAGGTCCTTCAGAAACTTGGTGTATGTAGGCATCTCATCTATGACGTCAAGGAGAGGAATGTCAAGATGAATTTTCTTAATGGTGTCAAGGAATTTGGTGTATCTCTTCTGGAGTTGTGCCTTAATGAAGCGATGTGAATAAGGGGCTCTAGTGGGAAATTTTTTCACCTTTAATGACAAAACAGAGTGTGTGGCTCCTTTTGACTTTTTGCATACTGGGGCCTCTTCTGAGCTATTGATGCTTCCTTCAATGATTGGTACTTTAGATTGTGAAATAGAAGTAGGACTCCCAGAGTGAAGTGTGGCCATTCTTGCTATTTCATTCTTGGGATTTTGTTCGGTGTTAGATGGGAATTGTCCTGATGATCTTCCAATTGATGCAGTAATAGAAGCTAATTGTTGATCGGCCATCCTATTATGAGTTTGAAGATCACTTATTTGAGTATTCACATTGCTCATATGTGTCTATAAGTTTTCTAGTATGTTGTTGTTACTCATGAGACATCCCCCTATCTTTTCTAGTTCAAGACTCCAGACTAGAAATAGAATTTTGATGTTGTTGAAAAAGGCTCCCCCTCTTCCCATTGAAGGTTCCCTGCCAATGTGGTTGAGATCTGTTTTGTTGAAATATGGATGGCGTTCCTCTTTTGATGGCTTGCCCCCTGCCCATTGCTTGAGATGATTGATTTAGCTGAAATGAGTTATGTGCTGCTGAGGTGCTCCTATAAGAGAATCCAAGATGATCAAGATGTTTGTAGTTCACATAAGACACTTTCTCAGTTTGTGTGTCTTCTACTTCATGGGTGTACATGCAATGATCAATACCATGACCCCCTTCTCCACAAGTGACACACTTTATGGATGCCTCAGTAAAGCATCTAGAATTGACTTCCTTCAGATTTTGGACATCATATGCCATTTTATCAAGTTTGTTAGTCAATTTCTCCAATAGCTTAGAGTCTAGGGATTCGTTGGCGGCAGAAACAGTTGCTGAAGAACTCCTATCAAAATCTCGACCTTCTTGGAGGGATGACATGTTATTGATTATCTCTTTGGAGGTGTCAGCATTGTGTTTCATGAAATTTCTACCAGCTGCAGTGCTCAGAGACATTCTCTCGATCGACGTAAGGCTTTCATAGTTAGTGGTGATAATAAACCCATCATCATAGCCATGACGAGGACAGTCTCTTAAGTATTCCTAGTATCTTTCCCACGCATCATGTAGGCTTTCAGTAGCCTTTTGCCTAAAATTGGTAACTTTTTGCTCGCACCTTACTGTCTTCTCAGCTGGGTAGAGCTTGTTCACGAAAGCTTCAGACAGTTGTTGCCACGAAGTTATGCCTTTTTGAGATAGGTACCATTATAGGGCTTAGTCTTTGAGAGAGAAACAAAAACCCTTAATGTAGATGACATCTTGTGGTACTATGTTCACCTTGATAGTATTACAGAGGTTCTTGAAGGTGTCGATATGGTGATAAGGATTTTCTTCTATAGAGTTTCCCCCAAACATTTGATTTTGGATTATACTGATGAATCTAGGCTTCAACTCAAATTTTCTTCTAGCATGCGAGCGATAACTACAGGATCTCGATTTTCATTAACATGAACTGTGACTAAGGCACGTAGAAAATTCTTTTCTTTCAAGACATTTACGTCAGGGGGACCTCATTCTGCCATTGGATCTATGAGGAGAATATATGCCTCTAAATATTTAGCGAGGAACTCTAGGATTGGTTAGAAATGATAAGAGGCTACCTATAAACAATTAGAGTATGAGACTAGAAGTGTAACCAATATTATAGCAGATAGGTAGTAAAAGAGATTTGCTAATAAAATTTTTGCAAATTTTAGAAACGATGACTAGTGCTAAGTAGACCTCAGGTTCTTAGAGGTTATCTGATGCCTTGTCCCCAGAAACGGCGCCAAAAGTTGATCACTCTTTTTCGTGGGCCAAAAGTGAAAACACAATCATCCTAGTTAAAGAAATTGGACTTTGAATTTATACCCGACTAATAGAGACGTATGCAACTCATCACTGAATCTTTATAGAAGTACGGGGTCGAATGCAGGGACAAGGAGAATAATAGAATAAGAACGTGAAATCTTTGCTTAGTCTATCTTAACCAAAAGAAATCTTTGTGGATATTCCGATTAAGGAATGGATTTAACCTAATTAAGTGGTAAACCTAAATTATGGAAGATCAAAGAAAATATAAAGATGAATCAAGAGATCAAGATAAAAAAGGACTTAGACTAGGTATCACCACTCAAACCGACCTCAACCACATAAAACCTTCACTCTTATTTTATATATATTCTCTACTCATTTTGCAAATAGTCATCAGAAAATATATATCCCTTCCTTCTCTCGAGACACGGGCAGATGTCTAACTAACGGGGTACTCTCTCTCGAGTTGGTAACTAGAAGATCAAGGGTAAACAATACGGCTTTTGTTATAGCAACTCCTCACTCTCGTGTATTGTTACTATCCTATACTCTAAATCTTGTTAACTTCATTCTCTCAAACAATATCCATATCAAACGTTGAAGGAAGGTGGTTAATCATCAAACGGTGCCATTAAACAAGAGTAAAGGAACAAAACTTCAAAGAATATATTCCATAAAATAGAAAGATGAACAATTACATGGTTGGGAGGGTCTGACAGATACTCCCAACCAAAGTTATGGTTTTAGCCACATATGGCCGAAGAAATAAAAAGAGTACAACTAGAGCAAGTCATGATGTAAAAAAAGGGAAAGAGAAGATTGATACAAGGGTAGATTGAATGATCAATCTACCAACCTCTCAGTTGATATCTTGGCGGTCGACAGTGGTGTCAATAGTCTTTCTCATTTCTGATCTTGGCTTGAGGCAAGAAGGTCCTTTAGATCCATGGTGTTGACTAAGGAATCGGCAAGGAGTAGGGTTGACAAGTCTGGATCAAGGGATCTAGGCAGGTCGACATGTCTCATCCTCCAGCTCTGGAACTTGAGAAGGTTTGGTGGAAGCCTCTCGGTGCTCTGACTCCCAAGATTCAAGACGCCTCGTTTGGCTGCCATGGGGGCATATTTATAGGGTCAAGGTTGTCGACCCCTCACCATCGATGTTGATGGTTTCCTATCATTGGGACTGTCAACATGTAGGTCGACAATGGGTCTTATTAACAACCTTTGTCAATCTACATGTATGTTGATCTCTTCTTGTTGTTGACAGAGTTTTTCCTTGAAAATGATCTCTCGATCTTCCTGTCGATAGGTTTGTCGAGGTGATTCCTTGACAATAGTCCTTAGACGTCGATAATGTTGTCGACGTAGTCTATCGGTGGAATAATTGATGGGACTATCGAGGGTCCTCTAATCCATAGGTGTGTCGAGCACTGGGTTGATAGCTTCATATTGATAAGTGTATGTTAGTGTTGATGGACTAGGTTGTCGATGTTGTATTGACAGAGGTGAGTTTTGCTCTTTTGTTCGACACTCCTTCCCTCGACATGTGGTTGTCAATGTTCTTCAATTTGTTAGGATGATGCTTGATAAGTCTATCGGGATTGAATCGACATCCTTTTCTCGATCCTCTTGGTGAGGCCTTCTTATCGACTGATTGATTGACAGACTAAAGAGAGGTCTTTTGAACAATTATTCAGACTTCATCGATTTTTCTTGATTTGAGTCCAATTCCTTCAAATATCACCAAAACTGACTTAGAACTTATTATTTAAGTAAACTAGAATAAAATGGGTAAATCTAAACTTCTAAACATTATTTCTAATTATTTTTATTGTATATTAGGATATTGAAATTGCACCAAATCTGATGTTATCAGGGAGCATAGGGGGTTAATCATTAATTACATTTGCAGAAGAAAGAGGAAGCCTTGGATGCAAACTTAATTTTAAGAAACATAAACCATATAACCACACACAAGCATCCAAGGGGTTTTAGGCCATAACCATGAATAAATTCTCCATCAAAACAATTCTCAAGAGACAAATATGAATTGCATATATATATGCATGTATATCATATCTTATATATATTGAGTATCTATAGGAACATTCCCTAGTGTATGTAATATTTAATGATACAACACAATGACCGTTTAATTTTCACATTGTATACAACACAATGAATGATAAAATACACATGATCATTATCAATTTAAATCTTGATACACTTTAGATTGACGTGGCTCTGATACCACTATTGGAAAATATGGAGGTAGAGTAGGCAAAAAAAAACGAAACAAAAAATTGTCCATATATCCTAACTAGTAGATCACATCAATAATGATGTATTATGAAAGAGGGTGCAAGATATACCTTATCATGGAGCAAGTCCAATGACTATCCTTGCATAGGGATGTGCTTCCTTCTTAAGCAGCACAGGGACAGTGGTTGACTGTGTCCTCCTGGTGTAGCACCCACAGATATTGGTCAATGACATACTCCTAGCATAGTAGCAAAAGCTTCCACACCTCTACGTAGTCCATGTAGACCACTAAGAACTCCATGTCACACTTCATGAGCCAGTGCGAAGGAGTTTTCCATTCATTTGTCAACGTGCTATCATTGACTTCCTTCTCCATTGTTATCTCTCTCTTTCACGTGTAAGATGGCTTGGGCTCTCACACTACCACAACTATGAGAAGTCAAGTGTATATATTGAGAGCCTTGGCCACCCCGCCCTTATATATGAGTGGATGGGCTAGGGTTTCGGAAACCCTTGGGAGATGAAGGGTCAAGTACCATGGCAGGTAGGTGATCACGCATGGCCAGTTGATGAACTAGACATTCCAGTCGATCGATTGACCTACTAGCCTACTGTCTGCGCATAGCCAGTCAATCGACTGGACAATCCAGTCTGTGGATTGTTTTGTAGTCAGTGACACAATAACACTAGATTTATTGAAACAATTGATGTGTTTCATCTGGATAACATTAATTGTTTGACCCATTCAAACTCATTGATTTGACTCAATCAGTCGACGGACACTCCAATCGATCGACTGGCTACTCTAATCATCCATTGGCAACATTGTTCAGTCAATAAATTTGAACATTCCGATCGGTCGACAGGTTGATTCCATCAGCTTGATTCACCATAGTCCATTTGGTCAATTGGACCCTCCAATCAGTCAAATGCACACCAGTCAGTCGAATGGACACTCAAATCGGTCAACTGACAACTAGTATTATTCAATTTAATTACCTAAACACTTTTATAACCAAAATAAATGTTGTACATGATAAAAGTCCTTTTCCAAGTGCATACTATGTGTGTGACCCTATAAAATTCATATTATGTTGGTAGTGATATCCATAACCACATTATGACTTCACAAGAAATGAGCGGTATCTAGAAACACTTCTTTGCTACCCAAGTAATTGGATAAGTTGGAGGACAACTTCAAACTAAACTTTTGACTAGTGTTACAGTGATCATATAGTTCCTTGGTCTCAGATATCCATATTGAACACGAGACATGGAATTTTCATCCTCTTAATATTCACTCTACGTTTCTTGAACTAGAGTACACTATTGAGATGCATGTGAGTTCACATATCACATATTGATTCACATGATCATGTCCATACATTTCTCAATCTCACTTTTCAAGTGACCGATGTATCAATACAATAGGAGGGACAAATCCCATCTGAATCACTCACAATTATCCCCATGTGTCACAATGTACCCAAGCACCACTTGTATAATAACCCTTATTCAAGTTCACATTGGATGGTGTTAAAGTCCTTTGAACGACATATGATCATTGTATTTACTTCAAGTCCAAGAGCCAAAATTACTACTATCACTTTGAGAGATGATTCTGACTGCCATCCATGTACTATTGTCAAGGCGGGTTTATCTGGTACATTGTTCCCTAACAAGTACCAATATGTTTTATTTGATATACTATATCATGACTAATGTGACTCCGCCATCAGTCAACACACATTCTAGTTTTAAGTATTATTGTTGTCTATTTTTCTTCCACAATAATAATTGACTAGGGACATAACCATAATGTATATACTCTTATTATACTCTTATTATCATCATCCCATAATTGAACAAACATAATAAATGGAATTGCATTTATTATTAATCAAATCAAGTACACAATATCCCAATACAATCATCATATGACTGGCTCTTTAGGAATACACACCAACAAATGTCTCAATAAAATCATCATATGACTGGCTCTCTGGGAATACATACAAACACAAGCAACAAGAGTCAATGAGCATGTTATCTATTACTTGTTCAAGAAATTCAATGACATAGAGGCTTGTTAAACTGCAGTTGGAAAATATTACATGGTCCTAATTCATGCAACAAGGAAGTTGTGCCACTATCTAATGGTGTACCCTCTACAAATGATTCCCAAGCATGATTCACTCCAATATTTATGTGGCACCCAACTCTAACTAGACGATGAGCTAATCGGAAGGTAATGCTAACCATATTTTGACATTACCTACCTTGAAATGAAGGTAGTCAAACCACCAAGCCCTCACAGATCAACTGGTGGGTTCCACACTTCTGGAAGAAGCTACTCGTGAATACGAGTTACCTAACAAAGATATAGGGATGATCCACATACCAAACAAGGGAATCCCTCTAGATATTGACACATGGACAATCTTATTTGATGGGGTTATAAATCAAAAAGGATATGGAATCGGTGTAGTCCTTCAAAATCCCCAAGGAGAGTAGCTACCAGTATCAAGATAGCTAGAATTTGATGCCACTAACAATATGTCTAAATATGAATCCTACATTTTGTGACTCCAGCTCACCAAAAATTAAGGGGCATGATGCTTAAAGGTCTATGGTGACTCCTCCTTCTCATCTCTCATGTTCAGCACAACTGAAGAACGTTCCATCAAAGTTTGGTACCTTACTAGGAGCATATGTGTCCTTTGGCTCGAGGTTTCGAGCATGTTTCCTTCCCACTTCATCAAAAGAGAGAACAATGGCTTCTTTGATGCTCTAGAAACCCTTGGTACATGGATCCAGGGAGGCTAGAACTTCTCTTTAAAGGCTAAGGCACTTTCTCAACCCACTTACTACATGGTCATCGACAATGCACTCAATGACGAAGAAAAGGCTTGGTTTTACGACATCAAGATGTATCTATCAAACCAATTCATTCCTAAGAACCTCTACTAGAGAGAGAAGTTGGCACTCAATTGATAGGACATGCATTACGTTCTAGGGATAGAACAACTATATCATATATTTTACCATCAGACTCTTTATCGATATCCACGAGACAAAAGATAAAGCTCTCATGAAGTAGATCGATGTAGGGTTGTGTTGTACACACATGAATGGAGTCATGATAACCAAGAAAATATTGCTCTTAGGGTACTATTGGAACACCATGGAAGTGGACTCCTATGAATTTGTCTACAAATGACAATCCTATCAAATCCATGGAGACTACATTCACTCACCTATAAATCAACTGTACAAAATGGCCATGCCTTGGCCATTCTCAGCATGTGTATCGACATGATCAAAAACAATCAAGCCTAAGGCATCAAATGGAAATTTCTTCATCCTTGTCGCAATTGATTACTTTACCAAATGGATCAAAGTAGTGTCCATCACTAACACATCGACCCAACAAGTCATCAAGTTCCTTAAGACTAGTATCACAAACCGGTATGGAATATTGCATGAGATCGTTTCAAACAATAGGATGAATTTCATCACCAAAACTATCAAGGAATACCTGAGCTCTTAGGGGATCAAACATCAGTACACACCACCTTATCGGCCTCAAATGAACAGAGTCATAGAAGTTGCTAATAAAAACCTGATCAAGATTCTAAAAAAACTATCCACTCTTATGCCAACCGGCATGAACATTTTCTAATGGCTTTGTGGGTCTACTACACTTCCATCAGAATTTCCATAGTGGTTATGCCATACTCCCTAGTATATGGTATGGAAGTAGTCCTACTAGTTTAAAATATATTTCCCTTCCCTCAATATATTATATGAAGAGGATACTCTGGAGATTGAATGGCTTTAAGATGAAGTCTACTTTCTCAACACTCTTGAAGAACGACGGGAAAGAGCCATGTACCATGCATAATGTTATCAAGTAAGAATGACTCAAGCATTCAATAAGAAAGTTTAACCACACAACTTCTAAAAGGGTGATCTGATAGTACGAGTCTTCTAGAATGCTAATTCTAGGGGCAATCTCAACCCTAAATGGGAGGGACCCTACATCATCCATGACGTCTAAGACCGAGGCGTCCTACACCTGAAAGATATGGACAACGATATCATTCTTCATCACACAAACACCAGCCTCATAAAATGCTACTACTACTATATCAGACTACAATAAGAAGTAAAAGATGATGTAAGGGAGATAAATGCTCTTGCCCTTCCAAAAAGCTTAAAATCTACTTAAATGCATGATTGTGTATCTCAATGCACCCTGAAGTTGCAAGATCAAAGTAGAACATAGGTCCTAGGATGGAAGGAGCATGACCATTATCATGAGGTCCCAATGGCTCATCAATCTAAAAATAACTCATTAAAATAGGTCTACCCTAATATAATACACTCAAAATGTTCTTGATTGTGGCTAAAGCTAGATGAGCACCATGATTAACATGATAGGAGGAAGTAAGAGGCTATGAGTCCCCAGAGGGAAGTCATACCTGATCCTCACAATCAGTGTCCTGACATTCGTATCTAGGGAGATGCATGACATTTACATTTGTCGGGGTTAAACTAAAAGGGAAAGACTATCTAGAGAAGAACAGAGGTCAAAACTCCTTGCAACTACTCTCACCTCATCTCAAAGAGAGTTGAGACCAAACTCTATATGAGCTAACCCAAGAGTCATGGGATGGGAAATCCTCACTAGGAAAACCTCATTCATTTCCCATAGAACCCTTGGCTCTCATACTGAGGACCTAAGCATCAATGTTGAGTCAAAAGCTTTAATGAAAATACCCACGGTCTGTGGGTGCCTTAAAAAAATTCTAAAAATTACTTTAAATAGGTAGGCACATGCTAGTTGTTGATCACTACTCTAACGTATGTTAGGAGTAAAGTCTATAGGGGATGTCCTTGACATCTAGAACTTTGACCCTACTGGGTAGGGAATCGCTACTATCACGCCCGTCATGACATGGTTTTAGCTCCTAGTGTGATGTCTAGGTCTAGTAGAGCTTATTCCATCCCCCCCAGAAGGAGGGCTCCACTCATAACAGATTGGGTCACAAATGTTTAGAGTGAAGAAACATCTATCATCATGTCAGGATGAGCGGTTTCTTAAAGTGATAGGGGTTTCAACCTTCCAATTGCATGTGAAGAGGTAGATGAGGAAAAGGTGATACCGACACATGAAAATTTACAACTATCCCTAGAATCCTAAAATGCATAGACATAAGCTCTAGATTGTCCTCCACGAGATGATTCATTAGGTGGTAGCTCATAGAAATATGTACCTCAAGGACCCAAGTCCAATGCACTTTTCTTAATATCATGGAGGGAGTACCCACATCTGGTGCCCCATTTCATGAATCAAAATTCTTTATTCAAAAATAAAAATAACTACAAAACTATTTCTTGTTGAGCCAATAAACAAATAGATGAGCAAACAAAAAAATAAGGACATCATGTTGGTTCTCCAAAAGAATCACAAGTCACTACCACTAAAGGTGTCAATGCAATCCACTCCAAGTATTCAGGATAGCAATCCCGACCCTCAGAGAAGGAATCATGGGTCAACCTCTTTCGAATCAACCACATCTTCACCACCTTTTCTTGGACTTTCTAAGAACATATCATCAGCTTCTTGAAGAATGGAGGAAAAGCTTCACCGTGATATATGCATTGTCGACGATTGAACTGTCACAACAAGGACACATGGTAGTAAGCAGTACAGCCCTCCAAACCTGCCAAGATGATCATCCATTGATAATTGGGAATGGCAATGCCACATGTTGAGTTATCAAGACGAAACTCCATCCATCCTCAACATAAATATGTAGCTTATAAACCTACAAGCCGTCAAGCTAGATCTCCATATAGTTGAACAGGCCCACCTACCTGAATGTGCTTTGACAAAAACTCCTTTGCCACACTATAATGGGGAATTGAAGATTCTATGAGTCTAGTAGGACCAATGCACATTCCCGTATAAATTTGTAGAAGATGGAAGGGCCCCCTTGTCTTTCCAGTCAGTTGTACTTCATCCAAGCACTCATACAGCTTAGCAGAATCAAAGGTGCAATAGTTTTCTTCATCTACAGAGAGGCTACGACTCTAGAAGCAGTAGCTCTCACTCATCCAACATTATCTCAAAAGAAAAGTTCTTTCAATATGATCAAAGTATACACCCACATGTAGGGCAGTTTAGGAGAATCAACACTGTGATGCACTTTGCTCTTAAATGACTTCCATAGGGATTCCACTTGAGTGAAGCAACCATCACCAATCAACCATCAATCAGCTTGGGATTTCTTCACACCAAGTATATTCCCCAGCTTAGTATCCCAACTAGACTTCCTCGGCACCACTAGACATTCGTCATGCAAAGGAAGTCGTGTATTCTTAGCCACATCATGTAAGGTGGGTGTCAGAATGACATCTCTAAAATGAAAGGTGTGACTCATAGGATCTATAAGTGGATCACCACCGACACCAATTGTTATGGCCTCACCTTTCAGTAACCCCCAATTAAGGGAGACCAAGAGGTTGAAGCCGCACCCATTAATTCTGGATCAAAGGTTCGACATATAACCATAAACAATTATTAAATTCTAACAGACTATACTGAGAAATGGTAATAAAATTTTTCTTTGCATACCTTTGAAAAGTTGGGAACAAACTAACTTCTAACCTCAGCTGAACTATTCTATCTAATTCCTCCTTGTTCTTTAATTCTTGAATTCACAATGTGTCGCTTTACTGTTTGTACTTTTGAGATTTGTACCTAAATCACCGACAAACAAAACGACGGTCAGCCGAAGTTGGTATGTGGAGGAAGCAGATAATGTTCAACTAGGTTAACAAAATAATCACTCAATTAATCATTTAACAATCAAGATTACGTTTTAAACCATACAACTCAATCCATACATATTCTCGAAGTCTGGGATGTCCCTGCAGTGGACATGGATATCACCTCTCTTTTAGGTAATAGAGTCGCATGGCACTATCCGAAGATAGCCCAATATCTAACTCATTATGACTTGATGGTCCTACCTCCATGGTAGCCATGTACTAAGTCAACCATAGACCTGATGGACCTACCCAATAGGTAGCCATGTACTAGGTCATCTATAGACCTGATGGACCTACCCAATGGGTAGCCATGTACTAGGCCTTTCTCTAACCTGATGGACCTACCCATAGGCAGCCATGTACTAGGTTAGCTATTATGCCACACAGATAACCAGGATCTGATTTTATAGGCATATACATTATGTGATAGTCATAGTCACTTTATAATTGCAATATGAACATCCAAACAGTTTAGTTGCATTCAATGCGATTAAACGTTCCGAGAAACCATCAGAAAACCTAAGCGGTTATTCATAAGTAACCACATACCTTTGGTTGCAGATTTCAAGAGAGAATCTAATATGTAGAGGAATCCAATCAACAAGCAATGAGGAAGAGAAAATCCTGAAATAAAAGTACAATTTTCCTTTTATTAATATTTATCATATTACTTAGGATTTCAATTCCTATTTTAGGGTTCCTTTGGAAATTAAGGTTTTTACTTCTTCTTTCATCCTTAATTATCAAAACTACATAAAACCCCTAATTTCTCATTAAATTTCCTTTATTAAGCATCTGATTATCTTATTCCATAAAGATATGCTTTTTATCTCCTTTTATCCCAAATTAGGGTTTCCATGTAAATTAAACTTCTTTTAGATATTATAACTCTAAATCAAGCACTTTTGCATTAAAATAGATAAGCATACCACCTTTATCATTAACAAAGTTAAACTTATCAATCTGACCTATTGATTTACCAAAATGCACTTTTAACATGCAATTAGGGTTTCTCATCAATTTTTAATACACTTTATTAGAAAATTAAGGTACTTTTGCAAAATAGAAGAGAACTAGGTTCTCAAATTATTTTTATCGAATTCCTCGTATTTTTCTATACAATTTTCATATATAAAGTTTTCTCATTAGACAATCCTAGTAATTTCAATCAATTTCGAAAGAAAAACCCTTTTTCTTGAATTTCTAACAGAGAGGAGAAATTACCAATTTTATTGATCGTTGGATACGCCGCGGTCTACGGTGATCTTCTGATCAGACGATCGGCGTCAATCATCTCCACTCATCCGCCTACTCACGTGCTTTTCTGCCAGAGCCGTTGGATCTTTGACCGAGCAAGATCGCGCGGTCCACGCTGCTCGCGCCCACTAGTAGCCTCTTTGAAGGCGTGGATAACCTGGGTCGTCGATCTGCGCCTTGGTTCCACGATGGAAGCAGATCGAAGGGGAGCTGCACTTCGTCTCCTTCTTAACCCAACCGCAGGCTTTGCGGTGGCGCCGCAACCTGAGCTCGTCGGAGCAAATCCAATCAAGAGATGAAGAGGGTTACGAACTCCCAAAAGTAGTCGTTCGAGTTCGTAGCGAGTCGAGGAACTGAGGGGTGCCCTTATATAGGCAGTGGGAGGTCCCTATTAGGGTTCCCAAGCCCCGTCGTTACCTGTTCTTTTTAGGTATTTGGGAACTTTCTCTAGAAGCGTCGAAAGCATGGAAAATCGGGGTCAAACATGTGCGGATTTCCCTCCCCGACTCAACTAACAAGATTATTCGTCTGTACATAAACTATATTGCGAGAAATTCCATGGGGAAAATCCCCCTGTGGGCGGATGCAGTCCGTGTCCCTTTGGGACTCTGGACGATGAGCCCGATCGGTTGGATTAAGATCCAACGGTCACCATCCTCCGCGTTCAAACAGAAAAAGGAAAAAAATTCCCAATTATACAAGGAAAATTATATTTTGATGATAACTTGAAAATTTAATAACTCTCAATCCTTAACTCCGTTTTATCTCAAATTTTGAGGAAAACTCATTTGTACCTTTATCTTTCCTTGTGCAAAAATTGGAGTCATTACCCAAAAGAAACGAGCCCTTTACTTCAGTTTCAAGTTATCCCTTATTTAATTGTATTTTCCACATATTCTTTATTTCCTTTGCCATTATCTAATTATCCTGAGTTCCTTGAACCCCAAGGAACCTTTTTAACTCGAAATCTTATTTTGGGAAAATATCTTTTAGCCTTAAAATCATTTCTATTTATTTTCCTCATATATTCCTTTATTAAATGGAATTCCTTTTTCATTTCTTTTTATTTTTCTTTTAATCCTTCAATTGGGCTCAATGGCGACAAAGGCCCAATAAGAAAACATACAAGCTATCAAACACAAAATCCATTCAAACTAATTCATCACTTCAACCATGGATTTCATTTATCTTTAAAAAGAACATTCACAATTTCATTACATAATCTGGAAAAATTGAGGTTATAACATCCTCCCATCCTTATAGGAATTTTGCCCTCAAAATTCATCAATCAAGCAAACAAATCAGGATATGCTTTTTCTATGTCCGTCTTCAGCTCCCATGTGGCCTCATCCTCACCATGGTGTTTCCAAAGAACCTTTACCATCTCTATATTCTTATTTCTGAGCTCTTTTACCTTAGTATCTATAATACGCAAAGGTAACTCGGGATAAGACAGCTTTCCTTGAAGCTCAATAGGTTCAATGCTCAACACATGACTCAGGTCTTGCACATATCGCTTCAGATTGGACACGTGAAACACACCATGCATCATACTATATTGAGGGGGTAACGCCAAACGATAAGCCACTTCACCAATCCGTTCTGATACCTCAAACGGACCCACATATTGGGGACTCAACTTTCCTCTATTTTTAGCTATAGCTCAGAGTGGTCGGATTTTTAGAAAAACATGCTCTCCCATAGTGAAATGCACATCAGTCCTCTTCGCATCAGCATATGACTTCTTTCGATCCTGGGCTCTCTTTAGCCTTTGCCTGATCAAAGCGACTTTATCAGCATACACTTGGAGTTCATCTGACCTCAACAAGGTTCTCTCACCAACATCATCCCAGTGAAGTGGTGATTGACACGGTCTCCCGTATAGAGCTTCATATGGAGGTATCCCGATACTGGCTTGGTAACTATTGTTGTATGCAAACTCGGCTAGAGGTAAGTACTGCTCCCATGATCCACCCCAATCGAGCACACAAGCTCTCAAAAGATCATCTAAAGTCTGGATTGTCCTTTCTGACTGTCCATCTGTCTGGGGGTGATAAGCGGTACTGAACTTTAACCTTGTACCAAGTTCCTCTTGAACCTGCTTCCACAGTTTGGAAGTAAACTTTGGATCTCTATCAGATATGATGGAACTGGGTACGCCATGTAGACACACTATCTCTCGAATGTACAACTCAGCTAAATCTGACACTTTGGAAGTGGTTTTCAGTGCAAGGAAGTGTGCTGAATTGGTAAGGCGGTCCACCACAACCCATATCGCATCATGACCTCTCTTGGTCCGAGGTAAACCCACCATAAAATCCATGGTGATCTGATCCCATTTCCATTCTGGAATCTCTATAGACTGTAAAAGTCCACCGGGTCGTTGATGTTCAGCCTTCACCATCTGGCACGTAAGACAACTGGCCACATAAGCTGCAATGTCTCTCTTCATTCCTGGCCACCAGAAAAACCTCTGCATGTCCTTAAACATCTTAGTAGTCCCTGGGTGTACCGTGTACTTAGAACCATGAGCTTCTTGTAAGATACGTTCTTTCAGTGATGAGTCTTCAGGAATCCATATACGATTCTCAAATCTGATTCCTCCATCCACTCCCAAAGAAAGGTGGGTCTGAGGCTTCTTCATCAAGCCTCTCATCTTGTCAAGTTCCCTACTAACCAACTGTGCTGCCACAATTTCACTCAACAATTCAGACTGTATCTGAATGTTGGCCAATCAAACTCGATCACCTAACGGTTGAGGAGACCATTTCACCAGCTCTTCCAATCTCTTCCACTGACTAGACAGAACAGCTGCACACCTGAGTTGTTTCTGACTCAACGCATCTGCCATAACATTTGCCTTCCCTGGATGATAGGCAATGGTAAAGTCATAATCCTTCATGTATTCCATCCATCTTCGTTGTCGTAGGTTCAAGTCTTTCTGTGTCAGAAGGTACTTTAAACTCTTATGGTCAGTGAAGATCTCAAAAGTAGCACCATACATGTAATGCCGCCAAATCTTCAAGGCATGAATGATAGCAGCCAACTCTAAGTCATGTGTCGGGTAATTCACCTCATTAGGCTTGAGTTGTTGGGAAGCATATGCAGCCACATGTCGATTCTACTCCAACACACAGCCAAGACCCATTTTGGATGCATCGGTGAAGATCATGAAACCCTCATTGCCTGATGGTAGAGTCAAAATTGGTGCAGTGGTCAACTTTTCTTTTAGTTCTTGAAAACGAGCCTCACAAACATCAGACCACACAAGCTTCACATCCTTCCGAGTCAACATGGTCAAGGGCAAGGCAGTCTTTGAGAAATCTGAAATGAAACGCTGATAGTATCCTGCTAACCCCAAGAAGCTTCGGATCTCGGAGGGGTTCTTCGGTGTAGGCCAGTCTCGAACTGTTGACACCTTGGCTGGATCCACGGTGATCGTTCCTCCTGAGATGATATGTCCAAGGAACATGACTCGGTCTATCCAAAACTCACATTTTGAGAATTTCCCATAGAACTTCTGCTTTCTCATGATATCAAGGACTTTACTTAGGTGGTCACGGTGTTGCTCTAAGTCATTGGAATAAACTAATATGTCATCTATGAACACTATGACAAATGAGTCAAGGAAGGGTTGGAACACACTGTTCATAAGGTTCATGAACACACTGGGTGCATTGGACAACCCAAAAGGCATAACCACAAACTCATAATGGCCATATCGTGTTCGAAAAGCGGTTTTTGGAATGTCCTTACTCTTGACTCTCAACTGGTGGTAACCCGATCTTAAGTCAATTTTAGAAAAGACTCGAGCATACTTCAACTGGTCAAACAGGTCATCTATTCGGGGTAAAGGGTATTTGTTCTTAATGGTAGCTTGGTTGATCATCCAATAGTCTATACACATACAGAGCGAGCCATCCTTTTTCTTTACAAAAAGGACTGGAGCTCCCCATGGTGATGTTCTAGGGCGGATAAAACCCTTGTCTAGCAATTCCTGCAATTGTTTCTTCAACTCGAGCAACTCTGCAGGGGGCATTCTATAAGGTGCACGTGAAATAGGGCTTGTTCCTGGAGCTAGCTCTATGGAAAAATCCACCTCTCTCTCAGGAGGAATCCCAGGTAGATCATCCAGAAAAACATCTGCATAGCTCTTGACTACCTCTATTTCCTCTAAGGGTTGCACCTTGGGTTCGGGCTCGGTAACAACTGCTAGGAAAGCTTGACAACTTTTACTCATCATCCTCTCTGCCTTCAAGGATGACACATACAAGATGGTGGTGGCATCTTTCCTACCTCTAATGGAAAAAGGTGGATGACCTCGTTCCCTAATGATCACTTTCTTTTCCCTACAGTCGATTTGGGCCCTATAGGTATAAAGCCAATCCATTCCAATGATCACATCAAAATCATTCATGTCAAGAAGGATAAAGTCTATAGGAAACTCATGATCTCGATATTTTATAGGTATCACCGGGGTTTTCAAAAGAGAGGTAAAGATTCGACCACTCGGGGTTGTAACATCTAAGACATATCCTAAATCCTTGATATCCAAACAAAGCATAGTTGCAAGATTCCTCAAAATGAAAGTATTAGTAGATCCAGAGTAAAATAATGATTTTACATTATGTCTCATGACTTCAAGAATGCCTACATTATTGTTCACCATACATTATACCATTACATGCTTAACTTTCAAAACATAAAGAAAAACTCTAAGGGTTATTACCCTCAATCAACCGATTAGCATTAGCTTGAGTTTCTTCATTGTCAATAGCGAACACTCGAGCTTGTCTTCTTTCTCCATCAGGTGGGGCCACAGCTACCGGTAGGGCTGCTACTGGTGGGGCTGCCACTGGACCTGGTCCTTTTGGTGCTGGTAGAGGACAAGCAGACAGGATATGCCCCTCTTGCTGACAACGAAAGAAGACCTTCTTCTTGTGGCGACACTCACCGGGATGCCATTTTCCATAAGAGTGGCATCACGGTCGGTTGTGTTCTGGATGGGGTCTTCCTTTTCCTTCATGTCTTCCCTTGGCTTGATGACGTCCTGGACCCTTCTTATGATGATTCTTTGACCTCGGGTTCCTTCAGTGAAACCCAAATACCCCTTGGGTGGAAGCTGTACAGGCATCACGGTTCTTTCCATGTCTAAGGCAGTGTTGTAAGCTTCTGCGAAGGTTTTAGGTTTGCTTTCCATCACATGGGGCTTCAGGGCAGGGTGAAGACGCTCTATGAAGTGATCCACCCTCCTTTCCTCATCCATCTTGTACTCAAAACGTTCCAGGATCTGAAACTTGCGCCCAAAGTCTGCCACAGAGGAATTTCCTTGAGTCATGTTAGTGAATTCCCTCTCCTTTTCTTTCTTAGCTGCAACAGGGACGAATCTGGAAGTGAAGATGGTCTTGAAATCAGCCCATTCCATTGGTTCCTCAGTCAGATCTTGGCCTGTGATGTGAGTCTCCCACCATATCTTAGCTGCTCCTTCCAGGAGGTGAGCAGCAAAGAGGACCTTCTTGCTCGGCTGCACTTCAAGCATGCGGAAACCATTCTCTATTGCAAGTATCCAGGCTTCTGCCTTATCAACCACCTTAGTCTTATCTTCTCCCCAGAACTTTTCTATGTTCAGCTTGACAAAGTCTAGGATGGTGGCTCCCACACGTGGAAGAACAGGGTGTGGTTCACCATTCTCAGCTCTAACTATGTCTCGAAGGGCCAAAGCATTAATAGCCTCTGTCAACTTCCTCTGTTGCTCTAACCACAAGGTATCAGGGGTATGGATCAACATGGTGGATTCTGAATCATCGAATGGGTCCTCATCCATCTTGGCTTCTTCCTCATACACATGTTGCTCTTCATATCCTTGATCTTCTTCTAGGTTCAGGTTACTAAATGGTACCGGGTTAGGGTTAGGGACTTCTTGAGTGATTTCTTCAGGCCTCTTCCTCTTCTTAGAGGATCCACCCTCATGGTTACTATTCCTCTTTTCAGAAGACTCCTTTCCTTTTTGGGAAGGCCAAACACTCCTAGCTGGATTCCTAGAGCCCTCAGGAATAGCAACAGTCTTGGTTCGTGCCATCTACATAAGCATAACAAACAAACCTTTAGTTTATCATTTAGACTAGTTATACTTATGTTCAGTGATATCTCATTACATATCTTTTATTAATTTGATGGAGGATTTTTAAACCCTTAACTTACTTTCCCATACCACATGAGTGTGGAGGAGAGAGAGAGAATCCTACTCTTAAAGTCTTAATAGAATATGTGATGAGAATGGATGAATAAGATGAGAGAGTCCTAAAGGTATCTTATTTTGAATCATACCCTAAGACTTTGGCCAGGCGGTCACACGGGTCTGGGAGTCCTCGTATTCTGACTAGCGGTGCGGAGGAAAATCTTGCCAGCCCCCGGTCGTGATCCCTTTCTAGACACCTCTGTCTTTCGGATACTCCTCTAATAACTTCCTTGGGTTCTATGGAGTTTGTAAAATTTAATAATTACTAATGGTTACATGAAGAACCTAGGCTCTGATACCAAATGTTACGACCTCACCTTTCAGTAACCCCCAATTAAGGGAGACCAAGAGGTTGAATCCGCACCCATTAATTCCAGATCAAAGGTTCGACATATAACCATAAACAATTATTAAATTCTAACAGACTATACTGAGAAATGGTAATAAAAATTTTCTTTGCATACCTTTAAAAAGTTGGGAACAAACTAACTTCTAACCTCAGCTGAACTATTCTATCTAATTCCTCCTTGTTCTTTAATTTTTGAATTCACAATGTGTCGCTTTACTGTTTGTACTTTTGAGATTTGTACCTAAATCGCCGACAAACAAAACGACGGTCAGCCGAAGCTGGTATGTGGAGGAAGAAGATAATGTTCAACTAGGTTAACAAAATAATCACTTAATTAATCATTTAACAATCAAGATTACATTTTAAACCATACAACTCAATCCATACATATTCTCGAACTCTGGGTTGTCCCTGCAGTGGACATGGATATCACCTCTCTTTTAGGTAATAGAGTCGCATGGCACTATCTGAAGATAGCCCAATATCTAACTCATTATGACTTGATGTTCCTACCTCCATGGTAGCCATGTACTAATTCAACCATAGACCTGATGGACCTACCCAATAGGTAGCCATGTACTAGGTCATCTATAGACCTGATGGACCTACCCAATGGGTAGCCATGTACTAGGCCTTTCTCTAACCTGATGGACCTACCCATAGGCAGCCATGTACTAGGTTCGCTATTATGCCACAGAGAGAACCAGGATCTGAGTTTATAAGCATATACATTATGTGATAGTCATAGTCACTTTATAATTGCAATATGAACATCCAAACAGTTTAGTTGCATTCAATGCGATTAAACGTTCCGAGAAACCATCGGAAAACCTAAGCGGTTATTCATAAGTAACCACATACCTATGGTTGTAGATTTCAAGAGAGAATATAATATGTAGAGGAATCCAATCAACAAGCAATGAGGAAGAGAAAATCCTGAAATAAAAGTACAATTTTCCTTTTATTAATATTTATCATATTACTTAGGATTTCAATTCCTATTTTAGGGTTCCTTTGGAAATTAGGGTTTTTACTTCTTCTTTCATCCTTAATTATCAAAACTACATAAAACCCCTAATTTCTCATTAAATTTCCTTTATTAAGCATATGATTATCTTATTCCATAAAGATATGCTTTTTATCTCCTTTTATCCCAAATTAGGGTTTCCATGTAAATTAACCTTCTTTTAGATATTATAACTCTAAATCAAGCACTTTTGCATTCAAACAGATAATCATACCACCTTTATCATTAACAAAGTTAAACTTATCAATCTGACCTATTGATTTACCAAAATGCACTTTTAACATGCAATTAGGGTTTCTCATCAATTTTTAATACACTTTATTAGCAAATTAAGGTACTTTTGCAAAACAGAACAGAACTAGGTTCTCAAATTATTTTTATCGGATTCCTCGTATTTTTCTATACAATTTTCATATATAAAGTTTTCTCATTAGACAATCCTAGTAATTTCTATCAATTTCGCAAGAAAAACCCTTTTTCCTGAATTTCTAACAGAGAGGCAAAATTACCAATTTTATTGATCGTTGGATGCGCCGCGGTCTACGGTGATCTTCTGATCAGA
Source organism: Alisma plantago-aquatica (assembly GCA_963693085.1). NCBI lineage: Eukaryota > Viridiplantae > Streptophyta > Magnoliopsida > Alismatales > Alismataceae > Alisma > Alisma plantago-aquatica. The sequence continues at coordinate 1,396,612,939 of OY856409.1, forward strand.
CGATCGGCGTCAATCATCTCCACTCAGCCTCCTGCTCGTGTGCTTTTCTTCCAGAGCCGTTGGATCTTTGACCGAGCAAGATCGCGCGGTCCACGCTGCTCGCGCCCACTAGCAGCCTCTTTGAAGGCGCGGATAACCCGGGCCGTCGATCTGCGCCTTGGGTCCACGATGGAAGCAGATCGAAGGGGAGCTGCACTTCGTCTCCTTCTTAACCCAACCGCAGGCTTTGTGGTGGCGCCGCAACCTGAGCTCGCCGGAGCAAATCCAATCGAGAGATGAAGAGGGTTACGAACTCCCAAAAGTAGTCGTTCGAGTTCGTAGCGAGTCGAGGAACCGAGGGGTGCCCTTATATAGGCAGTGGGAGGTCCCTATTAGGGTTCCCAAGCCCCGTCGTTACCTGTTCTTTTTAGGTATTTGGGTACTTTCTCTAGAAGCGTCGAAAGCATGGAGAATCGGGGTCAAACATGTGCGGATTTCCCTCCCCGACTCAACTAACAAGATTATTCGTCTGTACATAAACTATATTGCAAAAAATTCCATGGGGAAAATCCCCCTTGTGGGCGGCTGCAGTCCGTGTCCCTTTGGGACTCTGGATGATGAGCCTGATCGGTTGGATTAAGATCCAACGGTCACCATCCTCCGCGTTCAAACAGAAAAAGGAAAAGGATTCCCAATTATACAAGGAAAATTCTATTTTGATGATAACTTGAAAATTTAATAACTCTCAATCCTTAACTCCGTTTTATCTCAAATTTTGAGTAAAACTCGTTTGTACATTTATCTTTCCTTGTGCAAAAATTGGAGTCATTGCCCAAAGGAAACGAGCCCTTTTACTTTAGTTTCAAGTTAACCCTTATTTAATTGTATGTTCCACATATTCTTTTTTTCCTTTGCCATTATCTAATTATCCTGAGTTCCTTGAACCCCAAGGAACCTTTTTAACTCGAAATCTTATTTTGGGAAAATATCTTTTAGCCTTAAAATCATTTCTATTTATTTTCCTCATATATTCCTTTATTAAATGGAATTCCTTTTTCATTTCTTTTTGTTTTTCTTTTAATCCTTCAATTGGGCTCAATGGCCACAAAGGCCCAATAAGAAAACATACAAGCTATCAAACACAAAATCCATTCAAACTAATTCATCACTTCAACCATGGATTTCATTTATCTTTAAAAAGAACATTCACAATTTCATTACATAATTTGGAAAATTTGAGGTTATAACACCAATTCCTTTTCGGAAAGGACATAAGCCATATGCAAAAAGATGAAGAATCATGCAAATGTTCACCAACTCAAGTTCTTCAGGCCTAGGAAAGATCAATAATGGAATGCCACATCAAATATAAGAGGAAGGGAGGATGCCAAAAAAAGAGGGATCTCTCGTATCTCTTTCTCCCTAAGAACCTGACTCTTGAATAGGCAATATGTGCTGAAAGGATGAGGGATGCAACCCTATTTATAGGCCTTAAATAGGGCAAACTCATTTCCCATATACAATAAGGACTCCATGTTCTCTTCCCAGATAGAATCACACAATCAATTTTGTGACCCCTAGAGCCATGGATCACAATCTGCTGCCTATAACCAACACATGGATCGAGGAAATCTATCAACTTCCAGACATTTTCTACATATCAAACTCTACAATCCAATTCCAAATCAAAGATCACTAAACCTCAAAAATTAATTTCAACTCAAACTCATACTTTAATTTGAAGTTAAAAAGAGTTTTACAACATGAATAACACATGATTTTTATTATAGAAAAGGAAAGTACATAATGGAACAAAAATGCTACAAATACACAACTACTTCTTTAGCTTCATCTTCAGTCACCCTATGAGGCACTTGTTCAAAGGTCCATGATCAATAGAAGAAGAGCCAGAAGATCGACGTTCACCACTCGCATCAGAGTGGAGCCAATGTTAGACCAATGGTGAACAGAGGAGGAGATCCTAGAAGTCACCTTGATAACCAAGGCGACATCTCTATGATGATAGGAACCTACCCCTACACCAAACAAAGGTGAGTATGCACTCTTGATACAGACATCCAAAAAAGGAGCTCCCTACGCTAGAAGATCCCCAAAATGATGACTATGCCCATAGCTCGATGGGATACTCAAACTGAAGAGTATGCATGCGCATATGAAGCCTTGTCTATTTCCATGAAGGGAGAGATCCAACCAAATTCATTCGATCAGTGAAATGATCCACAAATGTCAAAATCTCAATGGGGTCTCATCTCGAGGAAGTTATCAAAACTGTAGGTATCAGTTGACCAAAAAGGCAAAGCCTCAAGTGAAAAAAAAACTATCTCAGGAGGGGCTAGATGACAAAACTCATACCCCTGATCATCCTGCTCCTCAGCTGAGTCATAGTCGATCACCTACCAAAAGATGCATATTAGAGATAATGCAAGAAGATAGAGACAACACCAAACTTAGACACTCACCTCAGAGGATGTCGTATCTGAAAAAATGCCTCTTTAAAAAAGAGATCAACTAACCATTAGGATAGTAACACCCTAGGTACTCGTCATGTGTCACCTACCCATACATCATCTCTTTAATAGCCTAACAAATCCTAAAACCAATAGAGAGCAGCCCCGAACAAAGGGTCGAAGGGAATGTTCCATCCACCAACCCACTGATGAGCAGCACGTTCACCTATATACAACATGCTCCCTGATGGAGACTCAAATTAGATCCAACAAGCATCTAGAGACAACGTCTCAAAGAAGGTTACACAAGATGTGGGCGTCTTTCCACATTGGAACCTGAAAAAGATCTTAAACTAGACTTGGGAAAAACAATGAACTAGTATCGTATAAAGTACAAATGTATGATATATTATAGTGTTAAAATACTATGCAAACCTAAGCCACAGTCATCATATCTAGTTTGCCTCTCCACTGCACATACTTCACCCTATTGCTACAACCAACCTAGTGGCAACAAGTATGGATGGAAGCATGCAAATAGCCCTCTGGACCACTCAGAGTGGCAGTCTTGTGAATCCAAAAGTTATCATATCCCCATAACTACAAAAGAAGCATCAAAGAAAAATATCTACCACATATATTTCAAAATACAAAATAGTTGGTAAAAACTTACCACAATCAAGCCTACAAAGCCTCTGCATCTTTTCATAACCTGAACCATCTTTTCTTTAAAGTCTCCCATGAGACATCTCTGTAAATGCATTAGCAGATGAGCATACATGTCACGACCCTATTCAAATGAGGGAATCACATCCAGATCTAGAAGAAAGGAGAACCAACGGACATCTTCTCTATTCTCCAAGCTATTGTTGAACAGACAGCCTATGATCTGCACAGTCAAGAACACCTAGACTCGTAAGGTTGCATACTGAGGATCACTAGCACACCACCTCTATCCCTCATAGAAGAAGGTGGATCTCATCCAAGTAAACTTGATCTCATGCTTATAATCCATCTCAAAATATCCACCATTCACTCCTAGAATCCCAACAAGATGGTAGCAACCCCACTCATGTCGGTTAGGCAGAGAACTAATGGGAGACCCACCAAACCCTAACCTAATAATCCTGACAAACTCATTCGGGGTGATGGCCATCTCACCAAAAGTAAAATAAAAAGTATTGGTCTCTTAATGAAAGTGATGAATCAGAGAAAGGAGATAGGGTCTATCTATGATCTCACACCTGCTAATGCTACCAAAGCCAATCTCCTCCAACAGCTCTACATGCTCAGCAACTAAGTTATCATATAGATACCCCATCTCATTCCAATGGGTTCTCCAATATACATTTGACAATATAAGACCCTAAGGGAACAGGGCAGAAGACAAAGTAAAAATATACATGGTGAAAATATCGATTCAATATTGGCAAAGAAGAAAGAAAATAACATGGAAGCAAAGTTTCCTAGTTATATCCCATTGCCCAGTCAACAGCCTTGGTGGTGCATATTCATCCATAGCATGCTCAGATGATGTAAGAATCTCTCAGTAGGGATCTGTTGCCCCACAACTCTTCTCGCACCAATGTGGTGCCTTCTCAAAGAAGACTTTAAATAGAATATTCAAAAAAGTAGATTCATATTTAACCATATAAGTAAATACGCATACCTAGGGCACACCGCGGTCCTCGTGTCATCACAACCATATTGTTCATTTATAAAGGGATCTACCTAATGCCAGTTATTGTTGGACATTTGCAATATAACGACAACATTATCACCAGCTTTCCATGACATTTGGAATCGACTCAATCAGATAATGAATGGTCGTGAAAATGACAAAATGAAGAAATTCCTAAAATCATAAAATAGATTGTGCATCTAGGTCATCTTCAACCTCTAGACCACAAAGTACATCGAGAAGTTAAAAATTGGATTTCTCCATCAAGGGACAAAATGGACTAACTGAAGTGCAAAAATTAAAGTCATACCTTCCCTGAGATGAATGTAGATAAAATCTGAACTGAAATGTCATTGAAGAAGGTGACCCAAAGCTCCTAAGTCATTATGATGTTGCTTTAGGAAACGCCCCAGGGAAAGCTAGTGTAACATCCCGATCTGCAGGGACCAAGACCACAGATCATAGGGATCCATGTGCCCTCTTTCTCTCTCTCCTTATCACTGCCCTAAATGCTTCGAGCTAGTCGTTGCCATCGTTGATTGCGTCAGTAGGGAAGAAATGTCAAGGGTGATCGACCTCCTCGTGTTACCCCTCTTTTAAAGATAAAAACTTTTTCAAAATTTATAAATAGGTCCCTAAATTTTTAGCATAATTTTCAAATCCCTATAAAAATCATAAGAAATCAGGAAAAAATACCAAAATATTGGCAAAACCCTTGAAATGTCATATCTTGACCTAAAAAGTAAAACTCTATTTTTCTCAAATAAAGATAGTCATCAGATCTAGTATTACATACTTGGGTCTTAGACTATGACCCTAAACTAATCCAACCTCTTATTTCCTCTTTCAATCTTTTTGGGTCCTTGACTATGACCCTAAACTAATCCAACCTCTTTTTTCTTCTTTCAATCTTTTTGGGTCCTAGACTATGACCCTAAACTAAATCAACATGTTTTTTTCTTTTTAAATATTTTTGGAACATGAACTATGACCTTAAACTAATCCATCCTCCTTTTTTATTATTTCAATCTTTTTGGGTCCTGGACTATGGTCGTAAACTAACCCAACCTCTTTTTACTTTTTTCAATCTTTTGGGGTCCTAGACTATGTCCCTAAACTAATACTACCTTTTCTCTTTTTTCACTCTTTTTTGGATCCTTGACCAAGACCTTAAACTAGACCACGAGCCTCATCCTTAATAGGATCCTCACTCCTCATTTCCTTTTTTTATGGGATCCCTATTCATGATCAACTATCAAAATCCATGAAATCCTTTGAAAAGATTACAAATAGGGTCACCAACCTTGCGTTCACGTACATACCCTTTGACAATCACGGATAATGACTCAAAAATGAACCCAATTGCAGACTTCACCTCACGACCCTGAGTTATGGTTCAAATCTCCTTTTTCAAGACTGAGAACTAGAAAGTCAAGGATCATGCTCGTCAATGGTCTAGAGGATTGAAGATGAACCAGTAAGGTAACACATCTCGGAGACTACTTTTTGCTGGATAATGACTGGAATGTCCAGTCTCATCTCAATCTGAAATGCCTTGATCATACAAACATCTAACACATGCAATCACTAGCCAGGAAGTTCACCTAAAATCTAAGCATCTTGTCTAAAAACCAATCATCAATCTTGACATACCAGACCCTAGTTTGGTAGGCAAAATCCTCATATTGTGCCTTTTAAGAGTTTTGGTCCTGACTCTGAATTGTCCCACTCAAAAAAGTAAAGATGTGTAGGAAGAGGGATGACTATTATTTTTTTCTAAGATATTTCATGCAGATTAGTTACCACTATTTCTCAATGTTCATAGAATCTTGATCTAAAAGTCTTTGACAAACCACAACCTACATTCACTTTTTCATATTCACCCTTTTTCTCACTAAGGCATGAGTTAGTGGGAGAATCAGACATGCACGGGTTTATGAACTAAAGCCATGATGAGAGTCACTTTTGTAGTCAATAAACCTCTTAAGACTTGTCAGAACTTTAGAGTGTTGAATGACTAGTTAGATATAGGAAACTGCCGAAGTGATAGGTTGCCCTTACTCTAGAGAAATCATTTATTCCCAATCTTTTTCTCGCTAATTCAGCTTTAGAAGGAAAGGACATGACACTCATTTTTCACCCTCCACAAGGTTTATCAAAACATCTTTGATGAGTCCAACCTTTTTGGCCTTATGTGACCAAAATGGGGGTCACATGTGGCTCAAGCATGTGGTTCTCACTCTTATCCAACCTTGCCTTGAGAGGGGTAAACTATTGACACCCTTTTTTCTCACTGAACAATAATCCACAATTTAATGCAATTTGTCTAGGTAATAAGGATGGAATATATTCCACATTCCACCCTTTTCCATATTTTTTTCACACATTTTATACTTCCTTGTTTGCCCAATTTTACCCAATTCAGGGCTTTTTGCAAAGAAAACCTTCTTTCGTGTGGAAAGTGCAATTGTCCTTCAATTCTACTTAAGTAAGCTATTTTTCACAAATTTCCCAATTGAATGATTTGAATACTATTTCCCTTTTTCAGTTGGCTTTTCTAAGAAAATTTGAGAGATAACTCTGACTTGTCTTTCTGTGCAAGTCTTCTTTGATTTTCACCAGAACATTCACAAAGTTACTGGGAAATAGAGAAACAACCTCTTTCATTGGAGAACACCCAATGAATTGCAACCATATGTCGCATGCCACACGGCAGATCGCCTTGATCCATATGCCCTTTGTGTGTGCATCGTGGTGATCCGCCACCTATCCTGAAGATTCTGCCCAAAATCATAAACCCTAAAATCCACTTAGAAACAGACTCCCATATCCAAAGTGTTTGAGGCCCCTTTCGTCTCTCCTGAAGCTAAAGAAATGACTACCTCCATGTTTATTTTTCATATCACTTGTGATCAGATAATCATTCCTTTGACACCTCTTGTTCTATTAGATTTGTAGAACGATAAACTGATATAACTGCTACACCTAACTTCTGAATCTATCTCTTTAACTATTCTAACTACTACACCTGACCTGATCTATTGTTGCATCTGCATCCGTTAACTACTTCTTGCCTAGATGCTACTATAATTGGCTCATTTATTTACATCTAAAACTCAAATCTAGTTTCACTTGCCATACACATGCTAGTCATCCTGTAAACTCCCATAAATCGGATCTAATCACCAATGAAGGATCTCCTTTGTAGGAGGCCCTGAGGTGCTTGGGACCATAACACACAAAAAATAAAACTTTTAGGGTGATCGCGGAAAAGACACGGTCATCTCCAGTCTTGAAAGTTTGTCCACCAATAATAATAAAAATTATGTTCTTTTTCTTTAATCCAACTATCCTGAATCGCTCAATTTTCCACAATAATATAAGTGTTTTGATATTGATTTATCAGTCAATATGGGGGTGCTAATCCTTCCTCACTCGTAACTAGACTACCAGATCTGATCTCTAGGTTCTTTTGCTCATTTTTAATTTCATATTTCTATCAAACATGGATAATTTCTCAGATCGACACCTTGGCTTCAACGACTTATCCTTTTTCCTTGGTTTTTGCACAAAACAAGGTGGTGACTCCAAACTCACTTTTTATGCAATGTTTCACTACCAAAAAGGGTATAGCTTTATTCATCTAATATCTCTTCCCCCCCCTTTTTGGGCAAGGTGCAACGGTGCCCCTCGTCACTCATCTTATTTTGATTAGTGAGATGGTTATAATATTTTTTTCAATTATAACAAAAAAATGTAGAGGAGGACTTAGGTGGGTAGCCATGGAGATTGTAGCATGTCTCTTTGTAGTAATCCTTACTGCATTATGGGTAAACTTGGGTCGGCCCCTTCTTCTAAATGATGAACGGCCACCTCCCCTGCCACCACAGCCATGTCCCCCTGTATCATGTTGATGGTGTTCTAGAGACAAGGGCCAACTAATCTATCGTTGTAGATGTCAGAGAATCTTGCTCAAGAAAGGTGCATGAGATGTATTGATGTGATTATGCTAGAGCCAAAAGTTCTACTTTTAAGAGTATTTGGCTTCTGAATCCTTCATATTCCTTGCAAAGACTAACAAAGAACTTGATGACCATCATCTTCATATTCCTTGCAAATATTGACAAAGAACTTGATGACCACCATCTGATCTTGCTACTTTTGAAGCTTGATGGGATCAATGAAGATTTAGAGAAAGCTATTTAAAATCTTTCTTATGTGAGTAACCTCCCTGAAATATTAGTGCAAAGTCTTTTCCTCTTAGTGAAGGTTGTACATCTCCACGACCATGACATACGTCCTCGCGATGTTGTTGGAGTACATAATCTGAAGATTATCCAGACAAACTTTCAACTTGTTAGATGACCAATTATGTCTGATATTTGAGGCTCGATGGAGTTTCATTAGGCGGAGAGGAGACTAGCGTCTTGTTGCTCCCATTGAGAAAGAGATTGTTTATTGGAGGTACCTCAGGGAGGTATTTTCCCTTGCCTTGGCCCTTGAACCTAATGCTGACTTTGCGACATCACTCACTGTAGTTGTACCCATTTAGTTTGGTTGAGGTGTCATGACAAAGACTAGAATAAGAGATAGTTGAGGCATCTTTTCTTTCTTTTGTCATTGAAAAAGACCGTTGACAACACTAGACATATTATTTTGAATGATTGACATGTGTTGATCTTCCTACTCTAGATGAAGAAAAGATATAATTTAATCTCAAACATACCGTGTAAGGAAAAGACATGTTGTGTTTTGCCACAACCACATACACTGACCCTAGCAGCTGAAACATCATGTCATAGGATGGGCACGTTGTGTCGGCTGCCACTAAAGGTTGGATTTTTTGTTGATGATGACATGGCGTGTTTACTAAAGACGCATCATGTCTAATGTCGTCTGATGACGTCGCTAGCTATTGGTGGTGAGAAGAAAGAGATGGAGGAGAGCAATTACACCAAAAATGATGTGAAGGTAAAGACATGTTAAAGTCTCCAAGGAAGATCTATCATCATCAACATGTTCCTTAGTAACCTAACGATTTCACTTGGACTAATGACTTCCTCCTAATGTTGTCTAAGCAAGGCAACGTAGGGATGAGAGGGCAGCATTGGTGGCACCATTCCAAGAAGGATCGAGTTCCTCCTAGGTTTGACAATAGTTGTGCCGCAGTAGTCACTCCTCCCCCTCTTTAGGATTAATCTTGATGCTCTGATACCATGTGATCAAAAAAGATATAGAATATTATTTTGTGATAGTATTATGAACAGAACTGATCTTTATATAAGAATAAGAGTGGTTGTCAATAACCCAAATACACCATGTGGAACTATGTTACACTAAAGAATATGTTAAGGGTAGAACTAAATGGGTGAAGTTGTCCAACACTGGTAAAAACATATCAGTGACTTTTAGTAGAGAACTCTAGAATTACACCACCCTACCAATCACATGGATTCAAGTTTCATTGCTAAAACTAGAATTCCCATAAATGAGTTAGACATAACTTCCCAAAAGTGAGTGAGACATAACTGGCCACTTATAATAAACCAATAGGGGCCTGAATGAAATCGGGCTTTTTGAATTAGGACATGTCTACTATGACGTAAAATCAACCCGCATCAAGGGTTTGAAAATAGGAAAACCAACGCAATGAACTAAAACCACCAAACTTATGTTGGGTTGAAAGAAGATGGAACTGATCTGCTTTGTTTGTTTTTGTTTGGTTTGACGTTGTTTGCCCATATAGTTGACAGGTCTACATGCGTACTACGCAGCAGCAGCCGAGCAATAGTTGTTGGTCTTTCACCTTCCTCGCTCTCTGTAGCATTATTCACTGTAAATTTGACGATGGATTATAACTAGCTAGCAGCAGTTTATAGTTGTAAGCAGCATCAACCATAACATGTTCGCTAGTCAAACTGATTAGCGGTTTTTATGTTACGCTCCTGGTTAGCTAGATGTTCCGTATAGCTGACAAGGAAAATAAGAGGAAAGGACGGCGTGAGAGAGGCAGAAAAATGAACTTCGGGCACATTTATTTTCATCATTTTGTGCATGCCGGAAAATGAAGTCACAGTTTGATTTCCGAGTGTGTTGAAACTGCAAAGAACCAAACTCATGGAACTGAAACCAGCATTGAATTCTAACTGCACGAGTTTGATTTACGCCCAACCCTTAGGCCCTTACGAAAGCACCAAGTGACAAGGCCCAAGATACATGAGAACACCAACTATCCAGGTGCAACAATGATAAAGCCTCAAAGTCTCAACCACCTCAGCTAACTCGTTGGAAATCAACGAACTTTGCTGAAGCATTCTTATTTTCAAAATCACAATTTTGTATTTGCAATTAAGGGCTCGTCTGTTGCTTGTGGTTGCAACAGGAGCAGTTCCAACGCAACAGTTTTTCCTGACTTCACTCGTTTGATTCCACGCAGCTTCAACCTGCGCCGAGGAAACAAAACTACAGGCGACCTTCCATTTCGTACAAAAGCCTGAAAATGGGTGTGCCCATTTCAGGTGTGGTTGTTGGTTTTCCTGACAGTCTGCGTACCGGCTTCTCTACATGCTGTTTGAAACGTCTTCCTGACCGCCATCTGAAGAAGAAAAGCTACTGTTGGAAATGGCCAGCTGTAATAATCTTTTGAGTGTGGTAAGGTCACCTGCGATAACCATAGCCATACACTACCTCCTAACAAACAAAAGCAAACGAAAATTTTGAGTAACCAAACTGTTGGGGTTGTAGTTGGCTTTCCTGTTTTGTAATTCCTGTTTTCAAAATCAGCTTGTGTGTTGCAATCACAAGCAACCAGACAAGCCCTAAAAACGTAACAGGTAACAAAAAGAACATGGGAGAATTACCTCCCAAATATGTACAAAATCTTTTTTGATCGGCACATTACACGACCAGCTTGGCGGATAACAACAAGTATTCAAAACATTTCTGACAGCAAATTAAAGGAATCTCTCTGTTTTATCTCTAACACAAATACGCCTTCTCCTTATGTCTGCATGGGTGCAGTACAGCAACGGCCCAACTTACAATGAGGGCCTAACATCCGAGTTCCCCTGGAACAAAATGAGCCCTCAGTCATTATATGCTGCAGCACAGGGGCTGAGGTTGGTAGCTTTGAAGTTCAGGTTCACACCACGAAACTGCCGAGTACTCGAATTACCACCTCACCTGATACCAGGCTTCATTGTAGGTTCCAAAGAAAAGATTTCCTCCCTAGTGCTGCACATATCATTCCTCCTGAAATTTTCAGAACACATTGTGGCAAAACGTTACGGTCCATCGCAGATGCATTTTTGAAGGAATCATCTTCTGTTGAGAATCACATCAGTGACGGTTTCCGGTGTTGGAAAAGGTGGGACATATTGTGATTATAATCACTTACGAGGAAATGCCGTCTGTCCTCGGGCTAAGATATGTCCTTTATTGGAGGTTCTGCATTTTGCACCGTATGGCCTCGTTTGGTTCGTGGGATGTGAAGGCCGGATTGGATACACATCCTCTATATATCCATTTCAGTTGTTTGGTTAATCCAAAACGAAACGGGAAATCAATTCCGTCGGAAAGCTAATCCGTTACATGCAGGATTAATAAAAGGGGCCTAACTAGGTGGGTTTTGTTAATCCGCCGCGCTACCGCTTCTCCGCAGTGAGTAAGCCTGTTATTTAGACATGTCCATAACCGATAGTGCTACACCGTACGCCGTGTAGAATCAGCAACTCCACTCCTCTGTGTTATCTCCGCCGGTACTCATTGACTTAAACCTGAAAACTGAAGATATAATAGCATTGTCGTCGTCACAATGGGAATTTTTTTTTGACACAAATCATTCTCCGTAACTGGGCTCTTCCGTGAATAGCACAACACCCAAAACATGAACGACATAGACCAACTGATGAACAATTACAAGGAGCTCGCAGCCAAAGTCTGCCCCATCTGGAGAAAGACCTGAAGCGCTGTGCTAACAGTCTCCATGGGGTACAAATCTGATGTTGATGCACGTCTGCCTGTCTGTGCAAAACGAGGTTCTTCAAAGACAACTTCACGCCATCGATCGACACAGATCGCAAACTGTCAGTCAATTGCTTGAAGGACCTGTAAAATTTGTTCAGCTATGTGATTAGAATTTCTAGTTATTGTGTATTTCTGTGTAGACGTGTTGTGTCACTCATTACAGCGAGATTGACAACAACCAACATGTTCAGATTTGAAGCATGTTGAACAAATCTCATCCTACTGCTTACACAAACATGGGATATTTCATTCATAACCTTTTCCTTTATAATGCTATCCAATCCAATCCGTTACATGAATCCATTCCTTTCCCATGCTATGAACCAAACATGCCTATGTACCAACACAGAGGAGAAACAGCTTCATGCTGTTATCACCAGTTCATATACGTTATTGTTGTTTTCCCCGCCAACTCGTTTTAATCCCTCAAAGCTCTTGCGGCTTCCTAAGAAATCTATGCGTTTTAATGAAACGCCACCAGAATCTATTGACTGCTCGCTTGTATACAGAGCCCTAAGGTGGTCTGCGTAACGTGAATCCGTGTGAATAGCTACAGCTACTTCATCTGCAGTCATGTTTCCCTGCAAGAAAAAAGACAATCAGAACTCCAATGCCCAGGCTTTGAGTCCCTTTTCGTAATCATTAAAAACAAGAAGAAAAAAATAAGATTTTACACTGAACAGAGACGTTTTAACAGCAAAGGGAACCCGAGTGCAATAAGGATCATGCAAGATTTCTTCTATGACGAAAAAAACAACTCAAAACAAATGGAGATTGAATTGAAATCCATAACTGTCCATCACATGCCTTGCCGTCATATCAGCCCTTCTACATTACTAGAATAAGTATTGAGACAGACTCCACAAATGAAGTCAGTGCATTAGACAACAAACCCAACTAGTTATGGGATGAAGCATCAAGGCCTTCCTCCCAGGCCTGTGTGGTAAATTTGTTACGACTGTTGGACGTTGTAGATATATTACCATATGAATTTACAGTGCCGAAATAACTTGGTTATATTTACTTTGACGTATGTAGTGTTGATAATTATGTTTATCCTTACATGGTTGCATGTTGGATTTATTGATAGCTTTTCTCAACAAGTTCAAGCATATATTTTTTTCACACTATTAACATCAAAAAGCAGCTTCAATTTTGGTGACACATTCAGTACAAGTGTCAAGGGATATGATCAAATTTTGAAGATAGATAGGGAACCCAAGATACCTACGGTTCCTCGGGTATATTCGTTTGTGTGTGTGTTGTTTGGGTGTGTGTGTGTGTTGTTTGGGTGGGTGGGTGGGTGGGTGTGTGTGTGTGTGTGTGTGTTTTAAAGAATCGTTGATTACAATCACAAAGGGGGCCTATCACGCAAACAGAAAAAGACTGCATAGATATTTCATGAAGTATACTAAATGTAAAAAAACGCATAACTCGGAATCAATGCAAATTCAGATTTAAGAATTAACTTGATGATATTCAGTTATCACATATAGCTGAGGAGCAGACGTTCTTTGAAAGAGAAAAACATTGCATATTTGCATATAGTGACGCTGAAAAGTGATGCAATCTACGGATTTCAGGGGCTTAGTCACAGTTCCCAAATTAGTTATATATTAAACTAATAGGAGTATTAATCTGATGCATAACTGTATTAAAAAAGGGGCTCAGGCAGCCGCTTGAGCGAATCAGACAACTGGCTACTTAAAATTAGTTTAGGGCATTAGGCACCCGCCTGCCCACCTTTTACCTGCTTTGACGCTTAATCAGCCACCAGAGACCACCTACTAGGCGCCCGCCTAAGGCTGCCTAATTAAAATACACACTTTCTTAAACATTTATAAATATTATTATAAAAATATAGTGATTCACATTATGCAGAATCAATTAATTGGTATAATGCATTAGCTTTATGCTGGCCAGTTTATATATATATATACAATAATAACTAGTAGTCTGGTACTGTTATATAATTTTGTAGATCCGTACCAAAATGTCGTAATATATTGCTGCATTATTAAGTACTATTTCTTATTTGATGTTAAATTATACTTACTATAATTACTACTTTCCAAGATTATACTAGTACTAAGTGTTAGTATTCTACCATTTATTACTTTTCTTATATATATATATATATATATATATATATATATATATATAGGCTATGGACCGTAGATTTTTTATTAATAAATGGGTCCAGAATACATACTATTGATGTTTAAGCTATTATTTTACACTTCTAATATCAATATGAAATACCAAAATAGATCCAACCATAGATGGAATCAAGTGTAATATTAATTCAATATGAAACAGTGCAGTTCATAATACATATTAATAGATGGTTAGACTACATATAAAGGTTCAAGATATATAAAATTTATAAACAAAAACTCAACTGCTTGCACCTCCCTGGAGCTTAAGCAACTTCATGCTTATCAATACATATTATGCATGCAACTTTATACTTACTATAATTACTACTTTCCAAGATTATACTAGTACTAAGTGTTAGTATTCTACCAGTTATTACTTATATATATATATATATATATATATATATATATATATATATATATATATATATATATATACACACATATATATTGGCTATGGACCGTAGATTTTTTATTAATAAATGGGTCCAGAATACATACTATTGATGTTTAAGCTATTATTTTACACTTCTAATATCAATATGAAATACCAAAATAGATCCAACCATAGATGGAATCAAGTGTAATATTAATTCAATATGAAACAGTGCAGTTCATAATACATACTAATAGATGGTTAGACCACATATAAAGGTTCAAGATACATAAAATTTATAAACAAAAACTCAACTGCTTGCACCTCCCTGGAGCTTAAGCAACTTCATGCTTATCAATACATATTATGCATGCAACTTTTTATTTAATTTGGCTAAACAAAATTACAAGTCGTTTTCTTTGAGAACAGTTTAACTTGACTTTGAAACACAAATCCTTACTACAAATATATATAACATTTGGGTGGGAAAACTTGGAATTCTTTTTGTAGGTTCAAGTAGATTGAAAATTCCTAGAAATAAATTATACCTGAGGCATAACTTAGTAGTGGGTGGCTTTTGCTATTTCATCAGTTATAGAGGCTTTCCATCTTTTTGACCATTCTTCTATTTCATCACCGACATACCATTATTCTTTTTCGTATAAAAACATAAGGAGGGCAATTGTTGTGTTTGTAGCGCTTATTGTTAGGCCATGCAACTTACTCTAACCAGGTCAAGAAGTTACTAGGGAACCAATAAAATGACAGTTACAAGCGCCTCAATTAAAATGTGATTACAAGGAAATATCGTTGATTTAATTTGATCATGATTTTGACCATTTTCCACTAAGAAAACCACATCAGAAAGAAAAAAAAATCATTCCTCTTACACCCCTCAAGTTGAGTAGTTGAGTATCCAAGTGTACTTGAGCTTGCACACTTAACTCATAAAAGATGGATACTGAAGTAGGAGATCCTCTTAAATGATGATGAGTTGCAAGCATGTCATGGTGTACTCATCGTGTTCAAGAGTGGGTCAAGTTTGCAACCATGCAGTGGATGATAATAGTTCTTCACATAAAAATTAAGTTCGGGTGGTAGAGTGTGTGAAGTTCATAGTCTTGACATAGCAAGAGTGGTGACAATTATCAATCACAACAAATTCATGTTGATTGTCGGTAGATGGGTTTCTTGTAGGCCAAGGATGGGTCATTGTGATGCTTCAAAAGTGTTTCTACTTCTCTATCTCAAGTGTAGGGGAACCAATTATGATCTAAGGTGAGAATAATGCTTTGACTGCTTTCAAGATGGACCAAGCCATACTTCATGTATAGAAGATAATACAAAGGAACAAGAGCTCTAGAAGGAAAGAACTAGAACATGATATAGTAGGTCAATAAGGATTCTGTGACAGAGTCAGGGTTTTCAAAAAGCTCAAGGTTGCACAATGTGTGCACCCTCATATATATAATACTGAAAGAATTACAGAGAGGTCCATATATAAAAGAGAAATAACAAAACAAATAACAGACTATGTAAAATAGGAAATATATAATGTAACACTCCCCCTCAAGTTGGAGCATAGATGTCAATCATGCCCAACTTGTCCATCAGTGTGCAGAATTGTTTCTTCGCCAGCAGCTTGGTGAAGATATCAGCAACTTGATCTTCTGATCTCGTGAATGGAGTGCATATTTTGCCAGCAAGAATAGATTCTCTGATGAAGTGGCAGTCAACTTCAATGTGTTTGGTGCGCTCATGATAGACAGGATTATTTGCAATGAAGATGGCAGCTCTGTTATCACAGTGCATAGGAATGGCCGAAGAAGACTCAATCTCAAACTCTTTCAGAAGAGAACGCACCCACAGTAACTCACAGGCAGTATGGGCCATGGCCCTGTACTCAGCTTCAACACTCGATCTGGCAACGACATTCTGTTTCTTGCTCCTCCATGTAACAAGATTGCCTCCTACAAACGTACAGTAACTGGAGGTAGATTTTCTATCAACTTTGCTACCTGCATAATCAGAATCAGAATACTCTTCAAGAACACAGTGCCCATTCTTTTTATAATGAAGTCCTTGCCAGGCGACTTTTTTAAGTATCTCAGAACTTGACATACAGCATCCAAATGACACTGTTTGGGTTTGTCAAGGTACCTGCTAAGAAGACCCACTGCAGTAGCAATATCAGGACGAGTAACAGTCAAATAAATCAATTTACCAATCAACCTCCTGAATTTTTTATGATCAGCAAACACAGAAGAAGAATCATCATCCCAATTCACATTGGGATCAAGAGGAGTATTTGCAGGTCTTGCTCCAAGCATACCAGTCTCCTGCAAAATATCAAGAACATACTTTCTCTGAGAAAGCACCAGGGCATTAGAGTTTCTAAAGACCTCTATGCCAAGAAAATACCGAAGTCTGCCCAAATCTTTTGTAGCAAAGTGCTTGCCCAGATGATCTTGGTAGCCTGAATACCAAGAGAGTCGCTACCAGAAATAATAATGTCATCAACATATACAATCAGAACAGTAATACCTGCTGAAGTCTTTTTTGTGGACACAGAGTAGTCAACCTGTGACCTCAGAAAACCAAAATCAATCATGATCCTGCTCAACTTATCAAACCAGGCATGAGGACTCTGCTTGAGTCCATAGATAGACTTCTTAAACATGCATACTTTGTGAGACTCCCCCTAAGCAACAAACCCAGGAGGTTGCTCCATATACACCTCTTCCTGCAGGTCACCATACAGAATAGCATTTTTCACATCAAGCTGCAGAAGAGGCCAGTTCAGATTCACAGCAACAGATAGGAGAATCCTGACAGAGTTAAGGCGAGCAACAGGAGAAAAAGATTCAAAGTAATCAATGCCATATGTCTGAGTATAGCCCTTTGCAACTAACTGTGCTTTCAACCTTTCAACTGTACCATCAGGTTGATATTTTACAGCATATACCCACCTGCAGCCCATCAGCTTACACTGAGGAGGTGGATCCACCAGCTCCCAAGTGTCTCTGTCGGTAAGAGCAATCATTTCTTCTTTCATAGCAGATGTCCAGGCAGTACTTTTCAATGCGTCCTGAACATTCTTAGGTACAGTCACAGCAGATAAAGCATATACAAAATTGCTAGAATGAGTATTCAGATGAGCAATAGATACAAACTGAGCAATGCTATGAGAAGTGCAGGAACGAGTACCCTTTCTGAGTGCAACACGTATGTCAACGTTAGAGTGTACCTCAGGTGCAGCAGAACCTTCTGGAGGAGAAGATTGGTTGCCTTGGGGGGTACTTGTGTAGAAGGTGCTTGATTCCTGCGTTGATAAATAATAAGTGGAGGATCTTGATTTTCAGTAGTCACAGTGTCAGTACTGTTAGGTACACAGTCAGAAATAACAGGCAAAGGAGGGGACAAGAATGTCTGTCTGCAAACTATCTCCTGTTGATGAATAATACGGTGTATCTTCAAAAAAGACAACATCACTACTAGTAAACTATTTCCTAGTACTGGGATTATAACACCTGTAACCCTTCCGAGTTCTAGAATAGCCCAGAAAAATGCACTTAGCAGCTCGAGGAGACAACTTATCAGAAGTGGGTCCAAGCAATCTGACAAAGCAGGTACACCCAAAAATTCTAGGAGGCACAGCAAACAAGGAAGTTTCAGGTTTAAAACTTGAATAGGAATCTTATTTCCAATAACAGACGATGGCATCCTATTAATCAGAAAACATGCAGTCAAGATAGCCTCAGGCCAATAGGAGCGGGGCACATGAGAATGCATCATGATAGTCCTGGTAACTTCTAATAAGTGTCTATTTTTCCGCTCAACGACACCATTTTGTTGTGGGGTATAGGCACATGAAATCTGGTGGAGCGTACCAACAGATTTACAGAAAGCCGCCACGTCTTGCTTAACAAATTCTAAAGCATTATCGGTGCGGAAAACTTTAACAGGCAAGCCAAACTGCGTTTTTATTTCAACAAAAAGTATTTGATAGTAGACAGCACTTCGGACCTACTTTTTCATAGAAACAACCAAGTAGTCCTAGAAAAGTCATCAATAAATAGAATGAAATACTTGTAACCAAACAAACTCGGTACATGGCATGGACCCCATACATCAGAGTGAACTAAATCAAAAATGTTTTTACTGCTCACAGTACTACGTCTAGGATACACAGTACGAGTTTGTTTTCCCAGCTGACAGGATTCACACTGAAAATTACAACTGCCAATATCAAAAACTAAACTACGCAGCTTCTCTACCGATGGATGTCCCAGCCTGTAGTGCCACTGCAGAGCAGAAACAGAAGTCGATAAAGCAGATACCACAGCAGCTTTCTCTGATCGAGGTAACTGGTCCAAGTAGTAGAGTCCATCAGCACCTTCATACCCCCCACCAATCTTCGTCCTCGTGCGAAGGTCCTGAAGCACATGAACCAGGAACAAACGTCAGGCTACAGTTCAAACTTCGTAAAATTTTGCTGACTGATAATAGGTTCAGAGGAAATCTAGGCACATATAAGGCAGACTTAAGATAAAATTGAGAAACAAATATCACCAACTCCAAAGACCGAAGACTTTTGAGCCATCAACAAGCATAACAGAAGAATGACGGGCAGGTTTAGATAGAGTTTTAAACAGAGATCTATTGCCAGATATATGTGCAGAGGCACCAGAATCTATCACCCATTTGGTATTACCAGAAGTAGAAGGTGAGGAGGAACTCAGGAATGCAGTATCATAACCAGAGTATGCAGCATGTGCTCCACTAGTAGAAGCAACAGTCGAAGAGCCAGCACGCTCAAGAAGAAGACGTTCCACCTCAGCACGAATGTAGTCTACGGTCGCTCCCGCAGTCTCTGGCTCAGGCGGCGGAGTAAGACCCTCAGAAGCAGTAGACGATGAATCTGCAGCAACATTGGCCCAAGCCGGTTTACCATACTTTTCCCAGCACTTTTCTTCAATATGGTTAGACCGGCCACAGAAGGTACACACGCGCTGTCTTTGCTGAGGACGTGTAGCAGCAGAAGAGGGTGCAGCCGAAGGGGCTCCTCGTCCAGCACCAGGTCCACGTCCCCGTCCTGCACCCAGGGGAGGACGGCCATCCGTAGAACGGCCACGGCCACGACCACGGCCACGCCCGGCCCAAGCAGCCAGGGCAGTCGAATCTCCAGTCTCAGAATGAGGAGGCGGTGTCGATGAAGATAGGCGTTGGAGACACTGGTAGGCACCCTGCAGAGTAGGGAGCGGATCACTCGCCAAGATCTGATCCACAACACCAGTATAGGACTCTGGTAAGCCACTCAGAAACTGTATCAACTGTAGTTTCGCCCGCTGTTTTTGCATAGTCGCCAGATCAGTAGACAGTGGGTGATAAGTCTCCAACTCACCCCACAGGCTAGTGAAGATGGAGAAGTAGTCTGAGATGTCAGATCCCGTGAATTAAATTCGCCCCAGTTGCTTGGTTATGTCGAAAACTTTCCTAGGATTCTGACTGTGAGAGTAGGTACCGGCGAGCTGATCTCACATCTGCTTCGTCGTAGGCAGCCGAAGTAAAGTGACATTGATCTTCTCAACAGCGATGTTGAGAATCTAGGTCATCACAGTCGAGTCCTCGCAGACCCAATCATCAAAAGCTTGGACATCCTTTGCATCCGCATTCTCTGCAGGCTGAGGCGAACCAGTGCGAATTAGATGAGAGTACTTCCCTTGTGATTTGGCATATATCACAAAGGAGCACACCCAAAGCTGGTAATTGAGTCCGTCAAGTTTAACAGTCGTAACTTGACGGCGCGAGTCACGCCAGAAGTCATCTCCAGAAGACGCCATGAGGACAGGCAGGAAGGCAGGCACAGGCAGGAGACAAACTATGCCGTCAGACAGGCAGATGCAGGCACAAAATTACCACGGACCTCTCACATACGAACCACGCCTAAGCGTAGCAGGAAACCCGGAGGCCGAAGCCTACACGGGCAGGCAGGCACATCCGAACACGAACGGAAAACTGTCCCTCAGACGAACAACTCTCCGATCTCCCCCTGAAGACGAAACTAGTCTAGATCTACAGGCGGCTCAGTGGTCCCGTAGAAGACGGCCACCCGACAGTGTGCCAGCTGTGCAGACAACAACCAAAAAAAATTTGGTGATATTGCTCAAGCACTAGCAGCACACCGAGCCAGGAGACTAGACGGAACCACGAGCGGGTGCAAGGAGGACGGCCCCTACGTGGGCGGCAGCCCTGCCAGCGGCGGGCGGGGGGGGGTGCGGCGGAGAGGGAAGAAGAGAGAGAGAGAAGGGAGGGAGAGACGGGTAGGTTTCGACCTGCTCTGGTACTATGTGACAGAGTCAGGGTTTTCAGAAAGCTCAAGGTTGCACACTGTGTGCACCCTCATATATATAATACTGAAAGAATTACAGAGAGGTCCATATATAAAAGAGAAATAACAAAACAAATAACAGGCTATGTAAAATAGGAAATATATAATGTAACAGATTCAATCCACCCCTACCCCTGCCAGCTAGGAAATATAAGCCATGTTAGAGAGTCTGTTTATTATTGTTTTATTGTCTTTGTAATATGGGCCCAAGTATGTCTTGGCCCATTAGGGCTAGGTTGTGTCATGTACGCTTCCCTGTTCTCCTATATATAGGAGCAGGGTTTCTCTTATCTAATTCAACACATAGTCGTCTTCTATTTCGTAAGACCCAAAATGGAAGTCTTCTGGCGGGGGGAACTAAAGATTTATACTCTCATATAGGAGAGGTGGCCCAAGATTTATGTTAAGGTTCAAGTTTTATCATTCGATGAATATTTTGGGGGTTTTGTGTTTATATGAGTGAAGGAAGAATGTTGGTTTTCTATGGTTTATTATTTCATGGGAATAAGATGATATGCTAGATTTAGAGAGATAGATTAAGAAGAATATACAAGGGAAGAAGAAATGTGAAAGAAACATCTAAAAGGAACACTTACATATCTAAGGGTCTAGTTTTATCATTGTATGAATTGTCAGAAAGTAAAAGAAGGCTATGTAATGTATTTGATAGGAGGAATCCTCCTTTATATAGGAGAAGGGGGAAGCATACAGACTTTAGACTAAACCCTAATGGGCCAAGACACACTTGGACCCATATACGAATAGACTCAATTAACTTAATAAACTAAATTAACCAAACTCTCTAATCTCTCCCTCAAGCTGAAGCTTGGGAGAATCCCAAGTCAGCTTGCAAACAGAGAGACAAACTAAAAAACTAAGTAGAGACAAAGATAAGCCAAGCCCTTACATGAATATTTCTCCCCCAGAAGATTGCAATAAAGACACTCATTGTTCAAATACTCCCCCTCAAATAGATAACCATAACCAGGTATGCTAGCGGAAGCTTGTCACATGTGAAGGTGCAGGTTGCAAATAGGTAGCAGAAGCTTCTTGATCAAAAGGATGTGGCACCTGTAGTAGTAAACAGTAGCAAGAAGGCGTTCGAGTCACATTAGAAAAGGCCAAAGAGTGTCGGTTCATAGTAGAAAAGGTCAGAGAGTGTTGGTTCACAAAGTCCAAAGGGTACTGGTTCACAGCAGAAAAGTCCAGGGAGTGTTGGTTCACAGTCACAGTAATAGTCGACGTGCAAAGAAAGCATGTACAAGTAAAAGAGTCAACATGTGCAAAATGAGGACAATGTCAACGTACAAATAAAGTACGAACAAAAAGTAGAAAGTGAAGTCGACGTAACCGGATAGAAGATCATCAGCTTGATAAGGCAGGCAGTAGACATGAAGCTCCAGATAGCAAGTTCTCCAAGAAGCATATAATCAGCAAAAGATTTTCAGATTCATATATCAATAGAAGAAGTCCCCAACTCTTCAAGAAGAGCATAAAGATCCACAAATATATACAGAGCAGCAAAAAGGTCATCATAGACAGAAGCAGAATAAATCTCCTCCCTTCATCTCATCTCTCCTCTATTTCTCCGACTCACACCAGAAAGAACCAAGAGTGGTTGGGGTGGACAATCATAAATATTGGTAGAGGAATAGTTGCATAGAAATAAAGCACTACCGGTATAAAGGCACAGTAGGAAGTAAAATTAATGCATTGCCCTTTTTTAGTGCTATATAAACTAGCAGGAAGTCTTTTTGTTTTCCAAAAAAACAAAAGATCAAGTCTTTGTCGGTCAAAGGTTGGTCAAAGTCTTTGTGGATTTCTTTTCTTTGGCAGACGTAAAGTCAGGAAGTGCTTTATTAGGCAGTGATTTTATTAGACTGGTCAAAGACATCTTTTTATTTGCCAAATAAATAAGCGCCACTGGAAAAGACATGGTAGGAAATTAATAATTCTCAGCCCCATTTTCCTTTTCTTTTTATGGACCATAATTTTCTTGGAAAAGATGATGTATGGTGCTCGACTTGGTAGATGGCGACAGCCTTGGCAATTGAATTGAGAGGCCAAATATTTCTCACCATTAAAGTGGCCTTGCAACCACAATACACGAACTGATCGTGTACATGCCCTTGGTAATGAACAATTCCTTTAGTGCTTGCAAAGGAAAGCATGGCGAAAGAGCGCAAGATGTTAATGATAGAAAAAGGGAAGGACACTATCTCTCTCTGAGTCGCGACCTACCTCACTGCGCTAGAGAATTATGAAAACGCCAAGGTAGTATCAACGAAAACAATGATGACACATCTGGCCATCTCGTGTCAATAGACACACGAACTGGTTCAAATTGACAAGGCACGCATCTCCAGAATTGAGGAGTCACATCTTTAATAAAAAAATATCAACGAGAACAAAAGATGGGACTAGACGAAGAGCATCATCTGGCTGAGGTGATGGCCGATCTGGATCTGACGAGCATCTCGTTCATGTGGGAAGGTCCACACTTCTTAAGAAAGCAGGAAGCAGTCAAACTCTCCCAACAGGCAAGAACTAAATCTGCCCTTGTATAGAAAATTCGACAAGATCTTAATCTTGTTGACATGAAGGGCACCGATGTAGAGGTCGGAGGAGGCCGGACTTCGGGAAAACTCGGGAAGGTTAGAGGCAGAGAGAATGTAGGGAAGCAATGACTATGTATGACTCTGGGAGGTAGATAAACGTTAACAACGGTGGCTGGGAAGAAGAGCACCGGAAAAAAGATTTGATTTTTATAAAAGAATTTGATAGAAGACGATCATGGTGGTCGAGATGATGCCTGGCGGGAGACCAACCCAAAAAGAGACAGCAACCGCCCGCGGGAGGAGGCTCTCTATTTTGTCTCCCTAGGTTAGGATCGTTGTTCTAATACCATGCCATAGAGTAAAAGAAGGCTATGAGATGTATTTGATAGGAGGAACCCCCCTCCCTTTATATAGGAGAAGGGGGAAGCGTACAGACTTTAAACTAAACCCTAATGGGCCAAGACACATTTGGGCCCATATACAAATAGACTCAATTAACTTGATTAACTAAATCAACTTGACTCTCTAATACGAATATTTTGGGGTTTTGCGTTTATATGAGTGAAGGAAGAATGATGGTTTTCTATGGTTTACTATTTCATGGGAATAGGATGTTGTGCTAGATTTAGAGAGATAGATTAAGAAGAATATACGAGGGAAGAAGAAATGTGAAAGAAATATCTAAAAGGAACACTTACATATTGAAAGCTGACTACATGAAAATGACGAGAGACAGTGATGTTGATTCCACCACCGAAGCGTTGGTCACTCTAGGAAGCATGGTTATCAGAACCGAACCAGACCGGTCGGTTGAACCGGAAACCAGTCACTCTACCGGGTCGGTCCCCTCCCAAAGCCGGAAATGAATTCTGACCATCATCAAACTGGTGAACCGGCGAACCGGTCCGATTTTACCCCAACCGGCCAGTTCTCTCACTTAGCAAGTAATGTATTATTGCCGCTATTTTTTGTTAATTAATATTGAATACTATATAAATGTTAGTATATAAATGTCCATGAATAGAAAAATATTTGTTATTTGGTCTGTTTATCAAGTTATTGTGAGCAGTTGTGCCAATTTTCATGTTTCATAACTTTTACAGGGATATTTTCTATGAGTATCAAAGATATTTATATATTTTTAAACTATTAGTGATGTCATGCTGACGTCATCGGTTGAACCGGTCAGACCATTGGTTGAACCAGTGAACCGGGAACCAGAGGTCTCACTGATTTGTTGACCGGTCCGAGTCTGACAAACTTGCTAGGAAGACATGGCATGATTAAAATGAGAATGGCCAATTAGCAAATGAGTCTATACATCTTTACGTCCTCAATGAAAATACAGGCACGGTGAGAAAGAATTAAGTAATCCATGGATCAAGGTCCAAAAGAATTTCACATTGTTCAAACAATACCTCAAGGAGATCCTACACCTATAATTAGGCAGTATCTTTATAAAGAGCATATGTCTATGGCTCAAAAATATATTCTATAGAAACCCTACATCCATGTACAAAAAACAATTTCAGAGGTCGCGCGATGGTAATCAAGAATATCTATGTTGGATTTTCCTTCATCTTCCCTTCCTTCCTCTACTCTCTCACTCTTCTCAATCTTCTCACTGTTACTCCCATGTATCTCCCCTTCAGGCCAACCCTTTGGTATGAAACAACCACATGTTTAGTTGACATCACAACATGTGGGAATGAAAGCAACAACACAACAATTTGCGTTTTAAGTTGTGTGTTGTAATGAACGGATGGGAGATCGTTTTATGGTTCGAGCAAAATATTGTGTACATGAAGTTATCAAAATTTGTTGGTGCCCGATCCCCCTCGAATTTTACAATCATTCCCTCCACGATAGTGGGTCCAGAAATGTCATTGTGTATAACTGACTATTGTGTGTGTTAACAACAAATATGGAAAATTGCCACACAATGTGGCCTCACAACATGCACCATTAACTCCATGCTTTGGTGATCAACTTCTCTACTTTTTGGACTTCCTTTCCTACTTAATACCAAGCGTAATATAGCATTTATTTTTTAATAGCCTTCCAATCTCATCCAATTTGTTGGTGCCTGATCCCCCTCGAATTTTGCAATCCGTCCCTCCACGGTAGTGGGTCCAGAAACATCATTGTGTGTAACTGATTGTTGTGCGTGCTAACAACAAATATGAAAAATTGCCACACAATGAGGCCTCACAACATGCACCATTAACTCCATGCTTCGGTGATCAACTGCTCTACTTTTTGGATTTCCTTTCTTGCTTAATACCAAGCTTAACATAGCATTTATATTTCTAATAGCCTTCCAATCTCATCCAATATAGTCATTTCAGCTTCATGTCTATTTCCTTTGCCAATGAACCAGGCATGGTGACGAATGCATATTCATCACGTTTTCATTACAAATTCTAGATTTGTTTTGCTCATTAGTTGTCATTTGCATCATTTTTTGTTTCATTTTGTTATTTTATTTGTGTTCTTAAATAATAGGGTTTCGGTTAGATTTCTTGTTCTTATGCAGAAGAAAGCACACATCAACTAAAGAGCAAGATGGATTTCCTTCCTCAGCATGTTTCAAGATTTGGAAAGGATTCCAAAGCAAATTGGAGCTAAACAGCACAAGTTAGGCATGTTGATCGGGCGATCATATCCCCTAATTGGCAGACCAACCTGCCCATCTAAAGCATCTCCAAGTCAAGCATCAGATCAGCCGACCTCCATCACTGATCGGTCAATCAGAAGGTCGTTTCAATTAACAGTAAACTCCGAGGAATTTTCAAGACCTAATGATCAACCAAACCTCCTTCTTGATCGTTCGATCCACCTGTAGCTGGGCTGGCAATGGGGAGGGTATTACCCATTTATCCTTCATCCATACCATGTAGGGTAAAGGTTTCTATTACATGTTACTCGTTTACTCATTCTATGTTTCCTCACTACCTTAAAAAGGGAGGGTAAGTATAAACATTACCCATACCCTTTTACCTACAACTTACTAAGAATGTGCACATAAATATATTATACAAGGGCTTCTAACTAAATTTCCTACCCTAGTTTTCCTAACAGGAGACCTCAGCTCTCCTACTCACACTCACAGTTGCTAATGTTTTGCCGACTCGCAACTCACCTAAGGCGATCTTCGCCTCGTGCCTGTAGTCAGTTGATCCCCCGCTCGCCTCTACTTCCTAGGGATCGTGAAGGCAGATTTAGACTGTGGGTCGTGGTTTTGTGGTGCCTTCCCGATCACCAACACCTAGGGATATCTCTTCTCTTGAGCTCCTCTTTGTTCTTCTAGCGCTCCTCTTCGTTCTTCTTCCTACTGCTCCATCTACGATCAAGTGAGCGATCCTCCGTCTCCACTTTTGATTACACGTCGCCGTCCTTTCTTCCCAGCGCCCAGTAGCAACGCAAAGGTCTACGAGTCCATGATTCCTCTCCCTAACGGCCTAGCATTCAAGACCAGCGCTCACCTGTGATTGTCATCAAAGCTGCCTATGCTAGCTTCCAATGGCCCGCATCCCGGCAAAATCAGCATCCCCAACTAACAGTATGCAAGCATGAGGTGTTGTTATGCCTTAGAAGCTACTAGCTATCATGTTCCAATCTCACCCCGCAACCTCTATGGAAAATTAGTCCTTGCTCCCTCTCCCTTATCGTGGTGCTTCCTAGCCCATTGATTTGCTCCTTGTCCCCATAATGTGAACGTTGACCTTCCTCCTTCTCTTGTAGTAACACTTTAGATCTTTTCCCCTCGCACATCAATGCACTTGTGAGGCTTTTGGTGTGGATTGAAACTTTTGTATTTTCTTTAGTTATTCTGACTCAATTGTTCAATTCCTAATGTGTTGTATCTATTTGGCTTCGTTGGTAGATTCTTAAAAGTCTGAAATTTTCTTGATTTACTTTAAGTCAATGTAAACACTGATTTGTTGTGTGGTGATTGTTAAGTGGAGAATTGTAATGATTGTTGTACAACTATATGTGATGATTGTTGTGCAATTATGTGTAATGAGTTGTTGTAATCTAGTAGATTTGTTGTAATCTATGAACTGGTAGTTTTTTAGTAGTATTTGAACTTGTGAGAGTTTCTTTTTTTATTATGCATAAATGAGTTGCAAGTGTGCTTGCAACA
Organism: Alisma plantago-aquatica; assembly: GCA_963693085.1. Lineage (NCBI taxonomy): Eukaryota > Viridiplantae > Streptophyta > Magnoliopsida > Alismatales > Alismataceae > Alisma > Alisma plantago-aquatica. Next base: position 1,396,640,723 of record OY856409.1, read on the forward strand.
CTTTGTTGTTGTGCTAAAAACATATATTCTCTTGTGGAAAAATGAGAAGTTGATGAAACAGATATTATGTTATAGAAATTTTTAAAAATTTGTAAATGATTTATGCATTTATGTCTTTGTTATCGTGAGCATGCACTTATTTTTTGTGGAGAAATATATGGTTTTGAATCAAATATAATATTTTTACATATTATGAGTTACTATTAAAATCTCGAAAAATCAACACATAATGTGCTAAAAAATCATTTTTATCAAAATTATTTGTTTACCCTTTACCTTCCTCGTTTACCCTGTAGGGAAGAGGGTAAAGGTGGGGGGTGAGGGGGGAAGGGGATGGCTGAGGTAGGTAATTACCCTTACCCTTACCCGCTACCCTCTAGAGGGTAAGGGTAAGGGTGGACCCTTACCCTCCCCGTTGCCAGCCCTACTGTAGCATAGTGCCTCAAAGTAGATGTTTGATGGGCCGATCCACCTCGCCGGTTGGCCGACCAACATATACACCTCTAAAGTCATAAGCCAACAGCAATCTCAAGCATCCACTTGATCGGCCGATGTACTCCTTGGATCAATCGATCCACGTACTCTCTAGAAGACTTATTAGAACGATTATCGGCCGATCAGTCTTGTTGGTCGGCCGACCATAAGTCCATCAGGCGTGCCGCCAAGTGGGTGATCGGTCGACCACACCACCCGGTCGCCCGATTAGCGCGGCTGACATAGCAATTTAACACAACTCGCCAACTGAAGGCTAATTATAACAAAAAGGAGGCACGTCTAATTATCAATCATTCTATTCACTCCAAGGAATGAGGTATTGGCTGTATTTCGGTCGAAATACCGATACTGATGGGTACCGATACAGATACACACGATTCTGGCATTAGGATTGCAATTAGTGGTATTTCGGTGGGCTTACCGCCAATACCGCCAAATATCAGGGGTACCGGTGCAAAATGCACCACTTACCCACCGGTACAGGGCGGCACGGGTGGTATACCGCCCGATACACCGCCATTTGCGAGTGTGCGTCGTTGCAGCTATTTGAAGAGGAAAAGCTTGGGGATGTTGTGCGATTTTCGAGATTGGAGCTCAAACCAACCCTAATCAAGGTATGTCTACTTAATTTCTTGCATTTCCCACCATTTCCAACCTCTCCCCTCTCTATTTCCTTATATTCTCACCTAAGAAATTCACCAAATACCCCCAAATCCTAGATCTAGTCCAAAATACTTATGATTAATGCTATTTATCACTAGATCTATGATTATATTATATAGATCTACTGTTTATCACTAGAGTTACCTAATTAGCTCACTAATAATTAACATTATCATGTAATTTCACTAACTAATAGTAATAATTCTGGATAATGCGGAAAAAGGTCTTGTATTATTCGATGATAAAAGAATATACAAGAGTCTCTATATAATACACAAAAGAACCACAGGGTCTAGAGATAACCCATGTGGGATAAAACATAAGTGTAAAGGAAAAGAATAATAGAAAATAGACTAAGTGTAAAAGAGAAAAACACAGCAAAGTCTATCTACTAATACTCCCCCTCAAGCTGGAGCATAGATGTCAATCATGCCCAGCTTGGATGTCATATCAGTGAAGCGCTTCTTCGGAAGAATCTTTGTGAAGATATCAGCAATCTGCTCATCAGTATGAATGTAAGGGGTAGAAATATGACCAGATAGAACCGCCTCACGAACAAAGTGACAGTCCACTTCAATATGCTTCGTGCGCTCATGGAAGGTAGGGTTGCTAGCAATGAAAGTAGCTGCTTTATTATCACAGAACATAGGAATGGGCGACAAGTCTGAAAAACCAAAATCTGTCAGAAGGCTTCAAATCCAGAAGAGCTCGCAGGTAGTATGTGTCATGGCGCGATATTCAGCTTCAGCACTAGAGCGGGCAACCACAGCCTGTTTTTTGCTCCTCCATGTGACTAAATTGCCCCCAACAAAAGTACAGTATCCAGAAGTGGAGCGGCGATCAACCTTGCTCCCAGCATAATCAGAATCTGAGTAGCCCAGTATCTTACAGTGCCCATGTTTTTTGTAGAGAAGCCCTTTGCCAGGAGAGTTCTTCAAATAGCGCAGAATATGGCAAACAGCATCCCAATGACATTGTCGGGGTTTGTCAAGGTAGCGACTAACCAATCTGACAGCAGCAGTAATGTCAACTCGTGTGACTGTGAGGTAGATAAGCTTCCCGACTATTCGTCTGTACTGATGAGTGTCAGGATATGCAGGAGAGGCTTGATCATCCCAATCAGTGTTAGGATCAAGAGGGATGCTAGCAGGCTTAGCACCTAGGAGTCCAGTCTCAGATAACAAGTCCAGAACATACTTCCGCTGAGAAAGACACAGTCCTGCAGAAGAGCGAGAGACCTCTATCCCAAGAAAGTAGCGTAAAGAACCGAGGTCTTTAGTAACAAAGTGCTTTTCAAGATACCGCTTAGTTGCCTGAATACCTGCTGCATCACTCCCAGAGAGTATAATATCATCAACATACACAATAAGAATAATAATGCCAGCTGTGGATTGTTTAACAAAAACAGAGTGGTCCGACTGAGAGCGGCGAAAAGAATAATCCTGGAGAATAGTGCTAAGTTTGTCAAACCACGCACGTGGACTCTGTTTGAGGCCATAGAATAAGTACTATTTTGTTTACTTAATGGCTTATTTTATTTGATATTAGTATTGTACAATGTACATTTCTTACTAGTACTTTTTGATTAAATGCTAAGTTACTAATACATCATTTGCTTTGCTTGTTTGTCCATGTCTTTTTCAGCGTTGACTTTTGACTTCTGAGACGATGTCTTCATCTTCGAGTGACGTTGAGGGTGATGGGGCTGGTCATGCTGCATCAAAGGATGTGGATTTCGAATGGTCATTGCACGCCTGTACCTGGGACTGGGAATAGGGCAAAGATTATCTGCAACTATTATAAGAAAACACTTGGTGGGGGGAATCACTAGATTCAGGCATCACATCACTGGTGGTGACAAAAATGCGGCAATGTGCCAAAATTGCCCCCCAAGTGTTAGGGATATGACTTCAAGAAGTTGATGGGTGCAAAGAGGCAAAAACAACAAAAGTTGAAGCAGGTTGAAAAGGCTTACACAGATACACTCTTTGATGTTAGGGCCACATGTTCTTCTGTTGAATCAGATGATGATATTGCATATCCTCCAGGGTGTGATACTACTAATACACGTCATATGTATAGGAGTGCTTTCAGAGACTCGCGCAAAAGTGAGTGGGATAGGGAGGAGACAGCTCAACTTATGAGATATGGGCCATCTGGTGCAATTGGAGGCAGTGGGGTTGCACGTGTTCATATTGTTAACCTAGATGATGATAAAGATCAACATGCTCAACATAAAAGAAAGGAACCATTGATACACTTTTCTATTCTGCTAGTGCGAGATTGAAAGATGAGCCAGGGGTTAGGAAGCCTGATGCTAGGCAAAAAAGACTAAAAGCAATGTTTACTGGTGCAAAAGAGAAGGTGGGCAAGGCAGTGGGTAAGTTCTTCTTTGCTCATGGTATACCCGCACATGTTGCAACTGAACCCTATCTCCAGCACATGGTAGATGTGATAGGGGAGTCTGGTAGGGGCATCAAAGCCCCCACTGCATATGAATTGATTGAACAAGTATCTTTCCCAAGAGGAAGAAAGATATACAAGAATGGATTTCAGACTAGAAACAATTATGGTTTGAATATGGTGTCACACTCATGTGTGATGGGTAGACTAGTGGAAACAGAAAGCAAATTATTAACTTTCTTGCACACTGTCGTGGATCGACTGTTTTTCTAGACTATGTTGATGCTTCTGGTGAAGTCGGGAATTACATTTACATCAAGAAGCTAATGAAAACATACATCAAACAGGTAGGGGTTAAGAATGTGGTGCATATAGTGAGTGATTAATGGCTCTAACTTCAAGAAGGCCGGTGAAAGTACAATGAAGAGATATCCAGTCTACTGGACACCATGTGTTGCCCATTGCATAGATCTGATTCTTAAGGACAATTGATGGTAGGTTGATTTTTAGTTATCAAGGCGTCGCCTAGGCACCCCAAACTAGGCGCTCAGCCTATTACGTGCATTATGTGGGCGTCTAAGGCCTTTTAGGGCCAAATTAAGCCATTTAAAGGTTAAATTGGCTTGGATCAAGTCTGGATTTGGTCAACTTAGATAATGTTGAGTCAATTTATGGTTGAAATATGTCTGATTTAGGCAAAACCAGGTCAAATTTTGGAAAATTAGGGGAAAACAGGTCTGATTTGGGTCAAATTGTTAAGTCAACATAGCTTGTTTGTTAAAAAAAATTACTACCTTGTATGTTTGTTGTTCTTGCTTCTTTTTCTCTTCTTTTTTTATCCTTTCTCCTGCATTTATTCCTAAATCCTACTACTGCTGCTGTGTTTTTTTTGTGAGTTATTCCTCCTAATATCCCCTCCTAAATTCTACTACTGTTGTGTTTTTTAAAAAACGGTATGTTTTCTTCTAATCCTCTTTTACATCACCTATGCTTCGTAATGTTGCTGATGTTGTACCTTCTATCCTCTTTTACATCACCTGCTCTTCATGATGTTGTTGTTGTTGTTAATATTTGTTTTTTTTTCTTTCCCATCCTCCATTTCCTCTCTATTGAGTTACAACCTCTTCTCATCCTTTTTTCCTGTTTTCTTTTATTTCTTTTCTACATCTCCTGCTCCAATTGTTGTTGCAGGCTTGTTGATATTACTTCCTTTTTTCTTCCTACTACCATCTCCTGCTATTGCTGTCATAGCCTCATTCTACCCTGTTTTTATGTTTCCAATATGGTATTATATGTGGTATATATGTATAATAAGAAGCAAATTAACATACTGAAAAAAATACAAAAACAAAAAACGCCCAGAACAGTCTAGGCGCCCCTTGGGACATGCTGATTGCCTAACCGCCTTGATAACTATGGGTTGATCACGGGTTTCATCTACAACCATTCTTTCTTGTTAAATGCAATGAGGCAACTTGAGTACTGTGGAGGTGATCTAATTAGACCAGGGGTGACTAGATTTGCAACAAATTACTTGGCCTTGAATTCAATAAAGTCCAAAAGGGATGGACTTAGGAGGCTCTTCAATTGCGTAGAGTGGACCTCCATGATGGAGCACAACACCCCGGTTGGCAGAAGGATTGAAGAACTAATTGTCAGTCGGGCTTTCTGGGATAAGGTTACAAAGGTGATGCGAATAATGGAACCTATTGTCAAAGTATTGAGGCTAGTAGATGGTGACAAAGCCGCAACAACGCCTTACTTGTATGATGCAATGCAAGTAATGGCGGAAAGTATTAAAAAAAACAGCCCCTAGGTCCAATTCACAATACTTGTCAATTGTAGACAAGTGTTGGACAGATATGCTTTTGCATCCACTGCATAAAGCAGGTATATAATTTTTTTTTTTGTAAATTTTGATTTATGTTCTAACTCTATAACTCAGTCTAAAATCTAAATCTTATTTCCTTATTTGGAATTGGTGACAGCTTACTATCTGAACCCGAGGTTCCAATACTCGCGAAAACTGGGCTGACTCTAATGTCTACTGTGAGAGATATAATTAACAAATTCTTTACCTCTACAGAAGAGCACACCATAGTGATGGATGAGGTATATAACTATTATATTACATAACTTACATCAAATCATGAACATATTCATTCTTGTTTGATGTTTCATCATCTAATTTCAAAGTCTGAACATCTTAAATATTTTTGCAGTTGCGACAATTTCGTGAAGGCACCGATTATTTTGATCATTCAAATGAAGTTACCGACCTTGAACAGGGTGATCCTTGTGAGTGGTGGGTTTGGAATGGAATGGGTGCCCCCCATCTAAGAAAAGTGGTCGTTCGCATTCTTTCTCAAACAACATCTGCAAAAAGTTGTAAAAAAAATTGGAGCACTTTCAATTTGATACACTCAAAGAGAAGGAACGGGTTGGGGGCAAACAGGATGAGAGATTTGGTATATATTCACTACAACATGCGGTTGAGGGCTGGAGCAATACGAGATGCCAACTACAAGGAAGTGGATTTTGTTGTCGTACACGATCTCATTGACACTGCATACACATTTAACCCATCCAGACGTAGAGGCATCGAAGAAGCTGATGATTCAGAAGATCCTTTAGAGGAATGGATGAATGAGATAGGTCGTCCCATTCTTGATAATCTAGATGGTCGTCCAAATCCATACATAAAAGAGCATTTTGAAGCTAGTTTTGATATTAATGTTGATCAAACTCCACCTAAGACTTGAGCCTGAGTCTGAGCATCAAATATTGATATGGAAATCAATAAGGCAGTGGAAGAAGAGCTAGGTAGCACAAATTCTTCTTCTTCAAAAACTACATTTGGGTCAAAATCCAAGTTTGATGATGATGGTGGCAATGATGGAGGCAGTGGTGAGCACTCTCCGGAATATCCTCCTACTGTTGATCCTAAGAATGATGATCGTCCTTATGTTACTAGGGTTGCACCTCCTCCTCTAGCAGAAAAAGAATATCCCATGCCTGAGAAAACTTTTTAAAGGAGGAAAACTCGAACCGGCAAAGACTACAGTGGTGCATTACCACCTGAGGCTACAACAACTACATGCTCCTACGTCTACAGCAGTGGTTATTATTCCGATATTGTTTATTCATTTGGGAGCATGAGTATTTCAGCTTCTGATTCTCAATCTCAACATGATTCAACATTAGGCTTTGCCGATATGCTATTTGGGCAAACACGTGCACAACCCTACCCATCTCACTCTCCATATGGGTATTTTGGATATCAAAATCAGCCACCACCACCATGACCAGAAGTACAGCATCATGTTGGATATGCATGTACCGCAAATGTCTCAGTCCCCACATGGAAGTTATCAATACAACTCCCTTGCATTCTCTGAGGATGGTGGGCAAACATGGAGTGTTGGTCATTCAGTTCTTCCTATTTCTCCGGTCCCAATACTTCCTATGGTTGTGCCTGTAGCTATTCAACCTATTCCTCAAGCACGTCAACCTTCTCGAGTTCCTCCGCCTACATCTCCAAGAAAGGCACTATATCTCAGAGAATTAGAAGTGCATTTTCCAAAGATTGGGATGATACAATTTGTCAATGATGATGTGTATGAGGAGCGCCTGACTACATACAACCACCTTTATAGGATGCACATGTTGTGGCAGGAATATCTCAGTAATATCAACTCATTAATGTTTGGACAACCAGCGCGCCATTCAACATACAGCCGATGTGAGTTGGTCAGTAAATATGTTATTCATATTTTGTAAATTGTATATTATTGCATAATTGTGTGTATTTATGTTTCTGGATCGTGCTAGTAAAATTGCATATCTTAAATTCCTACATTTTTTCATCGAAATCCCAACAAAACATGGCAGATTCCTTACCTGCCACATGATGGACCCCCCTACACACCCAATATAGATTTTTATTGCATAAAACGATGCATTTAGGTGTAGATATTACACCTGTAAAATTTTATGAATTAATTCGTTCATTTTGGCGTCGAAACGGCCAAGATTGCATCTATCGGTATCTCCGTCGGTATACCGGTAAATACCTATTTCCAAGCTGTCAAAACGGCATCAGTATCGGTCACCTCGTTCCTTGATTCACTCAGAGTCCAAAGCACATTTTAGTACAAGGAGCATAAGGAGAAGATAAGGAAAAAGGCCATCCTCGCGGAGTTCTTCGAACTTGTTGTTGCCTGAGTGGATTGTGAAAGCCAGAGACCTCCGGTCGCTTCTCTCTTCTCCATCAGTGACATGCTTTCTTCTCTCTCTTCTTGTATTTGTTTTCTTGCCATGACTATGAACAAGTAGTCCTCGTTGGGACATGGGGAGTAGCCCCATCGCCCATACTCTATTTTAGTCGTTATCAAACTCCATTTTTCTCAGTATATCATATTGTTCTCCGTTCGATTTATCCTTGCTTGTTGAATTGATCTCTCAATTAGCATGTTTGATAATCCAGAGCATAGAGACCACTAAACTTAGAATTAGATCCCCAAACTCGTTCCTTGATTCACTCAGAGTCCAGAGCACATTTTGGAACAAGGAGCATAAGGAGAAGACAAGGAAAAAGACCATCCTCGCGGAGTTCTTCGGACTTGTTGTTGTATGAGTGGATTGCGGAAGCCAGAGACCTCTAGTCGCTTCTCTCTTCTCCATCAGTGACATGCTTTCTCCTCTCTCTTCTTTTATTTGTTTTTATAGACAAACCAAGCTTGTTTATTGAGTGAATAAAACAGTGTACAATGCAGTCTCTTATATAACAGAAGAGAATAGAGACTAAAGCAGAGGTGAGCAATATGGGACTAAACTACAGAAGTAAACAGCATAAGTGAGGCACATGCTATGCACAAGACACTCAACAAAACATAACAGAAAACAACATATCTCTATACTCCCCCTCAAGCTGGAGCGTAGATGTCGAACATGCCTAACTTGTCAACTAGAGTTAGAAAGCGAGCTTTGGGAAGTATCTTTGTGAAGATGTCTACAATTTGCTTGTCGGTACTGAGATATGGTGTGCAAAAATGACTGATAGGATGCTTAGTACAGGAGCGTACACCTTTCCGTAAGCTAATAGGAAGGTGCAGATCAGAAGTTACCTCAGTGTTTATTTGATCATCCGCAGACGCAGGAATTGGTTGAGGGGCCATGGAAGGAATGCTTGTCTTCGGTCGCCGTTTGCACACTTGCAGCGGACGTTCTTCAGGCTGGTCAGATACAGACAGATTTTCAACTATGTCCGGTAGAGGTGTTTGTGCCAACACATGAGGAGTTAGGCTTGCTCCATCCTCAGAAAAGAAGGGCATATGCTGAAAGAAGACGATATCCGCACTGACAAACCATTGTCTGAGTATCGGATCAAAACAGCGATAGCCTTTTTGAGTTCGTGAATAACCCAAAAAAATGCACTTAGTAGACCGAGGGTCAAGTTTCGACATTCCTGGGCGCAGATTCTTAACAAAACAGGTACACCCAAAAATGCGAGGTAGTACAGGAAACAGAAGTGCATCAGGAAACAAGATAAAGTAAGGGATGTGATTTTGTAAAACAGAAGAGGGCATGCGGTTTATAAGAAAACATGTCGTAGTGACAGCCTCAGACCAGAAACAGTGAGGAACTTTGTAATGGATAAGAAGTGTGCGAGCAACCTCTATGAAATGGCGGTTTTTGCGTTCAGCAACACCGTTTTGCTGAGGAGTGTAGGGACAAGTGGTTTGGTGTATGGTGTCATTATCAGAACAAAAAGAGGTAACAAACTTTTGCATAAACTCTAGGGCATTGTCAGTACGGAGAATTTTGATATTTTTATTGAATTGGGTTTTTATTTCAGAGAAGAAAATGCAGATATTGTCCAAAACAGTACTCCGATCTTTAAGCAGAAAAAGCCAGGTAGCACGGGAATAATCATCAATAAATGTCAAAAAAACTTAACACCAGTTTGACTCGGGGCACTGCATGGACCCCAGACGTCGGAGTGAACAATATCAAACATATCTTTAGACCCAATATCATTCTTAGTAGGAAAAACAGACCTCGTTTGTTTACTCAACACGTAGGTTTCACAAGAGAATTTATTTTCAGCTAAAGCAGGAAATAAAAGCTTCATCTTTGCAGTAGACGGATGACCCAGTCGGACGTGCCACTAAAGTCCTGAGACAGATGTAGATAAGAGAGTTGACGCCGCAGGTGGTCCATCCAAGTAGTAAAGTCCATCTAGTCCTTCATGGCCCAAACCAGTCCTCGTCTTTGTGTGGAGATCCTTCAAAACACAACCAGAGGGATCAAATTTAATAGAGCACTGAAGTTGTTTGACAGTTTTACTGACAAATAGTAAGTTAACAGGAAACTGAGGTATATATAAAACAGAGTGAAGATTCATCTTGCGAGATAATGGAACGGTGCCAATGCCATGTATTGGTGTTTTCGAGCCATTAGCAACGGTGACCGACGAAAAATGTGAAGTTTTAGATAGGGCAGAAAATAAGTGGAGGTTGCCTTCCATGTGAACAGACGCTCCAGAATCAATACACCACTTTTGGTTACCAACAGAGGAAGACGCCAGCATAGCAAAGGAACCTCCCGCCGATGTCGAGGGTAGTTGAGTCATTCGCTCCTGGAAGAATTTCTCGAACTCAGAGCGAAGCTAGTCAGTGGATGGAGCAGCAGCTGGTGGATCGGATGCGGCTTCTGTAGTAGCTTCAGTGGAGGCCTGATTTGCCCAGGATGGCTTGTCGTGCTTGATCCAGCACCTATCTTCAATGTGATTGTCACGACCACGCCAGTTGCAATAGCGAGTATCACTGGCTTGACCTCGTCCAGGAGCAGCAGAAGTGCCTCTTCCTCCAGAAGTTGGTGGACGTCCTCCACGGCCACGTCCACTACCGCAACCACGTCCAGAATCAGTAGTACGAGCAACCAAGGCAGGATGCTCAATAGCTGGTGTAGAGGATACAGATGGTAGTCGTTGGACCAGCTTTTGAACATCGCGAAGAGTCGATAGTGGATCACTTGACAATATTTGGTCAACCACACCTGAAAAAGAAGCGGGAAGTGCAGCCAGGAACTAAACCAGTTGGAGTTCATTGCGCTGCTTCTGAGCATCTTTGATGTCAACAGTCAACGGGTGATAGATCTCATACTCGTTCCAGAGAGCAGAGCACTGGTTGTAAAAATCCTCAATAGACGCATCTGAGTACTCCTTGGCTAGGTTTTTGAAATTTTCAAAAACCCTCTTCGGATTTTGCTGGTGTGAGTAGATATGAGACAGCTGGTCCCACATTGCTTTGGCATCATGAAGGCATAGAAGAGACTGACTAATGCGCGGCTCGGTGTTGTTGAGAAGCCAGGACATAACGCCCGAGTCGTCTTTAGACCATTGGGCATAAGCTTGTTTGGTCTTGTCGTCAACAGTAGCATCAGGGGCAGGAGGTGGATCAGAAGTAAGATGAGAGTATCGGCCTTGAGCCTTCACATATAGTACAAAATGCCGACCACAGATGGTAGTTTGATCCATCAAGTTTGACAGTGGTAACACAGAGAGATCTAGGAGGCTCCACGAATGCCATACTGGGCAGAGGCAGGCACTAGCAGGAAGGTGGCATAGCATGCAGCAACTAAATAACCCACGATGGGCAGCAGCAGATAGTAAATAATGAACCATCTATGAGGCAGTAGCAACAGCAGGGATCTGACGCATCAGATCATAAGGACCCGTTTTCAAGCAGAGATAGATGAAAAGAACCTACGCCGTCATGAGGAAATCAATAATCATTCATGAGGCGCAGGCAGAAAAAGAACCGGAGACGTAGGGGACTCTCAACGTGAGAGAGCTATGGCTGTCCGAAAGAATAGATTACCCGTTAAGAGAAGAGGAAGGATGGAATTTGTGAAGAAAGAAGAAGATGGAGAGGGAGGGGCAGCAGCCGATGGGTGGGGGGTTGCTACGGCGGCAGCAGGAAGGAGGGGCGGGCAGCGGGTGGGGACAGGAGGCGGCGGTGGGTTGTGGAGGTGAAGGGGCGGCGGGTGGTGGTGGGGCAGGGCGGCGGCTGGGCAGGTTGTTCTCAGTATATCAGATTGTTCTTCGTTCGATTTATCCTTGCTTGTTGAATTGATCTCTCAATTAGCATGTTTGATAATCCAGAGTATAGAGACCACTAAACTTAGAATTAGATCCCCGAATGGAAGTGTAGCATTCCAGATGCGATCACGGAAGAGCTCCTATAGAACGATTAGATCATGATCTGTGGGTAACAAGACCTTGAGCCCATAGGGAATCAGTCATTGTGCAATTCGCATCTGAGATGAAGCAAATTCGCATGGTCCTAGTCTAGATAGCTGAGATTACTGAGTTGTAACGACTAGAATAGGAACACATATGAGGTGGTAAAATCCAAATGTCCCAATGTTCTTTAATATTGATTCAAAGTATCCTTTAATCTATTTTCTTGCATTGCAATCTTTTAGTTCAATCATTAGTCTACAATCATTATCAAACAACCGGTTTTAAATATTGTTCATCATGACTAAATCTGAAGGCGATTACTTAAAAACCTTGTCTTTTGAGTTCAATCCTTTGCTATATTGCAGTTGATCCGTCCGCTAGCGGGTGAGTTAGTTGCGATCGTAATAAAGGTTTTAAAACCTGAGACAATTCTTCTTACCGGAATTTGTGTGTGCGATAAAACTTGCATCACATGGTATAAAGGAATTGGCTTGGATTAGAAAGAACTCCCCTTCACACAAGATAAGAAGCACTTACAAAAGATAAGGACATGGGAAGGTGGGGTAGGATTTGATGCTTTTAGTAGAGGTTGAAGAATTAGAAACCACAACTAGAAACATGCCAAACTTGACTGTTTTAGAGAAGAACTGCTTTTTATTTTAAATGAATAAAGAAAAGGATAGAATCAACCAAAAATGGGCTAGAAGGGAAAGAAGGCCACGCATTTACAAAAGGAATACTTTTGAAAATCTGGTTTATCTAAAGATGTTGGGCTTGATGAAAACTAAAAACATCCAAAAAGAAGACAGTGGGCAGATTAAATTCTAAAGCTAGGAATGGGGAGAGTGGAGTAGGTTTTCATAAGCAGGAGTGCTCATAAGTAGCAGTCTCAGGCTTCTAATATTTTTACATGTGTTCTTGACTTCTTGCTGCCACTGACTTCAAATGACAGGACAAAATGATCAACACTAATGCATGCCTCTCATGCGAGGGACTTCTTAGTCATGTTATGTGTCGTCACAATGGACATCTTAAGCTCATCTCACGGTGCTTCGTATGGATGTCCGCAAGTTCACCAAATCATGACTCCAATAAAACAGGTCGAGGGACTTGCATGATCAGATTGGTTAAATTAGTTCCCCCTTGTAGTCAGTTGTCAAAGCAACAATACAATGTGATACGGTGACCCAGTTTAAGAGTGGGAAACGAAGTGGAGGGCTTATTGATGATCTTCAAAGATTCTGAGTCAGCAATCTGTTCCGAGATGCAGCACACTGACTGCCAGCGATGGACCGATGGTGGTTTCTTGTCTAGGCATCAATGTTAGGTATGTGGCAGATCAAGAACAAAAGGGAGAGAAATGGCACAGAATCTATGCTAGACGATAGAGACAGTCACAAAGAAGAAAAACTGACAAGAGGGTATATCAATGTAGGGAAAGCATCTGTGAGAAAAAGCATGCAGGCATGGCATCTCTGCAGCCAACAGAAATACCAAGTAGCTTTAAGATGAGCACAAGCCCCTTGCTAGTTGCTACCATGCAGAAAAACACAGAAGGGGGGAGAACAGTATAGTGTATTGTGAGAAAACCGTTAGTGCATTGTGATCCTGCACCTTATTTGTAACAAGGGAGACAAGAAACTAATAGAATCACCCTTACATTGACATTATTGCAGATCACTACAATGAAATGACAGCAATGTAAATAGACCACTGCCTCTGACCTTCAATTATAATCAAAGCAACTTGGTCACTGAGTAACCGATTAAAAATTATCTTAGATTCAATTTCTCAAATAGATTTAAACTTTAATGCTATTTTGTTAGGACTCACTGGTAGTTGCATGATCATAAGTGTAGAGGTTTGTAGGGAATGATTTCAAAGTCAACTGATGTATTTGGTACAATGTAGGCCTGACACACTACTTTCATTTGCTCATCTTTGGTAGAATGCAGTGTTGTAAAACCCGGAAACAACTGATCCAATATCCAATATGACAGCTATTCCTCTCTCCCAAACCATCCAAAACTTGGGAGAAAAACAAACTCCCTGTTTTCAAGTAAAATGGCCAGCTGTGCGTCAGAAAACGATGAGTTCATTTTCACGCCTGTAAACCCAGCAAAATAGCTACTCTGACTCATTACATTAAGATGTCATTGTTTTGCTTTTACACCCTACCAAACTAGCCCTAAGTGACATATGAAACACGGACTGAACATAGGACCAGAGATTCACATTTAATACTTCAGACTACCATAATGTTTCTATCAAGAAGCACCTGATCCAGACAGTAGATATCCCCCCATCTTCAAACTCTTTGCGATCTCGAAGAAGCACAGAGATTCATTGTTCCATCTATGCTAAGAAAACTCTTCCTAAGAGATTCCATTGTAACAATTAGCAACTGGGGTAACATTCACTCATAAACCACTATTATAGCATGTATTTGTAGCTTCTTATGAGCTTAGGAGCCTATGATACAGTCTAAACCATGGTGCAGGACTTCGACTCGTTTCAACTTCGCTGGGTGTGGAATGGAAGTTTCTGGAAACTTCGAAGAAGTTTTGAGAAAGTTTAGACGCAGACTTCGATAAACTTCAATGCCGTTTTTTGAAGGAAATGATGTGAATTAGAAGAAAACTTCGATTAGAAACTTCTAATTATGCTACACTCTAACTTACATGTGTTAATTTAGCACAAAAATATGATTCATGACTATATAACCCTATGTAGGTCGATAATGCAATGTGCACTTATAGTTGCAAGGTTTAAATGTGTAATACTGATATAGAAATACATCCCACTATATGTCCTCCATATAATATGGAGTCAAATAGTAGCTACAACATCTTCTTCGGCAAATAGTGGTAGTCAACAAACATAGGAAGTGATATTAGAAGTTGTAAAGATGGTTGGAGGCGCCACTTATGTCTTATATGGCCTTTAGTGCACTAGTTAGGACAAATGATTGGGCCGTATCAACTTCGCCCCAACATCGCCAACTTCAAGGAAACACTGGCAGCTTCGAGGATGTTGGGACAAAAACACACTATAAAAATCCAACTTCGTCGATAAGAGGGGAAACTTCAGTCCAAAGTTGAGACCAAGTTGACATAGTGGTGTTTCGACATCGCCTGGGGTGGAAGTTGGAAACTTCGGGGAAGTTAGTTCCATGGTCTAAACAGTAATAAGCAAAGTTCATACCTGATAAAAGTTATATATATGATCCAGCACTTGTATACAAGTAAATCCACCATCTTCAAAGAAAGTTTTTGAAGAAGGGCCAAGCTCACCAAAACGGTCAATCGGGAATAAGATGGTAAGAAAGTGATTTTTAAAAATCAGCTCCCTCTTTTCGCTGCAATTTGAAAAGAATGATAGATATTATTATTACGCTGAGTATATTACAAGTGAAACTGCATTTTTAAATACAAGGTGGGAAACTGAGTTAGGAACAGATACCTTTCTTTTAGTGGTCTTGAAAAGTTGACAAACGACAAAGAATCTCTCCCATTCGGCTGTGTGTTGAGAGATTTTGCTGCGGGATTCTCATCAGCTACACAAGAGTCAGTATATATGCCAGCCACTGAAGTTGGCTCCGATATAGACCAGCAGATCGAATCCAGGAGACTGCATGGAGTAATTGGACGAAGTGGCGTCTGAAAGGGCTGGTATAGCATAGATAGACTAAAAGTTAATCATAAAGCAGTTCATGAAGCAAATACTTCTGTAGCAGCAAAAACAGAGCCATAAAAAATGACACAGAATATCATGCTGAAGCCCAGAAATATGAAAATATAAATGACAGGGACAAGAAAACAACAACACTAAGGCCCTGTTTGGTACGATGTAACCAGGTGCAGTTCGATGAATTAAAAATCAGATAAATACTAATCATGTAGTTTGTACTTCGTCAATTTTGTTTGGTATGGTGCGGGATGAAGTTATTAGTTTCTCTTGCATTGTTTGGTAGAAGTAGTTTTATTCCTGTGATTATGTTGGTTAACAGAAGAAAACATGCTGCTGCGATTGTGTAGTGGTGGCGATAAAAAGTAACAGAAGTAAAGTAGTGGTCCTAGATGAGTCAGACCAGTCACCAGTGGGCCCGGACTGCTATAGCTGACCGGTTCCCATTTTTTTTTTACAAGGAGAGGCAACGAACATCCAGCATACGTTGCTGTAACATGGAAGCACGGGACAACTGCACCCGACCACGCCGTAGAAGGGCGCGGAACAAAAGCAACGATTTTGAGCTATTTTATGGAAAAGAATGCAGCTGCAATTCCTGCAATTGCACCCGATTACACCATACCAAATGATTTGCATTCCGCAATTCACAACAATCAAAAGATCGGAATTAATATGTTGTCCTACCAAACAGGCCCCAAATCAAAAAAAGAAAGAAAAAATTTACTATGCCATATTTTCTGAAATTCTGTTTTCCTTGGAGGCAATACCATCTGCATTAAGACAAAAATGGACTTAAGGAGAACCAAGTCACAAAAAATCCTTGTAGACACAACTTTATAGATGATTCTTATACATGCCTAAGACCTCTCTCTAGATGAAGCATTGCAAAATGTTAAGCGCATAATTAACCCCCAAGCACAGTAGGACCCAGAGAGCCACATGTGATTTCCTCTCGGCCTAGATCTGGCAAGAACTTGCTCCCTAACATCCATAGTTCTTTCCCTGTCAGGACAACATCACCGTCTTTTCATGTCAAATGCATCCCATTAGACAGACGCTCCTACCACAAAATGTCGTAACTCTAGTGTAAGGTCCTACAAATAACTTCCAAGGTACCATAGGTCCTGGAAGAAGTGGATATTGCACTTTCTGAAAACCGCACAAGGTGCAAGATTATTGCCATCTATCAGCAAAATGCATATCCTTCTCCGTTGAAAAAGTTCGAGTCCTTTTACTCCATCTCCCTTGATAGGATCTGTCAAGAACAAGCTGATGGAAGTGGTTGCCCTTTCCATAGATGGCACCTAAATTCTGCTTGTAGAAAGCCGAAAGCTTACTTAAACGTTCTGAACTAAGACAAGAAAGAATGAAGATGGTCATCGGTGAGATCTGTCCTTCATGGTACACAGTGAAATGAAAAACGTTCTGAGCGGCCGCTTAAGCGGCTGCTTAATCGGTTCAGCAGCCCAGCCGTTTAAAATACCCCCTGAGCGCCCGATTAATTTTTTTCAAAAAAATGGGCATTTTTTTCTCGCTTAACCCGCTTAATCGGCCGCTCAGACCCGTTTTTTTAAGAAAACTGCTGCAAGCCTGTAACATTAAGTAATTTGTGAAAGTAAAATAATTATTGACTGTAATATATTAAACTTATATACAATACATGTTCTATGATAAGCCTTAGTTAATTTAATATGCATACTTTGTATGTAAGCCATAGTAATCGGGTACTGCTGTATATCCAAGTAAATTACATGTAACTAATCATGACATAGATTTTAGAATGCATACTTTGATTAAATGTACTGCTGTAATTTTTGATCAAGTGATGATATGTAAATGTAGCAATAAGTTAGTAAGGTATCAATGATAAGTCTGATGTTATGTGATGCAAAATAGTTATTGTATCATGTATATATACTTAATACTTTTTTGTTTTATAGTTGTATAGGGTGTTTTATGTGTGACAAGTCTATTATTTAATAGTTTAGCTATAATCATTGTTTTATAGTTGTGTTATAAAGTATTTGGGTGTTTAGTATGGTTATTTAGGGTGTTCAGATATGTATAAAGGTTCCAAAAAGTATAGTATGTATATGCATACATGTACATTTTTTTATAAAATTGTATAGAAAATCAAAACCCGTTTTTTCAAAAATCGGCCGCTTACCGCTTAACCAGTTACAAGGTGCTGTCCGCACGCTTACCGCTTAACGTTTTTTAAAACATTGATGGTACATAAGACAAGTCTGTCCACTGTCTCCATACATATTTATTCTCATGTAGATTTTCCATCTAAAATGCTCAATAAACTAACTTTAGAAGTTCTCAGAAAACAAGATTATGGAAAATTTACTTCTGTTGTATATCTTGTTATTGATATATGAGCCGACCCCTCTCATATATATATGAGAAGAGGCAAGTACAAGACACAAGGAAGCCCTAACGGACTAGGGAATCCAAACACTAATGGGTCAAATAGACATGAGCCCATATACCAAATAAACTAAATACTCTTATACTCTAAACATTCTATATATGGTCTGTAGAAATGTAAAGCTATTAGTCACTTATCCTGTGAAGATAATCCGGCTTGATTTACCCTTTGCCGACCCCCACAAAAAGAGCCTCTAGGTAAATAATAGAATTGTTGCACATAGAGTTGTCAAGTAAACTTCTTTGGGTCAAATTGTCCTTAACCTGCAGTAAAAGAATATATTAATCATCTCAAAAGCAGATTATTCCAGTCCCAGTCATCTCAAGAGCGGAAAGGATTTAATTGATCTATGTTAAACATTCTTTTATCTCACGGCTTAAGCTAAGGTAGAACAAATAATCTCCTATAAATCACAACAACAGAAGCCAAGGCCCTACAATCTAGTGCCTTCAGGACACCAAACTGAAAGCACTCAACTGCGCATCTCTCAAAGAAAGAAGATGTTAATTAGCTAGATATTTGATTGCTTTTGCGAATTAACATATAGATGCTTCTGACTGCTAAGAAAATCAAGGAGGATTTCCAGATTAGAAATCAGCATAGACAAATCATAATAGGCAGTTAGCGACAGACAGGAAAAAGATATCGTGAGCAGTCGACAATCAACATGGTTAAGTGTTTGAAAGGTAATTCCAGTTGAAAACCAAGGCTTGCATATTTTGCAACTCAGCAGAAAGCAAAAGCATTGAGTTGTTAGACAATAGAACCATCTGGAGAACTAGTCTTCTGGTATAAGGTATGTGTTTCGCCTACATCTATTTGCATGTTCATGCAGTACTCCTGCTCTGACTAGGCTCGAGAAAATAGAAACAAGATTGATATAGGGGGTGATGGATCCATTGCAACAAGAAAGCTTGAGATAAACCATCTAATCCTGGTTTAGCACACAAGTGCATGTATTACTCTCCAGACCACTCGTTAGGATTGTGATTGGAGATTACAAGTTGGTAAAAGAAAACATCACTGTCACCATCTAAGCCTCAATCTCAACCAATGTTAGCTACATCAATCCTTATTTTTCATTCAGCTGTGTTTTTGGTCATATTCTCATCGTGATATAGCAAAGCCACTCTCTCATTATGAACTCCTGATGTTATATTTAAGTCTACCTCTTCCCCTTCTAACTCTATTGACTCAATAGCATTACTCTACATTAGTAAACTTTTCGTTCTATGGCATATGTACCCGAACACTAAGACAAACCTCTCATAGATTGTCCTCAATGCTTGCCACTCTAACTTTATTTCTTATACATTCATTTTAGTATGATTTTCCATGTATTTCCAAAGCATTTTAGTATTCTTATTTCACTATTCTCATCTTTTTAACATCTTTTTCTTCATTGCCCAATATTTTGTACCATACAACATGGTTAGACGTGGAATATTCTTGTACAACTTGCCTTTCAATTTGAGTGGAATTTTACATTCACTCATATTTAGTCCCAATCCATTTCATCCCCCCTTCTGACCCTATGTGAGACACCTCATTTTCTTCACCTTACATTTGAATAATGAACCCCAATAACAAAAGTACGCCATTTTAGGATGTCAACTCTATCCAACTTGACTCAACTTTTGAACTATAAATTGGCTAAAGTGACAAAGTATACTCCTTTCCATTTCTGTAGTGTTAAAACCTTTGAATATAAGTCCTGATCCACAGTTGTAGTCTATGATTCACTCCCATCTCTGGTTTTATCAATAGGACACTATCCCTAACAAATAACGTACCTACTACCTAGTAATGTTACCTCATGCACGTCTTAATTCATTCATAACTAAAAAAAATAGACACTCAAAGCTATATAACAACGCACACCATTACTTACAGGAAACTTCAATGTCTTGTCTTTTGTAGCCTTGACAATAGCCATCAAACATGTTTGCAGTTATAATCATTTATCAAGTTAAAGGGTCTAAACTTATATGGGCTACAGTCTGTAGGCCCATTAGGGTTCAGTGAAGTCAAGTCTGTGATTGTGTCCCCATCTCCTATATATAGGAAGGGGGTTTGTCTAAGTGATATATTGAATTGTCCTCTCATTATTTTCTACACGGTATCAGAGTAAGATCTAACCCTATGGTGGGAAAAGAAAACAAGATGATAAATCAAACCAGCAAGCATTTGTCCCTTTCTCTCTAGGTTACTCGAAGGCATCCCCTTCCCACATCATCACTATATCTTATGGTATCAACCCCCTCATCATATTCATCAACATCATCTTGTTGCTCTATAACAAGAGAAGAGAGGAAGAGAGAAGAAGATCATTTGCATCCAGAGCCACCCTCGTTTTCATGTCACGTTGCCAGCAATCTGTAGATCAAATGGTGAGTGAATGGGTTCATAGTTTCAACAATCATTGTTGGCATTCAACACAATGTGTAGCCCAACAAGGTGCCTCATAAAGTGCAACACCCTCCATTGGCATCCAACACTGCGTGTCATCGAGTACAATATCTGTTGTTAGCATCCAACAATGTATTCATATAAGTACACAGTGTGGCATCAGGAGTGACAACATTTGTGTGAAAGAATAAAGATTAGATTGAATGCAATAGGATGAATACAAGACTGGACGCCCTCTCCTTTATATGGGAGAGGGGAGACGCCCTAAGACTTAGGACGCAAGTAATCTAAACGGGCTGAGATACAAAAGCCCACTAACTAATTAACCTATTAACTAAATAGGCTAATATAGACTCTCTAACACTCCCCCTCAAGCTGAATCATGGGTGAAACACATGTCCAAAGCTTGGAGGTTACAAGACTCGATAAAACGATAAAAGAAATGATAAATGAAAGATAAATATCACTCCCCATACAAAAGATTGATACTCCCCCTTAAACAATACTCCCCCTGAATCATACGATGGCGCCTCTTTTCTTTGAAATTGTATTCTACAGGCTGGAGATCCTCGAGCTTTGATGAAGGTATATTTATACTTCATAGTAGCTAGCTATACACGAGAGAAGATAGTTTGGTATCACAGATGACACAACTCACTTTACAACACAACATTACATGATACATGAAATGTGAAAGGTTTGGAATATGATATTATCATGTCTTTTTGTAACTTGTCTCACATTAATATGAATGAAAGGCCCCTTTTTAAATCATTGTTTGATATTACGTATTGGTTTCCATTTTCTTTAGAAATATTGTAATTTTTGAATGAAATTCAATTGTCTTCATCTATTTTTAAAATAAATATATTAGTTATTTTTAAAAATATTTAAATAAATATTAAAAAATTGTTGTATCCATGACGTACCTGTATCCTATATTTTTTAAAATTGTCGTATCCCCATACCCGTACCCGTATCTGTATTCGTGCTTCCTAGAGTAAAGCTATGGAACAGTCTGCAGGCAGCCGATCGACATGAAAGAAGGGTGGCTGCCCGTTGGTTACATCTTCTCTTTTCTCTCTCTCTCACACAACTAGGGTTTTAGATCCTGCTCTGACATCATGTCAGAAAATAAGTAAAAGGTTAATTGATATATTGATAAGAGACAACCCTGCTCCTATATATAGGAAAACAGGGAAGCGTACAGACTCAAACAAAACCCTAATGGGCTAAGACGTACTTGGGCCCATAATACAAAGATACTAAATAACATAAGTGAACATACTCTAACAAGAATATTTCTAAATATATATGCAGATCCATGTATAGTGTATATAAAGAAATAAAAAAAACGTCCAGATGTTTAGGCGGCTAAGTGCCCCTGTACTGGAGGGCACTGCCTAGCAGCCCAAACAGACAAGTATAGAATTGTAAAATGTACGGTCACGAGAAATGCATCAGCCAAAGTGGTCTTATAACGTATAACTGCATATACATATAAATTAGGGTCGTAATGTGTATTTGAAGGTCTATATTTTGCTATGGACGTCATAAAAGGTAAAGATGCATGTTTTGCTTCCGCCATACATGTGCAGAACATTTGAAGGAACATGGACAAGAATAAAATCCATCACACAACAAAGTTCAATGCTTATGACTCAAGGCGTTACACAAGGTTGTGCAATAACCATTGTCCTTGTCAACTTGGAATTTGTAAGTAAACATAGAACAAGATGCATAATGAAATCTGTTAGAGAGATTATTTTCTTATGTTATTTAGTCTTTGTATTATGGGCCTAAGTATCTTGGCCCATTAGGTTTAGTTTGAGTCACTACGCTTCTCTGTTTTCCTATATATAGGAGCAGGGTTGTCTCTTATTAATACACCGATTAGTCGTCCTTTACTTTCTAACATGGTATCAGAGCAGAGATCCGTAACCCTAGCCGTCAAGTAAAAAGAAGAAAAGAGAGAGTAGTAGCCAGCAGGCGGCCCCTTCTTCCTTCTTGTCCGCCCGCAAGCCTTGTCCACTCCTCAATCCATGGCATTTGCTACTCCTTCCTCTCCTTTTTTCTGTTGTTGATGCTCCTCATGTTGTTTCTACTTGACTGCAGATTGTTGCCCCCTGCTTCTCTATATTGTTTCTTTCATTTTTCACTGCTCTGGGTGTCCTTTCCTTCAAATCTGACGTACTGTTGCAGTATGTCACTGTAGCACAGTGGATTTTTGGGAGCTTCCAACCCATTCCTTCCTGGTTTCTGCCTACCTCCAGCAGCCCCCTTCTCTTCCTCGAGCCCTTACCTGCTTCTAGGACAGGGAGGTCTGATTTTATAGGAGAGGGAGCCCTTAGTTGCATCTTCTTTCTCCTCCACTGGTGGCTCTTCTAACAGAGGTCTGATTTTATGGTTGTTGCATCCATTTAAGGGTTTTCCTCCCCGCGAGATCCTCTTCCAGTGACCGTCCTAGATCTCTCCTTCCTCCCCTAATAGCTTCCTTAATTCTAATATGGAAGGGGGAAGAGATTTGGCCACGCATTCCCGACATCTACAGCCGCAGGTACTGTAGCATATACAGTACCATTTGCCTTCAGGACCACTATTGTTGTATCAACTCCTTCCATTATCAACTTATAACGGTTCCTCCCCTCAAACATAATTTCACTCAAACAACCAGGCTGCATATCAGTTGTTTTTAATCCTTGCTGCTCCTTTCACATGCTTGCTGCGTTTAATAATGTTTTTCCCTCTTATAGAAGCCACTGCAACTCTCTACTCTTCTGATGAAATTCTTGTTAGCTTCTATATCTTTTGGTCTAATATTCTTTATCTAATGTGCTTCATCCCATTTGCCCAGTTTGGTGAAACAATAACATGCCCCTGCTTCAACCTATATACCATTCTTTAATTTGAAATTTATTGTAAATCTGTTTCATTTCCATCTCTCCTCACATCTGGTTGTTCTACTATTCATTAAATACAAGTTTTTTTTCCCTCTCACTCCACTTGCGCCATTTTTGTTTGATTTCCTGAATCTCTTGGAACTTCTGTTTGTCCACCCCAGCCCTTTCTTCTCCGTGGTTAGTGTGAGGAAAAAAATTTAAGAGAGGAAAAGATGAAGAGATGATTTTTTTTTCTGTTGCTATCTATGAGGATCTTCCTGCGCTATATATTTGTGTGGTTTTTGGAGCTTCAATTTCTGCTACTACAACTTTTTGGCTACTGATTTGCATGGATGCTATTCTATTCAGCTACGTCGTCTTTACATCCTGCTATTTGTTCGTGCTTTATTTGCACGTTGACTTTGTTCGTGCCTTATGCACGTCGACTTTCTACTGATGTGTGCCAACACTCTCTAGCTTGTCCATGCTTTTGCGCACATTGACTCTCTACTTGTCCATGCTTTGTATGCATGTTGACTTTCTACTACTATAATCCAACACTCTTTGGTTCGTCCATGCTCTGTTTGGACGTTGACTACTACTGCTTCTGTGACCCATCATTCTCTGGGTTGCGACATTAGCGACTGCGATGAAGACCATGATTCTTTGCTGCTTACTTCTGCTCCAGATAACGCCATTATGATCGAGATGCTTCTGCGACCTGCTTGCATGCTATGGAGTATCTACTTGAGGGGGATGTGTGAGTATTTGAGCGCTTTATTGTAATAGTGAGGGGGAGAAAATTTCTTGTATGGGCTTGGTTTATCTTTATCTTTTTTTTTCTTTGTTTTTAGTTTGTCTCTCTGTTTCCAAGCTAACTTGGGATTCTCCCAAGCTTCAGCTTAAGGGGGAGTGTTAGAGAATTTGTTTTCTTATGTTATTTAATCTTTATATTATGGGCCCAAGTATGTCTTGACCCATAGCAGTCATAAAGGTGTGCATTTCTTTTCAGACACTATTTAAGTAGACAAAAAGGAGAAAATATACTCTTAAGTTTAATTAAAGATAATGATCTAATGTGTAGTGTGTGGTCTGCCCATTTACTGAAGGATTATGGAACTCATATGATTCAAGATTTATATCCTTATACCTGCATATGATGACGCCGGCGATTTCGAACACCTACTTTAGCCAACTTTACAGTTTGCTGTCTAAGAGCAAGCGTGTCAATAATTGTCCCATTGCTCAGAGACATTCCCAAATTGCTTGTAGCTTCTACGTACTTTTTATCATTAGCATTCTGCAAGACATTGAACAGCACAGTTACATCAAAGATGTCTTTATTTAGCCCAAAACACCTGTGAGAGCGAGATTCTACTTACAAATATTAAAGAGAAGGGACAACTACCTAGAAAAATGGGCAAAGTGCAGCATTTTATATGAAATTTGCAACTTATATGTTTAAATTCTAAGACTGATTCTCCAATTGGATCATAAGAAAAAATCAGCAGACAGATAATCACCTTTACTGATGTGGCATCACACAAAACGGTGATCTGTGCTATTAAGAAAGGATTCATAACTGTCAGGGCTGAACCCACAACACGGAAACCAGTAGTAAATATAATCACAGCCTCTACTTGCATATTGCCCAACCTTTTGTTTGGTTGAGTATCAAAGTTATTACCTGAGACTGAGACCCCCTTCTGTGGGGCGCCTCTGCCAGAATGATGTATCTACTGGGATAGAAATCTTATTTTGGATGTCAGTCAAACTTGATTTCATATCTCATACAACAACGAGGATTAAAGAACCACACATATGAATCATTTACACTACAAAATTTCTAGATAGTCAGCAAAATTTACTCATTTTCTGCCAAATATATTTTCAATATGCATGTACTCTTCTCAAAGCTGAAACTTACCGAGCAGCAGTATTTCGATAATTGGCAGCCTAGCTCGAATGTTAAACCGTCACAGACAGAATTCCAAGCTAGATGTAGGGTCTTCTTATATGATATCAGTGTTCTGAGACATTAGTTAGTGTGTATACAGGAGAGTTACAGTCAATCTGGAATCAGTTACTGGATCCTAGTAAGATTAGGAAAAATGTATGTCCTTTAGATGAATTTGGTTACATACTTCCGTATCCCTACTTATAACTCGAGATTGGATGCTTGTTATGAGGTAATTACCAAGAATGAGGTTTCGTCAAAATTTCAAAAAAAAAAAAGTCAATTCCGGTGCCATCCGCCGCAAAATCATGTGATTGTGTCGATTTCGATAGAAGCTTCTACCAAGATTGCATCTATCAAATTTCGATACAAATTTCAATAATATTCATATGCCAATTTTGATGGATTATGAAGTTGTTTGTGTATAACCTAAAAAAATTTGATGGAAATTTTGAAAATTGCAATCCTTGGAGTTATTGTAGTTGTTCGGATAGGAGAAAAGGGGGATTGGGGTGATTTCACCATTTCGTTCCATACATAGTATATACTTATAGTATATCATAATTGCATTGCATTCCCTAACATTTGTTATTCAATGTATTAAATACTAATGCAATGCACGCTTTATGTTGTTTTCTACTTTCTTCAGTGCAGATGACATGGTAGTCTGGTGGTGGTTTATCAGACAATGAGGATGCTAGGAAACCAACCACACCAAAAAAATAATGATTTTCTTGAAAACATTGCACTATTGTTCCTGGAACCAATGAACTGGTTGACTGTTAGAGTCAATATCAACAACAAACTAATAACCCAAGTAAACTATGTGGGGGATACCATGCATATCCAATATGTGAAATTACAGCACAAATATGTACATGCATGTATATAGCTCATGCTTGCATAATTAAATAAGTTAATACTTACATTTTGTCATCGAAATCCCTAGGAAACAGGAAAGTCCCTTACCTCCCACATGAAGAACCCCCCAACCTAGCCCCATATAAAAT
The DNA here is from genome assembly GCA_963693085.1 of Alisma plantago-aquatica. Lineage (NCBI taxonomy): Eukaryota > Viridiplantae > Streptophyta > Magnoliopsida > Alismatales > Alismataceae > Alisma > Alisma plantago-aquatica. The sequence continues at coordinate 1,396,666,911 of OY856409.1, forward strand.
TTTATTGCACAAAATGATGCATTTAGGCGTAGATATCATGCTTGCAAAATTTCATGGTTTAATTCGTTCATTTGGCGTCGAAATGGACACGGTTGCATTTATCAAAATTTCTTGTCAAATTTTCACGATGTCAAAACAAAATCTAAATCAGATACCTCATTCCTATGCCACCACACCACGTATTTTGGCTTGACGATTTTATCCAGAGGGTGAGGTAGTCCCTCAATCTTTTGTTTTGCAATGAGATTCCCTATTATTACGAATTAGGATCCAAGTTTTCGGCATGTTCATTGTTGTCATCGACCTATAGTGTTCTGGTCAGAGAAGGACAAGCATGATGGGCATAGTAATGAGATGCCCTTGAATCATGTTTTATTTTATCACGTTATCAAGGGCAGTTTAGGGTTTTCTCGTTTCATTGCAATGATAAATTGTGCGACGATTTCAGGTTTTGTTTTGACTGATGTTGACCTTGTCACACCCAAGTTTCAAAATTAAGTGGGTTATATCTGTCATTTAGTCCTCTCAATAGCCGTTGTAGAAAATAAGATCTGTGTTGTACTTCTTATTGATGGACGAAAAATTCCCCTCCTATATATAGGAGAGGCATGTGCAATGAAGCGAACATAACCCTAATGGACCAAGACGGTTGGCCTATGAGCATATTAACTAATTATATATCTAACATCTAACGATCACGATTCTAGAATTTTTTTTATGAGATTTTTCTCGCCTTTGATTGGCCGATTTGAGTCTGAACGTTAATAATTCCTAGAAATTAATCTACAACTCAGATAGGGTCAAGCCTTATATAGTTTTTTATCATCTTTTTGAGAACTAGCTAATGGGCTAGGTTACAAGGCATGCCTTTTTTTTGTCACAAAGTTTCAGACTTAGTATAATTAGGGCTTAGGATGCTAATTAAGAATTTTAATTAAGGGTTAACATCAGGAGTATCGTAGGAGCCTTGTTCCTATTGAAAGCAAGTGTGTGATCTATGCCTTGGGTTTATATACTTTAATTATGTTTTTCTACTTATGCAACATATATGTGGTGTATCATGGAACATGTGGTACATTATTAAGTAATGCATCTATTGCACATATTAAGGAGGTTTTTCCTTCTTATGATGATAAAGTAATGAGGTTAGATCAAAAATTATAGAATACATCATGTTCATGTAAACAAATGATTATGTGGGTGTAAACCCTGAAGTTTAACTAAATCAAGATAATTGTAAGTAAGACTCTACCCTGGTTTCAGTTGTTGACCCATATGAAGGGACATGATCTTGTAGCCTTTGATGACATATGGTTTCAACTATTGAACTATGTAGTGGAACTTGGTCTTGTAGTCGTCGACATCATGCAGTGAGGACAAATAATTTATGTTTATGGTGGTTCGCATCAAAGGATGGAGTCCGACCCTTTTATATGCACCTTGTAGTGTATCAGATCATATCGCTCTCAGGTCTAGATATTCCCACCTACAAGTCATGTACAAATTAAACAATAAGAAATGCATCCCTAAATCTAAGCTTAAGTAAAATCTTACTATAAACAGAGTTGTCGCAATGTTGTGTACAATGCAGCGTGAGGAAAGGCAACGAGCCTTCTCCCTTTTTATTAATAAGAGAAGTTGGAGAATTTACATAGAGGTCCAGCAGGACATATAAATTACAAAATAGAATAAACAGTTGAATATAACGAAATATATTAACACTCCCCCTCAAGTTGGAGCGTACACATTATGTATGCCCAGCTTGTTGCAAAAACTCTGAAATGTTGCTGGACTCAAGGGCTTTGTGAGAACATCTGCATGTTGATCTTCAGATTTGACATACGGAGTCACAACAGTCCCATTCTTGATCTGATCTCTAATAAAGTGGCAGTCAACCTCTATGTGCTTAGTACGTTCATGAAAGACTGGGTTCTTGGCAATGTAGATAGCAGCTTGATTGTCGCATCTGAGTTCTATAGGAGACAAAATAGGAATCTTTAATTCAGAAAGTACAGATTGAACCCACTGCAACTCGCAACATGCATGTGCCATTGCTCTATACTCAGCTTCCGTGCTAGATCTTGCCACAACATTCTGCTTTTTGCTTTTCCAGGTAATAAGATGATTTCCTAAAAACGTGCAATATCCAGACGTAGACCTCCTGTCATTCAGATTACCAGCCCAATATGCATCTGCATAACCAGTAAGAGACAGAGTGGATACAGGGGTCTTCGGCCTATAATAGGTGATTCCCTTACTAGGTGCACCTTTCAGATATCTCAGAATACGACAGACTAGTGTCCAATGAGACTGTTGTGGTGAGCTCATATGCTGACTCACCACTCCTACTGCAAAGGAAATGTCAGGACGTGTAATTGTCAGATATATCAGTTTACCAACAATTTTCCTATAATATCTTGGATCTGGATAATCAGTATCATCAGTCATCTCCTACACATGATAGTCCATAGGAGTAGACACAGGCTTGGACTCACTCATACCTGCTTCCTGTAGTAAATCCAGCATATATTTTCTCTGAGACAAATTGGTACCTGCATGAGATCTAAGTACTTCAATGCCCAGAAAATATCTCAGTTTTCCCAAATCCTTTGTATGAAAGTGCCCCTACAAGCCTTCTTTTACACGGGATATGTCTGTAGAATCACTGCCAGTGATAACTATATCATCAACATACACAGCAATAATAATAGATCCACCAGAAGAACTAGAATAAAATAAGGAGTGATCAGTCACAGAACGAGAAAAGCCCATCTTTAGCACATCACTGAACTTGTCAAACCAAGCTCTAGGAGATTGTTTCAATCCATAGATTGCTTTCTTCAATTTACACTCCTTTTGACACTCCCCCTGAGCAACAAAACCAGGTGGTTGCTCCATGTATACCTCCTCCTGTAGATTGCCATGAAGAAAGGCATTCTTGACATCGAGCTGAAATAGAGGCCAATCAAAGGTAGTAGCCAGAGAAATAAGAATACGCACAGAATTCAGACAAGCCACTAGTGAAAAGGTCTTAAAGAAATCAACCCCATATGTCTAAGTGTACCCCTTTGCCACCAATCTAGCTTTCAATCTCTCAACCGAACCATCTAGATTATGTTTTACTGTGAATACCCAACTGGATCCCACTACATTTTTATCTGGAGGTAAGTCCACAAGTTCCCAGGTGTTGTTCTGTAGAAGAGCAGACATTTCCACATTCATTGCCTGTTTCCAGCCAATATCCTTCATAGCATCAAGATGATTTCTTGGAATGACCACAAAATCAATCCCAAGAGCAAATGAGCGGGTCTGCTTAGATAATTTGGACAAACAACACACATTTGCAATAGGATGTCGAATAGTACAGGAACGGGTACCTTTGCGGACAGCAATGGGAACATCAAGGTCAGATGGTTCTCAAGGAATCCCTTGAGTAGAGGAAGACAGGGGAGGCTCAGAGACTGGAGTCGCTACCTCCTCTGGATCTTGTCTGCTTCGTCTGCTGTAAACATGTGAATATTGTTGAATTAACAGACCATTTGTTGGCTACTCTTCCTGAATTATAGTATAGTCAGGAATGATAGGTGGCACTCTCTCACTCTGATGTGGTGGTGTCACTCTCTCGCTGATATATGATGGTGGCACTCTCTCACATAATTGCTCCCCCTTACTGGGAACACTTGAGAAATATGGAGTGGATTCATGAAATGCCACATCCCTAGATACAAACATACGACAGAGATTTGGACAATAACACTTGTACCCTTTGCTAGTGTTGGAGTACCCAAGAAAAAGAGTCCTAATTGACCTAGGAGATAACTTATCAGCCTTAGGATCAAAATTGTGGACAAAGGAAGTACAACCAAACACTCTGAGGGGAACAAGGAAAGGTTGATCTTTGGGACGTAAGACAGAGAATGGAGTATGTCCTTGGAGCACTTAAGAAGGTTGCTTGTTGATAAGGAAACAGGCAGTAAGTAAAGGATCAGACCAGAATCTCTTAGGAACATTAGATTGAAACATAATTGTCCTAGTAATATCAAGAAGGTGACGATTTTTCCTCTCTGCTACCCCATTTTGCTTAGGGGTGTAAGGACAGGATGTACGATGTATCATCCCAACAGAACTGCAAAAATCAGCCATAGCATTTTGAACATACTCCAAGGCGTTATCAGATTGAAGAATTTTAATATTGCAATCAAATTGAACTTTTATTTCTTGATGAAAATACTTAACAATGGATAGCACTGACTTTCGACTCTTCAACAAATAAATCCATATCATACGCGAAAAATCATCCACAAAGGAAATAAAATAACGAAAACCATTATAGCTATGGTCTTTTATAGGACCCCAAACATCACTGTGGGCCAACTCAAAAGGACAAGACGCCCGTTTATTGACACGGTCGGGATAAGACATTCTATGATGTTTCCCCAATTGACAGGACTGACACTCTAAAGAAGACACTTGAGACAACTCAGGTTCTAACTTCCTCAGGCTCTCTAACGAAGGATGTCCATATCTATAGTGTCACAGTAAGGGAGAACCACTCAAAAGGATAGCTGGAGCAGGAGCAGATACTTGGCGAGGCAGACTGTCACCGTGGAAGAGGTAGAGATCACCTTTCCTAGGCCCCCCACCAATCGTCCTCATACTCTTGAGATCCTGTAATACAAAACAAGGTCCAAAATTACCATACATTTCACAGTATCAATCAATTTAGCAACAAAGAGAAGGTTAAATGGAAATGCAGGCATATAGTGTACAGATTTAAGATCAATTTTAGGAGTCAGGGAAACAGATCCACTGGCTAACACTCTCCTCACTGAACTATCTGTTATTGTTACAGATTTGTGAGGAATATGTGAGTCGATGGAATGAAGTAGTCTCCTCATACCAGTCATATGTTGTGACGCTCCAGAGTCAACCATCCATGAAGAAGTACAATCAAAAGTCAATAAAGAGGTAATTTGGTGGACGCCAAGTTGGCTGAAGAAGATGACCCCAAACTAAGATGTTGGGTAGCCAGAATAAATCTATCATATTCCTCCTTGGTGAGTGTGATGCCAGAAGAACCAGAACTCAAAACATGAGGCTCAGAAGACTCAGTAGTGGTAGCATAGTTTGATGCTCCCACAGGTGGTGCAGCAGGTCTACCATGCTTCTTCCAACATTTCTCAACTGTGTGTCCAAGTTTGTCACAGAAAGTGCACTTAGGATGAGTGTCACGTCCTCGACCCATACCTGTTCGTCCTCCTCTCACTGCAGCAGCTACAGAAGCATGGGAATCTCCAGGAGATAAGACTGTTGTAGGACCAACAGGTTCAAAATTTGCCTGTAAAATCCTTGAGTAAGCTTCTTCCAAGCTGGGAAGTTTGTTAGAAGCTAAGATGACGCTGCGGGCTGAACTGCACGAAGAACTCAGACCAGATAAGAACTTTGTTGTAATCAAGTCATCTCTGTCTTTGACTTGTTCCTGGACAGTCACTGGATGATAGAAGCTCAGCTCTTGTGCAATACCTTGGATCACTCCAAAGTATTCTTCTAAAGACATGTCTCTTTGTCGTTCTGCAAAAAGGCGGTCATATATCATGAACTGACGAAGAGCATTTTTTTCTTGAGAATAATGTTTCTTTATTGCATTTCATATCTCTTTGGCAGTAGTGTAGAACATGAACCTAGAGGCAATCCCAGGTTCCATGCTCCCCCACAGCCATGTCTTCACCAGACTATTATGACGCTTCCATTCAGCATAGCCTTTGTCAGTAGATGCAGGAGGATTAAAATCAACATGTCTCGTTTTCTCATGACTCCAACACTGTATGGACAGCATTCATCCATAAGAGATAATTCTTCCCGTTCAGCTTGATGGAAGGTATAGGTGACATCTCACTATAGATGGTAGACGCCTTGGTGTCCTGCATGATTCAACGAGAAGAAGAGTGACAGATTGATACACGTCACAGGAAGATTTGAGTGACGGAGAGATACACGTCACATCAAAGAATTAGATGTGTATCTGACGCATCCATAGCCCCCACACGGAAGTTCCCTAATCACACATGGAGGAGATGTGATTAGGTATTTCCTACGTAACGACAGACCCTTCAGTTTGGGATTTATAAATCCGTTGGATCAACCGAAGGACCCAACGATCTGGAGAGAGAGGGGTTGCAACACGCCTGCTCCGGGTTGCAGCTGTTGCGCCTACCCCGGGCGGCGGCTGTTGTGCCTGCCTTGGGCTGGCGGCTGATGTCGCTGCCTTGGGTCGGCGGCGCGGCTGATCTGCGGCGGCCGGCAATGCGGCTGATCTGGGGCGGCCGGTGGCTGCTAGTGCCGGCGGCGCCTCCTGCGGCCGCAAGTGACCGCCGGCGGCTGCGGCGACGGCGCTGGCTCGTGGCTGCCGGTGGCAGCCCTGGCGGCGGCTACGTGAGAGTAGGGTTAGGTCATCTGTGCTGATACCATGTAAACAGAGTTGCCGCAATGCTGCGTGCAATGCAGCGTGAGGAGAGGCAATGAGCCTTCTCCCTTTTTATTAATAAGAGAAGTTGGAGAATTTACATAGAGGTCCAGCAGGATATATAAATTACAAAATAGAATAAACAACTGGATATAATGAAATATATTAACACTTACAGTGTACATTCCAGCTTAAAGTAAGTCATATATTATTATGTATTTTTAAACCCACTTACAATGGTTTTAGGAATGTACGGCTATGTGTGGATGCACATAGGTGGTGGACGCGCCAGCAGTAGCCCCAACAGTAGGCGGGACGTGTAGTTCGTGAAGCTTTTCGGACCCTACATTGGCAGGACTCCTTTCTTCAGAGATCCTCTAGGATATCGTTCAATTTATGCTTATGCATGTTTGAACTTATGTTATATTAGACTTTTAGTCTTTTCTTCAAGGATGTAATAAGATTCTATGGATGGTTTATTTAAACAATGGATTTTGCTTGGTAATGGTGCCATGTCATGATATTTGCCATGATCTTCTATGTTGAGAATGCTTCCGCTTTGGTTGTATTGTGTACTTTATGGATGTTGTCACTTACCTACTCCTACTTCTATCTTATACCCTTTGTCCAAGGATGGTAATTATTCATTTGCAAATCTTGGTCAATGTTTCAGTGGCATGTCTCCTCAACTTCTATTTTTTGGATCTCATAGGAACCATGCCAAGAAGTCAAGTGATTAGACTTGCTCATAGACTAGTTTTCAATTTGTTGATCTTCACAAGTCATTGGGAACAACCACTTAATTAACATCCTGAATGCTTCTCGTAACACACTTTTGTGATGCTACCAGATCGGTCGCCCTATTTTGAGGCTAGCATAGGTGAAGCTAATTAATGAAACTAAAGCCGACTAACTTGGAAACTAGAACTTCTAAGAAATGTGTTGCAATATGATGATTATAGGACCGTAGAAGAAACAACGTATAAGCATTGTAGTTTCATCCAATCTAGAATTTTATAAGATGTTGTCAGGATGGAGTGAATGTAGTCTTTGTACCAAAATGTGAAGAATTATTTTACTTGGGCTATGGATGGCAATATTTAAGAGGATGGTGCATAGCATCAGAATAGGATGGATGAAATGGAAGTGTGCAACCAAATCGTATGTGTCTAGAAGATCTCAAACAAGTTGAAAAGTTTTGATAAATAATTATACGACTAGCCATGGCATATGGGTGTAAATGTGGGACAAGGAAGTAATGCTACGCATAGGACAAGCGGCTCATCCAAAGCTTGGCTAGGGTTTGGTGACTCTTGTTTAGAGCGTGTTGCAGTAATCTTTTATTTGTGTTTGTCGTGTAATTATTTTTATTTATTTATTTGTCTAAGGTTTTATTCGCAATTATTTCAGTTTTAGAAGTTATATATCATAGTTGGGAATTTGTTTGAAAGTTCTCAATTATTTAGTTTTTGTTTTCACTGGGGTTATGAGCAAAAATAAGCCAATTAGCATTTCCCGTGCACTATCTGTATATGTTCATGCCCCATTGTCCGACGTAGTTGAATTAGATGAATGAATTTGTTTTGCAAATCTAATTTGCATCACAATGTGTCAACAAGATGAATATGACAGAAATGAGGATATTAAAATGGAAAGATGAGTCAAAATTGATGTTCTAAAAAGCAGGAAGTACAGCACCTTGTAACCGCTTTAGTGCCATGCGGGTGCTGAAGTGGCCGCTTTTTGAAAAAGCAAATGCTTAATTTCCTACATAACTTTATGCAAAATTATACATATTTGTATGTAAATAACAAATTTCTAGAAACTTTTATACATAAACTCATGTGACAGTGTAATATTTATCCTACACACAATGTAAACAGTTTATAACATAACTAGAAAAACAATGAAGTATGAGCCAAAAGAAAACAATCACATTGATTTAAGACATGAAGAAATAAATCTAAAATACCTAGTAACATTTACATGGGACATTGATATACATGTATTACTTACAGTAGCATACTAGTATCATAGTATTAGGAGTATATTATATAGTGGTACATACTACATATAGTAGTATACTGCTCTCATAGAGTCGTATAACATATTGTTAGTAATTTATCGTCATACAACATTGCTTCAAAGTATTATCTAGTGTTACTGTTACATTATATTTTTATAGAAGTACGCACTTACTGTTATCAGTAGTGTATGATCCATACATAGTAATTAGTACTATAAGGCAATACAGTATTACCGTTTTATAATAGAGTTACATAGTAATGTATTACATGTATTTAGTATTAGCTATTCTAGTAGACGAAATTGTACATAATAACTAGTTTTACATAGTAGCAGCAACATCGATGTAGTACACACTAATTAAGTAGTTACATAATATACATGTACATATTTAGTCATATATACAACAGTATTGTATTAGTATATTTATTAATATTGTAATAGTCAACATTATAATATTACATACTAAAACTCACATTCCATGTTCAATTCTGGCCTGGGAAATGGGTCTAAAGCCTGCTCCTCATTAAGTGGCCTCAAGCGGGCGCCTAAAAACAGTGCTCAGGTGGCCGCTTAAGTGGGCTAAGTGGGCCTGAAGCAGACACTTAATTCTAATCCACCTAACTGCCGCTCAAGGCCCAACCAAGCAAATGGGGATCTGGGCCGCTCAGGCGGCCGCCTGAGCCACTTTTTCAAACATTGGTCAAAATCGTCTAAGAAATAGTTATACTAAGGAATGTAATGGGTGTGGCAATTATTAGGGACAAACTACGTGGGGGTTGATTCACTTGGTAGGGACCAACTAATGCACTAGTTTGAAGTAATGTTCTTGATTCGAGCATAGTTAAAAGGAAAGAGACGAGTGTATATTAACTTGGGGAAAGCTTATAAGAACACATATGGAATCTTTACATCTTAAGGAGAATATGACACAAAACAGAGGTGAAGAGAAAAGAATGATCCATGTACTTAAATGACGATGGACTTTGAGTCTTTTCTAGTACCAAAAAGTGGAAAGGGCCAAATAAGAACTAGATCGCATGTAAATAGACAGATATTGTAGGTAAGTGATAATTAACATGCAAAGTTTAGACAAAACTATATACCGCAATTTGAAAGGCATGATAACATGCACCATGGATGCTAACCTGAAAGCATTCGAGGGCCAGTGCCATGTGCCTAGAAATGTCAGTAGATAGATGAACAAGCTTCTGGATATGCTTCTCTTTCATGGTTTTTAAAATCCAAGATGGCTGAAACAATTTTAGTGCTACTAAATTAACAAACAGGAAAATGAAACAATAGATTACACATAATGTTTCATCTTTTTACACTCTACGTAGCTTTCTAGAAGAACATAAGCATCTGAGCACAGGCTTTCATTTGTATATGAAGTCCACATGTACCTCCATAACTAAATTCAATACAAATCTAACATCAAAGCATCAAACTGTAGTTTCATATACAGTAGTAGGGCTTACAGTTACAAGATAAAGAGTGTGCCCGATGTATCTCTGCGTATGCGGGTTTTCACAGACCACGAGACAAGCTTGACAACCTACAAACCAGTTGTCCAAGATCTCCAAACCTTCAGGAGCAACTGCTTCCACAACCTAAGAAGATGATTGCAGTAGTATCTTGTATTAAAACAGGATAAAACCAAAAAACCTTAGGAATTATTGAAATGAAGGCAAGATGAACCATTCTCTGTACCTTTACTCTTAGTTCCTCAGAAACATGAGGATCGATATAGATGTAGTTATTTGAAAGAAAGAAGCCGGTACTCGTTTCAGACTCTCTAAGAGCAGGAAGCGCCCGAGACTGTAGCTGATCATGTCTGCTTTCCTCAAAAATCATGGATGGCAGGCATGAGTTTTCAGCACCATGATATCTAGCAAGCTGTATCATTTCCATCATAGGAACTATGTTCTCTCCACCACTTTTCACACTGTAAAGTGATTCACTCAACCTGACTGCAACAACAAAAAATCAAGCAGCATTATAACTATCGGAAATGGATTAACAAGAGAGATGTCCACTAACTGCACAAGTGCTATGACAGTCCAGTACACTAACTTGTGACTCCACCGAGTAAATTCTAAAATCATAGAGGAAGCTAAAGAATAGAACGTGGTACTCTGGTAAAGAAGACAAGTATATATGAACAATTTTTTATACTTACCATTTCTTCTGACACTATCAATGAACCATCCCAGAGTAACAAGAAAGAGGCCATTTTTTGGCCCATACTTCAGAGCATGTTCATATTTGTGTCCATTGAAGCTGTATGCAGGTGTTAAGAAACAGCAAAGTCCATACTCGATGTTAAATTGAAGTTGAGATAAAAATCCATAGTTTGGAACAGCGAAAAGCAACATGAAATTTCGAATTTTAAGGACTAGCAAGTAGGATATTTGAACGATCAGATGCGTGCACTGTCGATGCAGGCTTGGGCTGTATTCCCCGCCCAATCTCTCTGTGGCTTCCATAACTTGTTTCCTAGCTTCTGGCACAAGCATAACAACCAAAAACGCTCTTTACGCTGGCATTCGAAAATCAGATTCTAGTACACACTAGGAAATCACACACACACAAAAAAAACACAGGAGTTACCTTTGGATAAACCAGTCACACAGATGACTAACCCTGCGAAAGGGCCAGAAGCGGAGCCCCTCGCGCTGGCAGCAAGAGCGGAGCTTACCCGAGGAGAGGCACGGGACATAATGGAAGCCGAAGGCAGCGAGCTGCTAGAGGAATGAAGAGGCATCGGGACACTGGAAAGCAGCCTCGAGCAGCCCTTGCTGTGGATCACCTCCACTCCACTGGAAGAAGCCATTGTAGGAGGAATCTGCTTGCCAGCATGGAGGAAGAGTTCTAACCCGAAAGGACAATACAACTAACCGTCAAAGGACTACTACCCAGAGTTCACTCGGGAAGCTCTTTAAAATGCGTACTTCAGCTTAGAAGCCAACTACGTCAGGCAGGACCATCACCGAAAAGCAAGCTCCGACATAAAGAACTGATTTTCCCGCCCGCCTAACCAACCAAAGTTGATGCCATCAAAATGTTACTTTCAAGCTTCAAGTGAGGGGGGTGGACGGTGGTAACTGCACCAGCAGAGCAGAGGATATCGGTATCACAGGCAGACACCCGCTTTCCCAAAATTACAAGTCCAGAATATTCAAATTTCCAAGGACAGGCACAGGTGTGGAAGAATTTGATGATCCCAAGCCTCAAAAGTCGCACCGGGGACGCAAAAGCATTGATCGAGGATCAAGATGCAACAAACTGCGCAGCCGCGCACCGCAGAAGGCCGTGGAGGCGGGTAAATTGAAAACGGAGGTTAACTTTAAGAATCTTTCATTCCACTGCAGGAAACCCTAACAAAACCCTCATCTGGTCCCGAATGGAAAGCGAGTAGCAAAGCACCGAACCAGACGATTGCCAGAGATAATGCGATGTCCGCCGGGAACGGAAGCGAGTGTAATCCTGCGCTGCTAAACCTTCCGTCCACGGAGGAATTTTCCGAATCGAGGAGCCGCCCTCTCGCTGACCACGGAGCCACACCTAAAGGTTTGGTAATGGTGGCACTACTTCCTACTCGCGAGGTCCGGTTGCACTTGGGCGACGGGGGAACTGTTCTGTTTCTTTCCTCCGATCCAGGGCGCGTCCTCGTGATTTCACAGAAATGGGAAGACCATAGTTCAGAAACCCACAATCAAAATGTGTCGCCGACGCGCATTTTGATTTTGGAAAGAAAAAAGACCGAAAAGAAAAGAAATCTGGGATGGGGGGTCCTTTTGCTTTTTTCTCGTGCATCAAAGATGAAAACTGGCAATTGCTGAAAAAAACGGAGACAGATAAAAACAGGCGGGAGTCGCGTGACCAAGCTGTTTCGGCTTTTATTTTGACGTTGCGTGTTGATAGTTACCCTTTTGGGCCATGCGCTACATCTTTTATGTGCCTTGGACCAACTAACTCCAGAAGCACTCTTTGTAGCGTCCTTAGTTTTTGAAAAGGGAACTTTCCTAATGTCCCTGTTTGAGAAAAGCGAGTTCTCCTAATAGCACGACTTCTAATTTGTAAGTCTATATTTAGACAATTTTATTTACAGTTGCCGAAAATCCAACTCCATGTCTATTATCATAAATGACTTTTAATTAACCTAGTTCATACTCCCGTTTATGAAAATTTTATGTTTTGGCTACACACTTTAGGCTTACAATTGTATAATTGATGTAACTAGTCACTTTGTTGTCATAGACTAATCTCAGGTATTTTAATGCATAAATAATGAGACTTGGTTCATCTAGAACCAACGCTACCTTTGCCCTGGATTAATCGGACTCAAAAGTGCAACCTAGTCTTTACATAGAGAGACACCACATGCAAGCTTCCACACACCATGGGGGCTAGACGAAAAGGTTACGGAAATCATTCAAATTCCACAAAGACGAAAGGAGTTGGGCTCAAGATTCTATTAACCATCATATGAACACCCCCAAATCACCATGTGGACACCATATTGGAGGGATGCAACATCATTTCCCACCACACTGGCCCACAATCTAAGTTAGGAGGCGTGGAGAATTCATCTGATGAAGAGCATCAACTCAGGTTATTGTATCGATGGGACCTAGGCCTCGCACGCAAGGGTCTGGATCCTTACTGTCCTAAAAGAAGGTTCTGACACCGCCAAAGACATTTTCCCCATGACGATACCTTACCCTCGTGTAAGAGGTTGGTGAAGACAATCAGGTTGACTACCCTAGAATTTTCGCTAGCATTAGGGATGTCACCCTCCCCGATGAAGACACCCAGGACGTTCGAACCACGCATAACAATTAATAGATTAAAGACGTGATTATCCTTGTGTACAAGGAAGCCACCAAATTCACAATCATCCCAATGATCGACCAAGTATGCTCTAAACACTCAGACACTAGGAGCGTGAAGGTAGGTTATGGAAGTTTTTATGATAATTATGTTGATGAAGTCATGGATGACTACATAGAGATCACAGATCCAGCACGTAAAGAAATGGATGCACAATTCAACTTAGCCAACTTTATCACACCAACGACGATCCCTGACTCGTCATGTCCAAACAATATGGATAAGTGGGGTTACAAAGACATAAAAGAAAATTACAATGATATGCATGATGAGTAAGACAATACCTGTGAGATTTTGAAAGGATGAGGGATTAACGCCATATTTGAAGCAGAAGATGTAGAAGAAACACATACACTCATTTGCCTTAGATGAAGTGTCGATGAGGTTCAAAACTAGTGTGTGGAGGACCGTAACATCTTGAAGGCAAAGCCACCTCCCATGCCAAAAAAGTTCGTGAGAGGAACAACACCATGATGTGGTGGAGATCCTAGACTGGATGTACAACCATGCTTCAAACCATCCACACATTCTTCCACATAATTAAAAAAAATACAAATTCCACAAAATCCAAAAAAAAAATTGTAGAAGACACTTGGCTCTCCAAGAGTTTGATGATAACTTCACAAAAGTAACACAGACTAAAATGATGAGAATACAAGTTTGGAGACGTCCCCATCCCAGAATATATGACGAAGGAGCATCAACCCTTTCATATTGGAGACGAGACATATACGGTTGATCTCATCTCAAGCCCCAAGCCGCCCAAAGTCAAAATTGGGGTATGTTTACCTCATATTATCAGGGACCACTTGGTAAAGCTCTCATGAAACTATATTGATGACTTCGCATGAAGCTACTTAGATATGCTTGGATCAAATGAGAAGATCACGCTTCATTGACTCCCTCTCATCTCAGGTATCTTCCCACTCAAGCAAAAAGCTATGTGACTATGACCAGAATGGGGCCTAAAGATAAGAGGGGAAGTCTGAAAGTAGTAGTGTTGACTTCTTAGAGCTGGTCAACGATCCTGCATGGCTCACCAAAATTATACATATATTGAAGAAGAATGACAAAGTGTGAATGTGTTTGGATTATCGCATTTTTAATAAGGCATCCCTTAAAGATGATTTACTCGTGCCACACATTGATGTGCTTGTTGACAACATCGCCAGTCATATGTGTCTGAGCTTCATGGATGGTTTATTCAGTTACAATCAGATAAAATGACTAAGGAAGATGAAGAAAAGACAACCTTCATCACATAATGAAGAGTGTTCTACTATTGGGTCATTCCATTTGGTTTCAAATATATTGGAGCTACATATTAAAGGGCGATGGTTGCTCTATTTCATGACAGGTTTCATAGAGAGGTGGTGGTCTACATGGACAACATCATAGCCATATCTAAAAGTCCATAAGATTACATCTTCAATCTTTAGAAGCTATTTCAAAAGCTTTGACAATTCTTATTGTGCTCAAATACAGCTAAGTGCACCTTTAAAGTTATATTTGGTACTCTACTCAGGTGCATTGTCAATCAAAGAGGAATAGAGGTGGATCCTGGGAAAACTTGATCCACCGAGGAAATGCCCTCTCTAAAAATAGAGAAGGAGACATGAGGTCTGCTCTGTCATCCTCAATACACCACCCACTTCATTGCCAGCTCACACCCATATGTGAGCCCATCTTTAAGTTGCTCAATAACAACTTTGACTTAGGTTGAAACAAACAGTGTGAGAAAGTACTTCAAAAGCTTAGAGAATGTCTTGGTAATCCTCCTATTCTAAAACCAATTATATGAGGGTATCCTCTCACCCTTCGGTTATCGATTTTGTGAAATGTCGATGGGAAAGGTCTTGAGTCAATAAATAGATGATGGCAAGCATGCTATATATTATCTATCCAAGAAATTCAAAGACATTACAGTAAAATTGAGAAATGTTTTTTGGCCTTGATACATGCAACAAGCAAGCTACATCACTATCTAATGACACGTTCTCTACAGCTAATTGCAAAGCTTGACCTACTTTGTTATCTGTGTGATTGCCCTACTCTCACTGGACGGTGTTCCATGTGGTAGGTAATGTTACAACAATTTGACATCACATATCTAACAGTGTAGGCAACCAAAGAGAAAGCTCTAATAGATCAACCAGTAGACTTCCCACTTCCACGAAAACCAACAAAGTATGAATTTGCAGATGAAGATATAGGAATGTTCGGCTCACCCTACATCAGTATCCTTCCAAACTCTAACTTGTTGACAACCTTCTTCAGTAGAGATGTCAATCACAGAGGAGTCAGGTAGGAATAGTCCTTCAAGACCAGCATGAAGAGCAATCACATGTAACCAGACAATTGGAACTCAATGTCGAAAACAATGTGAATGAGTATGAAGCTTGCATCTTAGGATTCCATCTCTCAAAATATCAAGGAGCACATCATCTCCAAGTATAAGGTGACTCCATCCTCATGATCTCTCAAGTTTAGAACAATTAGAGGCTTGTCACTAAAATCTAGTCCCTTATCAAGAATGCATGTGTTCCTTTGCACGAGACTTTGAGCATATTTCCTTCAATTTCATAAGAAGTGAACATAGTGCCTTTGGAAAATGCTTTGGCTACCCTCACCCCATGGATCGACATCTAAGGGGTCCAGAGCTTCTTTTTTGAAGCAAAAATGAGTTCTCAACCTACCTACTATATGGTCATCGACTATGCAGTCAATAGCAAAGAGAAAGCTTGGTTTCACGACATCAAAGTATACCTACAAAGTTAGGTCATCCTTGAAGGTCTTTCCCAAAAAGAATAATAAGCGCTCAAACGGCAAGCCATCCAATACATTCTAGGGGCAGGACATTATCGTAGATCTTACAAATAGACTCTCCTTATGTGTGTTAAGAAGACAGAGGAGCAAGCCCTCCTAAACAAAGTCTAGTGAGGATTATGTGGCGCACACATGAGCTGGATCATGCTAGCAAAGAAAATACAACTTCTGGGATTTTATTGGAACACCATGGAAATAAATTGCTTGCAATATGTGTACAAATGTCAAGCCTACTAAATATATGGTGGCTACATTCATACACCTGCCATGAAGCTATACATCATGGACATGACTTGGCCTTTTTTTCTTGGGGAATTGACACGATTAAAAGATCAATCCTAGAGCTTCAAATGGGAATTGCATCATCATGGTTATAATTGACTACTTTACCAAATGGGAGTTAGAAAATGTTATCACCAACGCTTCGGCTTAGAAAGTGATCAAATTCCTCAAAAATAACTCCATAATTCAATACAGATGATGCATGAGATTGTTTCTTATAGAGGTAAATATTTCATAGACAAAACCATAAAAGAGTATCTAATCTCTTTGGGGATCAAACACCATTGAACATCACTATATCGGCCCCAAATGAAAAGATATGTAGAAGTTGCTAACAAAATTTTGATAAAAAACCTCAAGAAGACAATCATCTCCTACACCAATTGGCATGAACATCTTCTGATGGCTATGTGAGCATATAGAAATTCTATTATAACTTCACAGGAGCTACACCATATTCACTTGTATTTGGGATGGATGCAGTCTTGGCAGTGGAGGTCCATATCCCATCTCTTTTCATATTACAAGAAGTAGAAATTTCTGAGATAGAGTGGGTACAAGACTAATTATTGCCTCAATACACTGGAAGAATGAAAAAGAAGAGCTCTATGTCATGTATAGTTTTATTATATAAAGAGAAACTCCATCATTCAACAAAATGGTACATGCCCACACTTTCCAAAAGGGAGGTCTAGTTCTCTACGTCATTTAGCATGCTAATTCTAGGGATAGGTTCAACCCCAAATGGGATGGACCTTATATCATTCACAACATTAATGATTGGGATAGTCTATTTCTGAAAGAAATGGATGGGGATATTCATATTCATGACTAACACAAGCCTTGTGAAGCACTACTACTGCTAAGCAAGCTTCAACAACTTCAAGCCTCTAGTAAGGAGCCATGTAAGGGAGTGAAAATCCCACCCCTTTAAAATACACTCAAAATCTAAGTACCTCAATATGTCTCCCTTTCCCATGAAGCGGAGATGTCAAAGTAGAGCCATAGGGTCTAGGATGAAAGCAACATGATCATTATATTGAGATCCCAATGGTTTACGAACCTAAACTTACTTCTCAAAATAGACCACTATTAATTTAATACCAGCAAAATGTTCATGGGTGTGACTGAGACAAGGTGAAACCCTACAATCATGATCATGACAAGCTTAAGAGGTCTGTTAAAGCTTCAAGTCCCTAGAGGCGATTCATACCCAATACATAGGATTAAATATTCATGACACCTATAATAGGGTGAAACTCACATAACACTAAAAGTGACGTCTGCTCAGGTCAACCTAGTAAAAGGAAGACAAGAGGGCTGAAGCAAAGGTTGAACCCCTTTGTGACTATCCATGCCTCATCTCTGCAAAATAGGTAAGACCAATATTTGAACGGACTAACTAGGGAGAAACAAGTTGGAAAATATTTACTAGGCAAACCCCATGCATTCCTCATGGAATCTTAATCTCTCATACTAAGGCTCTGAACATCAATGTCCATATAAGACTTCAAATGAAAAGAACCATAATGGACAAAAACCTCTCAAAAGGACAATATCACAAGTGCCAAAATGACCCTCTAATTATTCGAACATATGCTTATGATAGATCACTAAGATAAACAATGCCTGGAGTAAAAAACGTGAGGGTATCTTTAACACATGGCACCTTACCCACATGGTGGAAGTCTCCGCTCATGAACTCGTTACATGGCATGACTTTATCCACCTAGAATGACATCCAGGACCAGTAGAGTCCTAATAGGTCTTCTCCTCTAGAATAAAGGATCCTCTTATGATAGAATGGGATACATACATTTGAAAGGAGGAATCACCTAGGAGTAGAACATCAAAATATCATAAGAGCTTTAAAATGCATGGGGTTTCAACCCTCTGGATCCAGAAAGGAAAGTAGATGAAGAGGAGCTAATCCCCACATATGCCACTTTTTCTAAAAAATTTAAACTTATAAGCACCCTCAATGCGATGAACATAGAGGTAGGAAATCTAGATTGATTTAGGTTGCTTGATCTATTAAAGGAAGCGTCTAATGGAAAGTACCTCTAAATTATATCGATACATAGGTCTAAGTGCATGATTAAAAATCATGGAGGAAGTACCCAAAGCCGGTATCACATACCATTAGAAAAAAGGAAACCTTTATATTTAATTTTCAAAACAAATATTTTACGAAATTTTAAAAAATAACACCTCATGCTAACAAAAACAAAAACATTCAAGAAATGAAAAGTGTAAGACGTTAAAACATCATGTATGTCCTCTTGAAGGATCACAAGTCACTATTGTTGAAGGGTATAATGCAAGCCACTCCAGGTACTATGAGGAATAGTATGTACCAATAGGAACCTGGTTACAAGTCATCCATTTCTAACTCAACCACATCTTTGCCACTTTATCTTGAACTTTTTGAAAATCAAATAGCAACTTTTTTAAGAAGTGGAAGCTCTTCAATTTGGTATGTTAACTAACTGTGGTTGAACTATCTTAATATCAAAACTTGGTAGTATGCTATGAAGCATTCCGACACTGGATGGATGATCAACCACTAGAAACTAGGCATCACTATTCCACGATCAGAATTGTCAAGATGGAACTTCATCCATCCTCAATAGACATCTTCCTGAGTCAAACAAGACAACCATCAAGACAAATCGTCATGTAGTTAAAGAGGTTCACCCACTTGAATTTTCCTTGACAAGTACTCATGTGCAATAAGGTAATGAGAATTTGATGGCTTTGAAAATCCAGTAATGCCAATGTTCATTCCAAAATAAATTTGCTAAACCTTGAATGGCCCTTGCATCTTTCCAGTTGACTGTGCTTCATCTAGACACTCATAAATCTCCCCCAATATGAGGGGAGTAATAGTTTCTTTCCACCAGATTTCCACTACAACACATGAGACTTCTGCATCACTTGACCATTAATTTCTCTATAGAATAATCCAGCCAAGATGGTCAGGATATATGCTTGCAAACGTGGCATGTTTGGAGATCCAACATCATGAACACTTTTCTCTTAAACATATCCCACAAAGAAGACAACTGAGTAAAGTGAACATCTTCAGTCAACCATCAAGCACCTATGAAGCTCTTTACACTTACTAGATCGGTCAAATCTACAATCCAATTTGACTTCCTTAGAATGATAGGGAAAGGATCATGCAGAGTAAGCTGGGTGATTTTAGCTACATCCTCCAAGGTGGGAGTCAATGACATCTCCTAAGTAGAAGGTATGACTAAGAGGGTCCCAAAAATGGATCACTATCGACATCAATCCCCTTGCAATGGGGACATAAGCCAGATGGCACATGTTCTAGGTTACACTGAAACTAGCCAGCTCCACCTCCTCTGTCTCATATATATATCCATGATCTCATGTTCCATCAAGGATATATTTATGGAGGATGCCCCAGGAGAGGAACTACACTTATCACTCCACCCCCCTTGTTTCTATCTCTTAAAGATCAAGATATGTTGAATAAGCAAAGCAACACTGTTTTTCTTTTAGACTATAACAACAACAATTGAGACAGACCCATTTCCCAAGGACATTAGGATTCCTTATCCCACTCACCCATGGAACCACACAATCCGCCATGGATATATGACATGGAGCACAATGGAATCAACTAGCTAGACCCAAATTGGTCCAAATCAATTCCAAATTCAAATTTGCAAATTAGATTATGAATTAAAATCTTGCAATAGGATTTGACTTTCAAATTCAAATTTCAATTTAAAACTTCAAGTTCTTAAAATACCATGCAAAAGATGAAATTACATGATTTTCTTGTATAAAGGAAAATACAGAATATAAAGATAAATGAGCAAAAAAATGCTAAATTCATACAATTCTTCAATTTCTTCTTCAACCATCCCGACAGATGCTTGGCCAATGGTCGATAATCATTTGAAAAAGATCCTGAAGACTGATGCTTGTTGCTCATTTAGCACTAGTGGACCATCCATGACCCCAAGAGGAGCTACTAGGCCGTACCTCCATGCCCAAGGCAACATCCCGACGAGGAGCTAAATCTTTCATAAAATTGATAGAAGATGTATCTACAACAACTACCTATCCTCATGGATCAACAAGAAAGATTGAATCTTAGTGGGTTAATCACTCATACCTACGATCCATGGAAAAAAAATTCATTTATTGTCACACCCACATCCCACGATTACCACAAATCATGAAATTAGGGCATAAGTTTGAGGCTTATACTTATTACAAAGTTCACTCCCAACTTTTTTTCCTTTATTTTATTTCAAGCTCTTTGTTTTCTCGCATTCAATCACATAAACAAACTTTACAAGGGAAGTTAAGACTTGGTTACTCTAATCTGATGCCAACAATAAATATACATATCCAAACATTCATTCTATTTTTCACACTTCCATGTACATACAACATGATAACCAAATACATTCTATCTTATTAGGGAAACAAAGATACATATTAACATTTACATCTCCCTCACTTCTATACAAGGACCTAGAGTGACAGGGACCAACTGAACTTAACTAATCTCATACTTAACTCATGTGGTAGATCTACTCTGATCCTTTAACCTTCTTCAAGTCCTCGTGGTTTCCCTAAAAATTGTGAGTAGAGGGGTGAGCCTACTCGCTCAATGAATGAGTACTTCAAAGAAATAGTCTAAAGTACTGATATAATTATAAATATACTTTTGAGCAACTGATATCAATTATAACAGCAGTAATCTTTAAAGAGACTAATTTTTCACAAACATAAATATGGAACAATACTCTAGACATCTACAAGAGTGAATCAATATATGAACATGCTTGATTAATCTCAAAGAGAACTAATAACTCAGAAACATAAAAAGGATAATTGAATAACTGCACACACTTATTTAACCTCTCATTCATCTTATTATGCCCTAAACCCACATGAGGTGTACCACAACATGTGAAAGAATTGTAGCAAGCTACGATCTCACTGTAAAAGGCTTAGAAGCATGCATGGGTTCCTAATCCTATCTCTTGAGTAAGACCCCGTCTGCAGTGGGCCTCGGCACGTCTGCCTCTCGGCGGCTAATGGGAGTGGCTGGATATCTCAGACTCCACCTCTCAACCTGGGTACTCAGGAAGTGAGTCAAATCCCTCAGGATTATTGTGCATCAGTGGACCTACTGACCACTGATCACTCAACATGTAACACAGGTACCACTGACATCCCCGGTTGGTGTTGGGTACCACACAATTGTAAGGAGTTTGTCCTACTGGTCAAGACCCCCGCACCCTACTGGTGTGCTTTGGCTTACCTCAATCTGGACTACCTCCAGTCGGGAAACCATTTCCTCCTCACATCGTAGGCCTCATCCTGTGAGGATTCTACAGTGTTCAGGGCATCTACATGTCTAATTCACTCTTTAAATTCACAATTCAATCATCACATCAACATATCTTTGTTAGCTTTGTAAACTGTTCATTTCATAAACCATCTAATAACATTTACCACAACTGAACTGTTAAGCAACACCACATCTCAAACTGAGAAACATTGATATCACAATACTTGTTTCACTGAACACCCTATCATTAGGGTTTCATTTACCTCATTCACTTATCACATAACTCACATAAGGATTGAATACATCATAACATCATTCAATAAGAATTGCTCTCAACAGTTCACATATAATCAAATATATATATGAAACCCTATAATGAACTGAAACTAGGGTTTCCACGCCATGTACTAAAACATCATACATCAAGAATAACATTGAATCAAGATGTCTATTTGCAAACCTCCAGCTTTCCATTCATTTAGGGTTTCACCCTCCTTACTGATATATCAAGCAAACATTGATATCATCGAATGAAATCTAAGATCTTAACTGACATATATGTAATACGCATACAATTAAAACAATCATTCGTAACCAAGGAGATTCAACTAGGCAAACTTCTTTATTCAATTATATAATAATTTTAGTCATAGCTGAAAATCTTAAATTTCAGTATATTCATGTAACATCTACAATTAATTTAAGAATTCTCATTTAGATGGATTGCAATCATTTATAATGTGATTTCATAATTTGAAATTCATCACAACAAAGGAATAATCCATATCATATCGTCTTGCAAAAGCTAGATCAAAAAGGCAACTTAGGGTTTGTACTCGCATACTAAATAATTGAAGATTATTGATAATTTAACTCATTTTCGTGCAATCTACTGTTTAAAAGAAATACCCACTCACCCTAAGGTGTGAAAACACCTTTAAAACGTAGCACATCTCTGAAGATCTTGAATCCATAGCAAGTCCCTAGCAAATTAGCAGTTTCTTCTTCCTTTCAACCCTAAAGAAGGTCTGATGTAGGTAGAAGACGAAAATCAGAGGTTAGCCCAAACCTCAAATTCATTGGATCAAAGATTTTGAGCAAGGGTAAATGAAGAAAAGGAAGAATCAAGGGTTAAACCTACCTACCAAGTTGAATCTATAGCAACCCTTTTGGATTTCCACTATTTTTCACGTTCTTCCCCAAAAATTGCCCTCCAGGTCACCCTATCATTGAGCAAGGTGTCTGGGATGATATAGGATTGAATTACAGTTCCAACACATTTCGTTTTGTTGAAAACAGATAAGTATTGCTCGAGATATGATCGTTTTAGGATTGGCTGTCCTGGGCGGCGGCGGTCGCGATTGCGGTGTCGACGCAGTGTCAGTCGTAGTGCTAGCGTCGCGGGTTGCGGTGTCGACGCAACGTCACAGTTGCGGTGTTAGCATTGTGGGTCACGGTATTGATGCAACGTCGTGTTCGTGGTGCTAGCGTTGTGGGTCGCAGTGTCGATGCAGTGTCGTGGTCGCGGTACTAAGCGTCGCGGGTCGATGTGCTCTGTATATGTTTACTAAAAAGGGAATAACTCTCTCATTTTAACTCTGATTTGGTTCATTCTTTTTTTTGGATTCATAATTAAATTCTTTACAATTCTACAATATCATTTTGATAATATTCTCAAATAAAAAATCATTTATTAATTATTTCCTCCAATGTCATTAACTCTCTTCTTGCACACATGTATGGGTTAATGCTATATTAACTCCAACTCAAATCTTTATAGTATGCCTAAGTCATGATTATGAGCTACCCAAATAAGTATTTAAGGTTACCAAAGTTAATACAAAGCACAACATAGAATATTACTAACAAAAGTATGCCAAGCATTAAGATTGTCTTAAAACTCTAGGATTACCAGTAAAGCTAGGAACGAGTTGTAACAATTCTCCCCTCTAATAAAAATTTCGTCTCGAAATTTTTAAAAGAGGAAAAGATACTTGTTAAACATATCTGATTCTACTTTCCAAGTAACTTCTTCTATACATGATTCCTCCAAAAAACCTTTACTAGGGGTATCTCTCTCCTTTTAAGCTTTTGAATACCACGGTCTAGAATTTTATTTTCAACATTGATTCATTTGTTTCTCTTCAAATCACAACTTTTAAAAGATATAAAATGTGTGAAACATAATTTCTCATCTCATCATCACATGGTACTGTTCACTTGCCATTTATGAGACCACACTAGTCATCATACTATCACAAGATATAAATTCTTTTCACAATATCACAGGGTATCAACCCTTATCAACATAAGAGGATTACACCTCATCCAGGGCTCAACCATTCCCAAAGGTCATTAAGACCATCATACTATTCCTTACAAGATCATCATTATCTTTGCATGCCTTATAACACATCTCAACAACATCACTTACATATAATACACCGGATCAACACAATATTACATTAATGAGCCAGGAGATATTCATAAACAATCATAGTAGGGTTATATTAACATTAAGAACATTCCTTTATTACATCAACATGCAAGGAATCTAGATATGATTAACCCTCATCATATTCATAATGCACATGTTTAGCATAAGAAAGTATCAACCATGTGGCTATGATAACCACCAATTAACATATTAAAGTTATGATCATATTAAGGAGGTTATTCCATCATCATGTCATCATATAAGAATGTTAAACATGAATACTCATCTTTATCTATTTGTATTAGAGTTAGGTTCAATAAGATAAATTATACTAATGTTACTAATCAACACTTATACCCAAACCCTTACTCACGACATCCCCATTGGATCATGGATGCATAATGTGAAACATCACCATCACATTCCATACTATTCTCAAGTATGAACCCACACATAAATCAAGGTGTAACCATTGGGTTATAGCATACTAGGGTTTCAACAACAGTAACATAGTACTCCATGATTGTATTAGTCATTCAAGGACTATTCATACTCAATTACCATCACTTAGTTATATTAAAGCTAGGTATAACAATCTATACCTCATTAGGGTTACATATCAATACAATATGCTTATAATCCCTTCTATTCATATGAGTGAATAGGTAAGACTACCTTATTCAGTGTAACCCTCCATTTGTTCCATCATCATTCAACCTATATCACCATACCACAATTTTACAATACTAAGATGGATTACTGGTATGAATGACTATAATTATCAGACACCTTTAATTAACATATTGCTTGCACATGTACAGTGAAATCATACGTGGAACCAATTTACATCCCTAATTATACCTTCAACAAATTACACTGCTAAAAACAAATTCACATATTATCGAAAGCCATTGTTTTCTCTTATCTCCTCATTCATTACTGCTTACTTCTTGTTACTTATCCTTCTCATTTTGATCATATAGAATATACATCCCTAAAATTAAAATGTACAAGGTAAGAATAGATTATTCATCATTCTTGATATCACTGCAAGAGTTTGTTTTAGATTACACTTTGCTCATCTTGCACTTCTCCTTTTGTTCAAATTACATCTCTTATATTTCAAATTTATTTCTTACCCTTTGCTTTGAATCATTTTCATATTATTTATCTACCTTTAAGATTAGCCATCTTTAAACCCTGAATTACTATCAGTGCTAGCTTACTTCTCATGATCATATTTTATAGATATGCTAGTATTCAAGGTCAAATCACTAGTGATATCCCTTGAAATACTACAACTCTAAACATTCTAGGGTTTGGTCCTTATAAGTAACCTGACGTTATTGTGATGTGATTTTTCTCCCTTAATTTGAAATTCAAACTTTGGATCTCACAAGTTTTACTAAAGTCTTCCTTATCTTATCAATTGAATTTTCTTTCTCTTACTTGGCCATTCAGATAGATTACATTCTCAATTTACCCTTCTAGGGTTTCATCATCATATTGTGTGTCATTATTACATTCACTAAATATCTCTACCATGGTGGTTATGCATCATATATGATTCATTTTCTTATCACTTCATTCCCACATTGCTCTCATTAAGTAATATATGAAAGATAAGATGATTCTGAGACTTATAATTCTTATCTTCAAACATTCCCTTAATACATTTCTCGTATGTAGGTTTAATTAGTTATCAACAAGGATACTTGACTAATTAGCACTTGCTTGAATCTCACAACCTCTTTCTTTTATAATCTATATTACTCCATCATGTTTCAAACCCTTCCTTACTTTCCATAATCCTCTTACCATATACTACTTTTCCACCTGTCATCTTTAACTTATAATTTTCTCTTATTATCATGTTGCTTATTCATGTGTATGATCATGTATACCATGTTGCATAGATTTCTTTTTATCCTTCTACTAATGTGAAGTTGAAATTATAAATCAATATTCTCTCCACTAGTTTCATCTCATATTTAATACATTACATATCCTTCATTTTAAATCAAACTGTTCATGCATGGGTCAAACTTAATTTCTCTTTCAATCAAGTTTTTCCTTCCTGAATAGTCTACCTTTGTATGACGTATTCATTTGTTAAGCTACACTTCTGTTCTTCTTTTAGAAACTAGTTTGTTGTTCTATAGAGACTTGGAATCCAAAGGTAGTAAGGATGAATGTATTAAACTTCATAATAAAGGTATACATACCATGCTCTCAATTATATCATAACCCTCATTCCTTAATCAAGTTCATCATTTCTAACATTTCTCTTTGTTACAACTAAGTTTGTTATTCTAGTCTTATGATTTACTTTAACTCTTCTGAAGACTCTTCACTTCTATGTACATGTTGTATACCCAACTCTTTTCTTCTATTTTGCTTTTTCTTTGGAGTACATAAAAGTATTGTACTCGATTATATGATCTGTTCCTCATGATTGATTCTTACTATCTTGGCCCTTACATACTTTTCTCATATCTTTTCCATATTTCATATTTAGAGTTCATATAATACTAATCATTAAACTTAATCTGAACCTTATGTCGTGTTCCTTTATTCCCAATTAAGGGTTTCTCATATGAGGCCCCAAAGTTGGATCTCAGATATTAGTTCCAACTGATTCTTAGCTATTCTAATCTTTCCCATATGTTTCAACATCTTAGTGTATGTACATTCTCACTATGATGTGTGTCTAATTTATCCATAGTCTACTCTTATTATATTTTCAGCAGGAGTCATTGGATCCCAGTAACGCACCCTGCCATCCAGACCAGGCCAAATCTACATTCTGAAGCCAAGAGCTACTAAGTATTAACCAAGTCCTATTCATCTCAAACATGTGGAAAGAATATCCACTTAGGGAAAACTCATTTAAACATAACTTCTGGTCTACTTGATACAAAGAATAATTGAATCGACTTCATGATACACAACAATTTAGAAGAACCATACATATTCTACAAACTAATAATATGAATTCATATATAAGAGCATTTCTATTGATATCCAATGAAACAAGCAATATAAAGCAAGAGTTGTATCACATTCTATGTTTAATCTCTTACTCCTTCATTACTTTCTGGTCTCCTAACCCTAAGATTTCTAGGGTTTCTATCTAGCCCATCCTTTCTCTGCATACCTGTCCAGGGCATTCAGAGAAGAATAGACAGAGTAGCTTGACACTGGTCAACCCAAGTATTTAGATACTGGGCCAGGCTATCTAAATACTCAGACCTCCCAGAGTTATTAACATATCAACTCCTAATACCACACTTATAAATCTAGCTTTCTATCCTAATGGTCCCTGACGACTCAGCCTAAGCTCTGATACCAAAGTTGTCACGCCCGCATCCCACGATTACCACTAAACATGAAATTAGGGCATAAGTATGAGGATTATACTTAATACAAAGTTTACTCCCAAATTTTTTTCCTTTAGTTTATTTCAAGCTCTTTGTTTTCTCGCATTCAATCACATAAACAAACTTTACAAGGGAAGTTAAGACTTGGTTACTCTAATCTGATGCCAACAATAAATATACATATCCAAACATTCATTCTATTTTTCACACTTCCATGTACAAACAACATGATAACCAAATACATTCTATCTTATTAAGGAAACAAAGATACATGTCAACATTTACATCTCCCTCACTTCTATACAAGGACCTAGAGTGACAGGGACTGACTGAACTTAACTAATCTCATACTTAACTCATGTAGTAGATCTACTATGATGCTTTGACCTTCTTCAAGTCCTCATGTTTTCCCTAAAAATTGTGAGTAGAGGGGTGAGCCTACTCGCTCAGTGAATGAGTACTTCAAAGAAATAGTCTAAAGCACTGCTATAATTACAAATATACTTTGAGCAACTGATATCAATTATAACAGTAGTAATCTTTAAAGAGACTATTTTTTCACAAACATAAATATGGCACAATACTCTATAAATCTACAAGAGTGAATCAATATATGAACATGCTTATTTAATCTCAAAGAGAACTAATAACTCAGAAACATAAAAAAGATAATTGAATAACTGCACACACTTATTTAACCTCTCATTCATCTTATTATGCCCTGAACCCACATGAGGTGTACC